>JAOTOL010001635.1:1595000-3070000 GCA_034440575.1 Imbricaverruca yamaguchii
GTGTAGAGCCCACCTGGCGGTGTAGAGCCCACCTGGCGGTGTAGAGCCCACCTGGCGGTGTAGAGCCCACCTGGCGGTGCAGAAGAGTGGGCGCGTCGGCGCGGAGCACACCAGCCGGTGACGCACTGTGGAGCCGTGTGGGCCGCGTCGCCCGGTGAGTGACCTGGCGACAGGGCCGGTCGAGGACAGCGCAATGTGCCGCCAGCCCGCCGGCGGCTGCAGATCCATCTCCGTGCCTCCGACAGCTCCCGATTTGCATGCGGTCGCGTAGAGCTCTCACCGGGCGGCACACGGCGAGGCGCTGCCAAATTTGGTCTGGTTTCGGATTGGAGGAGAGCTTGTAAGATGAACAAGCGGCAATGTGTTAGGAGCTCGAATATTGCCAACGATTCTAGTTGGAGGAATGCGTCATGGTAGCTGTTCATGCCAATAATATTGATTTTGGGGTATTGCTCCTGAGATGCAGTGATTGGTCCTATAAGCACTGGATGAGAAATAATGCAAGCGTGAACGGCTATATCCAATTTCTTCTTCAGGTATGAGATCCAATCCAAATGTCTTTGCGTGCTCTTTTATACTGTACATACTTTGATTCACACTGCAGTGAACAAGATCCAAAAGCGTATCACATGTGGCAAATGGAGCAGATTTCCACCTTCGAAAATAAGAAGCTTTTGCTTTGGACTTAAGTTTGATAGTGAGCCCAGAAACTGTTGTTGGTGCTCAATGGTGTTGGCGTTCCAGCCTCCGGGCGATCACGACGTCCATTTCGTAAAACTGGCAATCTCCAGAATGAGCGATCCGAAGTTGAAGCTTCTCATTCGAAGCATTTGATGCTCCTTATAATGGATTGGCCACCAAATCCGCCGCTAACATCTCTGGACTCGATCCTGGTGGCGGGTCGCACACGAGCCCCATTACCATAGACGCTCGGGCGCCGAATAATGCAGTCCTGCTTGCGCCCGGAGGACACGGCGGGCGCGCGTCCAACACTTATGACGCCCGGTGCAACGGCACGTGTCGCTAAGACGTCACGTGTCGCTACGACGTCACGTGTCGCTATAACGGCACGTGTCGCTACTGACATCACGCAAGGTCCCTGATGTTCGGTACCTTCACCGCTCTCCTGTCGGAAAATGGGGGCGGAATGAACACCCTTGGGGTTTTCTCCACCATTTCCCCGACCCGTTTCTTCCTCGAGGTTTGCCATTTTCCGTACCTTCCTCCCGACTTTATTGTCACGCACAAGGTTGAACGCCGAATCCTCCTTCAACTAGTGGAATGAGTATTAGCTAGAGTGGCATTGTTTGGCCCTGCAAGGTTTTTGAGAGATTCTGAGGAAAGAAACTCTATAGGTACAGAACATACATATCTTTACAATTGCAGAACAATATATATTTTCATTCGTGAAAGTGTAATGCGTCAACTTGCAAGATTTTGACCCGTCTGACTTATCCGACCTGTCCGCTCGTTCTGACCCGTTTACTCTTTCTGACCCGTCTGCTGTTCCTGACCCGTCTGCTCTTTCTGCCCCGTCAGACCTTTCTGATCCGTCTGCTCTTTCTGACCCGTCGGCTCGTTCTCACCCGTCTGCTCTTTTTGACCCGTCTGTTATTTCTGACCCGTCTGCCCTTTCTGATCCGGCTGCCCTTTGACCTTTCCGACCCGCCTGACCCGTCCTACGCCATTTTGTTTGCGTCTTGTTCTCTCCTTTCTGCACGTTCATCCTGTGCGGATGCCGACGGAGTATTTGCAGTAGGAATCATTGACCTCCAGACATAACCAGATGGAACACTTGACTCTTCCAAACGTTCCCCACGACGGCGTCGCATATGGGCAAATCGTTAGCGTTGGGCGATCCGTTGTGGATGATAAAAGCGGCGATGCTGGGACGTTCTAGGTAGTTGGTATGATTATGTAGCGGGAAGGGCCTCTGACCTCGGGTTGAGAGGCCCTCATAAGAGTGTCAGAGGGAAGGGCCTCTGCACCGCATAAGGGTGTCAGAGTTTACTGGAAGGAGTCGCAACCGGCGATGAAGACCCCTGAGTTGGGTGGATGAACCTTAAACCACGGGAGAGACATCAAGGACCGAACGAGAAGGGTGTCTGGGTTCATGAAAAGGGAAGGATGTAGCATTTTCTTCAGATGGGACGACATATCTTGAGTACCTTCTTTCTCTCTCTCTCTCCCTCTCTCTCTCTCTCTCTCTCTCTCTCTCTCTCTCTCTCTCTCTCCACTCTCTCTGTTTCCTGTTATGGAAAAGAACCCCCTCGCATTTGGTCCGATTGTTTTCATGATCTCCACGAGATAACCAAAGAATAATTATTCTTTGGTTATCTCGACAACGAATTATAATTCGTTGTCAAAACTAACCGCTCGCCGCCCATTAACCAACCTCTAGAGGGTGGGCGGTTGGCTGCGCCGTCCAGCATGGGCAGAAGCTTTCGCAAAGCTGGGGAAGAGGGCAGGTGCCACTTTGAGGTGCTCATTAAGGTGGAGCGAAGAACAACTCTTGTTGAAACTACTACATGAAGTTGTTCGAAAATTGACCAAATTTTACCCCAAAAGACAACATGCTAAGTTCTAGCCCGGCCTGAGAATCGCCATCGCGGGTACCTCGGCGATGAACGGACTTTGTCGGACGATTCCGGCGTTGTAGTCTCTATGGCGACGCGCCGTCGGGACCTAACACCAGGTGGCGCGCGGGTGGGCAGGAGAGCAGAGATGCTGGCTACTTCACAATGAAGCGCCGTTAACCCGCGCCGTCTTTCCGGTCAGATCCTCACACCCCGTCTCGGGTGGGGGGCGGTTAGTTACCCCCTCTAAAATCCAAACTAAGCATCGCACGAAAACGAAAGAGGTGTCATCGGAAAGCGCTCGACGAGTAGGGTTCGGGTCCACCCCCAAAATTTTGAGTTTTCAAGTTTCATTTAATTTTCGCTTTCCAATGGGTAGAGCAGACCGAGAAACGTTGTTGGAAGTCAACTTGCCCTAATAAAAATGCTTACTTAAACCAGAATCTTCTTTTTAACTGCAATTTGGCAAATACGCAAAATTTATACGTAGTCAAAAACGAAAAAAGAGAAAAATTCCACTCGTACGTTTTGTTGCATCACCAAAGGTAAGCAAACGCTGAAAGTTTCATTAAAATATCTGTATCCGGTAAAGCGTGACGACTGGTTGAACATTTTTGCAGGTGACCTCACTTTACCTTGACTAACTCGTTGACCCTAGATGACCTGACTTTATAATTTTGAAACAGCATGCAAAATTGATGTGGGAAAAGGTATGTCAAATTTGGGCGTGCTGCCGCGCGCCGTTCGTCCACTCTCCGCGAAAAACCTGAGGGTGGCGGTTAAAGAGGTTGGCGGCCATCAAGTACAGTTTGATGCTTAATATAAAGTGTTTCTGATTTTGTTCCACATTCTGGGAGCGCTTTAGCGAAATTGGCGCGTCAGTGAGCCACTTATAGTCACACGTCAGTGAGTCACTTGTAGGTAGGTATCATCCATGCCTTTTTGTTATTCTTGCTTGGATCCCGGCATGTCGACACGGGTCGTTTGTTTTCAGACTCGTGCAAGCATGATACCAAAAATCTTAACTGAGATGAACTGTGAACATTCTTTGACTGACGAATACACAAATAGCTTAAATGGTGTGTAAAACATAAATATACGAGAGATCGGACGAACGGTTCTGTTATGTACATATCCATAAAGCACTTTCCTGCGGCGCGAAATAATCCGCGTCATTCCTTCCGTTACGTTTTTAGCAAGCTTATTCCTGACACACTTTCGCTTTCTTAAGCGATGTTGTATATCCTTGTTTCATGTTAAGCCAACGCTTGACCGGTCTTTCGCTTCCAGACGACTTTGATCGAAAGTGCAACGACAAAGAGAAGTCGAGCTAAGACAGCTTGTTTTGTATTTGTTGAACCTGGAATTCTGCCGACTAATAAATTGTCACGTGAAAGTCGAGTATGCATTTTTTATAGCCCTGAATCGTCCAAGATACGGCACATAGGTCGTACTGCGGGGCAGCGATATATCGCATCAAAGGTAGCCAAGACATTTGGACAATGAAAGCCAATCTGCCAGTTTCTTCGTTTAAGGGAATCGTAAAATATGTACTTTCAGTGGAAAGAAGGTGGTC
This sequence comes from Imbricaverruca yamaguchii, assembly GCA_034440575.1. Taxonomy (NCBI): domain Eukaryota; kingdom Metazoa; phylum Arthropoda; class Thecostraca; family Neoverrucidae; genus Imbricaverruca; species Imbricaverruca yamaguchii. The sequence goes on from JAOTOL010001635.1 coordinate 1,599,153, forward strand.
ATATACCATATGCCCCGTTTACGTAAACGAAAAATAAGGGATCGGTTGCGTTATGTTCCATTCCACGCGGAAGTTCGCTAATGTGCACGGGAACTTGGTGCAACCAAACTGGTGAAACTTTTATCGTACAATAATTGTTGGAGAGTTTTGCTTTTCTAAAATAACGCTACTCTGGCGATCACTGTCTTCACTGACGATTAACTATGTAGGACTGGAAGCCAATTACGACCTTCAACAACAGTATGTTATTTACTCACGATTAAATACATTCTACTTCATTTGACAATAGTCATAATTCCGTTGTGTTTCATCTCCAGGTACAAAACTTCCATCCCTACTACACTATCCATTCAGGTTCCCTCGTCAGGTCAAGGCCAAGTTGCTTTCATCGGCGGGAGGAAATTTAGATATGTTTAGCTGTATTTGACATTTGATAGAAGTCATACCCAAAAACAGTGAGATACTACGGAAGTTGATTCATTGGAGATAATGAGCACTGGAGGCTATGACGCATTGGATGTTGCATTGCATAGGTCATAGTGCATTTGATGATGCACAACACGTTGTGACCATTGTAGGCTATGAAACATTTGAGGTTCTGATACATTTGAGGTTATGGTACGTTGGAGGTTATGAATCATTGGAGATTATGATACATTGGTATTTATGGTACATTAGAGGTAATGATAACTTGGAGGTTATGATACATTGGAGGTTATTATATATTGGAGGCTATGCTAAATTGGAGAATGTGATTCGTTATAGGTTGTGAGCATTGGAGATTATATTACATTACATTTGGAGGTTAGGATAATTTTCGAGATTAGCCATCGAAGGTTATGGAGAAACATGGATACATAGAGAAACATGGAGGTTATGACTATTGGGGGCTGTGAACTTACCCATTGAACTCGGGTTTGAACGGAACGTTACATTGGATGTCTCGAACTTTACAGGTATTGATACATTTCAGGTTAAATATATTGCAGGTTTTGATTCCTTTGAGGTTATGAACAGTGAACGTTATGATATACCTGCTTAAGATATGTACATGTTTGTAGGCTTGCGCTTTGGAGTTAGGTAGCACGGGTAGTACCCTGACGGAAAATTGCCGAAACAGTCTCGAACATTATTTCCATGCAGCATGCAATTTCACAGGTACATGTCGATGTGTCCATGCACGGCTGATCGGGTGGAACGAATTATGAGTTATAGCTAGCAATTTATAGCTAGCAATGCCTGACACGCACTTATAATGCTAATGTTAATACCTTTCCTAGGCTGCGAGGGTGGCTGGAGCAGCCACCCTCACCCTCAGTCCCAGTGACACCCTGAGTCCATTACATCGCTTTCACATACTCCTGCGATCCTATCCCCATAAATAAGTGCCGCGATAGGGAACTCTTTCACATACCCCGTTGTCTAGCGTCGCCTAACATGAGCCTGTGATCTCACGCTGACAAAAATGGCACTGCTCTGAAGGAAAAAGACTCACCTTCAGATTTCGGTTCGTTACTGGACAGGAAACAACGCTTATTCAACACAATGCACTACTTCGCTTCGGGCGCGACTTCCAGCCCATATATATGCGTTATGACGGCTCGGATGGACTACGCATCGCATACGTCATAAGGAAATCTGCGCAAAAGGATGCGGAGTAGCTTATGGTTTTACCTTACCTCTTTATTCCGCCTTGACCTTGACCCCGGTTTAGGGAGTGCAGGCACTTCTTGCCGGCTGCACATGCCAATGTAGGAGCCACCCGTTAAGGATGAGGGACGAGAGAACAAAAAAGGGGTTGGTAATCCTCACTGTTTTATTGGTGCTATATTATTATCGGTAGCCGGCCATGAACGAAACCACGACGTTCAAACTTCAAAATCGGTGTGCCATTGCGAGAATAGATGACTCGGTGATAGCCTGTATTTTTAAGAGCAAATTCAAGCTATTTTATCAGTCACAAAGCTGAATCAATAACACGCAATAACCAATAAAATGAGAGGTGACAGCTATGCATACCACACTTTATCTGACTCGATATCATGCTATACTGAAGGCAGTTAAAGATCATCTCAGATTTTGAGATAATTCTCCACTTTGTATACATCATTAGTCAGCTTTCCAGTGACAATTTGCTCTCCTGTCTAGTCGCTTTTGATCCTTTCAAGTTATTTCTTCCTTTAAATAAACATTCCAGACATGAACTAAAAAGGTACAAAGAACATTAGTATTAAAAAGAATTGGTTTGAATAATTCTTAAGCTTTTTCATTGGCAAAGATTGTTTCTCGTTGGTGAGGATAAAAATATTTTAGACAGATTGTTTTAGCATAATTTTCCTTCAACCATTATTGATTTCAAAACCCAAATCCAAATAGACAGCAAGTAACGAATCAGTAGTCTTACTCATGTGGTGTGTTGTGAATATTTATTACTTGTGCAGTGTGAGCATGTCAGGAGTATCAGGCATGGATTCATAAACTTTGTTGACATTGATTGAGTATAGTTTTGTTAGCATTTTATCTACCTTTGCTCAAGAAGGTAGCTTATAATTGTACCCTCTGCTAATTTAACCATAGCTCCAAGTTGTCATCTGGCTGTCATTCATTAGATGGCAGATGCAGTAGAGCTCAGTGCAGTGTACATAAATCAGAAAGCATCCTGGAATTTGCTGATGTTCACAAGTTTAATTCTACTTATTTCTACTTATTTCATATTGACAGTAAAACCTTTTTCATTATTAAAACTGATGGGATAATTATATTTGGTGGTTGTTTTTAATTTATGCAGATCATTATGTTGGATCTTCTCCCTCCATCTTGTTCCTGAGACCATGTGCCCTGAAGCAAAAAGCCATTGTAAAACTAACTATTCACACTGCAGAAAATGGTTTTGTCTGAGCAGATTGATGCACAGTTAACAGTTTATTTCCAGTTTATGATACTTTTGATTTCTTGAAATTATTTTTTCTTCAATGCAATGCTTGTGAATGAGATTTCTTGGTATGACCACTATAATTTGCAACCATGTGACTCCCCTGCAATTGCATGCTTTTTATTCAAGAGGCAAAATAACACTAAAAATGTGCTGGGAGTTCAGTGATATATGTAGGTAGGTAGGAGTTAGCTAGATAGGTACCTACCTAGATAGGCAAGCACCTACCTACCATGAAACTAATTTTCAAAATAGAGGACATAAAGACATAGAGACATAAAAGATTAGTGCAACTATGAGCCACAAGGGCCCTTCTTGGTTGCACTCTGTACACTGAACCAGTTGCCCACCAAATCTGTCAATCAGCCCTCCCTGTAGTACTGAAAAGCAAGCCCTTTATTCTTATAATGATTGTCTATGCTGTCTTCAAGATGTTCAATGTGCTGCTACTGAGGAATATGTATATGTACTCAAAATAGAGGAATATGTAGCATGACCTTACCTAACCTAAGCTAACCATCCATGCAAGATGTCTTGTTTTATACAAAGAATGGAAAATTATCCAATAATTTGTTTCTGAATTTTTTTCCTCATAATTAAGAAACCTAACCTAGCCTGACCCTTTGAAGAAAAGAATATTTGATTAAAAGAATAATTGTATGAAATGCTTGTACAGCTAACAATGAAAGCCTAACCTAACCTAATGCAACCTCTATCCATGGTTGCTACATGGAGGTGAATTGTGTGTAAAACTTGCCTCGTGGATGCCTTAAACTTTAATAATGCCTATATATTTACCTAGGTGCATACTGATATACCTACCTACCTACCTATGTGCACACTGATATAGGCACCTACCTACCTAGGTGCAAAGCATAACTTTTCAACACCCAAGTGAGTCTGGAAATTAAAACATTGGTATGATGCACACATACCTATATGTCACATGAGAGCTGAAAATTGCATGAAACCCCTGAAATTATGCTCCACATTGTTACATCAAACAAACAACCTGCAGGCTCAGCAGACTTGCTGAAGAGTGACTAACTAAATATAGTTTTGCTTTAAAAAAATGACAATCATGGCCTTAGGTCTCATAATTAATGCACATTTGGAGTTTTATATCTCTGAAATGGTACCTACACTGGATTTATGTTGGAACTGTAGATTTGGAGGAGATATTGGGATGTTTTCTGGTGTGCGATCACATTTAGAAAGAATAACATTCAGTCCAGCAACTTTTGCAGGGATGATATTTAGGCAATCAAATTTGAATCAAATTTGATCTACATATCAGGATTAGACCGTTCTAACACCGTCGATGGATGTTGTTCTGATAACTTGGTGGCTGCTGTACTGACGACATTGGTGGCTGCTGCTCTGACGACATCTGGCTACTATTCTGACTTCTGACGACGCCAGTGGCGGCTGTTCCGACTTCTGACGACGCCAATGGCGGCTGTTCTGACTTCTGACGACGCCAGTGGCCGCTATTCTGACGACCTCTGTGGCTGCTGTACTGGCGACGTCGGTGGTTGCTGTTCTGACGACTTCTGGCTGCTGTTCTGATTGTTCTGACGACGCCGGTGGCGGCTGCTCTGACGACCTCGGTGGCTGCCGCAGGCGCCGCTGGATCGGCTCGCCACCGGTCGGCAGCCGCCCCGGGGAAGAAGCGGCCCGCCGCCGAGCGCGCGTGGCGGCGCGGCGCGCTGCTGGCGGCGGCCGCCGTCGCCACGGCCGCCGCTGCGGTGCTGCTGGCCGTCCTGCGACAGCCGGCGGCGCCCGCGTACCCGCAGGAGGCGCTGATCGAGCCGGGCGCCGGCGACGGCGGTCAGCCGGTGGTGCTGTCGGCCGCCGAGCAGCAGCTCGCCGACCAGCTGTTCGCGCAGGAGGGCTTCAACGTGGTGGCCAGCGACAAGGTGCCGTACGTGCGCCGCCTGCCAGACGTGCGGCCCGCGCTGTGAGTGGTGTCGCCCCAGCTGGCGCGTGACGTTTGGTGATGCTGTTCCAGTCAGTTTCTCCGCGTGGTGTATGGGGACGCCCTAACGCCTCAGCAACTAGCTGACCATGGTGCAAGGACGCCCTAAGCCCCAGCAACTAACTAACTGCAGTGTAAAGACGCCCTAAGGCCACAGTAACCAACTAACCATCTGTGCAGGGATGCCATAAAGGCCCCAAAACTAACAAGTCGTCGCGCAAGAACTTCCTAAGGCCCCAGCAACTAAATAACATTGGTGGAAAGATGCCCTAAAGCCCAAGCACCTAACTATCCATGGTGTAAGGACACCCCAAAGCCCCTATAACTAAATCACCATCGTGCAAGGACACCCTAAAGCCCCAGCAACTAACTAACAGTGGTGCAGGGATCTGCTAGAATCCCAGCAACTAACTAACTTGTACAAAGAGCCCTATAGTCTCAGCAACTAGCTAACAGTGGTGTAGAGATGACCTAAAGCCCCAGTAGCTAACCATGGTATAAACGACCTAAAACCCCAACAACTAAATACTGTAGTGTAAAGATGCCCCAAACTCCAGCAACTAACTAACCATGATGTAAAGACACCCTAAAGCCCCAACAACTAACTGACCATGGGGTACAGATTCTCTGAAATCCCAGCAGCTAATTAACCATGGTGTAAATGTGCTCCAAATCCACAGTAACTAACTAACCTTGGTGTAAGGATGCCCTAAGGTACCAGCAACTAATTATCTACCTGCATTCTGGTGGCTGATACACTACTATTGAATATCTCCCCTTATTATGGGGTATGCTTTTTCATAGTCTGATTAAACAACTTGCAGTTAATCCACCAAGTATGCTAATGTCAAATTTAGTAGGCCCATTCCTTGTCTGCCACTCCTCTTTAGGTTGATCGCAATCATTCATTGATCAAAATCTGTCCAAGAGGTTAAATTTTTTTCAGCGCCTAGGCAGTTGTTTCAGAAGGTGCGGTGTCGGAATGGAGATGGAAAAAGACCTATGCCTTTTCATCCAGGACACCATGATTTTCATCGATTATTGCTCCATTATCCCAGAAAATTGCAATGATGCTAGTAAACATAAATAAAAATGCTTAAACTAGTAAATGCTAAAAAATGCTTGTGAATAAACATAAATAATGCTTACCAGTAAATTATAAATAGTGTGATTCTGAATTCACAAGGCAGAAAGTTGTGCATCCCAAATCCAGAAGTTTCAAGTAAAATCCAGCCTTGTTCAGAATGGCACTTGAATAGAGTACATAATGACGATAGTGATGATGATGAGTTGGAGTTTAGGACAGGATGGTGCGAATCAAGATAGAACAGGGAAGGGGTGGAATGAGTCTAGAATGGGATAAGAGGGACAAGAACCGAACCCTAAATGGGCGCTATGGGAAAGTACACCACGGAACGATATGGGTCGTGGGGCACCGGGAAAACGGGTCTAGATGTGAAGAGGTGAAGCGAGATGGAATGTGGAGGTTGGCGACTGGATAATATTATGCGAATATGGATGGGTGAAAAGAGGTGAAGTGAGATGGGAAGGGGGAGGACGGTAGAGGGAAGATACAATGCGAAGGTGGATTTATGGGAAGACGTGAAGCAAGATGGAAAGGGGAAGTCAGTAGCCGGAGGATACAGTGCAAAAGGGGATGGATGGGAAGAGGTGAAGCGAAATGGGGATGAAAAGAGGAGGTCGGTGGCGGGAGGATACAATGTAAAGGTATGGTAACTGGTTGGTCTGAGAAATAATGTCACAACAATAACGAGATGGAATGGAATTCCATGGAGACGGGCTGGCGACGGTAAGGATCGAGGTACAGAGTGAAATTGTACATTGTACACATCAGATCTTGGTACATGTGTCTCATTGGATCGAGTGTGGTCGTGTGAGAACGGTTGTGCCAGATCGCACCGGGGTAGCCACGGTCTGGTCTGGTTGCTTCAGGAAAAGTCTAAATGCCTTTCATTTAGCGCCGAGATAGAAACATGCCAACGCTTTTTGAGCGCTCCAACGGTCTGCGTTGGAGCGCCCAAAGCGCCATATATTCAGTCGATTTTGTGCATACACAAGCCATTGCATACAACCAAGTGGTCGTGCCACCCCATGCAGTTGCAGCTGCAGAACTAATGCAGGTGGACTGGGCAGCAAAATGCGGCACAAAAGAACCCACACCACTTCTTCGTTGTGCGTTGTGTAGCTTGGGAAAAACCGCGTCTGGTATTTGCGCCAGCAGGGCTTAGTTCTCGGCAGGTGGACGGAATGGCGCCTCCCTCGACTTTTGTTCGGTAACAGCTCGTGTCGCCGCCAGATGCCGTAACCTGCCGTACGATGCGGACCTGCCGACGGCCAGCATCATCATCAACTTCCACAACGAGGTGTGGTCGGCGCTGGTGCGCACGATCCACTCGGTGCTGGCCCGCACGCCGGACCGGCTGGTGCACGAGATTCTGCTGGTGGACGACGCCAGCACCAAGGGTGAGACTGGACCGGGCGGCGGCGGCAGCGCAGCTATCGGCGTTGGCGCGGCTGGATGTCGTCACGGACACCAGAGTTCAGCATGGCAGTACCCATCCAGAAATGTTCCATTCGGAAATCCGGTAAGGTACCCATCCGGAAATGTCTTTTCGACCTTGCGATGTGTCTATTTTTGGTCGAAGACCAAAAATGAAAGGTCGATTTTTTTGGCGTATTTCTGGTCTTATTAACTGCTAGTAAGAAAACTGCAGTGACACAAATGGCTTGCTTCAGAGTTTTGTTGTGCCGATGGTGATTTTCTTCACGACGATGATGCTCGTTTCTCCTCTCATCACCACGGCGATATCCACCTCATTTGCATCACGAGTGTGCTTCTCATCCCTTCCGCCCGCACGATCCGTCCTGGCACCCACGTTAACTGTCGGCTGGGGCGCGGACCAGCCTCGAGCGCCCCGGTGACGTCACCCCGGCGCCCGCAGACGAGCTGGGCGGCCAGCTGGAGCGGTACGTGGCCGAGCGGCTGCCGGACAAGGTGAAGCTGCTGCGGCTGGCGCGGCGGGAGGGTCTCATCAGGGGCCGACACTGGGGGGCCCAGCGCGCCACCGGTGATGTGCTGGTCTTCCTCGACTCGCACGTGGAGCCGGCCGAACAGTGGTGAGAGCGAGCGCGGTGGGTGGCAGCAGGCGGAGGAGCGGCGCCGGTGTGTGTGCGTGTGTGCTGGGGTGTAGAGTGGGGGCGGAGCGGTGCAGCCTGCCCAGCAGAAGCACCCATTGACGGTCGTGGGTGGGCCGTGAAACGCCTCTCTGTAGTGAACTTGTTGGCCCCTTCATGCTGCTGACGCTCGTGTGGTCTGAAGCATTCACCTGTTCGTTTGTCTTCGTAACCAGCGTTCGTTTGTTTTCTTCACGCTATGCCCTGTAAGTTGAAGTCTGGTTGTGCGGAGGGCCACCAGACATTGCTCCCCATCTCTGCCGGACCACTGAGGCCCTGTCATCAAACGGTTGTTCTTAGAAACGAATGTCGGACGGAAGGAGTGTTTTCTGCATTTAATGGGGTGGGGGAGGTGATACGCAGATGGCGATCAGCGATTAACGGAACATTTATATTTCATAGTGTGCTGTTACACGATGGTTGCGGTGTAAGACGCGATTATGAGCACCCCTTCCCACTGGATCTGGCTAGAGCCGCCATTTTTCGCTGTGCTATGATCACTACTGGGCCGGTGCGCCGCTGAGGACCACTGGGCCGTGAACACCGCTATTGACTTCTGTCATCGCTGGGTCTTGTGGCTGTGCTGAGGATCACTGCTGGGCTGGGGTGCTGCTGCTGTAGCTACGGAACCAACCCCTGCCCATGTGACCAAACTAACTGCAGCCCTGAGTGATACTACCCTTCTCCAGCACGAGGTCTGGAGTGATCTGACTGTGGACAGGGGGTCCAGAGTGACGTTGACTACTATTCAGCAGAAGGCCCAGGGTGGCATTACCACCGTGCAGCAGGGGACCCGGAGTGACATGATCGCCGTGCAGCAGGGGACTCGGAGTAGCATGACCACTGCCCGTCAGGAGGCCCGGGTGCAGGGTTGACACATGGGCTGCTCCTGGGTTGTTGGCATCCAGAACATTATCATCTTTGGAAAATAATGCCCTCATTTTTCTCATTTCGGGAATGAATGCTACTGTTTGACATTGAAATGCTCTGTGATAGCGTTGGTGATCTACTGGAATGTGCCAACTGAGACTCTGATGTTGCTGACTTGGAGAAAACATCCTCTCTGTACTTCATTATAAAGATCCTTTATCCTTCATTACCACATACATATCCTATCCACATCCACGATTACGAAGTGCAAATCCAGCCCGGGCTCGGAGTGACCTAGCCGACCGCTGTGCGACAGGGTGGAGCCGCTGCTGCAGAGGATCAAGGACCACCCGCACACGCTGGTGTGTCCCACCATCGACAACATCCGCGACAAGGACATGGCCTACCAGAAGGCGGAGCGCGTGGCCGGCGGGTTCGCCTGGTCGGGACACTTCGAGTGGATCGACGCCGGCGCCGCCGACGGGACCAAGCCCGCCGACGAGGCGACACCGGTCAGGTGAGACCGGCCGGGTCCGGGTGAACCGGCGACGGCCGAGATAGGCTGGACGAGGACGGCTGCAGTTGGGCTAGATGAGGTGGCGATGTCAGGCAGGGGCAGTCTGGTAATGCTGGGCGGGGAAGTCGGGTTAGGCTGGGTGGTGAAGTCAGGTTAGGCTGGGTGGGGAAGTCAGGTTAGGCTGGGTGGGGAAGTCAGGTTAGGCTGGGTGGGGAAATCAGGTTAGGGTGGGTGGGGAAATCAGGTTAGGGTGGGTGGGGAAATCAGGTTAGGTTGGGTGGGGAAATCAGGTTAGGCCGGATGAGGAAATCAGGTTAGGCCGGATGGGGAAATCAGGTTAGGGTGGGTGGGGAAATCGGGTTAGAATGGGTGGGGAAGTCAGGTTAGGGGTGTGGGAAGGCTGGATGGGCTGGGTGAGCCCGGCTGGTTCGATGAGGTGAGGGCAGTCTGTTCAGGTTCGGTGACGTCAGGCTTGCTGCGGTAGATGTTTTAATACGTGTTTAGTTTACTCTAAGTTGTTGTGTGGGCGAGTTGGGTCCGCTTGTGCATATTGGACTGAAAGTTGTGGATCAGCATAACAGCTACGGTAATTATATTCTGGGTGCCTCTTCAAGCACACACGAATATGCCTACACACATCCGTATATCACATCACTCACAGCACAGACGCACACAAACACTCATTCGATATGACATGTCCTGTACATGAATTCCGCTGCCTGAGCCACAATGCATCATCACTACGCCATACAGGGCGGATTTAACACACTCATCTGCATTTAAGCCCCAGCAGATTGCTATCCAAATCAAGTTTCCAGTTTCCAAACAAGGGACGATTTCAGTTCCTAGCCGTGCGGAACCGTTGTGTGTGATCAAGATGATCAGGAGCATTATGATCAAGGTGCCCAGAAACGTTGTGATCAGGATGCTAAGGAACGGTTTGATCAAGATGTTCATGAGCGGTGTAATCCAGCTGTGTGGAATCGTTTGTGTGAATCAGGAAGTTCTAGGATTGTGTGGCTACTCTGCTGTGGAAAGGAAAGAAACGAGCGACATTTTTTTCTCGAAATTTGAAATCTTTGCACTATACTTGTCTTAAGGCCGATGACTTGATTCGCATATTACTTAAAGTTAATAGTTGGGTTTCTCCTGAAATCAGAAATGACAGTAAATGTTTCCTTATTTTTCGCTGTGACGTGGAAAAAAAGATAAATACATCCAGACAAACATATATCCAGCTTCAATTAAATGACAGTTACGCAAGCACCCACATATGCTCTTTTTCCACTTCAATTTTTCGGTTTGGCCAATTATAAAACTATGCATGTGCAGAGATATGCTGCTGTTTTTTCTTGCAGTCTTCACGAGGCGAGTATGCTCCGGCGGAACTGACGCGGCAGTTGTGTATGGTGGCGGCTGCGGACGGGCGATGCTCGTGACAAGCGTCCTTGCGGCTGTGCAGCTCCTCACTGAGTTCGGCTTAAGTGGCTCCGTCAGATTCGACGTCTCGATGTTCGCAGCTGTGTGCTGCGAGACGGCTCGCTTGTGTGGGTGTTCCTGGCCTCGTTTTGGTGTCCGTTGGATAGAGGTAAGAGAGCGGTAGAGAGAAAGAGTGGGTCTGGCGCCGAAACTACCCACTCTTGCGGATTTCCTTGGCCTCGTGTTGGTGTCTGTGGGAAAGAGCTGGGCCTGGCTGCGAGACTAGCCATTCGTGCGGGTTTCCTTGGCCTCGTGTTGGTGTCTGGGAGGGAGTTGGGCTTGGCGGCGAAACTACCGATTCGTGCGAGTGCTCCTGGCCTAGTGTTGGTGTCTGGCAGATTGTTGGGGCTGACGGCGGGACTGCCCACTCGTGCGGGTATTCCTGGCCTCATGTTCGTGTCCGTGGGAGAGAGGTGGATGTGGCGGCGAGAGGCGGGTCTGGCGGCGAGACTACCCACTCGTGGTGGGTGCTCCTGGCCTCGTGTTGGTGTCTGCGAGACAGGTGGTGGCATGACCGCATGCGCTAGCTGGATTGCAGTGCGGTGTGGCTGACAGCTGCCGAACAGTGTGGAACAGTTGGCAGCTGGCTACCCGTGCAGGACACACGTCGGAGTAGTAGAGCAGTTCAGGCGCTGCCTGAGCTGAGATGCGGGCATCGGGTCGCTCGTCTGGAACGTCGGCGCGGCGGCGGCAGGTTCAACCCACCGGCGATCGGCTGGTGACCTTTGTCGGCGTGACGTGTCGCCTCCGTGATGACGTGTCGCCGTGACGCGGCGCCTGACCGCCGGCCTGTGACGGCTGTGTGTCAGTCACTGTCACCGGTCGGTCCGCTGTTACTCGCGGCTGTGGTACAGCTATACAGTGATACAGCGACCGCCACCCCACCGGCCGGCTCCTGTCGACGACGGGACCGACAGAATACGTGATTCGGAGTTGGAGCTTGGATGCGCAGTGCCTGCCGTCTCCGCAGAGGTGTGCCGACGCTGGTGAACTCGACGGGCGAGAGCTCGGCTGCTCGCACGCACTTCTGGTATGTTTTGCATCGTGCCTGGTCCGTGCTAGCGTAGTGGGCTTTATACCGTCTCGCGCCGGAGATCGGTCGCCTCCAAGGCTGCCATTATGAGTCTTTTGTCGGCTAAGATTGGCAGCTTCTTCGTCCTGCTCGGCAGCTCCCTTCTCATGGGTCTAATTCCGTTCAAGCTGGCCTCTTGTCTGAAGAAGCGGGCTGAGGGGCGCGGTGGCGGCCTGCTGGCGCTCTCCTGTCTGCAGTGTCTCGGCGGCGGCGTCCTACTGGCCACCGTGTTCGTGCACATGCTGCCCGAGATCCGTGAGGGCATCGCCAAGTCACTGGGCAACTTCGACTTCCCGCTAGCCGAGGTGCTGCTCTGCGGCGGCCTCTTCAGTATCTACTTGGTGGAGGAGTTGGGCATGCTGTGCGCACCTCGCCGGCTCGACTACTGCGAAATGCCAGACGCGAAGACGGAACAGGACGAGGCGGAAGAGGAGGATCACGTTCTCTTCGACGCTAGACAAGAGAGGACGCCGCTCGACTGTGCGGAGCGGAGGCACGGCGGCGCCTCGCGGTCTCGCCGAAGCCGGCAGAGTCTGTCGCGCCCGTCGCGGGACACCGCCCTCGGCGGCTTCCGCGTGCTGATTGTGGCGGCGGCGCTGTCCGTGCACTCCGTGCTAGAGGGCATGGCCATCGGCCTGGAGTCGTCGCCGGCCAGCGCCTGGCTGCTGACGGCCGCCATCGCCACGCACAAGTCCATCATCGCCTTCTGTCTGGGGGAGCAGCTGGCCGCGTCGCTGGACAGCACGCGTCGCGGTCTGGCCACGCTCACCGTGTTCGTGGCGGCCTCGCCGCTGGGCATCGTGCTGGGCACGCTGGTCACGAGTGGCGCGTCGGCCGGCGACCACGTGCTGCTGACCAGCACGCTGCAGGCGCTGGCCGCCGGCACCATCCTGTACGTGGTGCTGTTCGAAATCATCGCCGGCGAGCGCGCCAAGCCGGGCGGTGGGCTGGCCAAGCTGGCGGCCATCGTGGCCGGCTTCGTGTTCATGTTGCTGATTACTTGTGCGGTGCCGGAGCCGGAGGAGGAGCCGGCAGGCGTGTCATCGCCCGCTGGGTAGTCGGCGCTGAAGCGGTCCCCGAGTTCCGGTGCCACGTGTATGCGTGATTGTGATATAGCGGGCCCGAGGTCACGCTGCTGGGTGCCTCCGTGATGGTGATATAGGTGGCCGCCCCGAGGTCGTTCTGATGGTGATGATAGTGAGCCATCGTTTCTTTGCAGCAGCGATGGCAGGTGGCTGGATGATTTATATAATGATCCTGTCTGTTACACTGGGCCATTGAGGCGGAAACTGCGACCCACATTTCCTACGGCATCCCGTCTGCAGCGAGAAAAAACATAATGACGTTTCCACCTCAGAGCAGCTGACACTGAACGATTCACCAAGGGGGAGTTGATCTCAGCAATTCGTTTTCTCAGGAACGTGTCGGAGGGTCCATACCTGGTCCACAATCAAATTATTTAACACCTACCATGCGCACAAGATTACTAAACACTGATCACTGATGTTACTGATTACTGACTACAAGCCATACTGACTACATGTAACTCTATGTGGGAGAGTGGCAAATTTCCAGTAGCCTGGCGGGAAGCCATAGTTATAATTGTCTTGAAGCCTGGCAGGAGTGAACAATATGCTTTTATATCAGAGCAGAAGCATGATTAAGCACCTAATCACACATAACACTGCTTTCACATAACATCGTGATGTTGGTGCTGTCTTTTTATATAGAAGCTGCTTCCGACACCACTTGGCGACATATAATTATTATGAGGCTACGTGTACACGGCCTGGTCATCATGTGTACGTGTACACGGCCTGGCCACGGCCATTCGCCATCATCATCAAGATGTTGGATCCTCTATGTGCTGTCAATATTCCGTTCACCATTCGTGGACGGATTTGCGATCTGGACGTCCAACACATCAACGCAAATATTGCAACGACAGTTGCAGCTTGCTGTCGCCAGGGTGGAGCACTGTACGAAGGTAAACGGCTTCAGTTTCTCAACGACAGAAACGGTCGCCGTGCATTTCTGCCGGCGTCAATACTATCCGGATACCATAATTAGGCTAAATAGTTCGGAAATTCCAACGGAGACGGCTGCCAAATTACTCGGCGTCTTTCTTGACAACCGGCTTACGTACAGGCATCACTTTAGGATACTTAGAGATAGGGGTTTTAAGTCGATGAATGTTCTGGCGATGCGCCTCTAAAACCCAATGACTGACAAAGTGGTTGCGCGAACGTTATATTGTGCCGATAGACTAACCCTGCTGCAGCTATATTGCTCCATGATTCGGTCCAAATTAGACTATGCATGTTTTGCTTACGACTGCGCAGCCTTGACCACCAAACGAACACTAGACACGGTACGTCACTCATCACTCTGCATCTGTCCCGTTGCCTTTCGTACCACACCGATTTCTAGTCTATTGGTAAAATGCAACGAGCCAGCGCTTGCTATGGGTCGGAAACTGCTGGACATCGGTTATGCCTGCAAGCTGCGGTAACTCCCTAATCACCCAGTATACCTTACCGTGTTTTCGCGAAGCGTCCCGGCTCTGATCAGAAGAAGACGGCTTGTGAGCTTGCTCCCTTCTGTGTCAGGATTTGCGCGCTATTTGAGGACAGCGAGATAGGATTACGCGGAGTGATGCACGTCGGAATGATGGAAATATCTCCGTGTATACGAGCATCATCAAATATTGACATTTAACTGTCATGTCTCAAAAAGTGTGAAGTCGTTCCGGAGGAACCCAGACTAAGGGCACTGGATTTGATGGCATCTTACAGTCATTTTACAGGGGATGAGTAGTCTAGGGGTAAGTTGCCCGTCTCACAATCGAAAGGTTGTGGGTTCGAGTCTCACCTGTCGCTACTCATCGCCCGCGGCCAGTCGACGTGGGAGATGGGCGACGCTACGTGACTCAATGGTTGATGTGTCGTAAAACCAATAACCAACCAACAACCATTTTACAGACACCTACACAGGTGGACCCAAAACCGAGTTTGGTGTTAGGTGTGGGTTTGTAATGGGCAGTGGTCGGAACATTTTCCATTCCGCGACATGCGTTTGTCTATGCATCTAATTTGGTTGCCTTAGACAGCGCACTGAGTTTTATTGAGATATGTAATGACACTCGGTATATACTTTGCACCGATTCCCTTAGTAGCTTACGGCTCTAAATGCGCTTCATCCGTTAATCCCACTCGCACAAGATACTTTACGTAGGCTTATATTGCTGACCTGCGCTGGAAAACGGTCGTGCTGCGTAGGATTTCGAGCCAAATGGGAATCCGTGGGAACGAGGCCGCAGATGCTGTGGCGAAGCGAGGTGCACGGCCTCCGTGCATATGTTCCCTCCCGCGTCCTACCAGGGACTTCTGATCAGCTGGCAAACGTTGTGTTGGGCAAGTGGCAGACAAGCTTGGACTCAACTGCAAACAATAGGTCGAAAACTGTAAACACCCTATATTGGTGAGTGGGATTCATCTTCACACCGAAACAGAGGTTACGAGGTGCCCCTGTGTCGTCTGTGTTTAGGGCATACCTATACGGCACACCGGTATCTCCTGAGTGGTGACGAGACGCCACGGCGCCCGAGGTGCACCCCACCAATGTCGGTGCGACACATTGCATTCTCATGTCCTCGGCTTGCCCACGGACGGAGACCCCACTTCGGACATGCGTCTGTCTCACTTCGTTAAGCAGTAGGAGGTGAGTCTGACATTATTAACTCGGGACAACTTTTTAAATTCCTTTTGGACATTATATTTTCCGTGGTCTGCACCCTGACTTAATATACTGTTGCAAACCGGCAAGTATCAGTTATATCATGAACAGATCCGACGTTGTCTTACAACTCATTGTCTGAATTGACGTTCGTCCATTTCCACGTCCAAATGACTAAGTTGTGGGCGCTATGTGACCTATCCAGTCGATTCGCCCTAATGTACAGTAACTAACTAACTAACACTGGGTTAGTGAGACCGCAATGCAGGTTTACTGTGGAATTTTGGAGGGAAGAAGTCATTATTGGTAATGTGACGATCCGATTCAATGCAAACATGGAACCGATTCCAGATCCAGGCGTTTAAAGCTGAATGAGAATGCCATAGACTAGAAACAAAATAATTCAGGCTATGCGAAGTAGTCGTTTTCATGTAAAAAATTGAGTGGGGTTGAAGTATTTCAATGTCCCCCATAGGTGTTCTCTTTTCGGTCAAGGAACCGAAGCATAGCTTTCAACGTAATTTCCCTCAGTGGGTTAGGACACTGGCGATGTGAGATTTGCTACATTTCGACTCCTGGATCAGGGCTCAGATGAAGTTGAAATGTGAACTGGGTTTTGGAAGCTTCCAAAATATTGATTAAAATAACTGTTTTCGTGTACCTAGGGGTACAAATGAACACGAAGTGCAATGTCAGCGTCCAAATTAACCATGAATTGGCTGATAAGCTCATAAAGGTCATCCGAGGTAAAGCTGAGTCTCGAAATTCGAATGACGTTCCAAAGGCCAATAGTCAATGTCAACAGGTTATCTGAGTTGTCCAACACTGCTACGTTCAACATTGACCATCTGTACTACTAAGCGACATAAAAGTAAAGTAACTAAAGTGAAAGGGGACAAGTAGCCTAGGGGTAAGTTGCCCGTCTTACAATCGAAAGGTTGTGGGTTCGAGTCTCACCTGTCGCTATTCTTCGCCTGTGGCCAATCGGCGTGAGAGATTGGCGACGCTACATGGTTCAACGGTCAATGCGTCGTAAAACCAAATAATCAACTAACTAACAAAAGTGAAGAGAAAAGTAAAGTAACTTCCGAGTTTGTTCTGTTAATCCTTTTCTGTTAGAATATTATACGTAACCCACAAGTGTGACCAGTAAATGTTTGCCCTGATTACAAAAGTTGTGTTCAGCTTTGATCAGTGGTAGAAATGTAGTTATAGGAAGGGAGATAATTCTGTTTAAATCTTACCTTGCTCATAAATAGTAGAGCCCACCTGAGCTCAATCGAGGCTCGTATGACGTTGGTTCATGTTGAAACAGACACTGGCACTTTATAGTATGACATATGTCAAACAATCTGGGTGGTGGCGCAAAGCGCCGAGCACGAAAGAGGACTGAGATGTTTATGGAGCTCCAATGCTTCAAGTGAACGGAAGCGGATGTTTGGGTGCAGTACGTCATGCGAAGAAGCTGTGTCTATACCAGGACTACCCAGAGAAGGGTTAAAAGAAGAAGGAAAAAGCTGGACGCTTTTGCACGTTTTCTTGTATTCGGCAAATTATCCTCCCTCATGTGTCTCATAGAAGTGTCGGGGGCCCTGCCGCAACTAACATAGAACAAGGCTATTGTGTTGCTGCTGGCGTAAAGCTGGCACATTGTCGCAGGCTGGACGAGACGCTGGTATTCGTGTCTCGGTGAAGCTGACGGCGATCAGGTGTGACGTCAAACGACCGTGTCTGACGTCAGCTGGCCCAGTGTGATGTCAGCTGACTCGGCGTGACGTCAGCCGACCGGGTGTGATGTCAACCGACCCGGTGTGACGTCAGCCGACCCAGTGTGGCCTTAGCTGTCCCGGTGTGACGTCAGTCGACCCGGTGTGACCCAGCGGTCTTGTGTCCCAGGTCTCCTGTGATGTCCGGCGGTCTGTACGCCATGGGACGCGAGTATTTCTGGCACCTGGGCGGCTACGACACGGGCATGGACGTCTACGGCGGCGAGAACCTGGAGCTGTCATTCCGGGTAGGCAGGTCACGTGTCACCTCTTCCTCAATCCGGGGAACGTGGCTTTGGCAGTCTTGTGGACCTCGTGGTGCCATTTAATTTATTCCGTGCAATCGCTTCATCGCGATTATCTTCGGTCATTGCGTCCTAAAGCCCTAATAACCAACTATCGTGATTATCTTATGGCGTGCCTGGGTATCTAAATGGCATTCGCCTTGGGCAGTTACGTGCATTCTGGCCGTTTGTGTAGCATAAGTTGCGTATTGGCTGTCGGCGTGTTATCGGATGTTGAGCATTATACTCGTCTGACATTCGCACAGAACGATCATAGGTGAATCGCTTGCAGCTTTCCGTCCCCTCGTTGCCCGTCTTGTTGAATCCGTTGGTGTTGATCTTCTGTGCCAGGCTGAAGTTTTGTTGGAGTGTCAGAGTTTGGAGCGCGGAAATAATTCTTCAGAAGCATTAGAAAGGGGAAGTAATTCGCTTGACATTGCGCAAATATTTCGCCCAATAGCTTGATTTATGCTACATAGCTCCGCTTTGGGTTGGACATGGTGTTGGGTGCTAAACGTTAAACTAATACACCTGCAACAAAAAGCAGACCAGCATCACTCAGTGGACGTCGTCTGAGGACAACAAATCGTTTCAGGTGAAGCATTTTCCCTGGTGCACGTTCTTTTGATGCTGCAGATTGCTGCGTAATCGTACGACAATCATCTTCGGCCATTTTGCAAGTCATTTTTTAGAATGCATGTGCTTTCCTATATATTTTGCGTGCGGCGGATGAAACGCGTGACCGCCTTTATACAGTGTTCCTTAGGCGCATCTCCCGGCTGCTATCACGCAGAGTGGACAGCGCCTATTTGGTGGTTGTGCATGTTACCAATGGAAAGCAAGCTTTAGTTTCGTGACGGGGGATGTTTGCTTTCGGGCGTTCCTGGGTGGCGCTCATTTTCGTTCGGAAGGTGTAGCATCCGCTGACGAATTCGACGGGTACAGTCGATACTTCTCCGATTGGCACAGTTTTCCAGTCCGAGGAGCCAGTTAGTCTTCCGATTGGGGGGGGCGCTGCCTTGTTACCGGGTGAGGGCACATGATTCAGTGCCCGTGGACATGCCGATGCTTTGAGGTGAAGCGAGGTGTACTTCATGTTTCAAAGGCTAGGTGGGCAGACTACCAAGCGCCGCTTAGGAACTGCTCGACTGCGTTCGTGCAATTTTCGAACCGCGATCCTTCTCTCAGTACTTTAGATGTCCCCATTAATACGCACATCGAACGCGCAATAAATGTGCTCGTAACGCCATCTTTCGTGACTGGCATGCACTATTGTTTGCGTCGTCTTTCCTGTGTTAATTAAAAAAAAACTAGTGCTGCAGGATACTGCTGATCACATTGCTACCTTGCCTCACGTTTGGGGCCCATATGCCAAACACCTTGCGTTCGTGCATTGTAAGCATGATTATTAGCTGTACATAGCATGTATGCACTGTAAATCGGAACTTATTTTACTTCATAATCTGCTCAAGACGCACAATAGCAAAACTTACCCAGGCAAAATCCATGAACGATCGCTTTTCAAATTAACACTTCATAAGTTTCATGCAACTGTTGATGCGATATTCTTAGCTTTATATTTCTTGCATTTAAAATGGCTTATATTTTCATGGAAATACGACCTGGTTCTGAAATATCGAGTAGGTTTTTCATTATTTTCTAGCCAGGTGGCTGTAGAGAAGGGCAATGTTTGCTTACTTCTGAATCTCGGAGATTAGGATGCCCCAGCTGAGCTAGAGTTAGGTATGGGAAGCGATGTGGTGGGCGGAATATACTAAATCACCGGCGACTCCTTGTTATCATACACACTGAGCGATGTGGTGGATCCTCAGTCACTGACGAGTCCTTTGTATCGCACGGACGGTGTGCTGTGGTCAGTGTGATGACCTGAAGGTCCTTGGTCGCTGACGAGCCCTTTGTATCGCACGGACGGTGTGCTGTGGTCAGTGTGATGAACCGAAGGTCCTCGGTCGCTGACGAGCCCTTGCTTGTCACACAGACGTGGCAGTGCGGCGGCGTGGTGGAGACGATCCCGTGCTCACGAGTCGGCCACATTTTCCGCGACTTCCACCCCTACACGTTCCCATGGAGCCGCAACCCGCTGGCGGCGAACATGGCGCGCATCGCCGACGTCTGGATGGACGAGTACAGCCGCTACTTCTACCTGCACTATCGCCATACTGAGGTGAGGATGTATCGCCGACGTGTGGATGGACGAGTACAGCTGCTACTTCTACCTGCACTATCGCCATACTGAGGTGAGGATGTATCGCCGACGTGTGGATGGACGAGTACAGCCGCTACTTCTACCTGCACTATCGCCATACTGAGGTGAGGATATATCGCCGACGTGTGGATGGACGAGTACAGCTGCTACTTCTACCTGCACTATCGCCATACTGAGGTGAGGATATATCGGCGACGTGTGGATGGACGAGTACAGCTGCTACTTCTAACTGTACCATCGTCATATTGAGGTGGGAATGTGCCCTGATTTGACCATGTCGGCACTCACAGAACGCAGAATGGATGCCGGACTATTTTGTCACATGATCATGTCGGCGGAGCATACACAAGGCGACAAAAACAGATGTGTAAATTGTGCAAATGGATGTAGTTTTGTCTTGTCAGATCATAGGCGTAGGAACGTGCGTGTGTGTGGCTGGGTGGGATTGTGACCCCAGGATGGAGGATTCGAATCTAATAACGTACAATGTTTCCCAGTCCATCCGCGGCCCATCGGTGTTAGAGTTTTGCGATGCTGTGCAGCCCAGTAGTCTGGCACATAGTAAGAGCACCCGGGGACTATTCTTCGGCTGGTCGTGCTGCAACCATTCCATGGATACGTTTCATATGTGACGAATGTTTCTTATGATTCAATTTCTGGAATTGGAGGATACAATTATAGGCTAGACAACGGGATGCAGATTTTGAGGTGCGTGTTTAATACAAATACGTCCTGAAATCACACGGCAATTTGACATCATTCATATGTATCGTCCTCCATCATCCTCCGCCGTAAGACAAATGTCTGGCTAGTGCACCGAGCTATGTTTGCGATTGGTGTGTGCAATGTTACTGCAATTAGAGTGTCAAAGGTGTTTTTATGCTGAGGAACACGAAGCTTCTTGTTTTTAATTACAACACGTGCATTGTCTGGCACATGTGCGAACCCCGCTGGCCCTGGCTGCAGGTCCCGGGTGGGTCGGGGTCTGGACCCTCTTGGTGTGGTACCGGACGGGTCGGGGTCTGGACCCTCTTGGTGTGGTACCGTGCTGACCCTGGCTGCAGGTCCCGGGTGGGTCGGGGTCTGGACCCTCTTGGTGTGGTACTGTGCTGACCCTGGCTGCAGGTCCCGGGTGGGTTGGGGTCTGAACCCTCTTGGTGTGGTAGCCTGCTGATCATGGCTAGAGATCCTCGGGTGGGTTGGGGTCTGGACCCTCTTGGTGTGGTAACCTGCTGATCGTGGCTAGAGATCCTGGGTGGGTTGGGGTCTGGACCCTCTTGGTGTGGTAGCCTGCTGATCATGGCTGGAGATTCTGGGTGGGTTGGGGGTGGGTGTCGCTCCTCCTGGTTTGGTACCCTGCTAATGCTAATTTGTCATTTTCCCTATTCAATCCGAAAATATGCCCTGAAAGCAACCACTTGCACCCCCGGGCTTGGTGGGATATCTCCAGCCTTGCTGCTAGCATTTATCCTCTTGTTGCCGCCTGACCATCCTCCACCGGAGGTGAGAGACGTGACGGAGCCTGCCCTGCTGACTTTTGTCGTCCCTGACCATCCTCCACTGGAGGTGGGAGACTGAGCCTACCCTGCTGACCTTTGTCGTCCCTGACCAGACTCCACCGGAGGTGGGAGACGTGACGGAGCCTACCCTGCTGACTTTTGTCGTCCCTGACCATCCTCCACCGGAGGTGAGAGACGTGACGGAGCCTACCCTGCTGACTTTTGTCGTCCCTGACCATCCTCCACCAGAGGTGAGAGACGTGACGAAGCCTACCCTGCTGACTTTTGTCGTCCCTGACCATCCTCCACCGGAGGTGAGAGACGTGACGGAGCCTACCCTGCTGACTTTTGTCGTCCCTGACCAGACTCCACTTGAGGTGGGAGACGGAGCCTACCATAATGACCTTTGTCGTCCCTGACCATCCTCCACTGGAGGTGGGAGACGGAGCCTACCCTGCTGACCTTTGTCGTCCCTGACCACCCTCCACCGGAGATGAGAGACGTGACGGAGCCTACCCTGCTGACTTTTGTCGTCCCTGACCATCCTCCACCGGAGGTGAGAGACGTGACGGAGCCTACCCTGCTGACTTTTGTCGTCCCTGACCATCCTCCACTGGAGGTGGGAGACGGAGCCTACCCTGCTGACTTTTGTCGTCCCTGACCATCCTCCACTGGAGGTGGTAGACGGAGCCTACCCTGCTGACCTTTGTCGTCCTTGACCATCCTCCACTGGAGGTGGGAGACGGAGCCTACCCTGCTGACCTTTGTCGTCCCTGACCACCCTCCACCGGAGATGAGAGACGTGACGGAGCCTACCCTGCTGACTTTTGTCGTCCCTGACCATCCTCCACTGGAGGTGGGAGGCGGAGCCTGCCATGCTGACTTTTGTCGTCCCTGACCATCCTCCACTGGAGGTGGGAGACTGAGCCTACCCTGCTGACCTTTGTCGTCCCTGACCATCCTCCACTGGAGGTGGGAGACCGAGCCTACCCTGCTGACCTTTGTCGTCCCTGACCAGACTCCACTGGAGGTGGGAGGCGGAGCCTGCCTGCTGACTTTGTCGTCCCTGACCAGACTCCACTGGAGGTGGGAGACGGAGCCTACCCTGCTGACCTTTGTCGTCCTTGACCAGACTCCACTGGAGGTGGGAGACGGAGCCTACCCTGCTGACCTTTGTCGTCCCTGACCATCCTCCACTGGAGGTGGGAGACGGAGCCTACCCTGCTGACCTTTGTCGTCCCTGACCAGACTCCACTGGAGGTGGGAGGCGGAGCCTGCCATGCTGACTTTTGTCGTCCCTGACCAGACTCCACTGGAGGTGGGAGACGGAGCCTACCCTGCTGACCTTTGTCGTCCCTGACCATCCTCCACTGGAGGTGGGAGACGGGCCTACCCTGCTGACCTTTGTCGTCCCTGACCAGACTCCACTGGATGGAGGTGGGAGACGGAGCCTACCCTGCTGACCTTTGTCGTCCCTGACCATCCTCCACTGGAGGTGGGAGACGGAGCGCCTACCCTGCTGACCTTTGTCGTCCCTGACCAGACTCCACTGGAGGTGGGAGGCGGAGCCTGCCATGCTGACTTTTGTCGTCCCTGACCACCCTCCACCGGATGTGAGAGACGTGACGGAGCCTACCCTGCTGACCTTTGTCGTCCTTGACCAGACTCCACTGGAGGCCGGGGACGTGACGGAGCGGCGGGAGCTGCGCGCCCGGCTGGACTGCCGGCCGTTCCGCTGGTACCTGGACACCATCTACCCGAACAAGATTCGCCTGGACGAGCGCGTCATCGCCAGCGGTCAGCTGCGGTGGGGCGAGCGACCCGACCTCTGCGTGGACACGCTGGTGATCGACAGACAGGTGTACCTGGGCCTGAACAACTGCACGCAGCCGACCGTGTCGGGACAGGTGCGTGGCCGCGCCGGCAGCCCCCCCCCACCCACCGCCCTCGCACGTGCTCGTGCAGTGGTGGACTGAACGGCGACCCCCCCCCCGCCGCCAAGTCCCGGTTTGCATCGCCACCACCAGTCATTCGGTGTGGCGAATGTGTAGTTTGACCTTGGATAGTGCGACAGTACCATCCTGTACCTTGGATCTTGAACCTACAATGCTGATGGGCGCAAAATGACCTTAGTAGTCGATGCGCCCTAAAACCAATATAACTAACTAACTACAATGCTGTATTTGACAATACGACGATGACCGTGGTGCCTTGTGGACCTTTGAGTGCTTCTTATATTGGAGTGAATTATATTATATATTGGAAAACTTGGCACAGTGAACACAGTGTGTAGACTACGGTACTTATTGGTTGCAACTTTGATTAGATTGATTAAGATTCAGTTATGGGCGCAAAATGACTCCAGATGTCGACGCGCCCCTAAACTTCAATCTGCCACTATCGGTTGCAACTACCTAACCTTCGTTTGCGCTGATATGTGTTCCAAGTAGAGACGAGGCATAGCCTGAATAGTATGGCTTTGGAAGCCGCCGAAACAATTGTTTTCTATGGCGATACGTTACTGCACTGGCATCACAATGGTAATGCTTTTCATTGATCCTCCTCGATGCGACCCCGAAGCCCAAATAACTAATGTTTAGTGGGTCGTAGGTTAGATTGTGCTAAGCTGCTTTGCGTTCACCTTAGCATCCTCCAATACACAAAAAGTCCGTGCCGTCCCTAGCTGATTCCACGCATATTCTGCGCTCCTATCACGTGTCATGCTCACTGTTTGCGTTGTGAACGTGTGTTTGGCTTTTGCGAACCGTACTCCACTAAGCTTGCCAACGCTGAATGTTTTGTTGTACGCTGTGCAATAGTAACTACTATAGTACGATATCTGGTGTAACGGGCTGCATGCTGTACACTGCGGTACTGTACGGTGCCTGACATGCGGTGTGTGGGTGCGTGCGCGTGTGCGTGTGCGTGTGCGTGTGTGTGTGGGTGCGTGTACGTATGCGTGTGCGAATATGTGCTGTGTGCTGTGATTGACACGTCCCCGGTCACCATGTGCGGCAGTACCTGACGTACAGCGAGCGTCAGGAGCTGCGCCGGGAGGACCTGTGCGCCAGGGTGTCGGAGTCGTCGTTCGACGGCTCCCGCCACGCGCCAATGTCCGCCTGTAACGAGCGCACCGTGTCGCCGGCCAGCCTCGGCTGGAGCTACGACGTCGAGGTCAGTGCAGCTGGGTGGCGCCGCTCCGCACAGCCATGCGAATGTGTTGTGTGCCTGGCGAGCAGCGTACGTAGTTGGCGTGGGACACGCGTGCGGGCCGACGAATGCTGTCGCGGTCGTGATGGAAATTGCGGTCATCGTCCCCGGCTGGTCAGTGCAGGGCCAGCCGGTGTCTGTTCCCCGCGCCAGTGCAGGGTCAGCCTGGGCTGGTGTCTTCCCCGCGTCAGTGCAGGATCAGCCTCGGCTGGTGTCTGTTCCCTGCGTCAGTGCAGGGTCAGCCGGTGTCTGTTCCCCGCGCCAGTGCAGGGCCGGCCTGGGTTGGTGTCTGTTCCCCGCGCCAGTGCAGGGCCGGCCTGGGTTGGCGTCTGTTCTCCGCGTCAGTGCAGGGCCAGCCTGGGTTGGTGTCTGTTCCCCGTGCCAGTCCAGTGCAGGGCCGGCCGGGGCTGGTGTCTGTTCTCTGCACTAGTGCAGGGTCAGCTGGGGCTTGTCTGTTCCCCGCGTCAGTGCAGGGCCAGCCGAGTTGATGTCTGTTCCCCGCGTCCGTACAGGGCCAGCCGGTGTCTGTTCCCCGCACCCCTCGGCCGTGCCCTGAGCGGTGTCATGCTCAGGGACCACGGAAGTCACCATCGCCGGACCAGTTCCGGCCATGGGCCTCACCATGGCGGAACCGTAGTGGCCACTGGAGCCCCTCCGTCTCGTGATTGCGTTGGCAGTCTCTGAACTCCACTACCACTCTGAACTGCCCACCCCTATGGCAGTCCCGCCATCTCCAGATGGCATGGAAGGTCGGGGTGTCCCGCTACCTCGAGACTGGACTGGCACTCTCGCCATATCGAGACTGCGGTGGCACTCACGGGGTCGGTCATCTCGTACTGCGATGGCACCGTCGAGACTCTACCTTTCTAAGACTGTAGCGAATGCAGAAAAGCCGGTATACGCCTCCCCCATCTTAAGACTGCAGGTCGACAATCTGTGGTCATTATTGGTTTGATAATAGTTCATTTGACTTGTTCAACTATACCGGCCTCACAATCGATCCGAGCCACGCATGTCTGGGTATATTCAAGTTACATACATGCACACATTGCGAATATAAATGCACATTGCTTGATTTTAACTTTCTGAAACAAGTAAGACATATCGAGTGTTATTGCCATGGAAAAGAGCGAGGCTGCTGGGCGTCTAATCCAGGCTCTTCTGGAACTCTGGCTGGAGAGAGGTCTGGACAGACGCGATTGTGGCGGATGGCGCGGCTCGCTTCAGCCCACCTGCGCTGGCCAGACCAATGCGAGAGCAGCCGGCCGACTATCGGTGCCGGCTGTAGCCATCACACGGGAAAGTGGCCGCACCACCTGATGATACAGTGGCCGCCTGTGTGACCTTCGCAGTGTTCCGCTCTTGACGGCCACATGACGCTCCATTGAGTGGCACTCGAATTCTGATATCTTTCGCGAGGCTCGTGTACTCTCGGCCCTCGGCTGTTGCCGGTGACTTCATCGGTACTCGTGTTCTCGGCGCCGTCTCGCTACTGCGGACAGCCGTCGCCGGTGGATAGCACGAGCAGATCCAGGCAGCCAGCGTGTGCTCGGCTGGGAAAATGTCAATCTGACTCGGCTCTGGTTCCGTAGTAGCCGAAGCCCAACCTCGTATCTTGCCCGTGTTTAGGTATGCTCAGCGTCGCACGTCGATCAGCGAATGATGGCTCTTCAGGGGCCATCTTGACTGAGTGTTTGCAGGGTGGCAAAAGCTGGCAAGCCTCTCGCTGTTCGTTCATGTCGTGCACCAGCTGTACCAATCCGTTGCATCTGTTAAAATAATATTGTATCGGAATCTGTCGACCTTGTTCCTTTGCACCCTAGCTGTGATTAACCGGCAGAAACTTCGTCGTTGCACCTGACGCTCCGTGGGCGACGAACCGTCAGGTCACCTTTGTTATAAAGCTCAAAGGCAAACTGAGTGTATGAGCCATGGTCTAAGTGTGTCAGCGATGGTCGGGTGAAGGGCGGTGCACGACCGTCACACGGGCTGACATTTGTCGGCCGACGCTGAGCGTGACGGCACGTGACCAGGCGTGACGCGTCTGGCAGCGTCGGCGCCGCGTGTAGGAACACGTCGGGAGCCGGCGCGACGCTTGTCGTACAGCTCGCCGATCCCCGTTCAACGAAGCGCGCTTACACTTCCGATTAAGCACGCTCACCGTTCCGAGTAGGTGCTCGTCACTGTGCGGTGGCACGTCCGATTGGCGAAGGTATCAGTCTCTGGAGGAATATTAACTGTCTGGTGCACCTGTGTGCCCGACATGCATTGCATTACCTGGTATCCACCTGTGCTCAGCTGTTCTCATGAAGTGGCTACTTCATGGGCGCTGTATAACCACTGCAGTTGATGCCCCCGGAAACCCTAATAACTAACGAAGTGGCTACTTCGCCCTTGTCGCCATTCGATCCGTGTACCGTTTGCCGGCACTGCGCCATCAGTCCTAATCGCAGCAGCGTGTGAGTATCTTATCTCAAGTGAGCCGTTGTCGAGTCGTGGCGTCGGTCGACTGGGAAGGCCCGGTCACACGCTGCTCGTCGCGGGCTGTGGCTCTGCGACGCGCCCAACCCACGAGGCCGTATTGCGTCTGCTGCCTCTCGTCCTGGCAGGAGGAGCAGGCACCGCAGGGACTCGAACCTCGTGTGCCTCTGGCATGCCAGATGCCCAGCGTAGCCACTGAGCTACGAACGTCCTACATCCTGCTGAGCAGGACGGTCGCCAGCAGCATCAGCGTGAAGCCGGCCACGATGGCCGCCAGCTTGGCCAGCCCGCCGCCCGGCCTGACGCGCTCGCCGGCGATGATCTCGAACAGCACCACGTACAGGATGGCGCCGGCGGCCAGCGCCTGCAGCACGCACGGCGCCGCCGTGTCGGTGACGCCGCTGCCGGACGCCATGCCGACGACGATGCCGACTGGCGACGCCACCACGAACGTCAGCAGTGCGGCCAGCCGAGTGCGCGCCGACTGCCGAGACGCGGCCAGCTGCTGTCCCAGACAGAAGGCGATGATGGACTTGTGCGTGGCGATGGCGGCCGTCAGCAGCCAGGCGCCGGCCGGCGACGCCTGCAGGCCAATGGTCATGCCCTCCAGCACGGAGTGCACCGACAGCGCCGCCGCCACGATCAGCACACGGAGGCCGCCCAGGCTATCCGGCGGAGGGAAGTGTGGGTGGGCGTGCCCTCCGCCGTGCTGAACCACGTGCTCGCCGGACGTCTCGACAGATCCGTAGTCGGACGGCGACGCCGCCGCCACGCTGCTGTCACCTCGTCGGCCGGCTTCTCCGTCGTGGGTCGGCGCCGTCGACCCGTCCAACAGTGCCTGCGTGTCCGGCCGTCCTCGCCGGGTGCGTCTCGCACGCGCACCGACCAGCTCATCCACCAAGTAGACGCTGAAGAGACCGCCGCAGAGCACCACCTCAGTCAGCGGGAAGTCGAAGTTGCCCAGTGACTTGGCGATGCATTCGCGGATCTGGGGCAGCATGTGCACGAACACGGTGGCCAGTAGGACGCCGCCGCCGAGACACTGCAGGCAGGAGAGCGCCAGCAGGCCGCCACCGCGCCCCTCAGCCCGCTTCTTCAGACAAGAGGTCAGCTTGAACGGAATTAGACCGGCGGGCAGAGAGGTCAGCACCAGCACGGCAAGGCCACCCAGCTGGGCGCTGATGACGTCCGCCATGGGGGCGGACAGGGCGCACGTCTCCGGGGCGGTCACACGGAACTGAGGTGGTGCGTTACGGAACAGGAGTTTGACCCTCCAGGTGTGCTGCGACTACCGGTACCGTCTATGGCGAGTGTCGCTTACGACGCCACCGCCCCACTCACGCCACCCCAGCAGCCGCGCGCAGGGCGCCGCACCACTCCGATTGCCTAAGGAGCCCAGGTGTTCACCGGGCTGCGAGTTTGTGTCGGCGATCGACGCCGGTGGCCCACCTCGCGTTGTGCCGTGTGCACAATCGCGGACACAACTGTGACGGGCGCAACGGTCGGGCGCGCGCCGGCGTGTGGCCAGAGGCGTCCTCAGGTGTGCGGCGAGTGGCGGCACGCTCGGTAGATAACGTGCGAGGACTCGCTCGGAGGTAGTGTTGCGCATGATCGTCAGCGACCGGCATGGCATTTGGCTTGCAGCGACATCAACCGCATCAGTTCACCTGTTAGTGTTGTGATTCAGGGGCTGCGTCTTCTCTTTGAAATGGCTGCAATGCTTTTTAGCTTCATTCTAGTCACCTAAACCAGGGTGGAATTTAAACAGATTTGTCCCAAATCGTATGGAATGCACTGAACCTAACACAGACAGGAAGGAAGAATGCAAGTTCTACTCACTAAAATGTGTACATTCGCCCCTCTATCCTCCCACAATTTACATAAAATATCCCTATATAAACAGTATAATTGCTTAGAACGCGATGCTACATGGCCCGAGTGCTACATGAAGAGCCAATATGTGAAATACACGTGGAAGGGACAGTCACAGCTGCCCCTCCCCCAAGACGGAACAGCTGCGCCATCACCAGTCGGCGCTGTGCCTGGACGGCCACATCTAACCTACCCCCACCCCCCAGACAAAACAGCTGCGTCACCAGCAGTCGGCGCTGTGCCTGGACGGCCACATCTAACCACCCCCCACCCCCAGACGGAACAGCTGCGCCACCAGCAGTCGGCGCTGTGCCTGGACGGTCACGACTAACCTCCCCCACCCCACCCCCAGACGGAACAGCTGCGCCACCAGCAGTCGGCGCTGTGCCTGGACGGCCACATCTAACCTACCCCCCCCCCCCAGACGGAACAGCTGCGCCACCAGCAGTCGGCGCTGTGCCTGGACGGCGACGGCGTGGCGGCCATGCAGCTGCTGGCCGCGGCGCCGTGCTCGGACCGGGCGTCGCAGAGGTTCACCTTTGTCAACGGCGAGCTGTGAGAGGCGGCGACAGTGGCGCCACCTGGCCGCTGCGGCCGCGGCCGCGGCGCCGTCCGACGTCCAGCCGTCATCTCCGTCTGGTCGGCGTGTGCACTCCGTCCAGCGAGCGGCAGCGGGGTGCTGCTGTGTGTGATGCACGTGCTGCCGTGCGTGATACACGTGCTGCCGTGTGTGATGCACGTGCTGCCGTGCGTGGTGCACGTGCTGCCGTGTGTAATGCACGTGCTGCCGTGCGTGATGCACTTGCTGCCGTGTGTAATGCACGTGCTGCCGTGTGTGATGCACGTCCTGCCGTGTGTGATGCACGTGCTGCCGTGCGTGATGTACGTGCTGCCGTGTGTGATGCACGTGCTGCCGTGTGTGATGTACGTGCTGCCGTGCGTGATGCACGTGCTGCCGTGTGTGGTGCACGTGCTGCTGTGCGCGATGCACGTACTGCCGTGTGTGATGCACGTGCTGCCGTGCGTGATGCACGTGCTGCCGTGCGTGGTGCACGTGCTGCCGTGTGTAATGCACGTGCTGCTGTGCGTGATACACGTGCTGCCGTGTGTGATGCACGTGCTGCCGTGCGTGATGCACGCGCTGCTGTGCGTGGTGCACGTGCTGCTGTGCGTGATGCACGTGCTGCCGTGTGTGATGCACGTGCTGCCGTGCGTGATGCACGGCTGTGACGTGCTGCAGAGCGTGATGCACGTGGTGATGCACGTGCTGCCGTGCGTGATGCACGCGCTGCTGTGCGTGATGCACGTGCTGCCGTGTGTGATGCACGTGCTGCCGTGCGTGATGCACGTGCTGCCGTGTGTGATGCACTTGCTGCCTTGTGTGATGCATGTGCTGCCGTGTGTGATGCACGTGCTGCCGTGTGTGGTGCACGTGCTGCCGTGCGTGATGCACGTGCTTCTGTGCGTGATGCACGTGTTGCCGTGTGTGATGCACGTGCTCCTGTGCGTGATGCACGTGCTGCCGTGCGTGATGCACGTGCTCCTGTGCGTGATGCACGTGCTGCCGTGTGTGATGCACTTGCTGCCGTGCGTGATGCACGTGCTTCTGTACGTGATGCACGTGTTGCCGTGTGTGATGCACGTGTTGCTGTGCGCAAACCGTGTCCGCCCACTGCCATGCATGACGTCTGGGATTTTGATGCACCGTCTGTACTGTTGTGTTCGACGGGGTTACGAAGATCTCAGCGACCAAAATTTTGTCGTGATCCATATCGTAATCGAGTTGCACGTGGTGGCGTGTTTTGAATGTTGCCAGCTGAAATCGGAGCAGCCGTTTTCCTAACTTGAGCGTGTGTTTATTGTTTTCTTGAATTTTAGCATGTTGAAGAGGTGCGGTTATCTTTATTGAGTTACCGTTGCACTGCGATTGTTTCCGTTATAGTAGGTATTTGTTTTCTGGAATAAATATCATGTTTCAAACAAAGTACTGTGGTATATTTGCAGTTGCACTGTGCTCGTTGCAGTTGCAAATTATGTTTAATGAATGTCTTCGTTATGCTCAGTCAGGTTCCAGATAAAAAATAAATAATTGGACTTTTTTGGCGGTGCTTTTCCGAAGCCGTGTCAATATTTCCAATTTCTTAGTGGAAGCTGCGGACTTCCACTTGGGAAGTCCTTACCTTGTTATGGTATAGCATTGTCTATTTTGTATCAACTATGCTGTACCTAAGCGTGACCTCATTTTGTATGTCTTCGCAGTGCCTTATATGCATTTCTAAAATATGAATAGGTATGTCGCTGTCCAACATAAGCTCGTGTTTATTTTTTCGGACACTAAAAGCTGTGCCCAAATGTGTCCTTATCGTGGTTAAGTTGAGCGTGTTGTGTATGTCAAGCAACTTGTCATATCTGTGATATCCACATGACAATATTCATTGCTACGTTATGACATTGGTAATTTTGTGTTGGACTTCGGTCCCGTTATGTTGGTTTTGTAATGGTTTTGGAATACATTTTGATTATACCTTCTAACATTGTTTCGGCTAACTAATGAACATTTTGACAACAAATCACTCCGTCAGTCCTTCGCATCGTTACTGGAGCCTTCCGCACCCCACCGGCTGCCAGTGTAATGGTAGAAGTAGACGAGCCACCTCTTGCACTACGCCGTAAGTTTTTGGGCGCGAGATATGCATGCAATGTTGCTGAAAACTGGAACCATCCAGCCTATCGGTGGATTTTCTCAGGGACGTCAAGTGCACGTCACATTACTCAGCGTGGATTACCGTTTTCCACTCGTATGTCCCTGATTCTTCGATAATGTAATATCCGGCCGCGTTCCGTAGCACGTGTAATCACTCCGAGCACTCCCCATTGGCATGTTGTCCCAGTGAAAACTGACATGACTCTAACCTGCTGAAAGAAAGGGCAGGTAAGCCCGGAGGAACTCCGCATGTTAGCATTGGAAAAAATACACGAATATCACGACTTTTCACGCATTTACACAGACAGCTCAAAGGCGGCCTCTGGTGTCGAGTGTGCTTTTGTAAGTAGACAAGGTGTTCGATCTTTTTGTTTACCGACGCAAACATCGATTTTTACTGCCGAACTGTATTGCTATTCTGCAAGCCCTCTATTTTATGCAGAAAGACCGGTCCACAAAGTACGTGATTTCCACAGACTGAGCAGTCTCTAGGCACTGAACATCTTTAACCAGGATAACCGACTTGTTCGGAGGATTATCAAAGTAGTAAAATCCCTGCATGACGTCGGAATAATTTTAGTGTTCCGCTGGATTCCTAGCTATATTGGACTCGCCGGAAACGAAGCTGCTGACAACCGCCAAGCACGCCATTAGCAAATGCTGTGTGGTCCATCTACGGCTCCCTCCAAGAGATATATACCCTACTATATTGTCAAGTATACAGTCAGAATGGCAACGATCCTGGAATTCGAAGTGTAGTAAGATCAAGGTTTTAAAACCGACACTAGGAAAATTGCTATCCTCTTACCGAACCAAACGTCGGGAAGAAGTAATACTCTGTCGGTTGAGAATAGGCCATACCTTTGCAACACAGTTATATGTTGACCGGTAATGACCGTCCCGTATGTCCGCGCTGTTCTAACCCGCTTACCGTGTACCATGTTTTAGTTGGCTGTACACTGCTAGATCCTCCACGACGCCAAATTTTATGACGGTTGAACACCGCCTCTTCTTTACGTATGCTTATAGGGAACGACTCTGAGGCCGTTGCGTCTGGCAATATTTTTATGTTCATTCGAGAAGCTCGCCTTGACGTGATATACCCCCATCCGTGAAGATGGATAGTGAGCTATGATAGCAGCACCTTAGATTGATTGCATTCCAGTTATGGGCGCAAAATGACCCTAGATGTCGACGCGCCCCCAAACTCTAATCAACCACCAACAAATCACTCGGTGATCCACGTGGTTACAGATCAAAATCACCGTTGAAGCAATGACAAACTACTATAGCAGGTGGGCAATGTCTATATTCTGTGGCTAATTTCACTGGTCAACGTTGGTTCGCCTGTGCTCGCAGAATGGTGCCACGGAACCCAATTGAAACACTATAGTATTTGTATTTGCACTGTGCATTTACACATAACATCCAGGTGTGGG
Organism: Imbricaverruca yamaguchii; assembly: GCA_034440575.1. Taxonomy (NCBI): domain Eukaryota; kingdom Metazoa; phylum Arthropoda; class Thecostraca; family Neoverrucidae; genus Imbricaverruca; species Imbricaverruca yamaguchii. Next base: position 1,632,413 of record JAOTOL010001635.1, read on the forward strand.
GGAGAGGAAATGGGGACATCCCCTGAAAGATGTCCTACAAACTGCGATTTACATTAATCGTATAAGGTTTATGGAAAAATATTGAGCAAATATCTCCCTTGATTTGACACCGACCGAGAGCCGAGGAAGTTTTAATTTGTGTTTTGAGATAAGCAAGCGTAAACATGGGCGGGACCGGTCTGGCAGAATTGCTGAGTAGCACACAAAGACAATTTTCACCGCTGCAAAGATGGCGGCTGGACCTTCCCTTATTCGATCTCCCGGAGTTCTAACGGCAAGCAGATGTCGCGTTCCAGTTGAAAACAACCGGCATAAATTATGTGCCTTATAAATTACATGCCTTTCAAAAACCCTATGACGGTAGCAATCAACCTGATGAGGTAAGTTTTCTTAGCTAATAATCGTTATTCACACTCGCCTCCGACTGGTCGTGTTATTTTATTCCTTCGGCTGAATATATGCCCGATTGCTTTTCCACCGAAATGCAGAAAGTGGTCCGCGTAATGAGAGCTGTACTTGTGAGCGTCGGGCCCACCACCGCTGAGGTCATTCCGGCCTCCACCCGGGGAGGAACAAGTTTCCTAAATGGTTGGGGGAGGGAGCAAATGAGGTTTTCATGTCGAGTTATTTCCAGTCATCGTCCACAGGCAACATGTCCCCAGCAACATTAGGAAGAAAAAAGTGTCCACGCGAAAACATGGAAGGCTATATCCCCGGTTTTGATCCAGCCTGTTTTAGTTCCACCCCTGCCTTAGCCTTCCAACTAAAAAATTGTTCCTGGTGGGTTGTGCCCCACCTGGAAGCTGAAGGTAGTGACGGTCTTGGGGCTTGTACTAGTCTTACGAACAGCGGTGTACGCATGCTTTTATTGAATGGGTAGGGGCAACCAAAACATGACATGGAACTGAACACGTTTTAGCGATCCCCAGTCGGGCGCACGTACGCACCGGAAAGTCCCACCTAACGCGCACCGGTGGGTATTCGACATTCTTAAGATCGCAAAAACTACGGAAGCTAGCACAAAATTTGAGGGTAGATTATGGCTCTACTGCATTTGCTTCAGTGTAGACTTCATGGCCCTAGGTCAGCCAATGACCTAGGACTGACCTAGGTAGCTAAATGCCTTCAGGGTCAAATGAGGTGGAGATCCACCGCCACACCACACCGGTCGCTTATCCGCACCGACAAAGCCTTCGTGGTATTGAGCACTCAGGGGCCAGGCGGCCAGCCGGCGGTGCGTTCCCACCCGCTGAGTCACCTTGCACCCTCGTAATAGGGTGGGTCTACTCTGTTCCCCTGGGCTGTTGCCGTGACCATATTCAGAAACTACCGAACCAAATTCCGCCAAACCTTCACCAATCGATTCAGTTGGGTCGATTTATGTGGGACTTTTGAATATGGGGACTCTTATCATTACGCAAAGCTATAAAATTACCCCTCAAACTTGGAGCGGCCATTTTGAAATCATTTTGAAAGTGTTGCCGTGCCCATGCTCATAAACCGCTGGACCGAATTGGACGAAACCTTCACCAATCGATGCCGCATAGTCAATTTACTTGGGACTTTAAAATATGGTGACCTTGACCTTGACATAAGGTCGCTGATTAAGTACATCTTTATTTTGAATTGTTGCCGTGACCATGCTCCTAAACTACCGAACCGAATTTCGTGAAACATTCACCAATCGACGTGGAATGGGCGATATATTCTGGAGTGTAAATATGGTGACCTTGGCCATCGGTTAAGGTCATCAAAATTGCATAAAACTCATTTTAATGGTTGTTGTGCCGCCCATGCTCCGAAAGTACCGAACTGAATTTCATGAAACCTTCGCCAATCGACGTGCCGTGGTCGATATACTTGGGACTTTTCAATATGGTGACCTCGGCCCCAGGTCAAGGTCATAAAAAATGCATAAAACCCATTTTAATGGTTGTTGCGCCGCCCATGCTCCGAAAGTACCGAACCTAATTTCATGAAACCTTCTCCAATCGACGTGCCGTGGTCGATATACTTGGGACTTTTCAATATGGTGACCTCGGCCCCAGGTCAAGGTCATAAAAAATGCATAAAACTCACTTTAATGGTTGTTGCGCCGCCCATGCTTCGAAAGTACCGAACCGAATTTCATGAAACCTTCGCCAATCGACGTGCCATGGTCGATATACTTGGAACTTTTCAATATGGTGACCTCGGCCTTAGGTCAAGGTCATCAAAAGTGTATAAAACTAATTTTAATGTTGTTGCGCCGCATATACTCCGAAAGTACGAAACCGAATTTCATGAAACCTTCGCCAATCGACGTGCCGTGGTCGATATACTCGGGACTTTTCAATATGGTGACCTCGGCCTTAGGTCAAGGTCATCAAAAGTGTATAAAACTCATTCTAATGTTGTTGCGCCGCCCATACTATGAAAGTACGAAATCAAATTCCATGAAACCTTTGCAAGTCGACGTGACGTGTCGATATACTTTCGGCTCTTGAATATGTTGATTGCCATTTATATCCTTTACATAACGCCGACCAAGCCATACGTTGTTCCCAGTAACTACTTTACAACAAATGTATATAACATCCATCACTATGCGCGGTTTCGTACTTTCGGAGTATGGGCGGCGCAACAACATTAAAATGAGTTTTATACACTTTTTATGACCTTGACCTAGGGCTGAGGTCACCATATTCAAAAGTCCCAAGTATATCGACCACGGCACGTCGATTGGCGAAGGTTTCATACAATTCAGTTTCGTACTTTCGGAGTATGGGCCGCGCAACAACCATTAAAATGAGTTTTATGCATTTTTTATGACCTTGACCTAGGGCCGAGGCCACCATATTGAAAAGACCCAAGTATATCGACCACGGCACGTCGATTGGCAAAGGTTTCATAAAATTCGGTTTCGTACTTTCGGAGCATGGGCGGCGCAACCACCATTAAAATGAGTTTCATGCATTTTTTATGACCTTGACCTAGGGCCGAGGTCACCATATTGAAAAGTCCCAAGTATATCGACCACGGCACGTCGATTGGCGAAGGTTTCCTGAAATTTGGTTCCGTACTTTCGGAGCATGGGCGGCGCAACAACCATTCAAATGAGTTTTATGCATTTTGTATGACCTTGACCTAGGGCCGAGGTCATCACATTGAAAAGTCCCAAGTATATTGACAACGGCACGTCGATTGGCGAAGGTTTCATGAAATTCGATTCGGTACTTTCGGAGCATGGGCGGCGCAACAACCATTGAAGTGAGTTTTATGCATTGTGTATGACCTTGACCTAGGGCCGAGGTCACCATATTTAAAAGTCCCAAAAAAATTTAACAAACGCACCTTTTTTTGGAAAAGTTTTAAAAAAATTTTTTTGGAATTTTTAAAAGCAGGGGCAACAAAAAAAAAAAAAAAAAATATTAATTTAAAAACCCAAAAAAGAAAAGGAAAAAAAAAACAAAAAAAAAAACAAAAAAAAAACCCAATTTTAAAAAATTTATTAAAAAATTAATAAAAATACTTTGGGGGTTTTTGGAGAATGGGGGGGTCAAAAAGGCAAAAAAAAAATTTTATAAACCTTTATTTTAATAAAAAAAAATTAAAAATTATAATAAAATAAAAAAAACCAAAAAAAAAAAAAAAACCAAAAAAAAAAAAATAAAATAAAATTATAATATATTTTTTTATTAAAAAAGTAGTTAAAAAATTTAAAAAATTTAAAAAAAATTTTTATAAAAACAAAAAAAAAAAAAAAAAAAAAAAAAAAAAAATTTGCATAGGCGTAGGAACCGGTGGGGCCGCTGGGGCCATGGCCCCACCACTTTTGACCTGGTGGGGCCAGCAATGTTAACTGGCCCCACCACTTTTTGAGCAATAACTACCAAAGATAAATAAGAAAACAACGTGATGTAAAGTAATTATTAGAACCATGAGAGAAACCATTAAAACAATCATATAGATGACTGGTACACATGGCGTGCCTTTTATTTACAGACCGGGGCTGCGGAGTCGGAGTCGACAAAATTATGCCGACTCCGACTCCGCCTGACACGGGCTGGTGACATTAGCTTGCTAACCAATGTTCGCCGTTTTCCGGTGCAAACCTATGTTAATTCGAGCGTACTAGCAACATCTCCAGAAACGGAGGATCAACCGTTGCTATAAGCACGTTTTCCCGCGTCTTCCTGCGCGAGAAAAAGCCGGCAGAGCATTTATCCGTCGCCGGCATTGCATTCAATTATTGATGCAGAAAATTAAGTTCGGTCTGTTATATTTATGAGTTTGTGATACTGGCTTTTACTGGCCAAGTCGGAGTCGATCCCGGAGTCGGAGTCGACTCCGGGGGATCGGAGTCGGAGTCACCCAGAAACCCATCGACTCCGCAGCCCTGTTACAGACTAGCAGTTTAGTCACTTACGTCTATTGCTAGCTTGATTTGGCGCACAAGAGACATTTCTGACAACTAGCCCAAACCCGATTTATAAATGTGTATGAAGGCACCTTGGCCCAAGCCGCCCGCCCCAAACTGATGCTGGATGCAGGTTTCTTGACTCAATAGTGGAAGCAACACTGGCGGATCCAGGGGGGCATTAGGGGCAAATGCCCCCCAAAACCAAAATGGCCGATATTTCGTAAAAACCATGTTTTTCGCGATTTTTCCGGAAATGCCCCCCCTCCCCCAAACCGATAAAAATATCCGTCCTGGATCCGCCAGTGGGAAACAACTGGTAATTAATGTATGCATGGCTATTTGAAGTTGTCAATGATAAGATAATATGAATGCTAATTCTAACGATGACCCTTGATACCATATTTGCCATTTGTCATGAAAGATCAGTGCTGGGCACGCGATCGAAAATAGGTGGTCCGCGATTGGTATTCCGCTATCGAAAATTTGGCGTTCCGCGATCGCGGAATATTGATTTAATTTTCAATTAAAATTCCGCGATCGTTAATTCCGCCATCGGTAATCGCTAGCGAAGTTTTTCAGCACCCAAAAGCACCCCAGCGAAGTTTTACCGCTTATTCGCGCATTTCTTCAAAGAAATGAAGTCAATAAGCGGTAAAGCGGTAGCGCGGGACAATTTTTGTCTTTTCTAGCTTTACATTTTGGATCGCGGACTAAAAATCGCGGAATTTAAGGAGGAAAAAATCCGCGATCGCGATCGCGGAATTTATTCAAATTTAATAAATTTCTGCGATCGATTTTTGGTAGTCTGCGATCGCGGAATCGCGAAGTATAATTCCGCGATGCCCAGCACTGTGAAAGAGTATCTTTTACCTTGCCTCGCGTTTCAGGCCGGGAGAAGACATGGTTATTGTCATGATTGGGACGAGTGGTGGGGTCACGACCCATCTGCCACTTACTCCCTTGGTGACCATGGGCGTAGCAATGTGCCGAAAAGTGGGGGGAGGGCGAAGAAAACTTTGGTCCTGTATTATATTTTTTTTAACATCCACACCATCCTGATAAAATTTATCAACGGATTTGGGCTCCTTATGAATTGGTCTTTCTCCTCAGATATAAAACTTCTATGTAGCAAAATATTTGGCAAAATTAAGGAATTGTTTCGACTGAAAAGTGGGGGACATGGCCCCCTGCCCCCCCTGTTCCTACGCCTATGCCATGGTCTGTGTGAATGAGGATTGTTCATATTTGTACTATTGTGATCTTAGCAATAAATACGTCTAGTTGCAGATCCAGGAAATGTGAATTGGGACCTTAGATATTCCTCAGACATGTGCACCAATGTGCCACTGCCTACTTTCCACTTTTAACTTTGGTCTATAGAATGGCACATGCTAGACCACCAGACATCTTTTGTTGGTGAAGTAGAAAAGTTCTGCTTTATCAACAATCTATGGATGAATATGGACCCTGTTCTAAACTTGATAAATGATGAGTTTACCAATAGGTGTATCTAGCTAACATCCTTCTTCCAATGCCATGAGAGGATGAACTTCCTCGGACATGAGGGGCCACCTCTGACAAATGGGTGACAAAGTTGTTATGTCCTGGTGCTGGTATGCATTTTGTACTCATTTGGGTGATGATTCCTTTCACAACACCTACATTCCACAACTTTTGTGTGTAATGCGGGTTCCATATTTGAGGCAAGTTCACGTTGCTTTTCACCGAATTTCAGTCGTTTCATTAAAAAAAAACACACATGTCAATTTTAACCGGGGAGGTCATGTCATCTCTCTTGAAACCTGAAATCCCATCAGCTACGTAATACTTAGCTGGAAATCGCATCTACCATCCCCCTCCCACATGGTATGAAAAAAAGCGAAAAAAAACTCTAGCCGGAAGGGTAATTTCCGGCTACCGGAAGGCAAAATTTCGGCTACCAGAAGGTGTTTTACACTCACACGGCCTAACCGGAAGGCGATAATAACAAACAAAAAACCGCACATAACGATATATGTGCGGCCCCAGTCACTAGTTTGGCTTTTTCTCCTACCGCGCCCTCCCCCGGTTGACGACACTCGTCCGGGCAATTTGCCCCTCTTGGGCAAAATCCGTGGCGTCGCCACTGCACCAGTCACCACTTTCCTAACACATGAGGGAGCATCAAGCAATTTGACTAATCTAGCTTCAGATATTTGTTTTATACATACAGTTTTACTCACCATTGAGCAACTGTCTACCCCACCCAATGCCATTTTTATTTGTGTTGTATAAATGTAATAATAACATAAGGTGGCGGATGCTGGCAGATATCCTAAGGGTTCCTCTTCATTTCCAGAAATCGTGTTTTACAACAAACAAAAAAAAAACTATTCCATGACCAACTGCTTCACCATCCTGTACCTCTGGTTGTGCTAGAGGCTCTGAAGATGGACATACGAAGTTTCTTCGCGAAAAAGGTAAGTAAGGGTGGATGTAATTATGCATCAACAAACAGTTGATCGCGCTACTTACCTATGCAGCTAAATGAAAAACTACGTTTTTCCATTAGGCACTTTATGCCATGCCAACATTCACTCTTCACTGTTGCTATGCTGAACGATATGCCTGTATATACCTGTAGCGATGTATGTGTATACCGATATACCTGTTACCTGTTTCGTCACTTCGAATAATACTAATAATAATAGCAATAATAATAATTAGCATAATTTCTCCAAATTCATAATTAGTGGCATCGTAGATTGAATTAAAATTAGGACATCACCACTATGTGAACATGTTGGTTGGAGCGCTTTCGATCCGTATTACGAATCGTCATCGGCAACACTCGGTACGGATTCACTCAGTGGTGATGTCCTAATTTTAATTGAATTATCATAATATTGTCAACTGCAGTTGCTTCATAGAAGTCCCTTCATTGATGGATATTTATCACATGCTGCTATTCACAGTCCACCCTGGATAATCCATCCGCTCCTGCGCCTACACCTGCACCGTCTGCTCCTGCGTGTTTGCCTACGCCAACGCATCCTGTGCCAGAACCCACGTCTCCTTCTGCGCCAGCATCCGCTTCTTCAAGCAGCCCCTCTGACCTGCATACTGATGCTGAGGGAAAGATAGAGCTTGTCTTCGGCAAATCGGCAAACAGTGGGATATCGCCGGCAACTGCAGGTAATGTGAACAACTCCTTGCCGGTTTGATATGCATACCTACTTTTAATTTCTGTTTTGGTGACTTAACCCTATTACTGGCGGGCCTTACGAGGTTCAGTTTCTGGCGGGGGGCCTATTCGGCCCCCCCTAAGATCTGGCGATCTATGCTTCCTAGCGCAAATCCGAAAATGGCGTTGGATAGCTCGTACCGTGAACTCTAGAAAGTATTTCGGTAATTTTGTACCTCAGGTCAATGGTTTGACCTCCAGAGGTCATCGACCATATAGAGGTTACGCAAAGTTTTTCGCCAATAACTTTTCACCTAATTCAGATAGAGACTTAAACTCAACGTCATCGTGTTCGCCTTGTTAAGAAGGTTCGAATGATATATAGTCTACCCTAGCCAGGTCAATTTTGACTGTTGAGCTTAGGTCACGTGACCTACGATGACCTAAAGTCACCGAAAGGGGTCAAGCTGCATATCATATGAAAGCTGGTGATAAAACAAACACAATGGCGTTGAGTTTGACGCTCTAGCTCAATGTGGCGGAGAGCAGTGGTCCAAAAACGGTTTTTGAGCCCTGGTGACCTCGGATGACCTCAGAAAGGGAAACCGTCAAATTTCACCCCGGGAATCTGTGAAAAGGTGGGAGTGAACATGATTCTGAAAGTTGTGAGCCGTTTTGATCATATTTGTGGCTTTGGCAGTGTCATTTTTATTTTTCCCATGTTATTCCAATTGGAGAGGTCACCTCGTCACCTGACGTCAGGTCAACGCTAGAGAAAAAACCGAACTATATGTTATACATCTCTGTAGGGCCATGAAGTGTGGTAATTTTTAAATTGACCGGTGTAAAAGTGTGGGTGCGATGGGGCTCCAAAGTTGAAATGAGGTGACCTCAGTTGGCCTGATCTGGTGACCTGACCTGACGTGACCCGGGGTTAAAATTTTGACACAACCTGTCAAAAGGACCAATAAAGAAAGTCAGAAGGTTTCAGGTCTTTATCGCCAGCCGTTCCGGAGAAACTAGCAAAAAACCTGAGGGAGGCCTTAAAGGCCCCCGCCAGCAGTAATAGGCTTAATGTGTTTCTGAATTCCATTACACCGAATGTAAATGTCTAATGTGCTATATCATCCAAAGTGAGGCAGTTAATTAATTTGGTCAAATCCGATATTGCTTATTTTACTGCACATACCCCACTTATATGTTATTCGTACCAAGTACCAACACAAATGTCACACATTGCGATTAAGAGAGGTCTGTAGTAGTGTACATTTATCGTTCCTTAGGGGTTTAAACGTACATAAATGAAATAATGGGGTTTGCAGCTGATTGACTTGTGTAAGATCCTAGAAATGACATTAAGTTCATAACCTATTCTGCTTAAAGTTATCTAATCAGCCAGTGAAGCAAAGAAGCAATGGCCTTATAATGGAAGTAGTGTATCTGCACAGGTGGTATAGCTAACTGATTTTTGGTTGTGTTGAGGACTTGAGGTCAATACAGGGGCGCAGCCAGGGGGAGGGGGCAATTGCCCCCCCCCCCCCGTTACGACCGATGTTTTTTTTTTTTTTTACCATTGGAACTGCCCATCAGCAACAGTCTACCCCTCCCTTTAGCATTACCTTGCTCCCCCCTTAGGACAGTCCTGGCTGCGCCCCTGGGTCAATATCTCCATGAACATGAGAAGCATTACTTGTGGCACCTTTTTATAAATGAAGGTAATTCACACCTGCAAAGTGGTGCAATAAGACAGCTGTTTCAAACAATATAAATGAATTGCAGGCAAAACAATCGACAGAACAACCCAGTGAAAAACATGTTGTGCATAAAAATATAATTGCTGTTGTTACCATCACACAGTCAATGATCACAGCTGCTGGAATACCAAGACTCGCAATTTTTTGTGAAAATAACGAGATAAATAATTGGTAATTAGTCGTATTTCCTGTTTTCAGTTCCACCATGCTCATCGCCTTGCTGTTCCACGGTCCATCCCCACCAACCGACCGACACTGCCACGCTCTCAAAGACTGCGCGTGATCAGGGCGGACGAACGCGATCATTTTGTCCCGAATGGTACAATAATTATGCGTGGCTAAGCCTCTGCTTAGAGTCTGGAAAGGTTTTCTGTCATGTATGCCGGAGGCAGCACAAGCTCGGAAAGCTAACGATGAGCAAAAACAAAGAGGCTGCGTATGTGGAAGATGGCTTCAACAATTGGAAGAAGGCGCAAGAGAGTTTCAAAACGCATGAAAACTCAATGTGTCACCATGAGGCATGCACGAAAGAACTGAAAGAGAAACAGCAGACCATCTCTGCGCTTCTGTCTCAGCAGACCAGCGAGGAGCAGTCCCGGCGCAGAAAATGCCTGAAAAAGGTCATCGAGACTCTGGTATACTTGTTGCGACAAAACATTCCCATAAGGGGGAAACACGAAATGGACGGGAACCTCAGCCAACTCCTCCTCATCAGAAAGAAGGACGTGCCAGAGCTCAACAACTGGAATCACTACCTGTCTCCCGTGATCCAGAACGAGCTGATTCGTTCGATCGGCACGACACTTCTGCGCAACATGCTGAAAGACATCCGAGAGGCAAAGTTCTTTGCTATTCTAGCAGACGAGGCCACTGACTTGTCACTCAAACAGCAGGTCAGCCTCTCCATACGTTGGGTGGACGCCAATCTGCAGATCAACGAGGATCCCGTGGAACTGATTCACACCGAGGTAACCACCGGTGAAGTACTTGCGGACACGCTTAAGGACGCACTGGTGCGTATGGAGCTGCCGCTGAGTCGCTGTCGCGGACAAGCCTACGATGGGGCTGCAAATATGCAGGGGCGAGTGAAAGGAGTGGCGGCGAGGATCAGCGAAGAGTGTCCATCAGCCCTGCATGTCCATTGTCTGGCACACTGTACAAATCTGGCGTTGCAGGAGGCAGCCAGGAAAAACAAGATGATTCGAAATGCCCTGGATATTACCAACGAGCTGACATCCTTTGTCAGAAACTCGCCGAAGACGGCCGCAGCACTCCGACGCGTGACGCTGTCCGCAGAGTCAGCTGGCGGCACTCTGCGGCCGTTGTGCCCCACGCGATGGACCTGCCGTACCGCGTCGCTGCGAAGCGTAGTGGATAACTACGAGCACGTGATGAGCACCCTGGAGGAAGTCAGTGCTGAGGCAAGTGACGATCATGGTCGAAAAGCAGGAGGAATGCTGGCGCTCATGGAGCAGTTCGATACGTTTATCGGGCTGCTCATTGCGATCGAGGTATTCTCTCTAGCAGAGGACCTGTCGCGTGGCCTCCAGTCAGCGACAGCGACAGTGGGAAACACACAGGAGGCGGTGAAACGTGTGTGCGAGCGCTATGAGGGGATGCGCTCAACTGAGTCTTTCGACAGGATGTTCGAGAGAGCTGAAAGGTTGGCAGCGGCAGCAGGTGTGGATGGTCCCAAACTGCCTCGAAAGCGGAAAGTTCCCATGCGACTGGACGGCGGTGGACAGTACCACGACTCCACCGTGAAAGACCTACATCGACGCCAATTCTTCGAGATATTGGACACACTGACCACTCAGCTCAAGGAAAGGTTCCTGCAACCGACGTTCCAGAAAGTGCGCGAGGTGGAGCGACTGTTGGAGGATGCGAGTGCGGGAAGGCACTTCACCGTCCCCGTCGCCGTAAAGGATCTGTATGGCGGCGATCTGGACCTTGCACGATTGGAAGTGCAGCTGCAAATGCTACCTGATGTGGTTGGAGACGGAGGAAAGAGCGTGCACCAAGTGATTCAGGCTCTCGTGGGGGCAAAGCAGTCGGGTGGTACAGTGTTCAGTAACATGATGAGCGAAGTGCTGACGCTGGTAAGGCTGTACCTTACTGTACCAGTAACAACGGCCACGGCAGAGCGCTCTTTCTCCTGTCTCCGACGCATCAAGTCGTATCTCCGCTCTACCATGGGTCAGACCCGACTTAACGCTGCGATGGTGTGCACTGTGCACCGTCAGCGCGTCGACGAGCTGGATGTGGATGCCATTGCCTCGGAGTTCTTCGCAGCAAATGATCGGCGTCGCTCGTTCTTCGGCGTGTAATCCAGGTTGGACATCACTGTGGCACTCTGTCTGCGAGATATACCCTGCGACTATTCCGAAATGCTAAGCAATGCTTGCTAAACCAGGTACGGAGTGTATGTTGTGCTAGGATGGAGATTAAGTCCTGTACTGCTTGTTTCCGTGGTCGTGGCTCGTTTATTCGTAAAATTCCTGGTGCCCCGGCACTCAATCTTCGTGTTTGGGGCCTCGAATCGCCAGGGATAGATACTTTTTAGTTGCGATGGAAATATCAATCTTAATGAAAATGGCATGATTGACAACTAAAAAAGTACATGCCTGTAATTTTGAAAGGAAATTGGGATGAAGTAATAAATGTGTAATGGTACTGCTCCATTTGATTTTGTGGTTAAAGCCAGAGACGGAGTTATTGAGGTGGAGGTACAGGGGTAAAAAATAAGGTGGTCGCCGACCACACTTCCTCGGTGGTCTCCCTACATGGGGTATTGAACGTTGGAGATATTGATTTTTGGGACTCCGGACATCGGTTATATTTTGGTTAATCCTCGGCAAATAAAACGGTACATAGCATAGCATTCCCTCGCTTCCTTCGTATATTCTAGATAGTCGACTATTTACTTACATTCTATTTACCTGCAGGGCTCCTAAGGATAAGGTGCATGTTCCTAATAATTATACCTATGCAAATGTATCCGTTTTTGCATAGGCGCAGGAACCGGTGGGGCCACTGGGGTCATGGCCCCACCACTTTTCATTCTAAATAATTCCTAAATTTGCCAAATAAATTAATATTTGGAAGTTTTATATCTGGAAAGGAAGACCAAAGCACAAGGAGCTCAAATCCGTTGTGAAATTTTATCAAGAGGGTCTGGATTTTTGATAATATGGGGCCAAAGTTTTCTTGGCCCCACCACTTTTCCGCGAACATGCGTTTTTGCCACATGAGGCTGGCCCCACCACTTTTCAAAACGTTCCTACGCCCATGCACTATCGACTCTTGTAGTTGCAATATTTGCTGAAGGATTCGATTCTTTGTTACATGGGATGTAATGGTGAATTTTAAATAAAATCACAAGATTTCAGAACCACACAACACCGATTGAGGAGATACCTGCCAAACGACAAAAAACAGGACAGGTGGGCGGATTCACCCCTCCCGTGCTCGTGTCAAGGATATCTAAGCAAAGAAGACAATACAGTGCTCTGCCACTGCTTTTCTAACATGAATTATCGGAGCTGCCAACTTACGTCGTCTGTCCGATCACGGCTGTTGATGGTCCGACACGGCCCGCCGAGGCTTTTGCTCCGTTTTCTTTTACTCAAGGAGGGAAAATAACGCTGACGAATTTGGTATAACAAATTTTGTGTCAATAGATGCGCACCACGGACAAAAACAGTTTATTGATCATCCAGGCCGTAGGGTCTCGCTCCGGTTGTGTTTTATTGCATCCGATGACTATTTATTTCAATGTGCTTCTGCATAATTACTAGTTTTATATAAGTGTAATCCGGTAAGTATTTAAGCTCCGGTCGGAAGCTACCGACTATGCTAGACCTAGCTAGGCTGAACCTGTTCAGGGACATTCCTGACATTCATTATTTCCCTAGAATTGAGCTAACCCCAATTTACTTATACGAAGGTATTTTAACATCTACTGTCCTCACTGCTCTGGTTTGATTTCAGACTATTAACATAGTTTTAAGATGTCCAGCAAGAAAGAGGAAGCTTTGGCACACATTAAGGAAGCTGAAAAATAGTGAGTACATTTATCAGTATGTGTGAAATCATGAGGGAATGATGATTTATGAAAATGCAATTCCGAGCAAATTAGAAGGTTCCTCATATTATGGAGCTTGGTTGGTTGGTTATTGGTTTATGACACATCAACCTTTAAGTCATTTAGCGTCACCAATATCTCATGCAAATTGGTCACAGGCGAAGAGTAGATACAGGTGAGACTCGAACCCACAACCTTTTGATTGTAAGACGAGAAACTTACCCCTAGGCCACTCATCCCCATATATTATGCAGCTTAACACTATCATAAGCATACTCAGGTTGGAACAGATCATAAAGACATAACAGATTAGTGCAACTATCAGCCACAAGGACCTTTCTTGGTTGCACTCTGGACACAACCAGTTGCCCACCAAATCTGTCAATCAGCCCTCCCTGGACTACTGAAAAAGCAAGCCCCCTATTCTTCTAATGATTGACTATGTTGTTTTTAAAGATGCTCAATGTGCTGCTACTGACAATGGTTTCTGGCATCTGGTTCCAGTATTCTATTGCCCTGTTGGTGAAGAAAGACTCTTAAACTTGTCCTGCTGTGGTTAACTTTAATTTTGAATTGATGGCCTCTAATTGCATCATTTCTGTTAAACAAAAAATTTACTAAGATTCCTTCTCCTGACTATGAACAAATTTAAAGACATCAATGAGGTCTCCTCACAGCCTTCTATATCTAAGTGAAAACATTCAATTTTCTTCAACCTTTCCTCATATGCTAGGTTGCTTATACCATTAACCATTTGTGTAGCCCTCTTTTGTACTTTCTCTAAAAGCCAACCATTTTTTTTTCAGAACTAGGAGGCCAAGCTTGGATGCAGTATTCCAAATGTGGCCAGACACATGCACAGTAAAGCTTCCTGATGACTTACTCACTCCTGTATGATACATTCTTATTTATTGCCCCAAGCATTCTCAGTGCCTTCTTCCTGGCTTCCTTGGTCTGTTCTGATGCTCCAATTTTGTGTTCAAAATAATACCTATGTCCTTCTCTTGCTGAGCCACTGATAGTACTTGCCCACCCATCAAGTATGGAACCTTCATGTGTTGCCTACCTACATGCATGTGATTTTGCACTTATAAAAATGTAATTTCATTTGCTATTTTTTGGATCACTTCACAAGTTTGTCTAAGAATTCTGCAGCAAGATATGCTTATTGTGTCATGTTATTGCCTTAAAGGCCTTCAAGTAATCTGCAAATTTCAAAACTCTACTGCTTAAGCCACTTTCAATGCTATCTACCAATACAATGAACAGTAGTAGCCCCAATACTGACCTACAGGGTACTCCACTAAGAACATTTTGCCATGATGACTTTGTACCATTTAGCATCACTCTCTGCTGTCTATCTGAAATCCACAAATATATCTGTTTTAGGATGCTACCTGCAGTACCATGGACCTGAAGCTGCATCATTAACCATTTATGGGGTACCTTATCAAATGCCTTACTGAAGCAGAGACTTTAGCAGATGGTATTTGTGAAATGAATTCCATCCAACACTGCTATTGCACTGACCAATCAATTTGTTTACCTTTGCAGTAGGTGGATTGGTGCATTACAATGGGTTTGCTGACAAAGGTTCAATTTTTTTCCATGGATGGTTAAAAAATAAATTATGTTCATGGACCAACACCAAAGCAGCAACTGAAGAACAACATACTAACAAAACAGCATTTCATTGCACATCTACTAGAACTAGACAAGCACACCATATAAAACCCAAAAATGTATTCTTTTACTAATTATTAAACAAAGTTGGCACCTACCAGCCAACTTTGTTTAATAATAAATATGTCAGCTACCATCAAAATATAATAATATAATCCCCTCAAAATAAATAGTTACAGGCTCAAAGTCATCAAGCCTGTAATTTATTACATAGGCAAGACAACCAACAATCTAGTCATAAAAGACAATATATTTGTCAAATTGAATCCAATGAAGGAAGCCAATGTTGTCTGCATGCTCAGTTGAAAACTGCTTGGGCTGCATTAAAGTCACTACGACATCCATATCTTGAAGACTTGCAATGCATTTGGCAGATGGCACATCCAAGGGCTATGTGCAACAAAAACACAACAAAAAATAGCCAGCCTGTACCTGATTGAAAGCATGTTCATAGTGATGTCATCACATAATGGAAAATGCTTTCTCACTCTCGAAGCCAGTACCATCAAGGGTACATCTCCATTACCGAATCGGAAACTAAATCTGTCAGCTACCCTCAAACTTTCAGACAGAATGGCTGCAATATCAATGACAATTCATCCATGTACTATATAGACAAGTACTTACCTCGAAATTATTCACAATGTTTTCAATGGGCGCTTAATGACCTCGCAGTCGGCGTGCCCTTAAACCCAAATAATCAATCAGTCATGATGTTTTCAACAACATCGTTTCCATATAGAATTTCAACAGCTTACTGTGCCCATTCCGATATCTCACACCAAATTAAAATAATTGTTTTGACACTGATTTAATAATCTGTAACATTCTTTTTCAGCCTGAAAACATCATTTCTCAAGTGGAAGCCAGATTTAGACTCAGCAGCAGATGAATACAACAAAGCAGGTATCGTCCTTCTTGAGTTGTATGTTTGGGATACATGTTGACTGTTTCTGTGACCATGTTTCTTATATTCACTGATGGAGACTTCTTCTCAGACTTGAGGATCCAAAATGTATTATGGATCCATGGTGTATGGTGTGTACTATAGGTCTAATGCAAAATTTTCTTTTAGTGGGGCTCCAGAAACAGCCAATTTCCAATAGTCTCCAGCTGTGTCATTTGGCCATGGTTGGTTACTGGGGTTCAGGGACTGCAGAGGTCGTGCAGCAGAGGTAATACAGCTTATTTGGACATGTCATGCAGTATGTAATATAGGAAGCCACACTGTAATGCAAAGTTGAGTCACTTGTGAAAGGTACCTGAGATATGTATTGAGATACGTATATATGAGAGTGGCAGTGCCCTGAACTTGATTTTGTGTATGATGGAGGGGGACAAGGGTGAAGTGAAAGATAACCAATTGGTAAAAGAGGTAAAAATTACATGGTAATAATGTATAGTGCATGTTGATGTTGATAATGGATAGTTACTTTCTATGGCGTTTGTTGGCTGTTTGGTGATGGTGATGATGTCTGCAGTGTATCTGCTTCCTTTACCAGTCAGCAGTGCTGCTGTCAGAAGCCATATACAGTTAGAAATGCAACTATCACTCATAGCCTGCAGCAAAAAAGCACAAATGACACTTAATGATTTAAAAAACAAAATGTGATGTCAAATGCGATTGTCATAAAGTGTGGGTCTCCATTCAGATTTTTTAAATTTCACGACACTGGCATGTGTTGCTGACTACTTTCTTGTGTATGCAAATGGTAATGTCATTGAACAATATTATATGCCATGCAAGATCCCAAATATTTCGATGTATGCATGTCGTGTAATATTCCACCTCCCAGGATCCACTAAGTTTGCCTGACCCAGGACTGTGTTATGCACTATCTGATGACCACAAAGCTCCTGCTCTTTATATATCTATATAGTCTTCTCATAAGTCGACATATGCTATCGTTCCATCCCACCCCCCACCACCTCTGGACACCGGGCCGCGCTGTGACCTCTGCCCATAACTGCCTGCTGCAGCCACCTGCTACAAAACGGTGCGGGCGCACGCCGAGTGCCGCGACTGCCTGTCGAAGGCGGCCAACTGCTACCAGCAGAACCACTCGCTGTTCGCCGCCGCCAAGTGCTACGAGCAGGGCATCCTGATGAGCAAGGAGCTGGCCGACCTGGGCACTGTGCTCACCCTTTGCGACCGCGCCGCCACACTGTACCAGGTACCGCGGCGCTGGAGGGGCGGGGAGCGCGTGGCCACTCAGCGTATGTGGGGTAGCTGCTCGGAATGTCTACTCTGGTGCTGATCCACTGGTTTTACTCCTTCACGTTTGTAACGGGTCGTCTTGTGTTTATAATTGATATATGTAGTTTCTATATGTGAATGCATGATTATGCTGTGTTAGATGCGCGTTTCCTGTTTCGTGGCTGACTCACAAAATTTGTCGATCACGGTATCGTGCTGTGTCTGACGATAACGGTATGGTGCTGTGTCTTCTGATAACGGCATTGTGCCGTGTCTGACGTTAACGGTATGGTGCCGTGTCTTTCGATCACAATATCGTGATGTGTCTGCCGATAACGGTATGGTGCCGTGTCTGCCGATAACGGTATGGTGCCCTGTCTGCCGATAACTGTATGGTACCCTGTCTACCGACCACGGTATCGTGCTATGTGGTCTCATATCGCGCTGACGTCACTGGCAGCAACACGGCAGTCCCGAGTCGGCAGCGGGCTGCCTGGAGAAGGCCGCCAAGATCGTGGAGACGGCGCGCCCGGCCGACGCCGTGCTGCTGTACCAGCGCGCTGCAGACGTGGTCATGCTGGAGGACAGACAGCGCACTGCTGGTGGGTCTCGCCTCAGACGTGGTCGTGCTGGAGGACGGACAGTGCACTGCTGGTGGGTGCTGGGGAACAGACAGCGAACTGCTGGTGGGTCTCGCCTCAGACGTGGTCATGCTGGAGGACAGACAGCGCACTGCTGGTGGGTCTCGCTTCAGACGTGGTCATGCTGGAGGACAGACAGCGCACTGCTGGTGGGTCTCGCCTCAGGCGTGGTCATGCTGGAGGACAGACAGTGCACTGCTGGTGGGTCTCGCCTCCGACGTGATCGTGCTGGGGGACAGACAGCGCACTGCTGGTGGGTCTCGCCTTGGACGTGATCGTGCTGGGGGACAGACAGTGCACTGCTGGTGGGTCTCGCCTCAGACGTGGTCATGCTGGAGGACAGGCAGCGCACTGCTGGTGGGTCTCGCCTCAGACTTGGTCATGCTGGGGGACAGACAGGGCACTGCTGGTGGGTCTCGCCTCAGGCGTGGTCATGCTGGAGGACAGGCAGCGCACTGCTGGTGGGTCTCGCCTCAGGCGTGGTCACGCTGGAGGACAGGCAGCGCACTGCTGGTGGGTCTCGCCTCAGGCGTGGTCATGCTGGGGGACATGCCGCTGTCGGTTTACGCTCACTGCCGTCTTACGGTCGGTGGCGGTGGTGAGGAGCACGGTAGCTATTCGTAGTGTGGGGAGCGTACAGAGGATGAGTTAGGCCTAGGTTGGACACACAAATAAGGTGAGGGATTTGGAAAATGGCGTGGAAAGGGTGTAGCTGTAGAACGTGAGGCTTATAGCGGGCGTATATACCACTAAGGACTTGCGACTTGCGAGGGGGATGCGAAATGTACACGTGACTGAATCATGTGTGTCATAGCGATAAAGTTAATAGATATCAGGAGAATGTGAGTCAAATAAGGAACCTGCTGTTGTGCAGTTAGCTGGAGAACCAGACCGAAAAGCATGTTATGGGCGCTGTATGACCGAAGCAGTCGATGCGCCCCTAAGCCCAAATAACCAACTAACCAACCGAAAAGCATGGTGTAAGCTAGTCGGAAGGCATTTCGAACCATTGTGGCGGAAACGCGAAGCAGATCAGGACGCAGCGGAGTTGCTAGAGTAAACCTCATGTGAGCATGCAGTTGGATTCGTGCACACGTTATGCAATGCCTGGGCAGGTATTCAGACGGTTGGCGAAGTTTTAATGCAGTTTTATGGACAACATTTCACACCAGTTTCCTAGATACAGTGTAGCTAGGAAACTGGCTAGACAGCTTTTGGGCTGCTCGTGATGCCGATTTCGTGTTGCTGATGTGTTTGACGTGCGCCAGCAAACTACACATCGAAGACGTCCCGTCTGCTGGTGCGCCTGGAGCGGCTGGATGAGGCCATCTCGTCCGTCCGCCGAGAGATGGGCTACCAGCAGGTCAGAAACCACGGCAGATGTCAGGTCAGACACTGTAGCAGATGTCAGAGGTTAGATTCCGCAGCAGATGTCAGAGGTCAGACACCGCGACAGATGTCGGATGTCAGACTCCGCAGCAGATGTCAGACGTCAGGCACCGCAGCAGATGTCGGAGGTCAGATACCACGGCAGATGTCAGAGGTCAGACACCGCAGCAGATGTCAGACGTCAGGCACCGCAGCAGATGTCTGAGGTCAGGACCAGCAGGTCAGACACAGTAGGAAATGTTAGAGGTCGGTCAGGGCCACAGCAAACTTCAGAGGTCATGACCAGCAGGTCAGAAACCACAATAAATGTCAAGAAGTCATGACCAGCAGGTCTGAAATCACAACAAACGTCAGATGTCAAGGGGACACGACGATGACTATGGATTACAGAATTAGGTCAGATGTCAGGTCAGAAGCCACAGGTCATACGCGATCGTATGATGTCGTATGAGCTGACATAGGAGATCACGCCACAATCAAATGACGGGAACTATCAGAGCCCGTGTTGTTAATCATCATCCGGAATATGCTCCTGAGCTTCCTGGGGTTGATACCATTTTAAAACCATTCTGTGGAACATTGCTTCTCGTCTCCATTTTGCCTTTATATATATATATATATATATATATATATATATATATATATATATATCGCGATGCTAAAATATGTACGCTGTTGATGTAGCAGCCATTCATTCTTGAATTAGATGGACATTGTCACTATACATTCCAAGGGCTTGAGATAACGATCTCCCTGGAAGCTCAGAAAGCGACCTGTAATTCCAGGTACGCTGGTGCCAGAGGTGAATGGGTGAATGTGTCGGCTTTTCCACCTACATCAAAATTCAGAGTCACTCTTCCGGCGTATCGCGGGTGTGCTAAATCTGCACTTGATGTCGCGTTCTTAACTGTGCTCCTACTTTTGACCTGCGGTTCACGACGCACCCCTTGTCACCATATGGACGTAGCCGATGGAAAACGTGTGCTCTTTGAACTACCAGCCTCAATGCATCTCCACCCGCCATGTTTGCCTTTCATCTGCCTGCCCAACATGCGCGTGACTCCACAATTCCGCACCGCCACAGCCCCTCCCCGGCATTGAGTCACCGGCTCGCCATGGTTTGTGCAGCCGTCTGTGGGCGGGCGAAATGCACCGGCAATTGGGACTGCAGCGATCCAATGCTCCTCTCTTTTTGTTCTGCGCTTCCGCGTTTTGCATCGCAACTCTGCCCAAAAGCGGCACTGATCTGTAACTACGAGCGCAAGTTGATTAATCGCGATGCTCATGTTTGTATGGACGCATATTCGGTTATGTAGGCATCTGGTGCTGACAGACGCCCCGCGTCCACATAACCACCCAACGGCACCCCGCTTCCGGTGCTGATGGACGCCCCACGTTCCCATAGCTACCAAAAGGCACCTGATGCATTTATACGTGTCGTACAGTTATACTATGCATGCATGCTTATAGGAGTTATACATATTGGCATATATATGCATATATATATATATATATATATATATATATATATATATATATATATATATATACACATGTATATGATAATAGTTATGTAATCTGTGTACACCAGTACAGTTATGCCTATTCACGCATACCGATACGTCGCAACCTTATGGTCATGTGGCGTGCTGACGTTTATCATCATCATTGTTATGCGTATCCTGTACATATTGTGAAAGTCATGATTAAAAATTGTATGTTCGTTTTGTCACGTGTGTGCGTGCAGCTGCGGAATGAATGCGATTTAACCCCCAGCCCTATTGCCCTTGCGGGCTGTCATTTCTCGCCGAACTGATCTTCCGCAGCACCTCGTCCGGAAACCTGCTATAATATCATCTAGCCACAGAAAGCAGCCGCGATGTAAATGTTTGCTTCGCAAATATGCACTAGATTATGATGCTGCAGGCGAATAACGTGAACAGTACTTTCTTGCGCGCCCATGGCATGCGACTGCTTGGCCCCGCGCCTGCTCCCCTCTATCTGCACCACTTGTCGGCTGCCGGGTGTACTGGCCGATCATTTGGACAGCCGCTCGACAGCATGGCAGACTCCTGATCTCCAGCCGCGAATCGCTCCACCGGTAATCGGCCTGTACACTCGGCTCAATTCCGACTCTGAACACGACGACGTTTAATATTCGCTACTCACTTCAGAGTCTAACCGGAACACTCTCGCCCGAGTACGTGCTGAAGCACGTCTCGCGGAAGGCCCGTCCGACACCACAGAACCTCAGCGGACGTGTCGCGAGGGCTGGAGAGAGCCGTCCGCCTGATCCGACCGGCCGCGCGGCGTAACCCACTCGGGCCGACGTTGCCAGGAGCTGGAGGACGCCGCGCAGATGGGCCGGCTGGCGGTGGTGCTCGTGCTGCTGCATCTGGCCACCGACGACGTCGTGGCCGCCCGCAAGGCCTTCGACGAGTGGGGGAACTGGTGCGAGCGCGAGGAGGTATGTCCTTGTGTAGGGTACGTGCGACGGTTGGAGAATGCAGCATCAGACGTCAATCATGATACCTAGTATCATGGCAGTGTGGTTTGTCTTATGGTGAAACACACAGGGAAATGTGGCGTGACTAGTTGGAAGCGAGCGGTATGTGTAAAATACGTACATGCAACATTGCATTCTGGTCCTTACTCGTTTTTTTCTAAGTATCGTTTTAGCAAAATTTAATTTAGCGTACTGATATTGGATTAAAAAAGACGCAGACGGATTAAGTTACTATGGTTCACTACACTGGAATTCGTAAGGCCTTGTTCTTTCGTAATGTTGTGAAAATCAAGATGCCTTGAATCTTCGTGGTGTACACCTATCGAACGTTGTACTGCGTTTGCTGCCGAGCAAATACCTCCAACCGCACAGGCCCAACAGCGCAATGGCCGTGGACGCCTTCCACCACGGTCACGCGCGCACAGAGCACGGAGCTCTCCTGCAGCGGCGCCACCTCGCCACCGGCCACGTGACCGGTGTCTCGGGGCACGGCCGGGTCGCCAGCGCAACGATGCGGAGCGTGAGGCCGGTGGCCACCGGGTCGCGTGTGTTCATGTCCTACCGCAGCCTCTGACGTTACGCACTGACAAACTAGCGGCGACTTTCTCCCCGTAGGTGGGCACATTGAGCATGCTGCTGGAGGGGTACGAGGAGGAGGACCCGGAGATGGCGCAAAGAGCGCTCAATTCCTCCTTCATCAAGCACATGGACGTCGATTACGCGAAGCTGGCGAGGAGCCTGAAGCTGCCTGAAGCGTTGGTAAGCTGGCGACTAAATCCGCTCGGCCCTTCAGTATCCGTAAAATGTCCATGAAATGCGGTGTAGCAACTGTTGGCAGGTGTTGCTATACAGCGGCTATCGGCAGGTGCTGCTGTGTAGCGGGTGTCGGCAGGTGCTGCTGTGTAGCAGCTGTTGGCAGGTGCTGCTGTGTAGCGCACTAACCTTCATGTGAAGCGTACAGTGTCCTGGAGTTCATTTGTCCGGTAGTGGAGTGCGGGTACCAAGAGAAGAAGCCAAAACCCCTGATGACTTCGAAACAATCTGGCAATGTGACGGGAAAAGTGTGGGCGAAAGATGATATTCACAGATGAACATCGCATCTGCAGGCAAGATTTTCATGATATGTATGTCATGAATCAAATATGTTGAAAACGCAACAGCTACTACCTTTGTGTTCTGTGGAGTTCCATGTGAATCAATTCAGTAAGTCAATACACTGTTCGCAAGTCAAAGCAATGCCCCGATGTGTGTCGGTTTCCACGTACATTTCGCAATTCCATGACACCGGAAACGTGCGAATGCGAAATGTGTGAGGTGCCAGTCACGAGTCAGCGACCGTAGCGCACGTCTGCCCGCGCTCATCGAAGGCTCCTCCGCAGGCAAACCCCCAGGAGAAGTCGCCAACGTCGGAGCCGGCGGCGGCGACTGAGCTGGCGGGCCGCCTCCAGCAGAGCGTCGACATCTCAGAGGTAAGGCTGCCGCGGCCAACTTCCTGCTCGTGTTCCGTCACGTTAGACAGCTGTACAGGTGGCCAGCGCTTGCACAGTTGAAGACGGGCAGCATATGAGCTCTGTTTGATGTGCGTGGAAAAGCTGTGAATACCAGAACCAGGTGTTTGTTTCGTATATGTGTTCAGTGAAATTGTGCGGTTCAGGCTGTGTGTCGCTGCCTGCGACTTGCCTGTCGGTATGGACCATGCCCTGAAAAATTGTCAGTCTCCGACCTTGTTTTTGCACCGTGTCTTCCGAATATCCTCGCATGTGTCGAGGTTCCCCGCGACGCAAACTCTGCTAAGACTATGGGTGACATCCTCCACGTAATCCCGGGTCAAGGTGCACCTGCATTTACGGAAAAGTACCATGACACGACACGCCGAATATGTTGACGAAGAATCAGCACCCTCGCCAGCTTCGCATGCTGACGGAATGAGGTTAGGCGTGAGATGCACACTTTTGTATAGCTAAACGCGCGATTGAACATCACATCACCATTGCGCAATGCACATGAATATGAGCGCTGTCCTAAGCACAAGATGTGGCTGACATGTGCCGTCATCCTGGTAACCGATCTGTCCGCCTCAGTGATAAATTATTCGTGAAATAGGGTGGGATATATCACTTTCTGAACACTCAATCGACATCCTTCTCCAAGAAGTATCGACATCCTGCTCCATGATGCTTTTTTATGAAGTATTCGTGTCTCCTTTCTAACAGTATCTCACTTATAAGTATCATGTTAATGCTCCTAATATGGAATAGTGCTACAAGAACATTTCGCAACCCAATTTCATGCAAAGTGATTAACTATGTGACATGGCGCACGGTGCCAATTTATAGCGTATGCAATTTTCTCCCTGTCCCGAATATAGCTGTCCCTAAATTATGAATCTCAAAGCAAATGACAAATGTAAAGTCGTAAGTACCTACACCATTCGCTCAAATTTGAGTCTGAAAGACATCAAAAGCATTTTAATTGACACTAATTCCATGGCAAATTTCGACATCCTTCTATGGCCGTTTCGACATTTCACACCTGAAGAAAAACCATTATTTTAACTCTGGTCCGCCAAACGTGTCTTGTGTGACGTGTGCGGACGTGTCTTGGACGTGACGGACGTCACTGCTCCATCAGTGTATACGTTTGGCGGTGTGGTGGCGGCTACGTCTGACCTGACCCGCTGCAGGTGCCGGGCGGCGGAGCGGAGACGGAAGTGGTCAAGGACGCGGACGCCGACGCCGACGAGGACGAGGACGAGGACGACGAGTACGCCGGCGGGTTGTGCTGAACGCGTCGTTCTCGAAATGTGTGCGATGCAATCCGAGCGGATTCTCAGTCGCCCTCAGAGGGGTGCCGGTCACCCACAGATGGGTCCCGGTCACCCTCAGATGGGTCCTGGTCATCCTCTTAGGGGTCCCGGTCACCCTCAGACGGGCTCGGTGTGCCCTCGGAGGTGCCAGTCAGTCGAGAGGTTTGAGTCAGTGCGGGGATGGTCGTCGCTGAGCCGGTGTGACGCCTGGTCGATGCGGCTGCTACTCCGGGCGAGAACCATCGGCATCCGAGCGCGATGGTTGTCTCTCGCCCCAGCCGTGCCGGCAACACCTGCCCTTCCCATGCGTCATGGATCCGAGACGGTGCCCACACGAAGCTCGACCTCGACCGGCGCAGCCGCGGTGCCAGCTTCGCCCTGCCCGAGGTGCCAGCCGCCTCACTTCAGGCGTCGCACAGCAACGGCGTCTCCGAGATGGCGGCTGCCTCGCGATGAAGCCGGCGGTTCAGCGGCTGGCTCGTGCGTCTGAACGGTGACGTCACGGTGATGTCTGGACTGGCAGTGCCGCCGTCTGGCCGGAGTTTCAGCACATTTGCCGTCCGGCGTGCTGAGACTAGTGCTTTACGGCGTGTGCGGCTGGCCTCGCTGCCGGAGAACTGGGGCTTCTGCTATGCGGAGAACTGACGGCCATGCGTGGGCCGCGCCGGTTTTGCTTGTGGTCCACCGTTTCCTGTTGCTTGTTAGTGGGCGCCGCTTGTTGTTCATAAGGGTTCGATGCATTCAGGGTTATTGCGTCGTGGCTTGTGGCGGCGGCAGAATATGACTCGCGACGGGGTAGCAGCAGATGCTGCCTGTTGTTCAGAGCGGTTCGATGCAGTTGGCGGGACGCCAGTATCGTGGGTCGGGGTGGCAGCAGAACGTGACGTGTGTCGACCTCTTGCGGGGGGGGAGGCGCCGCCACTGCGTCAGTTCAGCTTTGGCGCGGCATGTTCGCGATGCGCACGATCTCATAGCTGGGGTGGCAGAGGGTGAGGTTTGCGGGCTACCGCAAACCTCTGGTGGAGAGGTTTGCGGGAATCAGTTATCCTAACTGTGGTGTGTCCTAGCAGAGTTCAGCGCTAATATATGTGGTTGTGTCGAGTGTGATTTCACACGCTCGCCGCGTTAGTTTGCAAACTAGTCTTGTATCGAGCATTGCAAAGGGTGGCGGGCAAAAGTTCGCATGGTAATTGTTCGTAGGCTAGTTCGTACAATTGTTTGTCACGGACAAAGCACATGTCGGATGAATTCCGTAAGGGTACAAGTTCGTTTGGAAAAGTTCGTATTTTAGGTTAGGTTAGGGTAGAATAGGTTAGGCACTGACTTATTGGATATCGCGACCGCGCTCTAGACAGCCTGCAGAAAACCGACTTAGTCGCATTTCAGCAAAGATACAGGCATTTCCGAAGCAAATGCGGCGTTTAGTTATTTGTGCTTTAGGGCGCATCGACTGCATTGGCCATGTGGCGCCCATAACAAAGCTAGTTATTTACATCTCTTCCGGTAATCGCAACAACGCAACAAGATGTCAGATGCATACGCCATATTCGGAAGGATAGCCTAATTTTTTTTTTCGTAGTAAAAATAAATTAATCTTAAACGAGTCTCACCACACTCCTCTCTCTTCCTCCGTTTTCCCTCGGTCCCCTGCTGTCAACACTTTAAGAAAATATCCTGCTGCATCTTTTGTATGAAATGACACGCTCATAAAACAGAACAGAGCTTCAACGCCTTTTATGCATTGTATTCAATCAGTGCAGCCTGGTTGCAGCACACTCACACAAAAATATTCACATTCGATGATCCCTTTCAACATAAAATATAAAATAGAGCACATCAATAACACCGAAGTGCAACCCATGCTGTCGGGGCCAGCTTCGGAACTTCGCACTGCGAATGAAAACCCCGGCACAAAATGTACCCACCACAATGGAAGCCGAACACCAGTGCCAACACCAGCCATCAACAAAAGCCATTACCGCGGTGTAACCATACTTGAGACACTTAGGCACACCACGCAGAATGGGGAGCTAGACGGCGATGGTCCGCGCGGAAACTGTCATCGCCTGGTGACACGCATCCGTGAAGTTTTCCATCCTGGAATGCCACAAAAAAAAACATACCGGTTCCGGTACAATATTACCGGCATGGAATCGTGTCAATAGCGGCGGGGACCATAGAACAGGGTTGACAAGATCCTGGCACAAATTGTTTAACACGCGCACCGGAAGGGGACGGGGATACGCATGTTTATCCTGTTTGTCGACGATATCTCATTAAGGAGCAGGGATATTGTAATGGAATATTGAACAGTTAGAAATTGTTAAGCGCATCCCATGGGTAAATCAAACTCTGTTGGTAAATACAGGCACTGTGTGGGTGCAGTCAACCAACCGACCAGTCGCCGAGTATCCAAGGTTAGATCGCTGAAGTGTGTCCTAGACCGATCTCAACCAAAATTGACGCTGAAGGCACACCGACCTACGGCCATAGGATGTAAACTAAAGCTGGTTTACTTCAGTCGTACTCTACCCTGAACATCCGATTCTCGCTTCAGTAGTTTGTGAGATATTGGGGAGCGGGAATAGGGCCCCCTCCGATGCGCACCATGTGAGAGGTCCTCCGGCAAGCGTGCTAACACTAGAAAACTAGCACAAACATCTGATATCAAGACACAACCTTGTGCAAAGACAGATTTGTGATTCTGTATCAGAATGCTCTCTTGACCTCCGAGTTCTAAGTTCCTCGTGGTCCGTTGGGGACTAACAGATTTTGCCTACTAGTTTATCCAGTATTTTGCCAACTCTGCTATCGAGCTGTCTTCGATTGTTCAATATATATATCAACTGAAATCAATCGGCTTTGCATTTACATCAATGCACTTCTCATCTCAGCCTCCTGTTCATGGTTACCGTTCATGATTTCTTCTCAACGTGCTCGCACCAATGGAATTTACGAACTTCGGGTGGTGGGGACATGGCGTGAGGGCATATTGTCCCATACAAAAATAAGCACACCCCTCTGCACAACTGGTCTTGTTTCTCCGCACACGTATCACAGCAAGATTGGTGGAGCCAAAAGTGGCCGGCAACAGCTGAAAGCGGACGACCGACGCCTGCTCAGATATCACAGCGGCACTCGTGACGGGCCCGCAATGCCGCGGCACCTTCAGGCGCATCCGAAACGGCACCGATGTTCGCGGCCAGCGAATCAACACCGCAAACGGTCCACCTGGCCAGCCAGCATCGGCCGCCGAGATTCCACCGCGGACGACATGCATCGGTGCTTTGGCCGTCCGGCCCGCTCAACATTGGTTCGCTGGAGCGCGACCCGGCCTCGCCCAACACCGCCGCAATGCTGGGCTGACCTTGCGACGGTGACCGTGACCCGCCTTCACCCAGCACCGTCGAAACGTCCAGCCGACCCGGCGGCGGCCGGCGACGCCACCGACGCCGCTATCGACTCGTTTGGAACAGCACGTCCTCCTCGTCCTCCTCGTCGTCGTCGTCGCGGGCGGCGCCAAGCAGGGGCAGCTCCCAGCCGTTATGCTGGGGCCGGCAGGAGGGTGGCGGCACGGCGCGCAGGTGCAGCGCCTTCTTCACGCCGTGCAGCACGATGCCGGCCACGCAGATGACGAGGCCGACGCCGCGCAGACTGCCCAGCTCCTCGCCGTTCACACGGATGGCGATCAGCAGGGTGGCGATCTCCTGCGCCCGAACAGACTCGGTCACCGGACGGCGTGGGGGGCGAACGCAGGCAGCCCGGCCCCGTGCGTTGTGGCCAAATTCGTTCTCATTAGCGCGTCGGATGTGAATACAAATATACCCTTCTTGACAATAAAGATACAACCAAGACACGAAAATTGGTGGTTTCAAGTGCGCATCAACTAGACTGGAAAATGCATAGCTATTACTTGCACAAGATTACATAATACATTTTTTCTGTTTGTGCAACGCTAAACAATAAAACAGAAATATGCAACTGAGACAAATTCACGTGACCTGCACGCACACAACATGAACGTCTATGCTGAAACTGCCATGAACGTGGGAAGATGCAAATAAAACAATTTCTAACATGAGATGTAAATATTTGTTTCTGTTCCGGTAGGTGAGGGCGCGCCGCATATCATCCACCATTCGTGGGACGTCATTCAGGGCGGATGCTTCCTCGCTCACCACCTCAAACCAGCTACAGTGGCGCCGACAGCCGCACGGCCCCACAGCCCCCGTCCCAGGTGGCCACAGATCCGGCTCACGTGCAGCGGTTTGGACGGCCCGGGCGTGCAAGCTGGACAGGCGTGTCATCACGCGTAAGCCACGGCACACTGGACGAGATGGGGCGTTCCTCAGCGGACCCCACGACCCCCGTAAGGTCACGAACAATGGGAAAGCTTTTCCGAGTCGTTAACATGTGCTCCAGATAGCCACGCCCGGCAAAGTTGAGCCGAGCAAATGTGGAAAGGTGCAATGGGAATGAGCGGGAAATAATTCGCCTAGACGTTTCCAATAGCCGTGTTGGAGTAGCACCACCTCCGACAACCGACGCTTAGCAGCCATGCACCAGCGCACAAATTAGAATTCAGCCAACTGCTTTTTACTGCGAATTCAAACCGACATACGACTATGCGTCCACAGGGATACTTGTCTTCCTTCAGGACTGCAGCTGTTGCAGTGGCAACAGACCCTACGAACAGCAAACTGGTCCGATACACACGACAGAACGTGACGCAGGAAAACGACACCGAAAGCGCTTCGCTGAATTAAGTAGCGATTGTTTCTCATAGGACTAGTAACGCACGATAAGGCCTCGATCCTATTTTTACCTGTGGAATAATTAATGCGTAATGGCTTTGCATACTCATGAAAAATTCACCCCCTGGAGAGGTCTATGACTTCAGGTAGGTGGAATTCACACCCCAGGATTGATAGGAGAGACTGCTTCACATTGTGATGCAATAAGCTTTAATAAATTATACACGCAATGCACGTGCAATTATATGCGAGGTATTATGTGATGCCGGCTCTCTTGGACTCTTGCAGTTCGTATGAACAGTAGGCCAATCCAAGAGACCACCCAACAAGAGTCCGGAACAGCTGAGGCGAATTTCCAGTGATATACGTTGAGAAAGGGCCTTTGCCGAGACTTCCACGTAATGGTGCACCATTGTTCAAATACTGATACACGACACGCACGTTTAGGTAATTAATCATTCAAGCTCCACTTATATCGGGGTCAGACGGAAGTATTAACAGTCAGTGGCGGATCCAGGAAATTGATCAGTTTGCAAGGCAACACGCACCTGGAGGGTAGCAACTTATTGAACATTTTTTCAGGGGATAACGGAAATATTCGGGGACACAGGTGTTCTGGAAGGGACACTCGAAGGGCCTTTTTCGCGCCGGCGGTCGAACGCATTTCAAGTGCATTTTCTGATGAGCACCGACACCGCTAGAATAGGATAATGAACATAACTAGGTGGAAGACATCGTGGCGAAAGGAAGACGTTCCACAAACTAACCGTGACAACAGGACGGACAATGACACTGGACCCTCCATTAACATCTAACGAACGAGCGGCTCGCCAGATGTATCGCACCAGCCAGCTGCTGCTGCCACTCCTGTCCAACTTCACATCGGCGCCGTTGTAGCCATACGCACGTGTGGTGGGACACTCCGGGGCCGGAGAGACGTGGCGGCCGCAGGACGTGTGGTGGGATACTCTGGGGCCGCAGGACGTGTGGTGGGATACTCTGGGGCCGCAGGACGTGTTGTGGGAGACACTCCGGGGCCGGGCAGACGTGACGGCCGCAGGATGTGTGGTTGGTTGGTTGGTTATTTGGGCTTCCGGGCGCATCGACTGCGTTGGTCATACAGCGCCCATGCAGGACGTGTGGTGAGACATTCCGGGGCCGGACAGATGTGTGGTGAGAGACACTCCGGGGCCGGAGAGACGTGACGGCCGCAGGACGTGTGGTGGGACACTCCGGGGCCGGAGAGACGTGACGGCCGCAGGAAGTGTGGTGGGAGACACTCCAGGGCCGCATGACGTGTGGTGGGATACTCCGGGGCCGGACAAACAGCCGCAGGACGTAAGGTGGGACACCCCGGGGCCGGACAGACGTGACGGCCACACACCCACCTTGGCGACGCCGGCCACACACAGCGTCACACTGGATGTCACGCGCAGCGCCAAGAACTCGGAAACGTCCAGAGCGAAGGCGAGCAGACAGCCGAGCATGATGCGGCCGGCGCTGTGGACCATCACGCTTGGCTCGGCGAACAGGAACAGGTCCCGTGACGAGGCCACCTTCACACCTGCCGAACAACATTGTCACCATGACGCCGGCCAGCCCAGGGGGACGAGGGGAGTGGAGAACAAAAATGTATCTGATCTAAGGTCAGTGACCTTATATGTTCGACAAAATACGAGACATGCGAGTTAACCATTTGGCCACGTACTACAAATCATTTAAGCTTCAAACAAGTCGGTGGTTTCCAGAAAACTTGTTCCGGATGATCCTCAGGATTGTGAAAAACTAGCCATGCTGGAATTGCTACATCTCGACCCATATGGCGACGGCAAAATTAGGTCAGACATTGACCTTGTTTTGGAAGCCTGCGAAGCATTATCCGTTTAAATCTGGTGGCAAAAATTGCCGTTAAATTTGGATTCAGCACACAAATCAACCCAACGCCGCGGATGACCTTTTTTGTCCGATAAAATGAAAAAGGTTATCTGAGATCAAGCTGGTCTGATGTGCTCGAATGATCGTGAAAACATCGATAGCCTGTGAAAAATGATGAAATATTCGTAAGGCGTGTTTTCTGAGTCACATTATCAATGGAAAGAGTATAGTTAATTGAGACAATTAGGCTTCACGTACCAAAAGCTAGTGGAAGCAGATGTCAACGGAAAGACAAGAAAGCTTCGCGAAGAAGTCCATGATGCCATAATCTATGCAATCACCTCGAACAATATCATTAGCTGCAAACACAGGGTTTCATTCGGCGGACAAGCGGCCACTCGACCTATGCTCGCATGGAATCCCACGGAGAAACCATGAAATTAGTGAGCCGATTAAATATTCAGCCACAGACAGCGGTCGTGATCAGCACCCGACGCCCGGCATAGCTCGCAACGCTGTGCACGCCTCGAACACGGCCGCTTGAAAACGGCCGCACCGCACAACGCGACAATCCCGCCGCGCAACGCAGCCGCGCGCAAACCGGCGCAGCGCTATCGCCACAGGCGCCGACCGGCCACCCACCTTCAAAGAAGACGGCGAACGGAACGAGCGCCGCGATCATGAGCGGCTGGATGTGGTAGATCATGTCGATGGGATTGCCCAGACCCAGGTCGCTCCGTTGGACGACCACCTGCGACACGGTCCAGCGGAGGCCGCTGTCGGAGGTCAGTCAGTCACTCGTCGGTCAGTTGAGTCGCAGTTCGGAGGCCGCGGTCGGAGGGCAGTCAGTCACTCGTCGGTCAGTTGAGTCGCAGTTCGGAGGCCGCGGTCGGAGGCCAGTCAGCCACTCGTCGGTCAGTCGAGTCGCAGTTCGGAGGCCACGGTCGGAGGCCAGTCAGCCACTCGTCGGTCAGTTGAGTCGCAGTTCGGAGGCCACGGTCGGAGGCCAGTCAGCCACTCGTCGGTCAGTCGAATCGCGGTTCGGTGGCCGCTGTCGGAGGCCAGTCAGCCACTCGTCGGTCAGTTGAGTCGCAGTTCGGAGGCCGCGGTCGGAGGCCAGTCAGCCACTCGTCGGTCAGTTGAGTCGCAGTTCGGAGGCCACGGTCGGAGGCCAGTCAGCCACTCGTCGGTCAGTTGAGTCGCAGTTCGGAGGCCGCGGTCGGAGGGCAGTCAGTCACTCGTCGGTCAGTTGAGTCGCAGTTCGGAGGCCGCGGTCGGAGGCTAGTCAGCCACTCGTCGGTCAGTCGAGTCGCAGTTTGGAGGCCGCTGTCGGAGGCCAGTCAGTCACTCGTCGGTCAGTTGAGTCGCAGTTCGGAGGCCGCGGTCGGAGGGAGGGTCAGTCAGTCACTCGTCGGTCAGTTGAGTCGCAGTTCGGAGGCCGCGGTCGGAGGGCAGTCAGTCACTCGTCGGTCAGTTGAGTCGCGGTTCGGAGGCCGCGATCGGAGGGCCGGTCAGTCACTCGTCGGTCAGTTGAGGCAGAGTTCAGAGACCGAGTCAGTCACAGGTCGACCGTCGCACACACGCGAACGGAGTTGCAATAATGGCTTTCCATTAGGTGTCAGATGTCGAAACACGTACGGTATGGCGAAAGTCGACATGGAAACCTTGTCATTTAACATCGCTTGAAAATACTTCAAACACAGCTCATACCCAACAGCATACTCATACATGCACCTTTTCCTTTGTTTTGAGATACCCAATGTAAGGGTAACTATTTTAGCGACAGTGATACAAAACACGTATCATCATCAACTGACATTGTATAACAGACCACAACATAGGCAATCCTCCTTCCCGGAATTGTGCTAAGAGATGTGCGTGCACCACAATCTGCAATGGTGAGTATCAGCATAATACTTATCAACAAGATACTTTATAAATTAGATACGAAAACTTCATACCGACTCATCATGAATCACGATCTCGATACACCGTTGGGAGGGATGACCCACGGAACGAAATTGGATGACAATTTACACATATTCGGGTTGTAAAGTAGGCTCGTGATCGACGTAAGGAGATCCAATGGGCACCTAGTCAAATCACATCTTCACTCCGAACTGAGTGAAAACAAACATGGTAGTGATTGTTGTCAGTAGAAACTCCATAGTCCGTAGAACATACAGTTATGAAATCATATTCTGGACCATAAACACGAGAACGCTTCCCTCAGCGCTATTGTTCGCTACGAAGGCTAAATGCTACTGTCCGCTGCCCATTGTGAGATATCTTGTCAGTGGCTTTCACCACCGAAGGAAGTGCACTTCCTTTGAAACTAAGCTTAAAGTATCGTTGAGAAAAATCTTGAGAACAATGAATTCAGCTAAGCAATGCTAAATAACCAGCCTCCAGCCAGTCCGTCCACATTTCGGCAGCCATTAGCTTTTAAGGTCGGAGTGGCAACAGGCAGAATGCTTAAACTCCACGTTTACCGAAAGTCGTGGTGGTTATTGACTTTACGACGCATCGACCGTTTTAGGCCACGCAGCACCGTCCATCTCTCACGTCGAACGGTCGCCGGCGAGGAGTAGCGACGGGAGGGACTCGGACCCACAATCATACACCTGGGAGGCGGACACCTTACCCCTTGGCTGCTCGACCCTGGAAGCTTGATGCCGAGGGCGAGTCACGCTGTCGTCACTTAGCACCCACACATGTGCCTCACGCTTCCCACACCGAGTCGCTGGCGGACACGACCTCAACTCACTCGCACCACTCGGAACATTTCCAAATCCCGCGGCCCACCGTCGAGACAGCGTGGGCGGCGCCGTTAGCCGTGATCGTGCATAAAGTGCGTCGTAAAATATTCAATAAACAAACAAACAAACAAACCAGCGCCCGCCGTTGCCGTTGCCGTAGGCAGCTTGGGACACACACGGCGCGTCTCTCACCTGACGATTGCCGCCACGAGCGCCAGCGAGAAGCCGATGAAGTCGAACGTGGTGGACTTGTAGGTGAAGAGGATCAGGCCGGTGGAGATGGACGCGACCACCACAGCCATCGACCATTGCTGCCAACACATGACACACGCCGCTCACCACCACGAGGAGCTATGCTGTAGATAAATGGCTAAGCGTGGATGTCGTACACATTGCACATCCTTCCCGAATACGTACTCTTAAGTCGCTCGAACGGAGAAAAAACAATATTTATCCACATGCACACATCACACAAGTTGGTTATTTCGGCTTTCGGGCGCTTTGACTAGTTTTGTCAGACAAGATTGCGTGGTGTTGCAATTTCCCTGGCTTACCTTGTTACATCTAACAAGCGAATTTGGATGTCAACTTTTTAATACAATAATATATGCATTATATAATTAACAACTTTTCATACAGTGATGTATGAATTCATGCCTGTTTGTGAGGAAGAAAACGCATTCACAAGCTGGGAGAAGAATGTGGAAATCACATCGAATAGCTCACTTGTACTAAATTTATGTGTGAGATCAACAAAATTAAGTGGCTGAACTCTGTATAACTGGAATGTGCATTGACCCCCTAATCACCGAAATATCAGCCGTGATCGGCAGCCATCTTGTCGTGTTCTGAAAGCAATCAGTGTCACATTAGCCTGCTCGAGTGCATCTGTAAGAGTGGGAGTCACAGCAAGTTATATTTATATTACTCACGTATCGACACTTCAAATATCTTTCAACTGATTTTGGTATATCTGACACGTACTTAAGGACAGCAATGATATTCTGCAACGCCATAAATTGGACTAACCGACCAGGAGAAAACGACAGTCAAGAACGGTGCAAATACTTTTCATATGCAAACATGAAAATGGAAGAATGATGAAGGCAAGTGACCTTGCAATTTAAGCCATGTTTTGAAGAATACTGAATAGCGCGTCCTCGCTAATATTGATGCATTAACAGCCTCGATGTATATGGGCCGGTGATTACCTTGGGGTTACCTCGGCGACTCCTTCCCTGGCGTCCTCATGTTAACATGTGAAACTATTGAGGAACTGGAGCGACACGTACAGCACAAAAACCGCGCAAGGAACAGGGCCCCATCTGATGCACTTTGGCTTCACACATATGAGTCGTTTGATTGAAATAGCTGGGTGGGGA
The DNA here is from genome assembly GCA_034440575.1 of Imbricaverruca yamaguchii. NCBI lineage: Eukaryota > Metazoa > Arthropoda > Thecostraca > Neoverrucidae > Imbricaverruca > Imbricaverruca yamaguchii. Next base: position 1,667,808 of record JAOTOL010001635.1, read on the forward strand.
GAAGCCGAAAATAGTTCACAAAATAAATCCGGAAATAAGTGTTCAGACCTGGTGCATATATATGGCTTTTGATATCATGCCATAAGAAGATACTTGAGTTGTGCACACTCTGAACTTCCTGATGATGAACATGGGAGCAGAAGATGCGGTGAATTGGGGGTGGGGACGGGGGGCACTGTGTGCATGTTGGGGGGGGGCGCCGGGGACATGCCCATGGAAAGGTGGCACCCCTCCGGCCCGCAAAGGCGCCCCTTCAGGAAGACTCGAGTGCACCACCATTCCCCTCTGCTCAACGAAATTGTCCACCAAAAACACATTTTCAAGGAAAAGGTACTCTTTGGGACAAGAGCCTTCAGTATGCTTGAGTGCACTCCCATTCCCCTTAAAAAAAATTCCCGCCGAAGGCGCACTTCCAAGGAAATATGCCCCTCGAGTACTTAGTGCAATAGTACCATGCTTATACTCACCTTTACATATTATGACACACAAGCACCTTGTAACACAATTCCAGTTACAGAAGTTATCTATGATGCGATCTGTTAAACAATGTCATCTGCTGATACCGTGATACTGCAATCGCTATCGTTAACATAGGCAGTCGCATACTAGGTGTAACAAAAATTGAAGGAAAAACACGGACTTATACTTAAAGGGTACCCCATTGGCTCAAAATTGAATATGAAGAACTGATGCGACATTTTTAGTTGCATGCCTTCATTACACGATTTGGACATCATGTTGTACTCGCTTCGACTTGTCACACTTACCGAAGAAAAAAAAACACTATTTTAACACTGCCCCTCCAAGAGTGTCCGGAATGACCCCCCCGTCATCGGCGTTGACATCGTCATCAACCTGAGATAATCGCAGAAATATTGACCGGGGAAGACGCCGGAAACCGCCGACATCTCTGGCCTGGACTTTGGCCAGCGTGACCCCGTCATTGCCCCGCACCCCAACATCGGCATCCCTACCGATCCTGATAGTTATTAGAGCCTTAGGGCGCATCGACTACATTGATGATGCAGCGCCCATGTACCGATCCTGAATAGGAAATGGTTTTTAGGTCGATTCTTTCCATGCCATAGCACATAAGCGTAATGCCAACTTTCACGAAGCTTCGGAAGACGCGTCGTCCGTCCCAGTTTACGGCCACCCGTGTCCCAAGGTCAGCAGAACCGGGAAGGGCGGAAAGGGGCGGTCAACGCTTTGAACGAGCCTAACATTGATCCTGTGGGATTCGCATGACAAGAATCGACTTCAAATGGCACTGGCAACCTCCCTCCCCACGCTGGAGTAGTTGCCGTGCCACCTACTTATGCCCAGGGTTCGGCCTAATAATTTGCATGGGGTGGACACTTGGCTAGAGTAGCACCATTTCTCCGGAAGGGTGCCACCTCGTTTGTTTATTGGTTAAGGGTGCCACCTTAACCACTCGGCCATCCCCGCCCCAAGGGTGCTACTTCGTCGGAGGGGCGCCACTGATCCTAAAGACAATTTTCCAGGCCGGGGGCGGCAGGGTGCGCTCGAACGTTCTGCAGTAGCGCCATTTGTACTCGAAGGGGCACCTTTTGTACTCGTCTGGAAATTCATGCGGCGGAAGGGATACTTGAGGGTCCTAGAAAAACCTCTTTTTCAGTCAGGGGGATACCGCATCTCCATCGAAGAAGACATATCGGACGATTGTGGCCCATTAAAATCCTCTCCTGCACGTCGTCTCCGGAATTATTCAGCCTCACTGGAGGAGGCGGTTGGGGGTGGAGTCGAGCACTATTAAGGAAAAACGCTGACTCGAATGTTCACATGCCCAATCACATGTGGCACTGTCACATATAAATTGGAAAAGCAATCGATAACCACCGGTTATTGCTTCCGCTATATCGCTAACGCGCTACCTATCAATTTCAATAGCGCACCCACTTGTTGATTGGCTATTGGTTTTTACGACACATCAACCGTTTAGTCATGTAGTGCCGTCAATCTCTCACGCCGATTGGTCGCGGGCGAAAAATAGCGACAGGTGAGACTCGAACCCACACCCTTTTGATTATGAAACGGGCAACCTACCCCTAGGCTACTCGTCTCCATTACCTGCTCGTAATTAAAACCCGCACCATGGTATTCCACATTTCATTCTGCACACTGTACAGATACTCATACTCACCTCCAACCCCTTGTCCTCGAATAGAACTGGTCCGACATCGGCAGTAGCAGCACTATGTCTACAGTCTCCTCGCAGCAGAGTATAGATTCCCTAGTAACAGCAATGTGCCTACACAAAACTGAAAATAATAGAAGTCGAAACATCTGGAACAAAACAAGGAAAAGCAATATCCGAACAGACGCTTACTGAGCACGTCCCACAAAACCAGACCACATAATGTATCTCGCTTGGTAGCGCTATGTTAAATTCGTTGCGTAAAGCGACAAGCGGTACACCGGACTAGCAGGGAAACTATGTGGACAATGTAGCGATCCCATGCCGCAAGCACTTAGGCCCAACCGCAACTGCGCTCTCTCGACTTTCAGCCGAAATATACACCTCATTGTGTCAAAGTTAAGCAGAAGTGCACGCATTTCGGAAGTAAGTGCAACCAATTTGGCGATTCGACCGAGGAGCCAGATTTCGAAAATGGTTGCTCCAATTATGGCATCAGCCCATTAAAAACTAACCTGCTTCAGTCGAAATTCATTGCCCTTCCGCCGAAAGTTAGCCGTTCCGCCAAATGTGGCGCGCATTTCACAGATTGCAGTATTCTGACCTTGATAGCATGAGGCTGAACAGGGGAAGTTAGCCATTCGCTCGTCGTAACCGAGATGGTGTTATGGAGGCGGTTGTAACATCCAGACGGGATGGTTGCGGCCGAACGGATAGTGGTCCGGGGCCCCACGGAGTCGATCCTGGTGGTGGTGGCGGCGGTGGTGGTGGTGGTGGTGGCGGTGGCGGTGGCGGTGGTGGTGGCGGTGGTGGTGGCGGTGGCGGTGGCGGTGGCGGTGGCGGTGGCGATGGCGGTGGTGGTGGTTGTAGATTGGGAGATATGGTGCGCCCACTACTTGAGTCATTTGGCGCCCAGAGCTGGCCCCGGATAAAACCGAACTGAAGGCCAGTGGAAACCAGGCTTCCTGTTTGTGGGAGAAAAGAGCCGAAGGGCATTACATACGGAAACAAGTGGAAAGGAGACACACAAAATGGTGGAGAAGAGCTTCAAAGAGACCGCGGAAACGCCTCCATCATTCCCCACCCATTTTAAACCAATCGTGGTCAGCTCGTGGTTAACGGATCAATGGCTTGGAGAGAGACAGACACGAGTTGGCCTGCTATTGGAATTAACAATACAATAATACTACTTATAATAAGACTATGCAGAACAATACTATTTACAGGACAGCAACGACGCGGCTCGTACCAGTTTCTCAATGCGCAGGCACAGCGCGCAGATGTAGATCCAGATGACAGCCGTCGACTTGGTCATGGTGTAGAGCGCGACCGAGATGAACTGGATGCTCCACTGCGAGCAGCCGATGTCCAGCGCGCTGGCCACCCCGGGCAGCGTCAGCTGACGCAGGTAGACGCGCCACGGCAGCGTGCAGCGCTGCTCGTCGTAGGTGGCCTCCATGTAGTTGCGCAGCAGGGCCGCTATCAGGAACTTGATTATCAGGTGCGCCATCACGATGGACAGAGGGAAGCCCAGGTCCTGGCGGGCGGACAGCGGCGTCGGTCAAGTCGCGTGGGCGACGCGACGACACAAATCACGAATACTATTACGACTGAGAACAAAAAGTGCAATATATACCATAGCAGCAAGTAGAAAAAAAAACTTGAGAGTAATATTGACCCTTTCGCCACATAACCAACAAGAAAAGCACAAATAACACCATGCAATTGGACGCACAACTTTAATTGTGCATGGTAGCAAGCACGCAGTCAAGGTGAGCCAATACAAATAATCCGAAGTTTAATAGTAATGAACAGTGGATTATAACCACAATCAAACTTAAGCGTGGGGTACGCAAACAATGCTAAAAATAAATGTGCCAAACGAAAACTGCATACTTACATGTAAGAGATGCTTTTGGTAAAATGTGATTGATATTGAACACACTGCGTAGAACAGTAGACACAAGCCACTTTTAAGGCATACATTTAGCCGGTCAGCAGTCATTCCGGATGCCATCTTCAACCCTTCACATGCTCAACACTCTGAAATAAACATTGCAGTCACTTAAACCTTGTTCGCACGCCGAGCAGGCTGACGAAAAGTTGGTTGGTCAGAACCATATTTGTGTTTTTATGGCAAAAAAATCCGATCCGGCCATGGTGCACGGTCCAGTCCACCAGCCGTACCGGCAGCTATTCGTTATTGGTTTTACGACACATCGAACGTTGAGTCATGTAGCATCACCAATCTCTCACGTCGATTGGCAGCGGGCGAAGAGTAGCGGCAGGTGAGATTAGAACCCACAATCATTCGTCTGAGACGGGCAACTTACCCCAAGACTACTCGTCCCCCCGGAACCACGGTTAGATGACGTTGCGCTCTGTTAAACTTTTGGCCGAGCGGCCGACCTGTTGGTTGACCTGTAAGCTTCCATGCATGTGCAGCTGGTACAAAATGACATTCAATGGCTTGTGCTGTGCCATCAACCAATTTTGAACAACACCAAATGTTGTGTCATGGGACACCTGGAATTATCCGATGGATTGAGCAATGGCTGGCCGGGATAACAGGGCGAGATCACCGGCCGATATTGAATATGGGATGGGAAGAATGCAAATTACAATATTCAAAAACACACCACTGATGACAACAAGAGAGTCAGGACACCAGCCTTGGGGAAGACCACGGTCAAATGAATGCGGGTCAGAAGTCATGGTTTGGCAACAAATTTGGAATGTGCTTAGCTCCAGAAAGTTGACAAAGAAACTAGAAGATTTCCGTGTATTCCGAGCTTGTGCACCTGTCAACAGATTCACCAGAGTACATAATTAAATGCTGATTATGTCTAAAAATACTCCAACTGTGCCCTGTAATTAGCAAAACATCTTCAAATGGATGTAACTATACAGCTCATGTGCATACAACTACATGAACATTGGAGACCATGTGAAATTAACCAAGGATAATTATAATTTAAGGAAGTGGTGCAATTTCACTATTCACCATTTGCTTCAAGATTTTGCAAGCACAGTTTCTGAGTGGGATAGGGTGACAGTATTTACTTTAAAAGGCATATTTACCTAGTTTCCCTTCAGGGATCATAATACCTTTGAGCCAGATGCCAAATGCCTGTTGTTCATAGAGGTCATATGCAAGGTGCAAATTAATATTTGGACAGGGTATGCTCTCATTGTTCAGTAAAGAGAGCACATGCTATTTCATTAGGGTCCATATATCATTAGCCGCCTCAGTAGCTCAGTTGGTTAGAGTGCTGGCCTGCACTGGTCTCCCCTGTCTTGGCAACGCAGGGTTCGAGTCGCTTCGCGCGCTCGCATTTAGCCCCTGGCCGGGAGTGTCAGTTGGCAGCTGGCCCAATAAGGCCGGGGACGAGCTACCGGGCGGCCGTGTCGGTGCATTGGCGGCACATTAAACTTTCAGCCTAAATTCTGCTGTTGAACTGGAGTTCATGGATCAGGTGGTGGGGCCAGTGTTCACGCAACGAGCTCTGCTTAGCAATAGAACCCTGGTTCCTCAAGTTACCCCAGGAACAACTCAGGTTAAATTTATTTTATATAAACACTCATCAGGTTTTTCAGCTGCATCAGCCAAGATAAGGTGAATTACCACCCAGGGGCTGACAATTGGCCTACTACAATGCTGCAGTGATATCTTTAGTTCATTCAAGGTAGGAAGGGATTTGTAAGTTCCAATGTTTGTTTAAGTGAAGTGCAGATGTGAAAAATTATATTCCAGATCATCCACAAGCAATGGGTAGCTACTAGAGGGGCCGCAAAAAATGTATTCACCGCGAGCGCAAATAAAAGCATACATGGTGATCACAGAACACTTGTTTTGCATACCCTAACAACAGTCAGTGGGAGAAGCTTGGTATGACGCCACAGAACTCGCCACAGAACAATTTGATCAGGGAAATCAGGTTGATGTAGCATATCTTGACTTTAGTAAGGCCTTTGACAAGGTACCCCATAAACGGTTAATGATACAGCTTCAGTCCCATGGTATTGCAGGTAGCATCTTAAAATGGATAGAGTTGTGGCTTTCAGATAGACAGCAAAGAGTGATGCTAAATGGTACAAAGTCATCATGGCAAAATGTTCTTAGTGGAGTCCCCCAGGGGTCAGTACTAGGGCCATTACTGTTCATTATATTTGTAAATAACATTGAAAATGGCCTAAGCAGTAAAGTTTTGAAATTTGCAGATGATTTGAAGGTCTTTAGGGCAATAACAGGTCAGGATGAGCATATCTCGCTGCAAAAAGACTTAGACGAACTTGTGAAGTGGTCCGAAGAATGGCAAATGAAATTTAACTTTGATAAGTGCAAAATCATGCATGTAGGTAAGCAGCATATGAAGGCTCCATACTTGATGGGTGGCCAAGTGCTATCAGTGAATCAACAGGAGAAGGATTTAGGTGTTATTCTAAACACAAAATTGGGGGCATCAGAACAGACCAAGGAAGCCAGGAAGAAGGCACTGAGAATGCTCGGGGCAATAAATAGGAATGTATCATACAGAAGTGAGGAAGTGATCAGGAAGCTTTACTGTGCATATGTCAGGCCACATTTGGAATACTGCATCCAAGCTTGGTCTCCTAGCTATGAAAAAGATTGTTGGCTTTTAGAGAGAGTACAAAAGAGGGCTACAAAAATGGTTAATGGCATAAGCAACCTGGCATATGAGGAAAGATTGAAGAAATTGAATATGTTTTCACTTAGATATAGAAGGCTGAGAGGAGATCTCATCGAGGTCTTTAAATTTGTCAATGGTCTGGAGAGGGGATACCTTGGGGAAATGTTTGAATTTAACAGAAATAATGCAATTAGAGGTCATAAATTCAAAATTAAAATTAACCACAGCAGAACAAGGTTAAGGCAAACTTTCTTCACCAACAGGGTAGTGGAACACTGGAACCAGCTGCCAGAAAACATCGTCAGTAGCAGAACATTGAACATCTTTAAAAACAGCATAGACAATCATTATAAGAATAGAGGGCTTGCTTTTCAGTATTACAGGGAGGGCTGATTGGCAGATTTGGTGGGCAACTGGTTCAGTGTACAGAGTGCAACCAAGAAGGGCCCTTGTGGCTCAGAGTTGCACTGATCTTTTATGTCTTTATGTCTTTATGACATATGTAGCTGGGCCACATCACTACCCTGACTCACACACAGTGGGAAAGCTCAGTAAGCGATGGGCTCTGAGAGGGGTGGGTGCAACTGTTTGATGCCTTTCTGGGTCAGTGTAAAATAATTCACCAAGTTGCCTGGAAATTCACAGTTGTGCTATTTCATCCTCATCTTAGGTTTTTACCATTTTGCCACATGATGTATGGGCAGTCATCACACTCACGGCTGCTAAATAATGTAAAATGCATGTAACTGAAGTGAAAGGAATTCCGATTTTTAATCCTTAAGTGGCAATCCTGTATTTTCTTCCAATCTTTCACTATTCTCAAGCAACTTCTTCCTTAATCCACACAGTCAATGGTGAAGTGATTTTATGACACTGTTCTGGGAGCCTTTATTGCTACGACGCCCGACTTTGGAGGCCAATAACTTTGCTCTCAGTGGTCAGAATGGTACGAAAGAAGCTCACGGATGTTGAGAACAGTTGGGCTTTGGCCCTGTTGGAGCAGGGCATGTCTGTGATATGTGTCGCCGGAGACTTATAAGTCACGAGGCAGGTTATTTACAACCTCAAATTGGCCGCCGCCTCTTTACCCCCAGGCACCATTCCGGAGAAAGAAAGGCTCTGGAGCACCCACAAGACTCCCCCATGCACTGACCATATTCTGAAGAGAGCTGTGTTATCAGAACCTGTAATAGCTGCATCAGTGCTTAAAAAGAAGCACCCTGATCTTGTTGTTTTATTGGCCAAATATTGTTAATGTACACATTTTTTGTGGCCACTGTACATGGCGAAATAACTGAGATATCATGGGAGGGTGCTTCCTATGCCCCATTAGTTACCACACATCTCATTTATCCATCTTACACATGCATGTTGTAATTAACATCACAACATGTCACATGTCAGTGCAACCCATATGCATCTATTACATTATTTCTGTTTAGGATATGTTTGGTGGTATTATATCTAAGGCATTTATTATTTTTTTAAGAAATACATGTTTGAATACCTAATTTTTAACATGATTAAGATGATGTGACATTCACTCCTGCCACAAATGCTGACTTTTCAGTATACTCCCAGTCAATCCCAGCCCCAGTCAACACTTTTGGATACAAATGATCTATAAGTTTCTCACTTTAGTCCAGATATATTCAACACTGGAAGATGCTGATTCACAGTAAATGACTTACTAGGAGCAACATAACTGACAACAATAGAGAAGTCAGGAAAAATTGTATGTAATTACAAGAATATCTCTTGTCTGAGATATTACATATTCAGGTTAGGCAACATTAGGTCCTGTCTTTGTATATTTTTATGGAGTTCTTTGAACTCTTCATTGTTCCCAATAGGCTTGTGTATGCTATTTACTTATCATACCATCATAGTTTAGGTTCAGGAACATTTTTTTTAATGGGCTACATTAGTATTTGGTTTCATTCTATATCTCTGCTGTCCTGTCATCAAATCATCCAGGATTTGTTGCTTCTGTTTCTTATTGTTACCAGTAGAAAGGTCATATTGCTCCATGTGGCTCAATATTTGCATGGAGGTGTTCCCTTTGTGTGGAATGAGGCCAAAATGAAAAATTGTTGGCATGAAGTGTTGAATTGGACAAAGCAGTGCCCTGAAAATGATTTTTTATTAAGTGAAGGGGAGGATGGTGATGTAAAAGAGGTATCTGTGGCTAAATGATGTAGAGTATACAGATACATTCTGACATGCACTTTCTATGATCATTATTGATCATTTGATGATTGTGAGTGGTTTGATGATGCTAGTGGTGAACCTGCTACCTTTATGGTCAGCAGTTCTGCTGCCAGGAGCCATACACACTTTGAAGACAAAATTTCACTCAAAGCCCATAGAAAAAGAAAAAAGTACCATGTAATGATACCAACAATGATCAGCAGCATCAAAAACAACTGCCATTACATGTCAGTCCATGGGCAATGCAACTTAAGCATTTTATACCACTGGACTATGGAGTGTTCAATTTCTTTACATATGAAAACCCCCAGGTAAGGATATCAATAAGTAATGGCCTGGATAAGAACAGTGCAATTATGGATGACAGCATTTAGTTTGTCAATAATTGAAAACAAAATATTTGCAGTAGAAATGAGTGGTTGTTTGTTGCACATTTGGTGTTTTACTACACACTATTCACAATCATGGCTAATGGTGCCACTCACACTGCTTCATGAGTGGGCCACAGTAATGGGAAATGTCCTTAGTGGTGCAAATATGGAACCTGGAACATTTTTTGTACCAAGAGCTATAGTTTTTTTAGTTTTAACCTCCCCAAAGCTCTAGCTTTTTTACTTTAACTACTTGGTCATTCCACCCCAGAAATAAGTGGTCACAGCACCTTGATCCTGTTTATAGATGCTACATTGGAATATTTTTTCCTACAACAGCCATTCACATCTTAAAATGGAAATGCTATGATTAGGTTATGCTTATCTATTCATTTATTATTATTTTATGTATGCACCTACCTACATACCTACCTACCAACCTACCTAGGGGAGGAGATTCTGAACACCTAAAACATGCAATAAATAGCTCTATTGCTGCTTCTGTATGGTCAAACCAATAATTGTACTGCATTTACTGAACACAAAAATGAACATGTTAAATTAATATTCAACAGTTCCTTGCAATGAAAATCCTCTGACTACTTGCAAAGAGCAACATGTGAAGGATTACCTCACTGTAACTACCTATTGTGGTACAAGTTATTAGTAGCCATTAATAATACTGGTATAATTGCACACAAAAAGAGTACACATCCTATGGCTTCCTTATATCAATTGCCCTCAGAAATATAAGAATGGGACTTAATTACCCTCACAAATACAAGAATGGGACTTGCAGACAGCTAGCTCACACACATGGAATTTGTAGAACTACATGACCAGACCTTCATATTTCGATTGATTAAGGTCCATCATTTTTTAACACTGCCATCTTCTTATCTATGTGCTGAACATGACACGCGACATGTCCAAAGTTCGTTGACATGCATCATTCATATAAATTAAGTGAGGGGTAATGCTTGAAGATCGCCAGTGTTCAGATACTCCGAGCTTCCTCTACCTTCCAATAAAAGGGAGTTTCTCAAGTCAGAAAAAGAAATAAAATTATCGTGTCACAATTTGATGCCTCAACACTCCTCCGACATCCATAATTCCAAAGCACGAATCCGATCCCTGATTTAACATCAGAATACGAACATGCTGTTCGTACCCCATGGAACAGAAAACGTTCGGTGTCTTCTATTTTGCTTGCAAACATTCCAAATGTAATCGAATGTGGCGCAGGCCGGCAAATAACGTGGGCAATGGAAATAAACAAACAACTCATTATGGTACAACATTTTGATGACGTCACAAAATGTCATGTTAAGATATAATTTTTTGCACAATTTGAAAATTATCTGAATCATTGAACTCTATATATAACTGGACAGACGACTCGCCTCCCACCGCAAGCACCGCATCCTATTCTGGCCGGTCCCAGCTGGAGCAGAGGTATATGGGCAAAATATCGAGCGCGCCGCCCGCTCCCATGGATTCTGGCCCTGAAATGAAATGTTGCAAAATGAAAAATTGTGGATATATTTTGATAAAAAGTAGTGCAAAATGATGTTCGGCTCATGATGATGAGATGTAAATGGAGCAACATCATGCAAACTATTTTAATCGTGCTTTTGAAGTCAAACCTCTATCATCGTTGTGCCAACTTTATTCGGTATTCGGCATGTGTACCCCATGAAATTAAAATCCCGGATACCCGATAAACACTCGCGAAGTGACGCTGGGGACGTCGTAGTTATCAAATCTATTAAGCAAGGGCGGATCCAGGAATTTTCATGGATAGGGGTAGTTGTCTGTGGTCGCCATTTCTTAGAAAGTGTACCCTGCGAAAATACCTGAAGGGGTGACTTCGGCTGAAAATCAGTTTAGCGTGGAGAGAGCGTGCACTTGAGCACACTGGATGTGTGCTTCTAGCTGAAAAATATGAGGAGGAGGGCTCGAGCCAATCCGGAGAGGTACGGGTTCCAAATTTAACGGAATCCAAGGAAGGACCATCTCTATTTTTGAGGGCTCTACACTGTTTTTGGGGCCCCCATGTGGTCTTAATCCCCGCTGTGCTTTGAGGGCCCTGTTATATTTTAGCTCCCGGTGTGTTTGTTTAGAACTGCGAAGCATGTCTTAAGTCCCTGCAATTTTTTTCCAGACTAGATACGCTTTGGAAGGTCCGGTGCATCTTCATCCTCCAGCTGTGCCCTCGGGGTCCCGCTGTGTATATTTAGGGTTCCTCGCTCATTGACTTGTGGGACCCCAGCACGATATTAGGGGCTACGGTATGATCTTTTTCGCGGTTCCATCACGACCCTTGCGACCCAGACGCGTGGTTCCGTCGGAATCCGACGCCAGTTTTCTGGTTTCGACGGATTTTTTGGTGACCCATTCTGAATTATGTGAAGTCCGAGCCATAACCTGATCATAGGGCTTTCGGCGACATTTATTTTTGCGTCCCTTCGCGATTTGTCGAGCTCCGGCACGTTTTTCGATGCCATATGCGGTTTGTTGAGTCATCTGGTGGCATGTTTGAACTACGGGGAGATTTTCCTGACTCTGATGTTTATTTTTCGGAATCCATTTATTGTGGAAGGCTCCGGCTTGATTCTTCTCGGGTTCCGATGCGATCTTGGGGCTACGCTGCATTTATTTGGGGACATCGACTCCAATTTTTGAAGATCCAAAGGAATTGTAGTGATGCTTCGCTCGTAATTTATGCGACTACCGACGGAAATTTTTGGCCCCAAGCGCGATATTTCGTAGGCTTGGCGTTAGTGTACGGGGCGCGTTGTACTTATCTGGGCCCCAGCGCGATTTTGGCGTTCCTCGGCGCAAATTTTCAAGCCCGGTGTAACTTTTTGGTATCCGCTGTATTTATTCATATCCCCTAATTCTGGGGGCCCCGACGCGAATTTGTCTTGTTCTGGAACCATTTTTGGGGACCCCAGCTCCATTCGTTGGCTCTTGGGAGCGCACCTCTTTGGGATGGAAGGGGATTTACCTCTTTAGTATGCCACTGTGGCTGTTCAACGAGTATATTTTTCAGCCGATAGCGCCCCTCATAGTAGAAAGTCCCACAGGGAACTATCTTTCGGGACCTGCTTTGAATTTTCCGGTGCTCGGGTGGATTCGATGGAATCCATTTGTGTTTTTTGGGGGGTCAACTTATATTTTTTCAAGCCTTCTGCGCGAGATTTGTGGGCCCTGGTACAATAATTCGGTCTCCCGGTGCATTCTTTCCGGTAGTTCAATGCGCTTCTTTTCCAGGCCCTACGTATTTTGGGGCCTTTAGCGCAATTTTTGTGACTGCAGAGTAACATTCCTGGAAGAAATTGAGTTTGGGAACCCAGCTGCGATCTATAGGGCTCCGTCGTGACATTTTCTGCCCCTAGTGTGGTTTGCAGGTTCAGCGGCGCGACGTTTTTAGTTCGAAGTGCGAATTTTGGACCCTGTTGTCATTTGTCGGGATGCCTATCACGAGTTTTTGTGGCCTCCGCAAGTCTTTTGGGGCCAAACACGTTATGGCTTCTTTCGAAGCGATTGCTGAGATTCCAGGGTGATTTTATACATCCAGACTGTTTTTTTGTGCCGGCTTCATTTATTGGGTGTTCTCGATGTGGTTTTCGGGGCACCGGTGCAACCTGTCGAGACCCCAGAGTGACATTGAGGGGCAGTGGCGCGACTTTTTGGTACCTTCAAGCTCAGCTTGATTTTCATGGCGCCGTCGAACCTTTTGGAGATCCCCGTTGTGATTGTCAAGAACCCCAGTAAACCTTTTTTTCGGTCCATAGCGTGATTTTCGTGGCCCGTGATTTGCGAACCTTTCAGGACACCAACGCGATTTTTAGGGGCCCACCCAGTCTTTTCGTGGCCCCCATCGTGATTTGCGAGGACCACGACACATTTTTTGCTCTCAGTGTGATTTCCAGGGGCCCCGGTCTGACTTTTTGTGGAGCCCAGCGCGATTATCAATGGCCCCGGCCAAACCTTTTGGGACCCAGCGTGATTTTGAGACCCTGTCCAATCATTTTGGTGCCTATCGACATTTTCGGTGTCCCCGGTGTGCCTTTTTGGCTCCCGGCGTGATTTCCAGGGGCCAGGCCCGACCTTATAGGGCCTTAACGTGATTTTATGGGTCCTGGTGCGACTTATCAAGGTCCCGGCATGACTTTTTAGGGCACCATCGGTATTTGCAGGTACCCCATCCAAACGTTTGGATCCCTGAGCTTCATTTTAGGGTCCCGGAAGGATTTTGTAGGCCCCGAATGTGATTTTCAGGGGCATTGACAGGATTTTGTGCCCCCTAGCGGCATTTTCAGGGGACATACAATCTCGTCAATGCCCCTGAAAATACATTGGGGGCCTACAAAATTTTTGCGGCATTTTTTTGTTCTTTTTGGGGCCACGATATGACTTTTAATGTCCCCGGAACGATTGATGGGGACACCATCAGGATTTTTATGGAGCCGAGCCTTATTTTTCCAAATCACGGTGTGGTTATGGGGGGCCGACGATCTCTCTTAATTTTACCAATAGCAATAATATGGTGCAACCAATAGCAAGAACAAGACACATTGGGCACGTGCTTCTTCAGTCAGGGCCAATGAGTCCGAATAGGCCAGTCCAGGAAATTGCCATTTTGAAATGGGCATGTGGGCTCGAATGGTTCGTTTGCTAGGGTTTGAAAAACATGCTTCGCAAAATTGGAATAATGGAAGAAATCAAAGCATTTGTCCAATCGACGGATTGGGATGGTCTCTGCCACAGGCTGTGATTGGCTGTGTTGCAACAGGATTATTCTTCCTGCAATACTGCATTAGTACCTGCAACTTTTTTTCCTGCCCAAGGAGGAAAGGTCAAGGCCAATGATGGAGTTCCCTGTACTTTTGGTGGTGCCTGAACCCCACCATCCTTGCCTTCTTGAGCTCATTGACAAATCTGATTCTTGCTTCCCCTTGTAAGTTGACTGGGTACGGGTCAAAGAGTGTAATGTTCCCCAATCTCTAAACTGCCGCCATTCGTAGCATTTCCAGCAGAGCAACACTAAACCCAGAGCATGCTGTTATTTCATCAAGTCAAACAACTCTGTTATCTAAAAAATGCAATTACGGTCAAGGTTGCTGAACATAAGAGGTTAGGTCAATTTTCATCTAGTTATCGTAGAAACAGGAAAGACTTTCATGCAGACCATGACAAAAAGCATTATATGGATGGCTGATAAGTTCCATGGTCCACTCTCAGATCTTTTCAGAAGCTGTTCATGGGCAATCACATAGAAACATTTCGAGTCATAAGAGCACTGTATCGAGCCTACCGCAGGGCAGAGCATGGACTACATCTTGGGAGGGGAGAGGGGAGGGGTCAGTCTCGCGTAACTCGCACGATAAATACTTCCGCACTGCCGCACCACAACGCCGGTAACATCACTGTACTCCTCCCCGTTCGCTGGATGTTACAGCTCAACAGTTCATTCACCCATATAGGGATTACAAAGTGAGGCCAGTGACGCAGCAACGGCCTCCCGACGTCCTGGCGGCGCACGCAAATCGAGCCCAGCCGAGCTCGATCTAGCCCCTGGGATGTGTCACAGGACACCTGTTAAGCCACCTCCTGCCCATCTCCGTACAGTAATCTGCGATGTATTATGGTGTGATTGTGCTTCCATTCTCGGCAAGGAGTCCCCACCGTAACATTTTGTGACGCGATTTGAACGGCATGTGCTATCCACTTCACCAAGATGGGGTTGTGCCCAGTCCCTCAGAAGCCAATTAGGCGCAAGACGATCATATTTTTTATCGAAGTGCCCGTAAAGTCGAACAACTGACTAACTAACTCAGAAGCCAATTAGCCAATGGTTTTCCGTGCGATGGCGCTCAGTCGCAGAGAGCGCGGGTGAGACATGAGTAAGGCCACGGAGGCTGACGTTCGTAGCCAATGCCAATGCTTAGCAAGCTCCCTCTCCTTCTCCCTTTCTTTATCTTCCTCCTCATTTTTTTTCACTCTCCCTCTTCCTCTCCGGGGGTGGGGGGTCAGCCCTGGTTGATCAACCTAGGGCACCCTCTAATATTAATTTCTTCCTATATTTAGGCCACTTTGTTTTGCCATCTTGAAAATAAAACATTAACTTCACAATTATTATTTTCCTCTTCAATTTTCCATGAACTTGGCCTATGCGGAAACAAACAAACAAAATAAACAAATGGTTTATAAAACAGCTACTGAATCAAAATAATTCACTTAATGCCTAAACAACTTCTTCCCCCTTCGCTTCGCAGTGTACTTAATTTCATTGTTGTTTTTATGGTATTTATATATGTTGCGTCACATTTCCGTCGATCAGAACGGATTAAAAATACTGCAAAAACAGCATGTAGCCATCATAGTACGACTTTCACCAGCAGTATGTCGTACTAAAATTTCCAAACTAAGCATCGCAAGAAAACGAAAGAATTGTCATCAGAAAGCGCTCGACGAGTAGGGTTCGGGTTCACCCCAAACCAATTTCGCCCAAAAGTGACGTCACCAGGGGGCTATATTTTCACGACTTCTCACGACTTACATTATGTTTTTGGCTCTGGGGAGTTCATTTCGGTGGATATATGAAAATACAAAATTTATTTGGTATGAGAAAAGGACAGCGAAATCGCCCAGGTCCATATTTTTTGTACCCCCCCCCAATTTTATTTTTTACTTAGAAATTTTGAGTCTTCAAGTTTTCTTTAATTTTCCTTATCCACTGGGTAGAGAAGACGGAGAAACGTTGTTGGAAGTCAACTTGCCCTAATAAAAAATGCTTACTTTAGGCAGAATTATCTATTTGAACTGCAATTTGGCAATTATGCAAAATTTATAGCTAGTCAAAAACGAAAAAAACGAAAATTTCCACTCCTGCGTTTTGTTGCATCCCTAAAGACAAGCGAACGCTGTAAGTTTCATTAAAATATCTGTATCCGTTAAAGCGTGACGACTGGTTGAACTTTTTTGGAGGTGACCTCACTTGACCTTGACTAACTCGCTCGAGCTACCTCCCGTGCAATCACTCAGTTGTACTGGAGTCGTCATTGGCAGCAAATTAAGTATCACATCGTTTGTGGCGATAGCCTTATTTTAGCAGTGTCAAATCTGAAACAAAGTGAGCCGGGAGGGGTCAGTCCTTACTTATAATTCCGTCGGAGCTTATGGATCCACTTTTAATTAACTGAACATGAACCGAGGGTCTGAAGTATTGCCTTACTTTGGTCGTCGCAGCTTCACTCAAGCTTCCTATTTTGTAATTGGAAGTCAGTCCAGGTCACTGACGCCTGAAAACACATGGATACCTTTCTTTACACACGGGCTTGCCTTTGGTGTTATTTAACGCTAAAATCGGATTCAGCGTTGAAAACATTTCACATATGAAATTGAAGCTAAAAGAGGCCATGTAGGGCCATCCTATGTTAGCCTAGGTCAGTTCAGGGCGAGTCTAGCAGGGCCCTGTTTGATCGCAAGAGTGCTCCGAAGAAACATTCACGGATCATATAATCACGCTGTCGGATGAGCATATAGTAGTAGCTTCATGGTCAAGAAGAATATCAAGCAGTGCAGCCTGCTGGATTGTTCGTACCTTGCATGATTGTCGCTTGTTTTCTTCTCTCGACTTCGTGAAGTCTGAAGATGACCCTTACCGGTGTTCCGGATCGACCGATAATTGCAGATCCAGCTTTGGTGGCGTGCCAATCGAGCACCCTTTCTCACCTCTGCTTGCGTAAGGATTGGATAGTGCTTTCACGATGCTCATAACCAGTTCCGCAATAATGACTTGAATGGCTTCCCTCCGAATCCTACCCTAGCACCATGGCAACGTCTGGAGCACCATTGATCAGATCTGTTCAACATCCAGACTTATATTCGAAGAGTTCATGCTCATGCCCATGTTCTCTGGACTTCATGCATACATGCTCAATATGCAAAACATGGGTGGTAAATGTAACAGGGACCTTCATTTTGCCTGACGTGACATATTGTTATAAAAATATGTTGTGTAATTTCACCACTTAAACAATATTTCGAAGCAACTTGCATACTACGTTTGATGTCAGTGCACTGATGAAACTACTATGGTAGAGCGCGTCATACTCCGGCGGCAACATGAATTTGAAGTAAAATTTAGCACAACAGGTGTCTAAATGATGTCTTTCATGAGGAATTCAAATATGAGTTTCATTTTCGGATAGGATAAATGTAACCTGCACCAATCACGTAGTCTTACATCTAAAATTTTACCCGTTCGAGCCCATTTTTAAGATGCTAAAAAATATAAAGGAAATAATATATGCTAATATGCTTACACATATATTAACAGGTGAACTGCACGCATATTTTGCACGCATTCCATCCCTTCCCTCCTGAAACAAAATGTAGGATTGGACTCCCCCTTCCCAGACCACAGACCACACAGGGCAACGTGTAGTGGTTTCACTTGTATATTGTGTCACAAATACCACCGCACGACCTATAATTTGTTCGCCAAAAATATAGGCGCCTGAGAACGTTGACATCGTCAATTTTGGAATTGAATGAGCTACGTCATTTGCATTTCGATTGTCTCTCGCTAGAACTCCCCAAAACATCCGTGTTATGATTATTGTTGTGCTAGAAGGGATAAAATATATAATTCACTTCATCCGGGGAAAATAAGAAGATGACTCCAACTTTTACTATATTCAACTGTAAATTGATGTAGGTTAGCGTTATCAGAATTGCAAACTAAAGTTAGATTTGGGTTCCACACACCAAACTACGTTATTTGAGCACCTCTCAAACAATGTCGACAGAAATTGATGGCGGTTCACACACCATTGACAACGCCAGCTATTGAAGCATCTTCCTTAGCATGCATGACATCTAGAACAACATGACGCCATTTTGAATGTATGCGTCTATCTTCCAAGTCATTTCCAAGAACTGCTGTCCGTAATAGCCACTGCACGTGGAGGGCATGTATTGTTAAATAAACAAATAAATAAATAAATGTAGTTTGATTTACAACAACAAAAGTATTACCCACCCTACTGCTATGGGGCCTATACTCTGTATTCCAAATATCCGCATATCATTGATTATTACGCTTTATTTCAATGCTGAAATAACCATGCACCTGCAGGTTGCAAGGTACGCTCCGTTTATATTTTCAACGTTGTATTACTTGCGTTAAATAATTATGCTGGCGAATGCCTGACCCAAGGAGCTGAAATACGACAGAGTCAAAAGACGCAGACGGGTGTCCATTGCCGGTTTGAGCTCAGCATTATTACATACAAGAGTGGAGCAAATAAAACATTACACATTTACGTGATGGTTCGTACTGGCGTTTGTTCCGTAACAGCCGTACCGGGCGTAGTTCACTAATAAGAACACCGTGCACAAGAAGACAGAATCATCAGCTGCAAAAAGCTAGACCCTGACAAGATCTTCTGTCGACAGAAATTGATGGCGGTTCACACACCATTGACAACGCCAGCTATTGAAACATCTTCCTTAGCATGCATGACATCTAGAACAACATGACGCCATTTTGAATGTATGCGTCTATCTTCCAAGTCATTTCCAAGAACTGCTGGTCCTTATAAATAACGATGTCCAAAATACTGTACGGCGTAAAAGCGCAAGCATAATCCTGAAGCGGTATATGTTTGCGACCATTATCACGACGCGCTCATTCAGTTCGTTTACATGGTGCTCCTCTGCTTTAATCTACCAGAGCTAGATGATTATGGGTACATAGTATTCCTTCGTGGGTACACATTCGCCAACAAATCTAAGATGTCCAGTATGCACCCAAAAACCTGCACCGTGGCATACAAAGTCCGTGTGCAAATATTTGACTAGGTGAGCGAGGGTCATGCTGAACTGGTGTACGCAAACAATGAAACGCAATTTGGGCTTCTTTTTTTTCCGGCTAAACTTGTTGTTGGCATTTTGTGATTGAGCCGCCTTAGCTCGCCTTAGCGAGTCTACACCGAGCTTCAATATGAAGAGTCAACTAAGGTGCCGGCGACCTGGCGGTGGCAGCAAGGCAGGCCTGGGAAGTTCATGAAGCTGTTTATTTGCAGCCGGCTGAAGCCACGACCTCAACCGGTGGGGTCAAAGTGGTTTTAACCACCTAGTGGGTAGAACTGAACAAAAAGTCAGGATATTTAATGGGCCACTATATTCATCAGGGCTTAGAGCGATCACGCGAAATCCGCCGATCCCGGTTGCTGATGCTAGACGCACGGCGCTATATTCCCTTGTACTCGAGCACTCTATTTTCCGGCAGATATTACCCAGAAATAATATCCACAGCTATCCAAGGAAGCCTACGGACAGATTGGAAATCCGAGTATTCGAGCAACATTAAACCACGGAAACACGGCATGGACATTTGAGCTTTTCAGAGGAGGTGCCATCGGAGGGAGAGGGAGGTGTTTCTGCCGTGAAAGGACTGTGCAGACTGGGGATGGAAGTAAGCATACCCTTTCACCCCACCTTGGCATTTAGACACGTTCTAAGCACAAGAGGTCAATTGTGTTGTCCGGTGGGCAGAGACCACCGGAGGACCGGAATAGACCGTGACCGGAATGGACCGGAGCCATGTTGATCGGATAAACATTCCTGTTGACAAGACCGGAAGACGAGCTGGCACCCAAGGAACGCAATCACGGCGGGCAGACGAGCACGCAGAGTGATGTCAAACAGTCCAAGATGGCGGACATCACCATGCACCACTATGCGCATGCTGTGATGCTGCATGGACTAGTCGGACCTCGGCACGAGTGGTTATGATCCAGTCATGCTGTCTCAGCCCGATGGACGGCACTTCTAACGAGGTGCTCGCCGGCACCGACTGGAGCGTCGAGCGCTCCAGTGAGAACACGGCAGAGGAAGAAAAAGGGCATCAATCATACGAAGTCGGCCTTGAAAGACGTCGCGGTGGGCAGCTCCTGCCCGGCCGCTGCCCAGCAGGACCCGTCAGCCGTTGGCAACCCGGCGCGCTGCGTTGGCTGCCGGACCGGCTGAGCGGGACTGCTGTCAGCTGAGAGGGACGGCTGTCAGCTGAGCGGGACAGCTGTCGGCTGAGAGGGACGGCTGTCAGCTGAGCGGGACTGCTGCCGGCTGAGTGGGACGGCTGTCAGCTGAGCGGGACGGCTGTCAGCTGAGCGGGACTGCTGTCAGCTGAGCGGGACGGCTGTCGGCTGTCAGCTGAGGGACGGCTTCAGCTGAGCGGGACTGCTGTCAGCTGAGCGGGACTGCTGTCAGCTGAGCGGGCTTAGTGAACGCTGTAGCGGCGACGCTGTCAGCTGAGCGGGACTGCTGTCAGTGAGGGACTGCTGCCGGCTGAGCGGGACTGCTGTCGGCTGAGAGGGACTGCTGCCGGCTGAGTGGGACGGCTGTCAGCTGAGCGGGACGGCTGTCAGCTGAGCGGGACTGCTGTCAGCTGAGCGGGACGGCTGTCAGCTGAGCGGGACTGCTGTCAGCTGAGCGAGACTGCTGCCGGCTGAGCGGGACTGCTGTCGGCTGAGAGGGACTGCTGTCGGCTGAGAGGGACGACTGTCAGCTGAGCGGGACTGCTGTCAGCTGAGCGGGACTGCTGTCGGCTGGGTGGGACGGCTGTCGGCTGAGAGGGACGGCTGACAGCTGAGCGGGACTGCTGTCATCTGAGCGGGACTGCTGTCGGCTGAGCAGGACTGCTGCCGGCTGAGAGGGACTGCTGTCAGCTGAGCGGGACTGCTGTCAGCTGAGCGGGGCTGCTGTCAGCTGAGCGGGACTGCTGTCGGCTGAGAGGGACTGCTGCCGGCTGAGCGGGACTGCTGCCGGCTGAGCAGGATAATTAATGACATGTATTTCAAGCTCCCCGTGCACGTGCGTGCAGCATGCAAATAAGCCCAGTGACTTTGAATTATCTGTGCATCACTGTGATCTATGGAGCCATCCGAGGTGACCGGGGCGTTGACCGGACCAGCCCCTCCCCATGAGCAGCTGGTCCCCTCTCGCGCGCGCCGTTCACCCCAGACGCGACTGAGCGGCGAGGCTGGCAAGCTGTAGCCGGCCGGGCGAAGGTGAGCACTGAGCAGCCATGCAGGCGCTGGGCGGCTGACTGCTACTGGTGCCCTTGGAGACTTTGAAGTGCGGATCCTGCAAAGCCTCGCGTTGGTGTACGCTCAAGTTGCTGTCGAAGCCGTTGTATAGCAAGTTGTCTCCGTGTTCCTACTAATCAGGCCGGTGATGCAGGGGCATTAACCGCTGCGGGATTTGAAAACTTGTTGAATTGGAGAACCTGTTGGAATTGAGAACCAGTTATCGTACAAACGAGGCAAATCCTAGGCTACCACTGCCAGGCGAAAAGAACCTGCCTACACCCACGCAGCAGGTTGGTGTCGCTCGGAGGGATGGGGGTGTGACACAGTCGGCTTCACTGTCGAGCATGGTCAGTATGTGTGAGACGGGCAGCCACGGCTGTCCAATGTGCTCAACTTTTGCGAATGAAATGGACCTACGTGTCCCAGGCTTGGTCGGGTACTCTCGTGGTCATTAACACATTTGCACTTACACATGCACTTAGGCCAAATTAGAGAGAAGAGAACAAACGGCACAATGACACTCAGACGTTGTAACACGTATGCATGCAGCACACCTATGCGTAGCACACGAGTGATAAAGCGGCACTTTTCAAACAGATACAGGTAAGGAAAAGCGAACCTAGCAATCTATCTATACACCAGTAATTAAGCTGTGCCATTTCCCTACAATGACAAACTTCTCATTAGTGGCCGAAAGGGAAACCTTCCAAACATAGCTTTACAAATGGGGGAAGCGCTTGGCCGGCTGGCAGGTTTACTTAGCGAACGCAAGACAACATTGGCCATGCAGCACCTCAATTACTGGCACTGAAGCTATGCACCGCCGGCTCCAATCAAAATTAGGACTCGAACAGCTATCCAAAACAGACCAGTCAAACAAAGAAGATATTACCATTGACCGACACGTTGCTCAGGAACTGCACTGTAATCAGCAACCGCGAAGGGTACGGGCACCCTGATGGCTCCAGCAATGGCGAATGGTACGGCCATCAGCACACTGATGGCTCCCGTCCGAACCGGACGCTTACTGCCCCGCCGTGATTGGGGCAAATTGCGGATGGCTTGAATTGGCCTGAATACTTTGCTGTCACAATAACCGGGTTACAACAGGATTTCATAGGCGAAGCGCAATGCTTAGGCATTCCAACATCCTGCACCACGGCAGCGCCATACCCTTCCATCAATTGACGGTGACGAAGTAGATGTTGCACGCTGGTGAGCCATCCTTTCGACGAAGACGTGTCATTATGTTCGGCACGATTGCGATTCGCGTCAGATCGGACGACTACGATCACCAGAGGCGTGAACCAGCACTTGCGGGCGAAGGCTAGGATACCCGGTCGCTAATGTATGTCGTCAGCTGGTGGGGACAAAGAGGGACACCAGCCGTAGTTCCCTGTTGATAGCTGAGCTTGCGAGAGTGTGGCGAAACCTGACGACCTGACGATTGAGTGTGCTTGCGTCACTTGTACTGGGACTTATGTGCGATCTCGACACCCATCCAGGTTGATTTCTTTTTCGTGCAGGGCCGTAGGGGGCCTATGAAACCTCCGAGATGCAACCATTTCCAGCTGAAAAAGGAGGCCACATTTTAGATGCTTACACCGTTCGTCCATTTCACATCATTCGTTTCCGGAAGTTTTCTAGAGCGACACATGCAAACATGTATTGACTTCTGGCACACATCACCTCCACACCAGCATGATGTGCCAGATGCATGCACAGCCGACGCCAGAGCTGGCACACATCACCTCCACATCAGCATGATACGCCAGATGCATGCACAGTCAATGCCAGTCGCTTGCTTGGCCTCCTCGGCACCGCTCCGATGGTTGCGGCAGGACCACAAGGAAATTGGGGCAACAACTGGAGGAGGTAACAAACCTACGCCATCCTGGCGCTCTTCGCTGGTGGAAATCTATACTTGCTGCATTTGAAAAATCCGTGAACCATTTACATTGAGCTGGCATTCCCTACTCCTTTCTTTCTTCGTACGCTCCTTTCTTTCGGAGTATTGGCATATAACTCGGCATGCAATGACATGCAACTCAGCATGCATTGGCATGCGACTTAGTATGAATTTTCATCCAACTCAGTTTGCATTGGCATATAACTCAGTTCGCATTGGCATGTAATTCAGCATGCATTGCCATTCACCTCAGCGTGCATTGATATTCACCTCAGTGTGCATTGATATCAATCGAAGGTCGAAGAAGGCAACGAGTTCACCTCGAATTGTGATCTACTGCGCTTAAACAGGAATCAGCATGCACATTGGGTCAAAATGAGCGCCAATAATAACCAATATGTGCAAGTTTCATTTGCCCATGAATTCCGAACAATGCTGGCTGATTGCTTTGCTGGCGAGATTAAAAGCGCCCTTCCGACTTGGTGTGCCGACGCCCCCCCCCCCCCCCCCCCACCTCCCACGCCGTTCAGCTTGCATGTACGTCTGGCGTCGATCAGCGTGTAGGAAGTGCCCAGTCGCCCGCACGTCGCCAGTTCCACGGCGACCTGCTGAAAGTCCATCTGTGAGAAACCTCAGCGCAAGCGGTCGTACCAGGCCGCACAGATTCGATACCCGCGCTCGAGACTCGTTCAGCGCGTCTGGTGGTGTGATAAGCCGACACTCAATTTGCAAAGTCATTGGTGTCGGTGGTGGATGAAAGAGCGGCCGTAGGCGATGCGCTCGTGTCCCCGAGCGCCTACTGTCGTGTGACACCTCCTGATTACTGTTTCCAGTCGTTCAGCCAGCTTGCATGAGCTGATGCAATTCGAATTTACTGCCTAAGCGGTCTACAGTGGAACTTCCAGACCCACGTAAACACTTCGCATGCGTTCGCTGCAGTCGAACTTCAAGACTATGTTAGCACTTGGCGTGGGCTCGGCACACATTCGCATTACCAGACCCATGTGAGCTCTTCGCATGGGCTCGGTGCAGTCGAATTACCAAACCTATGCAAGTACTTCGCATGGGCTCGGTGAATTGCAATCCACCAGCGGGCTTAGTCTCTTCGGAAAAAAATGGATCGTCGTGACAGGCACGAATTATGTTTGAATCCGTGTTGCGGAATAAAACCGCTGAATTCAGTGGCATTCCATTCGTGCATTTTTGCACCTAAATATTGAAAATTTAGTGATGCAAAATGTTTTGTAATCGTGCTATGTTAAATAACTTGGGAATGCGTGTAGTTCCTTCGGCTTAATGTCGATCAATTTGCTTGTATGGCTTTACTTACGCTTTTAGCAACACTGGCAAGAGCTTGGATTCAGAAAGAAGAGGTTCTTGGTTAATTTTTCTTCCGTTGTGTTGTGTTCGTTTCCACTTCATTTCCACTTCAACCATTGCCATGAGGACATTATAATGAACCAGGATTGGAACGAGACATGCGTGCCCGTAATGCTCGAGGTCATGCAGAATCTGAACCTATATCGGGCAATCGAGGGCAAGAGGCAGATAAACGGTCATAAGAGCATGTCGCAAGTTACCCACAGATAAAGCAGCGGGTGTGTGTGAGATTGCATTGCACAAGAAATAGTCTTTCGCATGAAACACTCGGAACTCGCCGCTCAAAGACAGGTTTCTCGTGAGTGGCGACTCACTTCACTGTTTTGTCGATGAGTTTTCAATAACTTTCGGCTGCGAAGTTGGCTGAAGGCAGCTTAAATAGTATCACGTCTCATTCCCTCATTTTCATCCCGCGTTTTCTACGAGTCAGCATTTTTTGGACGGCTCTCTAAGGGACCTCTGGGTGTGGGTTCACAGCCATCGTCAACAAAACTACTTCGAGGTGGCTCCAGTACATGTTAGGCTGAATTACTGGTCATGCAGCATTATTGAAACCCATTTTCGCGCTTTTGTTCCATATCTCCAATTTTCGGACATCATTCGATGTGCTATTTTTCATGCTGAGTTCAAATTGTGGTGGTGCACGCTCAGTCCTCACTGTCTCTTGAGATGCACTGCTCTATCACGGTCTCTATATTGTGTACGGCTCGACACACACGCTGCTGCCTCTGGCCTTACCCTGACGCGACTGGGCCCTGCCCGGGCGAACGGTCGGAAGTGGGTCGCGCGTCCGTGGTGCCATAAACCACGGCCCGCGCTCGGCGCATGCGACACACGCACAACACCTCCCCTCCAAGTTCATGGTCAAGTTCCAGGCTATGCCAACGACTACTACACATTTCCACCTCCCCTCCGAGTCGACAACGACGGCAGACGGTTGGTGTCGACTCACAACACCCTGCCGACTGCGCCATGTGGTGGTGCACGCTCAGTCCTCACTGTCCCTTGAGATGCACTGCTCTATCACGGTCTCTATATTGTGTACGGCTCGACACACACGCTGCTGCCTCTGGCCTTGCCCTGACGCGACTGGGCCCTGCCCGGGCGAACGGTCGGAAGTGGGTCGCGCGTCCGTGGTGCCATAAACCACGGCCCGCGCTCGGCGCATGCGACACACGCACAACACAAATATTCAATCTTTGTACTAAACATCGAATTCTCTTTTCCACGCCCACTGTCCTTAAAGTCATCAAGTTTAAGGAAATAATTCGCTTCATTTTTCTCTGGTGACGGCTGTGACCGGGCACTTCGTCGAGAGAGAGGGAGAGAGAGAGAGAGAGAGAGAGGGGAGGGAGAGGGAGAGAGGGAGAGAGAGAGAGGGAGAGAGAGAGAGAGGGAGAGGGAGAGAGAGATAGGGGGAGAGATATAGAGAGGAGAGAGATAGAGAGAATGTTTTACTTACAATATGGAGTAACAGCAAAAACGTGGATAATGGTACATAGCCTCCTTACTTTCTGTCGCATTATATCTACGCTTCCCATCAGCCATTATCCCTGACATCGAATCCACTCAACCTTCATTTTAAATTATCTATCTGCATCAGTATCTGAACACCACGCCACCATAGACTCCATCAATCATCGCGAAATGCCCTTCACTGCGGTGCGATGGTTCTGCTACATATAAGCAAGCTCATCAAATATCGATCGAGTAGCTGCAGACATTTTTAAAAGGGGGTCGCCCTAATACCACATCATGGAGGTGAGGAGGGAGGCTGCGAAGACACCGAACGCTGCGGACGATGTTCTGAGAACGGCTGGAGCAGTAGCAGTCTTGGCGAGCTACATCAGTGCGTGGTGGCAGACGGTGAACCGCATCAGGTCGCGCGGGTGATCACCGGGGCAAGTTGTAGACACATTGGACGCAATTTGCGTGCAGCTAGAAATAGCCAGCTGAGAAGAGGTGGCGCAAAACGATTTCCTGCTAATGTAACACGGTCTCGCTTGTAGGTCCGGATAATTTTTAGTACTGGTTAATGCAACATTAAAGAGGTGCGCAGGTATCCAATCAAATATGGGGCGTGTAATTGGCACTGCAGACTTCATATCATATTACTTTTTTTCACTTGCGGAAATATACAGAAGCGTGAAGCCAATCCGTGGTTTGCAGCATCCGCATCGCGGAGGTGCACGCATACATGGCAACTAGTCTAAGCTGTGTATAGGTGTTTAGCAATTACTTCTGTGATTATATTTCATTAGTTTTTATCTTATAAGCATTTTCGTAGCACGCAAACCATACTATATTAACCTAGCGACGCCGCCGTGTGCGCCATCTTTCCTTTCGGCGTGTTCTCGACGCTTCGATTTCTGTAGTAGGAGATATTACAAGTGTGTAGATTTCATAAGTACATTAGACAACATTCATACTATCCTAACATACTTTATTTATTTTTTGGTGTGCATAGGGTGTTTGGTGTTGAAGTTTAAGATAGTTTAATTAGTAGTAAGCTGGGGGTATTCACAAGTGCTGTGCGCCATCTTTGCTTTCGGCGTGTTCTCGACGCTTCGATTTCTGTAGTAGGAGATATTACAAGTGTGTAAAGTTCATAAGTACATTAGACAACATTCATACTATCCTAACATACTTTATTTATTTTTTGGTGTGCATAGTGTGTTTGGTGTTGAAGTTTAAGATAATTTAATTAGCAGTAAGTTGGGGGTATTCATAAGTGCTGTGTGACTGTTCATTTTTCTGTCTAGCCATAAGTCATACGTGTTGAAGAAAATTAGATTAGACATCTTGTGTATTTATTTAATTTAAAAAAACAAAGCAAAAAAAAACAAAACAAAAAAACAATTGTTTAATAGTTTCTCCTTTTCTGGAGGCACTCAGATAATAAACTGACAGTATAGGAGGTAGTGATTTATAGTGAATGATAGTTAGCTTTTTGTCGGTTGTTTAGCGAGTTAATTTGAATCTAAATCTTTAGTCATAAGCTGCAGCGTTTAGGATGGTTCCGACCAGGATGCAGGCACTAGAGGAAGAAATTAGGACCCTTAAGGCAGAGGTTTCCAATCTCAAGGCTGCCCTTGTTTCACAGGGTAGGCAAGATAAAGCAACAAGGGGTCACTCCGTAGCAGGGACATCATATGCCCAGGTGGTCGCAGGCCACCAGGTAGCTGAGGCTTCCCCTATTGTGGAGGTGGCTGGGATCTCTCAGGAGGGGAGTTTTAATAGTGAACAGAGGAGGGGTAGTTCTGGTAGGTCACAGGAGTGGAAGTGGCATGAGGTCAGGGGGTGGAGGATTTGGAGACGCGAACCTAAGGAAAAGGTTAGTGAGTGGCAGGTGGCAGGTGGTAGGAGCGGGAGGAAGTCTAGCCAACCGGCCCAGCGGGCAGGCATAGTAACAACAAATATGTTCCAGGCATTGGATGACTGCCCCCAGGATAGCAGTAGTAAGGAGTCAGTGCTGGTCATAGGAGACTCTCGTGTGCGATATTTAGAGCGGGTATTTTGTAAAGGTAGGAGGGACAGGAGGTGCACCACCAGGCCTGGTGCCAAGGTGAAGGACCTGGTACCTGCGGTGGCACAGGTCACCAGTGATCATCAGTTTAACACAGTCATAGTGCATGTAGGGGTAAATAACATAGGTCAGACTAGGAGTGAGGAGCTTCTGCGGGAGTACAGGGCCCTTCTGGCCACCCTGAAGGGTACCAATAGAGTCATTATAACAGGAATTTTGCCTAGGGCTAGAGCCTCCCCTGAGTGGAGCTCAAGGGCACTGGCAGCTAACGCCAGGGTAGGAAAGCTCTGCCATGAGCTAGGTTTTACATTTGTAGACGAGTGGAGCAGGTTTTATGCATCGTGGGACCTCTATCAGAGGGATGGCCTGCACTTCTCTGAGAAGGGGGTCCATGTGTTAGGCAAAGTATACGAGCATGTCCTTCAGGGAAACTAGGAAATGGGGTGGGGAGGGATGAAATTGCATTGCCAACTCAGGAATATTCCAATAGTGTCAGCCAAGGCAATAGAACCTCAAAGTCTGCAAATAGGGACAGCAGCAACTCAAGGGGACAGAGTTATAGTTCATCTAGTGATAAAAGAACTCCTCAATATGAAAAAGCCAAAGGTGGTTATGGAGCATTCGTTAAGTGTATGATGTTTAATGCTCAGAGTATCCGTTCCAAATTTGATGAGTTCAAGTGTTATGTTGCTGAGGAGGAACCTGATTTTGTTTGCATTACGGAGGCATGGGTCAGTGAAGGGTATTTTGGAGATAACTTACAGGACTATGAGATCCAGGGATACAATATGTTTTCCTGCAATAGGGGTCCAGCAATGAAAGGGGGTGGTGTAATGCTCTATATGAATAGCTTATTCAGTTCTCAAAAAGTAGCAGGTGGGGATAAAAATGTGTCTGTGGAGTCCATTTGGCTTGATGTCACTGTGGGAAAAGGCAACAGCAATACTCTTAGGATAGGAGCTTTCTACCGATCGGGAACCCTGCCACATTCTCAGCAACTGGAGCTTGACAAGGTGATTTGTGAGGAAATCAGTAGAAACTTTAAGAGGAAGTGCCTTATTCTCGGTGACTTTAATCTAAAAGGTTATGAATATGCTGGTGTTGGCACCCCATCATGCAAAATGTTTAGGAAATGCCTGGAAGAGGACCTGTCCTTACACCAGTTTGTATCGGAACCTACCAGGCATGGTTCATTCTTGGACCTTGTATTCTCGGATTTAAGTGACTTGGTTCAAGACTTGACTCTAGGCGAAACTCTGGGAAAAAGTGACCATAACATAGTTAGATTCAAGGCACATGTAGGGGAAATTATCAAGGATAATTTGGTAAAGGTTCCAAATTTCAACAGAGGAGACTTTAACGGCATGAGAGAGGCTTTAAGTGCCATCAGATGGGAAGAAGAATTCTCCAATTTAAATGCCTGTGAAATGTGGAAAAAGTTCAAATCTTACTTGAAGGAAACTCAGATTAGACATGTCCCCCAAAAGCAAAGACGCAAAAGAAGGGTAGGAAAGCCAGCATGGCTTACACCAGACGTGATAAAAGCAATTAAGGCTAAGAAAACTGCATTTAGAGTTTTTAAAGAAGCCTCAAATGTCGTAAATCTAAAGGCGTATCGAAAAGCTAGAGACACTGTGAAGCAAAAAACCAGAGCAGCAAAGCGAGCAAAAGAACTGGATTTAGCTAGAAACTGTAATGGGGACAGTAAAAAGTTCTTTAGTTTCTACAAGCTGAGTAAAGTTTCTAGCACAATTGGTCCACTGGAAGTAAACGGGACTACATTGGGTGAGGATAGTGAGATGGTTGAGGAGCTGAGCAAGCAGTTCAAATCAGTGTTTACATTGGAAGATATGACCAATCTGCCGACCATACACCATAGTTCAGTGACATGGGATCTGACAAATGATGTTGATTTCATTGATAGTGATGTTGTTTACAATCATATCAGGAAAATAAAGCAAAATAAGGCAGCAGGACCTGATGAAATTTATGCTAGGGTGTTGCGGGAAACTGAAAAGGAACTGGCATTTCCACTTAGTATAATATTTTGTAGATCAGTTTCACATAATGAAATTCCAACCGATTGGAAAAGGGCAAATGTAGTTCCTATTTTCAAGAAAGGAGAAAGAGGGAAAGTTGAAAACTATAGGCCAATAAGTCTCACATCCCTAGTATGCAAGGTACTCGAATCAATTATCAAGGATAGAATAGTTAGTTATCTGGAAGGTAGCAGATTGATTCAAAATACTCAACATGGGTTTAGAAAAGGACGATCGTGTCTCACAAACCTCTTGAACTTTTTGAACTTCGCCACAGAACAATTTGATCAGGGAAATCAGGTTGATGTAGCATATCTTGACTTTAGTAAGGCCTTTGACAAGGTACCCCATAAACGGTTAATGATACAGCTTCAGTCCCATGGTATTGCAGGTAGCATCTTAAAATGGATAGAGTTGTGGCTTTCAGATAGACAGCAAAGAGTGATGCTAAATGGTACGAAGTCATCATGGCAAAATGTTCTTAGTGGAGTCCCCTAGGGGTCAGTACTAGGGCCATTACTGTTCATTATATTTGTAAATAACATTGAAAGTGGCCTAAGCAGTAAAGTTTTGAAATTTGCGGATGATTTGAAGGTCTTTAGAGCAATAACAGGTCAGGATGAGCATATCTCGCTGCAAAAAGACTTAGACGAACTTGTGAAGTGGTCCGAAGAATGGCAAATGAAATTTAACTTTGATAAGTGCAAAATCATGCATGTAGGTAAGCAGCATATGAAGGCTCCATACTTGATGGGTGGCCAAGTGCTATCAGTGACTCAACAGGAGAAGGACTTAGGTGTTATTCTAAACACAAAACTGGGAGCATCAGAACAGACCAAGGAAGCCAGGAAGAAGGCACTGAGAATGCTCGGGGCAATAAATAGGAATGTATCATACAGAAGTGAGGAAGTGATCAGGAAGCTTTACTGTGCATACGTCAGGCCACATTTGGAATACTGCAACCAAGCTTGGTCTCCTAGGTATGAAAAAGATTGTTGGCTTTTGGAGAGAGTACAAAAGAGGGCTACAAAAATGGTTAATGGCATAAGCAACCTGGCATATGAGGAAAGATTGAAGAAATTGAATATGTTTTCACTTAGATATAGAAGGCTGAGAGGAGATCTCATCGAGGTCTTTAAATTTGTCAATGGTCTGGAGAGGGGATACCTTGCGGAAATGTTTGAATTTAACAGAAATGATGCAATTAGAGGTCATAAATTCAAAATTAAAGTTAACCACAGCAGAACAAGGTTAAGGGAAACTTTCTTCACCAACATGGTAGTGGAACACTGGAACCAGCTGCCAGAAAACATCGTCAGTAGCAGCACATTGAACATCTTCAAAAACAGCATAGACAATCATTATAAGAATATAGGGCTTGCTTTTCAGTATTACAGGGAGGGCTGATTAACAGTTTTGGTGTGGAACTGGTTCAGTGTACAGAGTGCAACCAAGAAGGGCCCTTGTGGCTCATAGTTGCACTAATCTTTTATGTCTTTATGTCTTTATTTATGTCTTTATGTCTAATTATTTG
The DNA here is from genome assembly GCA_034440575.1 of Imbricaverruca yamaguchii. NCBI lineage: Eukaryota > Metazoa > Arthropoda > Thecostraca > Neoverrucidae > Imbricaverruca > Imbricaverruca yamaguchii. The sequence continues at coordinate 1,699,695 of JAOTOL010001635.1, forward strand.
ATCAGTTTGGCATGGCGCTATATTGTAGAGTTGCGCAGCTAACCAGCTGAGGATGCGGTTTGCAATTGGCGCGGCGGACCTGATATCACATTACTTTATTTCGCGTACTACTATCTAAAAACGGGAAGTCATTCTGCGGCCTTGCGGCATCCGTGTTGCAAAAACACACCCCCACGTTGCAATTATCTTCATCAGCACTTATTTATTTCTCATGGCTGAAAAAGCATCCCACGCTTGCGTTCCTTAATATGGCACTATTGATGTCAGTGCAGGACGTGCAACGGTAAAGCAGTCAAGCAATGTCCCGAAAAGAAAACATTGTCTTTATATTTGTGGCTGCGATGCGTTCGTTCCTGTCTCAGTTGGTTGAATGATCCGATCCTTTCCACATGTCCGTTCACTGCTTCAGGCGCAGCTATTGGCAGTTCCTCGAGCGAGCCTGCGGCTGTATTTTCCAGCGAGCCGGCGAGGGATCGAGTTGCACATTACAGTTAGAAGCATTGCTTCTTGTCTTTATTGTGCCTTTATACACACACACACACACACACACACACACACACACACACACACACACACACACACACACACACACACACACATGTATATATATATATATATATATTATATATATTTATATATTATATATATATATATATATATATATATATATATATATATATATATATATATATATATATATATATATATATATATATATATATATATATATATATCTATATATATATATATATATATATATACGGAGGGGTATATCTGGCTCCGGGCACAACTGAATAGGAAAACGACGGATTTAGTATCCCAAAGGAGAAATGTTTCCCTTCTCATTTCCCTGGCTGTGCCACTGCTCATAGGGGTAGGCTTTAAATGATTCAATCTTTCTTTATAAGCTTCATGCCATCCTATATCCATTGGTGCAGTGTTCATGCCACCTAGCATCCCTAGCATACGTATTTTCCATTAAAAAATCGCTGAGGTTTCCCTAGGTTAGTTTATTGCAGATTACCGTGCATTTTATGACATCCAACCCTGTGTTGCACGGTACCATGACGTCGGTGGCGGCGGAACGTATGGGGCGCTGCACTGGGGTGTTGCACCTACTCGCTGAAGTAACTAAAACTGCCTAGTCTCCCAAAACTAGGCAGTTATAAAATATATACAAAATAAATATATATAAAATATATAAAACATTTAAAACCGCCTAGTTTTATATATATTTTTACATATATATATATATATATATATATATATATATATATATATATATATATATATATATATATATATACACGAGGTGTGACCAAAAAGAAATGGGACTCGGTCAATACAGTCTTTATTGCACGAGATGACAGGAAACTACCTATTCTCCCCCTCGAAGTATTCTACCTCAAGGTCGATGCACTTCTGGAATCTGATCTTCCACGCCCGGAAGCACCACTCAAATTCCTTCTTCTTGATGGTTCTCAGGGTGCTTGTCACGTGCTCGTTGATGTCTTCAACCCCTTCCAAATGTGATCCCTTAAGGACACCCTTGCGCTTTTGGAATAGCCAGAAGTCACACGGTGCTAGATCTGGCGATATGGTTCACTTCTCCGAGAAGGGGGTCCATTTGTTAGGCAAAGTGTATGAGCATGTCCTTCAGGAAAACTAGGAAATGGGGTGGGGAGGGATGAAATTGCATTGCCAACTCAGGAATATTCTAATAGTGTCAGCCAAGGCAATAGAACCTCAAAGTCAGCAAATAGGTACAGCAGTAGTTCAAGGAGGCAGAGTGATAGTTCATCTAGTGATAAAAGAACTCCTCAGCATGAAAAAGCCAAAGGTGGTTATGGAGCATTTGTTAAATGTATGATGTTTAATGCTCATAGTATCCGATCCAAATTTGATGAGTTCAAGTGTTATGTTGCTGAAGAGGAACCAGATTTTGTTTGCATTACGGAGGCATGGGTCAGTGAAGGGTATTTTGGAGATAACTTGCAGGACTATGATATCCAGGGATACAATACGTTTTCGTGCAATAGGGGTCCAGAAATGAAAGGGGGTGGTGTAATGCTCTATGTGAATAGCTTGTTTAGTTCTCAAAAGGTGGGGATAAAAATGTGTCTGTTGAGTCGATTTTCCTTGATGTCACTGTGGGAAAAGGCAACAGCAATACTCTGAGGATAGGAGCTTTCTACCGATCAGGAACCCTGCCACATTCTCAGCAACTGGAGCTTGATAAGGTGATTTGTGAGGAAATCAGTAGAAACTTTCAGAGGAAGTGCCTTATTCTTGGTGGCTTTAATATAAAAGGATATGAAAATGTTGGTGTTGGCTCCCCATCATGCAAAATGTTTAGGAAATGCCTTCAAGATGACCTGTTCTTACACCAGTTTGCATCGGAACCTACCATGCATGGCTCATTCTTGGACCTTATATTCTCGGATTTAAGTGACTTGGTTCATGACTTGACTGTAGGAGAAACTCTGGGAAGAAGTGAGCATAATATAGTTAGATTCAAGGCACATGTAGGGGAGATTATTAAGGATACTTTGGCAAAGGTTCCAAATTTCAACAGAACAGACTTTGACTGCATGAGAGCGGCTTTAAGTGCCATCAGATGGGAAGAAGAATACTCCAATTTAAATGCCTGTGAAATGTGGGAAAAGTACAAATCTTACTTGAAGGAAATTCAGATTAGACATGTCCTCCAAAAGCAAAGACGCAAAAGATGGGTAGGAAAGCCAGCATGGCTTACACCAGACTTGATAAAAGCAATTAAGGCAAAGAAAACTGCATTTGGAGTGTTTAAAGAAGCTTCAAATGTCGTTAATCTAAAGGCGTATGGAAAAGCTAGAGACACTGTGAAGCAAAAAACCAGAGCAGCAAAGCGAGCAAAAGAACTGGATTTAGCTAGGAACTGTAATGGGGACAGTAAAAAGTTCTTTAGTTTCTATAAGCTGAGTAAAGTTTCTAGCACAATTGGTCCACTGGAAGTAAATGGGACTACAGTGGGTGAGGATAGTGAGATGGTTGAGGAGCTGAGCAAGCAGTTTAAATCAGTGTTTACACTGGAAGATATGACCAATCTGCCGACCGTACACCACAGTTCAGTGACATGTGATGTGATAAATGATGTTTATTTCATTGATAGCGATGTTGTTTACAATCATATTTAAATTTAAAGATCTCATCGAGGTCTTTAAATTTGTCCATGGTCTGGACAGGGGATATCTTGGGGAAATGTTTTAATTTAACGGAAATGATGCAATTAGAGGTCATAAATTCAAAATTAAAGTTAACCACAACAGAACAAGGTTAAGACAGACTTTCTTCACCAACAGGGTAGTAGAACACTGGAACAAGCTGCCAGAAAACATTGTCAGTAGCAGCACATTGAACATCTTTAAAAACAGCATCGACAATCATTATAAGAATAGAGGGCTTGCTTTTCAGTATTACAGGGAGGGCTGATTGACAGATTTGGTGGGCAACTGGTTCAGTGTACAGAGTGCAACCAAGAAGGGCCCTTGTGGCTCATAGTTGAACTAACCTTTTATGTCTTTATGTCTTTATGTCTTTATGGCGAGTACGGGGATGTCCCAGGGTTGCAACCTGTCTTTCGGCTAGAAACTGTCGGATGGTGAGGGCGCCGTGTGCGGGAGCATTGTCGTGGTGCAGGTTCCATCTATTGTTCTTCCACGAGTCACGCCTCGAGCGTCGGATCCGTGCAATCAGGCGGCTGAGCACCTCTTTGTAGAAATGTTGGTTCACGGTTTGCCCTTGTGGCACGAACTCGTGGTGAACCAAGCTTTGGTGGTCAAAGAAGGTAATTAGCATCACCTTTATCCTGGACCTTGACATGACATATGGGCCTTCTTCGGTCTGGGTGACCCCGCCGTCTTCCACTGGAGGCTCTGCCACTTGGTCTAGGGGGCATACTGGAAGACCCAGTTCTCGTCACCAGTGATGACATCGTCCAGGAACTCTGGGTTGCCCTCCAGCTGCTCAAAGACGTCCCGGGACAAGTCTTCACGGCGGGCCTTCTGATCATCGAAGAGCAATTTGGGCGCCATCTTCGTGCAAAACTTCCTCATGTCCAAATCGTCCCTCAGGATGGTCATCACTGACTCTCTCTCCAATTCCAGTTCCACAACCAGCATTCTAACCGTCAATCTAAGATCACTCCGCACCAGTCCCTTCACCCTCTGAATGTTTTCGTCATTTCTCGATGTTGTGGGAGGTCCAGGCTTCGGGTCATCCTCCACATCATCACGTCCACTCGTAGACATTTTGTGCCACTCGTACACACGTGTACGGGACATTGTTTGGTCTCCATACACATCCTTCAGCATAGAAAGTGTTTCTGAAGCAGTTTTTCCCAGTTTAACCAAGAACTTGATGTTAATCCTTTCTTCAAGGCTCATGTTGTGGCATGGAGCACTGCATAGGAGTTGGAAACACACCTGTGGAAAGGAGGACAATGAGTCAGCTGAAGCGACACTGCTCATATAGTGCTGAAATGTTGTGCATTACTATGATATAGTTCATCGGTGTGTGGCTGCTGAGTCGTGTCATCAGCAGCCAATGTCCCGTTTCTTTTTGGTCGCACCTTGTATATATATATATATATATATATATATATATATATATATATGCAAGATGGGAATAATATATATGCCTATAAAAAATATATTTGCAATTTTTTTAAAAGAACAATTATTTAAAGCTAAGTACTATTTTCAGAGAGATAAGGTATTTAGCTACGGCTAGAACATATGTGTTCGTCACTGCTTTTCTTGTCATTCCATTTGCACTTCGAATGGATTCGAAGGAATTGTTGGCCGGATACACATCACGATCTGCTCAGCATCACTAGTACGAACGTGTCAAGCGTGACTTTGCTTACGGTGTTCGAATCTTCAGTGGCGGATCCAGTGTAGGAAATTTTGATATGTTAACTGGAGTGAGAAATCTTCGAATCATCTGGATATTTCATTATTTCAGTGGTATCCACATCCACAAACATCCACGCACATCCACGCCAAACCCTTTCTTTTGCCATGCTTTGCCGCCGTCGTCTCCCTGGTAAAAATGCAATTAAATATGTCCTAGGATTCGGAGCGAGTCATTTAGAACATGTCAACAAGAACGACACTCTTCAAGGAACGGTCAATTGCACCCTCTCCTCTCATCTCAGCCGAAGTCGCCTCGTTTGAAAATCTGGGTTTCTTCGCAAGGTATGAGCTCACCAATTGTTTTTTTAATTAATTGGTTGCATTTCCACAGGAAATGCTGCTCGGCCCACTAGTTGAATGCCCGGCTGCCAGGTAATTCTTAATGCATGCCTTTTATGTCCATTATGTTTCCATGATTTAGCTATCTACAGGAATACCATTGTTTAATACAACGAAGAATGGCTCTTAAGTGCTCCTGGGTTTTAGACATTGCGTGAGACGAAATGTACGACCCTCAATATACCTCACTCCTGACGATTAGTTAGTTAGTTATTTGGGTTTTAGGGCGCATACTCCTGACGATGGTCCCTGGCCGAAACGTTGAGTAATATAGCATAATCCCTAACGCCACTTTTGATGTAGACTCAGCACCTCCTGGTATATTGAGGGTCGTACATTTCGTCTCACGAAATATCTACAGGAACATAATTTTGAAGTGGTTGCTTGGTTACATTTTCGTGAATGATACATTAGACAGCCGTTTGCTCAATATGAACCTGTGTATTGCTTCGAGGCAATGATCTGACAAAATACGACATGCATTGCTGTGTTATCGTTTGACAATTTGATAATGCAAACCTTGCGTGCAAGAAGAACACAGCACTGTAAATCCGCTGGCCTAGGACGGCGCCTACATTCTACATAAATAATGACGCCCAGATGGGTGCCTGTTAGTAATGCCAAATGATGCCCTAGAGTGATCCAGGAGAGTACATACATTCGCATTAGAGGTGCTAGCTATCAGAAACAACACCTTCATTTTCAGCAGAGGTTCCTCTGGCCCGATACAGTGTCTGATTGCGAGAGCATCACAGGCGGGCCCATTAGCAAAGCACCCAGATGTCCAGAAGGTATTTGATTATTCTGAGTAGTTAACCCGTCCCATCTCGGGGGGGGGGTCATCAACCGCTCCCCTCAGGTTCTTCGTGGATAGTGGGCGAGAAATTTGACATATCTTTTCCCACATCAATCTGGCATGCTGTCCCAACATTTTGAAGTCAGGTCATCTAGACGAGTTAGTCAAGGTCAAGTGAGGTCACCTCCAAAAAAGTTCAACTAGTCGTCAAGCTTCAACGGATACAGATATTTTAATGAAACTTTCAACGTTTGCTTATCTTTAGGGATGCAACAAAACGTGCGAGTGGAATGTTTCTTTTTTCGTTTTTGACTACATGTATATTTTGCATATTTGCCAACTGCAGATCAAATAGAAGATTCTGGCTAAAGTAAGCATTTTTTATTAGGGCAAGTTGACTCCCAACAACGTTTCCCGGTCTGCTCTACCCATTTGAAAAAGAAATTACAGATAACTCGAAAACTCAAAATCTTGAAATAAAATAAAAAAATTGGGGGGGCCAAAAACTTTAATGGCGCTGGTCGATTTGCTGTCCTTTTCTCATTCAAATATTCTTCTCATATATCCCTCAAAATGAACCCTAGAGCCAAAACATAATATAAGTCGTGAAAAGTCGTCAAAATCTAGCCCCCTGGGAACGTCACTTTTGGGAGAAAGTTGTTTTGGGGGTGGATCCGGACCCTACTCGTCGAGCGCTTTCCGATAACACTTCTTTCGTTTTCGTGCTACGCTTAGTTTGTATTTTAGAGGGGGGTTACGATCCGCCCCCCAGGAGACGTGGTGCGAGGATCTGACCGGAGAGACGGCGCGGGTTAAGTAACGTTTAACTCTTAAGTAACCTTTAAGAGACAGACATAATTTTGATAACTGTGACAACCGTAGGGCAGTTGGATGCGTGGGAAGCTCCCTAATAGGCATTACTTTTATATTGTAAGCTGATAGACGCGTCGCCATACAGGGTCAAGCTGATACACGAAATGGTTGATGCAACAGTGCTTACTCCAAAAGTATGAAGCCCGTTTTCATGGCTTCCACACATGTTGCTAACTTGCTACTGGCATCCCGATCTCGCGGGAAATGGAGCGCAAGTTCTTTCGACTTGCGGCTGCGGAATGATGAAGATATTGCATATTTTAGGAGCGAAAGTAAAATTTTAAAGTCTATGCTTCACCCTTGGTTTCTAATTTATCGTCCACTTGCCAACTTTTTAGATGTATTTTATCATTGCCATGTTATCGTAGCTTTACAACGGTGAAAGGCTTTTATCGTTCGCTGCTACACCTACTCGCAATATTCCAGAACATGTTGCAGCCTGCACCGGAAAATCTGTTAGGCAAATTAATGCAGTCTGCATCAACTTAATCAGTCTGTATCAACGCTGCGTTGGCTAGAAATGAACTAAAATAACGACAGAATTGCCCATTTGTATTAACCCGTCCCGTCTCGGGGGAGTCTTCAACCGGCCCCCTCAGGTTTTTCGCAGATAGCGGACGAACGGCGCACGGCTACGCCCCCGAATTTGGCATACCTTTTCACACATCAATTTGGCATGCTGTTTCAATTTGTTTAGGTTAGGTCATCTAGGGTCAACGAGTTAGTCAAGGTCAAGTGAGGTCACCTCCAAAAATTTCAACCAGTCGTCACGCTTTAACGGACACTTTAATAAAACTTTCAGCGTTTGCTTATATTTAGGGATGCAAGAAAACATTCCAGTGCAATTTTTTTTTCGTTTTTGATTACATATAAATTTTGCGTATTTGCCAACTTGCAGTTCAAATAGAAGATTCTGGCTAAAGCAAGCATTTTTTATTAGGGTAAGTTAACTTCCAACAACGGTTTTCGATCTGCTCTCCTATTGGGAAAGGAAAATTGAAGAAAACTTGAAAATTCAAAATTTTCAAATTTCAAAAAATTAACAAAAACTATTTTGGGGGCCAAACAATTTTATGGCCCTAGTCGATTTCGCTGTCCTTTTCTCATTCCAAATACTTTTTCTCACATATCCCCCAAAATGAACTCCCCAGAGCCAAAAACGTAGTGTAAGTCGTGAAAAGTCGTGAACATGTCAACGTGTCAACCACGCTGGTGACGTCATTTTTGGGGAATTATTTTGGGGGATGGATTCTGACCATACTCGTCGAACGCTTTCCGATGACGCCTCTTTTGTTTTCGTCCGAAGCTTATTTTGAATTTTAGAGGGGGTTACTCTCCGCTCCCACCCCCGAGACGGGGTGTGAGTATCTGTCCGAAGAGACGGCGCGGGTTAAGGCGTTTGTTAAAAGTGTTCCAACATCATTTTATTCAATATTTCAACGGGAAATTCTCACCGGATGGAAATAATAAAATGAAGGAATGGTGCAACTGCGAAATGAACGCTTACGTCTTCCATAAGTGGCATAATTTATGAGATATGGCCAGCCAGCATTAACACCAGCATTATCCCTGTAAGCGTGAAACATTTACGACCATTCACTTACGACTTATGCCCAACAAAGGACCATTCGAATGGCGTAAACCAATACCACCTATGGACTATCCATTTCATTTGACATACATTTTATCAGCTTACCACATCGTCAGCAACAACGTACCCGCGTAGAGGTGTAGGTTGATGAGACAACAGCTTCGCGATGGTTTGCTCCATGATGGAAAGCCTAGAGGGTGCGACGACAAACAAGCATCGGGGATGAGATTAAAACGTTTAGGCTTGGGACCACTTGAAAGTGATGAGTTATTTCGAGTTTCGTCAAAATCGTATCAACTAGATCCGGTCTCTCGTACTTGATCCCTGCTCCGACGTTAGCTCTTCTCGTTGAGACCACTTGACAACGCGCTTGGCCATTCATAGTCTGATGGCTGGCATGAAATAATTGGGCTTCTCCCAACCATTTGCATTCATAATTGACATCGCATAAAGAAGATACTAGTCAGAAGCCAAAAACATATTGTATACATTCCGAAAGCACAGCGCTCCTTTTCTGTTAGACATTCCACCGTTCCTGAATGCCATGCTGATGCGCGTACCTTTGTGCCTGATACTGTAAGCGCAAGATGTATTTTTGGAAATGAAAAATCACTATGTGAACAACTTGGTGAAAAGGCACCTTCAATGAGGGAAAATGGCACCTTTATCAAGATATGAGACAATTGGGAGGGGCATGGGAAATAGTGCACGACTAGGAGAGATAGGTGGAGTTGGTTGGTTATCGGTTTTACGACACGTCGACCGGTGAGTCATGTAGCGTCGCCAATCTCTCACGCCGATTGGTCGCGGGCGAAGAGTAGCGACAGGTGAGACTCGAACCCACAATCTTTCGATTGTGAGGCGGGCAACTTACTCCAAGACTACTCGTCTCCGGGAGAAATAGCTGAATGTCTGGTACGGAAATTCACACCTACTGAACATGACAACAATGCTCAGTGTAAGACTGCCAATAATTCATGAGAAGTTCCGCACACCAAAGTTAACTCCGCTCAAAGTTAGGTCCTGTTGAGCGAAAGCTAAAGTGCGTTCTGAAGTCGCGTAGTTCCCGCCATTTCGTAGAATAGTTCGTTCTTGAGCCGTCCGGAAGGCGCAACACGCAGTCACTCGATGCACAATTATGCGCAACTATCTGGAAGCCTTAGGGCATATCCAATACCATTTCACAAAGGTGACGACCTCCAGGGATGACATGGCGGAAAGTGGTGCGAGTTAGTGCACACCGGCCGTAGTGAGCTGAGGCTGATGAACCACTGAGAAGTGTTTATAAGTCTTCTGTTTTTTTTAAATCGCAAATCTCGTGTTCATGGATCACCTACGAAATGTGCTGTCTTTTAGAGCTAGCTAAACTTGACACGGTGGTGTCAGTAGACTTGTCAAATGACCAGATGAATTTGCAAGTAACATCGAACTTTGTCAGCACATTCTCTCACGCTTGTTTACCTGCTTTTCCACTACTGTGTTCATCAAATACAGCGAGCCATTTCTCTGTTGTCGCAATATAGCGTCAGAAGTTATTCCTAGTTGATCGGGTGTGAACGAATCTACAAGTTCTTGTAACGTCACATAGATTGCTCTGCATATTTCAAGCGTACATGCAATTAACTTAGCTTGCACCAAAGGCGGTAATTACAGCTATTCAGTCTGGAAACTGCGTACATCGACGGGAGGAAGCAGCGAAAATGGCTGGCGAAGCCAGCGCCTCAGCCAACCCCACTCGTTCACCCGCCACAGGCCGTGATGCATTCCGACGTAAAACCTCACTATCACGCTTGTGCCTGGTACGTGTCTCCAGTGATAGCTGAGCCCCGGATCGCGGAATGCAGCTGTCCAGGTCCGATGGCCACTCTACGCACACATCACGTGTCATCCAGGTATATTGTACATACAAGACGACCACACCAGTGCAATGCGGACGGCGCACTTCAATAGCTCGTCCGTGAATTGATGCCCGGGGAAGAATCCAGCGAGGGGCAAACTACGTCACTGCCTCCTTCCTCGCGATGTGTGCGGCGAGCACTCGCTAGCCACGGGCGCCGCCACGTGGTGGTGGTTGGTGGTGTGGAGGGCGGTACGACAGCTACAAGCGTCACGCTACATTTGGGATCCGGCGTCACGCCCACAGGCGTTCCGTGACGCGGTCCGGCTGCAGCCGCCTTCGTACCGCTGCTTCCCTGCCGCCGGCGGCGGCGCCAATGTCTTCAGCCGTCTCGCGGGCCGCAGCATCCACCCAAACGGCCCTACCGTCGGCGGCCGGCGCCTGCCTCCGCCGGGACCGACCTGGCGCCCGTCAGCCATCCGACAACGCCGGCTGACCGCCAGCTGACCGCCTGGCCGCCAGCTGACCGCCAGCTGACCGCCGGCTGACCGCCAGCTGACCGCCGGCTGACCGCCGGCTGACCGCCGGCTGACCGCCAGCTGACCGCCGGCTGACCGCCAGCCGGACGGCCCGCGGCGCTCACTTCCGCCGGCGGAAGCAGGAGATGGGGTTGAAGTAGCACTGGTGGTATCGGATCTGCCGCTTGGCCGAGCGGCGACGCGTGCCGCCCGCCTCCCGCTGCGCGGCGCCGAGCGACGACCGGTGTCGGCCGCGGCCCGCCCGCTCGGCCACCAGCCGCGCCAGCAGCCGCTCGGCCCCCTGTCGGACACACGGACACGCCATTAGTGGCGGCGGCGGCGGCGGCGGCGCGCCGGCCCGCCCTCTGCGCCCGCCCGGCTCCCAGTCAACAGGTGGATATCGTGCGGCGAGCGGCGCTCTCTCTGCGGAGCAGCGCTCTCCGCTCTGCCGGCTGCCGGCCGCACGGTGCGGTACGGTCCGAGCGCATGTCTGAGGGGCCGGCCGACACTGTGGTGGTCAGGCGGGCAGACCATGGTTGGAGCAAGCACTGGTCCGGCACCACCGCCGCTGGTCTCTGAACATTAATGAAGGAAACACACATGAAGGCAATGTGCGGGTCTAATCGATTGGGGGAGGGAGTGGAGCACACTCCATAGGGTCCCATGTTAAATTTGAAATTATTGGGCGGGGAAGCTAACATTGAGGGACAGTAGCCCATTCAAAAGCACATAAAACAGCACCAACATCCTGACAGCAAGCAAGTCTGAAAGGTCTCAGGGGAGCTGTGCTGAGTCAGTCAAAAGAAATATAGTCTCATCTGTACTATGATGGGATGCAGCCCTTGCACCATAGGACCAATTTATCTCAGAGAGTCGCCTTTCATTAAAACCTTCGGTGGCGGTGTGCACTCAAAACTTCTGGAAGAGTGCCTTCTGCTAAACATTGCAGGGCGCAAATTGCAAACAAAAATTGCCAGTTGGACCTGCGCGATGAGACGCCACCTTCAAGTCAGGGGCGCTGTTCTCCGATCAAGATAGGGCATCACATTCCCCCTTGCCCCCTCTGGGTCACCCAGTGGACCGAGCAGTTTTCCTGTTCGTCGTCCAAGCTGTGGCTATGCCATCGCACAAGGCTCCCAGCACAGGGAAGTGCCGCAATACTTCGGTGTAATGCGGATCAACCTACCCCGGCTGGCAGTTGTACACTGCGATGGCACATTTGAATGTTGATGGGTATTCGACTTGTGAAGGTAAAGAAGGCTTCAATACGCCCACAAACATCCAAATATGAGTCGCTGGCACCACGCTTTCCATGTAATCTTAGCCAGTGAACACCTTTAACCCCCCCGTGAATTTGCATACAAATTAGCATGCGGAGTTTTCTGTAGTTTCCATATTCTTAGGGTATTCCACCAGTGTAGAACTATGCTTTTTTATTATTAACTTTTCTTATGTTCCAACATCTAAAAAGGTCGCTAAATTGTAAAAAGTCATAGCTCGCGAAGTTCTTCTAATAGGAGCATACACTTCGTATCCTGCGATGTAACTTGAAGTCGACAGTCGTTGAAAGGAATTAAGCAATAAGAAAATACGTCGTGATGAGTCCTGAAATGTGATGCATTGCCGAATTTCGAAAATTTCTGTCTGCAATTAAAGAAAATCACGATAGTTTATATTATAAAAACAGAAAACATCTTTGGATCCGCCATTCATTCGAATATCAAAATCGATAGCCATATCGTCTCTGCAAAAGTGCTCCAAACTGTCTTTCCCATTCGCTCGGGGATGCCCGCTCCCCTCCAGGTTAGTCGGCGCACGCCCGACATGGGGCGTAGCGAGGGGATGGGCACCGGCCATCACTGGTGTCTTCAAAAAACGGGAGTTGCGAAATCCGCCCACCCCTCCGGTTTTTCGTACATACCTCCAAATTTTACCGGTCGACATGCGCCATTTGATGCGCACCTGCTTAGAATTGTCGGGTGCGTCGCTTAAAGGAAGAAAATGGAAATCAGGAGAATTCTTTTTGGGGAGTTCAGGGCCGTTAAAGTGAAAACAGTTCGTAGCGCCAGACCACAAAAATCGGCGCTGACTCGCTTCCCGTATATTGGCAAAAGGGAAGTGCTCTTGGCAACACTAGCGACTTTTATAGGAGCTGAGAACTTAGGGGGGGGGGGGCGAGGGGCGGTATCCGCCATCCCCGTTAATGCGCGTAGCTATCGAAGCCCTCCAGGGTGCGTGTTAAGGCACGTGTTCGGTAAGGTATCCATATAAGGATTACCACTTTGTTAGATTGACGCGATACTATGGCACGACAGCGGCACTCAACTGCTCACTGTTTTGCGGGTGGCAACCGGATATATTTTTTTTTATTTGAAAGTTTTGAGTTTTCAATTTGTCTTCAATTTTCCTTTTCCAAGGGGTAGAGTAGACCGAGAAACGTTGTTAGAAGTCAACTTTCCCTAATAAAAAACTTACTTTAGCCAGAATCCTGTATTTGAACTGCAATTTAGCAAATACGCAAGAGTTATATGTAGTCAAAAACGAAGAAAGAGAAAAATTTCACTCATACGTTTTGTTGCATCCGTAAAGATTAGCAAACGCTGAAAGTTTCATTAGAATATCTGCATCCGTTAAAGCGTGACGACTGGTTGAACTTTTTTTCGAGGTGACCTCACTTGAACTTGACTAACTCGTTGACCCTAGATGAACTGACCTAAAAGTATTGAATCCGGATTTTAAATTGATGTGGGAAGAGGTATGCCAAATTTGGGCGCGCTGTCTCGCGCCGTTCATCCGCTATCCGAGAAAAACCTGAGGGGAGAGGGGCGGTTGAAGACCCCCGAGACGGGACGGGTTGATGTACGAGTGGGCAATCAATTTAGGGTCATGGTTGATTTCGCCTTTCTTTTCTGATTCCAAATATTTCTTCTTACTTCAAATCTCCACAAAATGAACTCCCCAGAGCCCAAAACATGATGTAAGTCGTGAATGCCTAGTGACGTCACTTTTGGAATACAATTTTGGGGTTCGTTTCCGGCCCTACTCGTCGAGCGCTTGGTGATGCAACCTCTTTCGTTTTCGTGCGACGCTTATTTTTGATATTAGAGGGGAGGGCTGTATCCCCCGAGACAGGGTGTGTGGATATGACCGGAAAGACGGGGAGGGTTAAAATACATGGGGAATCCAAAAAGTTCTCATAGTAAAAAAATGTTATATTTTCCACACTGCAGATTCCAAACTATTTCTGGTTTATATCTCAATAATGATATTTAATCGCGCACATTTCGCGGTCTGTTGCTTGTTATTGGATGCATTTTCAACCTTAGGATATTTTGGGAGATATGCCTAGTTAAGTTGTTCCTATTTTATAAATTAAAATATGACTGGCCAATAACTCATGTAAACCATCAAGAATCGTGTTGAGAGCTACAGAAAATCCCATACGACAATCGACAGTCAAATCGCTCATGGCAGGATGTTGTCAACTGGCTGAATTTGCATGAAATACCACGCCAACTAAAGAAGAATAAGCAGTATTGTTAGTTATCTAATCTAAATGGGAAGAGTATTTGATCTGTATCGCCAAACATAAAAACTTGCAAATGTAAAAGAGTGATTCAATAATATCACTGATTGACAGAGAATATGCTGTCTTCTTGGTGGTTAATCCAGCTTATATTTTCATTCCGTCAGCCAAAATAAATTCAAGCTACCCGAATGGAAAGCGATATTCAGAGACGGGGTTAAACTCCATGCATCGTTTGCTGCAGTTGCTTGCTTCGAGCAGCGTATCCCTTCATCCGTCAATGCACCATGTATGCAAAAACACACTGCACATATGTTGCAGAATCTTCAATAACCAGCAAAGCACTGATGCAGATGCCTGGGCATTTGCTACGGATGTTTTTATCTCGACTTTTCCGAATGGCGCAGACGAAATGACGAATGGCGCCACTTCGAATGGCGTCACTAGAAACATCCATAGAGCGTATTCAAATCGAGTGCCATATTAAATAGGGACCACCGGTCGAGAAGGTAACATGAGAAGAAGACGTAACGATGCAAATAATGAAATGACAAGCTGGAGATAACAATTAAGTGGAGCGAAAAAATCATCACTTCAAACCGAAATTCAAAGATTTTTCGCAACATTTTGAATGGATTGTCATCATCAGGGAGTCACGTCAAGCCAGGCTCATACAGGAATGGAAAATATGTCGTAAGTAGTTTGGAAGCCCATCATCAGGTTAACTTATTGTACCTCCGACCAAATCCGTCTCCGAATATATTGAAGTTGACACAATGCATGTCAGATACATAGACCGGGATGCGATATATGCGGCAATAGCTGAAGTTAACAAGTACAAGCATAGTTTAGGTCTTGTAAGTAAGTGTGTACACTGGAACCGAGTTGCAGTTTTTATCAGTTGAGTCGCAGCACGTATTGAAGAATCCTTCCGATGAATTTGTAATGGCCTTAGCAGCAATGTAAATCGCTTTTACCGCTAGACCCTCAGCTTTAGCTAGCTTGTTATAAATCGTGGCTGTCTTTGCCTTTGATCATAAGCAAAAAATACACAGAAAGTGGTTAGGGTATTAGTTTTGTACTTAGTTGATTTGCAACTTCAAGATGTTATCCTTCCACTATTTTAACCAACCTGCTTATCCGACAATTCAAGATCAAATAAGTTTCCATGTCTTGTTCTACCTTCTGAGTTAAGAGAACGTCGAAACTGACTAAAAATTATACGGGAGATTACGAATGTATTTATAGTTGTGACAACATTGTTAGATTTCCTTTCTTTGCGATGAAATACTTAGTCACATGACTGATGTTCATCAATAGCTGGATTTTCGGTGCCGTGAAGTCTTGTTTTCCGTGGCATATTTTTCGTGGTGTGATGTGTGCTGATGTGGATGAGACATTGCATATTTTAACCTCCACAGTACGAGACGATCTATACTCCTCATGGTGTGAGGATGGGGAGTTTATCCCTTGGTCAGTTTTATCCCTCCCATTAGTTTTTTTTCGGAGCAAGATGGAAAGATGTGGGAAGGGCTATCGTTTAGCTGCATCGTTGAACTTTTAGCTACTTGAAACATTTGTTTCCATCTCTTTTGGCTGATCTTCTTGGTCAGTACAGGCAGGTCAATTAAGAAGGCTGGGGTGGGGGGGGGGCGAAGTAAATCGCGAGTCTTTGTCATGGTTTTTCGACCCTGGTCGCAAAGAAAATGTCTTTCTTCATCATTAATGATAGGCAAACCGAAAGGATTAGCATAACACAGGTGCCACGTGCCAAGCTCACGGTCACCGTTCGCGTCCTGGTCTGATTCCTGATAATATGTGATGCAGGTGACAATTTTTGAACAGATGACGCACTGGAAAAGGTGGCGTAGTGGCGTCAAACAAACACCATTTTATGGTCACTTTCTTTGACAACGTGAGAGGAAACTGCCATATTTGATTTTGGCATGAATATATTTCACTCAAATCGGAAAGTCGTAAATCTAAACTCGAATTAATAGAAAATGTCACATGAAAAAAAAATTACTATGCTGTAAAATTACCCCAATTAGGCTATTTGTGCCGCGTACTAATAAGCATGCTTACCTCTAAAGTGCATGGAAGACATGTGCACCTTCGGGACATTCCAAGTCATATCAGAGTGAACTAACCCATTGCTAACTTCAAATCTGGCACACTTCCAGAGGACGTAATTGACGACCAGATACATAGTAACTTTTTCGTCTGGGATTTGAAGAAAAAATGAGTAGCAACAAAATTTTAGCGAACAATATTTTCTTGTTTAAATCTAATTTACCAGAGCGACCTGATGTGAGCTCACGTGTATTTTTCCATTTTCCGTCGATGATTTGTCCATGCACCCATGTTTCATTTTTGGACTGTACCTTGCCTGGTTTATTCATAAACACGTCACAATGCATATAAAAATCCCCATTGGGACGAGGCTGTAATCTAATTTTATCCCGTGCCAGCTAAGCAACATCAATAGTCCAGGACGTAATTGTTTAACCAATGTGCGGTAAATACGTAATGAAGAAGACCTGCCAAACTCAACAGCGACGCGTGAGCAGTTCGGGCTCTCCCTAAGAAAATATCAGAGATAGAAGCAAATTGCTCTATCCACACACACGGTGCAAGGGTTAAGTAAGCTTTTTCCAACACACAGCTAATCCCATCGAAATCATGGTGTTGGTCGGGCCAAAATATGGTGTCGGAGGCCAAGCACTGCGACATTACGCCTTCGTTGTGGAAAAATATGACACAGTCCGATGTATAATTGTAGACGAATTCAATGTCCTGACTATTCCAAATGCTAATGGGCATAGTACTGATGGACTGTTTGGACTGCTTTGTCTTGCAAACATGCAAGACGACCTCAGGATGACCTTTGCCAGCTATCAATTTTATGGGCGGTTTATCATGCTGATTCTTATGTCGTCTTATTCCTTATTCCGTCCTACCTAAGTATGATATCCTTCCCTTTCCGATAAATTGTCCGCGCTGTGGCTCAATGTATGACAGCAACATCGGGTTGAAGACTTAGCAGCATAGAGATGGTGTTTGGTCGTCCCTGTCATGACAACACAAGGTTTGAGTTGTACGCGCTCGCATGTGGCTTCCCACCGGGAGTGTCAGTTGATAACTGGCCCGATACGGTTCAAGGTAGAACCACTGCAGGGTGGCCGAATTGGACCATTGACGACTGCTAATCATCCGACTGAAGTGACGCTACTTAATTGGAATTCCCGATAATTAAACTCCACCCACTAGGCCCTGCTTATATTCGGCTCTGCTCCGACACACATTGTGATACCTTTGAAGAGGAGTCACTTGTCAACACGCGTAAGCACGTGAAAAGCGCGTATGCACCGGGACAGACTCGGTGGACAATGCAAACAGACGGCTGGACGTCGAACAGAAAGCGTGCACACCATGCAGGACGGGCGCAACGGGGACGCTCCTGTCTCAAGAACAATGTCATTGCCAGATCCGATTCGGGCAGCTATGACTCGACCTGCCCTGCCCCCCCCCGGTTAGCTCAGTGGACAGGACACTAAAGGTCTTCCTGTTTCTGCATACCAAGTCGAGTCGCTCCGCTTCCTCGCTAGTAAAGCTCGGTTCGCACTTGGTAATTCGGAGCGTCAATCATTCGTAAAACGAACGGATATCCAACGTCAAACAGAAGATAGACGTCGTAAAACGAGCGGAAATGCAGCGGGAATATCACACGCTGTTTCCCTGAATGAAAGCGTTCATTTTACGCTTCCCTGCGAATCAATTATGATGCCAATGAGACCATGCTGACGCAACTGCCGCCGATTTAATTTTTGTATAAATCCTGAATACTCGTACCAATGCAAGCTGAGATATATCGCTCGTTATATTCTGACATATCCGCTTAATGCAGAAGTGCAACAATCATCCACAGGGGCTCTTCCTGGTTGCATTTTGTGGACACCATTAGCTAATTGCTGATGCTGAACCATGAGTCTGCAGACCAAACAGTTGGTCTAACTTTGCAGCCTGCTTGGGACATGAACTTACGTGCACTTTGACAACGTGACAACTAAAATCAACCTGAACATATTTAAACATGCACATCTGGCACACGTGGGAAAAGAGAACATTTGTAGTTGGCACTGGGCATGAATAACCAATGCATTTGGGAATGAAAATTCCAATGAATTTGCATTTATTGTTGTTCTTGCTCGGTCAAGTTCGTACCGGGTTTACTTGTGCCGCACCTTTTAGTGTTATTATAACCTGCACCGCAGATTACTTTTCTAATCACAAACGTGATCGCTCTTCGTGCATAAAATATAAACAAAGGAAACGATGTGTGCCTACCGCAACCACGAAATTATAGCGAATTTATTTATAACGACAGTTAATCGAGGAAAGAGGATAGATAAGTATGTGAGGATATTAACAAATGAACTGCGAGATATTCCAACCACTTAATGACATTCCTATGAAAAGTTGTGACGGGATGTTCTTAACCAACTTCATGTATTCAGCGGGAGTGATCAACTTGCAGGATAATGTTCGGTAGGCTCCATAGGCAAGGAAACTTATCCTCGTTGACCATTGTGTACTGACATTCATATATTACTTGAGGGCATAGTCTATATATATTTTTAACAGCAATACGTGGGTGGAGGTAGCCTCGGGTCCAGGAACTTGCTAAGTGAGAGGAAGCAAACTCCAGATGAGCGTGGACGGCATCTCGAAGGGGTTGCAGAATGTCGGTTGAAGGTGCGACACCTTGGGATGGCCCCCTAAAATTGTTGAGGGGGAGAGGGTGAAGTGGGGTGAGATGGGTTTCGGCATGAAGCTCGAACTGGGGATATTTTCCAACCTGGAAGCGAGTTAGTTTGAGTATTAATTTCAATAATTTTGCCAACGGTGCAACACATCATGGAATCGATGCAAATCTGGAGCTTCAAGAGGTAAATATTGCCATGCGCTGTTGCAAAGATGCCGTGTTTTCTTCTTCAGATTCAAGTATATCCATGAATTTGCCATGAGTGAAGGAGGAAGGAACTCCGAAGGCACAGCCTATGCAGACACAGATACGAAAATTTGCTAAAGGGAAAATTTGCTTCGAATTACCGCTCGAGAGAGGTGGAGCGGCAATTCGAAGAGGTGGTAGAATGTGGGCCAAAAGGCTGGCACTTCAGGTTTGTCAAAAGGGAGGGCCAAACTCATGCAAGCTGTTAATCCAGGCACTGCGGAAGGAGAGGCACAACTTAACTTGTGCATGACATTTTCTTTATTACATCCTAGAATGTTCGAGATATAACCCTCAAAACTTGGCTTATCTTCTCACAATTGATCGGCGCACATCTTGTAAAAGCAAACGGATATAGTGTATTGAAGTCAAGGAGCTAGGGTAGCTCATAATCGCGTCGGTGCCACGTCCCCGGCCTTATCAGGTCAGTTGCCAACTGACAGCCAGGGCTAAATGCGGGCGCGTGAAGGGACTCGAACCCTGTCTTGCCAGGACAAGGGCGACCAATGCAGGTGAGCGCTCCAGCCAACGGAGCTACCAAGGCGGAAATCGGAACATCTATCAGAAGCAAGTCGTAAAAAAACATAAAGTTGCACCAAATATGTCGCATGAGCTAATAATGACATAAAAAAACAAAATAAATCACCTAGGGTTAGATGACCAGATCAAATGGAGACATAAACTGGGAACAGTGTTTGGAGCATATTTTTTTTCTCACCAATATATGTTTGCAAAAAAAGAATAGATATTATGAAACTTATGCCCACTAGTAATGCTGCAAGTTTTAGGTTACTATCAGGTGAGATTTCTCAGAAATGATCTCAAATATCCCGAAAGCATGAGAAATCAAAATGCCTGGACCGAGGCAATTTTTACGCCAGCATGGCTTGAGATGCGATTAGTGCCGCCAACCTGAGCCTATTCCTGGAAAATGTTTGGAAAATATATAAAATACTGCACTTTCCTCTCAAGAGTCTTTGTAATAGGAAGGCATCTGATTTTGCATACCTACTATTCATTCATTGCCTTCTTCCTGGGCAAAACGTGAGTGGAAATTCGTTTGGTTACGCAGTATATCACATGTTTACTGACACGTGATGTAAATATAATCCACAATCTTAGCCGTAGTAGTTGATATATGCTTAATCTCGTCTTCGGCTTGCATAGTATCCATATTGAAGAAAGAAATCGCTTTGGTTTTGCGGCCACGTTGTGAAATGTACGGCGAAGACCTATATTTCGAGTGTTTGGCTGTACCTTTATATTGACGGACTCACGTTGATGGAGAAGGTGCATCCTGCCATACACTGTAGCGAATCTCTCATCTAGATTAAGACAAAAGCTAAGTTGTGTGAAATCGATTTCCACGGCATTGAGAGGGATAAGGAATTCTGTCAAATTCGAAAGTTCGCATGAAGAAGTGTTGACCAGCACCCAAAAGCGGCGAGATAAGGCTTGGCTCGGTACCTCGTTAAGCACCGTGCCGAAGCCGTGTCAAGCGTCTCCCTCAATCCCAGCCGTTGCTCATGATGAATGACAATGGGGTTCAGCGGCGTTGAGCCTTTTATGCCCATAATTTGACATATAGTCCAATAAGCCACCATATATAACCAAAAATTATGTAGTGAAGCCGCCATCAATTCTACTTCAGTTGTTATTCATCTTCCTGCGGCTAGAATGGCTCTCCTGGGTTATTTTAATGCGCCAGTGCAAGATACAGCTCGTGGGAGTTTGCGCCACGGAGGCCAATGGAGAGTGGGGTGACGGCTCTAACTAATAGATTGCCTGACAACCGATGTGAAGTGCTTCTGCGTCCAGTCCGGTTACGACCTACGTGGAGCTCTATCTAACGATTTCCCGTTGGTGATCAACACATCTATCTAGCGCCATCGATATGGCTCTCAAATAACGCCGACGCCGTTTTCTCTCTATTTGGCGTCAAGCTTTTGGCATCTTCATCGACAGACTATTCCACATGGATCTGTCTACCAGCGGGCTAGTGACGAAGCATTCGGCTGACACATTTCAACTGCTGATGATATTAACGGCTGGTGATATCAACGCTCATGATATGAGGCGATGATGCAATCAATCAACGCTGATGATATGAACCAAAGATGATATCAACACTGATGATATTAACGGTGATAATATCAACCACTGATGGCATCAACGCTGATAATATCAACCACTGATGGTATAAAAGCTGATGATAACAACGAATTCTTCAGACTGTTCAGATAATAAAACAACGAGGTGGGTGTACCACATGAGTGAAATGTGCCATTTCCAGAATCATTTCCAAATAGTAGTCAAGTGGCAGATGTATAGCATGGGGTCAGAAACACTTCGACAACACATCACCACATTCCACATGGAAAGATTATGCTGCTATACTTGGCCGTAGGGGAAGACGATGGAGAGGGGGCAGCTTGTCTTCCCCACATGATTTGGTGCGGAGGGGTCAGCAATGGCAGCTACCCGCACACTTTTCCAGATTTGTCAGAAGGAGAAGATGAGGAAAATCGCGAGGATTGTTTCATTGATCGAAATACATTTGAAAAATGCATGTATCTTTGTGTGACATTTGCTCTCTACTACGCATGGCGGTAGCTCGACAAAGCTCTTGGAGAGCACCAATCTCAGTGTCTGTGAGCACGTCAAACATCGTCGCATTTTGTTGCTGAGCAGCGAAACCGACATTCTTCACAATGTCACACGCAATGCGCTGCGTCAGCAAACAGACTATTGCGCCGGTTTCAGATGAAGCCGATCACGCGACCAATCGACGCCTACGCGAGCTGCTAATCGGCGTCATGTTGAAGACGAGTGCTCGCGTCGCCCACAGCCTAGATCTCCATCACCAAACGACCTCCTCACCGGAAGACGTGCTTCCTGGTCGACCCGCCGGATTACGGCTAAGCGACGCGCAAGTCGGACGGAGCCACTCCGCACTCTTGAGGTGGGCTGATGCGTTTTCACGAAGCCACTCATGCACGTGCATCACTCACGTGGCATGCCATTGACATTTAGGCCGGAGACATGGGCATGTGTCAGAGGAGAGGAGATGTCGGTGCGCCAGTGTTGTGCACGCACCAGCACATGGGCCTGCGCCGTGCCGAAGTGGCTCGGCCGAATCAGACGTCGTGCAGAGATGCTGCCGCTCCTCGCACAGACTGTGGTGGCAGTGGGCGTCAGCTGGACCAGTTACCCGCCGCTCAGGCGCAGACTGTGATGGCAGTGGGCGTCAGCTGGACCAGTTACCCGCCGCTCAGGCGCAGACTGTGATGGCAGTGGGCGCCAACTGGACCAGTTACCCACCGCTCCTCGCACAGACTGTGGTGGCAGTGGGCGCCAACTGGACCAGTTACCCGCCGCTCAGGCGCAGACTGTGGTGGCAGTGGGCGCCAACTGGACCAGTTACCCGCCGCTCAGGCGCAGACTGTGATGGCAGTGGGCGCCAACTGGACCAGTTACCCGCCGCTCAGGCGCAGACTGTGATGGCAGTGGGCGCAAACTGGACCAGCTACCCGCCGCTCAGGCGCAGACTGTGATGGCAGTGGGCGCCAACTGGACCCGCCGCTCAGGCGCAGACTGTGATGGCAGTGGGCGCCAACTGGACCCGCCGCTCAGGCGCAGACTGTGATGGCAGTGGGCGCCAACTGGACCCGCCGCTCAGGCGCAGACTGTGATGGCAGTGGGCGCCAACTGGACCCGCCGCTCAGGCGCAGACTGTGATGGCAGTGGGCGCCAACTGGACCCGCCGCTCAGGCGCAGACTGTGATGGCAGTGGGCGCAAACTGGACCCGCCGCTCAGGCGCAGACTGTGATGGAAGTGGGCGCCAACTGGACCAGCTACCCGCCGCTCAGGCACATACCGTGGTGGCAGTGATGACCATCTAGGCCAGTTAAGCCCACCACACCTGCTGCTCATCCGGCGCACTTGCTGCTGATGGTGATGGCAGTGGGCGCCAACTGGACTAATTATGCACGCCCTACCTGTCGCCGACTGTGCCATGTCAAAAACAGCCACAGAGTCATCGTATCCCGCCTCACAGCGCTGGGATTCTATGAATAAGATGTTCGCCACGGCGAACTTGCTGACTTTGGCGTCGCAGGCCAGCCTGCGTGGACCGCCTGTCCAGTCTAGCGCGTGCATCTGTGTGCAAGCTACATTTCTTTCTTTCTTTCCCTAGTTAAATTAGGTGCTTAGGCCACACCTCGTTGTGGAGAAAAACACGAGCGACGTCCAACACATTCGGTGGCCGAGCCTTTCATCGGTGCTACCTGAGTGTGCTGCATGCGAAGGGATGGCTGGGTGTGCCAATCGTGCTTCCGTGTGACTTCGGACATTCGGCACGTGCTCATTGAAGCGTATAAGCGCATCATTAAACATTAACATAACATATAACGCTAAAGCGTAATCTGATCGGCAACGCCTTCTCGTCCATATAACACACATGTTTGCATTGTTCTGCCATGTTCCCAACACAGGTTGCAAGACGGTAGGCAAATTGCTTTTGAGGTGAGGCATTTACCTTCTACTTCTGCCAGACATACGACGCAATTGTGTATTCCGGAAAAACAGAACAGATGTCTCGCAATTACGGAGTAAACCAACGTACGGCTGAGGGTGCCCTAATACAATTGTCTTATACTTGGTTTGGACCTTCGGGTGGAAGCTAAATGTGCCATTTAAGGTTTCATCGACGTATGGGACGGTAAGGTATCCGTCCTCATGTGTTGTGCTCCGATTGCTGTATGCGGGATGTGCTCCCGGTTATTGCATGTGTGTTGTGCTCCCTTTTGATGTATGTGAGTTTTGACCCAGTTGTTGGATGTGTGTTGTGCTCCCGGTTGTTGTATGTGTGCTGTGCTCCCGGTTGTTGTATGTGTTTTGTGCTCCCTTTTGATGTATGTGAGTTTTGTTACCAGTTGCTGTATGTGTGTTGTGCTCCCTTTTGATGCATGCGAATTTTGCTCCCGGTTGTTGTATGTTGGTTTTGCTCCCAGTTGTTTTATGAGTGTTGTGCTTCCGGTTGTTGTATGTGAGTTGGCTCCTGGTTGTTTTATGTTTGTTTTGCCTCCAGTTACATGTGTGTTGTGTTACCGGCTGTTGTGCGCTGTGTTGCGGTGTTGATCCGTTGTGCATGAGTAGTGACTGTTGGCAGTTTTTCTTTCCTCTTCATAAGCACCATGTGCGGTGAATTGCATAGCCATAATTCCAAATACGTGCGGATTTTGTGTTTGTTTGTGCTGAGCCTGGGGCTGCTGTTCCAGTTGACGATGGCCGGAAAGGTCGTGTAAGTCCCGCGGACACGGTGACATTTTAAGCCGCCATTTGGAATGCGGATGTGCAACTAATGGATGATTTCATTCGAGTAGTGACATTTGATGTAAAGTTATTGGGTGTGCTTCCTCATGCTATGTATAAGGGCAGATTCTTAGACTTTTCACTGAATAGCACTCGAGGAAAAAGACACCTGTAGCTCATTAAAAGGGCAGTTACATCCAGATAATGGTTCCTTGCATTTGAAGAAAACATGCAACTTTTTCATTTTGATGGAGTACCTGCCTCCATAACAACTTTGTTTTGGTCCTTATCTTTATAAAATATTTTGGTATATTTCAACACAAATAGGATTACGTGTGCTGTACGGTACAATACTATAGGATGGTCTTGCGTCCTGCTATATATGCATGCTCGCTGTGTCATGGCGCGCTGTTATCTCACATGCTTCCAAAACATCACCCATCACTGGCCAGTGGGAGCTTCCTGTTGGCGAAAACTGCACTAACACACTACACGAAACTAAGGAAAATACTGAATCCTAATCCTAATTTCCTTGGCTCACCACATACGAAGACCGGTGTATAAGTACTGAATCTAGAAAAGTCGAGGTAGGAGGTAGACACAGATGTCGGCTAGGAGACATCGATCATGACGCATGCAAGTAAGGACATTATCGGAGCACGGCTCCCGTCAGGAGAACAGGACACTAAAATGGGTCGGGTAACGCGGCACGCACGTCATTCAGGACGACAGGGCAATGTGGAGGAAAGAAACTAAGTGAGGTAAAACACTAACTAGTACGGAGCGCTGAGTACTGCACGGCACTGGCAAGCACAGCGCACTGAGTAGTATACTTGACACAGAGTAGCACAAGGCACTGAGTAGTGCTGGACACTGAATAGGACAGGGAACTGAGGAGAGCCCCTTAAAAAGGACATGGCACCTAGGAGAACACCCAAGATGGTAGAGCACTAAGAGGAGCAGGGCAATCAGCATTGCGATTGTACAGGTCGTAAAGAGGGTGGGGAGCTGAGGAGGACACATAAGATGGCAGTACATTATAATGACTAGGGCGCTATGGAGGGCAAACCACCATGCAGAGCAGAACGCCGAGGAAAAGAGGACATGGCACTACGTAGGACAAGACAATCAGGACAGGGCGCTAAGTATGACAGGACACTTGACAACGTAGGATACCCAGGATGACAATAATGATGGCAGAGCATCGTGGACGGCAGGACACTAATTAGTGTGGGCATTAATAATGCCACTTAGGGACAGGGATAAGGAAGGCATGGCGATAGGGAGAGCAGGCTCTAAAGACAGGGTAACAATTAGGTAAGGGATTAGCCTGTACCATCTTTCCAGTCGGATCCTTGCACCCCGTCTCATGTGTGTGTGTGTAGATGTGGGTTGGGGCGGGGGTTGACGGCAGCGCCCCCCGACAGCTCACCAGAGGCAGGAGTTGCTGTACATCCACGAGGGTGGGTAGGTGTGGATTGGGGCGGGGGTTGACGGCAGCGTCCCCCCGACAGCTCACCGGAGACAGGAGCTGCTGTATATCCACTAGGGTTGGTAGGTGTGGATTGGGGGGGTGGGGGGGGGGTTGACGGCAGCGTCCTCCCGACAGCTCACCGGAGGCAGGGGCTGCTGTACATCCACGAGGGTGGATAGGTGTGGGTTGGGGCGGGGGTTGACGGCAGCGTCCTCCCGACAGCTCACCGGAGGCAGGGGCTGCTGTACATCCACGAGGGTGGATAGGTGTGGGTTGGGGCGGGGGTTGACGGCAGCGTCTCCCCGACAGCTCACCGGAGGCAGGGGCTGCTGTATATCTACGAGGGTGGGTAGGTGTGGGCTGGAGCGGGGGTTGACGGCAGCGTCCCCCCGACAGCTCACCGGAGGCAGGGGCTGCTGCACCTCCACCGGCAGGCGCGCCTCTGCCGGCCACTGGCGCGGCCGGTCGGCGGCCGAGAAGGGCGCCGCCGCCGCCGTCGCCGCCGTGCGACACACAGCCAGCGCCGGCACCAGCACGGCCAGCGACCAGCGGAGAGCCATTGTCAGCCGAGCCGCTCCCGCCACCGTCGGCCACTACGCCAGCCGCGCGGCGCCGGCCGCTTATAAAGCTTCCGACGCGGCCGCTCGTGCCGCACACCTGACGCCCACGCAAGGCGGCTGGCGCACTCCTGGCTCCCCACACCTGACGCACACACAAGGCGGCTGGCGCACTCCTGGCTCCCCACACCTGGCGCCCCCACAAAGCGGCTGAGACAGAGTGGTGGAGCCACACCGGCCCCACACCTGACGCCCCCACAAGGCGAGGGAGGCAAAAGAGGCGGAGCCGTACCGCCCCCACAGCGGTGGCTGACATAGTGGGTCGGTGGCACGTCCTATCACCGCCACCCTGCTCTGGGCGGTGGCGGCTGACGTAGTGGGTGGCACGTTCCATCGCCGCCACACTGTTCCGTTTAATTCCCGTTGAGTTCAACATGGGACCTTGCGTGACTAATTTGAGAAGTCGCCACGATTCGCATATTTTTGCGCTGTCGTTAGCCCGCACCATGACTTGCGTGATAACAGCCTGTTTACCTCATGCCATTTGTGTTCACACAACTAAACGCAATGTGAAATAAAACGCGAAAAGGGGATTTTCACCGAAATCCTCCATTCTTGATTGATTGATTAATTGATTATTTGGGCTTAAGGGCGCGTGGACTACTAAGGTCATTTTGCGCCCATGAAATCCTCCATTCACTATCAGGTTTAACATCGAATCCTACGTCAGGGGCTCTTTTGGAAGTGCCCCACGAATTCATTCATGTTTGCTATGCTATTAGCAGGCACCAATACACGTATGAGAATGTCTCTTTTATTCCATATTATGAAAATTGCTTCTCTAATCATAAAGTTATGGATATATTGACAATTACACTGCACCTCGTGACAATCTGTACCTGTTAAGCGCTTGCAGCGATTATCGTAAAGGTTGGCAACTCCACTAATTAACCAATATAGGTTGCATTTTTGGTATTGTTTACTTTGCTTAGATTCCCAGTTTTGTCGCATCATAATATGCTTCATTTATATCGTGTGTTTCTTGAACAGTAAATCACATTTCTTCAGCAAATATGGCACTAGATTGACTTGCAATGTTGAAATACTGTGCTAGATTACTTAGTGTTTGTAACTCTTATTTGTGGCTGGTATTACTATAGCGAAATTTTGGAAGAGTACGAAGGAAGAGGATAATCTTCCTTATTATTCTTGTTATTCTTGTACATTGCTCATTGACCAGTGCAGGATCACTACCCGAGAAAGCCAAACTGCCTCCCCGTCCTCCGCTAACGCTAATGCAATGGGGATCAATCGCTAACTTGGTGCGAGCACGGCCGTGACGGCGGGGGAGGGGGAGGGGGAGGTTGGCGGTCGGTCATGATTATGACTGCAGCCCTCCGCTAACGTGAAGGTGCTCCACGGGAAGGTTTTAAAAACAGACACCATCTCACATACACCGTTCGACAGACACCATCTCGCAGACATGGCCGATCTCGTCAACCGCTAGCTCGATCTTAATGAAGCCTTCGCCAAACAGTCGGCTGTGTGCCATAGGCATGTGGCTTGGACTTTCGTGACTTTGGGTCAAGTTGAAAGTTACGAAATCGTGGAAAAACAGTACTATTTTTTTTTGGCTTACAGGCACGGCCACCTTTGGGGACCTTTGACCAAACCCAAGATTACGAAAGTAAAAACCCCACACCACTGACACACGGCCGACCGCGTAGTAAATATTTCATAAAGATTTAGCAAGCTTTGCCGAGATCGGCCATGTCCATAAGCCAAAAAGCTTGTTTTGCGACAATTTGGTGACATTTGATCTGACCCAAGGTAACGGAAGTCCAAATCGCACGCGTTTGGCACATGCCGGATCGTTTGGTGAAGGTTTCATGAAGATCGAGCCAGCGGTTGCCGAGACCGGCCATGTCTGCGAGACGGTGTCTGTCGAACGGTGCATGTGAGATGGTGTCCGTTTTAAAACCCTACCGTGCCCCACGGCCTATCCAATCTCTCGATGTTTTGCACTTCCTCCGCTAGGTGGCTGCGGTGGTCGCACTTCCGGTCCAGATATCTGCCATGCATCATTACACCCCGTCGAGTCCGTCGACTAGGGACGTCAGCGACAGCCCGACGCCGGCCGACTGGCGGGGATTCCTGCTCAGAGCCGGGATTCCGAAAATTCCCGGCACATAGGTGTAGCTGGAATCACACGGCGCGTACAATTAATGATGATCGTCAGAAGGTAACTTCACTCCAGACTGCTGAATTCCGGATACCGGGCCGGTTGAAGGATCCATTCAGCTCATTAAATACTGCTGGCACTTCACTGCTCTGCAAGCTGCCCATTTTCGATATTCTGATATTCATTTCCCATTTGATGCATTGCGTTCGCTAAAAGGTTTTTCGCATTAGAGAACGGGACATTGACATCCGTGATATGTTCTAATGTAAATGGCACAGTCTCGTTCATGCCGACCCAAATCGAATTTTGATCGAATTAACGACTGATTTTTGATAAATTAAATAGACAAGTACTTCAAATAAGCCCTCCTGACATGACTAGAACTTACCACTTTTTTCCAGGTGCATTTATAGAACGGTTAGGAAAAGTCACAGGTGCAGAGCACTATGGAAAAAAACTCATACATGGCACGCGCTAAACCTTAGAGCAAGGATTGGGAGGTAAGCGAAATCAGGCCCGGAGGAGTAGGGTTACTATGCATGAGAGTTATACATGCACATATACTTAAGCATGCCTGCGAATATTAAAATGAAGGAGTATTGGTAGCTGGTCCACGTTCTCAAGCGCCCAGGAACTTACAAAATCAAATTCACGGGTGCATATTGTGTATGAAAAATAGGCCACCAGTCCCCTCAATTATTGATTTGCCCCCACGTTTAACTCCTGTGATTTATTTGGGGTAGAGTTCTATTCTTCCAAGGGTCCTGCGCGAAAATTGTTGTACCACAATACGTTTCTTCATGCTTCTGGTGTGATTTTTTTTTGGTGGCGCGGACGGTTGTTTTCCTGGGATCGGACAGTTTTGATGGGACATCTATGCGATTTGTGATACCGCAGAGTCTATTCCTGGCAAGAACTGTTTTGTATGAGGTTGTCACGACTTTTGGGGCCTTGCGTGACCTTTTAGGCCCCAAGTGCGATTCTGAAGGGCTACAACGAAACATTTTTTGGGTCCTTGTGCGATTTTTTTTGGTCCCGGCGTCATTTGTTTGGCATCCATGGCGCGAGGTTTAGCGGCTTCGACACGTTTTTGGGGGCCCGACACGCTTTGGGTGCTTTCGACTTGTTTGTTGGGGTCACAAAGTGATTTGTCATGTCCGGATTGTTTTTCGCTGCCCGGCTTCATTTGTCATTTGTCATTTGTCTCAATCCCGATGAGACATTTGGGCCCGGTGGGACCTACCGAGCCCCTTGCGTTATTTTCAGGGGCCTATGCGCGAACTTTTAAGCACCCCAGCGAAATATCCTGGGGTCCAACCTGTCTTTTTGGGCCTTCAGCGCCATTTTCAAGGACACCGACATTATTATTTTTTAACTTAGCGTGATCTAGGTGCCTAGGCGCAAACGTTTGAGGCCACAAGCCTGATTTTTATGTTCCTGCTCCAATTTTTGGAGGTCAAGCACGATTTTTATGGGCCCCGGCTCGACCCTTTGGCCCCAGCTTGACTTCCTGCGGCCCGGCCAGTCTGTTTGGCCCCCCAGCGTCATTTGCATGGGCTATTCTCATCTGCATGGTCTATTCTCATAATTTGCATGGGCTATTCTCATTCGCTTGGGCTATTTTCATTTGCATGAGCTATTCTCATCATTTGCATGGGCTATTCTCATCATTTGCATGGGCAAGACGACTAGCCAGACGTCTTGAGCCTAAGCGTGATTTACAGGGAACAGGACCAATCCTTTTGGTGCCTACAGCGTGGTTTCAAGGGCCTGATGTTTTCTGATACAAAACGTGAATTGCAGTGGGCCGACTTTTCGGAACCCCAATTAGATTTTCAGGGGCCCGGCCAGACTAACGGCTCTGAATGCGACTTCGGGGGCGCATACTTTTTGTTGGACCCACTCCCATATTTTGGAGTCCAAAGAGTCATTCTTAGGGTCACTGAGCGATTTTTGAGCCCTCAATGTGATTTTCAGGGGCCTTAGTTGAATTTTGTGCCCCAACGACATTTACAAGGGGCCATGAGCGACTTTTAGGTGTTCTTAATGTGCTTTTCAGGCGCTCCGATGTGAATTTTAGTGGCCACAGCGGGATAAGGAGTCAGGTGGATTTTTTCTGATTCACTGTGCGGCTCTTAGGGGTCCCGCAACCTCTCGGGGGCGGAACTTCCCTTTTGCCCGGGGAAAGGGGCAGTGGCGCCTGGGGAGGAAAAACCGACCAAAATCATTTTGTCTGATTTACAAGGGCATCTAGCTTCGCCTGTCTCTACATTTAGTAACATTGAAGAAAGGACCACAAATGAATATCCAGCTCTCGTCACTCATGTCATGTGGCCTGGCCCGCGTCAGTCGTCACCCCACCCATCTGTGGTGTGCGTAAATGTCTAGAAGATCATGTTTCCTGATGTTCTTGCAGCGTTAATAGACCCGAATGCTAGTATGTAGCATTTTTATAGAAGCATTTAACATTTGAGAGTTCCTCGTTTCTTTGACCTCAGTATAAGTGCTGCCAGCTTACTACATTTTTCTTCTCGATAAAATGCACTGTTCAAAGAAGAAAAAAAACACTTCCGCTACTCGAACCGTATGATGGTGTTCGTTGTTGCTTTCTCCACTGAATCTCCATTTGACTAGGTGGATTATTTTTTCCACTCTACTAGGTGGGATTCCCCGGCATTAGGTGGGAAGCATCCCACCTAGTTACCATGTTAGAGGAGGTCCTGCGATGAAGTGCCTATAACGTGTGAGACGCGAAGCTAAAAGTTCCAGACGCCGATGACCGGAGCCAAACCAACGGATGGCTCATTTTGTTTTGCTGCAGCAGCACCCTCTGATATCACAGTATGGTAGATACAGAACTTCTGTATTCATAAAAAGTAGAAAATACGCGATAAATATTAACGTTTCGCATAAATATCATACGTCGTTTAACAATAGCATTGACCCATTGCGGTATCGGTTCCTTCATAGTAGGTACTGTATGTGTGGCTATTGCAAACTTCAGCCAGACCGGGTAGCTTGAGCACGGCCGCCGCGGCAGTTGCGCAGCCCAGCGTAGGTGACAGCGCCGAGATCTTCATGGTTCCCCGCGATAGACACACACTGCTTTTCCCGTTTGGCGAGTGCGTCAAGCCCTTGACACTGGCGGAATCGCCGGCGGCAGGCCACCCGGCCGCCCCGCATCGAGCTCGCGTGGCAAGCCGACGCACACGCACACGAGGTCACGTGACGCTCCCTTGATCGACGCGCCCCGGCGCTGTGATGACGTCATCTGCGGCCGCGGCTCCAACGCAGCGCGCGCGCCGCAGATTGGCGCTCCGTTCGGACGCCCGGCGCCCCGACCGACTCGCGGTGACGTCACACCCTGCCGCGAGACGGCAGCACCGTCGCCCGCCAGCCCGGTCAGCTGGCGAAGGAGGCGGGCGACTCCTCAATCGCCTCCTGCTTGCAGGGCGACGGCGCGGACCGCTTGTAGCCGGCGCCGTAGTCGCACCGTTGGATGACTGGCGAGCAGCGGTCTGGGGTGAGCACCGGCGGCGGCGGCGGCGTCAGCGGCGGCGGCGGCGGAGGCGGCTGCGCCGGTGCGTAGTCGGGCAGGTACGGCTGCGGCGGCGGCAGAGCCACCAGCTGGCTACCGGAGGTGGAGGTCGGCAACGACGGCGGCTGGTACGGCGTCGGCGACAGGGTGGACGACGGAGGCTGCGCGGTCAGAGCCGACTCCTCAATCGAGCTGCCTGCGGGTCGACAGGCTCTGGTAAAACACAACTCTGGCGACAGGAAGCAAGCGCGCGTGCGTACACCGGCCGGGAGCTGCAGCCACACATTCGTGTAATGCCCAGCAAATACACCAGTCGACAACCAGTCCGTCAAGGAACGCGTCGCCATCACAATCGCTATCACCATGACCAGTCATCGTCATCGTCATCGTCATCGTCATCGTCATCGTCATCGTCATCGTCATCGTCATCGTCATCGTCATCGTCATCGTCATCGTCATCGTCATCGTCATCGTCATCGTCATCGTCATTATCAACATCAGCATCAGCACCAGCATCAGCATCAGCATCAGCATCAGCATCAGCATTCGCGTCAACATTATTGATGGCGGCTGGGGCGACTACGGAGAGCAAACGCTGGACAGCTGAGAGCTATGCTCGCCAAGTGGCTTCCCATCCCGTAGATCTGTGGACATTCTGGAAGATACCCGATCTTCTAGTCGCAGTAGTTTGCACGGACAGGCTCTCGAGCATGGCTTATCTGCAATGGAGCTGCGTGAATTTAACTCAACCCCCAACAAAATCTGCTGATGCTGAAATAAGCACCAGAAAACATTGTTCGACCCGAACTAAGAACCTGGTTGAGCTCAACTTCAGTGGCACTGTTCGAGCCAGACTCACAACTGAGCACCATCTCCATCAGCTCCAGCTGACTCACCCCCGAGCAGCATCTCCACCAGCAGGCTATCGATGCGCGCACCGCCCAGCAGCTTCATCATTTGTATTTGCTCCACCATTTCCAGCGCTATCGACTGCAGGCTGAGGGAAAGGAAGCAGCCACCTTCAGCAGAGCGCCACATACACTCATGGCGAGTTGAAGATTCTGGGTATGCCCCGGCGCCCTGGTGAAGGTTCAAAACCGAAACGTTCCATGCTGCGTTCGCGAATATCTACATAGCTACGACATAAAGCACAAACGAGAAGGAAAACGCGTTCTGGGATAGACTTTATAACTTGTGATCCGAAATCATAAATTACAACTGCATCTACCACCAATACAATTGTTGGTATATATGGTTCATCCGATATTATACATGTCTTCATTAATACCACTTAGCGATCCAAATAAATTATTTAATTATTCAGCGAATTCCCCGCTATCAGTGCTATTTATCAGTTTCCAACGCACCCAGTTGATTGTTTAGTCCGTATCATTGATGTCTACTTCAGATTAACCCGTGCTGAGGTATGGGGTAGCCGTCCTGCGACTTTCATAATCACAAGAAAAAATATCGCTCTTGAGCGCTCTTCGGCTTCGTGTAGCTGATCATGCATCAGGTTTCGATGATATCAAGCATGTTATGATTTCGATGAAGTCGGTGATCTGCTACTTCTGATCTTGAACGTATCAAAGCCATGTTTGTCGGAAATTGCAAATTACAAGCAATACATTTATCATATTACCCATACGTTTCCCGTGTTGGATGTAATAGGATGATATGTTTCTCAACCAATAATGTGTTTGCATTAGGCATTGACGTTTCGAAGGTATTCGAGCCTCGAAGTCACTTACTGTACTTGACCTAAGACGACCTTTTGTGGTTTGTGCAGCTAACATCCGGATGGACATTGGGCGAGGCTGTTATCAGAACTACAGCCGTTACCGTTGGACTGCGGTTGCTACCAGGACTGCGAGTGTTACCATTGTAGTGAAGTTGATATCAGCATTTGATCACCTGCTACCATTGGTACATAAAATAATACTCGAAATAACAGCTGTTATCATTGGACAGTGCTGCAGCTATCACATGGATAAACATTGGACTGTAGCTGTTATCAGGACATAAATTATACTGCCGTTGTTACCATGATACCATGAGACCATGATACCATGATGCCATGAGACACTGGGCTGCAGTTAGTTGTAACCATGGTAGGCAATGGACCGCGATTGTTGTCAGGACACAAATTATACTGAATTTGTCCCAAGACGGACAGTAGACTGAGCTATTCACACGATGAATATTGGACTGCAACTGCAACCAGATTAGACTTTGCACTGCAGTAGTCAGCGTGGGAGGCATTGGATCGCAGCTGCGATCATGTTGAACACTGAGCCGTGGCTTGCATCTTCCAAGAGAGACACTGGACTACAGATGTCATCAGGATAAATACTGTGCTATAGCTGATATCAGGATGGTCAGTGATCTGTAGATGTCACGCCGGTAGACACTAGACTGGAGCTTCATCAGGATAAATATTAGACTGCAGCTGCTACCAGGATAGACATTAGACTGCAGCTGCTATCAGGATGGACATTAGACTACAGCTATTACCAGAATAGATATTCGACGGCAGAGTTTTCCCCTTTTCCTTCTTAGCAGTCAAACGGATGAAGTTTTGATTGTAGGCAAAATTCCCACACAACTAAGGTCACATCCACTCATGACGAGGCAACCACCGGATCTGACCGGACAGAAGTTATATGTTCTCACGAAATGTTAGGCTGGCGATTCCGTAACTGCTCAACACTTGGTGTGGCTCAACGGCAAGCAGCTCGCAAGCTACGCACGAAAATCTGACGAAAGGTCTTCACCTTTCGTCAGATTTTCGTGACAGGCAAAGTCAACCTAATCGGCAGGGAGGTGGAGGTAGCAAAATTTGCGTCAGAAATACCGGTGAATAGCTTCCATGCAGCACTTCTTGAGGTGCGTACCCTTCTTTGGGGGGACACTAAGCCACTGCACATAGTTTCCGCCACTAAAAAACTATTAAAAAAACACAGGAATAACACTTCGCAGTAAGTGACGCTTCATGCGCTGAGGTGAGGCACACCGTGCTCAGTACACTCCTGGCCAAGCGCACCGAGTGACCTACGTTGACCGCCTACCTCGGCAGGACGAGCAGCATGGCGCCGAAGCGGCCGCGCTGGCTGTACTGCAGGTCGGTGATGTAGTCCTCCAGGTTGAGCTGGATCTGGTAGCGGTAGCTCTCGATGCGGCACATGCTGCCGGAGCGTCCCCGGCTGGCCGCTGTCGGTCGGGTCGGCCCGTGTTATCGGTCAGGCGCGCGCTCAGGACTAGTAATTGGACACGCCGCCCTGGGTCGCCACTCGGCTCGGCGCCAAACACCTGAAGTGGTGCTCCAGTGGTTCGGCGAAATTCCTCCTAATGGCTGCACGCGCTCGTGTGCGTGCGTGCGTTCGTGCGTGTGTGTGGGAGAGGGGACGGGGTGCGTGCTTGCGTGGGCGCGTGTATGGGTGTGTGCGTGGGTGCGTGCGTAGGTGCGTGCGTGGTTGCGTGCGTAGGTGCGTGCGTGGGTGTGTGCTTACGTGAGTGCGTGGGTGCGTGCCTGTGTGTACGCTTATGCGTGCTTGTGATAATGCCTACATTATCGAAACATCTTCGTGGTTCCTCCATGCTTTCAGTGTACTCAGATGTGTAGACTGGACATCGTACCGGCCATACCGTACTCAGATGTGTAGACTTGACATGGTACCGGCCATACCGTACTCAGATGTGTAGACTGGACATCGTACCGGCCATACCGTACTCAGATGTGTAGACTGGACATCGTACCGGCCATACCGTACTCAGATGTGTAGACTGGACATCGTACCGGCCGTACCGTACTCAGATGTGTAGACTGGACATCGTACCGGCCGTACCGTACTCAGATGTGTAGACTGGACATCGTACCGGCCATACCGTACTCAGATGTGTAGACTGGACATCGTACCGGCCGTACCGTACTCAGATGTGTAGACTGGACATCGTACCGGCCATACCGTACTCAGATGTGTAGACTGGACATCGTACCGGCCATACCGTACTCAGATGTGTAGACTGGACATCGTGCCGGCCGTACCGTACTCAGATGTGTAGACTGGACATCGTACCGGCCATACCGTACTCAGATGTGTAGACTGGACATCGTACCGGCCATACCGTACTCAGATGTGTAGACTGGACATCGTACCGGCCATACCGTACTCAGATGTGTAGACTGGACATCGTACCGGCCATACCGTACTCAGATGTGTAGACTGGACATCGTACCGGCCGTACCCGTACTCAGATGTGTAGACTGGACATCGTACCGGCCGTACCGTACTCAGATGTGTAGACTGGACATCGTACCGGCCATACCGTACTCAGATGTGTAGACTGGACATCGTACCGGCCATACCGTACTCAGATGTGTAGACTGGACATCGTACCGGCCATACCGTACTCAGATGTGTAGACTGGACATCGTGCCAGTCATACCGTGTTGGGCTGATGTGTAGATTGGACATCGTACCGGCCATACCGTACTCAGATGTGTAGACTGGACATCGTGCCAGTCATACCGTGTTCGGATGTGGCTGATGTGTAGATTGGGTACGGTACCGGCCATACCGTACTCGCATGTGTCAGATGTGTAGGCGAAATGCGGTACCGGCCATACCGTACTCAGATGTGCAGACTGGACACTTACCGGCCATACCGTGTTCGGATGTGGCTGATGTGTAGACTTGACCACCGTACCGGCCATAAAGCACTCGGATTTGACAGATGTGCAGACTGGATATTGTTCCAGCCATACTGCACTCAGATGCGACGGATGTGTAGATTGCACATCGTACCGGCCATACCATACTTGGATGCAACAGATGCGTGGGTTGGACTTTGTATCTACCATGCCGTATTCAGATGTGTAGACTGTACACCGTAACAACCATACCGTACTCAGATGTCACGGACTGTCAGCGTACGCACGTATTGTACCTGGGTCGAAGAAGACTATGGCCTTCAAAGCCGCGTACTCCGTCTCATCCACATGCATCTCGCGCAGCGGCCGAATTATTTCGTCCATCAGCCGACCTCCTATCTTGTTCATGGCGACATCTGTGAATGGTGGTGCGAAGTGACAGTTGCTACACGGCCGTCGGGGCCAGGAATTTAAATGTTCACATTAGGGCAAAGACGGAATTCCTGAAAAATAAGAGGAAACGACGAAGAATAATAATGCAAGCTTCCATTCCAGCGAGTAGCTGAAAGGAAAAGGATTATAACCTAATCTCGTAGAGGGAACACTTAATCACGGTCTTAAGCAAATATTCCTGTCTGGAGGGACCCGATCCTCCCCAATAGGTAATTATGTTCAGGATTGAACATGTGGCGGGCGTCACCCATAAACGTCGCCGCGGTGGAAAACTTCGTCGACTTGAGCATCGCGCCCGAGGCGTTTAAGGGAAAAGTAGATCTAAAAGCACTTGCACCTCCCTTCATTCAACATCCGTGGCGGGATATACCTCTCCACCGATGCGTGTTGAATTCCTGAGCATTGCTGAGCTCTTCCAATCATCTTAGACATTCACTTCTGAACACTCTGCCCTCCTCATACTGTGCTGCTGAAAAGAGCTGACGTGGTTGGATCATGACATGTCGGGTATGACATGAGGTGGTCAACATCATGGAGAAGGTGAAGCATTTGGAGGAATGTGGCTCGGAGCCAGCCGCACCCGCCCGATGAATTTAAGACCAGCTGATCCGGTAGTTCAGGCCGTAGAACGGTGGCCATTGGTCTCCCTGTCCAGGCAAGCCAGATTTCGAGTCCCTACACGCGCTCACATTTGGCTCTCAACCGGGATTGTCAGCTGGTAACGGGCCATATAAGGTCGGCGACTCGGCAGAGACACACCGGGAGTGTCGGTTGGTAACAGGTCAGATAAGGTCGGCGACTCGGCAGAGGCACGATGTGTCGGCGTGTGTACGACACTTCAAGCCTTTGGTCAGGTCAGTGCCGCTGTCCACCAATCAAAATTGAAAAATATATCCGTCAAGTTTGATCAAATCTGTCGTGGTGTGTGTCAAACCTGTCGTGCCCCCCCCCACCCTGGTGTTGTGGTGTGGTGTGATGTGGTGTGGTGTGGTGTGGTATGGTGCGGTGTGGTGTGGTGTGGTGTGGTGTGGTGTGGTGTGGGTGTGTAGTGTGGTGTGGTGTGGTGTGGTGTGGTGTGGTGTGGTATGGTGCGGTGTGGTGTGGTGTGGTGTGGTGTGGTGTAGTGTGGTGTGGTGTGGTGTGGTGTGTGTGGTGTGGTGTGGTGTGTGTGTGTGGAACAGACCGGCTGTAGACGGGGTGCTGGTATGTTCAGGGGTGGGGCACATGTGGCATGGTGTGGTGTGTGTGCGGAACAGACCGGCCGTAGCCGGTGTGTGTGGCGGTCCAGCCGGATACAGCCTTCGCTGGCGGCTCGGCCAGGCGTCCATGGTGTCTGGAGACGGCCGTTTATTTACACAGGACCCGAGTTGTGGCCAGACTGCCCCGGAGCTTTACCAGTCGTTTGCTCCGTGGCGTTCCAGAGCCGAGATCTGGGGGCCGGCGTGCGCGGCCAATGTCCCGGTGACAACAGCGGTGCTGCGTGTGTGGAATCGGGCAGGTGGAGTGTCGGTAGTATATCAGCACAATACACAGTACTGACGCCATCATTACTCGTTGTGGAATAAAACTGGGATAAACATTGAAGACAGAACCTACGAGTTGATGCAGATATGGGATGGGTAAAACGCAAATTTTCATTTGTACAGTTTCCACTGAACACTACATGTGAACACATCGACATCAGGCAAAACGCTATATACCAAATATAGTGAGCGATTTTCGTATCCGTTGTTACCATTTCACAAAGCTGACTGGCACCAGTAACAAATATATGAATAACAGTCGTCGCCCATAGCTATACTATCTGTGTTTTAAATGTGAAGCATTTTCCTGTACCCAGTTGAATAAGTGTCTTCGCCACCTTCTTTGTTAGATCACAGGTAGAAATGTGGGGAAAGGGTCCATTTTTGTTGACCAGACAAAGCCATGTCAGGCGAGTACCAGTGCTTCAAATGGTCCAATATTCACAGATTTACATTGCTACCCATAGGACTATAGCGAGAACTCAGGCCTACAACAGTTTCAATCCCCCCACACATCTGGTTCACACTGAAAGTCGTGAAGTGACAGTGGCAACGGACTTCATCTGTTGCCAACAAGACCTTGCAGGAGGGAGATGAGGTTAATTCTGCGTTGCGAACCTCGATTGGAAAGTATGCGTTGTGCTCTTTCAGAAGATGATTTGGGAAGACCAAAGAACAGTCAAAATACCAGTTTTCGGACCAAGAGGGCGACCGTAGGCTTACTAGGCTACTCTAGGCTTAATCAGTGATGCATTTATTGGGCAAGGCCCAAGGTAGGGGGGGGGGGGGGGGGGGGCTGCCTCCTGCCTTGGGCGCGTAGGCTAGCGAAAATGCCGTCTCCTAGCAAATAGGACGCCGAAGACTGCATGTTTGTCCTCAAAGCTTGAATGGGTGTCTAAGAGGGATGAGCCCAGGCATGAGCATGAGCATCCGTTCCGGAGGTCTGGAAGTACGCACCGTAGACCTACATTACGCTCCAAAGGCTTGAAATTGCTTTTTTGAAATGAACAAAATATTTCCTTCACAATAGAACTGTCGCAAAATCATGTTTTCATCAGTTCACCATGTCATGAAACATGCTTTTTCATCACGTAATGTGGATCATTTAAGCCCAGTGACTTCCCGCGCCATGGAATGATGACGTATTCGGCTTGTGGTTCACAACTCGGCAAGCTGTGCTAGCCAGCGTTGGCCAGGGGTGTCCCATCAGGCGGCCGGTAGCCGAGCCGAACAGGGTGCTACTAATGACACTGAGGTGTCAGGTGTCCGCGGGAGGCCCGCTCCGTGACCTCGAGCGGTGGTGCGGCGAGTGGGCTGCGCGTGGAACCCAGAGGGGAGATGCCGGGCCGCCGTCGTCGCCGTCGACGCGGCACTGCTTGCTGTCGGTCGAGTCGGGAGCACGTCGGGTGGCTCTGCATTGGTGCCGCTGCCAGTGACCGCAGCCTACGCCGCAGGAGGGCTGGGGGCAGCTCGAGCGTGAGTTCTCAGCGGCAGCGAGGTTTGTTGTTCTTTTCCAGAAGAGACTACGCACCGCGACCGTCACGGCAAGGACATGTGCATTGCGCACTCAGCAATGGCATGCGCTGCGCACTGGGCCGCTGTTGGGGCCCTCTGGTAAGGGTCAAGTTGTGGCATAGTGATCTGGAAACATGGACGATTACATAATTGCACTGCAGATGACGCCCCGAAGGGCTCTTGAGGAGAGGACAAGTGGATTATAGAATCCTCCTTACATAGGGATGTAAGGAGGTGAAGTACATACGTTTACCTAGCTCTTTTGCAGACAACTTAACAATGCCACTGAAATATGACGGTGAAGGTCACTGCACCCTTGACATGGCGACTGCATCGACACTCGACGGTGTGTGTCCATGTGTATTTGTGTGGTTTGATTTTCTTTTGCGCTTCGGCTGCTTGGGCTATTTGCGCCCATGACTACTCAGCCAGCACGTGCCTCCCTCAACCCAGCCAGCACGTGCCCACCCACTACCCAGCCAGCACGTGCCCACCCACTAACCAGTCAGCACGAGCCCACCCACTAAGCAGTCAGCACGTACCCACCCACTAACCAGTCAGCACGGCCCCCAGCCCACTACCGTCACACGGCCCACCCACTACCCGTCCCACGCTCGTCAGCACGTGCCCACCTAGATACCAGTCAACACGAGCCCACCCACTACCCAGTCACCACTGCTCAGTCAGCACGTGCCCACCTAGATACCAGTCAACACGAGCCCACCCACTACCCAGTCACCACTGCTCAGTCAGCACGTGCCCACCTAGATATCATGACAGCACGTGACTATCCGAGACTGGGGAGGCCTCAATTCTCAAGGCCGCACGGCACAGCATCTCGCACTGGAGGGAGCGAGCACCGCGCTCTCTGCCATCAGCTGATAACGGCTGTGACATCACGGCGGACGTACGGGATCGACTCGCCGGGTTCTTGTTTCGCCAGAACACCCGCCGTCCGCGCCGATCGCTGACGAACGCGCCGTCGGCAGGCATGGCGGCAACGGCAGATATGGTGTTCAGAACACACACCCTTGAGGCGCCGAGAGCACGACCGCAAGAGCACAACACAACCACGAAACACGTGTAACACCCGGACACGAGGCGCCGATAACACACCCTTCAGGCGCCGATAGCACACCCTTCAGGCGCTGATAACCCAGCTAAAATGGGCGTATAACACATCCACGAAACACGAGACGGCACAGCTACGAGGCGCCAATGCCAATACGAGGTCCCCGAGGAGCTGAAAACACACCCGTCGGGATTGGAGAACAGCTGCAAGGCGAGCGCAGTACAGCCTCGAAAACACAGCTGCAAGGCGAGCGTAGTACAGCTTCGAGAAGACAGCTACAAGGCGA
Source organism: Imbricaverruca yamaguchii (assembly GCA_034440575.1). Classification (NCBI taxonomy): domain Eukaryota; kingdom Metazoa; phylum Arthropoda; class Thecostraca; family Neoverrucidae; genus Imbricaverruca; species Imbricaverruca yamaguchii. The sequence goes on from JAOTOL010001635.1 coordinate 1,741,706, forward strand.
GCGTAGTACAGCCTATACACCCGGGGAATAACCAGCCATGCGGTGTCCGGAGCTCAGCCACGAGGCGCCGATAACTCAGCCACGAAGCACCGAGAGCAGAATGACATCATCGCATGACGAGAGATACGGAGCAAATAAATGCTATGCGCTTTGTCACGAGGATGGCACGCGCGGTGCTGGACATACTTTTTTGTCAACACGCATGTTCCCCGCGGAATCCACGAAATATGGCTGCGGAATTCGTGAGGAAGAGACAAAGAATGACACATGACGTCAAGGTCCACGGAGTTCGTGGACGGAACATGACAAACAACGCAGACAAAATATCGCTCACGTGGCACCTATCAGGGCAATATCCCACTCCTGCCAGGGAAGAAGTTTGATTAATTAATGGCTTTGAATACGTTAAAGGTTTTGATCGCTAGAGGTTCTGAACTCGTTTGCTATTAGACGGAATACATTCTTGTTTTTTTGTGGGTTCAGTGTTTTGATACCTTCGAGGACTTGAACACCTATAACTTTTGCTCCCTCGTGATTCTTCATATGCTTTGAACTCCTTGATAATTTGAACGGTTCGAGGCTTTGAAAATTAGAAGTTCTGAATTTTCTCCAAACGGAATCAAATCTCCGAAGTTATAGGTTTTGAACGTTTGGTCCTTTTGATTTCTAGATGTTTTAAACCGTTAGAGGCTACCAGCATTAGACGTTCTGATATAGACCCAACGATAGTAGCGATCCGACACAGACGATTTATCCACGTTTGTGTTCCACTAGCGGTGGACGGGCGACGGGCGTAACACCACAGGCAGCGTGACGTACAATTCCACTCGCCGACCAGGAAGTGGGTGCCCGGCTGGTACACGCTCTGGCAGTGGGACTGGGAACACAGCGGCGTGCACAGGACGGTATTTCGGTGTCAGGACGCGTGTGTTGGAGGGAATCCGCTTCTTAAGGGTCTTGTTGCTGGGTGCTTGGTCCACGCAAGCAATCGATGAGGCCATCGAGAGCTATTGCCCGTGCTGTTTCCTTGAGATTTCTCTGCGTTTTTCGCCTGACCAGGCAACGACCTCTGTCAGCAGCATGTGTTTGACACCGCTTTCCTCGTAGCAGAAGCGTCGGAATGTAAACCGCTTGGTGTGATGTTTATGTCTGAGGAGCCGGAGCAATGGTGGTCATGCACATACTCACGTGCACGAAGGCAGAACTTCCAGTAATTGCAATCAGAGGAAAAGGAATTGGCCGGCGACAGCAAGCAAGAAGTGCTCCAGAGTACCTCGAGGAAGCGGCTCACAGTTGCTGTGTCCTACGAACTACAAGGAGCTCAGTGCGGCCCAATTCGAGAATGAAAAGCTTCATCGCCAAATCCCGAACGCTTCACCGTGTCACCTCAGCTCCTTCGGAGAATACTGATCCTAGACTTGCTACTACTGCACTGACAGTGGCGTCTAGCGTCAACGCACGACACGGTGCCTATTCTGCGACACACCCTCGGTACCCCTCACCTCAGCATCACACCCTGCGATAGGCCCTCGACACCCGCCACCTCGGCAGCACATCCTGCCACACCATCGGCACCCTCATCTCAGCATCACACACTTCACCGCAGTCTCAACATCCATCGCCGCATCATCACACGCTGATGTTGCACCGCATCGCACGCTGCACCCCAGCCTCGGCACTACCCGGGGATACACATCTGACCCCAAGCTGGACACAGTCAACTTAGCTAGCGTGTCAACCCTCAATGAAGAAAATGTGCATGCGTACCATATCCAGCGGCAGCCTAGGTCTTCACAACCATCACAGTTTCGATCTGTCCCGTTGATCCGGACCCCGACATCACCCGCCACACTCATCAGACACTGACATCACCCGCAACACCCGCCAGACCCTGACAGCACCCGCCACACCCACCAGACCCTGACAGCACCCGCCACACTCGCCAGACCTTGACATCACCCGCAACACCCGCCAGACCCTGACAGCACCCGCCACACCCGCCAGACCACGACAGCACCCGCCACACTCGCCAGACCACGACATCACCCGCAACACCCGCCAGACCCTGACATCACCCGGAATACCCGCCAGACCCTGACATCACCCGCAACACCCGCCAGACCCTGACAGCACCCGCCACACCCGCCAGACCACGACAGCACCCGCCACACTCGCCAGACCACGACATCACCCGCAACACCCGCCAGACCCTGACATCACCCGGAATACCCACCAGACCCTGGCCGCCGGACCCTGACATCACCCGCAACACCCGCCAGACCCTGACATCACTCGCAACACCCGCCAGACCCTGGCCGCCGGACCCTGACGGCACCTACCACACCCGCCAGACCCTGACAGCACGCGCAACACCCGCCTGCCAGACAGACAGGCCGCCTCTGCCCCCCTGGTTGTCACGTCCAGCGTCCGTGTCACCAGAGCCCAGCGGCCAGCTCCGTCGGTCTCGACACACAACTCTCCACATCCGACACATCCGACCTTTCACCTCTATCCATCCCCTCTCCCTCGGCGCATAGAAGCACCGCCACATTTGGCAATGGGTCTCTTTCTCTGATGGAATGCCACAGGCATTCCGTTCAAGTTGAAGTGAAGTGGTCAAGTTCATGAAGGTCAAGTGGGAAATCCTACACCATTACTAGCCGCGCTCCAAGCAACTTTCGAGATGCAGACTCCAGTTGGCATGCCATATCAGATTATACTCGGCACGGCGGCAACTTCCGCTTGACGAACCAATTGGAAAATGGGGCGTAGTCGTTCTGATCGCAAACAGCATTCCTCAACATCGAGTTAAGCTAAACACTTCTCTTAATTGCGTTGCAGTCAGTCCCCAAATTTCACACTGTCAAACCACTGACATATCAATTTACATCTCGCTGACGACTGCAAACCTGGCACACAGAAGCTCACTGATCTGCTCCCCTCCCCATGAGGATGTTCACCAACCAGCCCCCCATCGTGGGGGACTTCAGCGCACATCATTACATCTGAGGAGCGACAAAATTGGCACTAGTGGTGGTGAAATTGTATCATTAATTCCAAGCCACACTTTAGTGCTACTGAGCATTGAGACACTACTCGCCACAACCCGGCCGTTAGTTGACGAGATACTTGCAACTCCTTAACCCAATAACTGCTATCCATAGACCATAGCAATACTTCTACCGGGAGGGGGAATATTCCCCCTTCCTTCCAACTGCTGCCCGTAGACCATTCACCAACTTCTGCCAGGAGCGATATATTTTGCCCCTTCCAACTGCTGCCCACAGACCATATATACCCTTACTTCTGCCGGAGGGGGGATATCTTTTCTCCTTCAAACTGCTGTTCGCAGATCATGTCCATACTTCTGCCGTTAGGGGTGGGCATTTCACGTCCTTCCAGCTTTTGCTCTAGACCACGCAGAGAAATGCCCCTTTCGCCGACCCGTATTGCCAATCTTCATCTGTTCAGTGGTGCAAAGGAATTGTGTCTAACTTTTACCCTTGACCCTCCAGGTCGGGTGAAAAGGTCATAGTCGAGATGTCGCCGACTGATATCTATTTTCCCGAGTTTGGACTGCTAGCCGCGAACTAAATGGCATTCGGGTAAACCTTGCCATGGACTGCTACGCATAGAACAAGATGACATAAATCCTTCAAGCACATTGGCAATAATAATCTAATAGACCTATTAACGGACATTAATGATTCGTATCTACACGACGCATTTCCGCTGACATATGGCGGGAAAGCGAGGCAACCTCATCAAAGAAGTCAAAGAAGAGCATCATATTAAGAAAGAAATTTGGGCGGTAACGGACACTTAGCTCAAACCCCCCTGGGTGTTTTACTCCAATGTTGAGTCTTGGTAGTAGAAGTACTCTGACGATTAGGCTGAAGTTTTTGCTTTCATATTCTACCTGATGAATATTATATTCGCCGCCGATTGGCTTCACCACTTTTCCCTGAGAAGTGTGGCACCTGACAATACTGGACAGCAGGCAGGACGGGAGTGGCAGTTTCCGTAAGAAAGGTGTACATTTTAACATTAACCAACTGCATGGCAATTATTAAATATAAAATGAGTTATATCCCTCTCCGACCCTCTGGTCGAACGAGAATCCAGAGCCGTTGGTGTAGATTCTCGCGCGCACACTATTGTTGCATCTCTGGCGAAGAATCACATTTTTTATCTCATTACTTTCATCTTGTCTCTTTCCGAAGTTCAATACTTTCCGTGACCAGCATTATTTCCGAATTTCTTTGCCCCAAGTTCGCTATAAAGGTCAATAAAACACATTGTATGTACAGGGGACGAGTTGTCTGGGGGTAAGTTGCCCGTCTCACAATAGAAAGATTGTGGGTTCGAGTCTTACCTGTCGCTGCTCTTCGCCCGCGACCAATCGGCGTGAGAGATTGGCGACGCTACATGACTCAACGGTCGATGTGCCGCAAAACCAATGACCAACCAACCATTGCATTTACAAAAATGTTCCGAACATCGCACAAACATCATCTCCGCGTTGCAACGTCACTTCCGATTACTATCTATATACTCCCGTAACTACTTCACATTGTAGAAGCTCATGCAAACCTCGGCCACTCTTGCTTTTTTAGCCGCTGGATCGCCTGTAAGTGTAATTATGTGCAATTCGCCCTATCGCCCTATCTCAGCCACGTTTTCCTCCAAGGGCTCCTCCGAATGGAAAATACTCCTCCGCGGAAGACTCGGAGTGCGCCCCCATTCCCGCACAATGAGTTCTCAGCCGAAGGCGCTCCTTCGGTGAACTAGCATCCACTCGAAATTACGCCTGCACCCTCCCTAACGAAATCCGATTCGTCAGTGATGCAAGATATGCTTAGATACCATCAATTCCCGCTGATCAAACAACTATCGGATAGTATCGGACAATACACGGTAGCATCGGACACAGTCCTGTACTAGAAACATCGCACCAGCGTGGACGATCTGTGATTCCGAAGAGTCAGCCGTGTCTCGCACATCAAGAACAGCTTGGGTTAACTAATAATTGAGGTAAGTATCATATTTTGACGCACACTTATACTATTTATCACAAGCAAAGCCCGCCACACGGCCAATCACATCAAAATATGAACGTGCAAACGCTAAAAACTCATCACTTCTCAAATACAGAACTATCCGCAACACTCCGATCATAAAGTGAAACGGATTAAGTGCGTGATGGTGTTGATGCAGATATTATTGTGCAGCACACCTCGTCAGGGTTGCCAACGTGAATAATTTCTCCACGGTGGCTATCATGACGTGATGTTCGGCACTAACAGCTGTCCGGCACCACCAAAATCTCTCGGTACTAGCAGCTGTCCGGCACCACCCAAATATCTCGGTACTAGCAGCTGTCCGGCACCACCCAAATCTCTCGATCCTAACAGCTGTCCGGTACCACCCAAATCTCTCTAACCTAACAGCTGTCCGGTACCACCCAAATCTCTCGGTACTAGCAGCTGTTCGGTACCATCCAAATCTCTCCCACCTATCTCACTTACTGGCCGCGCTAGGGAATAATGGAGCGAATGGTTGACACATGATTGCGATATTCTCCGGAATACAACAATTTACTTCGACGATGTTCAGTGCGGCATCCGGTGCCAAAAATATACGGCAGACGATCTTATTCGGTTAGTGTACGGCGCGAAACCGGCATGGATGTGGGTTGGAGAGAGGTCAAATTTTAACCCGTCGAATATTTGCGGCAAGTTACAAACGTATTGAGATATGCCCACGAGCTTTTCAACGACTGTCCATTGATCAATTATACGCCTCTTACCAAGCAAAAACTATGAGGTCGTGATTGTCAGGGGTGAGTAATATCAGAATGGCGTCTTGCTTGCCAAGTAAAAAAAAACGCATCGGTACACACAGATTAGCATAGAAACCGAACAAATAAGAAGATGTGATGTCTGTAAGCGAGAGTCTGTGACCAATCGCTAATAATCAACATCTTATGTTGTTTTGCTTTATTATTTCGATTTGAGCATGCCAATGCCAAAAACGTTTAAAAAAGAACTCAAAACTTGCACTGTTTGGACAAATCGGCCCAGCCGTTGTTGAGGTAGGCCGGGAGGAAATATTTGCCTCCTTCCGTGCGCGCGGATGAGGAGCGCGGTTAGCGTGGGTTTAAGCATGGTGTGTGCTACAAGAACATACATCAGCTGCACACTTGGGCGTGGCCATCGCACTGGACGGACTGCACGGATTCGCACACCAGCTCTACAGGCCAGGCTCACGGCCTGGCTTGACACATGGCACATGCTGGGGTGGGGCGGGGTGGGGGTGGGTGTTTTGAAGCGTGCCAGACCATGGAGGCCATTTGCGGCTCCTTTAAAGCGGGTGGGTCTTGCAAGCCTGCAAGCCAGTTTAAGGTAAGTGTACATGTACGGGAGTTATTACAGTTACGTCACAGTGTAGGTGAAGTTACAATCCTACAATTCTCACACGCAATACTCGGTAGGATATTACAGTCATCCTACTATTCCAACTTTGTACGCATCATAATAGAGACAATGATCATGCCAACTCCGCAATTATGATGCCAATTTTACCAACTCCGCACCTGACCACCCCAGCCACATCCACGGCAACATGCTACCGTCAGGTGCACGGAACACGCTAAGTCAATCGCACCGTCGTAAGGAAGTCACCCTTACTGTACTTACAGCTGGCATCGCAAAGCGAACAGGCTCAATACCGGATGAACAGCTTTACACACCGCATTGCCGAAACTACAACATCACACCAAGCACGGGTCACGTCCTTGTAAACTGCAGTATTTTTGATACTCAGAGACGACCAATTAAGCCTTCTGCCAAAAATAGGACATCAGCTTTTCGCTCGTCTCGCTGCTGGGTGACAAGCACACAGGCTATTCACTGATTAGCTATCTCGTTACCAGCAAACAGGCAGGAACGCTGTGGACAACACTCAACTGACGCAACTAACACGCACTCTCTGCTGGCGCTATCAGCCGTAGTAGCAACGTAAATAGCCGGCCACGGATAGCCGCGGACATAGATGAGCCGATTTGGTTTGCCACTTGAAGTAAATAGCAGCCTAGCGGTGCTGTTGGACGCAGATTGGCCGATTTGTAATACATTGGCACATGACGTGAATAGATAGCTAGCGATACAACCATCTGACTAAGATAAGCCTGTCTACAAAGCACAGTACTAATTCTGCACTCTCGCATGACCCCCTCTCACCCATAGCGCAAGCTGCCAGGGAGTGGCGGCCGACGTGAGAGGCGGTGTGGGCAACTACCTCCTGGTCCGCACAGTTAAGGTCACTCGACGCTCTCCAGCAAGAGCCAGCCATTCCGGCACCCCGGCAACACGAACTGCCTTCCCATCCCATCCCCACCCCGAAGTACAAACTATCTTGTGGAGTAGGCAAAGTAAATTAACATTTATCAAGACTACCTGACACACTTCGGAGACAGTTCCCCCGCTATCGACACTATAACAGGCACACGCACACACTACAGCGTGATACTCCCAGTAACGTAAATGCACTCTTGCTCTGACTGTGTTGCAAGCACACGCTCGCTGTATGGCGGCGATTACCTTTATGGTCCGGAACGTCTATGAGCACACTATCGCTGAAGCAAACGAAGCATACTATCACATGCTCTGTTCGTATGTTTTTAGATACTTCATTGCAAACCTGAAAATAACAATTGCCTTATTCTTGCTTGCTAGTTGTCTTGTTTCTTGTCCATTATACTCATTTCCCGTACACTTGTGCTCTCTAGAACACCGTGCACTTGATCTATTGTGAAATTGTACGCCTCTATAAAGGGTAGTGTTAGTAATGAAAGTTTTAGTCCTCATATTACCAGAATGTCAACTGATGTTCTGTATATTAACTACATACCATATTCTTTATGTCTGAGTTTCTAACTGTTATTTATTTGTGACACAAGTCCGATTTTAACTATTTGAATTTTGGGAAATCGATTGCATAACAAATTTACATCTCTATCCCGTATGAATAAGGATCCCATTGAATTGGCTCATGTCAATACGTATTGGAAGCGCTTTGAAAATTTAAATTGATGATATGCTCCCGTAGACAGGCGTCAAAATGGCGCTGTCACAAAGTTATCCCGGGTGGGAGTATTTGTCTGAAGAGAATAAAAGTTGCCTTTGTGATTGTTGCTATTTTTTTTCACGCACGAAAATATCGAAGAATATGAACATGTTTCACAGATGTATCTTGTCAGTGGTAGAAATACAATAAAAATATCATATATCGTGGATAAAGTATGCTTTATCATATAATCTCCAAGATGTTTTTTTTTATTATCGTATATTTTACTTCGGAATAACCGTACCATTTCTTTCAGAAAGTTTGATTCCGAGACAGTTTAGGACGACCTGCGCTGGGATTGTGCTGGTGGGGACGATCGACACCAACTTCGCCTCTGGGTGGGCATGATTGATGTCTATATTTGTGTCCATAGCCACATCCACTACATCTACGGGTAGACTCCACTGTAGAGCTTCTCTGTGATATGCATGCGTTAGTCTCACAAACAAATGGCTCTACGAATCACACACATATATCAATCACCATCATTGGATTTGATAAATAAAACCGGCGGCAATGGCAGCTGATGTTGTTTGTTGTTTGTTTATTGGGTGATTCGTGACGCGCCGCAAGCACAACTACGGCTAATGGAAAATTCCACCCTGTTTCGCCAGTGGGCCGTGTGAACCCGGGACCTTGTTGAACCCGGGACCTTGTTGAACCCGGGACCTTGGTATCCCGAGCTAGCACACTAACCACTCGGTCACGCCCGCCCCAACGTCAGCTGATACAGATGCTACACACACACACACACACACACACACACACACACACACACACACACACACACACACACACACACACACACACACACACACACACACACACACACACACACACACACACACACACACACACACACACACACACACACACACACACACACACACACACACACACACACCACCACCATATATATATATATATATATATATATATATATATAATATATATACATATATATATATATATATATATATATATATATATATATATATATATATATACATTATATACATACATATATATATATATATATATATATATATATATATATATATATATATATATATATATATATATATATATATATATATATATATATATATATATATATATATACGGTATATGCATATGTATATGTACCTGCAAACTTAAGGGCTATACATTGTCAAATTTCAGCTTACTTGATCATATTCCTGTTTCTGCTCTTCACAGGCACATCATATTACAAATAATGTCCATCGTGGATCCAGGCACTAGACTGCAATTGTGTGTGGGGCCGGGCACTGGGCTGCTACTGTGTGTGGGGCCGGGCACTGGACTACTACTGTGTGTGGGGCCAATCACTGGACTGCTACTGTGTGTGGGGCCAATCACTGGACTGCTACTGTGTGTGGAGGCGGGCACTGGACTGCTACTGTGTGTGGATGCGGGCACTGGGCTGCTACTGTGTGTGGGGCCAATCACTGGACTGCTACTGTGTGTGGAGGCGGGCACTGGACTGCTACTGTTTGTGGAGGCGGGCACTGGGCTGCTACTGTGTGTGGGGCCAATCACTGGACTGCTACTGTGTGTGGAGGCGGGCACTGGGCTGCTACTGTGTGTGGTGCGGCAGGCACTGTGCTGCTACTGTGTGTGGGGCCGGGCACTGAACTGCTATTGCGTTGGTGTTTCACTGTTCGACATCTCATTCGCCAGCCACTACAAACGTGGATGTCTTGATATGCTAAATAGGTGTATAAATAACGACATGGAGGCACCTGGAGTTCATTTTTCGTTTCCAAAATTTAACGTCTGAGCATGCGAACCAAACGATTGGGACAATTGTTGGTCATGCACCGTGCTGGACTATCCCATGCATTGGTCACCAAGTTGACATAAATGGATTTTCTTCTACCTATCACAGAGGTGGTTCTGGCCGTTCGTGAGTGGGCAGACTAATCTGGTCCGGCCTCCCCAAGTAAAATGCACGCTACCAGTTACTGCCAACACACGGTGACGGGAATCAGCGGCAGTATGGGCAATTTCATCCTTGCCCACACAAGATCCCTCGGTGCTCTTCAATACGAGTAGGCTAATGCCAGCACCCTGACAAAATGAGCTGTCTTGCCAATCCTGCCCCACCCCAAACTATGTTTACCCCGATTGCTCTTGAAGACCGCCCGTGACCTAGGAAGCATAACCTCCATCACTACAACATCCACATCAGCGAGCTCTACGCGGTGTCAGTGCTTCCCTTCGCATGCCCCGAGGCTACTCGTCAGTGTACGGTCTGATGCAGGCAGCGGGCTCGAGGGGCAACGCTACCGACACAACGGTGTGCCGACGGCCGCCGTCGAATGCGGACACATAATTGGTGCAACTATCGGCATTCCTTTCACATGAAGGTCTTCCTTGCATCACGAGCCTACTCGCCGTCCGCGGATGTCGATCCACCGGCTGGCTGGTGAATCAGTCTCCTTTTCGGCAACCTTGTCACTTTGAACCAAAACACCGGTCGGCCGACCTTTGGCAACCGTGGCGGTCAGCGGGCCGCCGTGCGACCCTTGCCCCCAGCCCTTCCAAAGGTCGGCCCGCTGACGTGTACGCTCCCGCTCCCCACACGGGTGCCCTATCTCTGCGATTCACGCCCGTCGCCGCCGACGTTCCGGACGAGTGCGTGTGACACACGCGGTGGGTGGTTCAGACGCTCAAGTGGAGAAAAAAGCCGAGTGGGAAAAAAGTCGGGACAAAAAATCACCGGGATGTTTTGTGCCGCACTCCAGCAAACTCTGACTCACTACACCCACTGAAATGCTCCGTGTTTGTCGGTGACTTTTTGCGCTTATCAATTACTCGTTCGCCGGCGATTTCGCCACCAGAGATATGCTGTGTTGATGACTTTCTTCTACCCACCCCTACTCAAAAAGGTCTGGAACCGGCTGCCCAGGCTTAGCGAATCAAGCAGAAACCGATGGAGCAGGATCGTATGGCCTTTGGGTTCAAATCATTTGACCACAATTTAGCCGAAGCAGCTGCGACCTCACGACCCCACGACCTCACAATCGCGACCTCACAATCTCGACCTCACAATCGCGACCTCACAATCTCGACCTCGCAATCACGACCTCGCAATAACGACCTCACTACCTCACTAACTCATGACCTGACGACCTGAAACCTCACGATCCGACGACCTCACGGACTGATGCAACTCTCGCCTCCAGCCCGGGGCAACTGATGCAACACCTGACGATCTTGTGTCGCACTGGAGGAAGAACGGTGCGCGTTTGCGTCGTTAGATGAACACTTCAGGCTGTTCTTCGTTCAAGTCGCGAATTGCCGGCAAAAACATAGTGACCCCAAACGATTAATATTTGGTGTAGTGGGGCGACCGAAGACTTAGCTAACCTGCTTGGTCATTGATCGTTCCAAAAACATGCTCGAGGTGATTGACGGAGCCTGCTGATGTATTTGGACTTACGAGGCACTGTATGGTTAATGGGGATAACTAAATTCAACCCAGCTTCAAATTATTATGCTGGGAAGTTGTTAATAGTGTTCCTGGTTGCTGGTTAAAAGTATTTCCTGGATAAGAGCGGTCCTGGATGTAGCATAATAGTGTCATATTGTGTAATGTACTGTATATCATAATAGTGTAACGTACTGGATAATATTGTTGCCGGGTACTGGACAGTACAAGTCCTGGGTACTTGTGAGAGCGTTCCTAGGTACTGTACAATGGTGTTTCTGGGTAGCATTGCTACATGGGTGCCGGATAGTAGTGTCTTTGAGTTCTGGGTAATATTGTTCCATGGGTACTGGACAGCAGCATTCCCTGGATCTTGGACTATGGTGTTCCATGGGAGACGGATAATAGTGTTCCCTGGGTCCTGGATTATAGTGTTCATAAGTAATGGATAATAGCGTTCCTGGGTACTAGATAAAAGTGTTCTTGAGTACCAGATCGTATTATTCCTGGGAATTGGTCAAACGTGTTCCTGGGTGCTGGATAATAATGTTTCCTGGGTATTGTATAATGATGTTCATGAGTACTAGATAATAGTGTTCCTGGGTACTGCATAATAGTCCCCCTGGGTACTGGGTAATAATGTTCCTGGATACTGGGTAATGGTGTTCCCTGAACAATGGACTACATTGTTACTGGGCACTGGATAGGCATGTTACTCGGTACTGGATAGCAGGGTTCCCTGGGCACCGGATAATAGTGTTCTTAGGTACTGGATACAAGTGTTCCCTTGGTACTGTATAATGGTGTTCCATGGGCACTGGGTAAGTGTGTTCTTGGGTACTGGGCAATAATGATCTCTCGGTACTAGACAGTAGCACTCCCTAGATACTGGATAATTGTGTTCCTGGGTACTTGATAGCAGTGTTTCCTGGCTGCTAGATAAAACTGTTCTTGGATACTGGGTAATAGTGCACCCTGGGCACTGGGCAATAGTGTTCTCTGGCCTCATTCCCAACGTCTTCAAAACGAGGTCAACTTATTTACTTCATCTTATCCTTCACCTATGGGTTGGATTGTATCAACTCGAACATCATTAGTATTCAAAGATACTGACGAATAACATGGTGGACGTTTGAATTGCGAAGCTGTTATAGGCCAATGTAATTAACAACTAAACGTGAATATTCTCAATATTTGCTACAAATTGGCTCCTTAGCTAACCTGAGGGATTAATCGTCAGCCGATTTTGAAACCTAGAGTGTAGAGGTCTAGTTTTTATTGTGAGACCATATCACGCGCAGTATGCTGGTGCTTGTTTCTTAACATCAGCGCTCTCCATTTGGAAACCATAGGAGAACCGCAACAACCCATTCCACTATGGAAGGTGGTAATAGATCGCGCGTGGGCGTTCCCAATTTTCAATTGATCAAATTGCTTCCATTGTGCGTCAGGGTAGCAAAGTAAGCAGGAAGGCGAAAGGCAAACCATCTCCATAGATGTCCATATGGCCTCTATATTGCGATTATGCTTTATCCAGCTTCAAGACCCTTATAGCTGAATGCAATTTCGTAGAATTCCTAATGGCGGCACGTGGTCCACATGGTACGAGAACCACCGCGGGGTCTTTATCGTCCGCACTGGCATGTGTTAGCAATTCGCAACATGACCACGGGTACATCATCTACATATTCTGTGATGGATAATTGGAAGTGTGACGTAGTCGTACATAGCTGTAGATGGCAACTATCCTTACTATTTACCACCAATGACTTGACATTTTTACCACCAACCACCATCCATGTACATACTTGAATTGATCCATTACTGAGCTACCAATGTCATGACCAAGTGACACGCTTGCAAACGAATGCTGAACGAAGCCATCGCTGGTGCAAGTCATCAGCACGTCATCAGCAGGCCGGTATTGTCATCAAATTATCAGCACGTCATCAGCAGGTCGACATTGTCATCAAGTCATCAGCACGTCATCAGCACGTCATCAGCAGGCCGACATTGTCATCAAATCATCAGCACGTCATCAGCACGTCATCAGCAGGCCGACATTGTCATCAAATCATCAGCACGTCATCAGCAGGCCGGCATTGTCATCAAGTCATCAGCACTTCTTCAGCAGGCCGACATTGTCATCAAGTCATTAGCACGTCATCAGCACCTCATCAGCATGTCATCAGCACGTCATCAGCAGGCCGACACTGCCCGCCGAGTGGTGCTGTAGTCGCTGCAGTGAGGCACCGCCGACCACGGCTAATTGCAGCGCAGCGCGGCCTGCGGGCGCGCTTTTTACGTGATCGAGACAAACGCGGAATACCGCCGCTTGCTCTGTCCGTGTAAATATTTGGCCTCATCTGCAGGAGCCGTGGTCGCCTGGCCGCGGCACTGTAGCGGCACGCGCCAGCCGACTCCGTCTGTGTCGTCTCAGCGGGATCCGGCTGTCGCGAGACGGGACATTCGGGGTCCGGCTGTTGCGAGACGGGACACTCGGGGTCCGGCTGTTGCGAGACGGGACACTGGGGTCCAGTGACGCGCCAGCCGGCTCCGTCTGTGTCGTCTCAGCGGGGTCCGGCTGTCGCGAGACGGGACATTCGGGTCCGGCTGTCGCGAGACGGGACACTGGGGTCCTGACGGCCACCGGTCCGCTTGTCGTTCACGGGTCCGCTGTCGCGAGACGGACACTGGGGTCCGGCTGTCGCGAGACGGGACATTCGGGGTCCGGCTGTTGCGAGACGGGACACTGGGATCCAGTGACGCCCCAGCCGGCTTCGCCTGTGTCTTCTCAGCGGGGTCCGACTGTCGCGAGACGAGACACTGGGGGCCAATGACTGTCGGCTTTCACCCACAGCACCGCCCAGCCGGGCGAGAAGCTCGCGCACGATTGTTATTTTCCCAGTCGCGTGGACGAGTTGTTTGTGGGCTTCGGAGCTGGACCAGAGGAAATGTCGAGAAGTGCGTGTTTGCCTCGTTTCGACGCTGCAGTGATTTCTCGGATTTTCCGGACGCTTCCGGGAGCCGTACATTCAAATGTACAACGTAGGATGGTTGTGAAAATGCACTTGCACCACGTGTTTCGTGCTCGACATGACCGCATCGCGCTGACAAGGCGACCAATCCGAAGTCACCATAAAAGATGCCAACAATTGCACGAAACTTTGATCCATGATAAGTAGGCATCCACTCTCACGGAAAATCTTCTCACCTTAACTCATATCAGTCGAGGGGGGCGGACACTTGGACGATCATGAAAACCGTTGGTGGTCCTTTTCCCTGCCACGTTTTGTCTCTCTATTTTAATTTTCACTTACATTAAGAGTTAGTTTGTGTGCAAACTACACAATCTGCATTTTCGATGCTTCCGAGCTTAGGTTAGTTTCCGATGCTTCGATGGCTTTGGCTTGCATGTTTCCAATAGTAGTGGTGGTTGACATGCCTATTCCTTGGGTGAGAATAGTACTCCCCTCTCTCTATAGGAAGGCTAGAGCACATCATTTAAGTATCATAATGAGCACATCATTTCTGTTCCCAGAGCGCATTCTTCACGTCGCTCGCCAGGCAGTTGACTGGATCAAGTAGTTTACGGCAGATAACATGGTTTGGATTACCCGCCCGGATTTCGGATCGGAATGGATTTCGATCGGATTGGATAGAGTTTTGACATCTTCGCATTTTTATTGGATTAGGGTTTGCTCTCGAAGCTTTGCTGTCGTTCTATTTACTGTCAATCAAGTTTCCCAACGGATTGCTTTTCGAGAACCATTCTAGTTGCCAGTGGATTTGCTTATAAATCGAATGAATAATGAATTAATCGAATCGAACGTTATGAACTCTATGAACTTTATGAATCGAACCTGTACGGTTCCAAGTTGGATTCAATTAGGGAACTTGAACCTGCGGTGTACTTCAGAGTACAACGTTGTCTAGTTCCATGTATGTACAACACACGTTCGTCTCACCCAGACAGATTCCACCAGGTCCGGCCGGCACGCTTTTCAAGCCAGAATAACTTGCGTTTGTTACAATGTGTCATGATGTAGCTCTCTCGCTAATGAATAGCAATCCTCCAATATTGATGATTTTGACACGCGTACGTCCGGGGGTGGGGGCAGATATCGCCCCTCCGGTTTTTCCTCATTTTCCTCCAAACTAATCGGGTTAGCAAGGCAAAACCTCGCATAGCTGTTCATTGGTCGTTTCCGCATATCCTCATACATGTTTAATCCTGGGTCATCTCAGGTCAGGTCACCATGTCAGGCGAAGTGACCCAACTGCACTCGGAGTTTTAGGTGCCATAACTTCCACAATAATTGGGCGATTGACTTCAAATTGATGACATTTCATGATCTCATGAGGGACCATAATATGTATATCGGTTTCTTTTCGTAACATTCACCTTAGCTCAGGTCGCGGCCATGGCTTCCCCATTATAGGGCTATGGTAAAATATACAAATGCTTCCTGGTTATATATTTGCGCCCGGAATGATATCACAACGGTTGTGGCATGTAGATGGAACCTATGCTCAATGTTACCGCTGATATTTTTGCTCAGAGTCCTCACCAAGGTCTCTGAGGTCACCTGAGATCACTACACATGTCTGCGCATTATATCGCACTGCATTGAGCTAGAAGGCTGAAATTACCGTCATTGTGCTTGTATCGCCGAGACCTGTCGATTGATATATTACATGACCTTCCTAGGCGACTTCATGACCTTGACCTGAGGTCATGACTTCATGACTTTGACCTGAATTTCGGTTGACCTCACCTTAGATTACACCGCCTATTATCGGTAGCGCATTTCAAGGACTGTCGAATAGCGTTCGCCGTTTGTTTCTATCTGTTACAGGTCCTGAGATATGTATCAATATTTGAGTCCCACCTGATCTGGTCGAATTTGTCATCGTAACCCAGTGACTTGAATGTTGACCTGAGCGAAAAAATGACCCAAACACTTTCGATAGAGCACGTCATCAGCTATCCAACTCCGTTTTCCGTTTGTCACTAGCTAGCATAGTTCTAGAGATCTTAGGGGGCAGACATCTGCCCCCCGGACATGCGAAGATGGCGCGGACCTCCGGACGTGCGAGTGTTAAGCGTCCCGAACCCCGTATTTATTTCATAGTACTGTGCCCAGTGACTTCCCTTTCCGGCTGCATTTTTCTGCTCGCACAGGCAGCCGCGTGGATTTAGCGTCCGGTCACGTGGCTGTGTCGTCATGGCACGTGACCTGCGTAGCGAGGTCGAGCAGCGTGACCAGTGTCAGTCAGATGGAGGGTACTGCGATGACACTCTATGTGCGACATGGACACTCTATGAGCGGGAAGGCTGTGAGTAGAAAAGCACTGAAACACATCGTGATCGATATGCTAATTCGCGAATTTACATAGTGTGTGTGATGCGTGGGGGAGGGGGGACGTGACTAAGGGGTGTGCGTGTTCCGGGATACCAAGAAACAGATGTTCATCACCACGCCCCCCCCCCATTCTCTCTCCAAGGCTAAGTGGGAGTGCAGGGTGTTGCGGGATACCAAGCAGCAGATGGTCATCACTACGCCTCCTGTCTCCAAGGCTAAGTGGGTGTGCAGGGTGTTGCGGGATATCAAGCAACAGATGTTCATCACGACGCCCCCTCTGTCTCCAAGGCTAAGTGTGAGTACAGGGTGTTGCGGGATATCAAGCAGCAGATGTTCATCACCACGCCCCCCTCTGTCTCCAAGGCTAAGTGGGTGTGCAGGGTGTTGCGGGGTACCAAGCAGCAGATGTTCATCACCGCCCTCTGTCTCAAGGCTAAGTGTGAGTACAGGGTGTTGCTGGATATCAAGCAGCAGATGTTCATCACCACGCCCCCCTCTGTCTCCAAGGCTAAGTGGGTGTGCAGCGTGTTGTGAGGTACCAATCAGCAGATGTTCATCACCTCGCCCCCGTCTGTTTCCAGGGTAAGTGGGCGTGCAGGGTGTTGCAGTATACCAAACAGCAGATGTTCATCACGCCGCCCCAAATGTCTCCAAGGCTAAGTGGGTGTGCAGCGTGTTGTGAGGTACCAATCAGCAGATGTTCATCACCTCGCCCCCGTCTGTTTCCAGGGTAAGTGGGTGTGCAGGGTGTTGCAGTATACCAAACAGCAGATGTTCATCACCCGCCCCCTGTTCCAAGGCTAAGTGGGTGTGCAGGTGTTGTGAGGTACCAATCAGCAGATGTTCATCACCTCGCCCCGTCTGTCTCCAGGGTAAGTGGGCGTGCAGGGTGTTGCAGTATACCAAACAGCAGATGTTCATCACCCGCCCCAATGTCTCCAAGGCTAAGTGGGTGTGCAGGTGTTGTGGGTACCAACAGCGGATGCCATCACCCTCCTCTGTTTCCAGGGTAAGTGGGTGGAGGTGTTGCGTATACCAAACAGCAGATGTTCATCACCACGCCCCCTCTGTCTCCAAGGCTAAGTGGGTGTGCAGCGTGTTGTGAGGTACCAATCAGCAGATGTTCATCACCTCGCCCCCGTCTGTCTCCAGGGTAAGTGGGCGTGCAGGGTGTTGCAGTATACCAAACAGCAGATGTTCATCACCCCGCCCCAAATGTCTCCAAGGCTAAGTGGGTGTGCAGCGTGTTGTGAGGTACCAATCAGCAGATGTTCATCACCTCGCCCCCGTCTGTCTCCAGGGTAAGTGGGTGTGCAGGGTGTTGCAGTATACCAAACAGCAGATGTTCATCACCCCGCCCCAAATGTCTCCAAGGCTAAGTGGGTGTGCAGGGTGTTGCGGGTTACTAAGCAGCGGATGGCCATCACTCCGTCCCTCCCCGCCCCTCTGTTTCCAAGGCTAAGTGGGTGTATAGCGTGTTGCGGGATACCAAACAGCAGATGTTCATCGCCACGTTCCCCTCTATCTCCAAGGCTAAGTGGGTGTGCAGGGTGGTGTGAGCTACTAAGCAGCAGATGGCCATCACCCCACGCCCTGACGAGTCAATTCTTGAGCCGGATTCAACCAGCGCACACTCTTTAGTTGTGGACATTCCTAGCACGAATCGCACTGCTGACGCGATCCGCGAAAATCGTGATGAATGTTATAATAAACCATATCATAGCACACCAAAATTAAACATGGGCTCCCTCGGGCGCTGCAGCAGGCCACCAGTTCGACCGCTTGTACCCTGTGGCTGCCATGGCTACCAGGGTCCAATTTGATATCGATGAGTGTGAATGTTTATTCGGTTGGCGGGGTTGCATCGCGACATGGGCTGCTCTGGAGGAAATGACTGCTGGAGCTGTTGACCCGGGCCCGTACTACCCTGGAATTTAGGCATACACGAAAGTGGAGACCACCAAAGTCGCTGCCAATGCCTATTTGGTGTGGGTGAGACTACAGGAAACAGCTCACTGATGTGGCGAAGAAGCTGGAAAGCACAAGTTATCACCACGGCACTATTTTCAGCCTTTTGACCGAATGATAGCTTATCAGAGGGAAAGAAAATAGCATAACAACAGCGGACTATCTCAGAGGGCTGGAGGGGAAGGGGCGAAGCGGAGGGGAGGTCAGAAGCCATCAACCTGAGGTGTGGACCCATGCTAACTCGGCACCTGTGCTGTCCTTACTGTGGATTGTGTTCAGGAGGCAGGGGTGGGGGTTCGCTTGTTCTGTCAATTTATCTAAAAAATTAAACGGTTGATGTGGTTTGCGTTAGCGGCAATCGATAGGCCGGCTCAGGCAAAACCGCCCATGTTAGCAGTTTAGACCTCGTCGATTCGAGTGGATGGGGTGGGGGTAAAACCACCCCGTGCAGTTATTTTTTACTAAAGCGGAAAACGGCATGATACAATGGACCCAGATTTGGCTCAACTTCCCTGCACCAAATTAACATGCTTAAAAAAGTGTGTGGTCGGGTTGTTTAATGCTACCTTAGCCTGCTTACCATAGTTAGCCTGTCTGCCGCAGGCTAATTGTGGCCACCTACAGAAAATAACACAACTGACAAAATTGCTACCTCAGATTTCCTGAATATTGTGATTGGACGACACTAGTGCTAGTGCTAAACAACAACAGCCCATCTGAACATGCCTACATACGTCATTCGAGATTTAAATGCTGACCTGCTCTCAGTTCAAAATGGCCACTTTGGAGACCCATTTTTCATGTATATGTGCTCTCATGATTTTCTTCCTCTAATATCAAAGGCAGCTCGTGTATGTGATACATCGTGCACATTATTCGACAATATTTTCTGTAATAATGTATCAAAGATAAAACAGACCGGCATTATTAAATCTTATTTCTCTGATCACTTCTGTATTTTTACATCAGAATTTACAGTGAAACAACAATAAATGCAAAAAGAACAAGAGCTACCTTTGACTTTCGCAAAATGGGCAGTCTGAGGAAGCATCTGCCCAATGAACTTAAGGCCATGTTTTATGAAAATCATCCTGAAGAAGCATGTAGCAGCTTAATTAATGCATATCAGTGTGGGATTGATCAATTTTACATATACTGAAGTCTTATCAAGAAAAATTGCCTCCATAAAACCATGGAATTCACCTGCAATGATATGATGAATCAATCAAGGGGAAATATTATCTAATAAAATATTAAACCGAAATATCGAACTGTTGAAAGCAAAAAAAAAAAAAAAATTACGTTGATTGCAACGATTAGAAAGGTAAAAATACTTCATTATGAGGCTGAATTTGACAAACCTCAAACTAATCCAAAAAAAGACATGGAAAGCGTTTAATCGGATATTGAGAAAAAACACCCTTCAAACACAATAATTCCAAATATAGTAACCCTAAAAAAGGAAAACAGATACAGGAGTCACTCAAGAAAATTATGCAGCTATAGCTGAATGGTTCAACAAATACTTAGTAGAAATTGCACCAAACTTGAAAGAACAGATTCCTCAAAGCAACACCAATGCTTTAGATACATACATACATACATACCCATGTATATCAATTGCAATATTAGCAATAACAGGGAACAATTTAGATACAGTCGTTGCTTCTTTGAAACAATGTTGGGTCAGGAATTCATGAAATAAAGTCTAGGATATTTAAACAATCATATATGTCAATGTTACCACACTTAACCCATGACATTAGCTCATGCCTGAATAGTGGGATCTTCCCCAAGCCATATAAAATTGCTATTATAAAGTCCATCTACAAAAAGGTGACCCAGCACCATTTTGTAACTAAAGACCTATTAGTATTATTCCATACATGCCAAAACTATTAGAAAAGATCACCTACAACCACTTCTCGGAACATTTCACACTACACAATCTATTTTCTGATTAACAATTTCGTTTCAGAAGGGGTAGGTCCGCATTCTCTCGAAAAGATAGGTCCACATATATGCCTCTTCTTTTGATTGAGAACCTGATCACCAAAGGATTTGAAAATAATGAATTTAATTTTTATAGCCCTGTTTCGCCTTCCTTTTCTGATTCCAAATACATTTTTCTTGAAATCTCCCCCAAAATTGACCCCACAGAGCTAAATACATGATTAAATGGTGAAATCTTAGGCCCCCTAGTGACATCACTTTTGGGGATACAATTTTGGGGTGGTGTCTGGCCCTACTCGTCGAGCGCTTTGCGATGACACCTCTTTCGTTGTCGTGCGACGCTTAGTTTGGATATTAGTGGGGCGGTTGATTGTATCAACCCACCGAGACTGGGTGTGAGGATGTGACGGAAAGACGGGGAGGGCTAAGGTGGACATCTACTCGATACCAGGGGGGGGGGGGTCTGCTTGTATTGGCTCGGTATTATGACGGATTCTTTCCATTTGGGTCGAATAACTCAGAGGCGAAGTCCAAAAGTTGTTGCATGCTTATGTCACGTGCCCTGCGACTGCAACTGTCAGTATGTAGTAGAGTAGCAATGTAGCAATGTAGCAATATAGCAATGTAACAGATGTAGCAGTGTAGCAATGTAGCAGTGTGACAATGTATCAGTCTAACAATGTAGCAGTGAAACAATGTAGCAGTTTAACACTGTAGCAGTGTAGTGGTGTAGTAGTGCAGTAGTGTAGTAGTGTAGTAGTAGTAGTAGTAGTAGTAGTAGTAGTAGTAGCAGTGCAGTGCTGCCGGTGCGACAGGCAGAGCGTGACGGTGGAGTGCAGCAGCCACTCAGAAGCCGCAGCCCCCTAGAGTCGCCCAGAAGCCGCAGGCGCAGCCGCCGAGTCGCCCAGAAGCCGCAGCCCCCTCCCCGAGTCGCCCAGAAGCCGGCAGCCGCAGAGCAGAGTCGCCCAGAAGCCGCAGCCGCAGCCGCCGAGTCGCCCAGAAGCCGCAGCCCCCTCCCCCCGAGTCGCCCAGAAGCCACAGGTGCAGCCACCGAGTCGCCCAGAAGCCGCAGCTGCAGCCGCCGACTCGCCCAGAAGCCGCAGCCGCAGCCGCCGACTCGCCCAGAAGCCGCAGCCGCAGCCGCCGAGTCGCCCAGAAGCCGCAGCCGCAGCCGCCGAGTCGCCCAGAAGCCGCAGGCGCAGCCGCCGAGTCGCCCAGAAGCCGCAGCCGCAGCCGCCGAGTCGCCCAGAAGCCGCAGCTCCAGCCGCCGAGTCGCCCAGAAGCAGCAGAGTCGCCCAGAAGCCGCAGCCGCAGCCGCCGCGCCGTGTGCGTATCCGTCGGTTGGTATTTGAGCGCCGATAACGACGCAGAGCCGTCGTGTCTGTCGGCGGCCGCGGGAGGCGCGCCGCAGGTGACGCCGACGACATCGGCCCAGCTGGGTACCGACACAGCTGGCGTGTTTCGTCGCGTCGCCGAGTGCCGAGTGCCTTGTCGAGTCTTATCCGTGCCCGGCCGGAGCGGCTATCAATCGAGTGGGGTGTCGTGTCGCCACTCTGGGGCTCGGGCGGTTACGCTGTTCACACGAGCGGAGGAACAGCCAAAAAGGACGCGACTAAAACCTACTGGCATTTTGCTTTTGTAAACGGATTCTGACATACCAACACATTTGAAAAGCTTAACAATATTTTCGTAAGTTTTCATAATCGCATCGTCCACGGAAACTTCGGTGCTCGAGCAAGCGGGGTAAATAAAAAATCAATAATAAATAATATTTTGACCAGACTGGTATTGATGCCCCGAATGGATGAAGCACATATAGCCAATGCACTATCGGCTAGAGGACGAGGCTGGTGTTCGAGTTCCTTGCACGCTTCGTTTTAGAACACACATATTTTGACCGCTGGGACATGCAGCGTCGCCCATCTCTCACGCAGATTGGTCGAGGATGAACTTGGCAATCTCGCGAATTGTGGGACTATAACCCACGATCTTACGATCAATAGTCTAACGCCTTCTCGAATGAGCTACCGTGACTGTGCACGAAGTCATAGAAAGAGCCGCGAAATAAACACCGAAATGCACACAAATCCGTATAACTTTGTAATTATTAATTTGACCTCACCACGTACATATGTGGTGGGTCGGGCCTACATGCAATGGTCGAAACGATTTCCTCGCGTATGGCATGGCATTCTAAGGAGGACAAGACAATAAACAGTGTAGAGTCCTAGGCAGTCGCTACATCAACAGAGCACACAAAAAAACAGAACCCTCAGCAAGGGACACCCCAGCTGGAAGCAGGTTCCTGCGTGTATGCCACACTCAGGAGGGCACTCAGGAGCGGAGGGTATAAAAGTCAATAGTGTAAGTGGACGGAGCTCTCGGGGGACAGGACATTACAGACGGTAAAACACACATTTTGGCAGGGTACTTTGGAGAGGAGGGCAAGGCACTAAGTAGAGCAGAATTCTAAGCGGATCAAAACACGCTTAGTAAGAGCACAGCCTCAAGGAGAGTACAGCCTCAAGGAGGGCACCAGTGTAAGACTTAAAGGGCAAACAATTCAGGAATGGAACTGACAAAAGAGCTTGGCTGCAACAGTGCTTCCCAATTTATGTAAAAATATGCCCTGCGCCAGCCTCATGGGCGCCTACAACTTCATGGGGTGCTTACAGCGTCAAATGGCGTCTTCAGTGTCAATGACCACTGCGGTCTTAATAAGCTTCTTGAAGTAGAAGACCTATCCAGCTTTTCTTCTGTCCTCAGCCGGTCCTCAAGAACCCTAGAGACCCCATGGAGTTGAAGCGAGGTCATTGTCACCGAGTGAAGTGTGCATGAAATGTTTGGTCTAGCGTGGCAGAATTTTAAAATGTTTTCTTCCTTCCAGTGTAAGTTTTGCGTTACGAGGGAGAGGGTGGGCACCCGCTCCCTCGCTCTGCTGAATGCCCTCCTCTTGCCCGCGCCTCTGACAGTTCCTTCTCCTGACATCATTCACATTCCCTATCCGATCGTCTTTCGTAATCGTATCAGCATCGTAATCTGAACATCATCGCCCTTCGTGAGGTCAGAACAAATATGATATTGTTATCATCACAGCTGTTAGCACACATGCATGGCCTACTTGAATATCGATAACTTCATGTACTTATATGCAGTGCATCACAGCTTAACTGCATCATTGAATTACTGGTTTGGTCTCATGAGTTCATATACAGCGTTCTCGACAACGTTTGCTCGGTATGTAACCACAACGTTTCAGACTGGGTGAAGCACTGCAGTTCATGCACATAGCATCCGTCTCTTTCATGAGATCTACCTAGGGGTGACAGTGCATACATAGCTAAGTCCCTCCCTGGAAGCCGTGGTAAGACTAGAATTGTTTAGTCAAGATCCATAAAGAAAATGCTAGAACTGTTCAAGTTTCAGAGATCTAGCTTAGACTCTGAAAATTGCATCAGAAAACTCCAGGAGACCAAATCTACCCTCACACAGATAACGGACCAAAGGACATGCATAGAACATTTGGTTCAGTACAACCTGACAAGATATTTTTTTTCAAGATTCTCCCCAAATAATTAATGTGTCTGTCATTCACAAATACGACGCATGCAGACGTGTGGTGTTTCCAATGGGCACGCTATGGCGGCATGGCTCGGGATTCACATGGGCATATTTCTGCCCTATGCGCGTGGGTCATCATGTTGGATCCAATTGAACAAATTAGCACCCAACGTTTCTCCGAAATGTTACCATTGGAATTGGTCACAGCAAGCCAAACCGTTGCATACAATACTGAATGAAAAAGTGAAGTTGTAGCGATGTTGTTGCGAGAGGAAAGAATAGAAGATTAGGTGGGTTTTTGTCCCGACAGAAATTGTATGCTTCTTCGACTAAATGAGCACTTCACGTATCGCGTACCAACTTCTATAGGGCTCCAAAACCTGGATGTGAATCTTCTGTTCCATTGTGTTTTGACCTACGAAGAAATAACATATCTATGATTAACAATGCAAATATGTGGTATTGATACATATGCACTAGTGATCAACATAATGTCCTGCAGTATCAGGACTTACCTGATACTGAAAGCTATGGACATTATCAATCGGACAAAATTGGGGAAATGCTAACGTAATGCGAGCAGCTGGGGAAGCTTTTTGTGGAAATGTTGCTTGATATTTGTAATTGAAGGTAATGGTGATTAATATTTGTACCGTATCTAAGACGTGAAAGTCAAGCTTATGGATTTTAGCTGACTTAACCATTTCCCTTATGCTTGGTTCATGCTTGCAAACCAGTCTTTCGTATTATTATGATCTCGTTACGACTTCCACTTAAGGGGTGAATACAAATTTGATCGCGAAATGAAGTGCAATTCATGGACCGGAGGCCAGGCCCAGTCCACTCCCTCCCCCCCCCGCCACTGTCCTTCGCTGCGTCTCAACCTTTGTAGCTTCATAGTCATGCATGAAGTTCATTGAATACTTACGTAAGTTTCACGCTTTCTTCTGCAGCCCAGATCACTAAATAGTATCATGGGTGCTTCCTAAGACCAGCTCATCGACGGCACTGTTTTACGTACATAGTTATTTATCAACTGCATCCGCGTTCATATGCCACTTCCATTTCATAGCCGCACGATTCTCAAAACAAAACCCACATCATTCTCAAGATAGCATTCTCAAGATATCACAAAAAGTCGTCCGTGAAAGCAGACATGTCTGCATTCACGATGAATGTAAAACAGACCAACCTTACATCATGTTGTTTATTGCCGCCATCTCAGCTGCGAAAAGCTGGCGACCCGCCGACTCGATGACCTCGATGACCTGGCACTGACCTTGAGAGCCGCGGGTGACGACGCTCCTGTTGCCGAGCAGAACGTAGCCGTTGAGATGCAGCGACCGCCAGGACGCGCCCAGCAACAGGTGCTCCCCGGCGTGCGCCCGCAACAGGGCAATCTGGCGGACACGGGCGACACCTGTCAGGTCGGCCGTCAGGTGAACTCAGACCCATCAGGTCAGGTAGGAGAGAGCCACCAGCTCCGGCTAGGTGTCAGATGAGATTCACCAGCTCAGGCTAGGTGTCAGATGAGACTCACCAGCTCCGGCTAGGTGTCAGATGAGGCTCAGCAGCTCCGGCTAGGTGTCAGATGAGACTCACCAGCTCTGGCTAGGTGTCAAGGACAGGGCTAAAAAAATGGTTTCGTGGTCGTCGTCCAAATCCGGAATAGGCTTGGTGGTTGTCACCTTTTGTGCAAACGATAACATTACGCTACATGGCCCGGAACAGGGGTTCCCAACCTGGGGTGATGCGCTGGCTTGTGGAGGGGTGGGGGTGGGGTTATAGCGGGGTTTCGTCAAACCTCGAGTATGGAGAGTACTGTGTACATTTGCCAAAAAACTATGCACATATATCAGCAGGAAATACTACATGTTCCCAGCCTTGAAAATGAACTTTGGTTATGAGGCATTCTGAATTTAATACGGGGTAATCACGAGGTTGGCCTAACCCAAAGGGGGTAATGATAGCTCGAAAAGGTTGTGATTTCCTGGACCTATAACAAATTGCGTCGATTACCTTTATACAGAATATCTTGCCGCCAATTTCCTTTTCGGCAATTCGGCGTCGTCAATGCACCCATGTTTTGCAGCACTGTCAATGCACCCATGGTTTACGAGCCTTAATAATGCAAGGGCTTAGAAGTGTCGTGAATTTAAGCCGGCTTAAATAATAAGCCAGTTTAAACTGGCTTAAATTAATAAAAGCCACTGGCTCGGATAAATTCAATTGAAGCCAGCTTTTTTCCATCCCTAAATATAGGTAGGTAGGTACCTACCTACATATAGGGATGGCAAATTTAAGCCACCTGGTGGTTTAAACCAGTTTAAACCAGCCGGCATAAATTAATTTAAGCCACCCTGGCTAAAATTATGTTTTGGATATGGCTGGAGTGCAGTGACAAACAAAAGTTAGGGAAGCATCAATTATTCCAAAATGTGCTGCACTCCATTTTATTTATAAACAAACACTCCCTAGAATTTCCCAAAACTCTAGCTGGGTTCTAGGTATACACTCCACAAGTCAGATTTTTACCCATTGGGTACCTAGCCATTGTATAGCTAGGTACCTATTTTATGTTACCTTAAAAGTAACTATATGAGCCAGACCAATTTGTGATGTTTTGACATAGCTTTCCCATTGTCTTACTGATAATAGTATATGTAGGTAGGTACCTACCTACCCATATTCATAAATAACAGTAAGCAATCTGTTTGCTTATTGTTTGCTACAGTAAGCAATCTGTCTACCTATTGCACATTTTGCACACATTGTCAACTATTGCACACCTTTCATGACATTGTATGGTAGCACATTATTTCCTGTTAGCACTAACACTTGTGGAAGTGGAGCATTAGATCCATTAGATGAGCATTAGATGAGCTTCAAAGCATTAGATGATAGGTGAATCAACCTAATGTCCATACTTTGGGTCAGAAACTGTCACTAACCATCTGGTCATGCACAGTAGGTCTTCATTGTACTCTCTCTAGGTATGGTATTTTACACTTGTATTGTGCTGAAGACCAACACTGTCAATGCACCCATGGTTTGTGAGCCTTATAAGTGTGGGACTTAGAAGTGTCGTGAATTTAAGCTGGCTTAAATAATAAAAGCCAGTTTAAACCGGCTTAAATTAATAAAAGCCACTGGCTGCCATAAATTGAATTTAAGCCAGCTTTTTCCCATCCCTACCTACCTATACATACTATTATCAGTAAGACAATGGGAAAACTATGCCAAAAACAGCACAAATTGATGTGGCTCAAATAGTCACTTTTCAGTTAACATAAAATAGGTACCTAGCTATCAAATGGCTATGAACAGTCTGTCTAATATGTATCTTGCTACATATTATCTGCAGAATCTTGCTGCAGAAAGACTGAGACGAGCATGTGAAGTGGTCCGAAAAATGGCAAATGAAATTTAATTTTGATAAGTGCAAAATCATGCATGTAGGTAGGTAGCATATCAAGGCTCCATACTTGATGGGTGGGCAAGTACTATCTGTGACTCAGCAGGAGAAGGAATTAGGTGTTATTTTGAACACAAAATTGGGGGCATCAGAACAGACCAAAGAAGCCAGGAAGAAGGCACTAAGAATGCTTGGGGCAATAAATAGGAATGTATCATACAAAAGTGAGGAAGTCATCAGGAAGCTTTATTGTGCATATGCCAGGCCACATCTGGAATATTGTGTCCAAGCTTGGTCCCCTAGTTATGAAAAAGATTGTTGGCTTTTAGAGAGAGTACAAATGAAGGCAACAAAAATGGTGAATGGTATGGGCAACCTAGCATATGAGGAAAGATTGAAGAAATTGAATATGTTTTCACTTAGATATAGAAGGCTGAGAGGAGATCTCATCGAGGTCTTTAAATTTGTCCATGGTCTGGAGAGGGGATACCTTGGGGAAATGTTTGAATTGAACAGAAATGATGCAATTAGAGGTCATAAATTCAAAATTAAAGTTAACCACAGCAGAACAAGGTTAAGGCAAACTTTCTTCACCAACAGGGTAGTAGAACACTGGAACCAGCTGCCAGAAACCATTGTCAGTAGCAACACACTGAACATCTTTAAGAACAGCATAGACAATCATTACAAGAATAGTGGGCTTGTTTTTCTGTATTCCAGGGAGAGTTGATCAACACATTTGGTGGACAACTGGTTCAGTGTACAGAGTGCAACCAAGAAGGGCCCTTGTGGCTCATAGTTGCACTGATCTTTTATGTCTTTATGTCTTTTATCTCCCTCAATGACAGTAGTTGGATGTCAAAATCCTGGTATTTACAAATACCATTTCTAACTACCAGCATCCAGGGGGCTACATGTTAGACCAACTGTACCTAATGGCTTGTGGCTTGTAAACATCTGGCTTGTGGAGTGCATACCCATAACCCAGACAGAGTTTTGTGGAATTCTAGGGAGTGCTTTTGGCAAATAAAATGGAGTGTAGCACATTTTGGAATTATAATTGATGCTTCCCTAACTAATGTCCATCACTGCCCTCCAGCCATACCAGAAATATAAGTTAAGCCAGAGTGGCTTAAATTAATTTAGGCCAGCCAGTTTAAACCATGGTTTAAACCACCAGGTGGCTAAAATTCACCATCTCTATATTGTATGCATTGCCACCACAACTGCAGTGCAATGCCTGCTGAGTTGGTACCTACACACCAAAATATTTTTTTCTAATTACATTTAGGTGACTATATTTTACTCAAATGTAATCCATATACCAATATTTTCACCTGAGCTTGATGGTTGATGATCCAGTGCTGGCTTGCAAGTCCAGTCAAATCGCCTGCCAGGGCCAAAATGGCTATCTTGCAGTACTCTTAACACTGGTAGACCTGGGTGCTTTACTTTTGAATGTTTGTAAATGCTCTGTGCAGTACCTTTCCAATCGCAATGTCCACATCTACAGGATGACCTTACTAACTTTGTCACCCTTACGCCCTGGCCCTGAATAGAGTCGGTTTCTGGAGTCTGTTTAAGACCGAACCACTTCATTTGGTCTCATATAAGTCAGAAAATGAAGAAAAAAATCGTTTGATTAACACTCCAGATAATTCGAACTTGGTAGTTTTATCTTCCCGCACTCATCCACCACTCATCAATTATAAAGAACCGTGATCAATTCCCTATTTCACTCTTCGACGCACATCGTCGCGTTTAAAATGGAAATGGACGGATTTGAAAGCGAGGAATGCGCGTAAAAGAATGATATTCTTCTAGATTCTTTCCAACGATTTTAATGAAATAAAAAATATTATCGTACATCCTACATGAAAAAAGGTTTCAAATTAAAATTGTTTTAAAAAATCAGCTAATGTTATAAATTATTCATTACTTAACGTAGGTCTAGTGTTGTTTTAGTACCCGTGGTCTAGTCGATTGCCTCCAAAGCCGCTGAGTATACCATAGTTGGGTACTTCCGTACCGCTGCCATCGAGCATAAAGTGGTACCGGGCGAGTTCGACAACCACCGGCGACCAGAAGGCATGCCATTGGCTCTGTGCTAAACGGGAGACAATTTTATCGTCGGCGGTCGTCTGAACGATGGAATGGTTGTCTCGACGATACTTTGTTGCCGTTGTCATTTTTTTTGCCGCTGAGCGTACTAGATACTAGATACTAGAAACCCAAAAGCGTACGATGGGAATGAAGAAATGGTAGCGTGGCGGTGGGTGGTAGAGGTCTGCACGGTTAACATTTCTAGAGGTCTGCACGGAGAAACATTTCCAGTCCCGGTCCAATCCGATTCGTTTCAATCCTGCGTACCTTGACACGGATATCGTGACGTAGTCAATTTTATGTATAGTAGGTACCATTTATATGATTTCACATATAATATTTATAATG
Source organism: Imbricaverruca yamaguchii (assembly GCA_034440575.1). Taxonomy (NCBI): domain Eukaryota; kingdom Metazoa; phylum Arthropoda; class Thecostraca; family Neoverrucidae; genus Imbricaverruca; species Imbricaverruca yamaguchii. The sequence continues at coordinate 1,772,001 of JAOTOL010001635.1, forward strand.
ATATGGAAATGTGGTCGCCAAAAGTCCCCGTTCGTGGTTGTCGTCCACGACGACAGAACGATACGATTTTTTAGCCCTGGATGAGACTCATCAACTTCGGCTAGGTGTTGGATGAGACTCAACAGCTTCTGGGTAGGGTTTAGATAAAAATCATAAAGGGGGGGTGGCTAGGTGATGAAGAAGGGACACACCCGCCCCCGCCGGGTAGGAGAAAAAAAAAAACAACATAAAAAGGGGGGGGGGGGGGGGGGGGGAGGGGGGGGCTGGGAAGGGGAAAACCAAAAAGCCCCATGATGAAAAATAAAAAATTAAATGGAGTTAGCTCATAAGAGGTGCGTTCCTTTTATGTATAAAAAAAAAAAAATATGAGTACAAAAAAAATTCCCAAAAAAAATATAAAAAAAAGCAAAAAAAAAAAAAAAAAGGAAAAGAAAAAAAACAAAAAAAAATGGAGGGGGAACCGGACGACATAAAAAAAAAGAAGAAGAATAGAAGAGGAGAAAAAAAAAAAAAACCTTCCAACCATGTGCACAATTAACATGCATGTTCGAGGCATTGCATCTGACACTACGAGAGCCCAAGACAATTGTCAGAGACTTGCCGCAGAGGGCACCGCCACGCATAGACGGTCCCTGAGCCAACGGCGAAGGCTTCTGAGAAGTCAAGGGGGCTATATCACCTACAGGGTGCTAGACCTACCAGGGGCCCTACAAAAATGCATGCATCCTGTTAAGAAAATCCTGTGTTCGCGCTTGGGTCCAGGGTTCCTTGCTACTGACTCGGTGCCATCTCCGACCGCTATAATTCCTCTCTGTCGGCTCAGTGGTCATCTCTGTCGGCTCAAGGTCCGCAATGCTGGTAGGGTCCTCGCCGTCAGCTCGCGGGTCATTCCAGCGACTCGGGGCCCCTCTGTCGGCCTAGGGACCCTTTAATTTGACCCGCATCTGGGCTCTCGACGTCTGCCAATGAGTACCCTCCGTCGACTCGGGGGTCTCGTGTCGGCCCGGGACCATCTCCATCAGCTCGGGTCCCCTTTCGTCGGCCCAGGAGCCCCTCACCTCGACTCAAGGGCCCCAGACGTCGGCTCAGGTATCCTTAAATTTTCAACACTGGGCCTCCCCCGATCAACCGCATGCCCCTGGGCGGACAATTTTATTGCGTGCGTCGTCGTGGCCTATGCTAAATGTGACAAAGGATGGTTGATGACTTAACGATGCGTCAATTAAATAAACGACTTGCTCAAGGGCCCACTTGGGCCCAGAAGGTTCATGACCCCATGTCCACCTGGATCCGCCACTGCTGTTCCATGCAGTACCTAATAGAGTTTTGTACAAGCAGGTAAATTAGCTTTAAAAATAAGGGGACCGGGGTAGACGTGATCTTAGCCATACTGACGTCATCAATTTGCATATATTGTCAGATTCCTACTGCTCCGACAACAAACCTCACATATGCTTGATGATTATTGGGATTTTAGGGTGCGTGAACCCAATTGGGATATATTTCACCCTTACATATGCTTGAAACGGAGGAGTAGATGTTATGCACACCCCAGTGCTTTAGTAGATCACATGCACATTCCAGCGCATTTAGTAGATCTCTTGCAAACAGTTTGCTTTTGTAGATCTTCTGCACACCCAGCTGATTTAGTAATTCTTGTGCACATCGGGGTATTTTGGTTGATCTGCTATATGCTCTCCAATTTGTGTAGATTTTCTGCACACCCCAGTTTTGTAGATCTTATGCACGTGATATTATGGACGCATACCTTCTGCGTACAGATCTCATAAACGTGGGTCTTATGCACACAATACGCATAAGACGGTGTGCAACAGCGTTTGTGCAAATCTCCTGCACACATCCAGGTTCTGGTAGACCTTCTGCACACCTCACCGTGCTTGTATATTTTCTGCACGTAGACAACATGAGCGTAGGTCTTATGCACGTAGAACGTATGAACGTAGAAAGTATGAACATAAAACGTATAACGTATGCACGTATGAACGTATGAACGTATGAACGTATGAACGTATGAACGTAAAACGTATGAGCGTAGAACGTATGAACGTAGAACGCATGAACGTGGAACGTATGAACGTGGAACGCATAAGCGCAGAACGGACGAACATAAAACGCATGAACGTAGATATCACGGACATCCCTGCTTCTTCTATATCTCATGCACGTCAACACGTCTTTGTAGATTTCATGCATAACTTGTCGTTTTTGTAGATCTTCTGCACATTGATCTTATCAAAGTAGAGCTGATGAACGTAGATCTTATATGCATAAATCTGATGAACGTAAGTCTTGGGGACATCTACATAGTTTTTGTAAACTTCTTGTACATCTCATCGCTTTTATAAATCTTCTGCACATCTCTTGCTTTTGTAACCCTTCTGTACGCACGACTGTTTTGCATATATTCTGCACGTAGACCTTACAACCGTATATCATTTGCAGATTCCAGTGTTTCTGTAGATCTGCACACTCCACATTTTTTGTAGATCTTCTGCATGCAGACGCTATGAACGTAGAGCTTCTGCACGCAGATCTTATGAACATCCACCATGCAGATAACAATGTGCATAACAGGTTCGACAGTTGAAAGTGAACACCAGATGCTTTCCGACTTCTGATAAGCCACTTTTGATCCAGCCCATTTGAGCGCATTTGTGTACACGGACGACAGTGCATGGCTGGGAGCCTCGATTAGCCGTGGATCGTGGCGACACGCCGCTCTCACTCGATCGCTGCTTTGGAAACGGGTGGCCTGATTTAGTTCAGTTACCCGCCCTGGATGTTCGAATGGCCTCAGCAATGAGGACCCCGATAGTCAAGATCAAGATAAGAGGCGGACTCTTCGGTAGTTATACACGGCTTATATTCGCCAAGCTCAGGACACGAGACGATCGATCGTGTCGGCCAGGCGCTGATGAGTCAGCCCCCCCCCCCCACCAACCCCTCAGCCCACCCACGTGACCGAGCGAAGCGTAAAGTCGCGTGGTCTCCAAGGCCACCGAGCCAAGAGCCACGTGACTCGCGTGCCAATCTCGGACGCTCGGGCGTGTAAATATACCATGGCCAAAACGAGAGCGGTGTGTCGTGGGGCTCGATAGGCAAGTTGCATGGTGCGGTTGAAGCAGAAATATGGCAGCAGAAGAAGGTATAAGACGGCAGAAGGAATGAGACAACATAAACAGTAATAAGACAGTTAGGAGAAAGAATCAGATAACAAAAAAGGAATAAGACAGCTCGGACAAGGAATAAGGCAGCAGAGGAAGGAATGAGACAGCAGAAGCGAAGCATTGCCGTAGAACGCAGAGTGCACGGATACAATAAGATTTTAGGTTCGACGCAGACGCCTGAAATTCCGCTCCTCCTGCCATCCTGCCCTCCACTCGCATAAATATATATTGCTAAAATATATTCCGGCAACGGCAGGCTTCTTGGTAATTGAGCGGTCGGACCTGAGGTGATGAGATCTAACACTGGTGGGTCTGGGGATACTTTTATGGCTAATATATAGTCTTCGACCGTTAATTTCGTGCTACTCAATAGGTAAGAACAATACGGTTTGGCTTAAAAAAGCTCATTTAGGTAAGAGCAGTTTTGAGTGGTAATCTAGGGTGCAAGCGAAATGATCTGTGTTCCTATAACGTGCAACTGCTGCACCAACATCGCTCTCTTGGCATCAACACCTTTGATCTAATTTATCTGAATACAATTCAGCTTGCTGAAGTATAGCACCACTTAGATACATGCCCGTAGTCGAGACATTTGAAGGATTTCCTAAACACACCGAGGTGTACAGTTGGTACTTTAACGTAGCTAAGTAGATAGTTGGGTGGATAAGAATTTGTGGGTGGGTAGGATGTTGGTTAGTATCTTCGTTATAATTTAAGATAGAGTATTGATTTATATTGAGTGTCCAAGCTTATAGCATCTTCGATTTGCGGGGTTATCCCAGATGAGCCAATGCGACTCTTGATAAGCCTGAACAGTTTATTATTGGGATCACTTTGTTTATGACACGATATTTATGACACTTTATGACTTTATGTGGAATCCTCAATTGTAGCATAACAATATGTCAAATGCAAAATACTCAAAATGGAATTCAAACGGCCAAAGAGTTATCTGTGAAAAAAAAATACTTCGGGTTCAAGTAAACCCTTCACATTACAAGAGTTAAGAACACCTCAACTGCATTGGCTGTGCGGTCAGGTATGCATGTGTCAATCATACTGTGACAAAACCGTAAAGTCACACGTATCGTCCTACCCGATACGTGACGTCTTGACAGGGATTTGCAACAGACACGGCGCACCAATCCATGACTACAAAGGTCCAATCAAAGTGCTGACTGCCACGATCACACTGGATTTGGAAATAGCGTATCACGACACCACCACGGTGTCGTGATACGTGACATATAACGTCGCTAACGATTAACGGCATTAATCGGAGTAACGACATTAGTCGCTAAGGATTAAGCGATGCACATTCGTTAAGAATCGACCGATGACTACAGAACATTTCGCGCGTCACAGGCCACGTCACATGTCACGTCACAGGTCACGTCGCAGGTCACGCCACAAGCTACGTGAGATGTCACGTCACATGTCACGTCACTGGTCACGTCACATGTCACGTCACAGATCACGTCACACAGTTACACTATTACGCCACATGTCACGTCACAGGTCACGTCACACAGGTACACTATTACGTCACAGGTCACGCCACGGGTCATACCTGGCGAAATTCCCGGTCCCCGAAGGCCGGCTCGCGCGACTGACCTGGTCCTCGAGGGCCAGCTCGAGGAAGGCTGGAATGCACTTGGCCCACTCGACCAGGATCAACAGCTGCTGCCGCATCGAGTCGCACACGTCGGCGTGCGTGGCGATCACCTTGTCGGCGATGTCCGTCTCCCGGCTGCCGATCTGAAGCCAAGTCACGTGTGATCACTGTCCTGGAATTCCGAAATTTGCGTGGCAAACGGCACCAGTCAGGCACTTATCTTGACCTCCTGAAGACCACCTGAGTTTTAACATTGCGAATTAATTTCCATGAACCTTAGCAACGTGCAACTGTAGTGACTGTTTCTTGTTTCCACCAAACTCGACTCGACTCGACTCACTCGACTCGACGACTTGAACATGCCATCAAAATCCTTACATCAGATGCGGTGCTGATCTGTGATGATCATGTTTTGTTCGGACTTCCCGGTCATTGTTATATTGTTTCGACATCATTGAGGATTTTGACTTTTTCACCTGCTACCCTCCACTCTACAAGGAAATTCCGAGGCACTGTGAGTACTGGGCCAGGGTTGATGACCTGAGACCCGGTTACGATGGACGGATCACCATTGACGGCATCACATCAGACGCAGTGACAGTGACACGAATGCATGCAACCTGGCGTCACCATTGCCGGTGAAATGTCTCACGTGTCCTTGACCTTGGCCCATGTGACTTGAGCTACGCAATGTCTGCAACGCCGCGGGCTCAGAGACACATGCAACGACGCACACACGTCAACACGAGACGACGTTCGACACCAAAGTGGTGCAATCTCCCGCGAGCCATGCCACCACCGCACAGTCGTTGGCGCCAAATCGGCCAACTCACCCACGAGGAGTCGATTTGGCGCGACATGGCCTCGGCGTTGAGCAGCACCTGGACGGAGAGCGCGCTCTGCGCCGAGTCCTCGTAGCTGGGCTGCCGCACGCTGATCCGGTCCCGCTCGTTCTGCACGGCTGTCGGCGAGCAGCGGCATACGAGCGGCGTCACGGCACGTCACACGGCGTCACGGAACGCAACACGGCGTCACGGAACGCGACACGGCGTCACGAAACACATTACGGCGTCATGGAGCACAGCACGGCGCCACGAAACGCAATACGGCGTCACGGAACAGAGCACGGCGTCACGGAACGGAACACGGCGTCACGGAACAGAGCATGGCGTCACGGAACGCAACACGGCGTCACGGAACAGAGCACGGCGTCACGGAACGCAATACGGCGTCACGGAACAGAGCACGGCGTCACGGAACGCAACACGGCGTCACGGAACACAGCACGGCGTCACGGAACGCAACACGGCGTGACGACGGGTCAGGCCGTTGCGGTGTGCAGAGGTTAGGAAATTGTGTGTCGCGAGGTCAGAGCTTTGCCTGTGGATGGGTCAGAGTATCGGGGTGTCGAGAGGATTAGTTGTTGGTGAGAGGAGGATTAGTTGTTAGCCCTTGTCCGAAGATAGGGATGGAATCCTTTCGCCAGTTTTGTTTTGTCCGCGATGACGGAAAACTGCCGTGCGTCAGCGCACCGTCGCAAATTAAAGCCGATGGGAAGTCATTTGCCAACCTTGCTATGGTGTCATACGTCAGAAGATGTCAGGTAGGTAAGGTTGCCGACCTATGGTGTCATATAGGGAGCATACCAAATTGTTTTGCGCCGTAATCGCGAATATCAGCACTTAATCTAATGCATTGACATCGGATGGGCAATACAAGTCAGGTAGTCAATATGTGTCTATTGGTCAATGCGTGTCAATTTGTCAATGCGTGTCAATCGGCCAATACCTATTAATTGGCCAATACGTGACAATTCACATGTCAACATGAAGGACGCGACAAACATGAACAAACATGATCATGAACAATTCCAAGGTCATTTGAGGTCATGCACTGGCCTCACCAGAAAACCGGTTTCCGTTTGGCGACCACGCTGTCGTAAATTTGGAGGCAGAAACTGAGTTTCCCATCCATTTGCACTCAAAGATACAAAACTATCAATATTGTCGGGTAGTGTTTCAGCATATCCAAGCGATATTCTTGGAAACCACTTCAGCTGAAATGGTTTCCAAACATTGTAGGTTTCTAAGCATATATCAAATACTGTAATTTTCCGAAGGCTTCCACATATCTTCGTGGTGCTTTCGCATGGCTCAAATATTTTAGAAGTCGCTAAGTGACTTTGAATACTTGTGGTCAAAGGAGAGATTTCGTTCTTTTTCGTCATACGAAATGGAGACTTTCCAAATAGTAGTTCACTTATTTTGGTGATGTAATCGGAACTGCAATGCTAGTTCGTTTCAAGCTAAGCATTATGGTTTGCATAAATAACGTCTCAGTGTACCAATATTCTTTGTGTTGCAGCTCGCGTACTGCATCTTGCACGCTGATGTGAGTTTGCTTCATTATCTTTGGTGGGTACAATCTTACTGCTTGCATTGTAGCCTCAAAAGGTGAATGTTAAATACCACGTGATCAAGGTCGGAATATAGTTGACGGGAATACACTGATATTGAACAAGGACCAAACAGCAAGAATAATGCACCTGTATCGGATATGCAGTCTACCAATTATCACACACAGGTGTGATGGCATGGACATTAAAAAGTTCCTTCTTGGGCAAAGCAACCATTCAACCCAAGTAACTGACTATTGGCTCATATTGCGATGCGGTATTTCTCAGATTCACCTTTGATCTTTCCTACCTTAAATCTAAGCCAAGAAAGTTAAAGAGGAGACATCGGGACCAGTGTCCACTTTTTACTAGTTGCTCTAATAAATTCCTTTTGTTCATGCGCATTTGCTATCACTACACATTATCTATATGCTCAATGTATGCAATCAGCGAGATGTCCATGGGTTTCATTACGGCGATAAGTCATGACACTGTATGATTAATTTTTTGGGTCTTAGAATACACCCAATACTTCAGGCCGCATAGCGTCTCGAAGTAGCATAAGTGATACGCACAATCCTTCATCTTCATCAAGTGATAATGTAAATACCAAATTGAACAGCAATTGTTTCCACTGTGAAGCTTGCAAAGCGGTCTTTCCACATCAGGGGCTGACCGACAGTATCAGTATGTCAGTACATCACGCGCCGTGACGTCACCGTGGAGCCGTGACGTCACTGGGGAGGCGTGACGTCACCGGAGAGCCGTGACGTCACCAGGAAGCCGTGACGTCACCGGCCACGACGGGGGCGCGTGCCCGGCTGCCAGATAAGGTGCAGGCCGTTGCGAGGGATGCGGTCGTTGACTTGCCGGGCTGCGGCCCACTTCTGTCGGCCGGCGACCGTCCCGGACGGACACAACCGCCGCAGCGAGGCCCGCACACTGCCATCGCGGTGGTGTCGGCTGCCCCACTGTGCGCCGTGTGGTCGCCAGCGAGCGCTGTGCAGTGTGCACTGTGCACGATGGGCGGCAGGCGGGGCCACCAGGGTGGCACGGTCTGACCCGCGCAATGTCACCCGGGGGACACGGTCTGACCCGCGCAATGTCACCCGGGGGACACGGTCCGACCCGCGCAATGTCACCAGGGCGGCACGGTCTGACCCGCGCAATGTCACCCGGGGGACACGGTCTGACCCGCTGTCCCCGGGGGTTCCGACCCGCGCAATGTCACCCGGGGGACACGGTCTGACCCGCGCAATGTCACCCGGGGGACACGGTCTGACCCGCGCAATGTCACCCGGGGGACACGGTCTGACCCGCGCAATGTCACCCGGGGGACACGGTCCGACCCGCGCAATGTCACCCGCGCAATGTCACCCGGGGGGCACGGTCTGACCCGCGCAATGTCACCCGGGGGACACGTCTGAGCGAATGTCACCCGGGGGCGGTCTGACCCGCGCAATGTCACCCGGGGGACCGCAATGTCACCCGGGGGACACGGTCTGACCCGCGCAATGCCACCAGGGCGGCACGGTCTGACCCGCGCAATGTCACCCGGGGAACACGGTCTGAACCGCGCAATGTCACCCGGGGGACACGGTCTGACCCGCGCAATGTCACCCGGGGGACACGGTCCGACCCGCGCAATGTCACCCGGGGGACACGGTCTGACCCGCGCAATGTCACCCGGGGGACACGGTCTGACCCGCGCAATGTCACCCGGGGGACACGGTCTGACCCGCGCAATGTCACCCGGGGGACACGGTCTGACCCGCGCAATGTCACCCGGGGACACGGTCTGACCCGCGCAATGTCACCCGGGGACACGGTCTGACCCGCGCAATGTCACCCGGGGGACACGGTCTGACCCGCTGGGGACACGGTCTGACCCGCGCAATGTCACCCGGGGGACACGGTCTGACCCGCGCAATGTCACCCGGGGGACACGGTCTGACCCGCGCAATGACACCCGGGGGACACGGTCTGACCGCGCAATGTCACCCGGACGACAAAGCCTCACTGATAATCAACGGGTGCCCAGTCGGGTTCAGCTGTTTATTTTCGCATGGCTCGCAGCATGTGCAGATCGGCTCAATGTCCTTCCCTCCAGCTGGCATGTACAGATCAACTCAGGGTGTTGCCCTCTAGTTGTCATGGCTCAAGGTGTTGTCCTCCACCTGGCATGTACAGCTCGGCTCAGGGTGTTGTCCTCCACCTGGTATGTACAGCTCGGCTCAGGGTGTTGTCCTCCACCTGACATGTATAGGTCGGCTCAGAGTGTTGTCCTCCACCTGGCATGTACAGCTCGGCTCAGGGTGTTGTCCTCCACCTGGCATGTATAGCTCGGTTCAAGGTGTTGTCCTCCACCTGGCATATACAGCTCGGCTCAGGGTGTTGTCCTCCACCTGGCATATTCAAACCGGTGTACTCGCCCATAAAGAAGGATGCAGCGAATTGCATGCATACGTGGCGCTTCGCTATGCTACGGTGAACTACCTCCTACCTTGCACAGATTCAGGTTGGGCTCAGTTGTGCAGCACCTGCTCTAAAAAATGTCTCGTCATCGAAAGTCGAAAGTACACAAATCATGTTGGGCGTATTTTCACATGCCGGTGACATCTGCCATTTGCACCTGGTAGGGATGTACACACTAGCATCGCAATACCAACAAGAAGAAAACGGCGTTGGCGGCAGCGGGCGAATCGTACGATGGATTGCACAGATTCGATTGGGGAAGGATTTCACCCGAGTATACACCGACCATAAATAACCCTTGCTTGTTTTCTGTTGACCAAGAATGGCCACCGTGTTATAATAATGCATACTTAGGGCTCATTCGTCCACTGTAGATCTCGCTTACCAATCGACCAAATGTGTTGAAGAAAACAATAGCTCCAAAGGTTGTATCATTAACTACATTAAAAGTAAAACTATGGAATTTCGAAAACAGCGATGCAGAATGTAAACAGGGGCAATAATTAAAATTCCTGTTTTAGTATGCCTAATAAACTTGGTCTGACATTCTAGAGAAATTACACACAAAACAACTCATGGGTGTATCGGAAGTAACTAAAACATTACAAAACATTTTTGGGCAGTAAGGGATCGTTTGTGATCTGCTCAATGTTTATTCATAAACAAGGAGTAGTTTAATAATGTTTTACCGAATGTCGCTCCACAGATGCAAAATGCATATCATAGGCAACGCCAGACGCATAGAGATTGGGTAGCAAATATATTTATTTACCCTGAATCAGCTTCATTTGGCAAGATCTTTATGTCACTCAGTGTATTTGCGTAAAACTGCATGCTTTTGAAACCGCAGGGAAGGCTAAGCTTTCCAGCTCCTTGACTACTATGAATAATTCCCTTCACTTGAGTATTCCTACTACAGACGCTTCCCCCTACAGAGCTGACTTTGATCCGCCTATACCGAAAATGATTATATCCTTCCTATGTTCCTTTTATACAATCAACAAAGATGTTATGGTGCGCAGTGGGCTTTTTTATCGTCATGTCGAAGACACCATAAAACCCTTACTTCGATACCCTGGAACCGCCTCTGTCATTTATGTTCATATTTAGTACCGCAAGATGTGGAGCATAGGTGTAAACGTGAAGATCGGACTAGCGTTATCCCATCCGGGGGACACGACCTGACCCACCGAATACCACCCGGGTGACGCGGCGACACGACCTGACCCACGCAATACCACCCGGGTGACGCGGCGACACGACCTGACCCACGCAATAGCACCCGGGTGACGGCGACACGACCTGACCCACCGAATACCACCCGGGTGACGCGGCGACACGACCTGACCCACGCAATACCACCCGGGTGACGCGGCGACACGACCTGACCCACGCAATAGCACCCGGGTGACGCGGCGACACGACCTGACCCACGCAATACCACCCGGGTGACGCGGCGACACGACCTGACCCACGCAATACCACCCGGGTGACGCGGCGACACGACCTGACCCACGCAATACCACCCGGGTGACGCGGCGACACGACCTGACCCACGCAATACCACCCGGGTGACGCGGCGACACGACCTGACCCACGCAATACCACCCGGGTGACGCGGCGACACGACCTGACCCACGCAATACCACCCGGGTGATGCGGCGACACGACCTGACCCACGCAATACCACCCGGGTGACGCGGCGACACGACCTGACCCACGCAATACCACCCGGGTGACGCGGCGACACGACCTGACCCACGCAATACCACCCGGGTGACGCGGCGACACGACCTGGCCCACGCAATACCACCCGGGTGACGCGGCGACACCACCTGACCCACGCAATACCACCCGGGTGACGCGGCGACACGACCTGACCCACCGAATACCACCCGGGTGACGCGGCGACATGACATGACAGCAACAGCAACACTTTGCATTAATAGGGTTCGTGAGAAGCCAATACTTATGAACATAGCGGATAAATATCTGACTGGCTTTGAAGGGTCAACAAGCTGGAAAATTTCCACTGCCTGGAGAAAAAGAATCTCTGCCTGGAGCCGCCCCTGAATAACGAAAAATTATTCGCACAGAACGTGCAAAAGAACTTTATGAAAAGGTACTAATTTTTAGAGCTCTATCGCATGACGATAAGAAGCGGTGATGATAAAAGCCGAAGGAGAGCTTCAGGGGCTCCTTTGATAATGGGGTTAATATCTCTGCTCAGAGCGCAAGGGGACTTAGGCAAGCATATTGTGTAGATGAGGGGTGCTGTCAGGAACTTCTCAATGGGAGCCTCAGCCTAAGCAAAGGTCCCAAACAGACACTGCTTTCGACGAGCGAAGAGCGCCGAAAATTGTTGGTTTTGCCTGGTGAAACTATCAAAATGTCTTGCTGTGATCTAGTGTATTTTTGTTTCTAGAGGGGCGGGCTGTGCCTGTAATGTAAATATTGCATATTGCATGAAACGCATTTCTGGATTTCTGCCATTTTACCGGATGGAAGATTGACAGACCGACGCGTTCCTAGTTGCGATTAGCGCAGATTCGGTCCCCGCCATCTCTGCCGCGCCGCTGTTCTCGGTGCAAAATGCCTGCGAGCTCTGATAGATGTACGCCTGGGCGCGAAAACGCTACAAAAATGTGTATTTACGTCTCGAGCATTCACATTCGAATACGCGATTAACAGAGTAGTGCCAGATGAGCTACAGTGCTGCAACTACCACACAGACGCGGCGCTACTTTTCATAAATATCTCGACGCTGTCCTGGAGTGTGACAGATTGTTGATGGCTGTTTCCCTTCCAGATCGATAAACTGTCAAGTCAGCGAACATTCGCCGCTCTGTCGAAAACTACAAGAACTGAGCACAGCACCGACATAAACAAAAATCGAACCAAAGGCGTGCTATACACGTCCACGTGACTCGCTGCGCTGAACTAGACGCACACACAATCAAGCCAACCGCAACGGCATACTCGTGCACATACCGAGGGGCAATGGCATACGCGTTCACATACCGAGGGGCAATGGCATACGCGTTCACATACCGAGGGGCAATGGCATACGCGTTCAAAGCGCTCACACTATCAAGCCTACCGCAACGAAATGCGTGTCCACATGCAGACACAAGTTGCGCTGGTAAACACGCATAGACGATCAAGCCCACCGCAATGACAAGTACGTCCACCTGCAGACGACGAAATGCGCTGAACAACACGCACAGATGGTCAAACCTATCACAATAAACGAAAAGCAGACCTTGCGAATCGATATTTGTTATGTATGAGTGCATGCGCGGGCATGTCAGGAGCCCGAACAAGAATGGTGTGGCATCAGGGGCGATAAGAACTGCATGTCTCAGCGCACCGCGCTTGTGCCTGACCCGTGCCTGTGCCTGACGTTCCTTTCGGTGGGAGCACGGCCAGGTGGCGAACGAATTCGTCCTGCATTCATATCAACTGAGGCTTATCTTCGCCACGGTTCACATTTGAGCCCATTTGACGCTCTTCAGCACCGAGTAACTGCAGCTGCATGCCTTGGTGTAGGAATTTGTCCCCGCTAACAAATGCAACGTCATTAGGAATGTTCCTTCGTGTCAATAACGGGTACCACCGAGAACGTACACGTGAAAATAAAACATATATATTGTCCCCTACTGCACTTGCTTTCATTCGTGCATCTCAATTCTGTAATCATCTTCAAAAAAAGAATTCATATTTCAAATTCCTTGCGCCAAATATCCGAATGAATAATCATTCGTTGTCGTTTCGGGAACAACACTTTTTTAATTCATGCTCCGTTTATGTGTGTTTCCAATTTGAAATGCACTACAATTTAGATGTCATCGTGTCGCATTAGATGTAGTATGGTTGTCCATCATGGAGCATGCTTGTCTTCACGTCTCCGATGCAATGCACGTGCATGCGTAGTATGATCTTATAAACATCAGGATATGTCCTCATCATTCTTATGTTGTTTGCTATATGCATACAATACCAGCAAGATTGCATACTATTCCAGAAGGAATAATGATATCCAAAATACCTCCACCAGTAAAATTATGCAGGATATTCTTTGTAGGGTACATAATAAGTTTAGTTTACAATTTCTATCTCTTCTGGTTCAGAAATGTTTCATGATAATCTTCAGCGCCTTCAGCCCACCTTGCGATACTTCAATTGCAATAGTTGTGTGCACGCTTGAAGTGGAGCGGTTTGTGATAGCACGGCGTACGCCTTAACCATGTTAAAAAAGAAATCGAACGCTATCCGATCACATCTTACCTCATATAAAGGAACTGCAAACACCATAATGCGACCATGTTCCTCGCAGAAAATCCTGGCCATTTGAAAACAAACTATGCTGGGGTGAACGACCTGAACACAAATAATATAGCGGATGCAGTGATTTCTCCAAACCAGCTAGAATGAAAAGTGGATCACCGAAAATGGACCGCCGAAAATATACACCGAAGTATTATTTCTCCACGAATTATCACGAGAGCCGAAATTTGCTGGGTTCGCACGTTTTCTGTCCACCGTGACCCAGATGCTGAGCACACAACACTGGAGCCACATGGGCGCCCCATGTCCTCACTTTACCAGACTCCCTAATGGCGCCTCACGTCCTTGCTTTACCAGACTCCCTAATGGCGCCTCGTGCTCTCACTTTGCCAGACTCCCTAATGGCGCCCCATCCCATCACTTTACCAGACTACATACTAGCGCCTCCAAGCCGTCACTTTACCAGACTACCTCATGGCTCCTCATGCCCTCAATTTGCCAGACTCCCTAATGGCGCGTCAAGTCCTCACTTTACCAGACTCCCTAATGGCGCCCATCCCATCACTTTACCAGACTCCCTAATGGCGCCCAAACCATCACTTTACCAGACTCCCTAATGGCGCCCATCCCATCACTTTACTAGACTCCCTAATGGCGCCCATCCCATCACTTTACCAGACTCCCTAATGGCGCCCATCCCATCACTTTACCAGACTCCCTAATGGCGCCCATCCCATCACTTTACCAGACTCCCTAATGCCACCTCATTCTGGCAATGCACCACAGATGAGAGGAAACGATACGAGTGCACCACAACACTAACCACAACACTTTGATAATGGTGAGCTAAATAGTCTACACCAGCTTACCTTCTTTCCGCATGCCGGCTCGAAAGCACTTCTTCAGTCTACAGTATCGACAGTGGTTCCTCTTCTCCTTGTCCACCATACAAATGCGGTTGTATCTATGAAAACACAGTTCGATCAGATGATAAAACATCGAAAACTCGGTTTGCCGTAGCAAAGTCTGCGAAAGTCAGCTTATTCACCATTCAGTCGGGTGGAAACACAATGGCGCTAACCGGTACATAGAACCGCATACACGCATTCCCCGGGAGTTGGTTTGCGTTACCGATATCACAGATCCGCATTCTGAAGCACAGCATTTTTCCAACTTCGCAAATTCACCTGGATGGCTATTTCCTATTTCCTTTCGCGTGTTGAAACAAAGCGCTCTGGCAAAGCCAAGCAAGCAAAATGCCAACATGTTCCATTGTTGTTCACATTTTATGCTTTCGTTCGTTGGAGGATGGCCACAAATATCCCTAACTTCCCCTCATCAGAAAACAAAGTTCGTCAACTTTAGTCACTGATCATCTACTATTTAGGTGTGATAGACATTGTAAGTTGGCTATGCCTATTGACCTGATGGATCAATGGCCTGGGTCAGTACGCTTGTCTCGTTACGAATTATCCTACCCCATTTGAGGTAATAATATGATACTAAACGGCAAGAAACAACAATTTCGAAGATGACATCTGAATTTCTTCCGCTATATTGTCACAGATGCGTGCTTGACATGGTGCTAAAAACCATGCGTAACCACAAGTTCGGGGAAAGAGATTATTGGCTATAAACGTGTGAATCTGATAGAAATTCGTTCGCCACATTCTTCCACTCATCCCCAATGAAAAGCTCAGGAAGGAGTTGTGTCACCATAACCACACCAAACCGACAACATTTGTGTTGGTGTCATCTTTCCTCCTTTTGCAGAAACATATCTCAACAATTACAGCCATAGGATCATGCACACATCATCACGCAGTTCACTTGACTGTTCCGCTCCCTTGACAGGTCAAATTCCGCAGTAGCCATAGCCGATGTTGTCGAGTAACACTAACCAAGGGGCACTAGGGACATGTGCTCTCCAATGGAAAGGTGGTGCCTCTCCAGCTGGAAGAGATGTCTCTTCAGGAAGGCTCAAGTGCACCCTCCTCCTCCACCCTCCCGCCAAACGGATCTGTTTTCAGTCAATGTCGCATCTTTTAGAGGAAAAGACATTCCGAGGAAATTTTTCCCTCCCATTGAGAATTCCTGTCTCGCCTCGGCACT
Source organism: Imbricaverruca yamaguchii (assembly GCA_034440575.1). NCBI lineage: Eukaryota > Metazoa > Arthropoda > Thecostraca > Neoverrucidae > Imbricaverruca > Imbricaverruca yamaguchii. The sequence goes on from JAOTOL010001635.1 coordinate 1,788,073, forward strand.
AAACCCCATGCTTCCCATACCAACTGAAGCCATTATACGTGCCACGTCTTCTGCGACACTGCTCCACAAGTCATAGGGCCGATTAGAAAGAAACAACTATGCTACGTACCACTTTTCGGGAACATTGCTTCACGCATTGCAGTGCCTATTCACCCCCTCGCACCCCCCCCCAAACGCCCCAGAAATATCGCATCATACCGCTTTGCGTGTCCTGTTACGCCGTTCCTCACATATGACACAAAACTGACCTGCAGGTGTACTTTTGACCTTTCCGGACAGACCTCCGGAAGAAGCCCTTGCAGCCGTCGCAGGAGATGGCGTTGTAGTGCTTGCCGGTGGCCTTGTCGTTGCAGATGGCGCAGAGGTGTCCGCTGACGGCCGGGTCGACTGGTGATAGCGCTGAGCTCTGGTGGTGGTCCACCTCAGCTGAAACAGCAGCAGCCGTCAACAAAGCTCTCGCGGTGATCCACCTTAGGTAAAGCAGCAGCAGCCATCAACATAGATCTGACGGTGATCCACCTCAGCTGAAACAGCAGCAGCCGTCAATATAGCTCTGACGGTGATCCACCTCAGCTGAAACAGCAGCAGCCGTCAATATAGCTCTGGCGGTGATCCACCTCAGCTGAAACAGCAGCAGCCATCAACATAGCTTTGGCGGTGATCCACCTCAGCTGAAACAGCAGCAGTCATCAATATAGCTCTGCTGGTGATCCACCTTAGCTGAAACAGCAGCAATCGTCAACAAAGCTCTGACGGTGATCCACCTCAGCTGAAAGAGCAGCAGTCGTCAACATAGCTCCGGCGGTGATCCACCTCAGTGCAGCCAACACATAACGTGCCATCAGTCACAAGCTACCATCTTGACAGCATCATTCAATATCAGCATTCTCGCACATGCAAAAACAGCCGAGCTAAAAACGGCTGAATCCGCGGTAATATACATCTATATCTACATCACTCTACATCTATCGCTACACCCGCGACAACAGACTGAGCCGTGACATTATCACCTCAGAATGGTCATTCCTATCACCACCACAGTGCGACATTGGCTTATGGTGATGGCCTTGCCCAGAATAGATATCAAAGTACCTACCCTTCTGATCCTATCCAATGCTGTCATTGTGACAACAACCCAGGCATATGCAAGTTAGAATCGGTCAGAAGTGCAAATACCTTTGTCTCGTTGGTTAACTAGGTCGCGCTGGTATGCACACACATCGATATTCATATCACTGTATGATCATGGCGCATTAGCTATGTTTAACAGTGACTACAATGTGCACAGATGCCTATGCGGATACGGGAATGTGTGGGCGACCAATGGCAGCGAAGTCTAGCAAAGAAGACGGTAGATATCTTGGCTTAGATTATGGATGTATTCAACAACCACGTGCTGCAGAAGTGCGTAATCGCGACAAGCCTGTTTTATTGGGAGATTTTCTATGTTGTCACTTTTGTGATGGACGAGCACCAGCATAGTTATTGTGTCATTATAAGAGTATTGGTGACCGATATTATTCCCAGAAATGAAGGCGTATGATTTGCTCGTCAGATAATTGGCGGATATCTTTTCCACTCCTCCTGTCTGCTTCAAATTTGGTCCAAAGAAGGGGCAACCCGAATGTATCCCGATTTTTAATGCCTTTAGTGAAGATTTTTCCTAGACAACGAGCAAAGTTTATATCTGTCGAGAAAAAAAAACTGTTACAAGCCCCTACCGACCTCAACGATTATCCTGGAGGTAGGACCTCGTCTAGCCAGATTTGACCGGAAGGTGCTAACATTGACTCAAATGGGGGCCAGATCACAGGCTCCTGATCTTCCACCCCTCCTCTCCCTTCCAGTAACGTTTGAGGAATATGCACGTTGTCTGAGAGCATGCCGTGGTGAATAGAACACGAGGAAGAGGGGGCACATCCACCACCCACAGTTAGCATGTCAGAGAAAGCCCTTCCTCTAGGGAAATGGACCTGCTTGGGCTCGGACTGAAAAGATGTTTCAAATGTGTCGAATCGTTCTTGTATTATGAAAGGGCTTCTTTTGGCCAAGGGTGAGGTGGTGGGTCTCTCTCCATGTGGCCAGTGGTGAGGTGTGTGTTTGTGGGGTGGGGTAGCTCTCCATATGGTAAATGGTGAGGTGGGGGAGGAGGTGGTCGCGCACCATGTGGCCAATGATGAGGGGGGGTAGCTCTCCATCTGGCCAAGGGTGAGGTGTGGGAAGGGAGGTCGCTCTCCATCTGGTCAAGGGTGAGGTGGGGGTGGGTGGGTCGCTCTCTATCTGGTCAAGGGCGAGGTGGGTGGGGGGGGGGGGGGCGCTCTCTATCTGGCCAAGGGTGAGGTGGGGGGGGGGTCGCTCTCTATCTGGCCAAGGGTGAGGATGGGGAGGAAGTGGTCGTTCTCCATCTGGTTACGGGCGAGGTGGGGAAATTCGATGGTGGTTCTTATACATGATCATAACTCAGGGATGAATGGATCTGTGAAGACCCAAGGCAAGGCTGTGTGTTTTCATTCACTGCTTCATTTCCCTCTTGTACGCTTCGCGTGACTTTTTGCGATAGGGCTTTTGGGAGATCGTACGTAAGATGGAAATCATACATAAAATGTTCTATAATTATTTGAATACCTCCGACTATATCGATGGCATTTGCCTAACTCCTACCATCTCTCCTTTATCGTTGTAATCAAATTATAAGTTGTTGGGATTCATCACAGATAATTGCATGCAACAAAATAACTGTATGATCACTCTTCTTGTGGATATTTTGAAGTATCGGTCTTTGTTTAAAATGCTATTTAGGTCGCAATGTTGTAGTGATTTATTGTGTAGGCTTAAAAATTATCCGCAGCAATTAATTCTGGAATCAAAGCCAGCTGATGTGAGCCTCATTCCTCACGCTTTGCCAACTAAGCTGAAGAGAACGTCTTGATGTCTGCTGCCTATGCATAGCCACTTAAACCTATTGATATGCAAAAAAGTGGTGCCCCTACTTCACGGCCCTCCCAGCCCAGATGCTCTCGTCATGGGGCCCCGATCGGTGTCGCGTATCAAGGTCTTCCCAGCCCAGACGTTCTCGTCATGGGGCCCCGATCGGTGTCGCTATCACGGTCTTCCCAGACCAGACGTTGACAGTACCGGGCCCCGATCTGCGCCGTGTGCACACAAAACACCGGCCTGCGGCGCTGCGCAAAACGCCAGTTGGAGGGCCGTCTGCGCCAGCAGAGACGCCCAGTTCTGACGTCACCAGTTGCGGCGGCTCAGATCACGTGACCACCAGGCGTGACCTTGCTTGCTCCTACGCAGGGGCATCGCCACCGGGGGGGACGGGGGAGGGGCAGAGGGGTCAGTCGACCCTCCTGCCGTGAGATTGGGGAGGGAAATGGGCGCCGCCCCATGCAATTTAAGGAGGCCACTATCCGGAAATGCACAGGAAAAAAGGTGAGCAAGGAGGCCGACGAAACAGAATATCTTGCTGCGAAGGAGGCCCCAAGACTGGCAACGAGGCTCCCGGACAATCTTATCAGGTCCTTATAAGAGACGTAGGACAGATATTGGGAGGAGGTCCCCAGGACGAAAAAGATGCCACCGAGACGGACAGGAAGCCACCCAGGTTAGACAAGAAGGCTTTTTCTAAACCAGAAGGATGGGTGGCAGGATATTCTTAATTTGGAAAACGAGGCCCCCAGGATGGAACAAGATGATAAAGTAAGGAATGATAGGAGATATTTCTCCAGACGCAAAAGAGAGCCCCAATATGGGTAAGAAGGTCTCTGCAGTAATGAGAGAAGGCCACTGAGACCAGCCAAATGAGGCCCATGTTTTGGACGAGGACCCTAGGAAAGAAGATTTGGGACTATGACACAAAAGCAGCTTGCTAAGAGGACAATTAGGCTACAAGCACAGGTGAGGAGGCTTGCAAGACGTGAGAGGAGGCCACTAATTTGAAAAAGAAGTCACCTAGTAGAGGATAGGCGGCTCCAGAAATCAAGAGAGTGCCAACAATTGGCACGGAGGCCCCAGGATTGTAAAGGAGGCACCCAGGATTGTAAAGGAGGCCCCCAGGATTGCCAAGGAGGCCCCATAATTACAAAGGAGTTCCCCGGATTGCAAAGGAGGCCCCCAGGATTGCAAAGAAGGCCCCCGTAATTACAAAGGAGGTCCCGGGATTGCAAAGGAGGTCCTATGATTGCAAATAAGGACCCAAGTTTTGCAAAGGAGGCCCCAGGATTGCAAAGGAGGCCCCAATATGGGAAGGAAGGCCCCAGAAAATGACAGGAGGCCCTTAGGCGGAAGAAAAAGCCAGTAGATATGAAATGAGGTTTTGGAGACGCGAAAACAGGCCCCAAAACGGATAAGGTTCCACCGAGATAGAAAAGGATGATCCAGAAAAGTGGCAGAAGGCACCTAATTCGGAAGAGGACGACAAAGGATTGGAAATGAGACCACATAATGAACGAGGAGTCCCCTAAAATAGGAAAGCAAGGCTATTGGATCAGAGGGATGGCTCCCAGGCGAGAAAGAAGGCTCCAAGACGGGTAAGAAGGTCCCAAGAAAATGACAAGGCAACTGAGATAGGAAAGGTTGTGTGCAATTTGGAAGATGAGGAACCTGGGAGAGAGGAGTCCACCAGGAGACCAGAGGTCACCCTTACAATTGGAAAAGATCGAATCAGAACGTAGGACAGGAGGCCCCCAAGACATGAGAGGAGGCCACTAATTGGAAAAAGAAGGCCTCTAGAAGAGAAAAGGAGGCCCCTGCCGGACCCGAGAGGAGTCTTTCAAGACGAAAAAGGTGTGCAGGGCCGAATGAGGTCCCGAAGACCGGAGGGAGTTCCCAGGAAATGAGAGGAGGCCCCTAAGCTGGGAGTAGTAGCAGGTATGGAAGGAGGTGATGTTTTCAAAATTGATGATGTCCTCAAGACGGGTAGGCTCAAGACAGGAACCGTCAAGATCGCGTTGAGGTCACAACTAAGTACAACGCGCCCCGCAATCCCAAACCGGTTCAACAAATATCGCGCTCGTGATCCAAGATTCTCATCGGTAGTCACAAAAAATTGGTCTGGGCATCAAACATTCACGTCGAGTTCCCAAAAATTGGCATCTAGGGCCCCACACATGCACAGTGCGAGTGCATGTGTGCATGTGCACGACAGTGCCCCCAAAACGCATTGGTATCCCCACAAAAATCAAGCAGGAGCCTTCCAAAATAAGGAAGGTCTAAAAACAAAATTGTCCGGGTCAGGAAAATGGTTCTGGAGCACCGAACATATCATCAGATGCCTTCACAAATCATTTACGTCCCAGAGGAACATACCGGCGCATGAAGCAAATCGAGGTGAGGTGCAAAAACATGGCGCCAGGGGCTCGAAAAATCAGGCCGGGAAAATTCGTTCGATCTCTTCAAATTAAAATTAAATTCGGTCTCTAAAGAAAATTCAGAAGAGATCCGCAAAAATCGCGTTGAGCCCAGGAAACTGGCGTTGGCTCTTCGGAACCACGATGTATCACCTGGACATGATAGGTCGTGCTGGGACCCATAAAATCGCACCGAAGCCAAACACTGTACTGGGGCCCCACAAATGTGCGTCAGAAGCTCCAAATAAACACTCTAATGGCACAACTGGGGCCGAAAATGCAACTGGCCATCCGAAACTCAAAGTGTCGCAAAAAGCAGCAGTGCCTTAAAACATGCGTTGCAGCACGTGCTAAATAAACATACCGGGAGCTCTCAAGGCACACAGGGGCCATGCAACCACACAAGGACCTGAAAAAGAGGCTGGGGCCGCAAAAAGCGACATGGTCTCAAAACGAACAAAAAGACCGAGCACTAAATAAACACATCAGGATCTTGAAAGCGCCCCGACACCTAAAACAGTCCTCGGTGCACAAAAAAGCACAAAACGAGCAGGGGTTTCGAAAATGTGTTGGGCCCGGAACACAAATCGATTGGAGCCCTAAGACACATCCGTAGACGAAGAAAGACGAAACGGGTCCAAAAAAAGAACACTTAGGCACGACTTCGGTTCGGTAATCAATCTGGGAGCATATTTAATAAAGCATGAGGTGCATCAAAGCTCAGCGGGTATCCTCATTTCTTAACCACCATATAATATTCGAAGTAGGGAACTAATGATCGAATGTAATTAATCGGATTTTCGCAGCGAACGTCAATACGCAACATTCAACCACGTCGAATATGGCGCAAGTCTATAATGTGGCAGCAATTAGCAAAGCGTAGGAGGACTAATAGAAACCGTAGCATCGCACGAAGCGTGGCGAATACGATGAAAGCACAAGATGGGTGTGCATGTGCACGAACGTTGACGTCGTGGCGACCGGGCGCTGTGAACTGGAATGTCTGAAATTTGCAGGTGTAATTTCAGCAGTGTGAGGTGACTTATCAAGGGATAGCAAAAGAAATCGGACGAATCAGAAACGCTAGTGGTAGATTAGGGCCCCCCATAGGATGATTCAGCTGGTCACTAATTATTTTATTTATAAAGGTCCCCTTTGACAAAATAGTTATCGAAATCCGTTTTAATTGGGTAGGTGGACCCCGTCCAAATACGTTTCTCCTCCGCCTTGACGCAAATATAGGTACGCCACTGGCCTCCCAATAATTTTCAGAAACATACGCCCATGGGGCAAAGTCAACATTGAGGGGACAAATTCCCCCTCACAAGGATACAAAACAACACCGATGCCCAACACAAAATAGGATGAATGATGTTTTTAAATGCTTTTTTCCATACAAGCTTGTCTTTTGTGATGGCAGCCTACATGATCATAGCTTTCCAGCATCAATACCTTCTTAACGTTGCCATTAACCCGTCCCGTCCCGGGGGAGGGGGGGGGGGGGTGGTCTTCAACCGCCCCCTCAGGTTTTTCGCGGATAGTGGACGAACGACGCGGGGCAGCGCATCCAAATTTAGCATACCTTTTCCCACATCAATTTGGCACGAGGTTTCAAAATTTTGAAGTCAGGTCATCTAGGGTCAACGAGTTAGTCAAGGTCAAGTGAGGTCACCTCCAAAAAAGTTCGACCAGTCGTCACGCTTTAACGGATACAGATATCTTGATGAAACTTTCAGCGTTGGCTTATCTTTAGGGATGCAACAAAACGTACGAGTGAGCTTTTCTTTTTTTTCGTTTTTGACTACATATAAATTTTGCGTATTTGCCAAGTTGCAGTTCAAATAGAGGATTCTGGCTAAAGGAAGCATTTGTTATCAGGGCAAGTTGACTTCTAACAACGTTTCTCGATCTGCTCTATCCATTGGAAAAGCAAAGTTAAAGAAAACTTGAAAACCCCAAATTTTGAACGTTCCAAAAATAATATTTTTTTTTTTTGGGGCCCAAACAAATAAAGCCCTGGTCGATTTCGCTGTCCTTTTCTCACTCCAAATAAGTTTTTTCTTCTTCATATATTCCCCAAAATTAACACGCCAGAGCCAAAAACATAACGTAAGTCGTGAAAAATGAAAATCTAGCCCCACTGGTGACGTCACTTTTGGGGGGAAATTGTTTTGGAGGGTGTATCCGGACCATACTCGTCGAGCGCTTTCCGATGACACCTCTTTCGTTTTCGTTCGATGCTTAGTTTAGATTTTAGCGGGGGTTACTAACCGCACCACTCCCAGACGGGGTGTGAGGATCTGGCCGGAATGACGGCGCGGATTAACAAAGCGGTACAGCACAGAGAAAACCATTGGCATTGGCAACCATTGGCATGGTGAGATTTTAAGCTTTTACGTTATTTATGCATTGCCATTGTTGCATTTCCATTTATGCACTGTTGTTCAATGTTTGTTCTTGTCGTAAATTTATTCGCTAATGATTATTATGTAAGCTTGTGTGCCAGGTTCCTTATAGCCAGCACCAAAATACAAAAATATATCCCTAAGATGGCGATACAAAATTAAATCCACTTCTCGTTGTCACCTTCGCGAAATTGTCATCCTAGGCCTGAGAAGTAATCGTTTAAGCTTGCTTATGACATCAAGCTGGTTGGAATGACTAAACAGTACTGAGGGGACGAGTAGTCCAGGGGTAAGTTGCTCGTCTCGCATTCGAAAGGTTGTGGGTTCGAGTCTCACCTGTCGCTACTCTTCACCCGCGACCAATCGGCATGAGAGATGGGCGACGCCACATGACTCAACCGTCGCTGTGTCGTAAAACCAATAACCAACCGACTAAACAGTACTGATGTATTTAGCTATATTCAGTCAGACTAGGTGACATGGAAGTGGGTTGATCAATGGGAGATATCCTTAAGATATGTTCAGAACCAGCCCCGCCAGCTCGCTGGAATCCAGGGGCCAGCGGGAAGATTCTTCTGGTCAAGAAAGCATTAAGATATTGGTCTATTTTTGCGCTTAGGCATTTATCCACATGCACTTATTTATACTCTGGTATGGCTCAGTTCTCAGCGAAACAAAATGATTATCGCTATTGCGTTTTAGTAAATGATGCACCATGTCAAGAACAAACAAGACATCAGTATGAAGTCATGTTTCTCATTCTTGAGCAATATCAAGAGTCTAAAAAACAAAGGAGGCCCCCTTCAACATTGCCCCCCTCCCCCCTGGAAGTATTTCGTGGCGACGGCACTGCTCCAACCACTGCCCGGCGGTACATTTTCATACGATTTACACTCGTAAACGGAAATGTTCGTGTGCGGAAATGTGTAAGTGTGGACTAATGCGCTTTCATGTGCAAATATTTGTGTAAGTATATATTCGTATACGCAAACGGATATGGGTATATGCCGAATCTAAAGCAATATCTGCAGCATGAGCTAACCGTATGTCATAAAATCGGATCGGTACAACAATTGGCGTGTACATCAAACATCTTGTGTCGAAACGTGTGGCAAATTAGTCAACGGGGGTGGGGTAGGGGCGTTGAGTCCGTGCTTCATCACTTCATTCAATCATATTTCGGGAAAAATAAGCACGTACTGTGAAAAGTGAGCACTTAGTATCGCCACCAAGCAAAAGCCGTCGAAGCGAGCTGAAAAATCCATAACTCGAGCTTAGAAGCAACCAATTTGGCGAAATTTTGCACAGATATTTATTTAAGAGCATATTCAGATCTGCTGACACACTTTATTTTCGGACGTTGCAACACCCTTAATAAAATAGATTTTACTTGCCCTAAAACAATATAAGAAAACTACAGAAAAATTGCAATATTTTTGGCGGCAGTTGGCGGTTGTTGGCGATGAACCAAATGCTTCACCTCCCCAACAATAAGTCTGGCCGTGCACGTGCAAATGTCAACTGACTCGTCAATGAAATGCAGGAATTGAAACTAAGTTATGAAACCAAATTTGGACCCCCCCCCCCTTTAAAAAATTTTTTTTCACGGTCAAGACTGACTCTACGCGTTGACAATTGATAATATCAATGCTCATTTCACGACATTCTTGACACCTAACGAACATCACGTGCGACAGCCAAACGGTAACCCACCACAGGAGTAAACCTCGCTGACTGGGTGACAATTCAGCACAACAGCCAGCACGCCCTAGCCAGCTTAACGCGGTCGCCTTCCTTCCCGTCGCTAATTGGTGCTGTCGAAAGTTAGCCAGTGCGCCCACATCACGCGCAGCGATTCGGCGGCGGCGCGGGTTTCGGTCGGGCGAGACGCGTGTCTGAAATTTGCATCACCAGCTGCGCGGCCGGCGGCCGTGCTTCCCAGTGACGTAACGACCATGAAAACGGGCCCCACTGATAGATTCGTCAAACAAACCAACGGCGGCCCAGTGCGCGGACGGCGGCACACAGTAGCACCGTGTGTCGCCCTTGAAGGAGGTCACTGGTACCTTCCGCTTCGAAACTCTTCCGCTTTGGAGGGTGTACTACGCTTCCAAAGGCAATAGCTTCGCTGCAGGAAGCGCACGGGCCAAGCGAGTCCACTGTAGTGCAGGGGCGGTCCGTGGCACCCAAATGAGGAAGAACAAATCGCCGGATTTCGACCAGCATTTTTCATAAGTACTCATTATTATTTTATGCTAAGATGAGCAAAAACAACTTAGTTTGGCGCTGCAAGGTGCCAAACCTATCACCATCGTTCCGAAGTCAGTGAATTTCGACCCATTCCCTCGTGTTCATATGCTTCCGAAATTGCCGGGAAGTTTCCATATATAAAATATAAATGAGGTTTTCATATATTTCCACTTCATAACCAGAAGCAGACACACACACCTATTATATATTATATATATTATATATACATATGTAAATATATATATATATATATATATATATATATATATAATATATATATATATATATATATATATATATATATATATATATATATATATATATATATATATATATATATATATATATATATATATATATATATATATATATATATATATATATATAGTTATTATTATTGTTGTTTTTCTAATTATTGATTATTTTAGCGGAAAACACATGAAGTTAATGGGAAGCCTCACATCGATGGAGTGCATGCTCCATGGTACCTCATGTTAAAAGTCTAAATTATTATAATAGGCCAGCATTGCTCCGACGGACCGGCTGTTAACACAGTACGCTTGCGTGGTATGTTGAGCCTGCGCATGTGCAGAGCGCATATTTGCTGAATGCACTAGCCTGTCTCCTAACAAAGTTCACAATTACACGCACTCCTTGGCCCACTAAAATCGGCGCAAATGACCTTCATGATCCTTCCCGCCTGTGAAAAATCACCCTCCCCTTTGGCCTCCAGGCTGCGCCTCTGGTCCGGCATAAGTGAATTTGAAATATCGCATGAACCTGACACTGGGATTTGGTCTGGACGAACATTGGGTGCTATTTCAATCGTTTTCATTAATCTATGCAGATACACTTAAACATTGTCGCTATATCACTTGTGCCAGACACCTCTGCCACCGGCTGCTTCGCCACAACAACTGCGACTGAACTATATCAGGCCGTCGTTGAGAAGTATATGCCGATGTGTGTCTTAGCCAGCTAAAACGATGGCCTAGGCTGGTTGGGTATCTTTAGCCATCTGGCGACTAAAACTAGCTAACATCCCCATGCTTGAGGATGTGTCCACTTCTTGGTGAGGCGGATAGAACTGGCGCATCAACTTCAATGTTCTACCGGGCATTTATACAGCCAATTTTACACGAAACTTCATGATAAGGAGGTTTGCTATTCACATTTGGAATGAAAATAACATTTCCTGAAGTGAGACAAGTTGTATCTTCTTGAGACGTGCTTATCCAGCTTAAAACAAATCAACTTGCTGATCGCATGTTCGATTGTTGCTTGTAATTCACGAGTAGTTTGTCTCGTAGTCCACCAATACATCTGGTAGGGAATTATTCCCGATCTGTAATAGCTAATACTAGGTGCATGTCTACTCTGAGTGTACACGTGACAAAGTTTACTGCATAAGACGCTGGACACCAATTTCCAACCTTGAAGACCCCCGATCGGTTGGTTAGGCCATACGGATCTTCAGGGTTATCAGCTACTTAGAGAACCACCGATCGGTATGGAGGTTCAACTTCACACAGACTATCCGATCGATGGTTCAGCGCTGACATGGCTTAGTTGAGCAACACCTAACTTAGATTCGATATTGTGGAGCTCTGATCATTTCTTGCCAGTCTAAGTTGGCTTTAAATGGTCCATGTTTAGCCATAGGCAATATAACCAAAACCAGTTTTGACACTGCCAAAACTAGTCTTAGCTGGGCTTTGGCCACCTTGACTCAGACGCTTGGTTGTTGAGATCAATGCAGAAGTTGTACTTTCTAAATATATCCATGCACACTTCCGAAGCTGACACAAATTCCATCGCCGCCATCTGAAATAAATACACCCGTGTGCTGAACCACTTCTTACCCATTCTACTAATTCTGCGGGAGTCCCTTCAGCTCTGAATACTTATTGCGTTAGGCTTGCAGGCTTGCACGGCATTTATAGGACCCATGTTCTTACTTTGTTCCATCCACTGAATTCACAGATAGGTGAGGGGGAATATTCGCAGGATAATCAAATTCCCGCACTTTGTTTGATCTGGGACACCATTCTTCTTAACCGAAAAATCAGTCCTCATGATCTCTCGAGTAGCTTTACAAGGCGGAGACCGAGGCCAAGTGAAGCTGCGTTGCATGCGCTCTGACCCCACCACCCGATGATCTGGGAAGTCCAGCCTGCACCGTCCACTTTGACCAGGAGTACAGCGTGCCACCAATGCACTGCCACCGACACCGCGCTGCTGCTTCCCAGGCCTTATCAGGCCGGCGGCAAGCCGGCGATCCCAGCCGCTAGCTACGCGAGCGAGTATGGCGACTCGAACCCTGCGTTGCCAAGACGACGGGAGACAAATGCAAGCCGGTCCTCTCGCTACGCACCAAGCGCACATTCGACTCGTCGGCGACAGGTGCCAGTTGTTGAGAGAACCATGTGGTAGAAATGTAGCGTATATAACTACCTTTTATTTCAGATATGTTTCACACGCATTGACTCGATTTCCCGACCGTCATGTTACTGCTGATGATGAGCAAAGTCATTATTCGATGTTCCAGAGGTGAGCATCTGTTTCCCACTAGTTTTCAGTTTTCAAGCAGTTCGTTCCAGTGAGCACTAGTTTTCCAGCAGTTCGTTGCCCTGTTGGAAAAGCACGATTTTGGGAGATAATGCACTTAGTGATGCACTTTCGACTGATGTGAATCTCATCATCCTACCACAAATTTTGGAACCATCACATTACTACCGTAGGTGAAACCAGACATCATCCAAAATTCAGCGGATGATATCTGATGAAATTTGCCCCGTTGCGTTGCTGTGTTAAAAAAACATTGAATTGGGCGATAGTGGAGTTAATTATCCATCAACTGCTAGCACGTTGACGGTCGAGTCATAATCGCACCTGTGCCTGGGAATTATAAACGTCTTGATACTTCCAAGAACATCTATTTTTCTCAAGGCAAGGTCATCATTTACATTGTGCGTAAAGCGTAACGAAGCTAACCGAGCAAACGGGCCAGCAACTATCGCTTCAAAGGTATAATTTGTCTCCTCATATTTACGAGACTCAGGGCTATCAAATTCCGTCTAAATCAGGTCAATTTATCGATTGATTACCGAGATGACGGTAAGAATGTGTCACCTCTGGCAGAGTCCAAGTTTGAACATGCACCTAAATTGCAATGTCATCAGTGACCTCCAAAGACAACATGTAGTACCCACACATGGTTTGGCAGTGCATCCACACATGGTTTGGCAGTGCATCAACGCATGGTCTGGCAGCGCACCCACACATGGCTTGGCAGTACACCCACACATGGTTTGCCAGCGCACCCACACATGGTTTGCCAGCGACCACCCACACATGGTTTGGCAGTGCATCCACACATGGTTTGGCAGTGCATCAACGCATGGTCTGGCAGCGCACCCACACATGGCTTGGCAGTACACCCACACATGGTTGGGCAGTGCATCCACGCATTATTTGGTAGTGCATCCACACATGGCTTGGCAGCACACCCACACATGGCTGGGCAGTGCATCCACACATGGTTTGGCACTGCAGCCACATATGTACATGGCGCAGTGCCGTTGAATCGCCGAATCATCAATGTTGAATCATCAATCGCCGTTGAGTCGGCTCGACCCGCCAGTCGGCTCCCCGGATTCATACGGGGCAGGGGGCGTTATGGCACACTGGACTCGTGGGTATTGGGCCGTGATCCCAGTCCATACCAGGAATATCCAAGATCTCAACCCATGCCGGGAGTATCCGTACGACTGTGCAAATCAGACCCAACGAGAACTGTGCCAGTTAGCCGAGACCACAGCGCATGCGGGGAATATCCATACGACCGTCCGACTCAGACCCAGCCATAATTATGCCATTTAGCCGAGATCACAGGACATACGAGGAAAATAAATGCACTCGTCAAACTCGGGCGCAGCTAGGATTATGTCATTTAGCCGAGATCGCAGCACATACCAGGAATACCCATAGTACCGGCCAGCTCAGACCCAGCTAGCGCTATGCTCTGGGTTCTGTGTGGGACATGCGCCATGAAGACCTAAACTCTTCCCCGTCGAGCAGACACTGGGAAGGAAAAAAAACACCTACCTGTGACTCAGAATGCCATCCGTCTTGCTTCGCCCTACGACTTACCGTTACCGTTCCCTTTGCTTTCCAATTGCCTTCCGTTCATCCGAGCGCTCTGTGTCACCATGGGCCTTGTCCGCTTTTATCATGATCAATCGTCGCCATCGCTCTATTCATCATCATCCTGCATCGGCAGCCTTCCCTGTCCATGCCCTTGATCTTGTTCTCTACCTCATCATTGCGAGACGCTCTGCTTCGTTCTTGGTCTTGTTCTCTACCTTATGCTTATGAGAGTTCTGCATCTCCCTCGGCCTGGCTCTCTCCTTCATCATTGCGAGCGTTCCTCTTCGCCCTTGGTATTGTTCTCTGCCTCATCATTGCGAGCGTTCCGCTTCCCCTTTGGTCTTATTCTCTACCTCGTCATTACAAGCGCTCCTCTTCGCCCCTGGCCTGTGCCTTTCCTTGGCTTTCTGCGGTTTCCTGGCGTCTGCCTTGCCCTTCTCTGCTGTGCCAAGTTCTGCTGTATGCCCTCTTATGCACTTCCATGTACCCGTGAATTGGCTCCCCCAGCTATACCCGTTGAGTTATAGAGCGAATCTGGGCCAATGGTTAGCCCCTAACCGACTTTGGCCCTTCCATCACACCCATGTATTGACTCACCCAATGAATATCAGAGGCTAGCATGCAGGAGTGTCGCGTTCGCACATTCACCACTTACGTGCCTAGTGACAGGGTTGCCGCCGGGTGCATGTTCACTCCGCCACCAGGTCAATCGCTATGACATGGGGCAGAGAGCAGCCAAAAGGACAGGTCAATGCAGAGGTCAAGGAAAAGGAGGCCGCTCGAAAAGGCAGTGGTCACTACACGGCTTGGGGTGAAGAAGTTGACACTTAAAATATGTAGACGCAACTAGGGGCAATATCAATGCAGGTAGCATTGCAAGATCAATGGGGGGGGGCTCAGCCCTGGGTCGATCATTCTAGGATACCCCAAATACCAACGTTTCATCGGAATTGGCGCACTCTACTTTGTCATCTTGAAAAAAACAAAAATGTCATAAATATTATTTTCCTTTTCTAGTTTCCATCAACTTAGCTTATTCGGGACAACATAATCAAGAAATGATTAATCGAAAAACCATTGCCGAAAGTGGAGAATCCACTTAGTGCCAAAACGACTTTTGCCTCTTTCGTTTCGCATGGTGCCTAATTTCTGTATTGTTTTTATAATATTTATGTTGTTATTTAAACATTCCGTCGATCAAATAGATAAAAATAGTACAAATTAAAACGAACAGAAACATTATGCAACTATCATAGCAAACTTCACGTTGTGATCAGTGTCAAATGGTCAGTGCAATGATCGACTTGAGAAAACTTAAAATGTAATTGTTTGTACTATTTCAATTTATCAAGGATAGTGACCACCAATACTTGCAAGAACCGCTATAATATCATCACCACTTTTCATAAATTTTGGGCAAACTTACACCTACCCAGATTAAACACGGATAGTATGTCGTACTCGACATGGCTTAAATCTTTCATGGGTTTGACTTCCAAAGTGTGTGTGTCGAGTGGGAAGGGGCTGACTTTCAAGTGGGGGGGGGGGGGACTGAGCTGCAAGTTGGAGCTGGGGCCCTCCCAACTGAATATGATCCTATACCTCTGCACGCAACCTTAATAATTCCTTCATCGAATTTGAAACATCCCAACGCCAAATATAACGCATTACGCTCAGCCAAACGTGTTTGCCTATCGTGTGGGGTCAGAGACAGGAAGTTGATGTCGAAGTCGGAGACCCAGTACGATATCAGCGCCATGCTTGCCTATCATGTGAAGTCAGAAGCCACAAATTCCCACCCCTATGTCAAAGTCATTTTGCCTAGCACGTGGAGCCGGAGGATACGAGTTCCCAGCCTGTGTTATGTCAACGCCACTTTGCCCCCTCCAAATTAAAAACCAAAATGTTTCCTCTGAGTGTCGCATCGCTCTACTTTATGTAAATGCGTGGACATATTCGGCTGCTTTGTAGACCCGTCTTCAAAGAAGGGACAAGAGTAGGAGAGCCCATTTGCCATCGTTGTTCCGCCTCCATCACCAAGCATAGAGGGACCAGGTCCCTTGACCAGAGCGTGCGATTCGCTGTCCGAAAAAGCGTGAGGGCCGGGGGGATCGTGGGACGTGGGGGACGTGGGGGACCAAAAATTGTCATTTTGGTGCGCTACGCGTGCAAAAATGAGCAAATTGACGACAAACGAAAGACAAATGTGCAAACAATAAACCTTAGTTCTTTTATCATATTTCAAGGTGTTCTGTACCAGCTCAGATGGCCTCTATCACAGCTTAGAGTACAACCTTCAAGCCCATGAAATGGGCTTGAAGCCCTCATGAAAATGCATAGGTGCTCCTATAGGGGGCTGAACGTGGCGCTCGGCCCCCACATAGATCGAAACGGCGGGGTCTGGGGCGCTGCCCTCCCCCTACGCGAGCAAGGCCCTCCCCTTAGATGCTATGGTTCATACAATAAAAAAAATCAAAGTTATGCGCTACATCCTGACAGGTTATGTACGTACGACTGGATCCCGTGTCCATCTTGTATGGTTATTTTTACAGTAGGTATTTCGAATGATCCGAAGGAAGTCATCATGTGTACAACACGCTTTGTTCGGCATCATTACTAAAGTGCATTAAATGTGTATTTTTACGATGTTCAAAGCTGAAGATACTGAAGCTCCATCCGGACAACTTTAACCCAGTGACAAATGTAGTGAAGAACATGTTGACATGCGAACTGGGTACAATTCTTCCAACCATGCATACATGCAATAATGCGAGGGTTAAATTCGCAGATACCGCCCAAATTCACCATCTTTGGGCATATTTTACCATAGGCGTGTCCCCTCCGAAAACTTTTCAACACATGCCCTGGGAGCCAGAGGGATCACTAAGAGTATCTCCCCCAGCACGGCTCTCTCCCAGGAACGGCCCACTGCAGCTTCTTCTTTTTCTCCCTTTTCAGCCAAAGTCACCTCGCTGGAAAATGGTAATCTTTTGGCGACGTTTTAGTTCATCCAATTCACTTTTCTCAATTGGTGGCACTCCCTCCGAAGAGATCGTGTTCGGCACACCACATGAATGCTCCGCACTTAAACTCCTCGGCATGCCTTGCGTCTACCAAGTAATTCAAAGTAATTCATCCGATTTGTTTTGCTAGCATACTTTAAGGTCTAACAGGCTTGGCCGTTGTAGTCATGATTGCAAATATTTGCTTGGTTTTGCTTCGTGAATGATGGACTAGACAGGCGTTTTATCTGTTTGAACTAGATAATTGATTAACGGAAATGATCTCACAAATGTGTGTCGAGTATGAGAGCCTGTATACCCTTATTGCGCTATCCAGCTTCACCAATGGCCGTTTTGGCCAGGCTAGGCCAATTATTGCACCATGTTGCAAAAAAACGTGCTAACATTCCCATGATGGGTGCTCGTCTGGTCCAGAGGGGCGGGTATATGGTAAACAGTGGCTCCCAGAAGGATACATGTGCTGGTATTGTTGTGAGAAACGCCAGTGTCCCAGCAGGGTGTCTACATTTGCATTGGGAGTGCGAACTATCTGAAACTGGGAGGCGCTTTCCTCTTGAGCTCCCTTCGAGATCGATGCTCCTATGGTTCGTCCACTCGGCGCCCTTTGAGCTGACTTGGCACACCTATGCAGGAGTGATGCTCTTTCCTTTCTCTAAGCCCCTTGCTGAATTTTGTAATACGCCACGTGATTTATCATTAAATCGAGATGTATACAAACATGCTACTGTCAGTATTGTGTCGAAGGACGAAGAGACAGAGGGAAGGGGAGAGAGGTTATCTCAGCCATTGCCTCCTACATACGGAAAGGACGAAATCCGGCACACCTACTGGCTCCTACCGGCACACGTGAGTGGTGACAGCAGACTCGTGCGCTCAAGATTATTGTTGAGGTTAATGTTCGTCCAGATCATCGAAACACGGGCGGAGGTAGGCATAGGCTATGGCGCATCCTTTGCCGAAATCATGATGTAGGAAATTTAATATATCGTCTCAGGCCACTGACCTATAATGAAATGAGACAGAACATCACGGATAGTTTGCCTTTCAAAATGGCGAGTTATCGGCAATTCATCTAGCCTATTGTTCCAAAATTATCAATGATGGATGTGGCAGGGTGGCAACCCACATACGTGGCAACATATGGCATTTGTGGAGTTAGTCGCAATTATGCGTTTAGCATTTACCCTAAGACTGTATTGGCGTCTAATTGTGCTCCTGGGCACCACGAGTAGTGCCTGCAGGCACTATTAATGCCATTTATATGAATCCCAACCCTTTAACCTCATATCAATCTTTATCTCTGATTCGAATTACAACAAACCACACATGACTAGTAGCCAGGGATATTGAGAAATGCCAGTGAACACATCCTGCGGGTGTATCTGTTATCGCTGCTTCACAGATAATGGGATAAGACATCTGAATTGACCCACTTTTGCCTTTACGTACGTTTGGACTTGCGTATTAAGTGTGCGCTTACGAAAATTTGGTTACGTACTGTTGCCATACGCACTGCTCTTGCGTACATGTGCCACAAGTACATTTGCCATGCATACTTTTGTGCTTTGGTACATCTGCGCTTACGTACATCTGTCATACACACTTTTCGCATGCATACTCTTGCTTTCGTTCATCTGCCATGCGTACATTTATCCTTGCATACAGTCGTCCTAACGTGCATTTGTCCTAGAATGGCTAAGATGTAGGCTTCTTTTCAGCGGAAAAGCGTCGGATATCGGAAGTTTCATGACACTCCTATGACCTTGTCAGACAACACCAACTTCAGCCCTTCTCGTCTCCGATCCAGAATTCGTGGCGTCGCTTTGACCCCGGACAGTATAATCCCCAGCTGACCCCAACTGACCCTAGCTGACCCCAACTGACCCTAGCCGACCCCAACTGACTCCAGCTGACCATGTGTCGAAATAAAAGATAGTAGCGTGAGGGACAACAAGTTGTCGCCAACGCCAGCTACTACGTAACATAAAAAATAAAATGTCCGAGTACACCCCTCCCCCCTATCTGCGATATGTTCCGCGGCCTCTGGCTACGGTTCTTGGGAGTATTTTTTTTTCAATAATTTTATTTTGTGGCACATGCAAAAAATAATTGTCTAAATTAAATGCTACCTGTTCTGATAATGATGAGCCAAGACGAAAAATTTGATGAGGACGGATATTCCATTTTACAATGTTCTTTGATATTTGTTTTTCGATGGGGGAATATAGCGAACAAAATTCAGGGAGATTTAAGCCAGGTTTTAAGCCAGGTGGTTTAATTAGCCTTCAATTGGGACTCTACGAAATGTGGAACCGTCGACCATGGTCCCGCGAACTTGTCCAGGGCAATCACCAGCCTTGCCCCTGACCACTCTTTTCCTGTGTCCATGGTTTTGAGCCCTAACTTAAATACTACAAAGCAATATGTCTCGCCCATTCATGTATTCATATATAATCACCTAAAAACCAACATGGTAATCCTCCACTAATAGGTGCAGCCACGATGTGTTAATACTCCTGCATTTATATCCAGTACCCTCGATATCATGGGTCCATTGGGAATCAGCCCTTATCTTCACATGTCTGAAGTTGCTGTGACCGAGGTTGAAATCCCCTTTACACTGATCGGAAACTACCCATGGCTTGCTTTGCTATGCATGATGTAGGTTAGCTGTGTCGCTCACAGTTGGTCCCGGTCCGAAGATTCAAACCCGCCTTCTACGTCATCGCCTGTTAGTTCTACCTCGGCTTCTACCACACATTCAACTATTTGACCAGACAGCGTTTCCAACCCGTCGCACCGATCGGTCGCGAGCGGACTCGGCAGTTCCGCCACCTGTGGGACTCGAACACGCGATCTCACGATCAGCAGTCCAACGCCCTACCGACCGAGCTGCCGCGACCCCATCTCCCGTCGGACACGCATGCATGCTCGTGCCTGCCGACGGCACGTGCCACTCACCGACCGTAGACGTCGGCTGTTGCGGCGGCAGGCCATTCGGAGCCGACGGTGCACTATGGCCCCGCACAATGACGGAGGCGCCCAGCACCGGAAACGACGTCATGCCCACGTCCCGAGGGTGCAGGCCAGAGTTCACGTGAGAGCTGCACCTGCGCCAATGCCGGCGCACGCGTCGCGCCGCCGCTGTTGCACCGCGCGAGATGCGACTCGGGGCGGACCGGACGGGCTCCAGCGGTCCCGTCCTGACGTCATGGTGACGAATAGCCAATCGTTCCGGCCAGATATTATTGGCCCCGCCCACCGCAGCAGGCTAGTGTCCACGCGATATCAGATACGTCGAGGCCGAGGTCCCGAGCGCTGGGCGCTAGGGGCGGATCCAGGATTTGGACAAGGGGAGAGGTCATCAGCGACTTTGGTGCCTCGTACGCTTTTCTCGATGAAAGCGAGAGCATGAAGTCATTCAATATTTTGTGAAGTGAATTGGGGTAGGGGAGCGCTCCTCGCGCAGTCCCTCCACAAAATGAGCTCCAACGAAAGATTGCGTGCTGCAGTACCAGTATCATCGTACCATTGCTTGGCCTTCGTGGATCTTGTTGGTTTCGAAACAGTTCGTCGCGCTTATCTTTCGATCAATCCAAACCGCTTGTGGATGGGGTTGTTGACGTAAAATAAGGTGTCACACGGGTCGATATGACGATGGATGAACGTCCTGTGTCCCTCCTATCTGTGCGACAAATGCACCGATTCCACTAATACGAATAGCATTCGAAAGCTCGATGAATGCTATTGACGGTGAACTATTTTGTTGTTCCAGGGATCACTGATAATGTTAGAGGGATGTTCACGTGGAAGTATTTCAAGCTCGGAGTACGGACGTAGCCAAGGGAGCTGGGAGGTCGATCACCCCTTGACCCTTGGACTCCCACGGAGACCGTGGGAGCCCAAGAACATCTATTGACATCTATTGGCCATTGCGAGTGTTTACTGGCGCGTGTAGACCACTACATACCCTGCGAACATCTGCCGGTCCTTACACATGCATAAGGGCCCTTTCGGATGCCTACCGGCTATATATATAATTTTATATATATATATATATATATATATATATATATATATATATATATATATATATATATATATATATATATATATATATACCGATATGTTGTCTTGGCCACGCTGCTCAAAGCCAAATATCAAGAATATCTAAATGTAAAACAGGTTTTTCACCTTGCAAATAGAAGGTTAGAAAGCAATACATGCCCATGTATTATCTTTAACTCTTTAACTGTTCATTGCAGCCCCATTCCTGTGTCAAGTTGGGGAGAAGTGTGCAACCTCAGAACTAATATTTCCATTCCTGTCCACGTGGGTGTAGCCACGGTTTCGAAATTGGGGGGGGGGCAAACAAGGGACGCGGTAAGTTTGGACAACATAGAGGGGCCTTACCTTCCGAAACACATCCTTGGATTTCAGACAATTTATTTTCAACGTCTAGTTTTGTGATTCACCATTGTTAAAACTTATATTTTGGAAACGAAAAGTTCCGCCAAAATGAACAGGTTTCACTCCTTATCACTGCCTTTGAACATCCAGTTTTATGTCGTATGTACTGGTCCCGATTTCACAATCACCACAGAGCAATGCCGTAAGTACGTTAGACGTTACCCAATTGTGGCAGGCAAAAATCAAATATGTGACTATGGCTTTATTGTAGTAAATGCAGACGCCCAATAGCCTTTCCAATGCTTTCCTGTTTTACGGGGAGACATTTTGATGCAATGACAGCTAGGTCGGATAAAGGGTGTGACACTGATGACATGTGCCACTCGCATGGAAAGGGGCGTCCCTCCGGACGGGAAAAGGTGCCCCTTTGCAAAGGTTCTTGTGCACCAGCTCGAATCTTTCAGCCAAAGGCGCCCGAATGAAAGAAAATGGCACGCCCTTGGAAGGAAAGGTGCCCCTTAGAAAAGGACCGAGTGCAATCCGTCCCTCGAATCTTTCAGCCACATGTGCCCCTCCATGTGCTTTCGCGGTGGCGACGACCAAAACACATGGCGCCCCTCCAGACAAGTTCCCTCATGACAATTCCTGGATCCACCCCTGAATACAACATTGCTCTCTCGCGGTATGAACCTCGGTTTTAAGATACAATAGTGCGCATTCACGTGCGGTTTCTCTTGCAAGTTTCATAACTTCCGTTGAACCATTGTGCAAAGTTTGTCCAGAACATCAATATGGCAGTGTAAATTTAAAACCAGCGATGAGAGAGCCGTCCGAGGACGTTATGACGGATTTCTTGAGGGAGCTCCATGTCATATAGGATATGAGTACACAACGGATCTATCTACGGCTGCAATATCCGAACCGAACTGCACCGAACTATCACAACAGCCGCAAACAAAAATAGATTTTATCCTCCTATTCCTACTATACTCAATCATTGTACACACACTGGACCTTCGACGCATTCGAAATGATTTCAATCAACATTCTGACAACGTACGGCAAGTCAAGTCGAATGACACCCACCTAATGCAAATTGAAGCCATAGCGACGAATCCCGAGGACGTTGAAGAATTAAAACTAACCATTGACACTGAGGCTCGATCTGACATGTCACGGGTTAAAAGGTTACTCGAGAGTTGCCCACGGGCTATCTCCTGACACCAAGCATGGGCAGCTAGGTGAGAAAACGAAGAAACGCGGGGCGACCGATGAAATGATTTCGACTTTTGACTTTGCAAATGAATGTGATTTCTGAACGGTTTGCTAGAGTATCTCACGGCAGGTTGAATGACATCCACGTGATGAATATTGAAGACATAGCGAAGAGGCGTGATGACTTCGAGCAATTTAAACTAGACTCCGATCTTGTGGTTTGACATTGACATGTCCCGGTTTGAAATGCTACACGAGGATCACCACGGGCTATTACCTGATAGATGTGAGTAGGTTATGGCGACGAAAAAAAAATGCAAGGAGACCAAAGAATCGAATCGAAAAACTCAGTCGAACCTTTGACCTTAACTCGCGCCGTCTTTCCGGTCCAATCCTCACACTCCGTCTCGGGGTGGTGGGGGGCTTATAGTAACCCCCTCTAAAATCCAAACTAAGCGTTGCACGAAAACAAAACATGTGTCATCGGGATGTGCTCGACGAGTATGGTCCGGTTCCACGCCGAATACAATTTCCAAAAAAAGTGACGTCACTAGGGGGACTAGATTTTCACGACTTTTCACTACTTACATTACTTTTTTTTTGCTCTGGGGAGTTCATTTTGGGGATACTTGAGAAAAAAAGGAATCAGAAAAGAACAGCGAAATCGACCAGGGTCATGTAATTTTTTGGCTCCCCAAATACAATTTTTATGTTTTTGAACATTCAAAATTGTGAGTTTTCAAATTGTCTTTAATTTTCCTTTTCTAATGGGTAGGGCAGACCGAGAAACGTTGTTAGAAGTCACCTTGTCCCGATAAAAATGCTTACTTTTGCCAGAATCTTCGATTTGAACTGCAATAGGCAAATATGCAAAATATATATGTAGTCAAACACGGAAAAAAAGAGAATTTCCTCTGGTACGTTTTGTTGCATCCCTAAAGATAAGCAAACGGTGAAAGTTTCATTCAAATATCTCTATCCGTTAACACGCGCCCGGGAGCGGTGGGGGAGGGGCGAAATCCTCCCACCCCTCCGGTTTTTCGTAGGTAACTCCAGATTTTACCGGCCGATATATGCCATTATGTGTGTACCTGCTTACAAATGATCGGTACGTTGTTTAAAGTCAGAATAAAGAAAATCGACACAAAAATTCTAGTTAGGGGTAGTTAAAGTTAAAAAAAATCAGCGCCAGACTAGGGATGATAATCCCGGGACTTTTTTCTCAATCCCGGGGTCCCGGGATTTTGAGTGGGTCAATCCCGGGATCCCGGGATTGAGCTGTTTTCTAGGAATATGTCGATAATTTGTTTTTTTCCCTTAAATATCGTATGTGGGCCATACCTACAACCATTTCAAGGGTTCCCCGTTGAAAGTAATTTAAATTTAAGTGCATTATAGCCGCATGAGACAGAAAAGTTAAATACCACACTAAAAATATATTCCTGGGTTCTTCGTGCTACCTACACAAAGCGTACACGAATTATACTGTTTATGTATTTCCCGGTTACATGTCTTCCTTCTATCTAGCCAGCATGCAATTGTTTTCCCTGCGTCTTGAAAGCCGGTCAATTGCAGGTTCCAGCCGGTCACTAAGTGTTACGGTAGTGGCATTTCAAGAAGCAGAGAGCATCAACAGTGTCGTCACCAAGACGCGACCGCACCTTTGTAACAATATTTCCAACGGTTGAAAACACACGCTCAGACTCAACACTCGTGGGCACAATTCCCTTGAGCCAGCTGTAGGCCACCGCCACCATGCCCGTCTTTCCTGAGACTGATAAGTTCTCTAATTCTTTTCTGATAGCCTTGGCCATAAGGAAAGAATCAGAGAACTTGATTCCGGATGCACATGACTGCCCTGGGGCATCTGGAACTCTGACCTGGTCTAGAGCATGTTGTAGCATCGACTGAAGTGACTGCGTTGGTGCAGGATCATCAACGTCCATTACTTCTGTCTCTACACCTACTTCAGCTGTATCCATCCTTTCTCCCATCCTTTCCATCATGCGCAAGACTAAGTCTTGCGTGTCCCTGCGGGAGGCACTGGGGAAAATGTAATTCCACTCACTATCTGCTGACAGGTTGTTGTGGAGTAGCTGCAGAACTTTCGCCGTTTTTGACCATCGCTGCCTGATTCGCTGACTCAGGGCATCACTCAGTTTGTTTGCAACCACACCACGTTCTTTATCAAGCGCACCTAACATAAATTTTAAGGCAGCTTGAGCCTCCAAGATGCCACTCTCTCTGCGGCATAGGGCTTCTGCTCCCAGTTTCATGATCTGAAGGTAGCGAATGGTCTCCGGCACAATGGCGTATTCATAATCATCAATCATTTTCATATGCTTGTCTCCTATGTCGATGAGAGCCTTGTGGACAGCTATTTTGAGGGTATCAAACCGATCTAGCATATCGTACAGACAATTCCACCGGGTTTTGCAGTCTAACACTAGCATCAGTTCCTTTCCATGCTCCTCTTTTACGTATTTCTGGAGTACCTCGTTCCGAACAGGGGACTTTCTAAACCAGCGGACAATTTTTCTAATTCTCTGAACGGCCTGAGAAAGCGAGCCATGTAGCTCGCGGTGACCGGTGGCGGTATCCTCGTCTGCATCGTTGCCGTCATCATCGCCATCGCAGTCGGACTCGTCTGACGAGCTCATCTGCAAGACGACGTAGGTTACGGAAACTTCGTGATGTTCGCAACAAACAATGACGACGCAATTAATACTGAATATTGCACTAATTTTTACGCATTTTTACATCATATTTGCATCAGAAAACAGATGAAACAAAAAGACGAACAGCGGTATCTTAATGTCTAGGATTTTCCCACACATAAACCCAGCTCACCTGATCAGGTGCACCACCACGGTCGTCGTCTGCCTGTCCGGGGGTCTCTTCTCCGGCGTCACTCGAGTATAGGGCGTCGATAACGGCGAGGTGCACGCCGTGTGCGAGGCAGAGCTGGTGTTCGCACGGCAGCGCCTTCCCGAATTTCACCATCACGGACGCTCCGTCCGTTGTGACGCAGGTGACGTGCTTGCTGAGCTCGAGGCCAAATTCGGCCAGCTTGCCCTTCAGAAGATCCAGGCACTTCTCTGCTGGCATTGAGCCATGACAACGAGCGACACCGAGACCCCACATCTGGCCGTCGCAGTGGACGGTCACACTCATGTAGCGACGGTTCCTCAGGGAAGTATATTCGTCGATTGTAAGCGAGAACCTTTTGTCCTTAGATACTTCTTCGGACAGCTTCGCCTTCACGTTACACTTCAGGCGAGCGCAATGTCTGAGGACCCGCCGGCGGATCGTATTGTGATGTGTTGGAAGGTTCTTATATCCTTTGGCAGCCATTAATCCGCGTAGGTCTGGCGAGGTACAAAAAACTGTAAATGGAAGCCCATCTCTTGTGCACATTCTGGCAAGAACCACATCCAGGTCGTCGTCCGTTTTCGATAAGTAATAGCTATCCAAGGTCCTCATTCCTTTTGGAGTGGGCGCCGTATGCCTGGGGCTCTCACCTTGACCCGACTCGACTTGACCTTCAGACATGTCCTTGGATTGGGATGGTCCAGCAACACCCATTCCACCATGCTTACTCTTGAGGTGAACATGAAGTCCTTTCGTGGAACCTCCGGATATTTTCAATACTTTTTTACAGATACGACACTTCGCTGTGTTTCCAGTCTCACCTCTCAGAAAGTGTTCCCACACTACGCTTCCTTTGAATTCCACAAAATCCGGCATCTTTATATTAGCCCTTAAGCTTAGCTTCGTCGGCTTCGTTGAAAATGCTAGATAAAATTCGGAGATTGGAGGATACCACCACCATCAACAACAACAACACGGTGCCCTGCCAGCGCCACTCCGCCTCAAAGCACTGGGAGTCAGTCACTGAGGCGCAGGACAGGGCACAGCCCGCGACGGCCGCTGACTCACATCGGGTGTAGCATGTCCTCGAGTAATATGACCTGCGTGGAGAGGCGGCCCGGGAGCCACGCGGGGTCTCGGAGCCTGACACCGTGTGAAACGCTGTCGAATACGATCGCTGAATTGCAGGACGCAGCTGGCTAATATGAGAAGAACATAGTACAGTTCAGAAATTTGGACACAAAACCACTCAAATTCGTCAAATTTTACGTATCCATCTATCATGTTATCAATCCATAATGGTTTTCCACATTGACGTTTTTAACAATAGTTTTGTATGAAGAAAAAAACTCATCGGGATCCCGAAATCCCGAGAGCCTCCAATCCCGGGATTCGGGATTGACGTAATCCCGGGATCCCGGGATCCCGATCCCGGGATTATCATCCCTACGCCAGACCACAAATATCGGCGCTGATGCGCTTCCCGTATATATATTTTTTTAATAAATGTAATCCGAGTTGTTGGGGTGGCTTGAGGAGCCAGGGTTCTATTGCTAAGCAGAGCTTGTTGCGTGAACCCTGCCCCTACCACCCGATTCATGAACTCCAGTTCAACGGCAGAATTTAGACCGAAAGTTTAACGTGCCGTCAATGCACCGACACGGCCGCACGGTAGCTCGTCCCCGGCCTTATCAGGCCAGCTGCCAACTGACACTCCCGGCCGGGGGCTAAATGCGAGCGCGCGAAGCGACTCGAACCCTGTGTTGCCAGTACAGGGGAAACCAGTGCAGGCCAGCGCTCTAACCAACTGAGCTACCGAGACGGTCAAGAACAATTCCTTTTTGCTATTGGCAAAAAGGAAGTGTTCTTGGTGACACTAACGACTTGTTTGATGTATATTGCTATGCTACATTGCTCTAAAGTCATGTCCGGTCACCGAGGTCAAGTTAGGTCAAGTTCATGACGGGTTAGCACACGCTCCGGTGGGGTGGAGGGCGAAATGCACCCACCCCTCAGATTTGTCGTACATAACTCTATATTGTATTGGCAGATATACTCCATCTTTCCCGTACCTGCTCAGAAATGACTAACGCATTGTTTAAAGTACGACAAATGAAAATCGGCGGATAATTTTTCAAGTTAGGGGCCGTTAAATACAAAAATTCGCAGCGCCAGACCACAAAAATCGGCTCTGATGTGCTTCCCGTATATTGGCAAAAGGGACAACACTACAACACTAGCTTCTAGTTCCTGACAACACTAGCTACTTGTTTGATGCATATTGTTATACTATGTAATTTAAACGTCACCTTAGGTCGCCGAGGTCAAGTCAGGTCAAGTTCATGACAGGCTAATGGAACCAAATTTGGTCAACTGGAATGTTGTCATAAATGCAAATGATTGTCATGCGATTAATGTCACTTTGCATGCTACTCCCTGCATCCTGCATATCCGGAAATATACTTTTTGTCAGTGTGCTTAAGCGTTTCCATACTTTATTAATGTATTTCATTCCTTTCTTTGCAAAGCCCATTGTGCCGAGCCGTCCAATGGAGCTGTCGGGTGGGCGACCAGGTTCCGGTAACTGGAGCAGGTAATGACGTGATAAAGTGCTCCTATGTAGGTGACCTGAAGTCAGATGGCGGATCTGGCATCTGGATTACATCATTAGTAGTGTCCAAAACAACATTAATACCAATTTTGGAGCATTTAAACACAATCATATCGATCCATCCAATGACAAGCCAATCCACGCAAAACGATACAATTTTGCTATTTTGACCTCATATGACCTTGATGAGATTGACCTATGGTCATGGAATTTGCACACAATACAGTTCACCATCGTACCCATCCATTATGCGATTTTCGTTGCTCTAGCTTTAACAGGAGCCGAGATCCTAGGGAGAGGCGGAATCAGCCTCCCACCAGTGCGCATAATTTTCAGGGGCCCCCAGGGCGCGTGTTAAAGCGTGACGACTGGCTGAACTGTTTTTGGAGGTAACCTCACTTGATCTTGAGTAACTCGTTGACCCTAGATGACCTGACTTCAAAATTTTGACAAGGCATGCCAAATTGATGTGGAAAAAGGTATGCTAAATTTCGGCGCGCTGCCGCGCGCCGTTCATTCACTATCCGCGAAAAAAACCTGAGGGGGAGGGACGGTTGAAGACCCCCCGAGACGGGACGGGTTAACATGTCCCGGTTTTAAATGCTATTAGAGTGTTCACAGCTGGCTATCGCTTGATACCAGATTTTAATAGGTTTGAGCGAAAAAATAAATCGAAGCGGCCGAATGATCAGCTCGACCTTTGTCTCTGAACAAAAATTAGATAGCTTAGATTTCTGATACCGCATATCAAGCCACATCGAATGACGCCCATTTGATGCAAATTGAAGTGATGGGAACCGAACCGCGAGTTCGATCAATATCACTTAAATATCGCCATCTAATAAATCAAGCTACCTTTGACCTTGAAGTTTAACTTTGTCATGTGTCAGTATTAAATATTACACGATGGTTCATCACGGGTTATCGCTTGTGGCCACATTTGGACCGCTTCTAGTGAAAAGGAAAGAATGAACCGAAGAGGCCGGTTTGCGCTGGACCTCGATCATTTAAATCGTAATGTGAGACTTATGCAGTTGTTTCCAGCGTGTCTAGTGCAAGCAGAAACGTTTGTGGTAATTGATTCGAATGATCATAAGCCAGTCGTTCAATGTCAATGCCAAAATAAATACGCCTCTGGCGAACTCGTCGTGGAATACGAATGCGACTACGACGTTAACTTGACGTACGCGTTTAGGGCTATCCATGACTACCGTCCATGGTCTTGAAGATACCCAAGAACACCCAGTCATGTTTCCTTAACATATACCAATATATACGCAAGGGAATGCAACCGAAGACTTATAGAGCCTTGCGACAATGTAAATTTGTTCTCCGGCAAAGCACAATTTTTCCACCCAAGCGATAACACAAGATGGTCAAGGTTCATGTTATTTAAGAATGGCCCGGGGGCAGACATTTCAAACGTTTGCTGATTTATTATTCGGATATTTTGTAGCGACATATAGCCCGTGAAGCTCCTTGATTGGCTACATCGACTTTTAGTATTTTCGGTGATTCTTTTGCATATTTATATTTTCACGTCATAAATGATTACGTGTAACTTTGCAGCGATCATATTCAGATAGCTGAGGTTTGAGGGACACAAAATAAATTGGAGAGGACAAATCGACACTTTTCAGAAATTGGGGACATGTCCTCCCGCCCCTCCCCCACCCAGTGGTTACACCCGTGCCTGTCCACATTGTCAAGACATCCACCTCATTGTCACCAGCCAGGCTCAGCAGCTTTTGAGAAACCTGAGCAACGGCAGAGCGCAGGCTGGGCCCCAACGGCCAGCAGGCGAACTAGGAGTTACATCACCTGCCACAGTGTGCAGCACGGGTCTGGGGAGACCTTATCGCGTCGCTTGGCGATGGAACAGGTCGCGGCGAGCCCAGCCTGGCTCTGTGAGACGGGCAAGGTCTGAAGGCCTTCGCCGGAGTACGGACCAGGTGGGGGGATCGACGGACTGTCGATCCAGTACGCCATCGGTAACCATGATGGCAATACATGCAGTCCGGGTCCAGTGAGTCACAGCATGCACGGCACCAGGTTCAGTAGCGCAGTCAAAGAGCGTCACCGCACCACATATTCGCACTGTAGACCAGCTTCGAGTTACTGCATTCTGCGATCTTCCACAAGAAGCTATATAATTATTCGTCTCAGCTGTTGGCTGTCGGTTCAATTAATTCCATCTCGATTAATTCCATTTACGGTATATATACATATATATATATATATATATATATATATATATATATATATATATATATATATATATATATATATATATATATATATATATATATATATATATATATATATATATATATATATATATATATATATGTATGTATATATGTATAGATATATGCATATGTTTATATATATAGATATATACAATAGTTATTATAGTTCTCACACGAACTATCTTCATGTATTCAGGATATGGTCTGATTATTAACAGAAAAGTGTCCGGTCCAGCGACATGCCTTTGAAAAGCCGTCGTCCAGTGGAATTCGTTGGGAGGACACGAGTGGGGCATGGATGTTACTTTGTCAAGATAATTGGAGGGAATGGTGGAGGAATTGATGTTTGCATACAATTATTCTCCGGAGAGGGGCGCCATGTGGGGCCCGGTGTGATTCTTCCTGCCACGGACTGGATTGGCGAGATAGTTGTGTGCCGGACACTAATTTTCGGGTGACATGTGATTTTTAGGTCCTTACGCGATTTCGGGGGACTATGACGCCATTTTTAGGGTTTCAGAGTTACTTTCCTGGCAAGGATTGATTTTAGGGGGTCCACACTTAATTGTCCGCTGCACTGGCTTTATTCTCTCAGGCTCAAACGTGATTTCTGTAGCCCAGGATAACTGTCGAAACCATGGCGCGGTTTGTTCTGGCCCACCGTTTATGAGGAGATACCCCCACTAGGACAAAATCACTTTTTATGGGCCCAGCTATACTTTTCAGAACTGCGTGTGTTGTTTTTCTGGTCCAAGTGGTTTTTTAAGGATTTCCGGTGTGCCTTTAGGGATCCTGATGTGCTTATTTAGGCGCTCGACGTGTACTATACAAATTTGTTATTTTACGAGCCCGGAGTGATTTGAAGGGCCAGATACGTTTTCTGTCTTCCGGTATGCTTTTAGGGCCCCTACCGCGAATTTTAGATGGCCTGATGCAAAGTTTGTGTGTTCAGCGCGATTTTGAGGACCCTGGGGCGACTGCTTTCCTCACTGTACTTAATTTGGTCACCCGACGCTAATTTGTGGTCTGGCGGTAATTGTGTATTCCCAACTCGATGTTTGATGCCCTGACGCGAGCATTATGGTCCGGTTGTTTTATATGGGCGTCCGGTGCACATTTTTTTTGGTGGGACGGGAATTATTGGGGCGCCAATTCGATTTGTGGGCCCCTGTTCGAGTTTTCTACAAAACAGCGAAGACCGCAGCCCTCGAGCGGAGACCCTGCTCTCTTCAACCTTCCTCCCGAGAGTATAGTTAAAGATGTCTATATAAACTACGAACACTAGCAGAATCGCACAGCACAGTGCTCTGACTAGAGTTAGATGCCACTGTCCGGCGCCCGAAATAACTTTTTGACTAAATCCCGGCACTGGTGGATAACAGCGAAGGCGCTTCCCTTAGCAGCCCCTCATTGTAAGAAACTCTACGATAGAAAGGACACCAAGCTAGATTGAGGTCAGCTTAGTCTGTTACGGTGCATGGAAGTTTATGAGGGTACTTCGGCCTTTAGAGAGGCACTGTCAGGCCAGCAAAGTTCACTTTGAGCAGAAGCAGTTATATTACGCTTTGTTTCGAGGAACTCCGGATGTGGAGAGCATCCATGACATTCATAATCCTCGCCTTGGCCCCCTTTTGACTTCCTGATCTTTGCTAACTAACCTGAACTGGAAAGGGGGCACAGCAGGCCGTTAAGGAGTATTCGATGGTCTTGGAAGGGAATTTTGATCTGGATTAAAGACAACTTAATCTGCTACGGGCGGATCTAGGTTTATATAAGGTCACTACGACGTACAAGAGAGCCACTGTAAAGCCAGCAAAGGACACTGACTAGCGGCATGGACATTCCACTCCTCTTGGGTATACTTTGAGCTGTGCGAGATATCCTTGATATTACTAAGTCTCGCCATAGGCGTCCAATTGGCAATCTGAGCTGCCAAAGGCACGAGGCAAGCCGTCAAAAGAGCACTCAAAAGCTTCAGAAATATGCGTTGAGTTGGATTTAGGGCAACTTGGCCTGCTAAGGACACATCTAAGTTGATCTGTGGGCACTTCAACTTGCGAGAGAGGCACTGTAAAGTCAGCCATGGGCACCTTGGGTAATGGCAGGGAAATGCTCTTTAATTAGGGGCTCTTTGAGTTGTGAAGGGTATCTGTGATATTCCCAAGCTTCCTCTTAGCCGTCCAGTGGGAACCACTGGTAAACTGCCAAAGGGACACAATGAGTTAACAAAGCGGCATTCGAGGGATTCAGAATAACACTCTGAGCTCTATTGAGACCTAACATGCTAAGGTCGTATCCAAAACACCTGAGGGCACTTCGCCTTCCGATAAAGGCACTGTAGCGCCAGTAAGTGGCATCCCAATTTGTTGAAAGGCACTTTGAGCTATGAGGGGCATCTCTGTTGTTTCCAAGCCACGTCAAAGCCGTCCAATAGACAACCTGAGCTGCAAACGTGGTACAGGGAATACAATGCTGGAGACTCGATCCCCCCAGTGAAGCACAATTATAGAGGTTGCTTAGCATTTGGGAGGGACTGGGGGAGGGGGACATTTGGCCAGCATTTTACTCTCCATGGGCTGAATGGTTCAGTTTCGATTTGATTAGGAGGAATTCATTATTGGTGGTGGGGTTGAGGGGGGAGTTGGCACTTTCGTACATACAAAGTGGCACCACTGCGTCGAAGCATGCGACACTAAAGCGGCCAACAAAGACCCATAGACGGTTACTGTTATGAGAACGGGGAACGGGTCATGAGTGACGGCCGACCAAGGTACAGATCGATTGTCGTCCGGCACTTAGTGGGAAATGCCTGGGGCGCTTTGAAGGCATTGTGGACACAGGTCAAGGTTGCGACGACGATAGCCCGGAGTTGTCAAGACGATAGGTCAATGTTACGACGACGACGATTGGTCAAGGTTGGGGATCTGACAGAGGTAAGATGTGCAAGGTTGGGGATCTGACACCTGTCTCAGGGGCTAAAGAGTAGCCATATAGTCTCGGTGAGCTGCGAAGTAGGCATGACTCACCTACCAAGGAGGGGGAGGGGCAGCTGAAGGAAAACGGATAAATAGTGAGCCTCTTTCTGTTGCTACCCTTGGGTAAAGCGTAAAGCGAAAATACCATAATTCCATAGGAGCAGCTGGGTAGCGCCTGGCAGCGAAATTCGCTATTCCTGGCGACAACACAGAGCGCGGAAGAGCGTTCAGGGAGGCAGGGAAGCCTGACGAAACGGATGAATAGAACTGCATACATCAGCACCTTTTATGATCTGATGAAGAGCTAGCCGTCCAGGAATAATTATTCTGATCACACACGCCCAGAAGTTTAGGTTAGGTACTGCCCTCCGTTTGGTCAAGCCCTACCACCCTCCATTGGGTCAAGCCCTACCACCCTCCGTTGATCCAGGAGATTGCCTTACCACCCTCCGTTGGGTCAGACCCTACAACCCTCCGTTGGGTCAGGCCCTACCGCCCTCCGTTAGGTCAAGCCCTACCACACTCCATTGGGTCAGGCCCTACCACCCCCCGTTGAGCCAGGAGATGGCCTTACCACCCTCCGTTTGGCCAAGAGGTAACCCTATCACCCTCCGTTGATCCAGCAAACATGGGCGGCGCGAAGCTATCCGAGCTGTGCAGACGACTTTGGTATTCCTTACGACCAAACGATTCGGAACAGGAAGCAGCATGAGTTGGTCTCATCAAGACCCATGGAGAAGATGGATTAGAAAGATAATCGACTGCACCGACTGAGCCCTGGGGTGCGGCTGATATAGATCGCGGGGTAGGTCCCGGTCGCGAGTTTTATCGACTAGGCCTAGGCTTGACGCCAATGAGCCCCACCAACAATTGTCGAGCATCTGCATCCATGGCATGTTGTCGACCGAGTAAGGCTTTGGTTGGCCGGTCATTAACCCTCCCCGTATTTCCGGTCATGTCCTGGCACCATGTCTCGGGGGTTGAAAGGAACCCCCTCGAATCTCCAAACTAAGCGTGGCACGAAAACGAAAGCGATTTCATGGGAAAGCGCTCGAAGAGTAGGGCCAAACACCACCCCCAATTTTTCCCCCAAAAAAGAGTCATCACGAGTGCTGTGCGTGTGTCCCATTTGCGAAGCGCGGGTCGTGGTCTATGATTATATCTCCACTGATGCGCGACCCACTCCCGACTGTTCGCCCCGACAGAGCCAGTCGCGTCAGAGCAAGGCCCGGTATAACAGCGTACGCAGTCAGGCCGTACACAGTGAATATATCGAGACCGTGGTCTATCAGTGCATCGCAAGCAGACAGTGAGGACTAGGCGTGTACCACCACAACTAGGGAGCTTAGGTTTTCGCGGCTTACATCATGTCTTTGGCTCTGAGGAGTTCATTTTGGGGGAGATTTGGATATTTTGTATTATTATTTGGAATCAGAAAAGGAGGGCGAAATGGACCAGGGCCCTAAAGTTTGTATGCACCGGAGTTTTTTGGGGGAAATTTCAAACTGTTTTTATCTTCAATTTATTTTACTTTATTTTTCTAATGGGTAGAGCGGACCGATAAATGTTGTTCGAACTCAGCTTGCTACCTTAAAAATGTTTACCTTATCCTGAATCTTCGATTTTAGCTCTAATGGGCAAATAATTCCTCTTGTGCGCTTTGTTTGGTCCCTAAAGATAAGCAAACGCTGACAGTTTCATTATAATATCTTCATCCGTTAAAGCGTGACGACTGGTTGAACATATTTTTTTTAGGTGACCTCCTCACTTGACCTTGACTAATTCGTGGACCCTATATGATCTGACCTCAAACGCTTGACACCACATGCCAAATTGATGTGAGAGAAGGTATGCCAAATTGTGGTGCGCTGCCGTGCGCCGTTCTTTCACTACCCACGGATAAACTTAGGGGCTCGTAAGCCCTAAACTCGTTTCCCATCGATCCGAGGAATATATCGATGGGAAGCATTCAGTAAGTCATACTTCCTTCCCAGCGTTCCGAGGAAGTATGACTTACTGAATGCTTCCATGCTACCCTAAGAGGACGAAATGGTAGGTCAAATACTCGGACTTAAAAATATGGAGTGAATATTCGGACTGAAAGAAGACAATTAGTGGATATGATGTCGGTATGGACAGTCAATGGCCAGTGAAGCCGGTGGGGGCTCACCGCACGTGCACGACGTCGGTGCGGATAAAGTTCGTTCATTAGCCGAAAATGAATATCCACGACTGAACCGTAAATCCATCACCAACACTACTCTATTTACTTTGTTTAATCACCTACAAATATCCTACGGGCTTCTACTTCTAATTACACTTCGTTGGTAACAATCTTTCCTCGCATTGACACTGACTTCATTGGTGACATTTAAGCATTCACTCCAGGGTTTTGTTTGTGCGTTCAACTTTCGCCATTAATCTTTCGGTGCTTCGTATGTCGCATAGAACATTGTGACAGTGGTTTTCAGCCGTAGTTACTCTATCACGCATTGCGTGAGCATGATTAATTCATTTATAATTAATAAATAAATAATATACTATGCTAATATACTATTAATTATATACTATTAATAATATAATATAACCCTTTAATTAATAATAGGCGCCGGCGTATCCCGGCGACTATACGCCAGGCGTCCCTTGCTCCAATGTTCGTAACTCATTTGCCCTACGGCAATCGAATTTGTAAAATACAATATGCAATTATTACTCACAAACTTATTTTCCCAGAAAAACGTGCCACCAGTTTAGAGTACCGGGAGGAATCTTTGCAGCTTCATGACCTAGTGAAGATATGTGGTGGTGGTGATTGGTTTTAGCGACACGTCGACCGTGTAGTCATGTAGCGTCGCCAATCTCTCACGCCGATTGGTCGCGGGCGAAGAGTAGCGACAGGTGAGGCTCAAACCCACAATCTTTCGATTCTGAGACGGGAAATTTACGCCTAGCAATCTTGTCCTCCTAGCGAAGAGAGATGCGATGCTCACTTGCATATGCTTCAGGATATATAATTGAGAATACAACAACAAAAAATGATCAGGTCGGTACATGGGTTAGAACACTTTTCATACTTTGTCCTCCAACCTTTTCAGCAACTTAATTTCTGCTTCTCTTATGCAATTTTTTGCCCTCAGTCCCTCACAAAAGTGCGTAATAAGGATGTTGTTGGAACGCATATGAACCTTGTTCATCACTGGGATTCGTTTCATTGGGTAGGATATGTCCCTCAGTTCGTACGGTCCCTCAGTTATCTTGTTTGCCAGCCTGTGCTCCCCAGCTTGGCTCAAGCTAGATTGTGAGCCTGTATTTTCTACGACAGGCTCTGCTTCGTTCGGTTGAATCCGGGCCCGTCATCTCGGTCCCTTCTTCTTGCAAATGACGACGCTACAAGTGCTCCTCGATGAGTTGGGTTTGGCGAATCCTCCGGTAATGTGCTACGGCGAGGACGTCAGTCTCGTTTCACGGTGCTGGAGAGGCTGGCGTCCGAGCAAATCCCGTATTGGCCACGGTGCTTGGCCGAGGGTTGGAGGCATTCGTTTGATGCTCTTGTGCTAAGTATGAATTGTACTTGAGATATATGAGTGCGTCCAATTTAATTCCAATTCATAGGAGGGTATTTCTGGATGGGAGTGGTATCACCGCCAGGGAACCACCCTTGCTGGCGGTCGGTGTTTTGCGACCATCCAACTGTTGCAGACGACTTCGGCTCTCGACGGCGGCCCCAGTCTGCAGAACACATGGGATGCGCAGCGGCGGCCGCGCCTACAGACCGGATCGGTGGAACGGCCTGGTGGTGGTCGGCGAGACGACCCGGCGGTGCCTCACCCCACCGCGACACCCCTCCCCACCTTACCGTGACACCCTACCCCACCCCACCGCGACACCACACTCCACCCCAGCGCGACACCCCACCCCACCCCACCGGGACACCCCACCCCACCCCACCGCGACACCCCACCCCACCCCACCGCGACACCCCACCCAACCACACCGCGACACCCCACCCCACCCCACCGCGACACCCCACCCAACCACACCGCGACACCCCACCCAACCCCACCGCGACACCCCACCCAACCACACCGCGACACCCCACCCAACCACACCGCGACACCCCACCCAACCACACCGCGACACCCCACCCAACCACACCGCGACACCCCACCCCACCCCACCGCGACACCCCACCCAACCACACCGCGACACCCCACCCCACCCCACCGCGACACCCCACCCAACCACACCGCGACACCCCACCCAACCCCACCGCGACACCCCACCCAACCACACCGCGACACCCCACCCAACCACACCGCGACACCCCACCCCACCCCACCGGGACACCCCACCCCACCCCACCGCGACACCCCACCCCACCCCACCCCACCGCGACACCCCACCCCACCCCACCCCACCGCGACACACCAGACCGGCGAGGTGCCGAACAGAACGGCGATCCCGCTGCCGGACGCCATGGGTGACCAGCTGACCGGCCCGTCGCCGCCGACGGCCACCGTCGACGAGGACTCATCGGCCCGGACCGCAGCGGTGACGACGACCGTC
Organism: Imbricaverruca yamaguchii; assembly: GCA_034440575.1. Classification (NCBI taxonomy): domain Eukaryota; kingdom Metazoa; phylum Arthropoda; class Thecostraca; family Neoverrucidae; genus Imbricaverruca; species Imbricaverruca yamaguchii. The sequence goes on from JAOTOL010001635.1 coordinate 1,826,151, forward strand.
GGCCGGACGCCCGGCGTGAGCCCAGCCCTGCCTGACGGGGCTGTCGTCTGGCCGTCGAGTGATGCGCTGTCCGAGTACAGTCGGCTCTTACCGGCCATGTCCGGGACACAGGAGCACGCAGCTGCACCCGCGGCGCTGGACCGGAGACCGAGCGCCAGTAGTGCCACCTGTCGGACACGTGCCGGGAGCAGCATGTTGTGCGGCACGTGTCGGGAGCAGTATGCTTTGCGGCACGTGTCGGGAGCTGCATGTTGTGCGGCACGTGTCGGGAGCAGTATGCTTTGCGGCACGTGTCGGGAGCAGCATGTTGTGCGGCACGTGTCGGAGTGTTGCGGCACGTGTCGGGAGCAGCATGTTGTGCGGCACGTGTGCGGCACGTTTGGAGCTGCAGCGCATGTTGTGCGGCACGTGTCGGGAGCAGCATGTTGTGCGGCACGTGTCGGGAGCTGCATGTTGTGCGGCACGTGTGGGGCGCATGTTGTGCGGCACGTGTCGGGAGCAGCATGTTGTGCGGCACGTGTCATCGGGAGCAGCATGTTGTGCGGCACGTGTCGGGAGCAGCATGTTGTGCGGCACGTGTCGGGAGCAGCATGTTGTGCGGCACGTGTCGGGAGCAGCATGTTGTGCGGCACGTGTCGGGAGCTGCATGTTGTGCGGCACGTGTCGGGAGCATCATGTTGTGCGGCACGTGCCGGGAGCATCATGTTGTGCGGCACGTGTCTGGAGCAGTATGTTGTGCGGCACGTGTCTGGAGCAGTATGTTGTGCGGCACGTGTCTGGAGCAGCATGTTGTGCGGCATGTGCCTGTGCCGTCTGCCGCCAACTCGACCGACATGTGTTCCGTCCACGTTTTCCGAAATTGATGGCGACTGGTGAGTTTTGGCTGTGCCTCGCTGTAATGCATGCGATTTACAAATACACACGTTGAGCGTTTATGACGTCAAGTGTTGCATTGTGCGAGCTAGTTCGTGGTGTGGTGGTGCCCCAATAATTTCTGCACTTGTTTTGACACTTCCATTATCCCTCGGGAAATCCACTGTTGACACTCGTGAACTGGCACCTGAGTCTCAGCGGAACACCATCCTGGAAACAGTTCTGAATAAAAACTGCCACCGCCCGCTCGTGGCAAATTCATGATGACATCCGATCTCTAATTGGCACCAGTTCCCTTGTGGCTAAGCCTGTGCTCCTGAAATCCTGGAAACTTCTCTTCGGATTCTTTCCGCCACTCACATGTCCCTGATGATGACCGCGAAATCAGCTCCTTGTATCTCTAAACAAACTTGGTGTTTCCCCAGACCATCGGGAATCTCCCTGGATCAGGTTCCCACGCTCTGCTTCCGCATAATTGCCTTTTGGCAACCGCGAGTCAGCACCTCCATCACCCTTTAAAAAAAAAAAATCCGGTGGCGAACAAGGGTGGAACTTCTCATACTCTGTTTCTGGGAGAGGGGTGCTTGCCCCCTCGCCAATATTGCTGAGATTGAGCACGTGACATATGGGCGTTGACTGAAAAGAATGGAAAGACAGACCAATCCCCTCTTCGAGACTATTTTGCGATAGATCCCTCAAACAATGTGCATTATTTTTTAATCGTAGTTTTTTAACGTCATGTCAGGCTGACAGAAGAAAAAAATTTTATTCAGGAATTTGTACATATCGGGCGCATTTTGACCTGTCTTGATTCCAAAGTTGGTGTTAAATACGACCCTGCTTCCACGTACGGGGAACCAATGTTGACCTTGCCCACCGTCGGAAAACGCCCCTAGCAATATGCCCGACATGCGGCGATTGTGGCCCTGGAATGGTGTCGTGCCAGCCGCGGCACGTTCTGTCGGTATGCACCAATGGCCCCGTTATCAGTGAAGCACCTATAGCACCCATCCATACATGCCCCGGCGAAGATTGGCCTCCTGCGATGGTGCTGCCGCCTACGCGACACCCGCCATCGATCGCTGCTGCGCGCGCTCCCCCGTCGCCGGTCGGCATGGCAACGCCGGCGGCCGGCCGCGGGCGTGGTAGGTCGGCTATGCACCAGCCTGACAGAGAGCGCACGCCGGCGGGCCGGACGCCGGGACGTTCATGGGCCGCCCACGCCGCACTGCCCGCTGCCGGCGACCTGTGACCTGTGACCTGTGACCTGTGGCCTGCGACCTGTGTGACCCGCGCAGCCGCCACGTCCTGCGACCCGTGCGTGATCGCCATGGGGTGCGCCCTTTCCGCCGAGGAGCGCGCGGCCATGGCGCGGAGCAAGCAGATCGAGAAGAACCTCAAGGAGGACGGCATGGAGGCGGCCAAGGACATCAAGCTGCTCCTGCTCGGTGAGCTTTGCCCCGCGGCCGGCCGTGGGGTGGCCGCCGACTCTTTTCCGACCCGGGTCGGGGCGCGTCGACACCGTCGACACCAGAGGCGGGCCGTCGGCTCCGACGCCAGCCGGGCCCGGTCGATAAACAGGACTGTGCGTCTGCCGCTCGCCGGCCCGTCGGCGTATAAACACGACGCCCCCCCCACCCGCTGCTGCCCCGCCTCGCCCAAGACACCCAACGCCCGCCGACCACGATCATCGCGGCTTCGCCGAAATTCACCTGTCGAACCATAACAGCGCATTCGAAGTGATGGGCGCCGCACCCGTCTGGCAACGATCGGTCTGTCGTGCGATGTCGGCGACCATGTGGACCCTTCCGGGAACGTCGGCTCTCTGAATGAACCTCCCCATACTCGAATGTATACTGAGATATCAGCCTGCGAATTGCACTATTGTCTTGACGAAGCAAATGTCAGAAACAGCTGGGTTTGTTGCATTTTATTTTTACCCCTCGTTCGACCCTGGACGGGTTAGACCCAGCCTCAAACCGGCACTTCAGCTCTGTCAGGCTTTATGTATTGGGAGGGCACCATAGATGAATGCAATGGGCAGACCCGAATGGATTGAGGGCATAACACACAGGGTCGCACACTAAAAGCTGAATTTATTCAGTAACATTGGTGTGGGGAGGTGCAAATTGTCTCCAAAATGCATACAATGCTGCACCCTTGCTGCCCAGGACCCTTGATTATATCAAATATGTCTTAACCTTAACCCAGCCGCAAGCATTGCTGCGGCCTTAAAGCATTAACAAACAGTACCACGACGAAGATCGTCGGCAATGGGGAAGCAAGCATGTTTCACGTTCGTCCAGAAATACTCATCATGCGACGTTTCGGCAATAATCACACTCCTTGAAATGTGTAACGTATAGAAGCCTACACGGGAATGCTTAGTTGTTTTGAAGAAGGCTTCTTTATAATTTTGCATTACCTTTTCTTTTCCTTTTCCGGGTACCTTTTCCGGATTTCCTCGGCCGGGAACTGATGTTCACCTACTCTGCTGGGTTTAGGACTCATCTCTTGAAGCGCTTACTGGTATATTTCGCCAAAAACTGCTATAAAAAAGGCATCAACATCCCATCACCTCGCACTTCCAATGGGTAGCGGCTCTCAGTTTGCTGCCTTTCGCGTCACACTCGCTTGGTCTGCCATCTGGTGGCAGAAATTCGGTGGTGTGTTTCATTAGACGTCTGCGGATTGTCTATATGTGATTCCAGGAAGGAGAGTAACGCTGGAGGTAGGTTTATGGTTAGGCCGTGGAGATTTTTCAGTCGACGAACTCAGTCGAATGGATGTCTGCTACAGAAAGAAAGCTCAAACTTGCATTGCAGCATCGTAACATCGCCAGCGAAGTTATACATAATCAAAGCCAAATTAATGATATGTATTGAGAATTTGTGGGTATTTGTCGTCTTTGCTCGTGAACATTGGCGTAAAACGTGATGTGTTTACCGGTAAATGCCGTTCACATACTGCGCATCAGCTTTCCTGAGTGGAATGACCTAACTAATGCGATAACCATACGCATATGAGTGATACGATCCAAAATGACAACGTATGCCTTTTACGCAAAGGTGAAAAGAGGCCCAGGACGTCAACCACGGAGTTAGTCAGGAAACAGTTATCCGTGTGCATTGACGGGAGGAGACATATACAATATTTGATTAGCATGGAGAAGCGCCTGATGAACAAAATACACACGCTCCCGCATCGGTACCCACCAGTCCATATTTGCAACGGGCTAGATCACTCTTGCTAGCTGTCAAGGGCGGGTTGAGGAATTTTTATGCGACAGGCACTTTTCTGAAGGGGTGACTTTTCTCGTTCTGCGGGGGCGTCTTTTCTACCACGAAGAGCGCACTCGATTGGCAAAACGCTAAGTGCGTGTGTGTGGGGGGGGACACATTCCCCATTTACCCCCTTCGGCGATGCATGCATCACGAGACCTATGGATGATATTGACTTTGACAGCGCCACGCATACGTTCCCGGGGGCATTTCATGGTTTACCAATGCAATGCCATGTGATTATCACCCGGCACATCAACAGTGAATCATCGTTCAATTCGATTTACTTTAAGCTGCGGTGATTTTTTCTCGATAACTGTTCGTGTCATTTCGCGATGCACCATTACTCAAGTTGTAGCTTCTCTCCCGTCTTCGAGTTGGTTCCACCGAAGTTGGACGGCCGCGAGACAAAAAAGGGCCATGGAAAGGCCCGATAGGGTCCTACAGCCTGGCGCATATCGTGGGCACCCGATATATTCGAAAATTTATACAAGGCTTGAAAAAAAGAACACGTAAGGTCATATGCTCCAAGAATCCCATCTATTACGTTGTTTTCAGGCAAACTGCAAAGAACGGTGGGGTAAATCCGGACAGTTTTGGAAAAAATATGGTGCGCCTTGGGGAAGTCCTGCCTTCGTCACTGCCTCAGCCACACCAACTTCGAAGACGATTCTGTACCCACACTACTAGGCCCATCCATGTATGTGCATTGCTACCAACATTTCGAATAACGCAAAACATTTGATATTGTATGGTACAATCTAGTTTGCATAAGAATACGGCAGTGGGACCGACACTAGAAAATGTACTAAGCATCACTGTACCATTTGGTTCTGGTACCCAGATCTACCCCATCGTTTAGAAAATGTTGAACCCTGTCTATAGCGCACGTGACTAGACTTGCTTCCACGTTTTCGTGCTCGCAGTTGCAAGCGTGCACGTCTGTGCGACCATGCACCACATTGTTCAAGTTTCCTAGTTGTCCACATTGTCCTGGCCGTGACGGTGAGTCAGTGATGGCGTGCCAGTGATGACGTGCCAGTGATGGCGTGCCAGTGATGGCGTGCCGGTGATGACGTGCCAGTGATGACGTGCCAGTGATGGCGTGCCAGTGCCAGATGGCGTGCCAGTGGTGATGTGTCAGTTGTGGTAAGTCAGTGATAGTGAACTAGTGATGTTGAGTCAGTGATGGTTAGTCAGTGACGACGTGCCAGTGATAGTCAGTGATGGCGTTTCAATGATAGTGAGTAAGTGATGGTGAGTCAGTGATGGTGAGTCAGTGATGGTGAGTCAGTGATGGTGAGTCAGTAGTGGTGGTTCAGTGATTTTGAGTCAGTGATGACGTGCTAGTGATTGTGAGCCAGTGCTGGTTAGTCAGTGATGGTGAGTCAGTAGTGGTGGTTCAGTGATGTTCAGTCAGTGATGACGTGCTAGTGATTGTGAGCCAGTGCTGGTTAGTCAGTGATTGCGTGTCAGGGATTGTGAGTCAATGATGGTAACTCAGTGATTGTGAGTCAATGATGGTGAGTTAGTGATGGTGAGTGGGTGATATTGATTCAGTGATGAGTCAGTGTTTAGGTGAGTCAGTGATGGCTTATCAGTGATAGTGAGTCAGTGATGGCTTATCAATGATGGAGAGTCAGTGATTGTGAGTCAGTGATTATTGCTTAGTGATGGTGAGTCAGTGATATTGGTACATTGATGGGGAGTCAGTGATCGTGGGACAGTGATGTCGAGTCAGTGATGGTGAGACAGTGATGACGTGCCGGTGATGGTGAGTCAGCGATTGCGTGTCAGTGATGGTGAGCCAATGATAGCGTGTGATTGTGAGTCAGTGATAACGTTTCATTGATGGTGAGTTAGTGATGTTGAGTCAGTTATGGTGAGAAAGTGATGCGTGCCAGTGATGGTGAGTCCGCAATTGCGTGTCAGTGATAGTGCGTTAGTGATGGTGAGTGAGTGATGGTGAGTCAGTGATGGTAAGTCAGTGATGGTGGGTCAGTGATGGTGAGTCAGTGATGGTGAGTCAGCAGACTGCACGTATCGACCAATTCGGCTATTCGGAAACACTCGTTTTGAATTTAACGGCTGGGTCATAAACAATTCCACCCTAGTTGTCCGGTGGCATAAAACCGCCTCCCGCGTATCCAGCTACTTTAGCACTTACGCAATTGAGGGAAGCAATTGGCTACTTATTCCCTTGCGCACCACGCTCGAAAATGACAACGGATCCAACATAGTTTGGCCTGTTTTTGAGGAAAAAAATGTCGCATGCTACATTGCGGCTGCTCTCGGCGCAATACGTTGATAACAAAAAGTTAGGAATATTTCAAGGGCGTGGCGGTCTGGTCAGGCCAGGTCTAATCGGATGAGGCCGCTGAGATTAAATGTCACACACACACACACACACACACACACACACACACATATATATATATATATATATATATATATGGGACTAGACTTATCGGATTATTTTATTATTTTGTAGCGACATGCCCGACAGTAATTACAGTGCTGTGTTATATATACACATATATCATATATATATATATACATATATATATATATATATATATATATATATATATATATATATATATATATATATATATATATATATATATATATATATATATATATATATATATATATATGAGCGCATTTCGCTTCGGCACGCTTTCGGTCCAGGCTCGCGATCGTGTTGACTTGTCCCGTTCGTGGGTGCTGTGCGTATGCAATATGTATGACGTATTACACTTTTTCAGGTGCTGGAGAGTCCGGGAAAAGTACAATCGTGAAACAGATGAAGTAAGTTCTGCCCAGCGAACGTAACTTTCTTGATAGACGAATTTTGGAACGCCAATGTGTTTCATTATGGCTTAAATTACTTCAGAGCTTGGCACTCTGGTATCCATACCAGAGTGAAGTGTTCTGCCAGTGTTATTCTGCAATTCACAATTCACAATTCACAAGCTGTTCTACACATGCATGCACATACACATGCAAGTAGACATGCACAACTACCCACACACTCATACGCGTCCCCGCCTGCGCCTACGCTCGCACGCACGCACGCACGCACTCACGCATGCATGCGTTAAATGCTGCATCCTGTTGAGCATTTCTTGGTGTTTTCAGGTGGTCGTATAGTTTGTTTTGATGTGCTTGGCAAATTATCAATAAATTAAATGATTTACATGTGTGTGTTGCACGCTTAAAATGCAGTTATTCATTTTCAGCAAAATATTATCGCACGCCGTATCATTTGGACACACCTGATTTTGAAGCTTTGCTCAAGAACTCTTTGAGCATCAGTCATGGAAGCACATCCATTTGCTGGACCATACCCACATCAATGGATATCGAGTCGGTCAAATTCATATCGACATACTTTCACGACCCAACGTCACCATGCATGTTTACCTACCTGTTAATTTTTCCTCAGTGTTCATCCGTAATCATAATGCAACTCATAGTTTCATCTTTTTGTTGAGTGGTGGATTGTGTACCAACAGGGTTGCCAGCAGTCTATTGAGGTTCCCAGTTGCATAATGCTTTGTGGATTTGATGTGGTCCCGAATGTTGGTGAATGTTCTGTGGTCGATAATGATGCCATGCATATGAGAGAATGATGTAATCGATAATGATACCGCGGTTAATGCGCTCGTCTAATCCTTCGCCCAGATAGCTGCCATAACATTGCTTAATGTCCAGCATTCAAGATCTGATCATCCAGGGTCGTCGGAAGTTTGCGTATCTCGACACTACATGATCTGCAGGGCTACCGACGTCGTGTCGTAACTTTTTGTCGTGTAGTGACAACAAATGCCCAATCGTAGTTCATGAAAATCACTTCTCGTGGGCGCAGATCTTTACAAAGTTGAAGTTATCTCGTAGCGGTCAAGCCCATCCGTCGGGGGAATAGTGAGGTTTGTTAGCCCTAAAAATATTTGGAGACGACGAAATATCAGCGCGATTAATGATTTTGCTCCCGCCGCCGTGCAATGTGCAGGTAGAAAACGTCTGTGCTCTGAGAATGGTCACAGCGCACAAAAAAAAAACATCTCTGATGTACGGTGCAAAATGTGAAGTTGGATTTAAAGTGAAGTTGAATTTCAACTTGGGACCCCAGAGCGTCTGTGCTTTGGTCATGCATAGCAGTCCAGGGTAACCTCGTCTGGATCACAACGTCTTTCCTGGACTGGACCGAGACCTTTCCGACGGTTCGTTTTTATAGCCACAGTAGTTAACCAAAGGAGGGCAGAGGAGGTTCGGCCCCATGCCCGAGATGGGTGCCTGATGGCGAGGAGCGATGTGACCACACCCTAGAAATTACTGAGGGGATGCTCATTGGAGGCACCAATGCGTTGCCCACTAAGTTTCTCATGTCGAGATGTACTGCCGCACCGGGCACCTTGAAGTGCTGATCCAGCCGCAGCACGTTGTGAGGTGAAGCTGTGAGACTGTCGCAGCCCAGTCAGATCAGCAGGAGGTTCGCCTCCGTCGAGCCCCGAGCTGGCTGAGATACGGTGGAGCCAGTCACCTGACGTCACTGAGCAGTGTTCGCATGCTGAGCAGTGTTCGCTTCACATCGCAGTGTTCGTGATTCTGAGCATGGATCCCTAAGAGCATGGCTTAGGGAGACGCCACACACATACACTGCATTTGGTATTGTTGATCTCAAGGCGCTCCACCTGCGTCATGACAGGGTAAGCCAGGCGGTTGTGGAATTGAATGTCACAAAATGTATCCAGTCTCGTGTTAGTCGATGGGCACACGGGTAGGTATAGGCCTCGATCTCCTTGCGCAAATTGGCCATTATCCACCTTCTGAACACTTCTCTCGTCCGCTCTACTCGGTGGCAAACTTCCTCGAATGGTGGGAGGCACCAGCTTCTGACTACGCTACTTTTAATTCCGGACTGGTAGCAGCCAACTGCCGGTTACGACGAGTTACAGCGCTTGATTTGCGAACCGTTCGTGGCGCGAAGCATTGCGAGTACCACATTACGCTGATGGATCTTCTTTCCATCGTGGGTGGACTTGCGATCGAACAGGGGATGTCTGATGCCCGAACTATGGATGGGCGTGAGCGCTAAGCTACGTTCTTAGCTAAAGCTATGCCGTTTGACTGGCGTGACCTGATTTCGTGGTGGGCTCAGGGCCAATATAATGCGGTCCGTGGACTCATGGCTCAGGACTCAGGGATCAGGGCCAATGTAGTGCGCTTCGGTAGCTTGGATCCTGTTCCCGGAAAGCCACACTTGCACACACTCAGATCAATGCGTGCAGTTAGGCGTTGCAGTTGTTCAAAATGTCCTCCAATTTCAGAACAGCTCGTGATAATTTTATATTGTCCTCAGGAGTAATTTGCGCTCTCGATATAATGATCATGCATCGGCCATATTTCCGTGCGTGAGCGTCGGTAAATTGCCTGGCTCTCTGAGAGGTAGACTGTACCGCATTGCTCTCTCTCTTCCTCTCTCTCCCCTCTCTCTCCTCTGTCTCTGTCTCTGTCTCTGTCTCTGTCTCTGTCTCTGTCTCTGTCTCTGTCTCTGTCTCTGTCTCTGTCTCTGTCTCTGTCTCTGTCTCTGTCTCTGTCTCTGTCTCTGTCTCTGTCTCTGTCTCTGTCTCTGTCTCTGTCTCTGTCTCTGTCTCTGTCTCTGTCTCTGTCTCTGTCTCTGTCTCTGTCTCTGTCTCTGTCTCTGTCTCTGTCTCTGCCTCTGTCTCTGTCTCTGTCTCTGTCTCCATCTCTGTATCTGTATCTGTATCTGTCTCTGTCTCTGTCTCTGTCTCTCTGTCTCTGTCTCTGTCTCTGTCTCCGTCTCTGTATCTGTCTCTGTCTCTGTCTCTGTCTCTCTCTCTCTCTTTGTCTCTGTCTCTGTCTCTCTCTCTCTCTCTCTCTCTTTGTCTCTGTCTATGTCTATGTCTATGTCTCTGTCTCTGTCTCTCTCTCTGTTTCTGTCTCTCTCTGTCTCCCTGTTTCTCTCTCTCTCGCTCTCTCTCACTCTCTGCCACTCTTTCTCTCGCGCGCGCGCACTCACTCCATCACAGCCAGGAGAAGTTAAACTTCCTGCAGCACTTCGTTCTTCACATATTGCAGGCCTTTGCATTGGTTAAGTTAAGTGATCGCTCTGAAAAACTGTACCACTGGGGACGGTTAGGTACCAGCGATTGAAGACTTGAAGAATGCTAAAAAGTTGAACCACTACGAGCCTTGAGCCTGAGTACCTACTGCTCGCGATTATTTTACAACCTAATCCCATGCTCAGCAGGCGTATTTTATGGCATAAGATTCGACAACGTCTTCTCTAATTTCATTGGAAGATGATGCGAGCGGTCTGTCCTGAAAAAGGCCTCTACGTATTCATGTTTTAAAACAAAATAATAGGGAAACGTGCAAGAAATCGGGCCTAGAACACCAAAAATTGACAGGTTTAGTTTGTATGGCTTGTGTCCTTATTCCCCATTTAAATTTTGGCGGGTGAGTGTTCGACTATTTCCCCCAACGTCGCTCATGCCACGTCCCCATGAAACATGAATTGCTCGCTGCGAAAGCGAAGTCAGGGACAGCGGTGTGGTCGTGTTGTCGTGTGCTGATCGCCGAAGGATTTGTGTCTGATTTGTTTCGCTAGAAACCCAAGGCTGAATTCAGGGATGTCACGGGTGCCAAGGCGTTGATGGTACGGCACCCCTCACCAGACGTGACATGTCACACCAGACGTGACATGTCACACCAGACGTGACATGTTACACCAAACGTGACATGTTAACCAGACGTGACATGTTACACCAGACGTGACATGTTACACCAGACGTGACATGACATGTTACACCAGACGTGACGTGACATGTTACACCAGACGTGACGTGACATGTTACACCAGACGTGACATGTTACACCATACGTGACATGTTACACCAGACGTGACATGTCACACCAGACGTGACATGTCACACCAGACGTGACGTGTTACACCAGACTTGACATGTTACACCAGACGTGACATGTTACACCAGACGTGACATGTTACACCAGACGTGACATGTTACACCAGACGTGACATGTTACACCAGACGTGACATGTTACACCAGACGTGACATGTTACACCAGACGTGACATGTTACACCAGACGTGACATGTTACACCAGACGTGACATGTTACACCAGACGTGACATGTTACACCAGACGTGACATGTTACACCAGACGTGACGTGATACACCAGACGTGACATGTTACACCATACGTGACGTCACCAAACACTTCCGAGGGACGGCACTTGTTAAAAAAAAAACATTTTTGCAGCGTGCATGTGGCGCCCTTAGACGATTTTAGGACGCCCTTTCACCACTTTAGCGCCCTTGGAACAACCGTAGAGCTCTTTTGACCGCCCAAACCCGTGCTATGGGCTCGCTTTGGACGTGTTTATAGCGCCATCGGAGCATCCTGCGAGCACCCTTGGCACCCATGACGTCTTCCCGGCTTCCCAAACTAGTTCTGATGGCGCCGCCCACTTATCCCGAATAACTGATGGCGGCTATGTATCTCCCTTAGATGGTCTTTGGGGCGTCCGTAGGATTCCGGTATGGCGCCCATAAGACCTCTCAGCTCCCACAGGCGTCCTAAAGTTAGGCATTTTTAGGGAAAGAAGACGCCTTAATGAGGGAGATGCATTTGTCATTCTAGGCATTTTTTCACGATATAAGAAGAAAATCGCTAGTTTTGTGAGAGCCGTAATTGTTTTTGCGGTCTACTATAGGCTTTAGCGAACTTTGCGGTTCCTTCACCTACAAAACCACTGGAAAAAAATAACAGAACGAAAAAGGGATATTTTTGTTTTATGACAATTTATGCTCTTATGACAGTTTCATCCTCTTCATATGTTTTTTTTTATTACTTTTGTCGTATTGAACACCATTTTCTTCGTTGGTTTAATTATATCTTTATTAGAAAAAGAAGATTGGTCGACCGAACGATATTGCGAAAATGTCAATCCACTAAATTAACACACAAATGTCCGCCCATTCACTTAAGCATTGGTATGTAAAGTTAGTAAAGCAGCCAAGACATCTGTCCTATGGAGTACTTCACGATGACTCTGCTTCTATATGTTCTGTATGTTCTATACTCCAGAAGGTGACTGTAAAGCAGACAAGATATCCATCCAATGGAATGTTAAACAATGATTTCTGCTTCTACGTCGTCGAACACCTCATAACTTCTGCGTTACATATGTAATAGTGACCAATAACATCACACGGCATTCAGATCACCATATGCATATTAACATGTAATAGTGGTAAATAATATTACACGTGATTACGCATCGTAATTATTCCAGAGGGATAATTACGGATCATGGATGATAATTGGCATCGACCAACAACTACGTTTTATGTTAACCCGCGCCGTCTTTCCGGTCAGATCCTCACACCCCGCTTCGGTGGAGGGGGGGCGGCGGTAGGTAACCCCCTCTAAAATCCAACCTAAGCATTGCACGAAAACGAGAGATGTCATCGGAAAGCGCTCGACGAGTAGGGTCCGGGTACACCCCCAAAATAATTTTTCCCCAAAAGTGACGTGACCAGTGGAGCTAGATTTTCACGACTTTTCACGACTTATATTATGTTTTTGGCTCTGGGGAGTTCATTTCGGGGATGTATGAAGAACAAATTTATTTGGAATGAGAAAAGGACAGCAAAATCGACTAGACCCATACATTTATCTGCCCTCCCCCAAGAAAGAAAGAGTTTTTAGTTTTATTTCTTTAAGTTTAAAAATTTTGTTTTCCAGTTTATTTATTTTTTTTAATGGATAGCGCAGACCAGAAACGTTGTTGGAAGTAATTAACAAAAAAATTTTTCTTAACTACAATTAGCAAATATGCAAAAATTATATGTAGTTAAAAACGAAAAAAAGAAATAATCCACTACTACGTTTTGTTGCATCCCAAAGATAAGCAAACGCTGAAAATTTCATTAAAATATCTGTATCTGCTAAAGCGTGACGACTGGTTGAACTTCTTTGGAGGTGACCTCACTGGAACTTGACTAACACGTTGACCCTAGATGACCTGACTTCAAAATGTTTAACAGCGTCCCAAATTGATGTGGGAAAGGGTGTGCCAATTTTGGGCGCGCTGCCGCGCGTCGTTTGTCCACTATCCGCGAAAAACCTGAGGGGGGCGGTTGAAGACCCCCCGAGACGGGACGGGGTAATGTAATGTCCTTGTTTACGGTAAAAATGTGCACTTTTGGAATCAGTGAAATATTTCCATTTCGGGGTGGGGAGGGGAAAGGCAAGGTCGGGATTTCCACTCGATATGACCTGTGACTTTATATGCTTCATGTCGGATAAAACTGAGATGCACAATTCTGTAGAATATGCGAATATTTATGCCAGTTCTTCAAGATCCCTGCGAAGTTATGTTCTATAAAATGAATCGCTTCGTTTACTGATCCAAAGTGGCAATTTAATCTCATTCCCTCGAGTGACCTTACTTGATCCAAGGCCACAAACTGCTTACAAGGACAATTTTGTTACACGCTGCATATTTTCAACCGCAGCTGATATTATATTTTATTATAATTCCTTGGTTTACGATAAAACACGAGCTCTCGGAAACAATCCTTTTTTGCCTTCCATGACCTGAGACCCGCGATCAATGACATTCAAGAAAACAAGAAAAGAAGAGATGCAATGGGAAAAGACCCACCCCAAGTTACTAGCGTGGGTGGAAATGCTCCAGTAACTGCTGGGCTAGGACTAATTTTCATTCTGCGCAAATTATCGGGATTTTGTACACTCTCATCCTCATGTTCGTAGATCATCTGCTATTCTACCATGCCTCTTCGCCAGAGCTCAGAAGAGATCCATTGTTTACCCGCTGTATCAGATCGCCACTGACCTCCCCTCTCCCTCTCGTATCAGCCAAACAGCAAACCATCAGATGAAACGTTAATCATCTAGCGTGCCTCCCAGCTCAGAGGAAATATCTGGCAGCGGCCCGATGACCCCTCAAGCGGTCATCTCTGACAACTGTCGGGCGCGGGGCCAATGTCACTATCAGATTCTGAGGTTCTGAGCTTGTTAAGTTCGTTCGTTGCTCTCGAGACGTCGATTTCGCCTGCAGCCTCCCCTGGTGCAACATGGACTCGTCCAGTGCGTGGGCGAGTGTACGATGCCAATTTGGGATATCGGAAACACCTGAAGTATGTGCACCGGAAGCTCGAATAACATGCATGAGCTGCGGGGGAATTGTCCCCGAGGTGGTGAGCAGCATTTTCGCTCACAGTAAAACCTGGTTCAAATTGTACTAGCATGATGGCGGCGGCACGCTCACTTTGTTTCTATTTGCCTTCCTGCACCCAAATAGGAGATACGACTGCATTCTTTAGGCATGCATCTAAAAGGAATTTGACAGCTATGGATGATTGAAAATAATTTCATCTACCTTTGAAGCCAAAGAAACATCGGTTTCAGCGCACATGTACATGCATACACATGCATGTACACACACATATTTATATATATGTATATATATATAAATATGTATATATATATATATATATATATAGTATATATATATATGTATATATATATATATGTATATATATACATAATATAAATAGATACATGCATATATATCTATGCATATACATTTAAATAAATAAATAAATAAATATATATATATATATATATATATATATATATATATATATATATATATATATATATGTATCCATATATATATATATATATAAATATATATACTAGAAAATGTTCGGAGCATATTATCCTTCATGCATGCTTCATTGAATAAAACAGTATACTTCGCGCTAATGCGCCTCTTTGAAAGGCTCTTAAATCGCCTGATAATGGTCTGTTCTTGTGAAGAAGCTGCATGTAAGAAGCCCAGCCGCCTGTTCAGCACCTGAAGCATCGATCAATCCATATCCCGAAGAGCAATATTTGTGCACACAGGTTTGGCTGATTGCGATTCCATGTCCGTCCTCAGCTGCGACATCGCGGTGGTCAGCTGTGTGTGCTCCCACTAGTGTTCGTAACATCTCGCCCACGTTTGCAGAATTATCCACGAGAGTGGGTTTACGGCGGAGGACTTCAAGCAGTACCGGCCGGTGGTCTACAGCAACACCATCCAGTCGCTGGTTGCCATTCTGAGAGCCATGCCCAACCTCGGCATCCAGTTCGCCAACAACGAGCGGGAGGTGAGGAACGAGAGACACAGAGTGCGGGAGAGAGAGAAAGAGAGAGAGAGAGAGAGAGAGAGAGAGAGAGAGAGAGAGCGAGAGAGAGAGAGAAGTGAAGAGAGAGGGAGCCGCCCCTGATGTCTGGCAAAGACAGTTGACCATCTGATCAGCCGCATCGGCGCTTCAACTCCGTTTGCTGTGCAAATGCAAATGCAAATGCAAATGAAAATGCAAATAAATGCAAATCGAACCCTATCAACTGTCATGACGCATCTGTGACAGCCTGCTGCGCCATGGTTCAGCCTAATGGAGCTAGTTGCGTGCAGCCGATGTTGTGCACCAGGGTCTGCCCCAAAACAGTAACTCTGCTAAATGTCCTATTCAGAAATTGCAGTGATAACTTACCGAAATATAAGCGAATGGTTTGTGAAATAACCAAAAAGATATATAGGACATTAAATATTTTGCGTTCATATGTATACCTTAAAGTGATATACCTTCTGTATGTGGTGAATACTTTTCCTTCTTCGAATAATGATTATCTATCATAATAACGGCACAGTTTCAGACAATATCTGTCACCTACGCTGGTAGGCGAGTTGGCAGGTTTGTGCACCTCTGGCTGCGCCGGAAGCGGGACCGTAACGGGCACGGCGGGACGGCAAAAAGCCCCCCTCCCCCACTCCACCTCATTCTAAATCGAAACTTCTGTGATGTAATTAACTATTTCCCGAAATGACGGATTTTTCTTTTTTTCAAATGCCATCTGCAGAACGATATTTAATCTATCGTCAAATTTATCGTTCTCGTCGAATGGTCGTCTCTTGGCTACAAGTTGAGAGGGCACGTCCCCGCAACCAGATGCGCAGCCAAGGATCCCCTCTGGGAACCAAAAATGCACGAGGGGAAGAAGACATTATGAGATTTTCACCTTGCAAAACCAGATTCCGGCGCACTTCGCACTCCGAAAACGGTCTCTGTTTTATGACATTTTCATTATCGACCCATCCTTAAGAGAATCCTGGCTGCGCCACTGCCCGCAACCGTCGAGTACCTAGGAGTCGTCTAATCGCACCAGTTCCCTCCCCCATGCTCACCACTCCTGTCTATAAATACTACGTCTTTAAGTCACGTGTTTAACGAGCCATACTTGGCGCTATGCCCACCAATCCGAAGCGTTCATTTCTGGGCATAATGGGAAGAAAAATACATGGGAGTGTCGAAATCGATCGGTAGCTGCTCACAGTGTTCAATGCTACAATTAAAACCGTTGGGTTATCGAGCCAACATAGTGGTGGCTTTTTTTCGGTCGAGTAAATGTTCCGCGGATCGGGTCGAGCGTTCCGCGTGCCCTGTCGGACCCCGGCCCGGTACAAACACGAGAAAGCTGACACCACAACATGGTGGGACAGCCGAACTTATAGGGACGACCCGCACATTCTCAGTGTGGGACACGTGCTGGGCATACCCACACGCGTTTGATTCACTGCAGTATGTGAATGCAATGTTTGTGACCGCTTATACACTGCGGGCCTGGGAATGCGTATATATGCCAAGCATGAAGTGTTACATCCGAAACCTTCCCAGTGCACCCTCAGCTTCATCACATGCCATGTTGTATAATAATATTCAAGCATGGGTTGGCAATGTGGTAGTGCGGCTATTGTGGCTCCGAATAACAACTTTTGTGGCCAGTACACCAACTTACCGTCAATTTACATTGCATAGACCGCTTTCAAACGCAATTTTTTTTCTCTTCACAACACCACCTTTGGAACTTCCATCATGAACTTTGCTCGTGACCTTCCATTCAAGAAAACTCTAAGAGTTGAAATAAATACAGAGGAGCACCTCAGTTTATTCGGAGATGTCCATACCCACCCACCATTACCAATTTTTTTTTTTTTTTATAGCGCACTCTGATTCCGTATCAATAAAAATACTATTACAAGAACCATGACAGTTTCTCATGTCTTCCGTCGTCTGGATGTGTGAAAGTCCGCTATCGCAAGTATATAGGGATATATATACATATATATCTTGTGTTTATATATATATATATATATATATATATATGTATATATATATACATTTATATATATATACTTATATATATATATATATATATATATATATATATATATATATATATATATATATATATATATATATATATATATATATATATATATATGATAATGCAGCAATGGGACACAGTATTATTTACAGCGGTTTAGCTCACGCCGCTACCGACGATTTACGTTTTTGAGAAAGGCGTGAGCCGATACATTGTGAATAAAATTAGGCTCCCATTGCTCTGTCTCCTCACAATTTGTCATTCCATCCAAACTAGTACATGCACCTACACCTATATATTTGTATTAACCATTTGTCAAGAAGATCTGTTGGCATGAGTGGTCTAATCAATCAGTATGCTGCCATCATGGCCAACAATTACTTCCTATCACCCACATCAGCCTAGTTTACGTTCCGACTTCATCCGCTCCATTTCATCGAAAAATCGCGTGAAATGGCTTTCTCGCAAGGTCTTCGGCCGATCTGACAGTCTTATCGCGCGCCATTTATAGCCGCCGACGCCGCCCGGGTTTTCTACCACGACTGCTCAGTTAGGAGGCATTGGATGATCGTCAGTCACGAGCCGCCGGCGGCGGAAAAATATCGACGTCTGTCGTCGGCGTGCCGGCTCCCAGAACCGCACGGATACCCAGCACGCTCTGTCCTCTGTCTGATACACACCAGACGGCGCGCTCGCCACAGGCCGGACGGCCACCCTCCCAGCTGACACAACCCGGGAGCGAACCAACGGGGGTCAGTCGGGGAGGGGCGACGGTGGCAGCTGTCCTCCACCGCACGTCCAGCAGAAGCGCGGCGGTATCGCGTGACAGCAATTGAAGCCGAGCGTCCGCCCGTGCACCGCTACGATGGTGGTGGCACTGTGTGTCGGGCCGCGCCGCCCGCCGCGCCGCTGACCGGCCGCGTGTCGGCGTCGGCGGCAGTCGGGACCGGCCGACACGCCGACGGCGCCAACATGGCGGCACCCGGCCGGCGGCCGCCACCAGGGCTCGCCAGATCGATGGCCGGTGTGGGCGCCGTCCGGGCGCCGCCGACACGCCGCCGGCCGGCACCCACAGCCGCTGATGAAGCGGCCGCGTTGATGGAGCTGTTGTGGCCACCGTCGCTGTGGCTGCCGGCGCTGTGGCTGCCGGCGCTGTGGCCGACAGCGCTGTGGCCGCCGGCGCTGTGGCTGCCGGCGCTGTGGCTGCCGGCGCTGTGGCTGCCGGCGCTGTGGCTGCCGGCGCTGTGGCCACTCCGAGCGCTGTTGCCGCTGGCGCTGTGGCCACCGGCGCTGTGGCTGCCGGCGCTGTGGCTGCCGGCGCTGTGGCTGCCGGCGCTGTGGCCGCTGACACTGTGGCCGCTGACACTGTGGCCGGTGACACTGTGGCCGCTGACACTGTGGCCGGTGACACTGTGGCCGCTGACACTGTGGCCGCTGACACTGTGGCCGCTGACACTGTGGCCGGTGACACTGTGGCCTACAGCGCTGTTACCGACATGTAACCGCCGTAGCGGTATTGCCCGGCTCGCGCTGCGGTGGATTGGGTGTTGATCACGCCATGTGTGCAGAGGCCCGGTAGGACATACCTGTTCTCGTGAGCCGCGTACTTTGCCGGTCCGTTTCAGGATTTGCGAGTGCTGTATAGCTCTAATGACACAAATGAATGAATTTTGAGAGGAATGTAGTATCATTTCAACATGATCAGGAATGGTCAAAATGTAGATGGTGTGATTTGTAGCCATTCTATATTGTATGTTCATAATTGTAGATATTATTTTTTCTTAAGGTTTTATCCTGGATCAACTGGTATTTGGTTGTATGATTATTCATGCAACCAAACGCCAGTTTGTATCGGAACCTACCAGGCATGGCTCATTCTTGAACGTTGTATTCTCGGATTTAAGTGACTTGGTTCAAGACTTGACTGTAGGAGAAACTCTGAGAAGAAGTGACCATAACATAGTTAGATTCAAGGTAGATGTAGGGGAAATTATGAAGAATAATTTGGTAAAGGTTCCAAATTTCAACAGAGCAGACTTTGACTGCATGAGAGCGGCTTTAAGTGCCATCAGATGGGAAGAAGAATTCTCCAATTTAAATTCCTTTGAAATGTGGGAAAAGTTCAAATCTTACTTGAAGGAAATTCAGATTAGACATGTCCCCCAAATGGGCGTCGTATGACCGAAGCAGTCGATGCGCCCCTAAGCCCAAATAACCAACCAACCATGTCCCCAAAAGCAAAGATGCAAAAGAAGGGTAGGAAAGCCAGCATGGCTTACACCAGACTTGATAAAAGCAATTAAGGCCAAGAAAACTGCATTTAGAGTGCTTAAAGAAGCTTCAAATGTCGTTAATTTAAAGGCGTATCGAAAAGCTAGAGACACTGTGAAGCAAAAAACCAGAGCAGCAAAGCGAGCAAAAGAACTGGATTTAGCTAGAAACTGTAATGGGGACAGGAAAAAGTTCTTTATTTTCTACAGGCTGAGTAAAGTTTCTAGCACAATTGGTCCACTGGAAGTAAACGGGACTACATTGGGTGAGGATAGTGAGATGGTTGTGGAGCTGAGCAAGCAGTTTAAATCAGTGTTTACATTGGAAGATATGACCAATCTGCCGACCGTACACCATAGTTCAGTGACATGGGATCTGACAAATGATGTTGATTTCATTGAGAGTGATGTTGTTTACAATCATATCAGGAAAATAAAGCCAAACAAGGCAGCAGGACCTGATGAAATTTATGCTAGGGTATTGCGGGAAACTGAAAAGAAACTGGCATTTCCACTTAGTATAATATTTTGTAGATCAATTTCACAAAATGAAATTCCAACCGATTGGAAAAGGGCAAATGTAGTTCCTATTTTCAAGAAAGGAGAAAGAGGGAAAGGTGAAAACTATAGGCCAGGAAGTCTCACATCCCTAGTCTGCAAGGTACTCGAATCAATTATCAAGGATAGAATAGTTAGTTATCTGAAAGGTAGCAGATTGATTCAATATACTCAACATGGTTTAGAAAAGGACGATCGTGTCTCACAAATCTCTTGGACTTTTTGAACTTCGCCACAGAACAATTTGATCGGGGAAATCAGGTTGATGTAGCATATCTTGACTTTAGTAAGGCCTTTGACAAGGTACCCCGTAAACGGTTAATGATGCAGCTTCAGTCCCATGGTATTGCAGGTAGCATCTTAAGATGGAGAGAGTTGTGGCTTTCAGATAAACAGCAAAGAGTGATGCTAAATGGTACAAAGTAATCATGGCAAATTGTTCTTAGTGGAGTCCCCCATGGACCAGTACTGGGGCCACTACTGTTCATTATATTTCTAAATAACATTGAAAGTCGCCTAAGCAGTAAAGTTTTGAAATTTGCGGATGATTTGAAGGTCTTTAGGACAATAACAGGTCAAGATGAGCATATCTCGCTGCAAAAAGACTTAGACGAACTTGTGAAGTGGTCCGAAGAATGGCAAATGAAATTTAATTTTGATAAGTGCAAAATCATGCATGTAGGTAAGCAGCATACGAAGGCTCCATACTTCATGGGTGGCCAAGTACTATCAGTGACTCAACAGGAGAAGGATTTAGGTGTTATTCTAAACACAAAATTGGGGGCATCAGAACAGACCAAGGAAGCCAGGAAGAAGGCACTAAGAATGCTCGGGCAATAAATAGGAATGTATCATACAGAAGTGAGGAAGTCATCAGGAAGCTTTACTGTGCATATGTCAGGCCACATTTGGAATACTGCATCCAAGCTTGGTCTCCTAGCCATGAAAAAGATTGTTCGCTTTTAGAGAGAGTACAAAAGAGGGCTACAAAAATGGTTAATGGCAAAAGCAACCTGGCGTATGAGGAAATATTGAAGAAATTGAATGTTTTCATTTAGATATAGAAGGCTGAGAAGAGATCTCGTTGAGGTCTTGAAATTTGTCCATGGTCTGGAGAGGGGATATCTTGGGGAAATTTTTGAATTGAACAGAAATGATGCAATTAGAGGTCATAAATTCAAAATTAAAGTTAACCACAGCAGAACAAGGTTAAGGCAGACTTTCTTCACCAACAGGATAGTAGAACACTGGAACCAGCTGCCAGAAAACATTGTCAGTAGCAGCACATTGAACATCTTTAAAAACAGCATAGACAATCATTATGAGAATACAGGGCTTGCTTTTCAGTATTACAGGGAGGGCTTATAGACAGATTTGGTGGGAAACTGGTTCAGTGTACAGAGTGCATCCAAGAAGGGCCCTTGTGGCTCATAGTTGCACTCATCTTTTATGTTTTTACGTCTTTATGTCTTATTCCTATGATTATATTTTCACGGCGACGTCCACATGTTCTCATTGGCTTTGCCCGATGTCGACTCACGCCTGACAAGCAAACCAAGTCCACTCTCCAGGCGAAGCCTACGCACGCGAACATTCGAAGTCATCCACAGATTGGTAAAGCTAGGTCTGAAAGACCACACGCTCGACAAAGCCACAGGGTGATTGCTCAGGAGAATACGCCAGGTCACCCTTTGAGTCTGTGTTTGATGGAGTCACGTCAGCTTTCTTGTCACCTGGTTGACGTGACAGTCCACTTTGCGCGCTGTCGTGAGGCGGGAAGACGAGCCACTAGCTGTTCACGCATACCCGGAATATCAGTCCTGTGGCATGTCTGGAGTTGGAACGATCTCAGTACAACGATCGAATGCCAGAATCTGCTGCATTATCTTACGTATATATCCTACGCACGTTTCGGTTACATTTTACGTGTACGCTTTATGTGGTATGCAGCCGATAGAGACATTCCGAGTACCAATCTACCGTCCAGTCTGTGCCGCAGCGGTAACGAGGTCGCGCTGTCGGAGACTGTACAGTGGATGCATATTGAAGCCGGTCTTTGTCATTTGATGACCATCTCAGTTATACTTTCATTCGGCGAAGAATAACTTTGTCTTAACTTAAAAATTACATCTTTATCACTGGCCTGCAAACGAGCATTGGGTTCCACGTTTTGGTAGCATTTGGTAATACTGAATATTGGTGGCCTCATTATCGACCTTAAAGGAATTATGAGGGATGCTTCGTGATCTCCATGCCCAGAACTTCTTAATGGTGTTTGTATGTTGTGGATTTGATCCTAGCTTACTTACGTAGTTCGGAAGTTAGTTGGAGGCGTTTCAAGAGCCCCACCTCGCCCCCGGCCCGGCGAAGCTGGATTTGCCGGCCGCAAGAGTCAATGAGAAAAAGCTGGCAGAAGTGATTTCGTTGCAATGCTTACCACTCGGGATCACTATAGATGCCAAAAGGATGCCGTCTACTCCATCTATGCTGACCACGAAAGCACTATTGCAGTTTTCTGCCAACGAGGACATCACGTCCAACCCCCGTGTCTGCAGTACGGCAGATAGGGACACCATGCCAGACCTCCGTGTCTGCAGTACGGCAGATAGGGACATCATGTCCGACCTCCGTGTCTGCAGTACGGCAGATAGGGACACCATGCCAGACCCCCGTGTCTGCAGTACGGCAGATAGGGACACCATGCCAGACCTCCGTGTCTGCAGTACGGCAGATAGGGACACCATGCCAGACAGAGTGTCTGCAGTACGGCAGATAGGGGCACCGACCCCCGTGTCTGCAGTACGGCAGATAGGGACACCATGCCACATGTCCGACCCCCGTGTCTGCAGTACGGCAGATAGGGGCACCATGCCCGACCCCCGTGTCTGCAGTACGGCAGATAGGGACACCATGTCCAGACCCCGTGTCTGCAGTACGGCAGATAGGGGGACACCATGCCAGACCCCGTGTCTGCAGTACGGCAGATAGGGACACCATGCCAGACCCCCGTGTCTGCAGTACGGCAGATAGGGACACCATGCCAGACCGAGTGTCTGCAGTACGGCAGATAGGGACACCATGCCAGACCCCCGTGTCTGCAGTACGGCAGATAGGGACACCATGCCAGACCGAGTGTCTGCAGTACGGCAGATAGGGACACCATGCCAGACCGAGTGTCTGCAGTACGGCAGATAGGGACACCATGCCAGACCGAGTGTCTGCAGTACGGCAGATAGGGACACCATGTCCGACCTCCGTGTCTGCAGTACGGCAGATAGGGACACCATGCCAGACCGAGTGTCTGCAGTACGGCAGATAGGGACACCATGCCAGACCGAGTGTCTACAGTACGGCAGATAGGGACACCATGCCAGACCGAGTGTCTGCAGTACGGCAGCTTGCAGCTCGACTTGGCCCCCTTGTGCTACCTTATACTAGAGCATCGCAAATCAAGTCGCAATTGACAATTAGTGTCACGAGGGCTGGAGCGTCACGGCCGCATCGCCTATCCTACTAGCGCCAGTAAGACACGCGCTGGTGTTGAATCGCGTCACACGGGAAAGCGTGTTTTTGCCACCATCGCGCGAGCGCTTGCCGTTCCGTCTGCAGTGCGTGATGGGTCCCACTGGAGGGTGGTCGATTCGAGTCGAGTGACGAACACGCTGACATTCACCGGCCGCTGGCGATCGGCCGGAAAGCCAGGTGACAATTCGCCAGCCGGCCGGGAGAGATGTGGGAGGCGAAGACGTAGGCGAGCTGGATAGATGGAAGCTGGCAGTGAGCTGTGGCGGTTTGTAAATGCGTGACAGTGTCCCTGCTGAATGAGAATGGCACAGTGGTATAGGAAGAGAAAAGCGGGGAATGCTTAGAAAGAGTAAGGGTGCGATTTCAACCAGTGCGAGTCTGTAAAGTGAAACAAGAGACCAGGATTTATCGTGTTTTGGGGTCCACGCAGTGGCATAGTGATCCCTCGCCCGCCAAATGCACTTAAATCACATGGAACTCAAATAAAGCGGTTGTGCCGCGTAAGCTGTCCATGCGTCTTCATGAGTGCGTGAGTTGTGTCACCTCTACTAATGCTCCAATTGTTATACTCCCTACCACCACGCAACTAGCCTTCACCGAAGAATCTCGGCCAAGTCCATACAAAATATAGCTGCATGATCAACGCTGTCGACGCGTCCCTAAATTCCAATTCTATACGAAATATATGGTCAAACATGAACAATAACGACAGTTCCGATACGCTATGGTAACGCTCACTTTTGTGCCAGTGTTGGCTTCAAAGATATTGGTCCGCATTGGTGTCAGACATCCACAGGTCAGTTATATATGAGCTGGCCATGGATTGAACTCGCTCGGGCTAACGATCAGCCACCCTGACAGGGCTGTGGGGCGTGAAGGTGCTACCAGAGGCTCTTCGTAATTGTAGTCCATCTCTTAGAGGATCCTAGGTCCAGTGTAATCCCGCATCTGCTTGCCGTACAGCCCACACGCCTTCGATCGGCTAGACCATTCCGCCTGAACTATCTTCTTACCATGTGTTGTTTGAAATCAGCTCCATGGAGCCGCCATCCATAATTTAACCGCATGCTGTCCGCTGGGAATTTTATGACTCGAAATGCTATGACTGTCCAATGATAACAACCCCGTTAAAGTCCTGCAGCCTTCCCTGCAGCATCATCCATTCTGGCCGGAGGCTGACGGGTTAATTTCTCTGGTGCTCCTGCCCCCCCCCCCCGATGCTAACAGTGCTCTTAATTCCCTCGGTCAGACACCAGGGATGGTTCAGTGGTGGAACACGTGCGACGGCATCAAATACGGCGGGGAATGAGGAACCGCTGCGATATCTCGGAGGAAAGGGCAGGCCCCTATGTCTCCATGCGGACCGGGCGGTTCGTCGGCGAGTTGGCGGCTTGGGCTCTGATCCGATGCCCGCTGGTTCTGGCCAGCGGGCTTCAGGACGTGGGTGGTCCCGGAACATGTCGCGTCGTTCCCGCGTAGTTATCCAGACACAGCCGAATCATGCCGAGATTTCCGCAATCATAGCGGCACCACTGGGAGCAATTCCTGACGCCTTCCGATAATTATGTGAGTCCTGGCACGATGGTGAGGTAGGTGGGTCCAGGCCCAGTGGCCCGGGAGGCCCGCGAAAGTCTCGCCATCAGCCGCCACACACTCCCCAGCTGACTCTCCTGGGGGACAACGTGGGGGCGCTGCCTCCGCTGGGCTTCGGACGCCGCCATCTCCGGTCACATGTGGTGTGCGGTTTGTGTGTGCGAGGACAATGTGCCCATCCAGCGATAGCGGGCTGAAAGGCGTACCCGCGATGATATGCGGGCGCGCCTTGTGGTGCTGGAACGGGCCCGATCGAAACACCCGGTCAATGAGCGGATGATGTCCCTCCAAAGCGAACCACTTCTGTGCGTGTTGCAATGCGAGTTGTATTTATTTTGGAGTTTTAGTGTTATGATCTAGTGTCATCTTTAGCAGTGCACTATTTGCAGCGAAAAGTATGAGGAGCGCGCGCATTGTGTTATTCCCAATTGATTGATGATGATATGCGATATGATATGATATGGTGATACTGATGGTATGCGATGGTATTTCTCTGCGGTCAGAGACAAGAACAATTTCAGATCCATTATAGCCCAGCGCCAGCTGCTTTTGATTACATTGTATTCAACCGAAGTTATTATGATGTCTTCCTTGGTCGGGTCTGCTTTTAGTTTGGACGCTTAGTTTGGAGATTATAGGGCGGGGGTCCCTAACGATCCCCCGGGATGGGGTGTGAGGATCTGACAGGAGAGACGGGGCGGACAAATCGCCACTGTACGGCTACCCCGTGCCGCATGTGTCCAGTAGCAGCTGGCCCACCGCCCGGGCGGCTGAGCGGCGACGTGATCGCGGCTGCCTCGCCGCACAGGTGTGTTGTGTCACGTGCTGGCGCCGTCAGCCGGCCAACACTGTCACCGTGATAGTGTGACGATAACGAGCCACATCCGGCCGCTCTGGCCACCGTGCGCAGCACGCTATCGAATGCAACAGCTGGCCAGGTCGATGGCGGGCTCGCCATGCGCCTGTTTTTCTGACCCGCCACAGTGGTGGCACGGTGGCGCTGCTGAACGTGGTCGACAGAAATTAAACGAACGTAGGTTCGGGTATACTCCCATCTTTCTCCTCCCTCTCTCTCTCTCCCTCCCTCCCCGCCCCTCTCTCTCTTTCTCTTTATATTTAGCTTTCTCCTCTCTCTCTCTCTTGCACTACCTCACTCACTTTCTCACTTTCTCTCTCTCATTCTCTCTCACTCACTCACTTCCTCTCAGAGAGAGAGGAAGGGATGGAAGGAGAGAGCTCTCACTCTTTTCCTCTCTCTCATTCTCTCTCTCTCTCTATCTATTTATCTATCTCTCTCTCTAGAGAGGGATATATATCCCTCTCCAGCCTCCGTCCACAGTTGCCATATGCATTGCTCCTGCGGCAAACTTCCCGCGCGCCATGCTGCTGGATCGGGACTAATTTGCTCGGTTGGTTTTCCAGTCCGAGAGGTGTATGGCTCTTGGCTCCAGGTTCTTGAACGTAAACATTCCGCGAGCTCGGCTAACCTTGATCTGTGACTTTCATGACACAAAATGAAAAGAACGATTTCCCATGCTGCACGCATAGTTACCAGTCATTGTGGCAGACGTTCCACCGTATTCAGTGGCACAAGCGTGCTAATCAGAAAGGTGTCCTGTGTTGATGGTTGATCTTGACCCGCGACCTAATTTCCGTCTGAAGCGACCCAACTGAGGTTCTGAGGTTCTGAGGTCGTACGGAATAGGGAATCGATGGCCGTTTGAATCGTTCATGTCGGCTCATTGGTGCCAGAGATAGTCAGGGTGGAGGACGACAAATGCCCCTCCCCTGTCAGTGGCGTACGGCTTTAGAGCCCAGTCAATGCGGAACTAATCGGATGATCGGCTTACTTCCACTCCTACCACTAAGATTACAGAGAAAGTGTTTCTCTTGAGATGGAAAGGAGTCCCAAGTGTCTCGATGTTGTGAACGCGTATTAGCGCATTGTTGGACTATTGTTGTTGCTTTTTTAAGCGACTGGGATTGCATGGGATTGGATGAGAATTGGTCTACGCAATAGACCGACCAGTGCAACACTGCAATGGTGCACACTTAAAGTCTTAATGCTGCAGTGGTAGGATGTCATGAGACCTTGCCAGCCTCCTTTTCAAATAGGTGCACACATTGTGCGCACCGTCTCCTGCACGGACACCAGTCCTTCGAACCGATTCACTTGCGATTTCTGGTCTTTCACCGGTAATTTACATGGAATAGGCATGACGCGCCGTTCCCTGACTATACTCTGCCTACAGGCCTGTCTCGTAGGACAGGGGAGTTCCAATTTGTTTGTCTCACGGGACAGCTGGTGTAGTCGGGCGTGTATCGGGATGCACAATGCGGGCTATGAGGAAAAAAGATGTACACTTGGTTGGGTGCTATTAGACATATGCCGCTTACATTGTAGAAGTGTAGAGAGCCCTGTGTGCCACTGTCTTCTCCAGCCACACGAGAATGCATCGACAAGCTGATGCTCGACGGTACTCGACGGCGGCTGGCACGCGGCCGTCGACGAACGCTGTCCGTCACGTGCGCTGCCGCGCTCTGTTCCAGCCGGACTCGAAGATGGTGATGGACGTGATCTCCCGGATGGAGGACACGGAGCCGTTCAGCGACGAACTGCTCGGCGCCATGCGCCGGCTGTGGGCCGACTCCGGCGCCCAGGAGTGCTTCGGCAGGTCCAACGAGTATCAGCTAAACGATTCGGCCAAGTAGTGAGTGCAACCTGTTCTGACCTGCTCGGACCCGACCTGTTCTGTTCTTCTTGGACGGGGGACTGGTGACGTGTTCTTCTTGGGTGATCGAGTTTTTCTGTCCAGCCTGCCCGAGGAATGACAGAAAGCGAGATATGTGTTTTGCGATCAGCTTCCGGTTTTCATGTTGTTGAGCCATGTTCACCGCATGATGTCTCTGTTGTGCCAGGATGTTCAGGTGATTAACTTGATCGCGTATTTTGACGGGACCCCTCTAGGCCATGTTTCTGGGATGAAGGACATGCTGTGGATTATGCATGCCTATACTATAGGTTGTTTGAAGCGTCTGATGTGTCAGCTGTGCGCCCCGCGTTTCGCGATCACAGCATGTCGTATACCGTTGTCTGCCCTGTCCGCCAGCTTCCTGGATGACTTGGAACGTTTAGGGTCCAAAGATTATCAGCCAACGGAGCAAGACATCCTACGTACGCGAGTCAAAACCACTGGTATCGTTGAAGTCCACTTCTCCTTCAAGAACCTCAACTTCAAGTAGGTGTCCCTGCATGTTGCACCGGATAGTGATGACAATGAAGTGTGTACATACGCACACTCTCTCTCTCTCTTATATATACATGTGCATATGAAAAGGCAAGACAGCAAGTGTTTACTTAGTTAGGGCGAAATATAACCGAAGCAGCTCACGCGCCAAACATCCAAACTACATACATTAGTGTGGGCTGTATCAGGAGGCTGCATGGGTTTCTCTGCACAAGCATCTTGTTATTAACTGAACGTTTCCTCCAGAGACCTTTACGACACAAGTGGCCCTTTCCTGGAACCCTGGCTGCGTCTCCGGGCTGCCTTCGCTTGGAAAGAAGAGCAAACGAAATTAAATGACGTAGGATCGATTAAGCGACTATTTCAGACCAGAATGATTACCTAACATGTGGACGCCAGTGGAGTATTGACTCATGTGAGCGCAATTACTGCTGAAGTGGCTGCGAGTGGGGGTTCATGGAACTGATCCCCAATGGACAGTCTTTGACCGCTACCCCCGAATGCACGGCGAATGACATGCAAATTTGCAATGCGAAGATGTGAACCCAACTACTGACGTAATCAGCGTTGAGAGCTACTTAATGTGACCGTTCCAAGTGCATATTCGAAGTTTAGTTCAACACTTTGAGCCATAGAACAAGTTGCGCTCTTCCGAACGGTAAGCTTTTGGTTGCCAATTCTGCCACGCTTCATCACAATCTGCTTACCCTCGTTACCCCTGACGGCAAAAGGACTCTCGTCGGGTTACTCCAGTTCGCTTTATCAGTAGTGGCGTTGCTCTCAGTACTAGTTATCAGTACTAGTTAATTATCGACTTGTATTCACTTGACATCTTGAAATGTATGGGAGATATTCTACATCAGTGAACGGATTTCCAATGGTTTGAAATATACTGACATAAAGCCAGTCACCTCCTGATGTCATACTCGACCACTTCTTTGTGTCCATTTAAACCTGTCACTTTTCACTTGAAATTTGACATCAACGTTTTGACATGAAGGTCTCAGGCATTATTGAGATTCTGTCATGGCTCGATACGCGTCAGAGGCCAATATTTGCTGTCCCGTACGAGTACCCGTAGATCCGCCGATCCGCACACGTAAAAAGGAAGATTTAGACTGTGATCAATAGCAAGTAGCATTAGCTCTGTCAGGCGAAAATTGTGTAGGGGATATTAACGGCTGTAGATGCATTCTTTCCATGCAAACCCCTCGATCGCAATGCTAGACCTAAGGAATATCGGGGAGATCTGTTCTCCAATGTGACGAAAAGCATGGCGGACACATCGCTTAACGTTTCAAAGATGAAAATATGCCGGATAACTTTGCCGTTGGCGGCTCAGCAATGTTCGTGGACTAGTTTTGCGCCTGTCCATATCGTTATTGGCAGGTAGCCGGCGGCGGCGCATTAACGGCGGGTGAGAACCAGAATATAGTTACAAAAGCCAATTCGTAGGTTAGCAAATGTTACGATATATCAGTGTAAGTGGCAATGAAATGGACATCTGAAGGCAGGCTAACTGCAGGAAGAAAACTTTGTGTTATATATTATG
Source organism: Imbricaverruca yamaguchii (assembly GCA_034440575.1). Lineage (NCBI taxonomy): Eukaryota > Metazoa > Arthropoda > Thecostraca > Neoverrucidae > Imbricaverruca > Imbricaverruca yamaguchii. The sequence continues at coordinate 1,856,344 of JAOTOL010001635.1, forward strand.
AAGGTAAAGTCTCATAAAGGCAACTATGTTCTTCGCGGAAGAACATGTGAGCACCCGGGAGCGCTTGTCGCGAAGGTGTAGTTGAGAGTTCTTGAATGACAACAGGAAAAGGCAGTATGAACCCACCGGTTGTCTTCTTTAACTGGAGATCCCCCATGTCATTGCCATCGCGTCCGACGCCTCATGGAAGTGGCAGTGACGGCGGACAGAGTGACGGAGCGACAGTGGCGGCGGACAGAGTGGCGGAGCGACGGTTGCGGCGGACAGAGTGGCGGAGCGACGGTTGCGGCGGACAGAGTGACGGAGCGACAGTGGCGGCGGACAGAGCGGCGGAGCGACGGTTGCAGCGGACAGAGCGGCGGAGCGACGGTTGCGGCGGACAGAGCGGCGGTTGCAGTGGACAGAGCGGCGGTTGCAGTGGACAGAGCGGCGGTTGCAGTGGACAGAGAGACTGAGCGACGGTGGCGGCGGACGGAGGAGACGCCACACAGACGTGACTGTCGTCGGACCGCCACCGGAGCCGACGGCCACCACCGGAGCCGGAGCCGACGGAGACAACTGGAGCCGACGGAGACAACTGGAGCCGACGGCCACCACCGGAGCCGACGGACACAACTGGAGCCGACGGAGACAACTGGAGCCGACGGAGACAACTGGAGCCGACGGAGACAACTGGAGCCGACGGAGACATCTGGAGCCGACGGAGATAACTGGCGCCGACGGAGACAACTGGCCGCTGTCCGGTCGACACGCCAGTCGGAGGAAGTGGCAGCCGCTGGGCGCGTCGGCAGAGACGCGCGCCCGGCGTCGCTTCCGTGACACAGCACTGAGGACGACCGCTCGTGGGCCTGGAAGTGCGAGCGATCATGCTCCACCGCCCAGTGTTCGAAGACCCGTTAACCAAATGGCATTGCATGATAAGAAATGACATAGAAAACGGCTTACTTCCTACACAGTTTTTGTCGAACGCTCATTTCCATTTGAATGTGTTATTTACTGAGCATGATCGAAGGTCTCTGAGACTTCAAAAGTTTTTGGCATCGTGTATAGCAACACGAAGAAGTTGACTCCCCACGAGCAAACAGTATGATTCTCCCGAAAGACTATCGCGATCTCTAATAGCTTTCATGGGTCTCGGCTGTCTTCCAGTGTACATAAGGCTGTAATTTTTATATTGATTTGGGTGCTCGTGATCCCGGAATACACACACACACACACACACATATATATATATATATATATATATATATATATATATATATATATATATTATATATATAAGAATGACCTCCATGACTTTTTCTCGAACAAATATTTCCGTATGTGAACTGTGGACGTATGCGTACATTTTTCGTACTAATGTAAGCGTATGCAAACTCTTGCGTACACAGGCAATTGCATATAGACATGTATTTGCATGCGAACATTCGCTTCACTAAAACGTACGTACGAGCCTTTTACCAGACCCGTTCTCCCTCCAGTCCACCAGCCTCTCCTTCTCCCCGCCTATGTTATTTCCGTGATGAACTTATTACCCGATCATCGATCGGCCCCGCCTGCCTTGGCTTCCTTCCCGCCTCCGACGATTACGTCCTCACCCCATTCTTCTTCTGTGGCCATCAATTGCCTCCTCAGTCCCCGGGCATCCCACACTCTCTTCTCTCAATAACTCCGTGCAGACAGGCCTCCAGTGTTACCTGGCACTCTCCAACTCTCCTCTTCCGTATGAAGAGTTATGTGTCGCTGCTCTCCTCCATCCCTCCATCCCTCCATCTCTCCATCCCTCCATCCCTCCATACCTCTATCCCTCACTCTCTCCCTCTTGCCATATCTCTCTGGTTGTGGATCTCGCTCTCGCTCTCACTCTGGCTCACAATGTGACAGTGGAGCGATTCCTCGCCCGATCACATTCTCCTCTGCGATATTGGTGTGCTTCCCTCTACCCACGGTCTATATATAGTCATCAAATGATTCCACCCGCTCTGTCCTGAAAAAGTCATATCGTGTTTACCCTGCATTCTCCTCTCATTTCCTTCCCCCGTCCCGGCTGCTCGTCTGCGGCTGGCCCATATTGGTTGCACATGATTTATATGTGCTGCTGAATAATATTTACATCTACTACGCCAAATAATTGGCTTTACACGCAAAAGGCATAGTCTATATTGCACAATCATACTACCATTCAAGATGCACGCAAGCGATGTTTGGCGAACCCAGGTCCGGGTCAGGTGACGCCAAACAGTCTAGACTTCCACCGGTCTGACGTCAGTCCGCAGCGTGACGTCATGCGCCATTCAGCGCGGACTGAAGTGGGACAGCCGGCACGTCTGCAAGTCAGGAGAGCATGACCACTGAAGACAGAACCAGCATACTTCTGACATGTTGGCGCCGGGTGATCAGTTATTTGTGGCTGCTTTAAGTCCAGCCAAAGTGCAACTGGACGACATCACTAAACGGATGCAGAATGCGGTCGCAGTAGCCTGTCCAAGTTTATAGCATCGAGCTTCAACAAGCCCTCGCCGATTTGTGGCGAATGCCTGTGCGTGATCGGAAGAGAAAGCAACAGCTGATGGAGCTTCTTGATGCAAAGCATGCGATGCAGTGATCCTAGAGCTGCGGCGGAAACTTTCCGCAAGACTGAAACTGTTGCATCCAGCTACGCTAAGCCGTCATAAAAATACACCAAACCAAACCGATCCAATGCTTTGAAGCGAACAAACCACAGTCAATTTCAATTGTCTCTGTGTGTGCCGAGTGCCTATTTCCGTGGAATATTGCCATTTGTTTTTGGCATCCCGCTTTGTGCACATTGTTCAGCAAGGCGCATGTCTGCTCTCTCCAAATTTCCAACATAGTGGTGCAGAGCTCCCGATGTCACGCACTTTGGTAGCTTATTATGCGTGAAATAGTGTTGACCACGGTCGTCTATCAGCTCTTGGAACCAGAAATGCTCAGAATTGTATCGCAAGCTCTGACCTTGGGTCAAAGGGGCAGGTGCCATCCATAATCCACGTTGACCATTCTGTATAGGATCTACCAGGATCAACATATTGTAACTTTCGCTCGTGAACCGACAAGAAATTTATTCTGGTTCTTTGAAGTCCCCGAGTCTCTTGCAAGAGACCCTGCGCGATCCAGACTGAAAATTCATTTTCACAAGGAATTTTTCACGGATCAGGATCCAAGTTTGTAGTACAAATTCAACACCACAGGTTGTTTCTAAATGTATGGGTAGCAATTGCAATCTGTGGGGCCAGATCCAATCATAGCATTACATGTATGCAGCAAACGTTGCAACAGCTAACTTTTCTTCGAAATGATAAGGGACAAAGAAATGGTTTAGTACTTTGCGGAAACCGCGTCCCCCAGTTTCTCCCCCCCCTCCGCTTCCGCAGAAAATACACATATGCCTAACAAAGTGTGCATGTGCTTCACGCTGCAGTTGGTTCCTTCGGACGGCAAAACAGAACAGTGTTTGAAAACGGAACTATTTTACGCTCATCAGATCTACTAGTTTGTCTAAGTCACTGAATTTGATCTTTGATTTGTGTGCTATTTTCGTTTTACGTGAATCAGTAGGTGTTCAATGTATATTTCAGTTGTCTATAATCCATGGTCTGAGTTTGTTTAATGTTGTTCAGAATCCAATGTTCTGAATAGTCTCCGAATCCAAGAATTACTTGTTGGCTCCAGATGCATGTCTTCTCGTGCACTGCCCTCGGCCCGCCTATCTCCGACATGGAATCGACCGGATCCAGGACTTACTTGATGGGTCCAGATACACATCTTTTCGTATTGTACTGTGCTCTTGTCCTTGCACTGACCCTCTCTACCGTGGAATCCACGAACAAGATACGGCGTTTCCAATCACTAAATTTGATATGAAGCCCTATATCAGCAAAGTCGCGCGCCGAACTTAACATTTCAGGTAAGCGTGTGCAATGTAGTGCATTGCCAGTGCAGGAATGTCTGCTTCCATGCTGTCCACCTTTATTCTTTGACTTCGTGAGGAGCCTATGAAGCTCTGCTGGCGACTTATAAACATGGCTCGAAAGCCTTTGGGGCAGGAAATGCAATGAAAGGTCCAGAGCAAAATTGTTCCCAGAACTACCTGTGATACCTCAGTTGCCCAGTAATTCCTCAGCCGGAGATGCGCCCAAAACTAGAGCTCGCGGCGGGTGGGTGGGCTATAGCCCAACGGCCAAACATGTTTTCCTGCTAGTGCTCAGTTTGGCCCAGTGAAGTGGCTTTTAGCTGGTCGTGTTCTATGTTGAATAGGCTAGGTATGACAATAGCGTGGAAACAGTGGCCTGACCATTACACCCGGACCGATCGTGTCAGACCCGAACTAGTAGAGCGTTTGTCCAAGCTCGTGATGCAAACGTGCGGTCTGCACGACGCCGTGACACTCGCTGGGGATGGTATGTTGGGAGATGGTATGCTGGGGATGCTATTCTGGGGATGGTATGCTGCGGATGGTGTGCTGGGGATGGTCTACTGGGGATGGTGTGCTGGGGATGGCCTGCTCGGGATGGTATGCTGCGGATGGTGTGCTGGGGATGGTCTACTGGGGATGGTGTGCTGGGGATGGCCTGCTTGGGATGGTATGCTGGGGATAGTATGCTGGGGATGGTATGCTGGGGGTGGTATGCTGGGGATGGTATGCTAGGTATGTATGCTGGGCATCGAACTGACGCCACCTCTCCCTTCGTCTGCCAGACTGTTTGACGTCGGCGGCCAACGTTCCGAGCGGAAGAAGTGGATCCACTGTTTTGAGGACGTGACGGCCATCATCTTCTGCGTGGCCATGTCCGAGTACGACCAGGTGTTGCACGAGGACGAGACGACGGTGAGCTGATGCGGCCGTCTGGCCAGTCGGCAGCAACAGGCTCCGCCTCGTCACGTGACTGACGGTCTCGTGTCAACCAATCGGCTCCCGGCGTTGGACTTCTGCCGTCAGCCGTCACCTCACCCTAAAAAGGCTACGGGTGTGCATTTTCATTTCTGTAAAAAGTCGCCCCGCTTGTGTATCTGCACACATAAAAGTTGACCTAGTTTTGGCCTAAATGTACCTACCACAGTGTGGTAGCATCACTTTTTGGGGTACCTTTGCACTTCAAAAAGTCTTCATCTACAGACAATTTAATTGCACCATGCACCATACCGGAACATCCTCCCTGCATATGAGATGTAAGTATCGGATAATTATCTCTACATCTGAGGTGTAAGTACCTGGGCACCCTCCCTGCATATGAGGTGTAAGTGCCGGGATATCCCCCCTACATATGAAGTGTAGGTACAGGGACATCTCCCTACAAATGTGTAGGGGGTGGATAAGTACCGAAACATCGTCACTGCATATGAGCGGTAAGTACCGGGGCATCTTCCATACATATGAGGTGTAAGTACCGGGACATCTTTCCCCTACATGAGGTGTATATACGGGGACATCCTCCGTGCATGTGAGGTGCAAGTACCCAATAGAGTAGAGCGGCCGTCATACCATGGGTATCTATGCATCCCATGGATCATATGATCCGAATGAAATGTTTGCAACGCAGGTACGGTGACCGTCTTGGGTGTGGGGTTGCAAGGCGTGAGCAAAAGATGCGTTATTTGACAACTGATTTTGGGCACGTTACTTCATCGATGGTCACATTATCTGATTACCATACAAATAGGTAGGTAAGACAAATTATTGGACACTGCAGAGGTAGCAGCACGAAGCAGCACGAAATAGCAGCAAAGTGTATTATAGCCTATCTTTAGTATACGAATGTAGACTTTCAGTAGCCGGGTTTTTGGTTGACCGTACGTCTCCGGAAAGTTCATGTATCCAAGGTAATATTTCAATGTCTGTAATTAATATTCAATACTCTGGCCAGAGACTGGTTTTCAGCAGAATTCTAGAATAGTCCGTCCCGTAAGTAATTTGACTGCTGGCCTCGAATATCTCGGGATGTTTCATTTGTCCACCTTCGCTTTTCGATTTCGGGAACGTGTTCAAACTTTATCTGGATTTGACTGCCATCTATGATGAACTGATGACTTGATGAATGTCCATGATACATGCATTATGTTCACGATGCATAAATATGTTCATTATACATGCATGATATTCATGATGTATGCATAATGTGCATGATACATACATGTTGTGCATGATGAATTAATGCAATGGCACGTCGGAAACGAGGTCATGTTGTTTCCATTCTGAGCCATAGTTGTCCGTCTCTTGGACTGTGTTGTATTTCCACCTTCTTAGTGATTGCATACACGGATCGGAGCCGTTTCACTTTAGCCGAAGTACGTTGCCAATAATTACCGTAGTCGTAGTTGCCGTATTCGGCGCGAGGCGATCCCAACATGTCATGCATGCGCATAACCGGTATTCACGACCATCACATGAGATGCCCGTGGGCGGTCATCCTCTGTGCTCCCATTTGTATTCAAGCTCGCTTTGACTCGCCACGAGGATTCGAAGTGCCAAGGCGGGCAGCATGCCGTGCACGGTTGCGATTCTGGCTGCGTGGCTCATGTTGATGAGCCAGCGACTCGTGGCCAACTGAGTTCGTTTGATGTATCAACTCCGTGCCGTATTGCTGAGACGTTTTCCGAGGTGCTGCAGCTGCTTCTAAGTGAGGACTAACGAGACACCGAGTGACTGACGGATCATTCCGGAGAACGTTCCAGTTGCGTTGCGCAGTTCCTCCACAGGTCTATGTTGAAGTATGCATGTTGCTTTCATTCCACTGATTGCTGCTGTGTGTCGTGTAGACAATTTGAAGGAATGATAGCAGGTGATCGTTCTTCTTCTGAACCACCGTGCGCTGATCATTAGTGCTCTGCAAGTGTGACATTAACTTGAGGGAGAGGTTTGCGTGGGGAAAGCTGACAATCAAGGTTGATAAGTTACATCACGCTTAAAGGGGATGTCCACACATTTATCCTTTTACTGCCGACAAATCACCTTGATTCTCGTTCCAGAACCGGATGCAGGAGAGCTTGAAGCTGTTCGACTCCATATGCAACAACAAGTGGTTCACGGACACCTCCATCATCCTGTTCCTGAACAAAAAGGACTTGTTCGAGGAGAAGATCAAGAAGTCGGCACTGGTGATTTGTTTTCCTGAGTATCCCGGTGAGCAAACATACACAAAGCCTGATCATTGCTGGTGCATCAACAACAGGCGGACTTCTCAGTACAGTTTGGAAGGGTAAATACACATGAATCAGCGCGAGCCTGCATTCACCCCACTCACTAGACTACCCAGCTACTATGTTCTCCAGGTGAATAGATACGGCATAGCATCGTCCGTCTCATGTATCATACTCCACTCACTAGACTACCCAGCCGCGCTGGTCTCCAGGCGACTAGATACGGCACAACACCGTGTCATGTCTCCTATCCCACTCACTGGCCGGTCTAGTCTCCAGACGACTAGATACGACACACACCGAGTCATGTCTCCTACCCCACTCACTGGACTATCCAGTCGCTCTGGTCTCAAAGAGACTAGATACGACATAACACCGAGTCATGTTCCAGGAACTGACACAAAACACATGATTAAAACCTGATAACATGTGTCAGGTTTCCGCTACGCAGTGATATTAATTAGCTCGTGTTTCTTCCGACCTCCACCACCACACATATGACGTCATGCCTCGCCTGTCTGGACTTTGCGGATGGTGCGCTGTGCAAATTGTTTCACCGTCCGAGTCGTTGAAGGGGTGGGTGGGTGGTTTTTTTTGCAATGGCGCCGCCCACACTGTTTCCCGGTGGGCCGGGGGGTTGGGAAAAATCCTTGTGGGGCGAGAAGAAAGAAAAACCGGGGCCTTTTACCCACACACCCAAAAAAACTCGGCGTCGGCGTGCCTCATCGCGCGTGCGTCGTCACATCACATGGCAGCGTCGTGTCGTCGACGGCGACGGTCGCCGTCTGACCGCTCGCCGCCGTCGGCCGCTGTCCCCAGGCGCGCAGGAGTACGGCGAGGCGGCCGCCTACATCCAGGCGCAGTTCGAGGCCAAGAACAAATCGACCAACAAGGAGATCTACTGCCACATGACGTGCGCCACCGACACCACCAACATCCAGTTCGTGTTCGACGCCGTCACCGACGTCATCATCGCCAACAACCTGCGCGGTTGTGGCCTCTACTAGGGGCCCCGGACGACCCGCAGACGTGACACAACGGTGGGGTGGTGGTACTCGCGGTAGCCGCACGTTAGTGCTTGGCGGTCTGCCGCCAGGGTCGCTAGTGTGTGCTGGCCTGCCGCCAGGGTCGCTAGTGTGCTTGCGAGTGAGGTGTTGCACCGGACTCAGGACCCGGTGGTCGATCGGCGGATGTTCGGTGCGTGCTGAAGGGGCCGCCGAATGGAGGCGTTGATCTGTCTATTTCCTGGTGAGTGAGCGAGCGCGCGCACGAGGCCGGCTTGGCGGGCTCGAACTGAGAGTGGTGGTTCGCCAGTGATGACGCGACTCGCCGCGATCAGAGACGCGACTCGTCGCGACCACCGACGCGACTCGCTGTGACCACTGATGCGACTCGCCGCGACTCGTGTGCGGAGTGCACCGTCTGACTGGTGCGTATGGGTGGAGCATTCAGCTTACACTTGCTGTCAAAATTGGCTTAAGCCGATATTCTTCCTTCGCCATCAACACTGGAGTCGCGTTTGAGGTGCGCTGTCGGCTATTGTGTCAGCTAACATCGCGGCTGCCAGGAGACGTTAGTGATGTGCGATGTAGCGGTTGTGCTTTTTTAATGGTGCACTCTTGCTTCAAGATGGGCGAGTGATCTACTTTGCGTGACAACAGCAACAACAGTAGTTTGGCACAGATTCCACGACACTGCCATGTTTTCTGCAGCTGCTTGCGATGCATGCGATGCGATTCCATGGCGCTTCAAGCGCTCCTTTTGGCTTTGTTTTAACACACAGCGAGCAACGAAGGTGTGAACGACCGAAACAGTCCGCGTGGCGAGAATGACAAGCTCCACCCTGGCGGATCAATGCGGCATGTGTAATTTTCCTGGCCCGCACTAGGTGCCAGCACTGTAGCGACCAAGTCAGCGCCGCACGACTATGGTCGAATAAGCCTGCGATCTCCTAACCTTGGGCAGAGGTTACTCAGCTTTGTGGGTCGTTGACTTGATGACGGGTTTTACAGCGTAATTAAGAATCAGCTTGTCGTTCTGCTTGTCAGCGTTGGTCCGACACCACCGAAGTTGCCACGTCGCTGCGCCAACCGTGTTTTAAGAGCGTCGTACAGGCACGGTTGACCCACCGCGTCTCGAATCCCACGGGGGTCACAGCGCCGCCCGCTGCCGCGCGGTGACCCCCGCCCCGGGGCGAGTCGCGCCGGTCACCGCCGGCCGACGTCTGACCCCGCCCGATGTCCCCGGGGCCAGAGGTCGTCCGTCGCGACGTGTTAGTTCGCCGGCGGCCGCCGGAGGCGCTGCGGTCGTCGCGGCCCGTGGCCGACCCCATGCTGGGACCACGCCGCCCGCAGAGCGCAACAGCCGGCCGGCAGCGCCGTGCGCACCGAGGGTGCAGCGCCACCGATCAGGCGGCCGCTCTCCGCACTGGAGTGACGACCGAGCGTCGTGGATGTTTGATTCCAGGCGGCTCAGATGCGCCGCAGGCGAGTGCGGAACGTTCCAGAGCTGGTGTGTCGATCGGCGTGTGCCGTTTGGCACGTACTGCGCCGACAAGTCTCGGCGCCCGCGCGCTACTGCTTCGATTGTGTGGACTTTTTCACTGCCCGGTCCATGGTGTCGAGGAAAATCGCTCTAAAGTAAATGTAGTTCAGCCGACGACCCGTCTCTCCCAATTAGAAGTGTGAGTCTGATGTGGGATTAGGTAAGTAATCCCTCCTGTATTCGCTAGGCAAATCGTGATGAAGGAAAATCGGATGGTATGCCACTGCGCATGCCCGATCTACATAATATCTAGAGACATTGTTACATGAAATCATAGATAGCCAATGAACCTAATTGTGCTTGCTGTGTTATTGTGTCATAAGTGTACGTCGTGGTCGGGATGGTGACGTCAGTATCAGCCGTTTTGTCCGGGTTATTTTATGTTTGTTCTGCCGTTGTGGTTGTGCGCATGACGGGACGACATTGAACAGCGCACAAGGCCTTGCACTTGCGCATGTGCACTCGCCAAGCTGCAAAGCGCAGGATGCAAACCAGACCCCGCCGGTGGTAGCGATGCAGCTGTGCAGTACTGCAGTAGTGATCCAGATGCAGTACTGCGGTGGTTGTGATCCGACTGTGTGGCACCGCAGTGGTGGTGATCCAGCTGTGCGGTACTGCGGTGGTTGTGATCCAGACTGTGTAGTGCACCGCAGTGGTGGTGATCCAGCTGTGCGGTACTGCGGTGGTGGTGATCCAGCTGTGCAGTACCGCCGTGGTGGTGATCCAGCTGTGCAGTACTGCAGTGGTGGTGATCCAGCTGTCCAGTTCTGAGGGGGTGATTCAGCTGTGCAACACTGCGGTGGCGGTGATTCAGCTGCACAGTGCTGCGACCGTCGCAATGGGTGTTCGCTGCCGACCTTTATCAAATGCATAGTACTTGCTTCAGCGTAAGAGTCGGGAATGGCTGCATTACCGCACCAGGGCGAGTTTTCACAAAGAAGCGCACACGTATGCACGTCAATAAAAGTGTCGATCACCGTCGAAACGCCCCCGGTGCGCAAATCTGGCATCGCACACCACCGGCACCGTGTTCTGACTCGGGACTCGGGTGAGCTGACGCTGCTGGCGGGACGCCCTGCGCCTGTCCGGCAGGCGGCCAGGCTTGCCAGAGCGCATCTGCGCTGTCGTTCTCCGCTATACGTTAATCAATATACAGGACCAGTTTCGTAAGCAAATTTGTGAAGTTGGTTTAACCATGTTGCTCGATGATAATGGTTGGCGGTGCAATTGCGTCGCTCTGGATGAGATGTGGTGAATTCGTCATTGGTCCAGTAATCATTGTTGTGTCATTCAGGGGTGTCGATTTCTGTCCTTTGGTAGGGGCCGTGGCCGCATCAATATTGGTCTTGTCCCCCATGTTGATTTGGTGTTACGCGTCAAGCGCGGACATTAGCTACTGACCGTCGGGCGGCGAAACTAGCGCCACCAATCGGCCGGCAGGGGAAACTATAGTAAGAGCGGCCAGACGTCATAAATTCTACAATATCAAGAAGTCATGCAATAAATGCACAAATAATCGCAGCACTGCGTTGTAATGCCATGAGTTCTCCAAGCGTTCAGCTTAGTTGCAATAATTTTGTTGAAAAATTAGCTTCGGGATTTGGACCCACAAAATAATGCCGTCATTGATCCATTCAATGTATCCCATTCCATTCCACCGGATTTTTACCGGCGGAATAATGGCGTCATTGATCCATTCAATGAATTCCATACAATTCCACCAGATTTGAACCCAAACATTATGTCGTCATTGATCCGTCCACGAATTTGTAATTGTTTTCCACGATATCAAGGAAACGGATCTCGAATCTAGGAAAGTTTCAGCACTGCCTATTATATCATGAATTCGTGGACTATTAAGCTTAGTTGCGGTTATTTTGGCGGAAAATTAGGTTCGGGATTTGAACCCCCAAAACAATGTCGTCACTGATCAATCAGCGAATTTGTAATTGTTTGCCGCGATATCAAGAGAACGTGCCACGAATCCCAAAAGGTCGCAGCGCTGCGTTATAATGTCATGAATTCGCCGAACGTTAAGCTTAGTTGCGGTCATCTTGTTGCAAATTAGCTTCGGGATTTGGACCCCAGCATAATGTCGTCATTGATCCATCCACGAATTTGTAATTGTTTGCCGCGATATCAAGCAAACGGGCCCCGAATCTGAAAAAGTCGCAACACTGCCTTATAATATTATGAATTCGGTGAGCATTAAGCTCAGTTGCGGTTAGGTTGTTGAAAAGTTATGTTTAGTATTTGGATCCCAATACGATGCCGTAATTGATGTTTTTTTTTGCAACATCAGTTGATTGGCGACGTGCTACTTTCAAAACCCAAAATGCCGATATTAATTATCGCACAAGGACATCCGGATTACGATGCATGTAAAGAAAAACATCTGATGTTCATTACCCCAGTGAGGCACTTTTACAAAAACGCATCAATTTGTCCATATCATCGATAACTAGCGACCCTGGCGGTGGTCCTAGTCGTCGGTTCTGCATCCATGAATTTATCATTGTTTGCCGCAATATCAGATAAACGGACGACGAGCTTTGAAAAGTCGCGGCACTGTGCTGTAATGCCACGAGTTCGTCGAACGCTAAGCTCAGTTGTGATCATGACCAATTCTGCTCGATATTTGGATCCCCATAAATGAGGCCATCAGTGATATATATACACGAATTTGTAGTTGCTTGCCGCAGTATCAACAAAACGGGCGATGAATGTCCACAAATCGAAGAACTACACTGTAATGTAAGTTTTGTATCGGGGACCATTAACCCGTGCTGTCTTCAACCGCCCCCTCAGATTTTTCGCAGATAGTGAAAGAACGGCGCACGGCAGATCGTCGAAATTTGGCACATCTTTTCCCACGTCAACTTCGCATGTTGTGTCACACTTTTGAAGTCAGGTCATCTAGGATCAGCGAGTAAGTCCAGGTCAAGTGAGGTCACCTCCAACAAAGTTCAACCAGTCGTCACGCTTGTCGCGGGCGCATATTTCAGTGTTATTGAATGGCATCAAGGGCCTACCTGCTTTCTTTCCTTACTGGTGATCCCCGATGTCCGCGTTAACATTGCGCCTCATGCCTAACGGGCCTCCAAATAACTTAAGCTTATTTTACGCTGATGCATAATCACTTTAAAAGAATCCAAAATTTCTGGGATGAAAATATTGTGGGCAAATACCGATTATTTTTAGGCTGGGGAAAGGGTGGGGTTTCTAGTGCATTGACACTTGCCCCACCCCACCCCATCACCACCAACGGCTATAAGATACGGACATCCCTGATGTAGTTCATACCACCCTATGACCGCGTTACTAATTAGACGTAATGCCTATGTACATGAAGATATAGCACATGCTTTCCAATAGCTATCAGTTCTCAACATTATACATATCCTCCAATAATCGATCCCATGCTAGAAAACACCTATAGCCACTTTTGTCTTCTTTTTCATCTTTAGCCGAGGCAAAGTGCCACCCGCTAAAGATGTGCTACGTTAAAGAAAGGGTTACGTTAATCCGGCTTATGAGACATCCGGTTATATCAAATAAGAAAGAAAGGCAAGTTGAGACGCCAGCAAACAAGGAACGTAGCGAAAAGGACAATACATACAGACACAGGTGAGACAAAGTCATAAAGACATAAAATATTAGTGCAACTATGAGCCACAAGGACCCTTTTTGGCTGCACTCTGGACACTCATAGACATACAAAAATGCTTACATGCATACACACGCACACATACATACATACATACATACATACATACATATATACATACATACAAACATACATACATACATACATACATACATACATACATGCATACATTCATACATACATGACAATCAGAAGGACATTTGGAGGATGGGCAGCTTCGTCACCTGAGGAGATGCTCCACTGCCTACCTGAGACCTGAAACGAAGCGGAGGGCCGGCGCCCAGGGCGAGTCGTGTGAGTCGGGTGTAACCTTGTTTGCGTAGGTGCATGTTTGAGTTGAAGCTTGGCAAAACCAGAGAATGTGGAAGAACTAAGCAGCTTGGAAAACTGGAAGGTAAGCACAAACCAACCGCAATTGAGAAGGATAATCGCCCGCTTTGGCCAAATTGGGTTGGTCTCTGTCTACTTAGTGTGAGATCTCCTAGAGAGAAGATGACGTGTACAGGGCAGTCATACAGCTAACATAGGGTGCAGTGCGCGTCATGTATCCTTCAACTTCACATCATGTCAGATGAAGCCAGGTAACGTGTGCCAGATAAATAAAATCAGTTCGGAAAGTTTGGCATCGTGTAAAAAGTGGAGAAGCAACTCGAGGAGTGTCGGGTGGTTATTCCCGGAAGTGCCCGAAGCGAAATCTGCGTATGGTTGCGGTTGAAATAGTGGAGAATAGTGCGGCGATGAGGAGCATATGCTGGACGTGTAAAAAATATGCGGATGACATTGACGCGAACTTGTCATGTGGTGCAAATCGGGGGTCGATGTAATCCATGACAAATATAATTGTTTGCTAAGTTAGTGTGTCCGAGACGAAGTCTGGTGAGTATCACCCCATTCAAACGGGAGTGCTGGTGGGAAGAAGGCCAGTTGGAGGTTGTGGGCTTGATAGTGAATGTTTTTGCGCTGTCATTAAATTATAGGATATTGCGAGGAGTTAGGTCCCATACTCCTCAAACATTAAGGGCTACCGTTTCTGCCCTGCCAATGGATATTGCTATTGATGGCTATTGCTTTATAGAAGGCATCTTAGTGAAAAACTGGCAGCCAGAGTTGCAATGAAGATGATTCTTCCAGCCCCAGCATTTATGAAGAGCACAGTCATGTTTGCTGTGTTGTAATACGGCACGCTATGAATAGCATCACGCTCCCTTTAAAGTGCGAACATCTTTAACCCGGACAGTGTCTGCGGTCATATCCTCACACCCCGTCCCGGGGGCGGGGGACGGATCCTTAAAGGCATCCCGTCCACCTTCAAAACTAAGCGTTCAAAACTTCAAAACTAAGGATAATTTGAAATAGCAAAATATCAATTTTGGGACAAATTGATGGTTCAATAATATTTTATTTCAGCATATAAGGGTAGTTTATATTGTGCGATGCAACGTTGGCGCTATTTAAGCAATTCAAGCTCGAAATTGCCAACTTTAACATCGCCTTACCTCAGGCCACTTGACGAAGGTTAAACAAATTGGATAAGGAAATCCTCCTGATGTGTCTGCATGCATACCAAGGTAGAAATGATGTTAGAAGAGCATACACAAAAATTGACCAATGACCTAACCTCAAGCAAAAGCCTAAGAGATGCGTTTTGAATACACCATCCAATTGCACTCGGGTAGCAGTGCTTCATTTCAGAATCTCTTCACGTGCGTAGGTTATAGATCTTCAAACATATTTTCGAGGTGGTCCTCTTCGACCTGAGCTGGGTCAATGACCTTACATGACTTGAAGTTTAACTTTTTACTTCAGACGCAGACTGATAAGGGAAAACGTACTAAGACTTTTTCGGCGCTGCGCATCGCCGTTTTACCCCTGTCGCGGAAAACCCTTCGTAAACAGATACCGGGGAACCGGAGGGTCCCCTAGGGTTCAGAGCAGGTAAGTCAGGCAGACGGGCCCACTCGTCGGCCTGCACGGGCCATGGTGACATTGACAGCGACGGAAGCCCGCCCGGCGGCACCGTCTGGCGAGTCCGCCCACTCGATACAGATGTCGCCTGCTACTTCTGCCTGAAGTCTTCTACCGGCAGACTTCAGGAACCGGCTGCATTTCCCGCAGTTTTCCAGTTTTCCAGGGCGTCAGACCCCACGGAATCTCAGGTCGGGTGAGGACCCCAGGGACCCCAGCGGTGAGGATTCCCACGTGCATGCGCGCGTCGCCGGGCAGTCCGGCGTGGTCTTCGCTTGGTCCATGCTCTTCGCCTCACTTGACCCACGCAGGGTGTGCCGTCAGCGTCTTCATGGCCGGCAACTGAACCATGCCGACGGGGTAGAGGGTGTCAGAGAGCTGGGCGACTTGTCCGAGGGAAAATACCACCTGCACGCTGTGTTCCCGTTGAAAATCATCTCCATCTACACATCCTTCATCTATTTCTTCTACAATCATTTCTATCTTTGTTTTACCTGGCTCATGCACCATAAAAATTGCGCAAGCAAGGTTGACTGGGCACGTCGTCTGAAGTAGGGTTGTGTGCTTGTGTAAAATATGGTGCTGCTAATGCAAATTGTAACCCACATCTTGCACGAATTAACCCTTTTTTGTTGTCCTAGCTTGTTTTTAACCCCCCCCCATTTCTGGAGTGATAGTGAAAAAGGCGCGCTGTAGCGCGCCGAAATATGGCACACCTTTTCCACATAAATTTGGCATGTTGTGTGCAGATATTGAGGTTAGGTCATCTACGGTCAACAAGGTCAAGTAAGGTCGCCTCCAAAAACGTTCAAAGGGTTATCTCGCTTTAATGGATACAATATTTGAATGCAACTTTCAGCGTTTGCTTGTCTTTAGGAATGCAACAAAATACATCAGAGGATTTTTGTTTATTTTTGACGAATTAGTATTGTATGTTTATTTATTTTGGCTAAAATCAAAGATTTTGGCCAAGACAAACATGTTTCATGAGAGCGAGTCTACTTCAAGCAACATTTCACTGTCTGCCTATTGATTATACAAAGATAAATTGGCGAAAGTTGAGAACTAAAAAATTTGGTAGATTTCACGACTTGAAATGTGTAATTTTGGGTGGGCAAACATTTTAGGTGCATGCACGATTTCGCCTTCTTCTCTGATTACAAATAATTTTAATTCTTAAAATGTTCCCCAAAATACAACTCCCGAGCCATCAAAAACTGTTCTCAGTCGTGATCAAGCAGACTCCCCCCCCCCCCTAGTGACATCAACTTTCTTGGGTAGTGGTAAACATTTTTGGTGGTTTCGGGCGCTACACGCCGAGCGCTGACGACGACACCACTTTCGTTTTCATCCAACGCTTAGTTTGGACATTAGAGGGAGTATATAAGGACCCCCGCGGACGGTGTGAGGATCTGACCGGAAAGACATCAAGGTTAAGATACCACTTATTCTTGAAGGTCTATTTGCTATTTGTTACTGAAACCTACCAGATGTTAGTAATATTGCATTTTGGAAACGAATTGGATAGCCAGTGAGTATCTCTGTCCAGCATGGAAACAGATACGGATCGGAATTACTGATGCAGACAAAAATTGGAGCAGAATTGGACAATTCAATCCGCGTTTGCTCTTCCAGTGACATGCCTTAAGTGGTGAGTTGGCGATTCTTTTGCTCCTCTGACGACATAGTCTCCTCCTCGAGCGACCCCCTTAGGTCAGAAGTCTAGAGAAATGACTGTTTATATCTAAATATATGTCATTCAAGTTATTACTGGGGTGGAATTTATGAACCAGGGTTTTATTGCTAAGCAGAGCTTGTTGCGTGAGCCCTGATCCCCGCCACTCGTTCAATGAATTCCAGTTCAGCGTCATAATTTGTTTTCGAAAGTTTAACGTGTCGTCAATGCACCGACATGGCCGCACGGTAGCTCATCCCCGGCCTTATCGGACCAGCTGCCAACTGACACTCCCAGCCGGAGGTTAACTGCGGAGGTTAACTGCGAGGTTAACCTCCCAGCCGGAGGTTAACTGCGAGCGCTGAAGCGACTCGAGTCCTGTGTTTCTAGGACTGGGTAGATCGGTGAAGGCCATCGCTCTAACCAACTGAGCTGCCAGGGCGGAAACATTGGAAATTGGTCTGCAATCCCTGGCAGCATTGAGGTCGCGAGCTTTAGTTGTGTAAGCTAATTAATGCCAGCCATGGTGAAATGGCCTTCATTCTTCACTTCATCAACAATTCTACATCGATAGCATAATTCAATTATCCCGGAAACTGTTCTGTGAATGAACTGTTTCGATGACCATGGAACGGCTGGCACGATAACAAAGCCTTTCATTATCTTCATGACCCTAATAAGTTTTTCCATAGATGACCCTGAACAATTGACAGTGAGTTTCTTTGGATGTTTCGGAAGTGGTTCAGTGGGTGGCGCTAGTGTTGGGTGTCAGCTTCTTTGTTTAAAATTGGCTTTGTTACTAATTGGTTTGTGCCAAATTGTGGGACTCACAATGCGCGATGAGCGCTGCACACTTCACAGTACAAATAAGTGGCGTCATTTACCTCAGAGTTATCAAACGAAACAGAACTTCTGTTGGACGGGAAATGGTTCGAGCTGGATTCTATCGTCTCCTGTAGTTTTCAGAGTTGGGTGTGAAGTAAATTGAACGACCTTGCTGGCATGGTGTGTACCTGCTTGAGTTTACACCGATTCAATTGACCCTCTGGTAATTTGAAGTTCTCAAAGTGCGGGCCTGGTGGCGCACCTCACCACATTCCTGCCAAATGCAATCATCAAATCGTGCATTTTTCGGGACGCCGGGAGCTATTTTCTCCTGACAGCATATCATTTTGCGATACATCAGCATACACTACAAGACTGGCTGTGATTGATTATGAATGAGCTATGGCAGGCGATCGTGTACGCTATGCATATACACAGATGTAATTATTAATGTTCTTATCTTTCAATACATGATCTTTTTGGTAGTATTTCCAAGACCAAATTTTGTATTACAGATGCCATTATGTTGGGAACAATCCCAAGTTGCCAATTTCTTAACAATACTTTCCATGTTCAGTTGGCAGTGGAATGGGTGAAGGGAACGAGGCCCGGTTAGTTGGCAGTGGAATGAGTGAAGGGGACGACCCCCGATGAGTTGGGAGTGTAATTGATGAAGGGGACGAGGTCCGGTGAGTTGGCAATGGAATGGGCGAAGGGGACGAGGTCCGGTGAGTTGGCAATGGAATGGGCGAAGGGGACGAGGTCCGGTGAGTTGGCAATGGAATGGGTGAAAGGGACGATGCCCGGTGAGTTGGAAGGCTACCTTGGCTTCTGGTGGCAGGCACCCTCCTTCTTGTAAAGTGAGTTCCTGCTGGGAGCTTTTGTGTTCCTGTCATTTTTGAGTACCTCATGGCTCATACTTGTTTATGCTCACAGCAACTGGCAATTGAATGAACTTCAACGGAAATGGTGTAGCCTATCTTGGACTGCACCACCGCATCAAACGTTGTGTTATTCGCGCACATAGCGATTTTACTCGTGAACAGTTATTAGACATATACGCTGTTTACGACGCAATCTCGGCTCCGGTGGGACCGAGATATACTGGTTCGTACTTACCAGAAAAGTACTAGTTCTATGGTATTATTATAGTATGTAAGAAATAGTATAAAAATGATCGAAGGCAATAATGGCGACGGAGATACAATTGTGCTTTTGTTTCCATAGTTCACATTTGTGTGGGTGGTAGGAGGTTCCCAATTTCGTGGGTGATCTCTATTCATCAGCAGTTTTTGGCTTCGAGTTGACAAGAAGTGTGAAATATGGCCGTTGAAGTACGGGGGTCCATAAATATTGGTCCAAGTGTTGTTTTGTTCTTGATGTGTATCACCTACGCGCGTGTAGGTGCAGTGGTGCATACCTGGATGTGAACATCTCTGGTGGAGCAAATATAATTTGTTTACCACCGCACCGGGGCGATGGACGAGTGAGGACCAAGCAGGCCAAGGAACACGGTGTGGTTGGAATATATTGTTGCTTAGTAGCCGGAAGAGTTGATAGAAAACTTCGAGGTAAGGGGACAGTATTTCTTGCATGTTTGACCAAGTGTGTGTGTTCTTTTCATTTCAAGCCCAAAAGTCATAAAGTGATTTTGATCTATTAATACGAGCCATAAGGGTCCATCTGAGTTAAAGGGAAGATACCATGAGACGAATTATGTGGTTACACACCATGCATATTGTGTGCAATGCCAGAGGTTATGCAGGATAGTAAACTACCAATATATATATATATATATATATATATATATATATATATATATATATATATATATGTGTGTGTATGTACATATGCATATATATATATATGTGTGTTTATGTATGCATACGTATATGCACTAATAAATAATGATAATAATGGGCCAGTGTTCTCTCCGGTCAGATCCTCACATCCCGTCTCGGGGGGGGGGGGGAGGGGAGATAGGAACGCCCTCTTGTATCAAAACTGAGCGTCGTACGAAAACGAGGTGTCATAAGAAAGCGCTCGACGAGTAGGGTCCAACACCCCCCCCCAAGTGACATCGCTAGGGGGCGTATAATTTCACGAGATACATGATGTTTTTGGCTCTGGGGAGTTCATTTTGGTGGATATTTGAGAAGGAAAAAACAACAAAATATTCGGAAGCAGAAAAGGACGGCAAAGTAAGCCAGGACCATACAATTTTGGCCACCCAATTTTTTGTTTATTGAAAATTTTGAGTTTTCAAGTCTTCTTCTATTTTCCCTTTCTGATGGATAGAGCGGACTGCAAAACGTTTGAAGTCAACTCGCACTAATAAAAAAATGCTTACTTTAGCCAGGACCTTCGATTTGAACTATAATAGGCAAACATTTAAGTAAACTAATAAGTATATAAATAACTAAAAGCAAAACTAATAAGTATATAAATAACTGAAAGCAAAACTAATAAGTAATTAAAAAAACGGAAAAAAACGACAAATTTATATCGTAAGTTTTGTTGCATCCCTAAAGATAAGCAAACGCAGAAAGTTTCATTAAAATATCTGTATCCGTTAAAGCGTGACGATATTGATTTTTTTGGAGGTTATCTAACGACCTCGACTAACTCGTTGACCATAGATGACCTGACGTCACTCTTTTGACACAATATGCCAAATTGGTGTGGCAAAAGTTACGCAAAACTTCGGCGTGCTGCTGCGCGCCGTTCTTTCACTATTCGCGAAAAATCTGAGGGGGGGGGGGGCGGTTGAAGAACCCCCCTTCGAGACAGCGCGGGTTCAAATCATAGTGTTTTGTTATGTGTGAGATGTTGAAACAAGTGCAATAGGATGTCAAGGTTTGCATTGGAAAAAATGTCATTAAGCATAGTCAACAAAACAGCTCAACATAACATAATCAACCTTAATCGTCTTAGCCGTCTTAAACGCAGTATTGGAGGATTATCCGCCCCCTAAGGTTTCAGCGTATAATGAAATAACGGCACGCGACAGCGCGCCAAAATACGGCATGCATTTTCTCACATCAATTTGACATGTCTTGTAAAAATTTTGCTGTCAGGTCATCTAGGGTCAATGAGTTAGTCGTTGTTGTTGTTATTGGGGTTTTGTGGGACATCAACTGCAGAAGTTATACAGCGCCCATTCAATGAGTTAGTCAAGGTCAAGTTGGGTCACCCCCAGAAAAGTTCAACCAATCGTCACGCTTTAAGGGTTAAATACATTTCAATACAACTCCCAGCGTTTGCTCATCTATATGGACGAAACAAAACGCACCAGAGGATTTTCCCTGTTTTTGTTTACTTTTTATGTTTGCATATTTTCTCATTAGAGCTAAAGTCGAAGATTCTGGCTAAAGTAAGCATTTTTACGAGAGCAAGTTCAGTTCAAAGAAAGTTTTTTTTTTCGGTCCGCTCTACCCATTACAAAAAGACAAATTGAAGAAAAATAAAAAAAATCGAAAGGTATCGAATATATCAATATTTGTCTAGAGCTTTTAGTTTCCGTTTTGAAAACAACCGCGAAATATTTTTGCGAATGCTTTGTGTGATGTTCACCCTGACTCAAAAATGGCAGTATCATGTCAAATGTCCTTGGCAAAACCTCAGTTGTAATCATTCAAGCCAGGAGATATCACCGTCGATGCAAATTATTGATCCTACGCACTCTTCGTTCTGTACACGTGGTGGACGGGGTTCTCCTGGTGATCGCCGGCGTGGGGCATCCACTTCCCATGGTTGGCGAAGGCTACAATGGATATTCGATCGTACTTCGGAGATAGACCAGACGAAGAGGTTCTACACGCACGCCTCGGAGCGGCAAGAGTAGTGGTGAAGCACGCATTCGGCCGCCTGAAGGCCCGCTGGCGTCGCCTTCTCAAAAGATCTGAACACTTCATATTAATTCCACCCATGGTGTTTGCGTGTGCTATCATTCGTAACATTATCGGGCCCGTCACATTATCGTGAGCCGGTTCTGCCATGTTGGATCCAGGAGGCGAACTTACTGAAAGAACGAATGCTGCGCCCGTTGTAGTTGCATCCATACATTTTAAACAAATGCATTTCTGTATTGTCAGGAACAGTTGCTAAATAATTGCAATACTTACAATCACTCCAAACTCACTCAATCCTATCCGCAAAGTCCCTGATTTTTCGAATGATCCCGGTGTTTTCGAAACCCACTATGTATCCCAGTGAGGAGATTGTTGTGTTCTAAACACCATATTAGTCTGACATTCACCATCTGTTCAAACAACTTACATAGGCAGCATGTTAACGAGATGGAGCGATAATGCACTGGGTCCGTTCCTGTTTTGTTTGGCTTACGTATAGGCACTACAACTGCCCTCCGCCACGAAGATGGAAATGTGCCGGCTGTCCACATGTCATTCAGTATCTTCAGGAGTGTTTATAAGGCTTTTGCAGACAAACGTTTGATGATGTCATTGTGCAATGTATCAGGACTCTCTGCGACACTCTTCAGAGTACTGATAGCTGCAGTCAGTTCGGAAATAGAAAATGGAACGTTGTATTCAAGAAGGTTTGTGGTTGAAAAATCAATGGTGCGTGCCTCGCAACGAGCCTTGTAGTTTGAGAAGCGGACAATATTACTTTATTTCGATCGTGCTGATAGAGCTCGTCCGATCTCGTCGGCCACTTCTTCCGATGATGCGACCAGCCACGTGCAGGGTGGGGAGTGGATGTGGCGTATATCTCCGGAGAAACATTTTATGCGGGACCATACAGATATCAATGACGTGGAACGGTTTAGAGTGTTGACATACGCTTTCCACGAGTCCCGTTTTGCTTCGGCGATGGTACGTCTGGCGACTGCCCGCGCTTCGCGGAAAGCTATTAAGTTTGGCGTACAGCTATTTCTATTAAAGACACGAAGCGCCCTCTTCTTGGCTATCAAGGCCTCTCGGCATCTTTCCGACCACCATGGGACGGGCACGCGAACTGATGTTCCCGATGATCGAGGTCTGTGCCGTTCAGCACTCCGCACAATATCCGCCGTGAACGTCTCCACGGATATAGCAGATTCGTCGGAGTGGCCGCGTAGTGTACACTCAAGACTTGCTTGAAAAGAATCCCAGGCGGCTTTGTTAAATATCTATCTGGGGGGTCGTCGGCTTACAAGAACACGGTGAACAAAACGAGACCAAACAGGGAAGTGGTCACTGTTGCACGGGTCGCCATCCACGGTCCATTATAAAAACGGTGCCACTTCTGGGCTGCAGAGGGCGAGATCCAGCACAAAGGTCTGTCCTGTGGGCAATGTAAAATGTGTTGGCTTTCCTGTGTTAAGGACGCAGAGTGGGAAGTCTCGTACGAACCGCTCCATATCACGTCCACGGCTCGTCACCATGTTTGAACCCCAGAGAGGGTGATGCGCGTTAAAATATCGGCACACCATCACCGGTAGTGTGAGATGCCCCACCATTTGAGACAGCTCAGCAAGTGGAAAGGTCTCTCCCGGCGGTAAATATATGCTGCATATGGTAACGGCATGGCGGGATATTTTTATACGAGCAGCAACACACTGGATATTCGAAGAGATAGATATTTCGTGAAAGGGAGTGATCAGAGTTGTGCACGGCTATGAGGACTCCGCCGTGCGCCACAGTGCGAGAGGAAATATCCTTACGCAACACAGTGTAGTCTTTCAGGTGGAAATGTGCATGAGGAGAAAGCCTCGTCTCTTGGAAACAAACCGCCAGCGGTACTCGTGAGTGCAGAATAGTTTGGAGATCGTTGAGGCTGGTTCTCAAACCTCTGCAATTCCATTGCAGACTAAAACTCATACGTCAAATATATAAAAGTGAGTTGTGAGCTAAAACAAAATGGAGACGAGGGCGAGTTAGGTGTTCTCCGTTCCCGACCTCACTTCCTCAGGCGCTTGGCTACGCGGCCGTGACCGGGACTGCCGATCTCGGAAAGAGACACCGCCCCTGGGAGAGCTCGCTTCGTCATGCAATTCGAAGCTGGGGGCAGATCGGGGGTGACTAGCTCGACGTGGGGGAGGGGTGACAGGCGGCCCCATCACGGTTGAGACTGGTGGTGACGGTGAAGGGGTTGCGGTTGGACGTGGACTTCTGGATTCCGGACTCGAATGAGCGGAATCACGTCGGGTTGTCCGTCCCCGTTCGCCCAGATCAGGAGCTCCAGGGTGTGCCGCGACTCCGGTTGGTCGGGTCGCGGGTGCGGCTGCCATGGAGTGTAGGGAGATCAGGGGGAGCGAGCGGGAGGTGAGCTTGGATGCTGAGGGCTGGCAAGAGGACGTGTTGGTAATGGCTGTGTTGGAAGTAGGAGGCATGGATGTGGATGGTAAGGATTTTTGTGCAATTGATGGTGCTGTGGTACGTGAGGATGTCTGATTTGAGGCGGATGCGAGTGTAGAAAGGTTGGAAATGGATTGGGCATCGGTGGATATGACTAAGGGAAGGGGAGTGCCAGGTAGGGAGGAGGTAGAGAGGCTAGGTTCGCAGGTGGTGGTGGGGCGTGAGGGAGGAGAGGGTGGGTTGGAGGGCGGACGGGAGATGGGAGGTGGGGATTTCAAACTGGACTAGGATTGGGATTGGGATATGATAGGATAGGGGCTAGGATTGGGCGGAAAGGATCGAGGAGACCTCTTTGACCGTTGTACCAGCGTCCACGCACCATCTTCGGGTGTTGGTTGGAAGGGGGCCTCCGGTGGTCGAACGGCGTCACTCGTGGGCGGTGGAACCTCGGTCCCATGCCTTGTGGACATGGCGACGAGTAAACCGAAGGAGCAAAGAACCTCACGTAATGCTGCAACGAGTTAGTTTGCTTCAGCTGTCTATACTCGCCGTGGAACCGAAGTAACATTTTTAGCTTTTGTTGAGTACGATATTCTCGGGTGTGTGTGATCGTAAAGATCCCAACCTTCGCGAAACCTTACCTTTTCATTGTGGTTGATCGACATAATTTCCTTCTCTTTGGCTTAGCTAGAGCAGGCGCGGTCGAACGATGTGTGGGGATCCTGTCCTCTGCCGCAGTTGACGCAGAATGGCACTTCTGAGGTACATTGGTCGCTACTGTGGTCTAGGGAGGCACACTTGCTACACACAGGACGATTTCTACAGTATTGGTTGGTGTGCCCATATTTCTGACGTTTAAAACAACGCAATAGGTTTGGAATAAAAAGTCGCACCTTGACCCGGATGTAACCCACTCGGATCTCAGAGAGCAAGTCAGTTGAATCGAAAGTCAGTATTACATTGTTTGTGGCGATCAGCTCTGCACCTCGTCTTGTCTTCATTTTTCTGGCTCCCATCAAGCCGAACTCAGATAGCCCATCTACTATCTCTTCCTCCGGTGCATCCTTGAGATCGTAACAATTGATGATTCCGCGCGATGCATTTTTGGTTTTATGTGGTTCGATCCTCATCTGGATGCTCCCGTCGACTTTCCTGTCACCTTTCCGCACACTATATACGAACTCGGCCATTTCCAGTGCGTTCTGTGCTTCTCCTACTTGTGCAAACTCTACTTCAATAGCACCATCCTTTAACTTATCGCAACGGGTGATACTCCCAAATCTGTCGCGTCCGTCTCGCCTCTGGAAAGGGGACAATGATGAAATATTTTTGGTCAGTCCTCGGAAGATGAGTATGCGAGGAACATTATAAATATTTCTCCCGTGACTTTCCTGGTTACACACGCTCCCACCTGCGATGGGTTGGGCGATGGTCTGGGCCCTACGTGAGGGACCAGGAGGTTTTTTTTTCAGACGCCATGCGATGCGTCTTGGTGTTCGGCTCCTCGGGCACCCCTCCGCATAGGGCCCCACTGAGGGGACGCCTGGGTCCCGCGTACTGGAGGTCGCCGGGCGCCCGAGGAGCTATACGGTGCAGGCGGCGCCTTCGCCCGGCCGGGAGAGAGAGAGAGACTCGCCACCCCGATCGAGGTCCAGCACCGCCCACTCCTTGACCACAGTCGGCCGGGCCGGCAGACACTGGGAAGAATCCCAGGTCCCCGGCCCGAGGCGACTAGCCACTTGGCCCGCGTGAGGCCCCACGAGCCCACCCGTCCCTCCGGGATATCAGGACCAAAGAGGTGTGTTGGTCCCCCGTCACAACTGGCACCGTGCGACGGGGGGAGCTCAACCTCCAGGATTACCTCCAACCTCCAAGTACCTTTACCTTCAACCTCCACGGCTACCCCAATAAAACAGAGCTGATGGGCAGGACCGGGGAAGTTGCCCTGCCTGCTCATAGTAGGGATAGTTGATGTTGTAGGGTCAGATGTGTTCATTAAGTTAAGGGTGTATTCCACCCTATTTCACATAATTTACAACTGGTGTGATGTGGTACTCGTTAAGGTGAGTCTTTAGGGCAAAAACCGGACACAATGAGCATACCTCGCTGCAGAAAGGCTTAGATGAACTTGTGAAGTACCATCAGTGAATCAGCAGGAGAAGGACTTCCCAAGGAGTCCTCAAGGACTCCTTGGGAAGACAGATGAAGATTATTCACATTGGATGGCCTTCAGGTCCTCCAATATTGAATTCTGAATTCCAAACTAATGGGCATAGTACCTACTGGTAATCTTCAAGTATTACCTCTCACAATCTTAGTCAATGTCAGTTGACTGCTAGTCAACTGTTGGTGACATCACTCCTAGTATATTGTGAACCAGGGATATTTTGAAGGAGGTGATGTAGTGTTAAACTACTGGGTTTTTGTTAGGTGTGTGATGTCAAAATGAGTACAATAGGATGTAAACATTTGTCATGAAATTTGTGTCATTTCGAATGTTTTGTGTCCCACCAGCTTGCCTTAAAGCCAATGTTGTAATTACACCTTTACCTTATTCATTGTTTTGACATAAAGACATCAAAGATTAGTGCAACTATGAGCCACAAGGGCCCTTCTTGGTTGCACTCTGTACACTCAACCAGTTGCCTACCAAATCTGTTGACCAGCCCTGCATGGAATACTGAAAAGCAAGCCCACTATTCTTATAATCATTGTCTATGTTGTTTTAGAGGTGTTCAATGTGCTGCTACTGACAATGGTTTCTGGCAGCTGGTTCCAGTTTTCTACTACCATGTTGGTGAATACTGTCTTTATACTGCCATCTGCCAAAGCCAGTGATACACTGCAAATGGCTAGTGATTTGTAAAGAGGCATACAGTGGAGAACAGTGACATCACATGAGTCGGGTGTCAACGACTGGTTAGGTTAGGTAAGGTCAGGTTAGGTTAGGATAGGTTGTAACCTAACCTTACCTAACCAAACCAGACACCTGAATCCCGTGATATCACTTCCCTGACTCCTGTGATGTCATTATTCCACACTGCACACCTCTCTACAAACCACTAGACTTGGCAGTGGGTGTTGGCTGAAAGGTAAACATTGGCTATCATTTGACATTTCCTGTCATGTTTAGCATATCCATGACAAAAAGATGACAGTATTCATAAGCAATGGATCCTTACCTCCAAAAATATGAAGGTCCCATCAAATAGTTCTACCAATTCTTTGTCTATGGGGTTAGTGAAGTTCACACATACCACACAAGTCTGCTACCACACAAGTCACACATACACACTGCACACAAGTCTGCTCTGTTGAAATTTGGAACCTTTACCAAATTATCCTTGATAATTTCCCCTACATGTGCCTTGAATCTAACTATGTTATGGTCACTTTTTCCCAGAGTTTCGCCTACAGTCAAGTCTTGAACCAAGTCACTTAAATCCGAGAATACAAGGTCCAAGAATGAACCATGCCTGGTAGGTTCCGATACAAACTGGTGTAAGAACAGGTCCTCTTCAATGCATTTCCTGAACATTTTGCATGATGGGGAGCCAACACCAGCATTTTCATAACCTTTTAGATTAAAGTCACCGAGAATAAGGCACTTCCTCTTAAAGTTTCTACTGATTTCCTCACAAATCACCTTGTCAAGCTCCAGTTGCTGAGAATGTGGCAGGGTTCCTGATTGGTAGAAAGCTCCTATCCTAAGAGTACTGCTGTTGCCTTTTCCCACAGTGACATCAAGCCAAATGGACTCCAGACACATTTTTATCCCCACCTGCTACTTTTTGAGAACTGAATAAGCTATTCATATAGAGCATTACACCACCCCCTTTCATTGCCGCCAGCTGTCAAGGTGGAAGGACGCGCGCCCGAGCTCCAGGTTTCCAGATAAGTCGCTGCAGAACAGGGCAGTACTCTAGTCTAAGCTGTGGATAGGTGCTTAGCAATTACTTCTCTTATTATATTTCATTTGGTTTTATCTCATAGGCATTTTCGTAGCACGCAAACTATACTATATTAACCTAGCGACGCCGCAGGACGCCATCTTGTGTGCGCCAAAGGGAGGCCTCGTGGCTTCGGCGTGTTCTCGACGCTTCGATTTCTGTAGTAGGAGATATTACAAGTGTGTAGATTTGATAAGTACATTAGACAACATTCATACTATCCTAACATACTTTATTTATTTTTTGGTGTGCATAGTGTGTTTGGTGTTGAAGGTTAAGATAGTTTAATTAGTAGTAAGTTGGGGGTATTCATAAGTGCTGTGTGACTGTTCATTTTTCTGTCTAGCCATAAGTGATATCAAAGGGATATTTATATAGTTGTCTACTTGTGTGGAAGACAATTAGATTAGACATCTTGTTTAGTTATTTAATTTATTAAAAAACAAAACAAAACAAAAAAGCAAACAATTGTTTAATAGTTTCTGCTTTTCTTGAGGCACTCAGATATTTAACTGACAGTATAGGAGGTAGCGATTTATAGTGAATGATAGTTAGCTTTTTTGTCGGTTGTTTAGCAAGTTAATTTAAATCTAAATCTAGGCATAAGCTGCAGCGTTTAGGATGGTTTCGACCAGGATGCAGGCACTAGAGGAAGAAATTAGGACCCTTAAGGCAGAGGTTTCCAACCTCAAGGCTGCCCTTGTTGCACAGGGTAGGCAAGATAAAGCAACAAGGGGTCAATCCGTAACAGGGACATCATATGCCCAGGTGGTCGCAGGCCACCAGGTAGCTGAGGTTTCCCCTACTGTGGAGGTGGCTGGGATCTCTCAAGAGGGGAGTGTTAATAGTGTTAATAGTGAACAGAGAGAAGGGGTAGTTCTGGTAGGTCACAGGAGGGGAAGTGGCATGAGGTCAGGGGGTCGAGGATTTGGAGACGCGAAACCAAGGAAAGGGTCAGTGAGTGGCAGGTGGCAGGTGGTAGGAGCGGGAGGAAGTGTAGCCGACCGGCCCAGCGGGCAGGCATAGTAACAACAAATATGTTCCAGGCATTGGATGACTGCCCCCAGGATAGCAGTAGTAAGGAGTCAGTGCTGGTCATAGGAGACTCTCGTGTGCGTCATTTAGAGCGGGTATTTTGTAAAGGTAGGAGGGACAGGAGGTGCATCACCAGGCCTGGTGCCAAGGTGAAGGACCTGGTACCTGCGGTGGCACAGGTCACCAGTGATCACCAGTTTAACACAGTCATAGTGCATGTAGGGGTAAATAACATAGGTCATACTAGGAGTGAGGAGCTTCTGCGGGAGTACAGGGCCCTTCTGGCCACCCTGAAGGGTACCAATAGAGTCATTGCAACAGCAATTTTGCCTAGGGCTAGAACCTCCCCTGAGTGGAGCTCTAGGGCACTGGCAGCTAACGCCAGGGTAGGAAAGCTCTGCCAGGAGCTAGGTTTTACATTTGTAGACGAGTGGAGCAGGTTTTATGCATCGTGGGACCTCTATCAGAGGGATGGCCTGCACTTTTCTGAGAAGGGGGTCCATGTGTTAGGCAAAGTATACGAGCATGTCCTTCAGGGAAACTAGGAAATGGGGTGGGGAGGGATGAAATTGCATTGCCAACTAAGGAATATTCCAATAGTGTCAGCCAAGGCAATAGAACCTCAAAGTCTGCAAATAGGGACAGCAGCAACTCAAGGGGACAGAGTTATAGTTCATCTAGTGATAAAAGAACTCCTCAATATGAAAAAGCCAAAGGTGGTTATGGAGCATTTGTTAAGTGTATGATGTTTAATGCTCAGAGTATCCATTCCAAATTTGATGAGTTCAAGTGTTATGTTGCTGAGGAGGAACCGGATTTTGTTTGCATTACGGAGGCATGGGTAGAGTGAAGGGTATTTTGGAGATAACTTACAGGACTATGAGATCCAGGGATACAATATGTTTTCGTGCAATAGGGGTCCAGCAATGAAAGGGGGTGGTGTAATGCTCTATATGAATAGCTTATTCAGTTCTCAAAAAGTAGCAGGTGGGGATAAAAATGTGTCTGTTGAGTCCATTTGGCTTGATGTCACTGTGGGAAAAGGCAACAGCAATACTCTTAGGATAGGAGCTTTCTACCGATCAAGAACCCTGCCACATTCTCAGCAACTGGAGCTTGACAAGGTGATTTGTGAGGAAATCAGTAGAAACTTTAAGAGGAAGTGCCTTATTCTCGGTGACTTTAATCTAAAAGGTTATGAAAATGCTGGTGTTGGCTCCCCATCATGCAAAATGTTCAGGAAATGCATTGAAGAGGACCTGTTCTTACACCAGTTTGTATCGGAACCTACCAGGCATGGTTCATTCTTGGACCTTGTATTCTCGGATTTAAGTGACTTGGTTCAAGACTTGACTGTAGGCGAAACTCTGGGAAAAAGTGACCATAACATAGTTAGATTCAAGGCACATGTAGGGGAAATTATCAAGGATAATTTGGTAAAGGTTCCAAATTTCAACAGAGCAGACTTTAACGGCATGAGAGCGGCTTTAAGTGCCATCAGATGGGAAGAAGAATTCTCCAATTTAAATGCCTGTGAAATGTGGGAAAAGTTCAAATCTTACTTAAAGGAAACTCAGATTAGACATGTCCCCCAAAAGCAAAGACGCAAAAGAAGGGTAGGAAAGCCAGCATGGCTTACACCAGACGTGATAAAAGCAATTAAGGCTAAGAAAACTGCATTTAGAGTTTTTAAAGAAGCCTCAAATGTCATTAATCTAAAGGCGTATCGAAAAGCTAGAGACACTGTGATGCAAAAAAACCAGAGCAGCAAAGCGAGCAAAGGAACTGGATTTGGCTAGAAACTGTAATGGGGACAGTAAAAAGTTCTTTAGTTTCTACAAGCTGAGTAAAGTTTCTAGCACAATTGGTCCACTGGAAGTAAACGGGACTACATTGGGTGAGGATAGTGAGATGGTTGAGGAGCTGAGCAAGCAGTTCAAATCAGTGTTTACATTGGAAGATATGACCAATCTGCCGACCGTACACCATAGTTCAGTTACATGGGATCTGACAAATGATGTTGATTTCATTGGTAGTGATGTTGTTTACAATCATATCAGGAAAATAAAGCCAAATAAGGCAGCAGGACCTGATGATATTTATGCTAGGGTGTTGCGGGACACTGAAAAGGAACTGGCATTTCCACTTAGTATAATATTTTGTAGATCAGTTTCACAAAATGAAATTCCAACCGATTGGAAAAGGGCAAATGTAGTTCCTATTTTCAAGAAAGGAGAAAGAGGGAAAGTTGAAAACTATAGGCCAATAAGTCTCACATCCCTAGTCTGCAAGGTACTCGAATCAATTATCAAGGATAGAATAGTTAGTTATCTGGAAGGTAGCAGATTGATTCAAGATACTCAACATGGATTTAGAAAAGGACGATCGTGTCTCACAAACCTCTTGGACTTTTTGAACTTCGCCACAGAACAATTTGATCAGGGAAATCAGGTTGATGTAGCATATCTTGACTTTAGTAAGGCCTTTGACAAGGTACCCCATAAACGGTTAATGATACAGCTTCAGTCCCATGGTATTGCAGGTAGCATCTTAAAATGGATAGAGTTGTGGCTTTCAGATAGACAGCAAAGAGTGATGCTAAATGGTACAAAGTCATCATGGCAAAATGTTCTTAGTGGAGTCCCCCAGGCGTCAGTACTAGGGCCATTACTGTTCATTATATTTGTAAATAACATTGAAAGTGGCCTAAGCAGTAAAGGTTTGAAATTTGCAGATGATTTGAAGGTCTTTAGGACAATAACAGGTCAGGACGAGCATATCTCGCTGCAAAAAGACTTAGACGAACTTGTGAAGTGGTCCGAAGAATGGCAAATGAAATTTAACTTTGATAAGTGCAAAATCATGCATGTAGGTAAGCAGCATATGAAGGCTCCATACTTGATGGGTTGCCAAGTGCTATCAGTGACTCAACAGGAGAAGGATTTAGGTGTTATTCTAAACACAAAACTGGGGGCATCATAACAGACCAAGGACGCCAGGAAGAAGGCACTGAGAATGTTCGGGGCAATAAATAGGAATGTATCATACAGAAGTGAGGAAGTGATCAGGAAGCTTTACTGTGCATACGTCAGGCCACATTTGGAATACTGCATCCAAGCTTGGTCTCCTAGCTATGAAAAAGATTGTTGGCTTTTAGAGAGAGTACAAAAGAGGGCTACAAAAATGGTTAATGGCATAAGCAACCTGGCATATGAGGAAAGATTGAAGAAATTGAATGTTTTCACTGAGATATAGAAGGCTGAGAGGAGATCTCATCAAGGTCTTTAAGTTTGTCAATGGTCTGGATAGGGGATACCTTGGGGAAATCTTTGAATTTAACAGAAATGATGCAATTAGAGGTCATAAATTCAAAATTAAAGTTAACCGCAGCAGAACAAGGTTAAGGCAAACTTTCTTCACCAACAGGGTAGTGGAACACTGGAACCAGCTGCCAGAAAACATCGTCAGTAGCAGCACATTGAACATCTTTAAAAACAGCAGACAATCATTATAAGAATAGAGGGCTTGCTTTTCAGTATTACAGGGAGGCCTGATTGACAGATTTGGTGGGCAACTGGTTCAGTGTACAGAGTGCAACCAAGAAGGGCCCTTGTGGCTCATAGTTGTACTAATCTTTTATGTCTTTTTGTCTTTAATATTTTATGTCTTCGTCTAAAACCTAAATTGGCGATTTGAATAGTCCTAACTACATCGTTCTTGCAGTCTTCAGCGGGGTGGGAATTAAGGCACTTTTTAAGAGATTTCATCTCTTAAAACATTTTTGCACTCCGAATTCATACTGGATAGAATGGGCTTCACATGTACTCCGACACAAACATGCAGAAGGAACAAATACACCACTAAAAACAAAGATAAGACTGAAGGAAACATCCACCAAACAGCATGTTATTCTACTTACGATTACCAAATAAACTAGCCACTTTTCGTACCATCAAACACCGCATACAGCTTCCCGGCACACACTCCCACACCCAAACACAACCACCAGAAATGTCCACAACAATGCGCCAGACCGTGCGCATGCGCACTGAAGAAAGTGCCCTCCGGTCGCTCCGAATTCGGCCGAGGCGTCTCCAGAAGCATGGTTTCGAGCCACCCTATAGTGGGAAAAAGTGACATCTTTAAGAGTCGTCTTTCGGAACCGCGGAGTACACTGTTCAGAATTGGCTGCGTTGGTGTTTTCTGTTCTGAAATCTGGCTGACGACGAATCGAAGCAACGCAATTTTGTTATGGCGTCACAAAAGCTAGCAACTTTGAGCGCATCGTTAATCGCGTGGTGCTAGAATGACACCACCTTGACGGGCGCGTGCTCGGCGAAGTTTTCTGTGGGAGGAAAGTTCATTGGTGGGGTAGGTTTCTACTTGCCCATGGTATTCATGCGGTTGAGTTAGGTCGGTACGAGGTGGGTGCGTGCATTTAGGTGGACTATGGAGGCGAATTGTGAAACGTGAAGTAGCTTTGTTTCTTTTTTTTCGCCTGGCCCAGTGTTGAAACTAGCGTAGACGTGAAGCACCTAGCATTGGCAATTATAGCTCCAACGCTCACCTTTGTTCCTCGGCATCGGCACCGAACAAAGAAAAAAAGCCATAGCGAGACGCAAACGAGCAAGCAAAGGGGCTATGTATGGTTATGCTTCTATGCCAAGTTCAACATTTATTCCCAAAAACATCCAACATTAAAAAAACCAAGATAACAACAAACAGACTGGAGATTTGGGTTGTGGATTTTACTCTCCCTTGTGGGAGGGGGAAGCAAGATCTCGCCTATTATACCTAGAGTAACACAATTTTCAGGGTAGATGGATATGATGGTAGCCTCTATTGTGTGCAAATTTCATGACATTAGGTCAATGGCTTCAAGGTAAAAAGAGGTCACAATGTGACCTCATTTTACCTTATGGTGCCTTTACCTTATGACCTCAAATATGATGTGAACTTACATCATATTTGACTTGTTTTGCATGGTTTACCTTGACAGCATTATTGGTTGCTGCAGTTGTTTAAATTCTCCTAAATTGGGATCAATGATGTTTTGAATATAACTAATTATGTAAAATGCAAGTCAGTTTTGCAGTGGCAATTTGCTTGCCTGTCCAGTCACGTCACATTTGATCATTCCATGTCAATCCTTGGCAAGGATTGACTTGAAGCAAGGATTCCTTGCTTCAACTAAACATTCCAGACATGAACTAAAAAAGCTGATTAAACCTTAATATTAATAAGAATTGGTTTGAATAAATATTCTGAACTTTTTCAGAAAAAATGCTTCATGGTGAGAATGAAAGATTTCACAAATTGTTCTGTGTATTTTTTCTTAAACCATTTTATATTCCACTCTAGCACCACTGGACATTTTGCAATCCTGCGGCCCACCGGCAAAACAGTGTGGGCGGCGACATTAACAGTGAATGGGCATAAAGTGTGTGGTGAACCAACCAATAAACAAACAAACAACATTTTATATTCCAAAACCAACACAACTATAGTCAGCAAGTAACATCAGTTGATGCACAAACATCCTACTCATGGGATGTGTTGTGAACATTTATTAGTTGTGTTTTGTGAGCATGTCAGATGTCAGAAGTGACAGGTATGGCTATGGGTATGTTATCATTTCCTCTACTGTTGCTCAGGAAGGTGGCTTATAACGTCATCCTTCACTAATTTAACCACAGTGCCAATTTGTCATCAGGCAGTTATTCATTGGCTGTCATATTACATAGAGCTGTGTGCAGTCTGCACATAAATGAGAAGGCATATTGCAGTTTGCTGATGGTTGTAAGTTCACTTCTACTTATTTTCAGCAGCATCAATAGTAAAATAAATTTCATGATTAAATGAGTATTTCAGTGATGATGGCTTATTGCATTTTCCAAAGAAGCACTGCTCAACTATGTGTGAACTAAGATATTGTGCATGTTTAGAAAATCAGTTCGTTATGTTCAAGAGCCGCGTAGTGGAGCGTATACGCTCATGCGAAAGCTGGTACATACGGCGTGGTAATGCAAAGAGCCTTTGTGTAGCGAACGCTCTGGCGCATTTTCTAGTACCTGAACATAACCTACACCTGGAGATACCGGATGTAGTTGAGCTGATTGAAATTGCTTTGCTATTGTCCCATTCACAATCGGATACAGAGAGAACCGGGAAAGTTTTGAAAGAAACATCTGAAGTACGCTTTTCTGGAAAATTTCATGAATTGAAACCAGAGAGTCGGGATCGTTGTGCGAAAGAGGTGTTCGTTAAATCTTTTGGGGTTCCAACAAACGAAGCTCCACTAGATGTGTTTCACCGGGTTTGGCTAAAAGAACACAGACGGGTTTTGACACAGAAGCCGAAGCGAGCTTCAGGTTACATGAAACGTTTGACAAAATCACTCGTGCGCTTTGTGTGTTGTGTTGTGAGTTCGACGAATGTGTTCTGAGTTCGACGAATGCCTTCTGCAAACTAAACGAAGCATGTTCGAGGATGGTCACCCTGAGGATGACTTGTCGCCTGAAGCCACACCTGCGCATTCTCTGACTAGAAGTGGTGACATATCCGATGCGGACGCGTCCACGTATTCAGACATTGAAACGTTGCCTAATAGTGGAACCATTTTACAGCGACAGAGCAAACAATTAAAGTTGGACAAATACTTTAAGAAGGTTGGAGATGCCTTTGTTCATGATGCATCGTCTCAAGAGTCTTGTGAGTCTGTTACAGAAAATGTTCCGGTTTTCGGGTACAATGCATCGTCTGGAAACTCACAAATTGCACATAGTGCGTCGAGCCCACAGCATAGCATTGCTGAATCGGTTGTTCGACCTTCAAAGCAGATGAAGTTAACATCATTAGTCAATGATTCAACAACAGACAACTGCTCGCTGGATCTTTATGTCTTTAGTTTCAATATGTCCCCAACAGACTTCCCGCAGTCAACTGGTGCACATGCTCTTTTCCGGTATCGCATAGCAATGAATGCATCACCAGCTACGGTTCACTCGACGGTTGTAGCTGGAATATTATGTCGTCTTAATTTAAAATGATACCTAATATGTGGTGCAAAGTATTGGAGTAAAGTGGGGACGCAGCGTCCTAGATTTGTGTGGATTTCTGCCGATGGATTGGATACGTAATGCTTTTGGCATGATTTCAACGCAAATACGAATTGTTGCACGTGATGCGAGCGACATTGCCAACATTGCCATGCATTTCCAAAATCTTGCAGTTTGCGGAGTTCATGCCAACACCCGTTATATTCTCATTTTGATATTTGAAAGCATGAATACCCAGCACTGAGTATTTCTTCAGTGCTGGGTATTCACTCTTCAGTACTTCTACGCGCCCCAGGAAAACACCGGTGAACGAGTCGCGATCTAGTCTTGCTCATCGGTAGCACAGCCAGCACCCACATGGCGCCCAACGAGGAACGGCAGCGTGGGCAAATGGAAACACAACGTGGAAAGCGGTGGTGAGCGACAATATAATGGACGGGCGTCGGCGCCGGTAGTGACAGGTCACGGTCGATCTCCACGTGTCCGTCCATCGCGACGGCCGGCCACAGCCGCACCACCTCACGACGGCCGGCCACAGCCGCACCACCTCACGACGGCCGGCCACAGCCGCACCACATCGCGACGGCCGGCCACAGCCGCACCACATCGCGACGGCCGGCCACAGTCGCACCACCTCGTAACGGCCGGCCACAGCCGCACCACATCGCGACGGCCGGCCACAGTCGCACCACCTCGTAACGGCCGGCCACAGCCTCACCACCTCGCGACGGCCGGCCACAGTCGCACCACCTCGTAACGGCCGGCCACAGTCGCACCACATCGCGACGGCCGGCCACAGTCGCACCACCTCGTAACGGCCGGCCACAGCCGCACCACCTCGCGACGGCCGGCCACAGCCGCACCACATCCCGACGGCCGGCCACAGCCGCACCACATCGCGACGGCCGGCAGCAACCGCACCACCAGCTATACCACTTGGCGCCTCCCATCTCCAAGCTCTCCGTTCTGGTGGCGCCCTAATGGTGTGGCGAGCGTGCTGTGCGGGATCGTGAATCATGCAATGGCATGCAGTTCCCGTTCCGCTGAACGCCGTCACTGCGCCACTCCGTCTCGTTCATCTTCGGCACCTGGTCCACAGGGCTCTAGTCCCGCATGCTGAAGGAGTCCATGCCTGGTCTAATGGCCCCCTGCCGAAGAACGTTGGGTCAGCGGAACTCGCGCTGGAAATGAGCCTGCACGGCACCCCGGGGCAGGCTCAGGTCGGGTGGGCACGGGCCGGCCGGACTAGGTCCATTAGACCAGGCCTGTATCAAAAGAGTAGCGCAGCTCCTCGCGGATATGGGTACATAAAAGCGTGGCAAGTTGAACCATGCTATCCAAGTGCTGAAAATCATTATGTTCGGTTCCCCTGCCCTACGAAGAAAGGCGCTTTAATCACGCATATTACGTGCTGACTATATTGAGTTTTAACGTCGGTTAGCGGGTTCGAATCACCCAAAAAAAAACAACAAAATGGGCTCCAGTGCACTCCGACTCCAGTCGACATGCCCTCCGACTCCAAACCCTGGAAGTAAGTTTCCCACTCTGGTCTTCAGAGGCTCCAAAAGAAATAAAACCTATCATATGTGTTGTACAATGATAGCTTCCGACTACTTCTATCTAAATAATGTAACATTAATTTAATAAATGATCAGATTCTCTGTTTATTTCACTTTTACTTACAGATAATCAGCAGTTCCTTCGCCGTTTGTGCGTCGGCCCTGCATGGACAAACCAGCTGATTTGTGATTGGTCAAAGCATTTCTCGGCCCCGAGGGAGGACCGGGACTTACGAAAAATCTCGGAAAGCTTCCACGCATCTGGCAAATAGGCGGATGCGGTTTTAATTGTCCGTATTTTCTGACATAAATGTGTGTTGCTAACAGTACAATGGACAATATTGTTAAATATATGCCTGTTACACCTACTTAAACCTGGAAGAAACATATATATCTAGCTAAACGATATTTTATATTTTATCAGCACCCCATTTTTGACGTTACTAGCGTCGCCTGATCTCGGTTCGGTACCGGACCGAACCCAGAATTGTATGGAATATGGCGGAAAGCTTCCACGCATCTGGCAAATAGGCGGATGCGGTTTTAATTATCCGTATTTTTGAACATAAATGCGTGTTGTTAACAGGATGATGGACAATATTATTAAAGATATGTTTCTTGCACCTAGGTAAACTTGAAAAAAAAATTTATATGTAGCTAAACGCTATTTTATATTTCATCAGCACCCCATTTTTGACGTTACTAGCGTCGCCTGATCTCGGTTCGGTACCGGACCGAACCGAGAAATTCATCATAAACAGCGTAATAGTGTATCATGGCTCTCAGGAAACTATGCGGCGCTATAATAGACAACAGGGCAATGACGCTTGTGACAGCATCTCAGAGTCGGATATCATTGACGAGTACTTGACCGACGTCGAGTTACGTATAGTGTCAGAGACGTCGGCTGCTGATGCTGGCCGGATGCCCGCGGCTAAGCAGCAGAGGTGAGCCTGGCTGGACGGTGGACGGTCCAAGAGTGCCGAGAGAACTTTTGAGTCGTGATACGTTAGTGGAATTATCGGGGCACGAACTGTGTAACGACACGTGTCGGCGTTTGCCTGCTGATCTCTGCTGCACCTGTTGCACGCCAAACTGCTTCCATGTCGCTTACCGTCCGCCCGGTCAATACAGGGGCATCAACGGCTCATTAATTCGAGGACTTATCGGATTTGCGAAGAGCTGGAACCGGGAAGCAACTCCCGCACAATCATGGAAAACTGCACATTAACAATCCCGAGAAAACGATACTTGTCTGCAAGTGGTTGACGTGCTGCGGATCTTATCCAAGTTCTCAACGACTGGCACCGTTGATCCGGACAAACTTGGGTCGCGGCTCAAACGATTGCCGTACCTACCGTCTGCTGAAAAAGAAGACCGACGAAGTCCGACGACCAGCCACCGACATCTGGCGACCCACGACAGTGGTCGAGCAAGAATCGCAGAACGTTCACCAAGTCCGGTGACCTGACCCAGGGTCAGAGCAGCTGTCATCGCGACGTTGGGCAGTCGCCATCCTCACTAGTCATCTACCTTAATCATTTTCCTTGCCATCTTTACAAGTCCAAGTCATTTTCCAAACCTCTCAGATTTTGACGACCCATTGAGCGGTATCGTATCAATCGTGCAACATTGCTGTTAGCTGCGCGCGTTGTTCGATGGGTGGACGCTGATTGGGTTGCTCGCGTTGATGGTGCCACTGCCATAAGATAAAGGCCAGGTAAATGCATGTGAATGTACGCACATGCACGTGTGCATTTGTACAGTGTGAATTTTGTAATCTTCATGCTACCACTGCCGACCCTCTGCAGTCAGGTAGGCCCGGCCGTGTCGCAACGGATTCCACCTGCTGTTCATATATCATGGGCTTGATTCTTTTTGTGTTTGTGTGGCGTTTTTTTGCTTCGTTTTTCTCGGAGTGGATGTGTGACGTACCTTTTGTCGAATTTCTGTGCCTGCAGTAATTTTAATTTCCGAACCGTTTGCCGATCGCCTCCGATGCAACCAGTTTGTGCCCTGACAACGACTGAAATGTGCCGGAAGATGTCAAATAAAATGTCAAAATAGATAATATCTGTTCGTGTTAGTTTCAATAATGTTTTGTTATACACTTGTTAGACGGGTCTATGGTCTCAAACGGTTTTGTGTGGATAATAATATGAATTTAATAGAAGCCTGATGGGTTCTGTTAGTTGTTAGAGAAAGGGAAAATAGCAACTTAAGCTATTGTTGCGTATCATTGACATTAAGAGCACCGGTGAACATATCTATGACAACATTTGTATTTATTTATTATAATTTTAATGCGAGTTTTTGCGGGAGTGGCTTTAGGAACCAGGGTTCTATTGCTAAGCAGAGCTTGTTGCGTGTACCCTGGCCCCACCATCCGACCCATGAATCCCAGATCAACGGCAGAATTTAGACCGAAAGTTTAACGTGCCTTCAATGCACCGACACGGCCGCCCGGCAGCTCGTCCCCAGCCTTATCGGGCCGGCTGCCAACTGACACTCCCAGCCGGGGGCTAAATGAGAGCACGTGAAGCGACTCGAGCCTAGTGTTGCCAGGACTGGGGAGAACAGTGCAGGCCAGCCCTCTGACCAACTGAGCTACCGGGGCGGCAATATAGGTCGTGAATAGTGGCACCATATGTTTTTAGGGCAAGCAAAAAGCTCAGGATTAGCTAATCAGCTAATCACAAAATTTTGCAACATTAGGTTCCATTTAGAAAACAGAAGGCAATATTATTAAATATTTTCTTTATTTTTTTTTCATTGGGAAAGTTGGAGAACAAAGCCATTGCTCAATCCCGGCTTCGCCTAAAATCTCAAGCTCTGGCAAGACGTGACCGCGGAAGCCGGTGCGGTCCGGTGAAAGGTATCCCTCCCACACGGCCTCACTGTCATCCGGTGTCTCGGATCAATAGCGTGGAATTACGACACACGTAGTTGGACGTCAATAACTGTCTCTGAAGCTGATTAGTTAACACGCGCCCTGGAGGGAGGAGGGGGGGGGGGCACGAAATCCGCCCACCCCTCCGTTTTTTGTAGATAGTTCCAGATTTTACTAGCAGTTATACGCCATTGATCGTGTACCTGCTTATAAATTACCGGCCCGTTCATTAAAGTAAGAAAAACTAAAATCGACCGAACATTTTTCGAGTTAGGGGTCGCTAAGGTCAAAAACGTTTATCAGCGCCAGATCACAATTATCGGCGCTGATGCACTTCATGTATATTGGCAAAATGAAAGTGTTCTTGGCAAAGCTAGAGACTTGTTTGGTGTACATTGTTATGCTATATTGTTTCAAAGTCATGTCAGGCCACCGAGGTCAAGTCAGGTCACGTTTATGACAAGTTAACACACGCCCTGGGGGGACGGCGAAATCCGCCCATCCCTCCGATGTTTCGTACATAACTCCATATTGTACTAGCCGATATGCGCCATATTTTGAGCACCTACTTGTAAATGAAAGGCACATTGATTAAAGTAAGAAAAAGGAAAATCGGTCGAGAATTTTCAAGTTTGGGGCCGTTAAAGTAAACACAATTCACAGTGCCAGACCACAAAAGTCGGCGCTGATGCGCTTCCCGTACATTGGCAAAAGGGAACTGTTCTTGACAACACTAGCGACTTGTTTGATGCATTTTGTTATGCTGTATAATTTAAAAGTCATGTTAGGTCGCCAAGGTCAAGTCAGGTCAAGTTCATGACATGCTTATAGAACCAAACATGGTCAAATGGATGGTTGTCAAAAATGTAAATGACTGTCATGCGATTGATGTCACTTTACATGCTACTCCCTACACATCCCAAAATCTACTGTCACTGTGTGTCTAAACGTTTCCATACTTTAGTCATGTATTTCACTCCTTTTTTCGCGAAGCCGATTGTGCTGGACCGCTCAACGGAGCAGTCGGGTGGGCAGCCCGGTTCCGGTAACTAGAGCAGGTAATGACCTGCTAAAGTGCTCCTGCATAGGTGACCTGATGTCAAATGGCGGATCTGACACCTGTATTGCATCATTAGTAATGTCAAAAACATCATTGATGCCAATTTTGGGGCATTTAAGCACAATCACAGCGATCCATGACATTGACAAGCCAATACACGCAAAACCAGAAAACTTTGCACTTTTGACCTCATTTGACCTTCAAGATATTGACCTAAGGTCATGTAATTTGCGCACAATAGAGTTCACTATCGTGCCCATCCACCCTGGGAATGTTGTTGCTCTAGCCTCAGAAGGAGCCGAGATCTTATGGGGGCAGAATCCGCCCCCCCCCCCTCCAGTATGCGTAATTTTCCGAGGCCCTCCAGGGCGCGTGTGAACCTGCGTGGACCTCCAGAGCCAGAACATGGGTGTAGTATACCTTGGAAAAGGATGGATACTCAAAAGGTTTCCATAAAGGCGTAAGGCGTAAGGTGTAAGGCGTAAGGCGTAGGTATGATCATGCATACGTATCTTGTGTAGTTGGTGAACACTTATTTAGACTATTTCATGATTATGATTATGCATACGTATCTTGTATAGTTGGTGAACACTTATTTAGACTATTTCAGCCGACTGGTGAGCTCCACGGAACACGTCCTATATGACGTATTCCGCTTGTGTTAGGGAAGGGCGGCATGTTCAAAACATTTTGCTAATTATCGCATGCAGAATTGATTCGAATACCCTGTAAACGCATGCTGATAAAAGCATAAACATAACCCATCCAGCGCTGACTGGGAAAGGGCTTACAACTCTTAGCCTGTCTGGAATGCCTATAACTTTAGATGCTGCAGGGGTGAGATTTCCGGTGTTTTTTTCTCCTGATTTGCTTTCGACCCCAATAAATGTTGCAGTCCACGAATGAAATCGTTGTAGATTATATTTCATTCGACCAATTTAGTGAAGAGGAAACATTCGTTAATTAGTGTTGCACTACTCCGTGCGAAATATTCTTTCAATAGAAATAAGTGAAAGTTGCAAGGCACATTGTGCGCCCTCCCTGAATGCTACGATGGCCAGAGGAAACGAGCTAATTTCCGGCTGAATTAGTTGAATACATCCTCAGCGCTATCGAATCCAGGTCATATTCGGCCCATATTACGGGCTGAACAAGATGTGTCAACATATCTTTTGTTATACCCAACTACAGATGCCAACACAAATTATGCTGGTGGTCCTCACAGTTATGTTTTACCATCGATGCGGAAAGGACGCCTAGCTAGGGTACTGGACATTTCCAGGGGTTCCGTTGACGGTTCAGAACTCTCGGCTACATGATCATCCCCTCCCCGTCATCTGATGAAAGCTAATTTTTATCCGTACAATCTTCGAATAAATCGGATCGTTGTATTCAACATCGTAAGCGTCTCAGGAGTAGCCAGCACGTCCATTGTCTTTATATAGGGAGTGAACTGGATACAATGACAGATTGAACCCATATGAAATACTATGTACACGAATCTGAATGGCATCTGTACATCGCGTCGAATCGCTATCCTTTATCTAAACATGACAGAATAAATTTACGACACAAATATGAAATCATGTTGAAGACAAGTACCATTTGTAGCCTGAAATGAGGCCTGTGTCGAGCACCCGACGTCAAAAATGGCAGCAATAGTAGCGATCTTCAATACAGAACCGCCTGAACGGCAACGATGATCATTGCAATGATTTCCAATCGAATAAGGGCGATGCATTCACGAATAAGGGCGATGCATGCACGAATCAGGGTGATGCACTCACGAATCGTCAGTCTGTATGGTATGAAGCGCAGTTTTGCTTAGCCCGCGCCGTCCCGGTACAGCGCGGTAACCCGCGCTGTAAATCATACAGTATGTTTATCTTACCTTCCGTCGACGTCACACCAATCAGTCGGCGTTGGTATGCACCAAAAGCAGGAGACTGCTCAGTAGGATTCCTGCAAACAAAGCCTTGAAATCTGAGACACGATACATGGCCAGCAATATGGAATCATTCGGACAAATGACTAGCGACTGCCGTGGTTCATTGTCTTCGTAGGAGTTAACCAGTACCGTCTCGGGGGATCTTCAACCGCCCCCCTCAGATTTTTCGCGGAATGTGAACGAACAGCGCGCGGCAGCGTGCCAAAATTTGGCATACCTTTTCCCACATC
Source organism: Imbricaverruca yamaguchii (assembly GCA_034440575.1). NCBI lineage: Eukaryota > Metazoa > Arthropoda > Thecostraca > Neoverrucidae > Imbricaverruca > Imbricaverruca yamaguchii. The sequence goes on from JAOTOL010001635.1 coordinate 1,900,207, forward strand.
AATTTGATATGCTGTTTAAAATGTTTTATGTCAAGTCATCTTGGGCCAACGAGTTAGTCAAGGTCAAGTGAGGTTACCTCCAGAAACGTTCAACCAGTCGTCACTCTTTAACGGATACAGATACTCTAATGAAACTTTCAGCGTTTGCTTATCTTTAGGGTTGCCCAAAAAAAAACGTTTGAGAGGAATTCTTCATTTTTTTCCCTTTTTCATCACATAAATTTTGGATATTTGCCTATTAGAGTTAAAATCGAAGCTCCTGGCTGAAGTAAGCATTTCTTTATTAGTGTAATTTGGCTTCCAACCACGTTTCTCGGTCTGCTCTAGCTATTAGAATAGGAAAATTAAAGAAAATTTGAAAACACAACATTTTGAAAATAATAAAGAAATATTTAGGGGGACAAAAAAATGTTATGACCTTGGTCCATTTCACTCTGCTTTTCTGACTCCAAATAATCTTTTCTCCAAATATCCCCAAAAATGAACTTCCCAGAGCCAAAAAATAATGTAAGTCGTGAATTGTCACCTAGTTGCCTACTTTAGTGACGTCACTTCTGGGGGAAATTGTTTTGGGGGTGGACCCGGGCCGTACTAGTCGAGCGCTTTCCGATGACACATCTTCCGTTTTCGTGCGACACTTAGTTTGGATTTTAGAGGGGATTACTATCCGCCCCCTCCCCCCCCCGAGACGGAGTGTCAGGTCCTGACAGGAGAGACGACGCGGGTTAACGTAGCGTTCGCTAACTTCAGCGCGGAGGAATACATCCAGAAACCCGTGTTATTCCATACTGCACACGCGCTCCAAGGGTTTCGCCCTCGTGACCGGTGCGACGAATTTCGTTGTATTTCGGAAGGTCGGGCGGTAGCCCCAGGTCTTCCTGTCCATAATTACTGTCCATAATTTCAAATCCTGGATCTGCATCTGTGTCTCCACAACGGATGCAGTATCATCCTGGATGTTGTGTTCCAAGAAACATGCTATGGTCAGCTGAGTGCTGCATAGTGACGGCAGCGGGAGCCGCCTGACATTATCTGACCAGGTAACATGCTTTCCTTCTTCAGTGTCCATCCTTGTTCCGTGACCTTTCTTCATTCCTTCTTCAGTGACTATCGGGAGCACCGTCTCCCAAAGGAATCCGTTGCACAATAAATTGTTTACTGCCGCGACATTTCGTGGCGCAACGAAAAATTATGCCACTTGCCGTCTAGGTTCAGGCGTTCGTTGCGGTCTGATCAAACAGCATTGCGCCATCTTTTGCCACACTGTGACAACGAAAAAGCTTATTCATGGCAGGAAGAAGCAAAAAGAGGCGACCATTGTCCAGGTGCGTTTTGTTTCAAAATGCATTACACTTGCCTGCATTTCGCCTGTGTGCGCTATTTGATGTGAAGTCTCGGTGTCGCCCATTGAGATTCATTGGAAGAGCAACGCCGTAATTTTCGTCAACGACTATAGTTGAAAGCAAACAATACTTAATTCAGCTTATCTAGAGCACCGGCGCAGGCACGTGCCTCGAGTGCAGGCCTGCTCCTGTTCAGTTTCTGGAGCACGCAGGCACTAGCAATGGCATACATAACCTATCAGCGGAGGATCAGACATCATGTACACCCTTGATCTCCTTGGCCTGAACCATGTTACGCTACAGCCTGCTAAACACACGCGGTGCTACATCATGCGACCATCGAACATGTGTCACGAGCTGCTGTTGGTTGGTGACACTGCTAGATATGCGCCTGACCAATTCGACCGGAACTGTACCGGGGACGAGATACAGCCGTCGTTTCACGTCAAATGCAGAGCTTTACTGGATCACGGCCCGGCTTGGCCACCTAGAAGTCCAACTTTTGCGCGGGCCACGAAGCCCAGCCCAAGGCCCCGGCCCGTGAAGCCATGGCCACGCCCACGCCTCAATCCCCCCGCGCTTCGAGACGAAAGCAGTCACCGTTCTGAACAATGGCTATTTTGAACAGGGAGTTTTAGGCCGCGCAGATCACGACGCAAACTGTAGTTAAATTGGCGGCACCAATTCAAATCCAGTCAACTGCATCCCATAAATGTATAAAGTACAACATACTCTAACCTAGTCTAGCCTAACCTGCGTCTTTAGAAGAAAAAATTGACCACAAAATTACGCTACAGCATTAGGAAAAATTTCAAACCATTTTTCAAAATTTTCTACCTTGAAAACCTCACCCAATGTGTTTTAAACTAGCCTGACCTGCTTTTGAAGAAAAAAAATTTCCATTTTCGTAATTTGATACAAATTTCTTCGTACTTTGAAAGATCGTAAGATAACCTAACCTAACTAAACATAACGTAACGTCACCGAACCTAACTCCCTTGCTTGTTATATGGAGGCAAAATGTATGTAAAACTTGTGCCACGAACTACGCAAAGCACAATCCTCCTAGTTATTTTTCATTCTTAAATATATGCCAACTCGAAGGATCCGTTCAATATTCGAGTAAACAAACGAGCAGCACAGCAAACTTCTGTGAAATGTGATCTGTTGATGGACAGTTAACCCGCTCCGTCTCGGGGGGGGGGGGTTCTTCAACCGCCCCCCCTCCCCACACTCAGGTTTTTTTTTCGCGGAGTGAACGAACGGCGCGCGGCATCTCGCCAAAATTTGTCTTACCCTTTCCCACATGAATTTGGCATGTCATGTCACACTTTTGAAATCAGGTCATCTACGGTCAACGAGTTAGTCAAGGTCAAGTGAGGTCTCCCTTAAAAAAAAGTTCAACCAGTCGCCACGCTTTAGCGGATACAGATATTTTAATGACACTTTCAGCGTTTGCTTATCGTTAGGAATGCAACAAAACGTACGGAGGAATTTTTCATTGTTTTCGTTTTTTTACTACTTATTACTTCTGCATGTTTTCCTATTAGAGTTCAAATCGAAGATTCTTGCTAAAGTAAGCATATTTTAGGGAAAGTTGACTTCCATCAACGTGTCTCAGTCCGTTTTACCCATTAGAAAATGAAAATTAAAGAAAACTTGAAAACGCAAAATTTTGAAATTAAACAAAAAAATTATTTTGGGTGGCACAAAAAAAAATTGTATGGCCCTTGGAGATTTCACTGTCCTTTTCTGATTCCCTTTTTCTCAAATATTCTCCGAAATGAACTCCCCAGAGCCAAAAACGTAATGCAAGTCTTGAAAATATAGCACCCCTAGTGACGTCACGTTTCGCGGGAAATTGTTTTGGGGGATGGATCCGGGCCCTACTCATCGGGCGCTTTCCGATGACATTTTTTTCGTTTTCGTGTGATGCTTAGTTTGTATTTTAGAGGTTGGTTACTATCCGCCCCCACCCCACCCAGAGACGGCGTGGGTTAATATCAAGCCCATAGTAAACAAAGGGCAATATTTTCAGTTTCGATGCACGTCTATATAAAACTCGACATGTAAGCCCCTCACTGGTAAACATGTATCAGACTGTTGCACTATAATTCAGAATATATACAATTATTTTTTTGGGGAATCGTGTCAAAATCATGAAAGCTTCTTGAAGGAGCTATTCATCGCTGCATTACTACCTACGACGCAGACATCCCACACAGGCTACAATGGATAGATACCTATCTGTTTCTCATGCAGTGTCTTCATTGGACTTGGTTCAACCTGCTCACTTCAATCCAACACCATTCGCCAGATATTGTTCACTCGAAGACATCCATCATTAAGCTTGGTTTTGTCATGGAACTTTGTGCTGCGCAGTTCCGCTTGATAGCTGCAACAAGCAGATCCACAAGCCACCTTTCTTCGTCATGGAACAAAGGTGCAGGTAAATGAAATATTTAAATGGTCAGACACTTGAATCCTCAACAGCCACTAATATATTCACGTGCCTCTGCCAATCCTCGCCAAACCACCATTATATTCCGTGGCCCAAAGTTTGAAGCACCACAGCCGGAAAAGCTGCATTGACACTGGCCGGCTATTTTCTGCAGGTAAGCGCACTCAAAAGGTAACTTCAAGTAAATCGCAACCTACTGATATAACACAGCATAAGTACGCAGACAATGATTAAATGGCTACTTCAAAGACAATGATTAAATTTGCGGAATGCTTTCGATTAAAGAAGAGTAAGCCTTCGCGTCAGAAGCTGTATCAATGCTTCTACAGCTTACACCGACGTGCGTCGGCGTGTGGGCGCTTTTTACACCTCTGAATATCGTGTGTGCAAGTGTATTCAAATGTACGCAAACGCAAATATACGGCAGCGCGGAGGTACGTAAGTGCAAATGTACGCAAGCGCGAAGGTATTTATTCACACATGTATGAGTGTGCAAACGCACGCAAGCGCAAAAACACGTGAGTGCAAATGCATGTCAGAGGAAATTTACGTCAATGCAAATGTAAGTCAGCACAAAAGTACTTTTATCTCAAATGTACATGCGTGAGCTTATGGTGAGCAGACGCAAATGTTCGACAACACGATTCCAGGATGTACATGTGGACAAATATGCGTGAGGACAATTGTACGTGGGGACAAATGTACGTGAGACCAAATGTACATGAGGGCAAACGTACTTAAGGACAAATGTACGTAAGGACAACACATGTACGTAAGGACAAATGTACGTGAGGACAAATATACGTGAGGACAATTGTACGCAAGGACAAATGCTCGCATGGCAGGTGTGCGGTTACAAATGCACGTACCGAAAGCGTATGCATATGCGTACGCTCAAATGCACGCTGGCGGCCGGGGTGCGCAACCGGCGCGAGCAGTTCGCGCGGTCCCTGCGTACTGTCACACTACGCTGCCGGCTGACGTCCCGGCACTCCTCCCTGCTCTCCAGACGCCGCAGCGCTCGTCGGCGCGCCCTCACGACACGCGTGATGTGGGGTGATGTGGTAATGTGGGGTGCGTCGGGCGCAGGAACATTCACGCGCAGGAAAGGCGCAACTGCACACAGAAACGGTGCGAACACTTGCAGGAACGTCTCCAATTTGATGTCCGGTGTGTCGGACGCAAAGATTCCAGTTGGCTTCGACATGTTACTTAGTTAAATTCGTCGTTGTTGGTGCACTATAGCTAGATACACTTGCCCAGTGGACGGTGTGTGTGTGTGTGTGTGTGTGTGTGTGTGTGTGTGTGTGTGTGTGTGTGTGTGTGTGTGTGTGTGTGTGTGTGTGTGTGTGTGTGTGTGTGTGTGTGTGTGTGTGTGTGTGTGTGTGTGTGTGTGTGTGTGTGTGTGTGTGTGTGTGTGCGTGCGTGCGTGCGTGCGTGCGTGCGTGCGTGCGTGCGTGCGTGCGTGCGTGCGTGCGTGCGTGCGTGCGTGCGTGCGTGTGCGCGTGTGCGCGTGTGCGCGTGTGCGCGTGTGCGCGTGTGCGCGTGTGCGCGTGTGCGCGTGTGCGCGTGTGCGCGTGTGCGCGTGTGCGCGTGTGCGCGTGTGCGCGTGTGCGCGTGTGCGCGTGTGCGCGTGTGCGCGTGTGCGCGTGTGTGCGTGTGTGCGTGTGCGCGTGTGCGCGTGTGCGCGTGTGCGCGTGTGCGCAGATACAGATACAGACAGACATGTATTAAGGCCATCCACAATTAGCTCGTGGCTATTATAGCCTCACGTCATGCAAAAATAAAAAAGAGGTCGGCAAAGGTATCATACATTCAGTTAACGTCTACAAACAGTCATAAAAGCAGACACATAAATAAGGCGCTAAGTGCCTCCACAATCCGGGTTCCTACGCAAGTGACGTTTTAGGTGCGGCCCAAACAGGGGGATGGGTAGCCGAGTCAGCTCGGGCGGCAAGGCATTATACAGTCTAGCCGCACGACTACAAAAACGTCGCTTGCCCATGTTCGTTCGCGATCTGGGCACATGCAGATTGCTGTCTTGCCTGGTGGTCCTGTCGCGAGTCTGTGATACCAGAGCAAATTCGCAGGCTAGTGAGTCTGGCTCTCCCAGGCTGCGCACCTTGTGCAACAAGGTCAGCGTGTGGTACTGAGCGAGATCCCGCGCGTTCAGCCAGCCCAATTTCTCCAGCAGGTCCGATACATGATCGAATTTCTTGCGGCCGAAAATTACTTTTGCTGCATAGTTAATAATGTTTTGGATGCGAGACAGATTCTTTTCCGTTCCATTGCCGTACACCGAAATACAATACCGGATCTGTGACAGTACCAAGGCATTGACTAAAGCGGAAATGACAGCGGGCGGCAGGTAGCTCCTCAGATGCGATAGACCACTCAAAGTACCGAAGCAGCGCCTAGTGATAGTGGAGACATGGGAGTCCCAGCTGAGAGAGCGGTCAAAGATTAACCCGAGATTTTTTGCTTCCGAGATGGGAATTAGATTGTGATCGCGAAATTTTACGGTAATTTGGGGGGTGTGGCGCAAATTTTGCTGACTCCCCAGCAGCATTAGTTGCGTCTTTCCGGCATTCACTTTGAGGCCGTTTGCACGAAACCAAGAGTCAAGAGAGGCCAAAACATATTCCATCCTCGTGACGATATTTCTAAATTCCGATTGTTTACCACTAACCAAAATTTGGGTGTCGTCCGCATATTGGACTACCACTGCACCTTCAACGAACAGACTGAGGTCGTTGGCGAAGATGCAGTAGAGGAGCGGGCCGAGAGCAGATCCCTGAAAGACACCAATGCCGTTGGGAAGCGGAGTAGATTTTTTAGATTGCCCAGATTGTCAGTGAGGCTGACACTCTGGGTATGATCGCAAAGGTATGCAGAAAACCAAGAAGTGTCGATACCGTGGATGCTTAATTTAGTCAAGAGCCTTGAGTGATCAATCACATCAAAGCATTTGCTCAAGTCCAGCAGGCAAAGAAGGGATAACTCTCCTCGATCATTGGCGGATAGGATATGATCGGACATGGAAGTCAGCGCGGTTTCTGTCGAGTGACGTGGACGGAAACCGTGCTGGGTTGAGGACAGGAGGTGGTTTTTGGACATGTAGTTGTAGAGCTGTTGGTGAATGGCACGCTCAACAATTTTGGCAATGACAGGAACTATGGAAATAGGACGGTAATTAGAAGGGCTGGTAGGATCGCCAGACTTAAAAATAGGATGAACGAGGGAGTGCTTCCAGGATCGAGGAATATCAGAGAGGGAAATGCTGGAGTTGACCAAATGCAGGAGCACCATGCCGATCGAGTCAAAGACAGGCGCACCATGTGTATGCTGACCCCGTCCTCGCCGCAAGCCGACGACCCATTCATCCCAAGGATGACGGTCCTTAGCTCTGACAGCGTCAGAGGTGCCACCGAAAACGCACAGGCGCCAACACGTGGTAGACGGCATGCTTGGTCTGGCATCTCTCCCATCTCTCTCACCTCACTCGCAACACGCGGACCAATGCCAACGAAATAGTTGTTGAGTTCGTCAGGCGTGGTGTCGGGCACCTTACGGACAGGCTTCCCACCACTGACGGTGGATCTGATGTGCTGCCACATCGATCGACGTCCGTCCTCCTGGATGCGCCGCTGAATGTCATTGCGGGTGTCACGGCGTATGGCAGACCGTACCGCTCTGTTTAGGACGACATATTCTGGTGACCTGTGACCGTATTCAGTCAACGCCACGCGACGGCGAGACATTAGATTTTTGGTTGGCTCGGTGACATGAGGGGCGCTGGGATTACGAATGGACACGGCTCTGACCGGAGCATGAGCGTCGAAAATCGGTACAAACACATTGAGAAAACAGTCCCACTTTTGAGTGACAGTCGGCAATGAAAACACACCATGCCAGTCAGCATTAATAAGGTGAGCATGAAGCGCAGCTTGGTCGACCCGGTGGAGACAGCGAGACCGAACAGCCAATCGGCGCGGGCGAGAGCGAGGTACATTGATCAAAGCACGGATAAAATAATGTGGACTAAAATGACAGAATTGGGTTACGCAACGTTTCACAAAATCGGGGCAGTTGGTAATTAATACATCAAGTAGTGATCCTGTTGAGTAAGTAGGAGATGAAACACACTGAGTCAAGGAGTGGTCAGATATAAAATCACAAAGTCACAAATCACAAAGGTTTTGCGCGTGTGTGCGTGTGTGCGTGTGTGCGTGTGTGCGTGTGTGCGTGTGTGCGTGTGTGTGTGTTTGTGTGTGTGTTCATGTGTATGTGTGTGTGTGTGTGTGCACTTGTAAGGCGTGAAAAACGAGGACCAAATTTGAATACACCCGGACAAATGAGGAACGGAGGTAAAAACCTAGTATTCCGGTCCTCGGTATTTTTTTCTCACAAATCAGAGTCGATTCTTATCATCGTACAAGGCACCTGATGACGTTTCATGGTGGTTCTACGTTTTCGCGATGCATGTGTTTGTGTGTGCGAGAAGTGCAAATGTGTGTCAGCGAAACGCCGCGTCTAACGTGTGTGAGAAAAACCAACGAAATCTCCGGCACTCGCTCAATAGTGGCGAATGGTTTATTTTACATATCTGTGTTGATGCTGCTGTGGAAAGATGTCGAATTGAGTACATGGAGAAATCCTACTTGTATTATAGGTCTATTTTCGCTCTTTATTATTAAAAAACAACTTACTCCACATTTGGTGCAGCATATATTGCTACGTATCTTACAGCACTATCAACAGCTGACGAAGTATTTCAACTGCATTGTGGGTGAGTCTGTTTTGCTGTCTTAGATGATGCTGAGTGTTTACTGCTGGATACAAACATTTTTGGGAGGTGTTTTTTTCTCAAAGATTATCTTATAGTCCATACATTTTACATGGAGAAAGAGCATTACAAGTCTGAGATCTCTGCTTCCAAAACTACGCTTGTCGAGATAGATTCGCCGTGAAAATGATAGGATTCACTGGTGGAATGTCAGGTGTACTTATGTTCGATATGATTGGAACCACCAATTTAGCATGCGACCAATGACAGTGCATTGCAAGAATCGGCTTCAAAGCAGAGCATATCTGAGATTACTTAACCAGGGTCATGGGTGGGAAACTCCTCTGATTCCAGTCCAGGGAGCCGGCCATATGCGTGCTTTGCATACATCTGGGGAGGGTGTCTGTTAAAGCTAGCATGCCCCCCTAATGTCACCGTATGGCATGGAACACCATTGGGTGGGCCACCAGCCGATGTGAGTTCTCCAATTTCCTTCATTTATTCTGTCATTAATAATCATGGTCAAGTTTTGTCCCTCAGGCCAGCACCATGAAATGTTCTCTCACTGCGAATAATGGAAAATTAGCCTGCTTGGTGGAAGCCGATTTTGGACCTCATCAGGCCCTCGGGACGATTTCGGGTAATATATGTTAACTTTTACGAAGCGTAAAATACTCCCAGACATGGTGGACCGGTGGGGTCAACCATGTCACCATCTCCAACGTACAATACCCCCCCCCCCGCCTAACTGAGTGACCTATTTTCTACTGATGCGACTGTGGTTCTTTCCCTTCGAGCAATGTCCTTTCGATGCTTGTTTACACCAGCCATAATGTTGGATGAATTTTAAGATTTAGAAAAAATGATTTCTCAGAAGTCAGACCTCGAAACCGACTGGCTGGATCAACAAGTGCTTCGAGGAAAGGGCTCTTTTATTTCAGGAATTCATGGAGCATCCGGAACCCATTCATCCTGGCGCTTGCACACAAAACTGTGGACCGACTACAGAATAGCATCATGAACAATTGTGTTTCATTCAGGTCAACAAATATTGCTTTCCAAATTAAAACTGTGTATCACAAAGAGGACATTCCACCACAGATACCATGTTAAATTGAGTATGCTTCTATGCTGTGTGACAACAGTAGTTACATAAATGCATGTTTCCCACCATCGATCCAGCCCATGTTGCGAAAACCAGACAAAATGTACCATTTTTAGTGGTGATGTCAGGGCAGGGCTTTATGGTTTTGAATTTTTGGCATCCCAGTGACTCCTATATCTGTCAGCGCACTTCACAGAGTCTGTTTAGCATAGGGTCCAGATTAGGCATTGGACGAAGCTGTCTTTCGCTTCATGAAGCTGTTGTTTTTTTACACTGACTTGAGCCACACATTTGGGTTTTGATTTTTCGTTGCTATTCTGTCTCCGGCATTGTGACTGTCTGCACCGGGCTCCAACTTCGTGATTTTTGCTGTTGGCTGGATTCGTTACTTTAAAAAGGCAAGTTCTAAAATTTGAAATCTGCACAGCTAACCTTCGGGTGAGCTCTAAATTTGTTGTTCAGCCTGTTAGATCTTGGGGGGAATGTTTGAATGCTATAGTTATGAAAGTAACTAGGAGAACGTGACCACTTATTTCTGTCGGAAATGTTTTCTTTTCAGCTTGCAAGTAGTTGGTAACCTGTGTTCAGATTCAAAATATCAAGACAAAAATTATAAAGCTACAATTTTTGGAATACAATATAACTTAACGTAACTCATCTGAACCTTCTTTATAAGGAGAACATGTAAGAATCAAAGTTTCTCTCTAAACTTTCTCTCTTAAAAACTTAACCTGACATAACCTCACCTGCCCTACCCTCTTTTGTTTTGTTTTATGGGGGTAAAATGTATGTAAAACATGTCTCGTGAACACCTGAAGTCACCATAATGCAAATTCGCCTTAGTTTTTTAGACGGCTGGTACATATAAAATATTGAACACATACAATAGCCGACCAATGTAAATTACCAAACAAACATCAATCTACTGATACTTCATCCAATAGGTTTGAGCATATGGAGAATCGATGGTGAGCCACGCCATCCTACTATAAATGTGCTCCGTCAGTATTTAAAGTTGCAGGACCAGTAGCATATGTGCCAACAAGTAGGATTACTCATTAAGTTATGTGAGATGCTCTTCTAGTTGTTGTATGTCCTGCGAATCAATTTATCACATACTTCACTTTAAGTTCCTTTCCATGGATGAGAAGACATAGAAACGCAATCGTAGGATGCCTACTGAGATACAATGAATCGAATCTGATAAATGAACCTTTGTAAATCTGGCTGTGCCACATTGGAATGCAATTATGGAAGAAAGCAGCCTTTTTTGGTACGTATAAGAGGACGTATCGACAGACGGCAGCCTTGGGCAATGGCTAATATGGAAAAAGACTGCAAATGCACAGCACGTTGTAAGCGAAACGATTCTGATGAATGTGCCTTTGCTTTGGGGGTTCCCAGTATGGGAGGTACTCGTCCTGATCTGTATGATATCTCGCAAATGGAATTCTGGCTGTTCTACCTTGGAATGCAATTATGGAACAAAGCTGCTTCCTTGCACGTATATAAGAGGACGTATCGACATACTACGGCTTTGGACAATGGGCAATGTGGAAAAATATCGCGCATCCACAGCACGTTGTTTTCTAAAAATATAAATGTGGGCATACCTCACAACCCAGGATAAGGCTAGGATTTAGGATTTAGTTTTGGACAAGTTACCGGCATAGTATCTTTACGGATAAGATGCCATGTTTGAAGTAACAACAAAAATGAGGATGCAAAGTGCTAATACATACTTATGTGCACCTTGCCACATAAAATTGCATCCTTCAGACATTTTCGAATTCTATTTCAAGATAATTTACATCCAGATAACCAGCTGGTTTTGAAGGAGGAGCATAACATCACCTCCCCCAACCTTAATTACCAATGATGATGATAGTTTTTGCCTTGGATTTCCATCCCCATCCCTAACCACAAGCAATGCCTTCGGCTTGTTCTCACTTTCATACAAACAACTTCGACTTTGTAGCTTTTATATCCTTGTCTTTAGCTTTAGTTCCGAACTTGTGGAATCAACCCTTCGTATTATTTAACTCACGTTTTCAACTGCTGGCTGTAGCTTCTTTTTGGTTTCGTCTTTGAAGGTATGAGTGTGGCACCATCTAGGTTTTCTTTAGTTGTTCAGGTTCAGATACAGCCTTGGCTTCATCATTGTACTATGGTTTCTGCTTTGATGAGGTCAATTACCCTGCTTCATCTCCATGCCTAGCAATGATGGACAAATCCACCCCACAAAACATTCTGGGGTAAATTGACAATTAACTCATCTTTTCACTCGAAGAGCACTTAACCTAACTATATTCGCAATTTTCGAGAGAAAAAAATTTCACTGATGCAGCACATTAAACACATGTAAAGCCAGAGGAGGATCCGAAAGCCAAGCTTGGGGCCAAATTCAACAACGTTTCTCTAGTTTCGAAACAGTCATCGGATTTTAACCGGGAACAGTCGTAGGATTTGCTTAAGACAACATTTATGCCATGAAATTTTCCTAAACTTGAAGATTATGATATTTTACCTACTGCAAAAGCTCGGCAAAATCGGCCTCCTGGGCCGAGGAGCATGGCTCCCTCGCCCGCCCTTGGATCCGCCAGTTTGCGGAGCGCTTTACCATAGGGTAGCAGTATTCTTCAAGATTTGTATCCGACATTGTTTTTTTCCAAGTGACCTGAGATACATTAAACAAATTTTGTCAGTTACGATTAATTATCCAAGAGTTTAAAAGGATGCAATCTGCGCGTTGGTATTATATTTGGTTAGATTATGGTATCTTTCATCAGACTTCAAAGGGGTCTGAGGAAATAGCTGATGCAGTACGAAAAATATGTGCTTGACGAGTAGGTTTAAGTGCGAGGAGATCTGCATAAGGTAAAACCAATACTGTATAAGCGTGATAGGCATAGGACCCGAATAGAAAGTGATCCTGCTTCATTAGAAGTCAGTTTTCTTATGTGCAAGCACCTATCTAGAAGCATTCCTGAGGTAAATTACTTCCACGATTGCCCGTCATCCAAAATACATGGGGGCAACACTTCCGAGAACAGTTGGTACTACGTATACGCTTTTATGTCTTCAGAAGGCCTTTGTATTCATTACTACAGCATGTGCGTCTAGTCCATATTTCCTCCCAGCACTTAACACGCGCCCTGGAGGGCCTCTGAAAATAACGCCCACTGGAGGGGGGGGGGGCGGATACTGCCCCCTAAGATCTCAGCTCCTGTGAAGGCTAGAGCAACGAAATTCACAGGGTGGATGGGCACCATAGTGACCTCTATTGTGTGCAAAGTTCATGACCTTTGGTCAATATCTTCAAGGCCAAATGAGGTCAAATTAGCAAAATTTTCCGGTTTTGCTTGGCTTGGCTTGTCATTGTTATGGATCGTTGTGGTTGTGTTTAAATGCTCCAAAATTGGCATTAATGATGTTTTGGACATTACTAATGATGCAATACAGATGTCAGATCCGCCATTTGACTTCAGGTCACCTATATAGGAGCACTTATATAGGTCACCTATATAAACACATTTCAGTTGACCAAGTTTGGTTCCATTAGCCTGTCGTAAACTTGACCTGACTTGATCTCGGCGACCTAACATGACTTATAAATTATGTAGCATAACAATATGCATCAAACAAGTCGCTAATGTTGTCAAGAACACTTCCCTATTGCCAATATACGGGAAGCTCATCAGCGCCGATTTTTGTGGTCTGGCGCTGCGAATTGTTTTTACTTTAACGGCCCTTAGCTTGAAAACTTCTCGGCCGATTTTCATTTTCTTACTTTAAACAATGCGACGGTCATTTCTAAGCAGGTACGCGAAAAAATTGGCGTATATCGTCCGGTACAATATGGAGTTATGCACGAAAAATCGGAAGGATTGGCGGATTTCGCCATACGCCCTCTAGGGCTTGTGTTAACCTGTTATGAACTTGACCTGACTTGACATCGGTGATTTGACATGACTCCGGAACAATGTAGCATGACAATGTACATCAAACAAGTCGCTAGTTTTGTCAAGAACACTTCAATTTTGTTAGTATACGGGAAGCGCATCAGCGCCGATATTTGTGATCCGGCGCTGATAAGATGTTTTGACTATAGCGACCCCTAACTCGAAAAATATTCCGTTGATTTTCATTTTTTACTTCAAACAACGCGCCGGTCATTTATTGGCCGGTACACAAACAATAGCGTATATCTGCCGGTAAAATCTGGAGTTATCTACGAAAAACCGGAGGGGTGGGCGGATTTCGCCCCCCCCCCCTCCTTCCAGTGCGGGTGTTAAAGCAACTTGCTGAACATGTATTTATCCTACAGCAGCATTCATTTCCTCAGCTCCCTATTGAAGGTACATTGCAAGTGCTCTAAGCTGATGTAACCTAACCTACACCTGTGCGTAAATTATCAAGCTAACCTGAACATACTGATAATTGACCCGATTGTGCTAAACGAATGGTGATGGTGATAGTGTGAAACGTGAAAATTGGGATGGTGATTGTGATGAAATGGATAGTTGCTGACAAAGATGATTGATAGTTCATCATAATTGATGCGATCAGCTATTTGCTAGTGTATGCTAAGTTAGTTTGCAGCACTTAATGTAGCATGTGACAATGGTCCGAGGAAATAAGTGCCGCATTAGAGGAAATCATTCCTTGGCATGTGTGTTTAAGTACTTGTTGGAAACGCAGGTTGCAATGTGTTGAAATCTAATTGGGAATCAGCCAGGAAAACCAGTCAGGTTCTAGCTGTCTAATTTGACACTGCGAAGGTCTTGCTCGCTTATATCCCAGTGAAATGGAAGCCTGAGAATAAACACTAGAAAGAAGGTTCTGGCCGGGTTCTGGATAAGTAAACCCAAGTGGTTCACTAATTATCATCCGAATTATATGGTGAACTATGCATGACACTTTTTTAACCAATATAGCCCTTGTTTCTTTATCAGACCCATATTCAACACGCTTCAGCATTTACATCTCTCTCTGAGAATTGACACTTATTCCCCCAGCATATTTCCAAACCAACGTGTCATGCACATCCACATCCACATCTACACGCAGCCACGTTATAAGAACAAAACCTTTCAGGGGCAGATACCGAAATTGTATTGGGGAGGGGCACATTTTGTCGGAGGGGTGCTCCGGCAGAACAAAAATTCGTAGAGCGAAAGGTGTGGAGTATACCCGGGCACACTAAATTGGTGCCTTTCGTCTCCAAATGGCGCCTATTCCTCTTAGAGGCGTCTATCCCTCATAGTCATTGACGACTGAAAAATAAGTCGAGCAGCACGTGGAAGAGTACACTCGAGCCTTCTGGCCTATCCGGTCAAAGGGGCACATACATTTCACATTTTCATGGGGAGGGACACATGTCCCTATACTTATTCCCAATATTCTCCCATGCTCTGTAAGTGTTTAAGGCGCCGGGCAGTAAATGAGGTGCTAACAAGGACACGTGCGTATTTAGTTATAGCAGATACATGGGTATTGCTGGGGCCATGAATAGCCATGGACTCGTGTTCATAGACATTCTGCCACTTATCCTCCCCTGTAGTAGCCGATTATTTCCTATATTTTACAATAATATGGTATTTTCTAGAAGTCTAAGAACATTTTATGGTAAATATGGTTTCAAACAAATCTTAGGAATGTTAGCTGTTAAAAATGTAATGATTTTTTAAATAAAATAAATCGGAGATTTGCGATGAAATTTCATTTAGCCAGGCTTCTGGAGCGCGTAGATTCACCACCTCGCTCGGCCGCATTCCGCAAACGCATCTATACGTCCAATAGTTTTGCTTTAGCCATCACACCGTGCTTGTAACGCTAAGCCCCACATTGCGAGGCGTCAGCTCATTGTAGGACCTGACTAATTTGAACCAAGCTCAAAACCCGACTGTTGTGTTCTGATATTCCCATCTTTGCGTTGGCCTAGCCCACAGTCTAACAGTACGCCCCCTATTGCTCGTCACGTTAGCAGCTATGGATTGGTACCAGCGGAGAGAACGCGACGTTATTTGAGGCAGCATTGTGTCACACAAAAGGGGGAAAAAAAAAAAAGGGATGTATGAACCAGAATCGGGTGCATAGTCGAAGTTGCACCCGATTCAATTTTTTTCCTAAAACAGCTTTCGTTTTCACACCTGCATCTATAATCCACGTATTCACTATTCCTGCATAGTATCTAGGCGAATTTGGGTTTCCTATATCCTCGCTTGCAAATATTGAACTATCAAGACCATGATGATCGTGAACATATGATCATTATGCTCACTATGTTAGAATGGCCCTTTCTGATGAGACGTGGTAAGACTACCTAGATATCTTATCGAGAAACAATATATTAACCCGAATACAGAATGTATATTCTGTTTTGTGAAACATGCATTTGGGGAGGGGTGCCACTGACTGCGTTCAAATGAACATCGTGTTTTGAATCGCTATTAATTTGCCCTCAGAGGGAGCTAGAAAGGAGAGATATTTTCTTTTCTGTAGTGTTGGCATCGCGAGCAAGGAGTGCAAGACATTTTCATGTCTGCACAAGTGTATCATTATAGTTAGGATTTGAAAACTATCTGAAATGCTTCACAACTAGACGAACCTTAGCCTACTTTTAGCCACCATGAAGCACCTACCGCTGAAAGACAAAGCAAATAGCAGTTTGAAATCACACAGGATACCAAGTTTTGTTTCAAAGATTGTTCGAACCCGACTTTTTATAAAACAGACTGCAATGCTGCTGAAATACGAATAAGTGAAAATCGAGAAAATATTGCAGAAGTTCGGCAAGACTCGGCTTAATTTCCGAATTAGCAATTACGAATCTAGACGTATTTGAAATCCGGTGGAGAATACCCCGCATTAAAAAAAAACACTGCAACAGACAAACACTATTCCAAGTGATCCACAGAGCTCCTTACCCGTAGCAGTTAACGACATGCAGTATGATTCATACGCTCAAAAAATAAATTGATGTTCGCACAAGAACTCGGCGTTTCGCTGGACATCTGGAACCGTCGCACCATGATCATTACACTACAGCAGTACCACATAAATAGTAGGAAACTACCATCATCAGCATGACCAACATCGGCCGATCAGCTCCACCTGTGCTCAGTAAGCGCCGCTCAGCAGAGACGCCACCAACACCGGTTCAGTCGGCTCTCCCCCAGTATCCTGTAGTGGCGGTTCGACAGAAACGCCACCAGCACTGGCCTAGTCACCTCCCACGGCACTCCTTAGGGTCCGCTCGGCACGTACGCCACCAGCGCCGTTTTTTTGTCAGCTCCCACGGTACTCAGCGACGTCAGCGACACCACCCACACCCGTCACGTCAGCTCCCCCCGGAACTCAGCAGAGATAGATCGGCATGGACACCACCAGCATCGGTCCGGTCGAAGAGAGTTCTCTTCGATACGCAACAGAGGTCGATCGGCACGGACGTCGCCAGCATCAGTCCGGTTAATTTCAACGTTACCTGGCAGGGCTGCCTGGCTTGGACGCAACCAACGCCGATCTGGTCAGCTTCCCGGCACACAGTGGGAGCCGTTCGACAGGGATGCCACCAGAAGCGGTCTGGTCAGCTCCCCGGTATCCAGTAAAGGCAACTCGGTAGGAACGCCACTAGCACCGGTTCGATCAGCTTCCCTGGTACTGAGAGGGAGACTCGGCAGAGACGTCACCATCACCGGTCCCGTCCGCTTTCCCGGTACTGGGTGGGAAATGCTCAGCAGATACAGCCAGCATCAGTCCGGTCAACTCCCACGGTACCGGTATTAATCGGGGGCCCCTCGGCAGGGACGCAACCAGCGCCGGTCTTATCAGCTTCCCCGGTGCATAGTAAAGGTAACTCGACAGGGACGCCATCAGCACCAGTCCGGCGAACTCCTGCGGTACTTAGTAGTGTTGGCTTAACAGAAACGTCACCAGCACCAGTTCGTTCAGCTTCCCCGGTATTCCGTAGGAGCCACTCGGCTCGCACGCTGCCAGCACCGTTCGTGTCAGCTCTCACGATACTTGGCATGGATGCCAGCAGGGGGCCAGTCAGCTCCCATGGTGTACAGTAAGGGCCCCATCGCGTGCATGCCACCAGCGTCGCGCGGCCAGCACCCCGACACTCAGCAGGAGTCACTCGGCAAGGATGCCACCAGCACCGGTCCGATTAGCTTTCCCGGTACTCAGTAGGAACCGCTCGGTCCTTATGTAACTAGTGTCGGTCGGTCGACTCCACCGGTACTCAGTAGAGGTGACTCAGCAATGACACCGCCAGTACTGATCCGCTACTCTCACGGCATTCAGGCTCGGCAGGGACGCTACCAGTACCTGTCCAGTCAGCTCCCGCTGTACTGCAGTCACCAAGGGCCGCTCGACAGGGACGCCACAATCACAGTTCGGCCAGCTTCAACGGTGTTCAGTAGGGACGGCTCAGCAGGGACGTCACCAGCACCAGTCCAGTCAGCTTCCACGATACTTAGCAGGAGAGAGTATTTTGTCATTGTGGCGGCGGGATAAATACTTACAATGATCCCAAAAGTTCCCCATTTTATCCCAAATTTTGCCTAAGTTCCGGATTACTGCATGCTCTTCTGCGTTGCTACTCCCTAGCAGAGATAAAAAAGTCATCGTTCTGCCGTTTACTCCGGTGACATAAAGACATAAAGACATAAAAGATTAGTGCAACTATGAGCCACAAGGGCCCTTCTTGGTTGCACTCGGTACACTGAACCAGTTGCCCACCAAATATGTCAATCAGCCCTCCCTGTAATACTGAAAAGCAAGCCCTCTATTCTTATAATGATTGTCTATGCTGTTTTTCAAGATGTTCAATGTGCTGCTAATGACAATGTTTTCTGGCAGCTGGTTCCAGTGTTCTACTACCCTGTGGGTGAAGAAAGTTTGCCTTAACCTTGTGCTGCTGTGGTTAACTTTAATTTTGAATTTATGACCTCTAATTGCATCATTTCTGTTCAATTCAAACATTTCCCCAAGGTATCCCCTCTCCAGACCATGGACAAATTTAAAGACCTCGATGAGATCTCCTCTCAGCCTTCTATATCTAAGTGAAAACATATTCAATTTCTTCAATCTTTCCTCATATGCCAGGTTGCTTATGCCTTTAACCATTTTTGTAGCCCTCTTTTGTACTCTCTCTAAAAGCCAACAATCTTTTTCATAGCTAGGAGACCAAGCTTGGATGCAGTATTCCAAATGTGGCATGACGTATGTACAGTAAAGCTTCCTGATCACTTCCTCACTTCTGTATGATACATTCCTATTTATTGCCCCGAGCATTCTTAGTGCCTTCTTCCTGGCTTCCTTGGTCTGTTCTGATGCCCCCGATTTTGTGTTTCGAATAACACCTAAATCCTTCTCCTGTTGAGTCACTGATAGTACTTGGCCACCCATGAAGTATAGAGCCTTCGTATGCTGCTTACCTACATGCATGATTTTGCACTTATCAAAATTAAGTTTCATTTGCCATTCTTCGGACCACTTCACAAGTTCGTCTAAGTCTTTTTGCAGCGAGATATGGTCATCCTGACCTGTTATTGCCCTAAAGACCTTCAAATCATCCGCAAATTTCAAAACTTTACTGCTTAGGCCACTTTCAATGTTATTTACAAATATAATGAACAGTAGTGGCCCCAGTACTGACCCCTGGGGGACTCCACTAAGAACATTTTGCCATGATGACTTTGTACCATTAAGCATCACTCTTTGCTGTCTATCTGAAAGCCACAACTCTATCCATTTTAAGATGCTACCTGCAATACCATGGGACTGAAGCTGTATCATTAACCGTTTATGGGGTACCTTGTCAAAGGCCTTACTGAAGTCAAGATATACTACATCAACCTGATTTCCCTGATCAAATTGTTATGCGGCGAAGTTAAAAAAGTCCAAGAGGTTTGTGAAACACGATCGACCTTTTCTAAACCCATGTTGAGTATCTTGAATCAATCTGCTACCTTCTAGATAACTAACTATTCTATCCTTGATAATTGATTCGAGTACCTTGCAGACTAAGGATGTGATACTTACTGGCCTATATTTTTCAACTTTCCCTCTTTCTCCTTTCTTGAAAATATGAACTACATTTGCCCTTTTCCAATCGGTTGGAATTTCATTTTGTGAAACTGATCTACAAAATATTATACTAAGTGGAAATGCCAGTTCCTTTTCAGTTTCCCGCAACACCCTAGCATAAATATCATCAGGTCCTGCTGCCTTGTTTGGCTTTATTTTCCTGATATGATTGTAAACAACATCACTATCAATGAAATCAACATCATTTGTCAGATCCCATGTCACTGAACTATGGTGTACGGTCGGCAGATTGATCATATCTTCCAATGTAAACACTGAATTAATCTGCTTGCTCAGCTCCTCAACCATCTCACTATCCTCACCCAATGTAGTCCCGTTTACTTCCAGTGGACCAATGGTGCTAGAAACTTTACTCAGCTTGTAGAAACTAAAGAACTTTTTACTGTCCCCATTACAGTTTCTAGCTAAATCCAGTTCTTTTGCTCGCTTTGCTGCTCTGGTTTTTTTGCTTCACAGTGTCTCTAGCTTTTCGGTACGCCTTTAGATTAACGACATTTGAAGCTTCTTTAAAGACTCTAAATGCAGTTTTCTTAGCCTTAATTGCTTTTATCAAGTCTGGTGTAAGCCATGCTGGCTTTCCTACCCTTCTTTTGCGTCTTTGCTTTTGGGGGACATGTCTAATCTGAATTTCCTTCAAGTAAGATTTGAACTTTTCCCAGATTTCACAGGCATTTAAATTGGAGACTTCTTCTTCCCATCTGATGGCACTTAAAGCCGCTCTCATGCAGTCAAAGTCTGCTCTGTTGAAATTTGGAACCTTTACCAAATTATCCTTGATAATTTCCCCTACATGGGCCTTGAATCTAACTATGTTATGGTCACTTCTTCCCAGAGTTTCGCCTACAGTCAAGTCTTGAACCAAGTAACTTAAATCCGAGAATACAAGGTCCAAGAATGAACCATGCCTGGTAGGTTCCGATACAAACTGGTGTAAGAACAGGTCCTCTTTAAGGCATTTCCTAAACATTTTGCATGATGGGGAGCCAACACCAGCATTTTCATAACCTTTTATATTAAAGTCACCAAGAATAAGGCACTTCCTCTTAAAGGTTCTACTGATTTCCTCGCAAATCACCTTGTCAAGCTCCAGTTGCTGAGAATGTGGCAGAGTTCCTGATCGGTAGAAAGCTCCTATCCTAAGAGTATTGCTGTTGCCTTTTCCCACAGCGACATCAAGTCAAATGGACTCTACGGATACATTTTTATCCCCACCTGCTAATTTTTGAGAACTGAATAAGCTATTAATATAGAGCATTACACCACCCCCTTTCATTGCTGGACCCCTATTGCACGAAAACATATTGTATCCCTGGATCTCATAGTCCTGTAAGCTATCTCCAAAATACCCTTCACTGACCCATGCCTCCGTAATGCAAACAAAATCTGGTTCCTCCTCAGCAACATAACACTTGAACTCATCAAATTTGGAACGGATCTCTGAGCATTAAACATCATACACTTAACAAATGCTCCATATCCATCTTTGGCTTTTTCATTCTGGGTTCTTTTATCACTAGATGAACTATCACTCTGTCCCCATGAACTGCTGCTGTCCCTATTTGCAGACTTTGAGGTTCTATTGTCTTGGCTGACACTATTGGAATATTTCTGAGTTGGCAATGCAATTTCATCCCTCCCCACCCCATTTCCTAGTTTCCCTGAAGGACATGCTCGTACACTTTGCCTAACACATGGACCCCCTTCTCAGAGAAGTGCAGGCCATCCCTCTGATAGAGGTCCCACGATGCATAAAACCTGCTCCACTCGTCTACAAATGTTAAACCTAGCTCATGGCAGAGCTTTCCTACCCTGGCGTTAGCTGCCAGTGCCCTAGAGCTCCACTCAGGGGAGGTTCTAGCCCTAGGCAAAATTGCTGTTACAATGACTCTATTGTTACCCTTCAGGGTGGCCAGAAGGCCCCTGTACTCCCGCAGAAGCTCCTCACTCCAAGCAGGACCTATGTTATTTACCCGTACATGCACTATGGCTGTGCTAAACTGGTGATCACTGGTGACCTGTGCCACCACAGGTACCAGGTCCTTCACCTTGGCACCAGGCCTGGTGATGCACCTCCTGTCCCTCCTACCTTTACAAAATACCCGCTACAATACAAAATACCAAGAGGCCCAGAGGAGACACAAAAGCTAGTGCTGGCACTGTTAATATACCTGCATATGCACCTACTCTCATTCTCTCGCCTCACTCAGGAAACACTGATAAAGGTGATGAAAACGAGCAAAACAAGTTAAAAAACACTTGTGCACCTTGTCCTTTTTGTCGCCTGAATGTTGGCGGAAACTAGAACAAGGATCTTTGCGAACGTTACGCTTACAGTCCAAACCGACGAGCCACTGCATTAGCATGCGGCGTCTCCCGGACCGCCGGTGTCCCACCGGTGACAAAATAAGACTCAGGAATGTTGTCGAATTTTGGTCGCGAGCTTGGCAAATGTGCTGCTGGCCCAAATTTGGTAGTGCCCGCGAAGATGGAAGCTCTCTTCTGAGCCACTGAGAATCGAGCGCATTAGGTGTTTTGGTTTTGCTTCGAAGGACGCGTTCTGTTTGGTCTCGTCTGTCTCGTCACCGTAACAGTTGCCCACTAAGTTCCTGCAACAGATACCTACCTAGGTGGTAGTAGATGATTAAACTATCCGTTCAGGACCCGATTTTTGCGGAGATTTAATCATGAGAGAAGACTAAGCATGCCAAATATACCTGGATTTACTGTCGTGGGCTCAGATCCAGATGAGCCTTCACAAGAAAGCATGGGGGTATAAAAACCAACAAAGAAAACAAGGCCTTCAAATTCAAACTGGCCCTGAAGGCAGTTTGTGCAGTGTGGTGAAAAATCCAAGGATGGTGGTGTGTGTAAATTCAGTAGTGAAAGAAGAAACCTGAAGTGGCACTGTATACCAAAGCATCCATTGGCTAAAGAGTCATATAAAATCCGCAACGATTCATTCGGTATTAGAGGAAGGTGAAGACAGGCATGGAAAATTGTAGGCCATTGTACAGCCATTGTATTTATCGGCTTGTATTACCTGTACACAAAAAATGGTTTCTTCATTAAGAAAACCTTCTTTTCTGCATTGATTTATTTTGCAATGATGAAGCAATTTTTCGAACGAACCTAAAAAAATAATTAGATGATGTTGGAAGGAATATCTACAAAATTATCATATCAAGATCTTCAGATGAAGGCTTCAGAAGCCCCACTACTTCCACACTACTTCCCCATCAACAAAGGAGATTGAATCGAGGGGCGAACCTCCACCCCCTCTCTACCTCCCTAACACATTGGAGTGTGTTTTGTGTGCCGTTGCCAAATTCTGAGAGCTATTGAGCTGGAACTTTCTAAATTTCCCTAAATATTAATTGTGCACATTTTTAGACCCTGTTGAAAATTTTGGTTGTACCGAAGAAGTGTCCAGACAGTCATTTTGGGGGACATGTTGGTGCATTTCTCCCTTATTCATCCCCCTGAAATGGCTATGATTTTTGGGTATGAACAACAGCCTAATGTATGTGAAAGGTCATTCTGCATCGAATGACATTTGCCCCATCAAAACCTGCTGATAAACAAGAGAGCAGTGGATGTGAAAACTCAAACTTTTGATACTTTTGCCTCCCCGCCACATGGACAATTTCAATTTTTACATTTTCAGGCTTCAAAATGTAGCTTATGCTGAGACAAATCAAATGCCGTCTGCCCCATCCAAATCAGTTGGTAACATTGTTAGGGCAGGGAGTTCTGAAGCCCCCACCCCCCACCAGAAACAGCCTCGTAGAGCCACCAGAAATAGGGCGAAGTAATTTGCTTACATAGATACAATACCTGGCCACATCATCGAGGTATCTCATGCATGCCAACTTATTATTATTAGTATTAAACACAAGGTTACTCCACACTACCCACATGCACCATTTCTGATGTGTGACTATTCTCTAACCTTCGTCATACTTCCAAGTTAATATAGTAGGCACCATGTAGGCTTTCATAACTATTGATCCTTCTACGCTTAATCAATATATATTTGGACTGGTAACACAGAAGTAAACAAGCATCTAGCAGAGCACCCCCACCCCTCCCAGCTATTGAAATGGCAGGTTATAGTAAGGACACATAAATGGCCTTAGTTTTGAAGCAGTTTGTGCAAAGCAGCTGAAAGTTTTCAACCTCATGTTCGCAACCCCCCCCCCCCCCCAACCCCTCCATTTTTAGCAAAAATATCACCGGATTAGGCCTGTTTGTACCCTGGTATGCATCTCACAGTACAAACAATTCTGCTACGATCAACTTTAGCTGTTATAGATGGTGCAGCATGGAAAATAAGGAGGGGTGGGGTGGGGGCTGCCTGTGCAGTAGCCACCCACGGTACCCCACCTCCCTACGCCCATCAACGAACAAAATCTCAGATGCACGCCTGTTTTCCACGGAATGGTTACTGGCTGCCACTGGGGAATGGAGCCTTCCTTGTGCGTTTGACGGAAATAATGAGACACATTTGAGTTCCTGAAATTGTCCGGTAACACAACCGATACTTTTTTACCTCTGTTCCCTGGTATGTTTTTTAAATTGCCCGCAGCAAGGGGATTCGATAAAGGCGCCACCAGCACTTGTGCAGTCAGTTCCCCTGTGCCCTGCAGAAGCCGCTCGATAGTCCTCCAAACTTGGCGTAGAGCTTGACGTGCTTCGAGGTGAAATGGGGTACGGGTGAGCGAAGATGAGCCTGCATCGTATCATGTCGCATATTTTCATATTGGGCCCGGCGCATTCGGGTTTGAAAAATGAATTGAAAATAATTGTAATATTATGGAATGCCTCCCCTTGCCGTTCTCCGCTACTGCTCAAGCTGGGTAGCAGAGGAAAATGAAGGAACACACATTGTATTCTAGACAACATGATTTCAGTATTTCAGTACGATCGCACTAAGGACAATTTGATGTTGAACACAGCTTCACGATGCTCCGTGATCGTGACTTCGAATTACTGAAACTACGTTACGAGGGAAGTATTCGACGTCACCAGGAAATATGCGTTGCTTCCTAGCGGACGTCATGCTACGTCTTGCTGCATACCGCATAGATACCGCACAGGACGCTGAGATGACAACGTTGCCCCCTTCGTCCCCCCTCCCGCTACGCAATTTGGCTCATTACAAACGAAAGCCTCACCTCACTGTAAAATATACTTCATGTGGTTGTAAGGCAGCTATTAGGACAGCTCCATATGCTATATACATACACGGAAATCTCCGCATGTGGAGGTTCCTCAGTATGTGAATTCCCTGCATGCAATGCAGGCTAATCTTGTAAGTCAGCGATTGCATGAAATTTTCAAAGGATGGAGCATATGAAACGACGCATTTTTGCTTCTTGTGCCAAAGTTATGCCCCGCAACGTAGATAACGCATCGTTCACCCGAAAGCCATAAATATCATTAATATTCAAGCAAAGGAACTCAGCTTGTCGCGCAGTCGCTGCGAAGTTGTCACACATTCCACTGCATATATGCATTGGTCGTTGAGTGTCACTGCAAGCCTGTGTGGGATCTCAGCCATATTCAGGTCATTGATCAAGTGTAACGCAGCTGTGACGTTAGCCAGCAAGACCCATTGTGGTCTTGTGGGCGCAGCACGAGCGGGTTCGCCGGCGGGTCTGGGAGACTGGACGTTCCATCCGGCAAGTGCTACCCGGTGCTGCAATGCCACTACCAAATAAACAATGGTGGTAGCAGAGCCGACACCATCGATTTTTACCCGGAGACGAACTCCGAACGGGCTTCCTGGAACCATGGATGGAGGGGACAATATGACTAGGCAATTCCTCATAAAAGTAGGGAGTCGAAACATTGTATCTCTTTATATTACTCGCCTTATGCAATTTCGCTGATAAAATATCGATATCCACTTCCAGTGACGCATAGCATTACTACTACAGTACCCCAGCCATAGTTTCGGAAGCACCAAGAATAGGGAACGTAGTCAGTTTTCTCTGTGTTTTTCCCCGTCCAGGCCCATGAACTCGGTCCTGGGGCATCCTCCACGTTTTAGGGACATTTTATTATTTCCTGGACTTTCTTGCCCACCTTGGGGACCCTCTCCTTGGGGTCTCTTCTTGCGTTTCTGGGGACCTTTTCCTTATCACATGTAATCAATCGTATCCCATGATAGATGGCTCCTCTCATTTCCTGGATACTCTGTGCTCGTTTCGGAGGTCCTCTCTCCTCTCATACATCCTCTCTTCAAAATTATAAGCCTTCTTTTACATCTTGGGAGCCTCCTGCTGTGTTCTGGGATGCAAGTCGTCCCTGCTGGCCGAAGCCGGCAGGGTGCAATGGAAGCTGGCGAATGGGGCGGAAGCTGGCGACATACACACGACATAATCTCAAACAATTCAGTGGTAGGTTGGCCATAATCCAAACACCTTACCCAGTAGCTTGCCCAAATAAGGAAAGACAATGGAGAAATGATCCCCACTTAAGAAACAATTGCCTGCATTGGGACCGCTTTGCTTTCAGCCAGGAACAGCGGATTTCAGTGGCTTAAGAGGAGGGCAAGTCATACATAGAGCAGGGTGTCTGTTCATGAAAATGATTAGGGTAGCGTTGGGTTGGGCCACTAGGCGAAAACATTCATGAGGTCTGGCCATTGGATGCTATGCTGAGTTATGAAAACATTGCGAGCCCCTCAGATGCGAAGTGACACCTGCCGGGGTACGACAATCATCGGGGCATCTACTTCTCCGTCTCCCACCACACAACGGGATGAGATTTTTCATTGCCCCACGGTGTTTGTATAAGATACAATGTCAAAATCCCTCCTGCCAAAAAGTGATGTCTTTACCCCGGGTGCTAAATCACTCAAATATGGGCCATCCTTCACTACTGGATTTCCCTCTTGCAGAGAATCATCGGATCGCGTCTCCCCATCCAGTCCCAAGTTGAAAGGATGGATGTGAGGCTGTCAGGACTCAGTGATTATTGGTGGACTCAAAGTGTAGGCAACGGTGGGCGTATTCCTGCCTTGCCCTCGATCAGAAAACGGCTCCTCGCCGGTCGGAAAGTGGCGGTTTATTGCGAAGGCTGCACTGCACCAGGGACAGCTGCACGGGGGATGGCACTGAGAGGCATGCGCCGACTCCCCCTCACGGAGGAGTGACGACCAGCCGTGATGCCTCGACTTCACTCCCTCCCCACCGCTCAAGGGATTTTTCAGTCAACGACCCCATCTCAGAGGAAAGGCACCCGTTGAAAGGAAAAGGAGCTCACATGTATGCTAAATCCACACTACTTCCCCATCAACAAAGGATATTGAATCGAGGGGCGAACCTCCACCCCCTCTCTACCTCCCTAACACATTTTCCCAGCCTTCTTGCGCTCCTCGGCCAAAATTTGGGGAATGTATCGGAAGATATTTGACGGCTTATCGAAATCTTACCCCGCCCGTCCGAAGCCGACCGGCTAGATCTGCCCTTAAGCCTACCTTCTAAGTCAACAATCATGGGTTCAAGTCTCTCAACGAAACAGGATGCCTTGCCTATCTGTGGGCGGCTCAATAGGGTATATGCACTCCCACTCCCCCATGGAATATATGATGGCTACCCTCCACCCAGGAAAAGCGCCCCTTCAGGAATTCTGGAGTGCACTCACTCCCATCCCACCCATCCCGCTTAACGATAAAAAAACCAAATGCGACCTTTTCACACGAAGAGCTGTGCTCAGGATGCTTGGGTGTATCCCCTTCCCCCACTGAACGAATATTTTCCGCCGAAGGCGCCGCTCCGATGAAGTATCTACGGCCCGCCCCACGAATATTCCTGGATCCGCCCTGTACCACCGAACTGCTGACATTTCACACGTACACCGCAATATGGACGCTGTATTGAAGGTAACCCAATTTGCCCGTAACACCGGCAATAAAGCCAGTATACTAATGCAGACACATTAACCAGACATTGCTTTCCAGTGCGTCGAGTAGCCAGTTAAATTATTCGTGGTCTTGAAATGGCTATGGCTGGATGCATCTCAGTTCCGGCTACTAAAATGGAAGGGTTTACTGGGGACAAGCTGCAGTTCATAGACGAAAATCCTGCGATTGGAGTGGTTGATGTAGGCCGAATGAGAGCTTCCAAGTTATGCAAAATTTTCATATATCAATACAGGATAATTCGATGTGTTCAGACGGGCCAGATTTTGATCCCGTAGATAACGGATTTCCATGCACAACATTGATTCAGTTACGTAAGGCGAACGCTATCTGAGAAATCTGAGAAACGTCTGTAGGACAATGCGTGCGAAGTATGATAATACCTGGCAATCCAAATTAAATCAGGCCCATTCTGACCTTCACATTTTAGTGACTTGTCATGAAAATATAAAGGTGTGATGGCTGTTCTAAAATTGCCTGATTATTAAAATAACACAACGCGTCTGCCTCTAATAATCTCAAAGCACATATCACACAACCTAGAAGGATTTAGGAACGCGACCGTCATTTGTCATCTGCCGCGGTCTCCAACCAGCAGCCTGCCTGCGACACCGAGATGTATAAATGCATGTGTGTGGCCATATCACACCCCTGTAGCCCATCACATTACACTACTATAATCTGAACCCCGTTACCAGGACCAGTGCTCTACTAGTAAGGTGAGGTAGAATATAGCAGCTGTCGTGAGCGATGCAAAAGACATCTCGATCCGTGGCTCATAGCGTTTCTAAACTCAAGTAGCAACACAACTACTGTCGCTATGTAATTGGGCACCTTGTCAGCAACGTCAAACGAAAACTTTGCAAATGCATACTTGCTATCTGTATTATCACAGACGCACACTTTTTATATAAACTACCAATCTTGAGGTCGTACTGAGAGTATGATACTGCAATCTATCAAGGAATAGCAGCCGGTACACATGGGCGGAGGAAAAAGAAATGCAGGGAACAAGACCTGGCTACAAGAGCAGAAGAAGCATCGTTTCTGCAAATGAGGAGGTCGGAATAGCAGTAGATAGGAACAGTACAAGGCATGAAATGTGCACCACTCTCTGTTTGGCTCTCTGATTCGCTGATGTCACAGAATGAAAATGGCCTAAATTTTTGCGCTTACTAAGTGCACTGGATGTGCAATATTTTGCTGCTTCTATACTATTTTGCAGTTCTCTGTAGCTGTTATAAGTAGTATCCATTTCTGGTGTCTCTGAAAGGGAGAGAGAGAGAGAGAGAGAGAGAGAGAGAGAGAGAGAGAGAGAGAGAGAGAGAGAGAGAGAGAGAGAGAGAGAGAGAGAGAGAGAGAGAGAGAGAGAGCGAGAGAGAGAAGGGCAAACAAGTCATCACACAGGTTCTCAGCATACTGAACCGAAGATAAACAGGTCACCAGGCAGGTTCGCGACACCATCCCCCACCAAGACGCTCGGTCACCACACCTGCAGCGGTCGTGTTGGTGCTATCAGCGGGCTCCACTATCGCGGCGTGTAACGTCACCATCCGGATGCAAATATCAGCGGCTTTTAAATCGCGATACCGCTGGGGCGGCGGCAATCCGCAGAAGCAACTGTGGAGGGCGGAGCCGGTCTGGGGTGGCGCAGAGCGGTTCTCGTCGACTGTGCACTGTGACCTGTGCTGACCCGTGCCCGGCCAGGTCGCCGCCGTGAGAGGTCACCTCCGGAGGTGACCAGCCATCCGCTGTCTGCCTGGTGACGCAGTCCGCCTTCGAAAGCGCGCGACAGGCGGTGCTTCGCCACACCGGCGCAAGGTATTGAACACATCTACCTCGTTTACATGAGCAGGTCAGCCGTAAACGGAAATTTCCGATCCGGTCGATTCGCAAAAGTTCCAATCGCGCGGCCCGTTTACAGGAGCTAGGCAGCCACCTAATCGCATACTTGCGATTTCGCGGCTGACGCAATGTGGCGAAAAGTGTCGAAGATCTGGCGCATTATTTTTGCACCTTTTGCTCACTTGCTTCGAGCAACGGTGCGCTCGGGTAAGAGGTATCATCAGTGATACACAAAGTTCGATGTTGTTCGGCAGAAAGGTAGGGAATCGGCGTACCTGTGAATTCGAAGGATATTGATGGCGAGAGCAGTGACGAGAACGATTGGTATCCAGCTGATGAAAAAATGGGTGTTGAAGCATGACTGCGCGAGGCCCAAGCTGTATTCATGGTTTGGGTCTGTGGACAGAACCCGGTTGAATGCCAAAGAAGCCCTACGGTGTTCATGGCAGGTACGACGGAGAGAACCGTAAATTTTTATCAGCGGCCTTCAGGCTCTTGCGCGGGTGAAGGTGGATCATCATGAATCACCTGGCGGATCAAACGCTTTCACAAATCCGCAAGTTAGAACACTGCTAAATCGTAAAACTCACGGCTGGAGAACGCACTAATAGAGTGTATATCTATCCATTTATGCATATATATATATATATATATATATATATATATATATATATATATATATATATATATATCAAGCATGAATACGCCCGGCACATCACTTTTGAACCAGGACAATTTTGTTCCAAGGAGAGGCCGATATGATAATGCAATATCTTTGTGAACTGTCCAGCTTCTGATCTCATCACCTGCCGCTAGATTACCCAAGGACAATATGCAAATTGATAAAACAATAGCTTCAGCATTCTCCTAATCATATAATGTTCAGAAAGGAATTCAATTGAAATGCAAAGTCAGGTCAAACATGGATGGATCACACGAGGTCAGGTCACCATAGGGCAATAGTTGCCTATCGAATGTCATGTCGATTGATGATGGCGTCTCTGGAATCGAGTTCAGATATGATTTCACGAGGAGCTACAGCATTATGTACGAGATCGCATTATGTAGAATATGCATGCTACACAAAAATACTCGTATGTCATTGTCCTGTGACGCATTTTATTAAACTAGAATGATTTTTACATGGTCTTGGTCATCTCGGCGTGAAACAATTACAATCAAATTATGTTTTCTTCATCCGATACAGAAAAAAACTACTTTGAAAAGTAATCTGACCTTGAATCTCTAGCCTTGATTTTAATAGAAATGTCAAGACAGCATGTTGTGTATCTCGGCGAAAGAAAAACATTATCTGAGTTAGCATTTATTTGTTGCAAATACACCGAATCTCAGCACTTCGAATGTTTTCGAGCGCTCCTTTATTTGACTCGTACTAGGTGTACTAGGTCAATGACCTTTGATCACCCTGATCTGTAACTAGTTAGAAATATGCAGAACGTATCCATAAGAGATTAATTCAATCGTCGTGTCTCTGCGTCCACTCATTCGGTTGCTATCCGGAATCGCCTGATGAGGGAGGGCCTGTAAAGAGCCCTGGCTGTCCGGCTGTCCTCTGTCCCTGGCTGTCCGGCTGTCCAGAGGCGTCAGGCTGCCTCTGTTCATTTTTCCCCAAGTTGTATTCTTAGTGACGAACTTGAGCCGCAAAGGGAGTCTTTACAATCGCCCATGTTATGCTAATGTAATTATTTTCGGCCAACTACCTCGGGCTCCATCGTGACTTTGACTGGCACTTTCACTAAGGAGACAAGTGAGCCAGCCGTATCCATGCGAATCTTGACTTGCACGTGCGACATAAAACAGGAAGCCATGTTTAAAGCACTGCTGATAAGAATTCAGCCCTGCAAACATCAATTCACATGAGCTTACGAATCTGACAAATGCCCAGCGCGCCTCACGTATTCAGGCCGGCCGACAGCTGGCAGCCTATTCACCGACGCGTCGACCGGCAGCTCCCGCTCGGCTCCCCGGCGGGAGGGGGATTTGTCAGCGTTTGCGCTCATCGCGCCGACGGCGCGCGACCTGTGACTGCCGGCCGCGTCGCCGCCGACGCTCGCCGATTTAGGTGGCACGCGCTGATGGCGGCCGCGGCAGTCGGCGACTGATGGCGCGCCTCGAGCGGCGTCGCTGTCGCTGGGGAGCCATCCCTCAGGAGGCTCAATGAGCCCTCTTAGTGTGTTGTACGTGGACGCGGCGGCGGTGGGCGGCGGCGGTGGGCGACGGGTGGTGGGCGACGGGCGGTGGGCGGGGTGGGAGCGCGCTCCGTCTGCTCGTACGTGACGACACGGCCGCAAGGCAGCCGGCGAACGCCGCCCTGGAAGGCTGACGAAAGCGGTTTGGTTAAGTCTGACTTTGACGAATCCCGGCTTGGTCAGTGCCGATGCCAATGTGAAGCTAGCCAGGCCTGCACGCCGAAATATTGTGGCGTTTGCAGATCTAGCTTTGGGTGGATGCGAAGGTCCGACACTACTTGCCGTGTAAAATTCAAATATATTGCAGCAAGTTTGGCAAACGAGCTTTGTATGGTGGTTTTTCAACAGACTCAAGCTGAGGTATCACTTTGTATATGCTAAGGGTAGCCACTAGTCCCATCAATCATCGATTTAGCCATCCCCAGAATCAGGCTGAAGCTTAACCATTTGGTATAACTATGGGAGTACACCAGATACCATGAGCGGTCCGAGGCACCAAACGGTGTGAGGCGGTAAAGGCACCACTGCACCCTGGTGACATCCAAAATAAAAATTCGGATTTCGGCCAGTTTAGTTTTTCGTTTAAATTTTAGATCTTCGGTTTCTGTTATTCCTGTGAAACAAGTAACCTTCCCGTCCTTGGGATTAGTTTTCCAAACCGTTTAGTTACACCTAAGACCAATACTACCACATTGGTGGAAAGGTAACACAATGTATTGGTACATTAAAGGGGAAGGCGGCGACGCTGATTACTTGACAACAGTCTTCCTGACAATCATGAAGTCGGCAAGTATTTCAAACATTTGGACTCGCTTAATCAACTCACCGCCTTCAACGCAATATTATCGTCATAAGCAAACACATTCACAGCATACATCACAAAAACCGCAACAAAAAATAGGAAAAAAACAGCGACACAAAACCTATTTTTCGACGTCATAGCTGGTTATAACGTCTTGGGCTTATGCATTCACAGGCCGGAACATGACTCCCAGGCACGTGTGTGCACACACAATATAAATTATCTGAACCGTGGGCACTGCGTGCGTATGCTATTGCTCCGAGCTCAGAATGTCCACCTTTATCCCGCCCCATCTCTTCGGTCAGATACCCCATCTCGGGAGGTGGGGGGGGGGGGACGAGTGGTCTAGGGGTAAGATGATCGTCTCACAATCGAAAGGTTGTGAGTTCGAGTCTCACCTGTCGCTACTCTTCGCCAGCGACCAATCGGCGTGATAGATTGGCGACGCTACATGACTCAACGGTCGATGTGTCGTGAAATAAAAAACCAACCAACCAACCCATCTCGGGGGAGGTGTTGATAGGAACCCCCTCTAATCTCCAAACTTAGCTTCGCACGAAAACGAAAGAGGTGTAATCGGAAAGCGCGCGTCGAGTAGAGCCCGACACCACCCCCCCAAAAGTTATCCCCAAAAGTGACGTCAGTAGGGGGCCTAGGTGTTTCAGAATTACATCATGTTTTCGGCTCTGGGGTTCAGAGATTTGAAGAAAAAAAAGTAATTTGGAATCAGAAAAGGACAGCGAAATGGACCAGGACCATACAATTTTTAACAACTCAAAAATCCAAATGTATTTTTTTTTTGAAATTTCACAATTTTGAGTTTTCACGTTTTCGTTAATTTTCCTTCTCTAATGAGTATGCGGACCAAAAAACGTTGTTGAGAGTAACTTACCCCAATAAAAATGTTTACTTTAGACAGCGTCTTCGATTTGAACAATATGTGGCAAATATGTAAAGCTGATAAGTAATCAAAAACGGGGAAAATGCAAAATTCCTCGGGTGCGTTTTGTTGCATTCTTGAAGACAACCAAACACTGAACGTTTAATTAGAATATCTCTATCCGTTAACACGCGCCCTGGAGGCCCTCTAAAAATTACGCATACTGGAAGGGGGGCGGATTCAGCCTCCCTAAGATCTCGGCTCCTATTAGGGCTAGAGCAACGAAGTTCGCAGGGTGGATCGGTACGATAGTGAACTCTACTGTGTGCGAATTTCATGACCTTCGGTCAATATCTTCAAGGTCAAATTAGGTAAAAATAACACAATTTTCTGGTTTTGCGTAGCTTGGATTGTCATTGTTATGGATTGCTGTGATTGTGCTTAAATGTTCAGAAATTGGCAATCATGATTCTTTGGACATTACTAATGATGCAATACAGATGCCAGATCCGTCATTTGACCTCAGGTCACCTATATGGGAGCACTTTATTAGGTCAATACCTGCTCCAGTTACCGGAATCTGGCTGCCAACCCGACTGCTCCGTTGGGCGGCTCAGCACAATAGGCTTCGCAAAGAAAGGAGTGAAATACATGAATAAAGCATGGAAAGGATTAGGCGCACAATAACAAACGGTAGATTTCGGGATGTGTATGCAGTAACATGTAAAAGGACATCAATCGCATGACAGTCATCCGCATTTATGACAACATTCCAGTAGACCAAGTTTGTTTCCATTAGCCTGTCGTGAACTTGACCTGACTTGATCTCGGCGACCTAACACGACTTATAAATTATGTAGCATAACAATATGCATCAAACAAGTTGGTAGTGTTGTCAAGAACACTTCTCTTTTCCAAATATACGGGAAGAGCAACAGCGGCGATTTCTGTGGTCTGGCGTTGCGAATTTTTTTTTATTTAACGGTCCCTAACTTGAAAAAATGTTGGGCCGATATTCTTTTTTTTGGCTTTAAGCAATGCGCCGGTCATTTCTAAGGAGGTACGCAAAACAAAACGTGGCGTATATCGGCCGGTACAATATGGAGTTATTTACGACAAATTGGAGGGGTTGGCAGATTTCGCCATCTCCCCTCCCACCCCCCAGGGCGTGTGTTAGCCTGTCATGAACTTGACCTGACTTGACCTCGGTGACTTGACATGATTTTGAAACAGTGTAGCATGACAACGTACATCAAACAAGTCGCTAGTTTTGCCAAGAACACTTCCTTTTTGCTAATATACGGGAAGCGCATCAGCGCCGATATTTGTGGCCTAGCGCTGGGAATATATTTTTACTTTAGCGACCCCTAACTCGAAAATTTTCGGTCGATTTTCATTTTTCTTACTTTAAACAACGTGTCGGTCATTTATGAGTAGGTACACAAACAATGGCGTATATCGGCCGGTAATATCTGGAGTTATGTACGAAAAACCGGAGGGGTGGGCGGATTTCGCCCCCTGCAGGGCGCGTGTTAAAGCGTGTCGACGGGTTGAACTTTTCTTGGAGATGATCTCACTTGAATTAGAATAACTCGTTGTCTCTAGATTACATGACTTCAAAATGTTGATGCAACATGCCAAATTGATGTGAGAAGGTCTACCAAATTTCGGCGCGCTACCGCGCGCCCTTCTTTTCCTATCCGCAGAAAACTTTAGGGGGCGGTTAAGGACCCCCCGAGACGGCGCAGATTGTGAATTAAATTAAAGCTATTTCTGAAAGCCTGATCGAACTGGTCGATGTGTACCGCTGCGTTCCCCTTGAGCCCTATGGGTCCGTAGCCAACTCGGAGAACTCGCTGCGGGTTCTCTTCCTGGAGCGGCCCTCAATAGAAGGGACATCCCAATTCATTCCACGTGCTCTCTTAGCAAGCTGCTAATAGCCTGCGTCATTGCGAAGGGCAACCAATTGGTACAACGTGTCACGCAGAGACGACAGCGCCACAGTAATGTCAAGACGTCGCGACTGAAGTTTCTGGGAAACAATTCCAGTTTTGGAAAAGATTGCATCACAGACGGACAGTAAAAACAGGGACTGAACATCTGACAGAAAAGACGGTAAGCCGCGGGCAGCACTAATCGGGCCCCCGTTTCGCGACACTAGGTATCGTCGCTCACCATAGTTTCCAGACATTTTACCAGAGCCGGAACATTGTTAATAATCACATGTACCTCCCTTTCTTTGTACTGCCAGCGTGTCTCTGAATTGCCGCACGTTCAGGTTTGGCTTCCGCACGAAGCAAAAAGTACAGTGCGCTTTAATACTCGCACATCCGGAGGTCCGCGCCAGCTGCGCACGTCCGGGTGGGGGTGGGGGGGGCAGATGTCTGCCCCCTAAGATCTCTAGAACTATGCTAGCTAGCGACAAACGGAAAACGGCGTTGGATAGCTGGTGACGAGCTCTATCGAAAGTGTTTCGGTCATTTTTTTTTCGCTCAGGTTAACATTCAGGTCACTGGGTCATCATAGGCCGACTTCGACCAGATCAGGTGGGACTCAGATATTGACACATATCTCAGGACCTGTAAGAGATAGAAACAAACGGAGAACGTTATTCGAGAGTCCTTGAAATACGCTACCGACAATAAGCGGTGTAAATTAAGGTCAGGTCGACCGAAACTCAGGTCAAGGTCATGAATACATTACCTCAGATCAAGGGCATGAAGTCGCCTAGGAAAGTCATGTAATGTACCAATCGACACGACTTGATTATACAAGCACAATGACGGTAATTTCAGCCTTCTAGTTCAATGCAGCGCGATATAATGCGCAGAAATGTTTAGTGATCTCAGGTGACCTCAGAGACCTTGGTGAGGTCACTGAGCAAACATATCAGCGGTATCATTGAGCATAGCTTCCAGCTACATGCCACTACTGTTGTGAGATCATTCCGAGAGCAAATATGTAACCAGGAAACATTTGTATATTTTACCGTATCCCTATAATGTAAATCCATGGACGCGACCTTACCTAAGGTCAATGCTACGAAAAAGATCCGATATACATATTATGGTTCCTGATGAGATCATGGCATGTCATAAGTTTGAAATCAATCGCCCAATTATTGTGGAAGTTACGCCACCTAGAACTCCGAGTGTAGTTGGGTCACTTCACTTGACCTGGCGACCTGACCTGAGATGACCCAGGATTAAATATGTATGAGGATATGTGGAAAAGACCAATGAATAGCTATGCGAGGTTTGGCCTTGCTAACCCGATTAGTTTGGCGGCAAATGAGGAAAAACCGGAGGGGCGCGGGTTAAGCTTCGTGATAAAAACGTGTAGAACGCTCGGACACCGCAAGAGAGCGCCGTACCTCAGACACCTTTACCCCATCCACGAGCACAAGGTTCAAGCGGTGCACAAAACAGTAGATGAAGTTAGCATTCGGATACTCGTCCTTAATCGTAGCCTACACGCCGTTCTCCTCCCCGCTCATGACGCTCGCACCATCGTACGCCTGTGCGACGAGTTTTGACTCCATCCC
Source organism: Imbricaverruca yamaguchii (assembly GCA_034440575.1). NCBI lineage: Eukaryota > Metazoa > Arthropoda > Thecostraca > Neoverrucidae > Imbricaverruca > Imbricaverruca yamaguchii. The sequence continues at coordinate 1,937,226 of JAOTOL010001635.1, forward strand.
CTGATATGTACGGCATATCTTCAGTATGACTTGAGGGATAGCATTTGCGTCACAGCTACCAGACGCCGAGTGAAACCCATGGAATAATTCTCGGATGTTACTGTCCACATCCCGAAAGGTGATGGCTACCTGTTACTGGGTCCGTCGCTTCGTTGGCGCCGATTGCCAAACCATACATTTCGGTGATTTCGGCATCGACGACATCGCTCAGCACAGGGTGGATACACTGGATAAGGTAATTTTTGATGTGGTTCGACGTGCCCTTAAAAGTTTAATAAACCAACTAGGCGGTTATTAATGGTTTGGTCGTCCTCCTTCGGTAACTCCAATGTTTCAATGAAGTTTTCCCTGTTCGCACTGTCCTCAGACTCGTGCCCACGGAATGCATGCCCCTGCTTAGCCAGCAGCATGACGGTAGAAGTTACCCGTTTCAGCACAGCGCGGATGTGGTACACACGTTCTTTGCGTGCCTGCTTGGCAGTTGAGTTGACCTGATCGGCAATCTGTTGCGTGCCCCGGGAGTGGTGAAGCTGAAGAACAGCGTGCAGATGGCCACTGCATTTTTAATGAGCAAGCATGTGTGAACTATGGTTCTTCAGATCTTTGAAACCATCCCTTTTGCACGCTGCCGACACCTCGCCCGGTTGTAAGAGGAGACAGGGCCAGCATGGAAGACTGTTTTCACCTTCAGCTGGAGCTGTGAGCCACGCCTTCTTTGACAAGATGTCGTCATTGAAATTATGCTTCACCTTCCCTCACTAAAAGGAGAAGAATAAGAACGGTTGAAGGATGCAATACTGCCAGCAGGGTGAAAAACAGTTAAATATTAACAGATATAAATATTATTTGAATCTTCCAAATGCAATGAGGCGCATCGGTTCGGGCTGCAAAAGGACTTTCAATGCATTGTACTAAAAGAGGGCTTGGCGAAAGTCTTGTGCAAAATAGAGGGCGCGCATGAAAGACGGAAAATGAACCTGAATTATGATTTGGGGTAGTCAATTATGAGTTCATAATTATGAGTTCGGTAGTCGGTATGATTTTGCCCCCCCCTACTATTCACCAAAAAGAGCTCGTTTTCTTCCTTGGAATGCTTGGTTAGGTCATTAGAGTATGTTGCATATTTCTTTCTTTTGAAAATTATTTGCATGCCCCAATACTCTTTATCCAACTCAAGCCTCCGTTCTGATGTCATTTTGGCTGCTGATGAGAAATATGGATTTGGAAAGGAAATGAGTGGTCACATTGTGTTAACCACATTCATAAACCTTGTGTTGGAGAAAATAATTTCAAGAACGCACAATTGTCTAAAGCTGCAAATCTAGTGCCTAATGATTCATTTTACAAATCTTCCAAATTCATATTTTTTCAAAATCGTTCATAAAAACTAACCTTGACAACCTTTAAAATGTATGTATGCTCCTCTAGTGAACAATCTAAACTGCAATGATACGGAACATGATTTTTGTTCACTAAGAAATGGAATCATAGGTGATCACATTTGGAGATGGGCTACATCACTCCAATTTGTTTACCAACCAAGCTTCCTCGGTACTTACCTGTCCACCTGATGGGTAAATGTACTAATTCATGGATTCTGAAGACCAGCCTAAAGGTGAAGATCATTTGACCACATCAAACCTAATTTTGAAGCTAGGATCAGGTCAAAAGGCCAGTACAATATGCATATATTAACAGATCAAAAAGCAGGATTTGATTCATTTGACAGGGCCAAGCGTAAGTGTGAAACTTCCAACTCATTCGATTGGGAAACCTCAACACTGAAGCATAAGCTTAGAGCACCATTATCCTATAAAAGGTTTATATTTTTTACAAGTTGTTAGTGAAGACCAATTTACTCCCCAACTGGCTACATCAACATTGGCGAGCTGTAGCTACGATGCACACCACCCCCTCCGTCCTGATCCGCCAGGCATGGCGATTACAGAGGTGAATAAACACGTCAAAGCTCAATTTAAGAATACACTGATTCTTAATATGCTTCTTAGTCGAGGTCTCATTCGTAGCGTTTTTCAGCTCCCGTACCTCATTAGGGCATTGGAAACAATGCTGGTTGTGAAGGAAAATGTGCTAGACATGGAGATATCGAGGCTCGCGTTATGATGAATGTTTCAGGCCAGTTGTACAGCGGTTCAAAATTTAGCATGCAAATCAGAATATTATTTTCCCCAGTTAATGCAAACCACTTATTCATTTTTCTCCCTCTAGTCCTTCAACTTCGCTATTTTCCATAAGACAAAAATAATGTTTTGCACACAGATCATGCATAAAACATTCATTCCAATTATGCTCAGGTGTGGAGCTGCCATAAACGCCTTACTGATGGGACAGCCCTGTCAAATACACATTGTTTTCGGGGAAACTTTGGCCACCAAAAGGAGCATATGATCCCCATAAACAACTTCACGAAGTGGCACCCACCGGTGTTGATCTCCTAAGGTCATTTTGTAGGGGGTGATGCATGAAAGTCATGAGCAGGCCGAAATGGATTTGGGAAGGAGCACACTTCATTGACTCCCATATCAAAGTCAGACTTATTAGTTGAGAGTAAAGCCAATATTGAGCCAATTTTCGTCTCAAAATATGTAAAACAACACCCCTAGCGGCATCCGTGGGCTCAAGGTCAAGTAAAGAACTTATTGTAGTTAAGATGTAACAACATTAAGCATCCGAGGCGAAACATTCTGCTTTAACATGCGCTCTGGAGGGCCTCGGGAAATTACGGGCACTGGGGGGAGGGGGCGCATTTCACCCCCTTACGATCTCGGCTCCTACTGAGGCTAGAGCAAAGAAATTCGCAGGGTTGATGGGCACGATAGTGAACACCATTGTGCGCAAACTTCACGACTTTAGGTCAATATCTTCAAGGTAAAATGAGGTCAAAATTGCAAAACTCTGGTTTTCCGTGAACTGGCTTGTCATTGTTATGGATCGCTATGATTGTGTTTAAATGCTCCAAAATTAGCATTAATGATGTTTTTGACATTACTAATGATGCAATACAGATGCCGGATCCGCCATTTGACTTCAGGTCACCTATATAGGAGTATTTTAGCAGGTCATTACCTGCTCTAGTTACCGGAACCGGGCTGCCCACCCGACTGCTCCGTTGGGCGGTTCGGCACAATCGGCTTCGCAAAGAAAGGAGTGAAATACATGAATAAAGTATGGAAACGCTTAGGCACACAATGACAAACATTAGATTTCGGGATGTGCAGGGAGTAACATGTAAAGTGACATCAATCGCATGACAGTCATTTTGATTTTTGACAACATTCCAGTTAACCAAGTTTGGTTCTTATCGCCTGTTATGAACTTGACCTGACTTGACCTTGGCGACCTAACATTAAAATTAAATAATATAAAAAAAAAAAAAAAACAAAAAATATATTTTTTTAAAATTTTGCCAATATACAAGCGCATCGCGCGATTGTGGTCTGGCACTGGGAATTGTTTTTTAATTTAACGGCCCCTAACTTGAAAAGTTTTCTGCCGATTTTCATTTTTCTTACTTTGAACAATTTGCCGGTCATTTCCAAGTAGGTACGCAAAAAAGGCGTGTATCGGCCGGGACAAGATTGAGTTATGTACGAAAAGTCGGAGGGGTGGGCGGATTTCACCATCCCCCCTCCAGGGCGTGTGTTAACCTGTCATAAACTTGATCTGACTTGACCTCGGTGACCTGACATGAGTTTGAAACAATATAGCATAACAATGTACGCCAAGCAAGTCGCTAGTTTTACCAAGAACACTTCCTTTTTGCCAATATACGGGAAGCGCATCAGCGACGATATTTGTGATCTGGCGCTGAGAAAATGTTTTGACTTTAGTGGCCCCTAACTCGACAAATTTTCAGTCGATTTTCATTTGTCTTCCTTTAAACAACGCGCCGGTCATTTATAAGCAAGTACACAAACAATGGCGTATTTCGGCCGATAAAATCTGGAGGTATCTACGAAAAACCGGAGGGGTGGGTGGATATCGCCCCCCTCCAGGGCGCGTGTTAATTAAGGAAAGGGAAGCAGACCATCTAATTTAGCCAATCAAACCGTCTAGGATTTCAAAGCATACCTTTACAATCAGCGCCACAGGGCTAACGCTGTGTTTGCAAGGACAGGGGTTGGGCCCAACGCTCCAGGACGAATTCAATTTCGCGCTCCCACAGATAACTCTTATCAATAAGATTCTGAATGAAGTACGAGATGGCGATGGTTCAATTTTTTAGATTTATATTGTCTCAAGCACACCCTGCGAATGTTAGCCGTTTAGAGCGGATAAGGTTTCGAAATTGGAGAAACATTTTCAATTGCCCCCTCCCCAAAATCAGATTTCTAGATCCGCCCTTGTCTAGGTCACCGCTGCTCCAGTCGACGGGGTGAACACGTGTTGACAGGCCACTGGCGACGCCTTTGTGCGGGCAGATATTGGCCGTCGGGGGCCAAGAAGGCTGACACGGCTATCGACGCTTATCTGACGGCGGCCGGCGGCGGGACGTGGGGGCCCCCGGGAGCGTGCGATACGCCCCCGCCAGGAGAGGGACGCTCCACTTCGCCCGGCGGGGGCGGGCCCGGTGCCCGGTGTCTGGCTGGAACTGGCGCCTAATGCACCGCAGGGGCGGCCGCCGCCGGCTGGCCCGCCAGGCGGTGATTGGTCGCGGACGGCTGGGCGCCGACCTGGCTGTGTACCGCTGTCGGACGGCTGGGCGCCGACCTGGCTGTGTACCGCTGTCGGACGGCCGGGCGCCGACTGCACTGCTGTCGGACGACTGGGCGCCGACCTGGCTGTGTACTGCTATCGGACGGCTGGGCGCCGACCTGGCTGTGTACTGCTATCGGACGGCTGGGCGCCGACCTGGCTGTGTACTGCTGTCGGACGGCCGGGCGCCGACTGCACTGCTGTCGGACGGCTGGGCGCCGACCTGGCTGTGTACTGCGGTACAGCCTGCACTGGTGTCACATCCATGCGACCCATCCTATTCTGGTGTCACATCCATGCGACACACCCTGTGTCACATTCATATGACGCACCCACAGCTCTTCTGGCTGATGCTCGCACGCCCGCCCTTGGCCTTGGCGCCTCAACTCCCGTTATATATCCAAAGAATGTGGTTTGTCATCGCTCACAAGAAATCACAAAACAACCTCATGAATCGGCACACCTCCTTGGTCGGGCTAGCTCCTGCAGGAGACTGCGACAGATCTCGCAACAGATCAAGTCACCGGCGTGCCGGCTTCTCCCGGGCCGAGTAATTGGACCGCCTGACGAAGATTCCGAGGTGACGAATTAAAGCCAGCAGCGAAAATGAATGTGACGCAACGACTTCGAAAGGATGACGTACGGGCAGCAATGCCTACAATACGTCTGTACCGCGGTCTAAATATCACCGTACTGGTCAGCATACGGCTGTTCCGGAGACCTGTGTAGCACGTAGCCGGTGGCTCTGGTGGGCAAATCCGCTGTCGAGATCAGCCGACACTATCAACCCCACTGATCACAACTTGATCCCTCAGTTGCGCTCAATCAGAATCAGGACAGCCTGGGCAATCTTGGCATACAGAGCACCGCCCCGCCCCCGCTCTCGCCATCAGCCTGAGTAGTCTTGCACTCGGCCTCCGTATGCTCCTGTGCTCAGTCTGAGTTGAAATAGTCCGATTTGAGACAAGCGTTCCCCATGCGTTCCGCTCCGACACCGGGTGGGGACGGCATCCTGTCCGGTGAAGCTCGCCAACGCTAACCAGCCACTGCATTCGTAATGCTTTGAGTGGGTGGAGCCCGCTGGGTGGGTGGAGCCCGCTGGGTAAGTGGAGCCCGCTGGGTAAGTGGAGCCCGCTGGGTGTGTGGAGCCCTCTAGGTGGGTGGAACCCGCTGAGTGGGTGGAGCCCGCTGGGTGAGTGGAGCGCGCTAGATGGGTGGAACCCGCTGAGTTGATGGAGCACGCTGGGTGGGTGGAGCCCGCTGGGTGAGTAGAGCCCGCTGGGTGAGGAGGGTGGACGGAGCACGCTGGGTGGGTGGAGCCCGCGGGGTGTGTGGAGCCCGCTGAGTGAGTGGAGCCCACTTGGTGAGTGGAGCCCGCTGGGTGAGTAGGATGGGTGGAGCCCGCTGGGTGGATGGAGCCCGTTGGGTGAGTGGAGCCCGCTGGGTGAGGAGGGTGGATGGAGCCCGCTGGGTAGGTGGAGCCCGCTGGGTGTATGGAGCTCGCTGGGTGGCTGGAGCCCGCTGGGTGAGTGGAGCCCTCTAGGTAGGTTTAACCCGCTGAGTGGGTGGAGCAGGCTGGGTGGGTGGAACCCTCTAGGTGGGTGGAGCCCGCAGGGTGTGTGGGGCCCGCTGGATGTGTTGAAGCCCTCCGGGTGTCTAGCTGAACCAATGAGCACGACTGCCATCCAAGTCCGACGACTATTTTCCACAGGCTGTCGGCGAACTGCGGTCCACACAGAGTAAATAGGTCTGGTCCGGCGCCGGCGCCAAGTGCACTTCACGTGACTCGGCCTACTCCGTCTTTTCCAACGAATAGTTAACAATTAACATGGATTCGGAATTAAGGTCAAAAGGTTTTCCAGATTGCCTGTACTTGGTTCCCAGTGAAGTGGCATTCACAGATCATGCAATTCGCACATACATGTTCAAACCGATCTGGATGTGAAAAGCACAGCTTTTGTCGTAGCTTTTGTCAATAGGCAGTGCAAAACATCGTGTCGCAAGGTCCTGTCAAACATCCCAGTATGCAACAGAATGTCCAAAGAACTATCTCTGCATTAACACTCACACTATTGCTGGGCGGGCGATGCGACGTACTCTGATATCCGTGCGATCTGTCATCGACGATTAAAATATTTCCCTCAAATGATGCAGAACAGTAGGCATATTCTTCATGGATTTTTCCAAGAAAGGACTAGGTCGTGCCAGGTCGCGGAAAAGTGAGTTTAGAGAAGCGACACATTCGGTAGTTTTTTGTGTGCTATCGCAGATTTTCACTTTGCAGCATCGAGTCATGACTTCGCGTGCACAATGTTCGGCACTTGATTGAGGGCACTGGACATTTTAGGCTGCGATGCAAAGGTAGGTTATTAGCCTTCGCATGGTATTGGAGTGTTGACCTGGATTAACATCTAGTTGCATTTTTGGGATTGACGAAATGTTGTGTTGCAGGCTTTGATCATATATATACGCATATATATATATATATATATATATATATATATATATATATATATATATATATATATATATATATATATATATATATATATATATATATATATATATGTTATATATATATATATATATATATATATATATATATATATATATATATATATATATATATATATATATATATATATATATATATAATTATATATCCTGAACCACATGATACATAACATTTCGGATACCGGCTTTCTTTCCAATCGTCTGGTGACATCGCCAAGTTGACCGGATCCCAACCTTGATATGCACCTCTAAATGTAGCATGCAGACGTAGGTTGTATCACATAACACCCAGGAATACACAGCGAACGCCTCACCCGCAAGCCATCTATTTTCGCCACTAAAGCCAGAGTTAACGTTAATTCTGCTTTCATCAAGTCAATATCGTGATATGACAGCCGTGAGCTCTCATTTTAAACCATACTTGACTACACATCAGTGCTGATCGAACTGTGCAAATACCTCAACATACAAATCGCAATGAGAACACTCAGTGAGCAGTCGTGCTTGCCAGCTGATGTAGACTGTTCAGTGCTTCTCTGGACTGAACGTGACCGCCAACTGTTGCCGTCCGTCCGTGCTGGTATGCACGTGATGTCATCACCATCACTCTGCCAGTGCCCGTGCTCTGAGTCTGAAGCGGGTGGTGGGACGATCTCGGCGAGCGCGACAGATAAGGCTATCGCCGACGATTACTCAGCCGCCGAGACAACAGCTTGCTCTGTGGCCGACCGTTGAGCCCTCAGTTAGATCCGGTGAAGGTGCTGCCGGCTACGGCGAGCGCGCAATCAAGGCATCGCCGACAAAATGCAACTCACCAATCTTTCACCCAACTGTGTGATCTGCAATCGCAATTGGAAGATCACCAATACCATTGGCGTTGCAAAGTACTCCAAGCTATGCAATTTGAGCAGTCGTACATAGGTGCTGTAAGGTATCACTGGCAAGCCCAGCAAACATCTTAGACTTATCCTGGAGGAATGCAAGACAGCTATGGTTTTACTTACTGACATCGTTGCAGAAATGTTTTTGTGTGTGTGTGAAAATACATATTTATGAAATGCCATGAATAATGGCTACACTACCTAAGAGCAGCCCCTGGCGGAGGTAGATGACTGGATTAGCCCTTCCTTGATAAGCGAGTGGAAGGTACCCCATTGGCTTAAATCGCGCCGTCTCGGGGGGCGTCTTCAACCGCCTCCCTCAGATTTTTTTCGCGGATAGTGAAAGACGGCGTGCGACAGCGCACCAAAATTTAGCATACGTTTTCCCACATTAATTTGGCATGTTGTGTCAAACTTTTGGAGTCAGTTCATTTAGGGTGAACGAGTTAATCTTTGTTAAGTGAAGTCACCTCCAAAAAAGTTCAACCAGTCGTCACGCTTTAACGGGTACAGATATTTTAATGAAACTTTCAGCATTTGTTTATCTTTAGGGCTGCAACAAAACGCACAAGGGGAATTGTTCATTATTTCCGTTTTTGATTACTTATAAGTTTTGCATATTTGCCTGTTAAAGTTCCAATCGAAGTTTCGGGCTAAAGTAAGCATTTTCTGTTAGTGCAAGTTGACTGTTAAAATTAAAGTTGCAACAACGTTTTTTGTTAAAGTTTTTTGTTAAAGTTTTTTTTGTTAAAGTTGCAACAACGTTTTTCTGTCCGCTCCACCTATTAGAAAAAGAAAATAAAAGAAAACTTGAAAACTAAAAACTTTTAAATAAAAAAATGTTTTGGGTGGACGAAAAAATATTGTCCTCGTCTATTTTGCGGTCCTTTTCCGATTCAAAATGACTTTTTTTCAAATATTCCCCAAAATGAACTCACCAGAGCCAAAAACACGATGTAAGTCGTGAAAAACTAGGCCCCCATGTGAAGCCACTTTTCTGGAAAACTTTTATCGGGGGATGTGTCGGGCCATACTCGTCGAGCGCTTTCTGATGACATCTCTTTCGTTTTCGTGCGACGATTAGTTTGAATATTAGAGAAGGGGTCCTATCAACCCCCACGAGACGGGGTGTGAGGATCTGACCGGAGAAACCGGATGGTTAAAATTGCTTTGATTCTGCCTAGTCCCATGATGTACCACATTTCCGGGCTACTCGAGTTTTTTTTTTTGCCAGAGATTCAAGACAATATCAGTATGTTGACATGACCTCAAGTGACCTTACCGTCGGTCAAAATGCAACTTTGAGGCGTGCTTCGGGCTCTCCGTGATCAGCGCTTTTTAATGGTGTTTTGCATTTTTTCCTAGATTATGCAGGTCAGACGTCAGTAGGATGGGCTTTCAAGATCACCATCCCCCTCTGCCTGAGAAAGGCGGATTTTCCGGTCGGCTTAGTGATGGCTAATCGAAGTGCTGTGGTCTGGGGAAGTAATTACCGCACTTGATTCGGAGGATGAATAATTCACATCAACATGCTATTACAATTATTGATACAAAGTCATGTCCATTATGCAAATGAACTAATTGTCAAATATATAAGTATCGATTTCCCTGACATCATTGGTGAATAATGCCGTTGCATCTTTCAAAGCTTCCCTAACCAACTTCAAAAGTCTACATTTTCTTAGCTAGACATTAGCAGCACCTTTCTCCGATATATCCCAACTACACCATCAGGGCAGATTCAGAGATTGGCAACATGCTGAAGTACATTTTTTTTTCTGACGCAAATTTCATGATACGTTGGTTACGTTTTACTTCACCAAAAAACTTGTAATACAATATCCTGTTCTCAGTTTTACATAATTTAAGATGTACTTAGTTCTATCTATTGGCACTAGATCATATCAAACCACTGATGTTAGATCGCCTAAATCTGCTGATGTTGGATCGCCAAGCATCATTACGGGACTGAGATAGTCCACATCATCTGCAACATGAATGTTAACGGGCAATAACTTTTAGAATTAAGTTGTTTTTGATATTCGCTTCTATACTCTTTGTTAATCTACGACAATGGATGTTCGGCAACAAACATCTGCTGAATTTTGGAACCAAGCATAAGATGAGCAAAATTCGACGAACTGTGTGGTAGGGTGCAGTCGTGGCTTTTTCTGCACCATCCCACTTGGGTTCTTCGTACCGCCACTGTAGAGACATCGTTACCTGTATTGAATCCAAGCAGAATGTGACACCACTGGGAGAGCAATCGAGAAATCGATCTCGGTTACTGGGCTTCACGTCGATGCATTAGCAAAGCCGGAGACTGTACCGATGAACGCGGTGTAATCTGGTCATCCGTCCGACGAGCCGTGACCCACTGCTCGAGCTGGCCGCGCGCGCATCTCGAGTGACCCACTGCTCGAGCTGGCCGCGCGCGCATCTCGAGTGACCCACTGCTCTGCTCGAGCTGGCCGCGCGCGCATCTCGAGGACCCACGCCGCGCGCGCGCATCCCGGTTCGTGACCCACTGCTCGAGCTGGCCGCGCGCGCATCTCGAGTGACCCACTGCTCGAGCTGGCCGCGCGCGCATCTCGAGTGACCCACTGCTCGAGCTGGCCGCGCGCGCATCTCGAGTTGCGAAGTGTGCGTCAAGTTTCAGGCAATGACGAATACAGCAACACCGTTTTCGACAGAATTACACGAAGCATGCTTGACAAGCTTTTACATCGTGCTGGCCAGGACACACATGGCACTGCTAACGACATCGCCATCTTCAATGCAAACACCATCATACCTTCTTGGAAGAAGGATGAAGGCCATCCGCGACGTGATGAGGAGCACTATGCTCATCCAACCAGACCACGCCGAAGACGTCATCTCGCAGCATGCGCAACGACAGTTCAAGCTCACCACACTGAAACATGCCGATGTAGTATACCGCTTCAGATGTACTGCCGGGGACTGTGCAACCAGCAACGTCTGCTACATTGGTCATACAAGCACGACACTGCCACCGCCTGACCATTCATCTCCAGGACGGTGTCCCCAAAAACCACCTCGGAGAACACCACGCAGTACCGATCACCAGAGCCATGCTGACAGGTAACACTTATATCATCTTACACTGTCAGGACAAACGGCAGCTGTTTGCAGCTGAAGCAATCTACATCAGAGACACCACACCAATCATGAATGCGCAAAGCAAGACATTGATTCTGTATACACACTTGGTTCTGCACGACACATCTTTAGCTGCATAACTGTGCAGTAAAAGTGAGTCTGAACGTGGTGTCCTATCCATTTCGGAATCCGAACTCATGAAGTGCCTGGATAAAAACTGTTCGTGAAATATGTGATAATTTTGTGTTGGTGTATCTGTTCTGTGTATCTGCGTGATCTATAGCCAAGGCCTATCGAGTCAGGTTTGACAATACCGTCAGCTGTTGAAGTGTCGTTTAGCTACATATATAACGCGTGCGACGATGGTGATCGATATCAGTTGTATATTTGTGCGCGCACTACCTTAGCTAACTGCAATGCACAATTTTATTGGCAATGGCATAATTTGCTTTGGCCGAAGCGGTTTCGAATTCCGTCGATCAATCGCCGAATTTGCTTCAGCCAAATTAACCGGTCGAAAATGGAATAAGCACACTTTCTACCAAGCCAGCCAAGCTCCCGTGGGAGGCAATTGATATGGTGGATTTAAATTCAGCCATGTTATGTACAGTTGCGTTCCAGGAAAGCTATTATGTTTATTTTCATAACAATTATGCTCTGTGATTTGCTAATTAGGCGCATGCACAGAAAGAAACGATATCGATCACAATCACCACAAGCGTCACATATTAGCTAAGCGATACCCCCAACAGCTGATTTCCATTGTCCAGGCTTGACCTATGTCGTTCAATTAATTCATTCTTCAAGATGATTTACATTGTTTGAACCGTCAAAAATACCAGCATAAGGTAACTAATCACGCAATCTATCTACTTTCTGGGTGGCTTTATAACATATTTGTATCGTTTTCACGCTTGCTTTCTTTGGCAATCTTCTGTATAACATCTCCAACTGGACAACGAAAAGTTATCCAAAACCTATAAAATGTGTATATAAAGAATAGAAAGAAGAAATACGCAGACATCGCTGTCGTCTTTAACGTTATATATATATGTATATATATATGTACATATATATGTGTATATATATGTGTGTATTATATATGTATATATGTTCGTGTGTGTGTGTGCGTGTGTGTGTTCGTGTGTGTATGTACCTGTGTTCAGATATGCACATACGTAATATGCATATGATGCACATGCAATGTGTATGGTGGCGGAAAATGAGGCAAGTGTTGCGGCGTCAGGAAATGGACGGCGAAGGTGGGCACAGCGATAGCTGACAGGATGGGACGTAACGAGAACGATTAGGAACAGAGACGATACAGTCGTAAGCGCCGGTAATAGTAGCCGGTAGTGGGTCGATAGAATAGTAGTTAGTAGGTCGGTGATAGTAACACGGACTGGAAGGTACAAGGTAACACTGGGGTCACAACACGAGAGTGAAAACTGCAACGTTTACGGTCGTTGCAGTTTTGACGCTTCCTTCGCTGTGCCACAAGGCACAGCGAAAGAATCGGCCAACTCCTTGGGACTCGGATGGCGCAAAGGTTCAACGTGCACACCAGCCACAAACAAGTGGCTAATCGGGATGGGTCGTTGAACAGTGATGTGATGCAGGCTTCCTCCTGACAATGCATCGTTACGCTGATTGTCGGGCAATGTTTGAATGTTACGTGATATGACATGATTGTCTCCTTTTCAGATGTTTGGTTTGGTGGCACTCATCGGTCAGCTGCTCTCCGCAGTTTTACAGCATGCTCTCGGTGCGGTTTGGTGGACATGGGAGCAGGCGTATCGTCTATGGAGCTATTTGCTGCATGGTTTCTTCTCTCAAAAGCAAGGTAGGTACGCCGCATGCCCGGGACCTGGGAACGCATGGCACTGCTGGCAAGTGAAACAAAATAAATGGTCAGCCAGTGAAGATTGAAAAAGACGTCAAAACCAGGCCAGATTTCCAACGTAAAATATGCGTGGTTTTAACACCAATAAGGGGCATCGCGGAATACTATTTTCGACAGGATTATAAGTACCTTTGTTGGTTAATCTTTTGCGTCACAAAACAAAATAACGGTATGGTGATGCGTTCACAACGCCACGCTTTCAGCTCATGATATGCGGTACATTCTTGTCCATCGTCATAGATGGGGCCGTTGACAACATTAAAGATGGCGAGGACGTTTTGACCACGTTATTAACCAGGCTGAAATTTCAGACTTTTTTAATATAATAACTAGCTGTCGATTATTCTCATTCACCGAGCATATTTTGCTATGAATGCTAACGGATCATTGGGTTCACTTGAGGTTGAGCCCCTTTACCTCATAATCCAGGCTCGTGCAGCATCACCTTTTCTATGCACAGCGCATTGTGTGCCCGCATGGATTGAAAAGCAATTGCAAGGATGTCCAGTCTTGACGGCAGGTGTGGCCAGCCGTCCTATTTTGCAGCCCGATGCTACTTTGAATGTTTCGGCCCTCAGGATGGAGACACTACAAATGGCGTGCTGTGACGTTTTGTGTGACATGTAGGCTAACTGACGTGTCCAATAGACAGCAGCTGTCTATAACCCGGCGGTCACTGCGGTGTGCTGACTCACACGAGTCGCAGGGGGCCTTGTCTCTTCGCAATCAATGAACCAATTACGCCGATGTGAACGACATTCGATAGCTTCAGAGCTTTGCTCGAGAGAGTACTTTTTGTTTACGTGGAGGGGTTATTGGTTAGGTCACAGATTCTATCAAGTAAAACGATTTGGCTGTTTTTTTAGCCCGTACCTTTAACGGAAATCGGAGAATTTGGGTAATATATAAGTTCAGTTGTGTTTGAATCCGTGTCGTTTGTGACATACATTGCCCATGTAATCCCTGTTTGGTCTTAAGTCAAGTAAGGTTGCATGAGAGGAAGAATTAGAATCGCAGTTTTCGTTATGATGCATTGCAAACAAAATAATGCATTTTCTAGATCATATTTCTTTAGGGATCTGACATGAAACTTGCATAAATATTCATATATGCTAAGGGATTTTGCGTTTCTGGATAATGTAGCATGACGCCTATGAGGTCACGTCAAGCGATAATAGTTCACGGATTGCAAAAGTACGCATTTCTACCGTGGAGGCGAAGCAAATCGGTTCGTTTCTTGCCAAGACTAAGGGATCAATGTGGTCCGGCACACCAACCAGCCGAGCAACCTAACCAACATTTTAGTAGAGGTGCAAATATTTGTATTTGTTGCACCTATTGGTCAGAGTCGCACACAGGGCATAATTTTGAAGGTGGGTAGTGTTCACTTTCTAAAAAAAGCTTATGAAATGAGCATGCATGTAATATAAACCAACGAACGATTCTAATAGCAGACTTGCAGGATTTCTTCCTACACTTTAACACGTCTAACCCAGGAAATACTTTTACTTTCTATTACAGAATGAATCGTCTTGGAGAAGGTATGGCTGTGTTGAGATGCACCTCGTGCGGGTGCCCCACCGGTATTTATATTAAAACAAATAGCGTTCATCGAGGAGTAGGAATTATGCGGAGTTGGAAAGTGTACGGTTATACGGAGTAGGAAAGTGAGCAACCTTATGCTTATCGTAATGGAAAATGAATGTGGCTTCGGTAAAAACCATACATTTCGACAGCGAGACTGTATCAACTGTGACTGCGGACGGGCTATAACCCTCCGGTCCGAATAAGCATTGAATGAAGGAGCCCGAATGCTAGAGGTGCACAAAACGCCAAGAATATCACCTACAAGCATTCAATCCAATACATCTGTCACATTTAGAAATAAGCCAAAATTTGGGTTTTTTCGGCGATTTTGAGACCCTTGACCTGGCTCAAGATCACGCAAGTCCAAACCGCATGCCTCTCGTACACAGTCGATCGTTTGGTGTAGCCTTCATGAAGATCGAGCCAGCGGCTGCCGAGATCGCCCATGTCTCCGAGATGGTGTCTGTCGGTGCATCTGAGATGGTGTCTGATTTTTAGACCCTCTCGTTGGCAGGTGCCTGTCGTACGTCGTTTCTCATACAAACATTTTGGATCTGCGCCGCAATCAAACCCTATCAATTGTCATGGGGAATCTGCGACAGCCTGCTGCACCATGGAGCTGGCTGAGTGCAGCCGATATTGTGCGCCGGGATATGTCCCACAAGAGTTAGCGCTGCCAAATATCCTGTTCTGAAATTGCAGTGATAATTTAACGAAATATCAGCTAATAGCTCCTGAAATGACCAAAAATGAACTGTACATGAAATATGTTTGCATGAAAATGTCTTTCTTGAAGTGATTCTTGTTAACACGCGTCCTGGAGGAGGGGGGTCGAAATCCGCCCACCCCTCAGGTTTTTCGTAGATAACTCCCGATTTTACCGGCCGATATACGCCATTGTTTGTGTACCTGCTTAAAAATGAACAGCACGTTGTTTAAAGAAACAAAAACTAAAATCGACCGAATATTTTATCAGCGCCAGACCACAAATATTGGCGCTGATGCGCTTGCCGTATATTGGCAAAAATGAAGTATTCTTGGCAACACTAGATACTTTTTTGATGTGTATTGTTATGCTACATTGGTTCAAAGTCACGTCAGGTCACCTTGGTCAAGTCAGGTCAAGTTCATGACAGGTTAACAAACGTTCTGGATGGGTGGAGGGCGAAATCCGCCCACCCCTCCGATTTTTCTTACACAACTCCATATTGCACGGGCTGATATACGCAATTTTTTTCCGTACCTGCTTAGAAATGACCGGCGCATTGCTTAAAGCAATAAAAATGAAAATCGACTGAAAACTGTTTACGTTATTGGCCGTTAAAGTTTAAAAAATAAATATCAGCGCCAGACCACAAATATCTGCACTGGTGCCCTTCCCGTATATTGGCAAGAGGGAAGTGTTCTTGACGACATTACCGACTTGTTTGGTGCATATTGTTATGCTATATAATTTAAATGTCATGTTAGGACGCTGAGGTCATCATGACAGGCTAATGGAACCAAACTTGGTCAACTGCAATATCGTCATAAATGGAAATGACTATCATGCGATTGATGTCACTTTGCATGTTACTCTCTACACATCTGGAAATCTACTGCTTGTCGTTGTGTGACTAAGCGTTTCTATACTTTACTCATGTATTTCACTCCTTTCTTTGCGAATCCGATTGTGAGAGCCACCCAACGGAGCAGTCACGGGGGCAGCCCGGTTCCGGTAACTGGAGCAGGTAATGACCTGATAAAGTACTCCTAGATATGTGACCTGAGGTCAAATGGCGGATCTGGCATATGTATGGCATCATTGGTAACGTCCAAAACATCATTAATGGCGACTTTGGAGCATTTAAACACAATCACAGCGATCCATAACAATGACAAGCCAAGCCACGCAAAACCAGAAAATTTTGTTATTTTGACCACATTTGACCTAGAAGATATTGACCTAAGGTCACGAAATTTACACACAATAGAGTTAACTGTCGTGCCCATGCACCCTGCGAATTTCGTTGCTCTAGCCTTAATGGGAGCCGAGATCTAAGGTGGGCTGAATCCTCCCCCCCCTCCGGTGCGCGTAAGTTTCAGAGGCCCTCCAGGGCGCGTGTTAATGTGGTGAATACTATTCCTTCTTCGAATAATAGTTATCTGTCACAACAACGACACAATTTCAGCCAATATCTGTCACCTATGCGATGGTAGGCGATTTGACAGGTTTGTGCACCTCTGCTGAATGTCTCGTTCATGCAAAAAAACAACCTGGCCTCTCCTGAAGCAACTTTTTGTATTATTGCAGTTTAGGGCGTTGATAGGTTACGCTTTGCCCATAATTTAACTCCGTGAAACAAACAACTAGGTTTGGCTAGACTATGTCATGTTAGGTTAGGTATTTCAATATGAAATGCTTCATATTATTGTTGTTCATTTCCCCAAGATAACAAATTCCGGAGGTCAGGATAGCTTTGGTTAGGTTATGTGCGATAGGTTAGACTGGTTAGATTAGATTAGCATAGGTCAGGCTAGGATTTGTCGTTGAAATGCTAAGTTATTAAATACATATTACTTCACTCAAAGCGTCTTTTTGTATTATTTGCTGGCCAACGGAACAGTATGCACTTGCACCGGACATGAATCGTCACATCGTCTTAGTACCGTCCAGAAAGATGATATTCGAACGTCTCTCAGATTAACGCGAAAAATGCAAAGGTACCTAAATATCTGGATACTGGGCCGAAGCCACATAATTACGTAGCCATTACTGACGAATATGGATGTATTTATGATGCAACGTAAGGTGCATCATAAATACATAAATACAACGTAAGGTGCAAAGTGAAACGGGGTTCACCCCGTTCTACCTCAAAGTGAAGATTCTATTACGCCCCACATGTCCTAGACTGACGACCACTTTGTCCAGCACATGTCTACATGATGGCTGGTAGCGACACCAACGTAAAGGCTTGGTCACGCACCAGCATCACATGAGATGGTATATTAATATGTCGTTTTTCCCTATGCCTCACTGCGTGCACTGTTCCCTCCTGCATCTCGATATATAAACCAATTTGTAGCACCCACTCAATCGATTGGTCACCCCAACAGCTTAATTGATCCTTTAATTCTGTGTGTGTGGGTATTTTATGCGGACTTGCACATGTACGTCTGCATTGTGAGGAGGACGTACCAACGCCAACGGTGACACTATCGCCGGATACGTGTGGAGCCATCCAAGTGTTCTGCTCTGAATAGATTGCTCTTGAATGCAGAACTATTGTGCTCTTGAGTTGCACTTCCAATTGATGCACCACTGGTGGTTCGAACCTGATTGTAAGCAAGTTCGCTTCGCCTGGCAGTGGTAGTCAAGTTTGTGTTTCGCTACGCGACAAATGGTTCGCAAATCCGGCAGCCGTTTCTCGTCCTCGTATTGATCGGGGTGACGATTAAACATTGCGGCGACCACTTCAACAACACCTTCAGCAGTTTCTCGAATCCAACAAAGGCAAACACCAGCCGGATCATGCCTACAAGTTTCCGCAGCCGCCCATGATGAATTGCCGTTCAGCGGCTTATCGCGCGGTAGCGTTGCACCTCACCGACCGTCCGGGCCCGACTGTCTGGCCGAGACCAGTCGCGCACCACTCGGCCCGACTGTCTGGCCGGGACCAGTCGCGCACCACTCGACCCGACCGTCTGGCCGGGACCAGTCGCGCACCACTCGGCCCGACTGTCTGGCCGGGACCAGTCGCGCACCACTCGGCCCGACTGTCTGGCCGGGACCAGTCGCGCACCACTCGACCCGACTGTCTGGCCGGGACCAGTCGCGCACCACTCGGCCCGACAGTCTGGCCGGGACCAGTCGCGCACCACTCGACCCGACTGTCTGGCCGGGACCAGTCGCGCACCACTCCCCAAATGCGCACCACTCGGCCCGACTGTCTGGCCGGGACCAGTCGCGCACCACTCGACCCGACTGTCTGGCCGGGACCAGTCGCGCACCACTCGGCCCGACTGTCTGGCCGGGACCAGTCGCGCACCACTCGGCCCGACTGTCTGGCCGGGACCAGTCGCGCACCACTCGACCCGACTGTCTGGCCGGGACCAGTCGCGCACCACTCGACCCGACTGTCTGGCCGGGACCAGTCGCGCACCACTCGACCCGACTGTCTGGCCGGGACCAGTCGCGCACCACTCGGCCCGACTGTCTGGCCGGGACCAGTCGCGCACCACTCGACCCGACTGTCTGGCCGGGACCAGTCGCGCACCACTCGACCCGACTGTCTGGCCGGGACCAGTCGCGCACCACTCGACCCGACTGTCTGGCCGGGACCAGTCGCGCACCACTCGGCCCGACTGTCTGGCCGGGACCAGTCGCGCACACTCGGCCCGACTGTCTGGCGGACCATGCACCACTCGGCCCGACTGTCTGGCCGGGACCAGTCGCGCACCACTCGGCCCGACTGTCTGGCCGGGACCAGTCGCGCACCACTCGGCCCGACTGTCTGGCCGGGACCAGTCGCGCACCACTCGGCCCGACTGTCTGGCCGGGACCAGTCGCGCACCACTCGGCCCGACTGTCTGGCCGGGACCAGTCGCGCACCACTCGACCCGACTGTCTGGCCGGGACCAGTCGCGCACCACTCGGCCCGACTGTCTGGCCGGGACCAGTCGCGCACCACTCGGCCCGACTGTCTGGCCGGGACCAGTCGCGCACCACTCGACCCGACTGTCTGGCCGGGACCAGTCGCGCACCACTCGACCCGACTGTCTGGCCGGGACCAGTCGCCACCACTCGGCCCGACGGCTGTCGACCAGCGACCGTCTGGCCGGGACCAGTCGCGCACCACTCGGCCCGACTGTCTGGCCGGGACCAGTCGCGCACCACTCGGCCCGACTGTCTGGCCGGGACCAGTCGCGCACCACTCGACCCGACTGTCTGGCCGGGACCAGTCCGCGCACCACTCGGCCCGACTGTCTGGCCGGGACCAGTCCGCGCACCACTCGGCCCGACTGTCTGGCCGGGACCAGTCGCGCACCACTCGGCCCGACTGTCTGGCCGGGACCAGTCGCGCACCACTCGGCCCGACTGTCTGGCCGGGACCAGTCGCGCGCACCACTCGGCCCGACCGTCTGGCCGGGACCAGTCGCGCACCACTCGGCCCGACTGTCTGGCCGGGACCAGTCGCGCACCACTCGACCCGACTGTCTGGCCGGGACCAGTCGCGCTCCACTCGGCCACATCCGTCACGGATCAATCACGTGGCACTCGGAGGGAGGGGCAATGGTGATGCGGCGCACTTCCTTCCGCCTGAGTCGGGTCACAATGACACAGCATCTGTCTAACCGGCCGTCGTCGCCAGTGCGCACTGAAACTCATTTTGCAACACAACCCCGGTCACAGTCGAGAATCGAGGCGTGAAATACCGATGTCAGCGTGCCGGCAGACAGGTGGCAGTTTCCGCTTGAAGCGTTCACGACAGGACCCGACGAGCCTGATCGTCCACGACAGGACTCGACGAGTCCGATCGTCCACAACAGGACCCAACGAATTCGATCGTCCCCGACAGGACTCGACGAGTCCGGACACACAGGAGCCAAACGTATTTCGAAATATGAGTCAGAAGTTGACTTAATTACAATGCAAACATGGTACAGAGAATATTCTACGCTTGCAAGCCAGTGCAAACTGTAACCATAAGTGGTCATCTGATTTTCTTGTGATTAATCGCGTAAACATTGACAAGATTTACGAAAGCATGAAAATGCACGTTGTACTTGAAATCGATTTCCCATTGGCAGTTCTGCTAATACAGTGGTCTGTAGTATTTTCTCAGTTAGCGCTCCTGTCAGGTTACAACAAAAAAAGTACCTTTGCATATTTTCACCTCACGATAGATGGTCCATTTCATGAGGAAGACGAAAATCGCACCAGCTTCGATCATTTGAGCTCAGTCTGGACTTCGGTACATTGTATTGCTGTTTTACCGTCATGTGATTTCGCGGTTTCTCCTGCCTCTAGATAACAAACCATGCACTTTTGCAATTTTCCATAAACTAACTTTTCCATTTCACCCTCGAATAGAAAATGGAAAACTAAGCTGGGACGCCAGCTCTGGACGTTTCCGCTTGGGATTGCGGGGTCGCGGCTGGTGTCCGCGTGACGTGCCAGCTGCGGCAAGTACGACGGTTGTTTGGACCTTGCGGTTTCCAGTTATGCAGATTCGATGATTTGGAGCTTCCAGCTCTACTAAATCTGCATATTCAAAAGACGCTGATCTTAAAGGAGAGTAAGGTGATTGCACCGTAGGGGTGGGCAATATTATTCCGGATGTGGTCACGTAGATGAGCATGCTGTGTTTTGTTCATGGTGACTTTGACAGGGGTGTTCGTTGGTATATATACACTAAGGGCGGCCAATGACCCCGACAATGATTGATTTGCCTGTTCCACACTCATGCTGCAACTTAAACATGGTGGCATGTCGGCACATACTAAATACAAATGACGCTGCGGCAGCTTTGGCCATCAAATGGCCATTTGGCCCCCAAACCATCTTCGCAACGTGACAGTCATGTTATTTGAGGTGTTGGCCGAAACGTTGTCTGACTACGCCTTATTTTCCTAATGCCTGTGGCGGGTATTTATGCACACACACACACACACACACACACACACACACACACACACACACACACCCACACCCACACCCACATACACACACACACACACACACATAATAACATATATATATATATATATATATATATATATATATATATATATATATATATATATATGTATATATATGTATATGTATGTATATATATACATCTATTATGCATGTATTTATGTATATATATCAATGCATTGTATATGGGTGTATGTATACCCTGTGTATCGGCAGGGAACTCTCAGACAATGGTCCTTCAATGTTTTGTCGAGATCACAGGCAAGCGGTTTAGCAACGCACCGGTCGCGACGGCTCGAGCGATGCGCCCGCGTGTCACAGACGCGACGCTACGGGGCTCCGACGTCACGCTACGCCACCCCACGCTACGCCCCGCCACGCTACGGCACGGCGCTGACCGGCCCGGCGCCGTGTGTCCACAGTGGCCGGCGTCTCGCAGCCGGGGAACACAGCGGCCGACGAGCGGCTGAGCTGGGTGCGACTGCAGCTGGGCTCGACGGCGCCGCCCGACGACTGGACCTCCAGCTGGACGGACGGCACGCTGCTGCTGCGGCTGGTCGAGGTGCTGGCGCGCCGGCCGCCGACGCCGCCTGCACCCGCCCGCCGGGCCGTGCAGAACGTCAACACCGCCTTCAGACTGGCCAGCACTGAGCTGGGCGTGCAGCCGGTCAGTCGTGTTGAGCCTATTCCGCCCGGGGTGCAGCCGACCACTCTGTCTTTAGCCTGTTCAGCTAGGGGTACATCCGGTCACCCTGTGTTGGGCCTATTCATCTAGTGGTACACCAGATCACTCTGTGTTTGTCTATTCAGCTAAGGGTGCAGCCAATAACTATGTGTTTGGCTTATTCAGCTAGGGATTCATCCAATCACTCTGTATTTGTCTATTCAGCTAAAGGTACAGGCGATCCCTCTATGTTGCGCATATTCAGCTAGTAGTATAGCCGGTCACTCATTCCTGGGCATACTAGGGATTCAGCCGATCACTGTGTTTGGCCTATTCAGCCAGGTGTTCGCCGACCACTGTGATTTCTATTCAGCTATGGGTGTGGCCAACCACTCTGCGTTGAGCTAATTCAGCTAGGGATACAGCCGAGCACTCAGTGCTGGGCCAATTTAGCTAGGGGTATAGCCGATCACTCTGTGCTGGGCTTATCCAGCTGGAGGCGCAGCTGGTCACTCTGTGTTGAACCTATTCAGCTTGGAGACAGTTTGTCACTCTGTGCTGAACCTATTCGTCTGGGAGACAGTTTGTCACTCTGTGCTGAACCTATTCAGCTGGGAGACAGTTTGTCACTCTGTGCTGAACCTATTCAGCTGGGAGACAGTTTGTCACTCTGTGCTGAACCTATTCAGCTGGGAGACAGTTTGTCACTCTGTGCTGAACCTATTCATCTGGGAGGCAGTTGGTCGCTCTGTATTGAGCCTATGCAGCTGGGAGTACTTGTATATTTTTTTGGAATCTGCAGGGATTAAGGTTCATAGCATAACAAACTATTTGCACTTTAGATGGGGGGGGGGCGGGCGAGCGAATAGTTGCCGAGCTGTCTTCAGTCGTGCTATTTTGTCAGGATCATTTTCGGGATTTGGCACTGAACGCACCAGTTTTTCAATTCTACTTAGTCTCAGCCTCCATCTATTGCTGCGAAATTGAAATTGAAATGGAACGCGTAATTAAGATCCGCTTCAACGCATTAACTGCTTCAACTATAGTGCGTTCATAACTAGCATGATAGTAGTATTTCAAGAGCTAACAAGAAATTTGAACAAAGGTTACGGGGTGGAATGATAGTAGAATACAAAACCATTCGGGGAACTAGCAAACAATTAAGATGATGCGTGCTAGATGACAAGTAGGTCTGTCATTATATAGCCCGTTCATTGTATTTTAAGGCATGGAAGGCATCCTTCGCAATGCTTCCCCGACGGGGTCTGGGGAGCTACCCCAACCGATGCCAGCTCTTCGAACCGCATGTGGGCACACACATGCACTTCAATGCAGTTAAATAATTATAAACCGTCCGAAATAGCAACTCTGGATAGCTTACCTGCTATATCGGTAATACTGGATGCCTTCAATTGCATTTGTCGGATAGCATTAGGATGTGCACAACAAAATAGTTGCATGCTCCACCACCGCCATTGTCCCGCAGGCTGTGCGTCGGTCTCGTTCCTTCTCTGTGACAAAAATACAATGCATTTCCTGTATGTGACCGATGCTCAGTCTACATGGGCCACCTCTTTCCTCTCCTGGAATATTCCCATTATGTTCTATTCTCCTATCCTGGCGATCCGCACACTATCCGTATCCTGCGGATGGCTTTGCATACTTAACCCGTCCAGTCTCGGGGGTCCTCAACCGCCATCCTCAGGTTTTTCGCAGGTAGCGGACGAACGGTGCGCGGCAGCGCGCCCACCTTTGGCACACCCTTTCCCACATCAATTTGACATGCTGATTCAAAAATTTTAGGTCAGGTCATATAGGGTCAACGAGTTAGTCAAGGTCAAGTGAGGTTACCTCCAAACAAGTTCAACCAGTCGTTACGCTTTAACGGATGCAGATATTTTAATGAAACTTCAGCGTTTGCTTATCTTTACGGATGCAATAAAACGTACGAGTTCATTTTTTTTCTCTCGTTTTTTACTACATACAAGTTTTGCGTATTTGCCAAATTGCAGTTCAAATACAGGATACTGGCTAAAGTAAACATTTTTATTAGGGCACGTTGACTTCCAACAACGGTTATCGGTCCGCTCTACCCATCGGAAAAGGAAAATGAAAGAAAACTTGAAAACCCAAAATTTTGAAATTAAAAAATGGAGGGGGGCGAAATTAAAGGACTGGTCGATTTCGCTATCCTTTTCTCTTTCCAAATAAATTTGTTTTCATATATCCCCGAAATTGAACTTACCAGAGTCAAATACATAATGTAAGTCGTGAAAAGTCGTGAAAATCTAGCCCCCTGGTGACGTCACGTTTGGGAGAAATTATTTTGAAGGGTGGAACCGGACCCTACTCGCCGAGCGCTTTTCGATGACACCTATTTCGTTTTCGTGCGATGCTTAGTGTGGATTT
This sequence comes from Imbricaverruca yamaguchii, assembly GCA_034440575.1. Lineage (NCBI taxonomy): Eukaryota > Metazoa > Arthropoda > Thecostraca > Neoverrucidae > Imbricaverruca > Imbricaverruca yamaguchii. The sequence goes on from JAOTOL010001635.1 coordinate 1,961,702, forward strand.
TAGAGGGGGTCTTGAACCGCCCCCCCCGAGAAGGGGCGTGAGGATTTCACCGCAAAGACGGCGCGGGTTAAGAATGCAGGTGCTCAGCACTGGGTTCGCGACGCTGACCGGTGCCGCTATCTACGTATTATCTGAAACATAAAATTATGGTTAAGCATTGGCAGCAGCACTGACTTTTTATTTACATGAACTCGAACAAACTTGGCACCAAGTTATAACCGATACGGCATTGCTCTTGCGCTTCCAATAGTAGTTGAGTTAGTCAGTTTTCAGTCGTGGTCAGCATATTTAATATACGTTATGTATTTGATGAATGCACTGGACTGATGAGCACGTGGAGAGATATCCTTATGGCGACGTTTTTTATTGCCTGTGGCAAGTAAAACATTTGCATAGCCATGTTGAGATAAAATCAGAGCGCTTTCCACTGGGTGCGGATGTTCGAATTTACAACGGTTCACTAAACCTGGACAACGTATAGATGCGGAAATTTCCCGTACCGGAAGCATCAGGGGAGAGTCAGGGGACAGGGGATATCAGGGGACAAATGAGCAAAATGCAGCCTTGCACAATCGTCGAATGCGCATTCTGTCCCTCCTTATTTGTTCGTACGAGTTCTTCAAATTCCACTCCATGCTACATCCTGGAAAATTTAGACAGGCACAGCGATTACACATTACTTTCACTATGCATCGCAAACCAGGAAGACAGCAGCTGGCCAATAGCCTGTGTCGATGATTTTCAAAGTAGTGTTTTCAAAAACGGCTACTGTTTTTATTTTGCCTTGATATGAGCTTAACAATCTGGCATAAAAATTAGATCGCTGGGCCATCGGCATTTTTCTCAAAATGCGTTTGTAAAAGACTCTCTTTTCGGCATGCGGCGCCGTGTTGGCTGTGAGAACCAATCAAGATAAGTGAGTCAAATAGTACCTCTTTTTGATCGCCTCGACGAGCTGAGTCGATTGAAACAAGGCAGTATTGTTTAATACAACGAAGAATGGCTCTTAAGTGCTCCTGGGTTTTAGACATTGTGTGAGAAGAAACACGCGACCTTCAATATACCAGGAGGTGTTGAGTTTACATCAAAAGTAACTTTAGGAATTATACTATGTTACTCAGCGTTTCAGTCAGGGGCCATCGTCAGGAGTGATATTTTAAAAAAATGTCAGGCTTAACAATTAAAAAAACGCGGGAAAAAGCGTCCAAAATACACGTGAATCACAGAAAATCATCCTCAGTGGTGCAGACTCTTCAAGAAACTCAAAACCAGAAACCAACTATGTCAAGATAGAATCATCTGAGGAAGCCCAAGCCGATGGTCCATATACATATCGATACATACACGCACACACATATATAGACATATATCCAATATAACGCGTAATACATAAAGTATAATTTATGCTTGGTCATCGAAAAAAGGAAGTCTCATGTAAACATAGTTGGGATTGCTACCCGCTCGATGCCGACGTTGCCCACTTATCCTACTCCTGTTGTGAGGGTGAACAGCACGAGCGGCGGAGTGTACCCGATGTGCTGGGTATCCGTTTTCCAGGAAAAGAGTTGTCATCTTCGCTCGAACGAAATAGTGTCTGAGGAGACTCGTGCTGCTCTCTTCATTTGGGATGTTAAAACGGCCTTTTTAGTGGCCATCGGGTGGGCCGAATCATAGTGCAAGATGATGGGGGCTGGCATTGGTTTAAAGTACAGTTCGGTGGTGTAGCTCCCATCAGCCTGAACTACAAACAACGTATCAAGGAAAGGAATCGAAGTGCTTCGATTTGATCGAAGCACTTCGATAGAATCGAAGATAGATTTCCACATCACGTTCAGGCGAAAATCAGATTTTTGGTAATAAAAATGATTAAAATTCACCGTGACCACCATGGGCCATCGATGCTATGTTTTCCAACGTTACACATGTCAGACATCAATGAATGAACATTGGTATATCTAAGGCAAACATCGCGCGAAGGTGCGGAGCACAACTGACTGGAAGCCATAGAGCACCCCAGTTCTATCTTTCATGAAACTCACAGTCGTTTTAGCATATTCTCCACGTCCCTCTTAGTTGTTAGCACGGGTAAATGCTGCCGGTGCATGTAGCCAGTCCGGATGTAGCCGTCCCTCCTCTCCTTCCCGTACACATTTTTTGCAGCTAGCGACACCTGTCTCACGCATCGTTCAACTGACTGACCGTGCACGGGAAACTGGAACTGACATTGGCATGCCCATAAAGTCATCAAGTTCGGAGCTTGGCGTGTGGCACGTCTGGGCCGGTTCGAAGGCGCCGTCCCAGGATATCAACTCCTGCAGACTCTCTGTGGTCTCATTTAGTCTCGGAGTTCTCCTGGGACGGACGCTGGGTCTCCACGCTCATTTTTACCGCGGATGCACCTGATACGTTCAACAGCGAACTAGCGCTCTGCGTCATCGCTCCAGAGAAGTGCCTGGGGCACCATTTCGTTGTGAGCATACCAGGCACTCGAGTGGAGATACGGCATCACGATGCTTACGACTTCCCCATGCTGCAGCCGAGTGAGCTGCAGCTGGCGCAGCACATGCCGCGGCCTATCTAGCTAGTTGTCTGCACCTTCGCGCGAAACCACATCGGATAGTAAACCTCCACAATGAATTCAACGATACGCCTGTTTTTTTTTGCATGGTGTCTCCCAGTCCATGATCTGACACGTACAGTGTACATGTCAGATCATGTCCTATGTAGTGCATACCATGCTGCTATGTAGTTCAAACAGCGAATATATATATGAAGCTTTGTGTATATTTCCATGCCCAGTGAGTGATGCTGAAGTCTTCAAATGTGCAGAAGTGCAGAAACCGCGGCTGTATCATGATCTTTATTTACTTTAAACCTCAGAGTTCCTTGTATGCCCCAAAATGGACATTTCCTGGTGTGTTATAAACATAAGATTGCTGATAGTTTCTTAATTATGGATTTTTCGACGATGCTGCGTTGTTTCAATCGACTCAGCTCGTCGAGACGATCAAAAAGAGGTACTATTTGGCTTACTTATCTTGATTGTTTTCCACAGCTAATATGGAGGCCGAATGCCAAAAACAGGCTTTTTTCAAACGTATTTTGAGAAAAATGCCGATTGCCCAGCGATATAATTTGTATGCCAGATTCTTAGGCACATATCATTGCAAAATAAAAACAGTAGCGTTTTTGATAACACCACTTTGATAATTATCGACACAGGCTAATGGCCAATCAGGAAGACGGCAGCATCGAGGTGGGCGGGGCTACCGACAAACCGACCGAATCCACGATGGCTTACCCTACTCACAATGCATTGCCGGTTACATTCGCTCAATGCCGACACGGATGTTTGACATGGTGTAAATCAAACTATGGTATCGGGCGGAAATTACTGAAAGCCTGTTATGGATATAAATATGAAGACACGGCTTCGATACAGTCATGGGTGTCAATGGAGGGTTCTTCACACTTATTTCAGGACTTCAAAGTGTTATTGGTCCTATTAAGAAGTAGTGCGCCAGACACAGACGTTGTACTAAAACTATGTGCCTATAATAGTCATGCGGTCTTGTGCATACACTTTTATATACATACGTACATATATATATGTATATGTGTACATATATATTCATATATACGTGTGTATATGTACATCATATATGTATATATATATATACATACATGTATATATTCATATATACAAATATACATGTATATCTATTTATATGCACACACACACACATATATATATATATATATATACATATACCTTTGTGTTTGTGTGTGAGTGGGTGTGCTTGTGTTTTGTTCTTGATCTGAAATGCTATTCGAAACCTGGATCTTTCGCTGCTTGGTACGTACAACATAGGTGATGCTATAGGAATAACGTGGCTTCAGTACGCATGGTGAACAGACTTATTGATTTTTTCATCGTGTTATGCTTTCTTAGCTGTGGATGTTGGTGTCCCTCGACTCGAGCAGCTTAAACTAGCCAAGGCAATTGCTGCTTGTCATCAACACAAATCCAATGAAGTCTGACATTACTACATATGAGAGCATTGCACCACTAGCTTGCGAATTCATAATGGCATGCCATGTCACCAAAATCGCAGTTGCATTGATGCGTAGCACCATCAGCATGACCTCAAGGAGGTGTAGTGAGATTGCATGTGAGGTGGCACTGGCCCCAGGATGCCGGTAGATGAGTCATCCAGTGCGGCGACCTCGTGACCGGCACGGGCCGGCCGGATACGTGGCGTGGTGGGTGGTGTGCGGAATGGGCTAATCAGCGGTCGGGGGTGTCTAGCGCGGGAGAGGTGTCGAGTTGAGGTGGGAGGGTGTGAGTTGGGCCGGCCCAGTCTGGTTACCGCCAAGCGCTGAGGAATACACGATCCTGATGTCAAAGTTTTATTTTCGTGAACTATAGGAGGCCTTCAAACTTGGCATGAAGGACGAGTAAAATATCGAACGTAATTTACTGATAAAGGTTTGGTCGAGCTGTGGTACAACCTGTCAGACCACTGGATGCTTAGTCTGGGATGGGCATGTCTGTCCTCTAGGCATATTAGTCTGGGGATAGACCTTGCTGTCTAATTGGCATGTTTAATTTGGGTTGAATTGTCAACATGATGGATTATATTCAGCTTGTGTTGAGCGTATGAAGTTTCAATCACATCTAGGATGCAAATAGCTAGTGTGTTTGCATAACCTACCCCAGAACACACGTAAGCCGATCGAAGGTTCATATTGCAATGTGTGTCACCACTCATGAGAGAAGAAGAGGCAAATCCAACGGCAGCAGTCGAACCAAATTGGATTCCCCTGGCCTGAAATTGCCTTTGTGTGCAGACAAACACTTGCCGTTCAATTGAACGAAATGAAATGATATCCTGTTGAATACTGAAGGAGAACTGACCGTCCCTGACCAGGGGACGAGAAAGTTCCCAGCGTGGCAAAACCAGAGGTCACGTGCTGCCGAGGGAGGACTGACCGTCCCTTACCAGGGGATGAGCAAGTTTCAGGTGCCACGACACCAGAGGTCATGTGGTGACGAGGGAGCAGCCGACCCATTCATTAGGCCTTCTCTATTCATTGACTAAAACTGAAGTTCTCCGGTAGTGCATAAATAATGCATGGCTTTGATGGCAAAAGGACGGAATATTGACCGGTGTGGCGCCACTAGCCACTAGCTGACCGAGATAAGCACTATCGCCCCAAGCGAATCCGAGAATCTGCCCCCAGGGCTCCAGTGACGTTACACTGTAAATATGCGGCCTTATCGCCAGGTATCCTAAGTATTATTTATTGTGTTACACGGCAGTAGTGTTGGACATTATACCAAGAACATACCACACAGAACATATCTAGTCAGCGACATGATAAATAGTGAATTGGACGGGAATGCCTTGGGCACATGTCCAGATCCAGTCATTTGTGGTCCATAGAACCGAGGTCTTCGCATCTTGGCAGTAAGTTTAGTACAGCTATGAAAGTCTCGTTCACTCCAGGGAATTTCCAGCTGTCAGGAATGTCAAATCCTCATTGTTCTTTGACGCGCCCATTGACGTCATACTTCATTGTTAATAAACTCTTCGCCTTGTATTTTTCTTCTTCAAACTTCATCATTGCCACAAAGAACCCATTCGGAACATGATCCAGAAGTTGATTGGGAAGATCTTCTGGCGTTCTGACCATTGTGTCTGAGACATGGTGGGATAGGTACTCGAGCAGATTTCGTTAATACTAATCACTGGATTGCTGTTGGTCGATTTTCTCCCATTTAGTGAATCAGCTGCAGGCACCAAGTCAGATCGTGGTAGCGCCATATAGGTATAGCTTGCTACAAGGGCTGGCAATATTGGCTGGGTCTAGTACCAAAATCAGACATACTTGCATGCACAAGACAAACTTAAAACTGAGGAATACTAAATGCAGCGACGTTTTATAACTAGTGATATCGCAGGCGTCGTTTCCAATACACTGGTCAATAGTTAAAAAGTAGACCAACTTGACCACATGGCCACTAGGCCACACCAGGGCCGTCCATCAGCTCGCTGTCAGCCGTTGGCGTCGGCGACCACAAGTCGATCAGTGGTGCAGTTGATAAGGCATCGGCGCACTTTCTTGTGATGCTTTCCGCGTCTCTCAGCGTAAGAATAACATACAGGGTGTCGTAGCACTGAACAATTGTGCTCACTCTCACAACGGAAGACGATGCTTTGTGCAAGCCATTTGTTCTGTAGTGTACAATGCCTACTGTATGCCTTTTGGCAAAACACTGCTTTGAGGCACAATGCTCAGAACGATAAATTTCAGTGGGTATGCCTTTCTATCCCACCATTAGTGTTTAATGCTCACTCACCTGAGAACCTGATCTTCGCATTCATATGAGCTTGTGTTATGTTTCGCCTTGCAAACCCAGGAGTCTTAATGGGTTATCTTCATGACACCACCAAATATTTTGCTAAAGCCAGTCCAATTAGAAGAGGCATTAGATCACAAGTAGCAAATAACAATAAACAAAAGTTTGGCTTGGCATGCAAAGGTCGCAAACATGTTCCCATTGGCATTAATGCTCATGATATCTAGGAATGCTCATGATATCTGTTCATAATTTTATGGAAACTTTTTCTTCGTGCCAACCACCCAAGGACTTACACAAACTTTGTGTACAGCTAGGCACAGTTAAGCACACTAATGAGAAGTTGGTGCACGTAATGGCAGCATTATCACGCATGTTGTGTACCCACCAGTATTTTACAGACATTTCGACACGATGGGATTTCATGCGCATGGTCATCCATGGATCTAGGTTGATGATTCATATTCTGCTTTTCAGCATAGGTGGATAATAGTAGTGGTAAGTAGTACTAGCATGCGTAGTATGCGGCTAGTAATACATAGTAAGATGGAAGGATATTTCCATTAATTATAGCCTCTGTATCATTGTTTCCTCAGTCAATTGCTGAAAAAAGGAGATAAATATCTTAATGAGTGTAGTACATTGGCATTTACTTCCCAACCACATCATTGATCTTCATGAATGAAGTTGATCATCAAACATGAAACTCACGTTTGGGAAGTAATCTGGTTGTCAAAAACAACTTAGTATACAAGTTTCAGGGTTATAAATTTATTTGACAGGATGTCAGTTTGGGGAAATATGTGACAATCACTAATTCTTCATTGGAGATCGGTTGCACATTGGCTTGCGAATTTCAGAACACAACAGCACCAGTCCGCACAATTTATGCCCGAAGCAGGGCGCCGCCTTTCGGTACCGTTATGCAGTTATTGCCAGTGACGCATGTGATCCTGTGCATGTGCATTTCCCGTCGGTGGCGGATGTAGTGTTTCGTGTGGGAATTTCCCGTCAGTGGCGGAAGTGGTGCTGGTGCGGCGACTTCTGCAGGTGGACGGTATGGGCCGTGTGTCTCCTGCCCTGCCGATTGGTGTGGCGAGCGTGGCCCCAATAGTCATGCGTGCGCTGCAGTACATGTGGACGTTTGATGCAGTTGCTTCCGTATCCTGAGGTTTAGAGCTGTGGCTGTAGTCGCCTGTCAGTGACCGACGTGATGTGCTTCCGTTCACCCTAAGCTCGGTTCACACTTGGTAATTCGGAGCGTCACTCGTTCGCGAGACGAACGGATATCGAACGTCAAACAGAAGATACACGTAAAACGAGCGGAAATGCACTGGAAATGACACACGCTGATTCCCCGAATGTAAACGTTTATTTTACGCTTCTCTGCGAATCAATTATGACACCAATGAGACGATTCTGACGCGACTGCCGAATACTTGTACCAATGGAAGCCGAGATATATCGCGGGCTATATTCTGACCTTTTTGCTTTTAAGTTATCGACAACGGATTTTCCTGCCAGAGAACCGTGAAAGATGAGCATTTCCTCATGCTTCTGCTCACGAGGTCCAGCCCTGACCCACCGTTGCGCCGTGTTTGGGTGAGAGAGTCCCATGTAGGTAGACAGCATACCAGAGATGCATACTTGATGGGTGACCAATTAGGAGTTGTGACTTAGCAAGAGAAAGATTTGGTTGTTGTAGAATGTGCCAGACATAAAGACATAATGCAGAAGTGCAACAATCAGCCACAGGGGCTCTTCCTGGTTGCATTTGTGAACACCATCAGCTAGTTGCCCATGCTGAACCATGAGTCCAAACATGATGAATCATGGGTTTGCAGACGAAACGGCTGGGTTAACTTTGGAGCCTAGCTTGGGATATGGGCTTACGTGTACCTTGATAGCGTCAAAATTAACATATACGTATTTAAAGATGCATATCTTGCACGCAACAGAAAAGAGAGCATCTCTAGTTGGCATGGGGCATTTACGGCCAATGCTTTTGGGTCAGAAAATTCCAATAAATGGGCATTTACGGCAAAGCAAATTATTAATTATTTTTCACCGTCATCCACAACCTGGCAGCGCCAAGTTATGTTTGAAGTATCAGAAATTGTCAAGGGTTTTTCATTGCTTACAACAGGCCCTTAGAACTCACTGGGCCAGTGACTTCCTACATGGCTATGCTCTTCAGATATGCTTGTAAGATTCTGTCCGGGCTGCATGCACAGCCCCAAAATATTATTTCCCACCTTTGCGTCTTGGATGAACAAGCATGCTTTTTCAGTGCCAATAAAGCAAAAATGCAACACTGCATTGCATACAGTTCTGCCTGTGACTATCTTCCAGGGCTACCTCTCTCCCACGTGTCCAAAGGTGTGCTACGAAATGCAATATTCCAGCCACAGGCAAATAAAAGCTTCTAACCTGGTTATAGACAGCCAACAAAACTTTGAATATCTCGCGACAACTGAATCACACCAACAGAACGTTAAAAGCCGAATCTTCGTCGAAGAGATAAACTAAATCTATATATTGACGCAAGATAGACGTTCCTTACCCGTCGTGACATACCCCTGTGCACACTGCGACGCTCCGATCGCGTTAAACGTTCGTAAAACTCAGTTCTGACTGGCGTCTGAAATACGTTCGATTTCCGTTTGTTTGACGAAACGGCCTAAAAACGATGATTAAACGCTAGGAAAGACATAAAAGACATACAGACATAACATATTAATGCAACTATGAGCCACAAGGGCCCTTCTTGGTTGCACTCTGTACACTCAACCAGTTGCCCACCAAATCCGTCGATCAGCCCCCCCCTGTAATATTGAAAAGCAAGCCCTCTATTCTTATAATGATTGTCTATGCTGTTTTAAAAGACGTTCAATGTGCTGCTACTTACGATGGTTTCTGGCAGCTGGTTCCAGTGCTCTATTACCCTGTTGGTGAAGAAAGACTGTCTTAACGTTCTTCTGCTGTGGTTAACTTTAATTTTGAATTGATGACCTCTAATGGCATCATTTCTCTTAAATTCGAACATTTCTCAAAGATATCCCCTCTCCAGACCATGGACAAATTAAAAGACCTCGATGAGATCTCCTCTCAGCCTTCTATATCTAAGTGAAAACATATTCAACTTCTTCAATCTTCCCTCATATGCCAGGTTGCTTATACCATTAACCATTTGTGTAGCCATCTTTTGCACTCTCTCTAAAAGCCAACACACTTTTTCATAGCTAGGAGACCAAGCTTGGATGCAGTATTCCAATTGTGGCCTGGCATATGCACAGTAAAGCTTCCTGATGACTTCTTCACTTCTGTATGATACATTCCTATTTATTTCCCCAAACATTCTCAGTGTCTTCTTCCTGGCTTCCTTGGTGTGTTCTGATGCCTCCAATTCTGTGTTTAAATTAACACCTAAATCCTTCTCCTGTTGAGTCACTGACGGCACTTGGCCACCAATCAAGTATGGAGCCTTCATATGCTGCTTACCTACATGTATTATTTTGCACTTACCGAAATTAAATTTAACTTGCCATTCTTAGGACCACTTCACAAGTTCAGCTAAGTCTTTTTGCAGCGAGATATACTCATTTGGACCTGTTATTGCCCTAAAGACTTTCAGATCATCCGCAAATTGCAAAACCTTACTGCTTAGGCCAATTTCAATGTTATTTACAACACAGTACAGTACAGTACAATACAGTACAGGTCAGTACAGTAGTGACTCCAGTACTGACCCCTGGGGGACTCCACTAAGAACGTTTTGTCATGATGACTGCACCATTTAGCATCGGTCTTTGTTGTCTATCTGAAAGCCACAACTCTATCCATTTTAAGATGCTACCTGCAATACCATGGGCCTGAAGCTGTATCATTAACCGTGTATGGGGTACCTTGTCAAATGCCTTACTAAAGTCAAGATATGCTACATCAACCTGATTTCCCTGATTAAATTGTTCTGTGGCGAAATTAAAAAAGTCCAAGAGATTTGTGAGGCGTGATCGCCCTTTCCTAAAACCATGTTGAGTACCAAATTATCCCTAATAATCTCCCCTACATGTGCCTTGAATCTAACTATGTTTTGGTCACTCCTTCCCAGAGTTTCTCCTACAGTTAAGTCTTGAACCAAGTCCCTTAAATCCGAGAATACAAGGTCCAAGAATGAGCCATGCCTGGTAGGTTCGGATATAAACTAGTGTAAGAACAGGTCCTCTTCAAGGCATTTCCTAAACATTTTGCATGATAGGGTGCTAACACCAACATTTTCATATCCTTTTAGATTAAAGTCACCAAGAATAAGGCACTTCCTCCGAAAGTTTCTACCGATTTCCTCACAAATCACCTTGTCAAGCTCCAGTTGCTGAGAATATGGCAGGGTTCATGATCGGTAGAAAGCTCCTATCCTCAGTGTATTGTTGTTGCCTTTTCCCACAGCGACATCAAGCCAAATGGACTCAACAAACACATTTTATTCTCACCTGCTACTTTTTGAGAAGTGAATAAGCTATTAAATAAAGCATTACACCATCTCCTTTCACTGCTGGACCTCTATAGCATGGAAACATATTGCATCCCTGGATCTCATAGTCCTGCAAGTTGTCTCCAAAATTCCCCTCACTGACCCATGCCTCCGTAATGCAAACAAAATCTGGTTCCTCCTCAGCAACATAACAGTTGAATTCATCAAATTTGGATCGGATACTCTGATCATTAAGCATCATACACTGAACATATGCTCCATAACCACCTTCGGCTTTTTCATGCTGAGGAGTTCCTTTATCACTGGATGAGCTACCACTCGGCCTCCTTGAACTACTGCTGCCCCTATTTACTGACTTTGAGGTTCTATTGCCTTGGCCGACACTATTGGAATATCCCGGAGATGGCAATGCAATTTCATCCCTCCCCACCCAATTTCCTAGATTCCCTGAAGGACATGCTCATACACTTTGTCTAACACATGAACCCCCTTCTCGGAAAAGTGCAGGCTTTCCCTCTGATAGAGGTCCCAGGATCCATAAAACCTGCACCATTCATCAACAAATGTGAAACCTAATTCATGGTAGAGCTTACCTACCCTGGCATTGGCTGCCAGTGCCCTAGAGCTCCACTCAGGGGAGGCTCCAGCCCTAGGAAAAATCGCAGTTACAATGACTCCCCTATTGCTATCCTTCAGGGTGGCCAGAAGAGCCTTATAGTCCTGCACCAGCTCCTCACTCCTAGCAGTACTTATGTTATTCACCCCTACTTGTACTATAACTGTACTAAACTTGTGATCATTGGTGGCCTGTGCCACCACTGGCACCAGGTCCTTAACCTTGGCACCAGGCCTGGTGATGCACCTCCTGTCCCTCCTACCCTCATAAAATACCCGATCTAAATGTCGCACACGAGAATCACCTACGACCAGTATCGTATCCTCACTACTACTATCCTGGGCGCAAGATAGTACCTGGAATCTATTCGATATTGCTATGCCCGCTTGTTTTGCAGTTCTACTAGGCTTCAACCCACTCCTACCACCTGCCACCTGCCACTCACTGGCCCTTTCCTTAGGCTCGCGTCTCCAAATCCTCCACCCCTGACCTCATGCCATTTCCCCTCCTGTGACATACCATAACTACCCCTCCTCTGTTCAATATTAACACTCTCCTCTAGAGAAATCCCAGCAACCTCCACAGTAGGGGAAGCCTATCTGGTGGCCTGCGACCACCTGGGCATATGATGTCCCTGCTGCGGAGTGACCCCTTGTTGCCTTTATCGTGCCTGCCCTGTGCAACACGGGCAACCTTGAGCTTATAAAGCTCTGCCCTAAGGGCCCTAATCTCTTTTTCTGGTGCTTGCATCCTGGTAGAAACCATTCTTGATTTATATTGAAATTAACTCGTTAAACAACCAACAAAAAAATAATTTAAAAAATACCCAACTATTATTCACTATAAATCGCTACCACGTAAACTGTCAGATAATGATCTAAGTACCTCAAGAATACCAACACACAAAGCAGAAACTATTAAACAACTGTTTGTTTTTGTGTTTTTATTCTTAAAATTAAATGTCTAATCGAATTGTTTTCTAGACAAGTAGACGAATATATGAATATCACTTTTCATATATCTTCTGGCCAGACAGGAAAACGAACAGTTACACAGAACTTATGAATACCACCAACTTAGTATTAAACTCCATTTTAAACATAAACACAAAAGAGACTATGCACCTCAAAACTAAATAAAGTATGTTAGGAAAGTATAAGTATTCTCTAATGTACTTATAACATCTACACACTTGTAATATCTCTAACTGAACAAAACCAAGTACTAAGATATTCAAAAATTAAGAAGCCTCTACAATTACCCGGCATATGGATATATACCCAGTGTGATTGAAGCTAACCACTTAAATCCTAAACTCTATCCTAAACTTTAACACCAAAAAGACCAAACCTTATTCCTCCACACTACAGAAATCTAAGCCACGAGGCCGCGCCTAAAGACAAGATGGCGCCGGGCAGTCTCGCTAGGTTGATATGGTATTATTTGCGTGTCCCAAAAGTACTTATCAGATAAAACTAAGCAAATATATTCACATAAGCAATTGTTAAACACCTATCCACAGCTTAGCCTAGTGCACTGCCCTGTTCTGGGAAGGAAAGCGTCAAAAGGCCATAGTGTGAACTGAGCTTTAGGCGACAGCCGTGGTGCTGTGCACTTCCAGTCCATGCCGGCTAGAACTGTGCTTTGTGGCCCCATACTGTGATGGTTATGATGGGTTGTTGTGGGGGGGGTTTTGTTGGGGGGGGGGGGTACCTGCGCGCTCTCATTCACTACCAGTCAGAGTTGTGATAACAATCCCCGGCCTACAGTGGGGCTGACAGTAATATGTGACCTGGGCTGCTGTTAGTGATGCGTCTTCTAGTGCCTCCATTGCGTGATAGAGCTATCAAGTTTTGTAGCTCTACACAACTTGGTGCTGTGTTTTTGGTTGTTCCAGTATCTGTCGGCGACAGACGTGGTGCTGAGCTTCTAGTGGCTGTCTCCGACAGACGTTGTGCTGTGTTTTCAGTGTCTGTCAGTGACAGATGTGGTGCCGTGTTTTCAGTGCTTCCAGTGCCGGTCCCAGTGACTGACCTGGTGGCCTGCGTTCCAGTGCCTGTCAGTGATGGACGTCGTCTCCGGTCGGGAGGCGGTACGGCTGCTCGAGTACGTGTCGGCGCTACAAGAGGCTGCAAACCGACGCCAGTGTTTCGTTTCGACGACCCAAGGGGACGCACAGCCCGCCGAGCAGGACACGACGGACGTCCAGCTTGACGAGCAGGGCACGACGGACGTCCAGTCTGTCGAGCAGGACACTACGGACGTCAAGCTCGCCGAGCAGAACAAAACGGACGTCCAGCCCGCCGACCAAGACACGATGGGCGTCCAGTCTGTCGAGCTGGACACGACGAAAGTCCAGTCCGCCGAGCAGATCACGACTAACGTCCAGCCCGCCGAGCAGGGCAGGACGGATTTCCTGTCCGCCGAGCAGAACAAAACGGACGTCCAGCCCGCGGAGCAGAACACGACTGACGTCCAGCCTGTAGAGCAGGACACGACGGACGTCCAGCTCGCCGAGCAGGACACGACAGACGTCCAGTCCGCCGAGCAGGACACGACAGGCGTCCAGTCTGTCGAGCAGGACACGACGGACGTCAAGCTCGTCGAGCAGGACACGATGGACGTCCAGCCTGTCGAGCAGGACACGACGGACGTCCAACCAGCCGAAGAGTACACGACGGATTTCCTGTCCGCCGAGCAGAACAAAATGGGCGTCCAGCCCCCCGGACAGGACATGACAGACGTCCAGTCTGTCAAGCAGGACACGACGGACATCCAACCCGCTGAGCAGGTCACGACGAACGTCCAGCCAGCCAAGCAGTATACGACGGATTTCCTGTCCGCAGAGCAGAATACGACGGACGTCCAGCCCCCCAAAAAGTATACGAAGGATTTCCTATCCGCCAAGCAGAACAAAACGGACGTCCAGCCCGCCGAGCAGAACACGACGGAGCGCCAGTCTGTCGAGCAGGACAGGACGGACGTCCATCCCACCAAGCAGATCACGACTAACGTTCAGCCCGCGGAGCAGGGCACGACGAACGTCCAGTCTGTCGTGCTGGACACGACGAACGTCCAAATCGCCGAGCAAGGCACGACGGATTTCCTGTCCGCAGAGCAAATCAAAATGGACGATCAGCCCGCGGAGCAGAACACGACTGACGTCCAGTCTGTAGAGCAGAACACGACGGACGTCCAGTCCGCCGAGCTGGACAAGACGGACGTCCAGCCTGTCGAACAGGACACGACGAACGTCCAGTCTGTCGAGCTGGACACGACGAACGTCCAGCACGCCGAGCAGGGTACGACGGATTTCCTGTCCGCCGAGCAGAACAAAACGGACGTCCAGCCCCCCAAACAGGACATGACAGGCACCCAGTCTGTCGAGCAGGACACGACGGACGTCCAACCAGCTGAACAGTATACGACGGATTTCCTGTTCGCAGAGCAGAACAAAACGGACGTCCAGCCCGCCGAGCAGAACACAACGGACGTCCAGTCTGTCGAGCAGGACAGGACGGACGTCCATCCCACCGAGCAGATCACGACTAACGTCCAGCCCGCCGAGCAGGAGCACGACGAACGTCCAGTCTGTCGAGCTGGACACGACGAACGTCCAGCACGCCGAGCAGGGCACGACGGATTTCCTGTCCGACGAGCAGAACAAAACGGACGATCAGCCCGCGGAGCAGAACACAACTGACGTCCAGCCTGTAGAGCAGGACATGACGGACGTCCAGCCCGCCGAGCTGGACAAGACGGACGTCCAACACGCCAAGCAGGACACGATGGAAGTCCAACAAGCCGAGCAGTATACGACGGATTTGCTGTCCGCCAAGGAGTACAAAACGGACATCCAGCCAATCGATCAGGGCACGACGGACGTCCAGCCTGTAGAGCAAGATACGACGGACGTCCAGCCCGCCGAGCATGACGTCCAGTGTGTCGAGCAGGACAGGACGGACGTCCATCCTACCGAGCAGATCACGACTAACGTCCAGCCCGCCAAGCAGGGCACGACGAACGTCCAGTCTGTCGAGCTGGACACGACGAACGTCCAACACGACGAGCAGGGAACGACGGATTTCCTGTCCGCCGAGCAGAACAAAACGGACGACCAGCCCGCGGAGCAGAATACGACTGACGTCCAGCCTGTCGAGCAGAACACGACGGACGTCCAGTCCGCCGAGCTGGACAAGACGGACGTCCAGCCTGTCGAACAGGACACGACGAACGTCCAAATCGCCGAGCAGGGCACGACGGATTTCCTGTCCGCAGAGGAAAACAAAATGGACGACCAGCCCGCGGAGCAGAACACGACTGACGTCCAGTCTGTAGAGCAGGAAACGACGGACGTCCAGTCCATCGAGCTGGACAAGACGGACGTCCAGCCTGTCGAACAAGACACGACGAACGTCCAGTCTGTCGAGCTGGACACGACGAACGTCCAGCACGCCGAGCAGGGTACGACGGATTTCCTGTCCGCCGAGCAGAACAAAACGGACCTCCAGCCCCTCAAACAGGACATGACAGGCGCCCAGTCTGTCGAGCAGGACACGACGGACGTCCAACCAGCTGAACAGTATACGACGGATTTCCGGTTCGCAGAGCAGAACAAAACGGACGTCCAGCCCGCCGAGCAGAACACGACGGACGTCCAGTCTGTCGAGCAGGACAGGACGGACGTCCATCCCACCGAGCAGATCACGACTAACGTCCAGCCCGCCGAGCAGGGCACGACGAACGTCCAGTCTGTCGAGCTGGACACGCGACGCCAGAAGGCACGACGGATTTCCTGTCCGACGAGCAGAACAAAACGGACGACCAGCCCGCGGAGCAGAACACGACTGACGTCCAGCCTGTAGAGCAGGACATGACGGACGTCCAGCCCGCCGAGCTGGACAAGACGGACGTCCAACACGCCAAGCAGGACACGATGGAAGTCCAACAAGCCGAGCAGTATACGACGGATTTGCTGTCCGCCAAGGAGTACAAAACGGACATCCAGCCCCCCGAACAGGACACGACAGGCGTCCAGTCTGTCGAGCAGGACACGACGGATGTCCAGCCTGTAGAGCAAGATACGACGGACGTCCAGCCCGCCGAGCAGGACGTCCAGTGTGTCGAGCAGGACAGGACGGACGTCCATCCTACCGAGCAGATCATGACTAACGTCCAGCCCGCCAAGCAGGGCACGACGAACGTCCAGTCTGTCGAGCTGGATACGACGAACGTCCAACACGCCGAGCAGGGAACGACGGATTTCCTGCCCGCCGAGCAGAACAAAACGGACGACCAGCCCGCGGAGCAGAACACGACTGACGTCCAGCCTGTCGAGCAGAACACGACGGACGTCCAGCCCGCCGAGCAGGTCACGACTAACGTCCAGCCTGACGAGCAGGACACGACGGACGTCCAGGCCGCCGATCAGGACACGACAGGTGTCCAACCCGCTGAGCAGGTCACGACGAACGTCCAGCCCGTCGATCATGGCACGACGGACGTCCAGCCTGTAGAGAAGGATACGACGGACGTCCAGCCCGCCGAGCAGAATACGACGGACGTCCAGCCTGTCGAGCAGGACAGGACGGACGTCCATCCTACCATGCAGATCACGACTAACGTCCAGCCCGCCAAGCAGGGCACGACGAACGTCCAGTCTGTCGAGCTGGACACGACGAAAGTCCAACACGCCGAGCAGGACACGACGGACGTCCAGCCCGCCGAGCAGGACACGACGGACGTCCAGCCCGCCGAGCAGGACACGACGGACGTCCAGCCCGCCGAGAAGGACGTGACGGACGACGACGTGGCCGCTGCCGGCGCCGGCCTGAGGTCGGCACGGCGCGGCCAGACGGCGCACTTCGTCGTGCGACTGCCGCGCGCCGGCCGGCTGGACCTGCTGCTCGAGATGCGGTCGGCGGCGGGCGACTACTTCGGCCAGCTGCTGACCGACAGGAGCCCGACCCGGCGTGACCTGGACGACACGGCGCCGCCGCCGGTGGCCGGCAGCGCTCGCCTCCGCCCCACCATCCCGGTGGGCTATGTGGTGTCGGCCGACTCGGTGGCGGTGTGGTACCGGCCGCCCACCGCCGGCCGTCTCGACGTCTCCGTGGTCAGCGGCGGCCGACACGTGAACGGCAGCCCGTTCCCGGTGGCTGTCGTACTGGACGAGAGACAGCTTGCGGCGACTGGTGGGTCGCGGCCGTCGCTGCACTCTCTGTCCACGCTACGGGAGCTGTCCGTGGAGGCCTTCTGCCCGCCGGAGTCTGCGCCCGCCGACCGTTCAGCTTCCGATGAGACGTTCGTCTTTAGTGCACTGCCCGAAGATGCCCTGCTTCCTTGTTCTCAGAACGCCAATCTCCCGAAAACGTCTGAAGGCACTTCCGCCGACCAAGACGAGAGGACGCCACCACGTGATCTGGAATCTGAGCGAACAAACTTGGCACAGCTTAGCTCCGACGAGGCGCCAGCTAATGTGGTCGAGAACATTGAGGTCGCTCCA
This sequence comes from Imbricaverruca yamaguchii, assembly GCA_034440575.1. Lineage (NCBI taxonomy): Eukaryota > Metazoa > Arthropoda > Thecostraca > Neoverrucidae > Imbricaverruca > Imbricaverruca yamaguchii. The sequence continues at coordinate 1,979,679 of JAOTOL010001635.1, forward strand.
TCCAAAGCCATGCACAACATATTGGAGACTGAAGTCGAGCAACTGGAAATGACGGAGTTGGGTGTGTTGCAGGAAGCCGGGAATACGCATGGTGAAAGCTATTCAACCGATTCCCTGAGAGGCGATGCTGGCGATTCACCAATAACCACCGCGCCGACACATTCCAATGCATCAAAAGATTCGGCAGTGATAATAATGGGAAAGGAGCGAGCTGATCTTCTTTCGAACGATGGTGAAACAGACTGCGATCAGCGCAACGAATCAATTAACCGGGAGCAAGAGCACCATGATGACCGCCATGTTAGCATTCCAACACTCGGCGGCATCACTGCTGGTACGACTGACGTGACGCACAGTCCTGCGCCAACAGAGCCTGATGTCAGTCCGAGGTCGCCAGCAGAGCCTGATGCCAGTCCGAGGTCGCCAGCAGAGCCTGATGCCAGTCCGAGGTCGCCAGCAGAGCCTGATGCCAGTCCGAGGTCGCCAGCAGAGCCTGATGCCAGTCCGAGGTCGCCAGCAGAGCCTGATGCCAGTCCGAGGTCGCCAGCAGAGCCTGATGCCAGTCCGAGGTCGTCAGCAGATTCTGATGCCAGTCAGAGGTCGCCAGCAGAGCCTGATGCCAGTCCGAGGTCACCAGCAGAGCCTGATGCCAGTCCGAGGTCGCCACCAGAATCTGATGCCAGTCCGAGGTCGCCACCAGAATCTGATGCCAGTCCGAGGTCGCCACCAGAATCTGATGCCAGTCCGAGGTCGCCAGCAGAGCCTGATGTCAGTCAGAGGTCGCCAGCAGAGCCTGATGCCAGTCCGAGGTCGCCAGCAGAGCCTGATGTCAGCCCGAGGTCGCCAGCAGAGCCTGATGCCAGTCCGAGGTCGCCAGCAGAGCCTGATGTCAGTCCGAGGTCGCCAGCAGAGTCTGATGCCAGTCCGAGGTCGCCAGCAGAGCCTGATGCCAGTCCGAGGTCGTCAGCAGATTCTGATGCCAGTCAGAGGTCGCCAGCAGAGCCTGATGCCAGTCCGAGGTCACCAGCAGAGCCTGATGCCAGTCCGAGGTCGCCAGCAGAGCCTGATGCCAGTCAGAGGTCGCCAGCAGAGCCTGATGCCAGTCCGAGGTCACCAGCAGAGCCTGATGCCAGTCAGAGGTCGCCAGCAGAAACTGATGCCAGTCCAAGGTCCCCAGCAGAGAATATGCCGTCAATTGATCCACCAGTCGAGGTGACTCGCCAGGAGCCCAGCGAAAAGAATAGACTTCCGGAAGGCAGTGTCCGTGTATCAAGCACACGGAACATTAAGGACACTGAAACGAGGGAACATCAGCCGTCTGCCGAATACGATGCCGTGGACAAAGAGTCAGAGCATCTCGGAGTCACGGAAGACGAAGCACCGAGCAGCGAAACCATCTCCGGAACTGTGAAGCAGGATGGTTCGTGTAACCAAAGTTCAAGTTCAAATACACAGGAAACTACAACCACTTCTACTCTTCCCAGAAAGAAAATAAGCTGGTGTGAGAGCATTTTTGTGGCGTCGTCTTTTGATGAAGGTCACCCGAAGGATCTGGCAACGATGGACCAGGGCAGAGTCGACAGCCCGAACTCACACACAGAGTATACGTACAGGCCTCCATTAACGCGAATAAATACAGACGACGGACTGATTTGCGCCGTTGACGTTCCAAATTGTGAATCGCAGAGGGAGGTTGGAATTCACCAACGGCGAAAGATATCCCGAAAGGAGGGCAAACGGTTCCTTCGAGGCTCAAGCAACAGTGAGAGCTTTGGCAGCCAAAATAGCCTGGACAGCTTCGTTTCGGATGAAGGAACTTTGGTGAGCGTTGCAGAGGAGCGCGAAGTGTCTGATGTGGAAGAATCTTTCGCCATAGAGCGGCAGGATGGGCCCCATGAAGAAACTGGCGATGGGCAGCTTACACCAATTCGTAGTGATTCTGGCAAAGACGATGTTGCTTCAGAAACACCTGCAGAGGGAAATGAGTTGCATGTCGGAAAAGAAGTTAACCTGGGAAATTCTCCAGATAGCGAGGAGCTGTCAATCGATCGAGAATCTGTTGAAGACGACAGTGACGCAGCGGATCAACAGGTGGGCAATACCGCATTACGTGAAGGCCACGGCAAGTTGCTACTCATGGAAAACAAGCACAAACAGACAGACGATCAAGTAAGGGAGGATGCAAACCACAATCGGAAAAGAGATGTGAAAATATGCTGGATGGACAAAGTTGAGGTTATAGAAGTGCCACCCCCTTCCCCAGGTGACCAGGAACGTGGAGAGAAATTCGATCGGCACCCAAAGCTGGTCATACAGGACACCATTGACGAGCCAGCGGACTGGATCCACGCTCCTCTATCCGAGTCAAAAAAGGAGCTGCATGTTCTGAACATTCCTCATGAGAGAGACGAATGCAAGACATCCCATCCACTGCATGAGCAGAGCTTGGAAGCATGCGCGTCTTATGAAAGCACCATTCCGGTCCATACGGCAGATGGATTGCCTGTGCCACGAGAGCAAACGGACTTTGAAAGTTCTATGGGTTTTGGCAAACCTTCCGCGCTCAAAACCAGCAGCAGCGAGGACGCATGCGACACAGAGCCACTGAAACCCACCATTGTAGATCACTACGAAACTAAATTGGAAAACAACTCTGAAAATGTCAGAACTGCTCAGGTTTCCAATGAAATCAGAGGAACAAAGTCAGGCAGTAAAAATAGTAATATGCATGCTCAGAAAAACACATCAGAGGCTGATGCAACAGTTGTGGCAAGAAGTAGAGATGCACAGGGGACGAGATTTCTTTCTACATCCTCTACGAGCTCCAACCACAGCAACTCAGGACATACTATTGTACCTGCGACTACGCGTCAAAGAATGGATGAGGACGATGAGGTGTTCCATGGGAGCGATTCTGAAAACACCAGGGATACCAAACAGTCTTCAGATGAAATCAGAGACATAGAATTCGGCGATGAAAATTGCACTGCTGAGATCTGGGAAAAACTCTCCGTGGATGGCGCAGCAATTGTGGAACGAAGCAGACATGTGCAGGGGACGAGATATCTCTCTACATCCTCCACGAGCTCCAGTAGCAGCAACTCAGAACATGCTGCTGTACCTGCGACTACGCATCAGGAAACGGATGACAGCGACGTGCTCATTGGGAGCGATTCCGAAAACGCCGGAGATAATAAGCAGTCTTCAGATGAAACCAGAGACACAGATTTTCGTGAAGAGAATTGCACTGTTGAGGCCCGGCAGAACCCCTTAGTGGTTCACGCCACACTTATGGAAGGAAGTAGACTTGTGGAGGGAACCAGATTTCACTCTTCGCACTCCACGAGTTCCAGTGACAGCAATTCAGACCATGCTGTTGCAATTGTGACCACGCGTCAGAAAAGGGATGAGAAAGAGAGTAAGGTCTTCTACGAGAGTGATTCGTTGCATGCAACTTACCGAACCTCATCAGAATATTCCTCAGTTGAGGACATCCTACGTCACTCCAGCAACAAACCGACAGCGGCCAAGGAGCACCAGGAGCGTGGTTTGTCACCACAGTACCCATCACCAGCCGACCATAAGACAATCGCCCAGCAGGTACCAACGCGATTTATCACTGAAGAACATGAAACTGGGCTTGACCAGGGCGTACCCGACGCATCGGGTTCACCATGTCATTGTGAAATCAGCGAGTCGTCGGTAGTCGTTAGCAGGCAGAACCCGCATACAGCCGACATGATTACAACTGGAAACATACATATCAGCGGTGCGCCCGAAGAACAGTTGGAGACGGTGGAACACACCATGCCTCAGACAGAAACTGACACTACCACGCATCATGCCGATCCATCTCCATCAGACTCAGAAGATAACTCGTTGCATTCGGGGAGAGATGAGCAGGGGTCTACACCACAGTTGCATGCAAAGCGTTCCGACGCGACAAGAGTTGAGAATGCTCTTGAAGTTGCCGATTCGTCAACTCTCCCGGCTAAATCGCGGCTGCCTGAGTCCATGAAACATGTCGATGTCACCAAGATGCATCACCCTGACGTGGCTGTCGAGTACTTACATCTATCCGAAAAAATCGCTGACAACGTGGCAGGAACACCTGATGTGTCCTCTCATGAAAACAGTGGGCATGATTCGGATGCTAACGGTAGCGATGGACATAGCTTGAAGCGTGTCACCGCGCCAAGTGAACCGATGGCGACACTTGTTCCTGTGCTCCAAATTACATCAGGAATTCCTACGGCAGGGAGAAAAACCAGGGATGGCGAGCCACACGTGAACCACGCAACGTCCCATGTCCTCGGTCCATATGATGTTGCGTCACACGATGAACATGTATCGAGTACCAGCAAGTCCACTCGGAAGTATAGCGATAACTACTCCAATTTTGAACCCCCTCGTGAGCCCAGATATCAACTTCAGGGAACACAGGTGCGCAGCAAAGTTTACCTCGGTCTGCCACAAGTCCGGCATCGCTGTCCATCTCCTCTCTTGAAGACTCTGCTGCCTTCGTTCGCCAGTGTGCCGCCGCACATGCCAGCAACTCGGGAGTCGAAGAGTCACCATTCAGATTCAGCCGATCCCGATGATGATCAGTGGAATTTAACCAGCTTCGCGAAATGCTCGTCGGACAGCGACCACGGCTCTACCGAACATTGCCCGACTGATACATCTGCTGAGGATAGAGAAACAGATCAGATCGCACTGGAGACCCAGCATGCAACAGATCCAGTTCCAGTCGAAGTGTCACATCACATACCAGAGGTCGTCCAAGTCGGGACAGGCTGCGCCACGGCAACAATGTTGGCGGTCGATCACGACACGGAACTAGCAGCAGGGGACACTGATACTAGAACAGAGCCAGTTCTAATTCATGTAGACCCCACCGCGCAGTCAATTTCTAATCAGACACGTCTCACTCGGGACCTGGTTTCAGCTCAGATGGATGTCACTGCAGATTCTGTCTTAGTTCGAGCTGGTGATGCCACTGAGAAAATCGATATTCAGGAAGAAAACAGTCCAGAGCCATCGCCAGATAAGTCATCGTCGGCTCGGCTGGAGCCAGACGTCGATGTGGCTGGGCCAGACCTAACTGCAGCAGAACGAGTTTCGACCAAGCATTGCCAAGAAATCACCACTGCTGAAAACTACACCAGAGTACAAGGTGTGGATGATCTTGCAAGCGCCCCCGAATTAAAGAACACTACCAGCATTGAATGTCAGCAGCGCACTATTTCTCTTGACCCTGACGCTAGCGATTCTGAAGGAAAGGACGAAGTGGCCGGTGATGCATTCACTGGTCAGCAGACATTAGCCGACCAATTGAAACAAGCTTCAGGCGAGGCGGTGGTGGGACGTGTGGTCCTGGACAACACACAGGCTGCGACTTGTCCTGGTCAGCTTGGAGGGGTGGAGCAGCGCACGTGTGACACTTCTGATGACAGTTTGCCATTGCTGGTGGAATGGCCGACACTGGAATATCCCGGTGAAGTTCTAGGTTCGAGTGCGCCGGAGGGCCTGATGCCGAGGACACCGCCTCCAAACAGGACATCGCCTATTGAGGAAATTCTTGAAATTCATGAACACACCTTTGAAAGCTATGATATCGATCTAACATGGAAGGAAGCAGATGAAAACCAAGCGAAACACATCAGGCCAGAAACCATCCAAGGCGAATTATCACATGATTTGCGCACCCCTTCGGAGGAATTGGGAACGTCTGATGGAGATATTAGCTACGAAACCAATCACAAAGGAAACAGTCCACCAGAAAATACGATATGTGCATCCTGGTGCCAAGAGGTCCAAGAGCCATCATCCAAGCAGCCTGTATCAGAGTGGGTTCAGATGTGGGATACCGCCATAGAGGCCGGCCACTATCCAACACCAACTGCAGATCTTTCAGAAGTAATTGATGAGCTGCAAGAACAGCATAGTTCCACTGATAAGCCAAGCCACGGTTCTCGTATAGAGAGAGCCAGTGCAGCAAGCTGCGCGGAAGCATCATCTGCAGAGGATGGCAGAGTTGCAGAGAAATCATCCGACGCTATTGCCACCGTCGAGCCGGCCAGAGCGACAGCTAAGCTTGATCCAGACACGATAAGCCAGGAGGCAGAGGGCATCTCTGCTGACAGCGATGATGGAGGGGCACTGCAGCAACTCGCGCAAGTTTCGGAGGAATCTCTTCCCAACAGCACGCGTGAACACAGAATCACGCGGAAAAGGCCATCGATAGCTCGGCAGGTTGGTAAGTTTAACATAACGTGCATCCTACGACCAAACGAGGCCGTGGTTCCGGGGGTGACGATCGCGACTTCGACATCAAAGACCGCCACAAGGTGGCTTAATCTGGAGAACTACACCATCATCCCACCTACCAAGTCTCCTTCCAAGATGAAGCGGCATTCAGATGACGAAGAACTCTGGACGGGCTCGAAAACCACCGTCTACTTGGCACCGAGGATGCCACCGAACGCCAGGAAGGAGCTGATATCTCTCAAGTGTGTTCAGTCGAGCGACGACGACACCAATTTCACATACTTACCTGAAATGAAGGATTTAACACCGGAAGTCACTGAGAATGAAGACACGCATGGTACGTGGAAGCCCAGCAGCCGTTTTAATAGCCATCAGCATGCGAAGAAAACTGGGGTTGTTCCTGGTGATGGCGTTCCTCACATGCCTGCCAAAGCAATGGAACTCGACACACGGCATGCAAAAGAAGCACCTAAGGTCGAAGGCTCACGTGGGTCTCAGAAGCTTAGCTCAACCATAGAACAATCATTTATATATCAACGCAAGCAACTGCTAAAAATGGAGCTTACACCGCAGCCGAGAGAAAAAGGTAACTTTTTATTGTAGTTATGGAATTAGCATCATAATATGCGCGTTATCGTTTTGGCCATTGTGTCTTATTGGTGGAATTACGACATCCTAACCCAAGAACTCCTGGGGACTCTGGGGAACACACATTCTTCCATGATTTCCAGCATAGTCACCGAACATAGTTCCAGTTAGAAGCTTAACCTAGATGGTCCCCTGTTACTTTTATAAAGTCTGAACACCTGAGAACCACTTTGCTGCTCTAGTCACACAGTTTACCTATTGTTGTACCTACACAGGTAGCAACTTGGGACTGGGATACAGGCTCCTACAACATAGACATGCAATATAAAGGAGAAAGTCATACATACATAGTTGGATATAAATTGATAACAGCAAGCGCCAAAACATCAATATGTCTGAGCTATCAATTTCTTGCATGCTTAATCCAAGGAACCGTGCAAACTGCAGACGAATACAAAAGCCCACCAATTACTCAGGATATCGAATAGACAAAAAAACTACAGCAGCATACCATCTTTCACAATTTAATTATAAGTAAAATAACGTATTGAACAGACGAACAACATTTGCATCCGATAGCGACCTCCATCAGCAGACATCCATGGAGGATGTTTCAGAGCCACCCTATGGGTGTCGTTTGCAACCCAAATTCGCTCGATCTTTTCTTATGCAAATACGGAATAATTCCAAGGATGTAGCGTGGGTCCGCTAGCTCAGTTAGTAGACCGTTGTACTCTTCATTGCATGATTAATGTCCGAATTTCACAAACGCCAAAAGAGCCCAGTCCACCGCGACCAATCATTCAGCGTGAGAGGTCAGTGACGCCATATGGCCTATCTGTGTGATGTTTTTCGTAAAATATCCAAGGTTCTTCGTGTTCATCGGGTCGTGTTGCGCATGGTGTGTGAATTCAGAGTTCTCCCGTTCGATATTTCAGCTTAAAGCTGAAGCAAAGTTACATATATTTGTTTTGCTTAATTTACTGAATGGCCATTTTTACGCGCTGTCATGCTATTTCTGACTTAATACTCAATCGACATGAAGTTCCCTTTCCCAGGCTATTATTGCGCATCATACGTATATTTTTCCGTAACATTTTGTTTTTTTATGTACAGGCCTACTCGAACTGAATATTCTTCGTTTGAAATGATTTTGCTGTTATTGGTAGTGCAAGCCAAACTAATAACTTACAAAAATGACAACTTGTGATAGCCACATGTCAGCTTACCCTAGAAATTATCTCATGTTTGCCGTTTTGGATACAATAAAGCACGTGGGTTCGCTTATACGTATTCTACTGCATAGCATGTTGAAATGTTTGCTGCTCACGAAAGAAAACGATATACTCTTTTTCATACCGCACGTACCGTCCAATATCTGGAATGTCGATACTTTGGATTATGGCATGTCTTGCATGTGAATCTGATCTACAATATCAACTTCCACGATGCCTTGGTACGCATGCTGGATGGTGTCCTTTTTGTTGTAAAATGCCAGGTGCCCGAACTCCACCATGCCAGGTGCCCGGGTTGGAAACAATGCTGCCGTGCGCACCAAATGTCCTGCCTGCTTATGGCGACACAGCAGGGGGAAAACTGTGGAACACACTCACTTTCAAAAGGATTTTAATATTATCAGCTTCATTTTCCATATCTGTGTTAGCTCTGGGAGCTGGATGGACATGCTCGTTTTGGTTTTCATTATAGTGTATTGTGGAATTGCACTGACTACTTCTAGCATCACACTGTGTTCAAGCACACTTATGTTATATGTTGTTGGTGCCACTTTTGGCTGCTATCTTCAAGAGGGGCTGCCACTGAAACCTGAGCTACGAGTAGTGCATTATATGACGTGGGTTATCATAAAACTGATAGACACTTTTTGATTACTACCGATAACTTGCAAATAATAGCATTCATGACGGAGGAAAGAGTTCCCACGTGGTAGGTTTATTGTGTGGATATGTAATTTAAACCTTAAAACTGTAATGAACAGAAAAGAGCGACTGTAAGCTACAGAACAATATCGAAACAGCAACAACACCGGAAAGCATTACATATCAGCTCCGAACTCTGTCTGTGCACCTAACAAGGCTCGTACCTCCCGAATATTGCAGCGATGCGTGACGTCCCAATAGCTAGATGATCAAAGACTGGAAGATTTGATAAATGAGTCTGAGCGATTTGCTCGTGATGCCAGGGCAAGACTCAGCCCAGCAAACATTGAGGCGAAGATTGGAATGCCAGGCAATTCAGTACGTGATCACCCTCAATGGCCGCGATTATCGCAGCGGCGCGGAGCGGCGCGGAGCAAGTGAGTGTCAACACAGCGAGCTGATGCCCAGCTGAGCTGAGCCCGGCTGATGCCCAGCTGAGCTGAGCCCAGCTGATGCCCAGCTGAGCTGAGCCCAGCTGATGCCCAGCTGAGCTGAGCCCAGCTGATGCCCAGCTGAGCTGAGCCCAGCTGATGTCCAGCTGAGCTGAGCCCAGCTGATGCCCAGCTGAGTTGAGCCCAGCTGATGTCCAGCTGAGCTGAGCCCAGCTGATGTCCAGCTGAGCTGAGCCCAGCTGATGTCGGTCGGCACGAGGCGGCGTCGGTCGTCTGTCGGTCTGGATCAGTTGCCGACTGAGTCACTCCCCCGACACGTCGCAGACCCCCGTCCATGCGGACACCCGTGCTGGTGCCGGTGGTCACTGGGCGGAGGTCGTGGTGGTGGTGCTGCTACGCAGCCCTAGGCCCGTCTCGCCCCGCTGGTTGTTCCAGCGCAGCATACCGTAGTTCTCAGACGGGTAAATCGCCCGTCTTCCGACCGAAAGTTTGTTGGTTCCAGTACCACCGGCTGTCATTCATCGTCCCCGAACAATCAGCGTGATAGATTTGCGACGCTGTGGGGCCCAGCAGTCGACGGGTCGTAAAGCCAGTAGACAGCCGCTGAACCGACTCGGCGCTGCTCAGCCGATGACGGTGGACTGAATGACGAGAAACCGTCAGCGTCGGCCAGCGACCGGCGGGCCTGCACACCGTGCTGAGCATGGCTTCGGCCAGAGTTGCCACAGGTGATCGACAGCTGAAGCGGCTGTACCGCTGTCAGTGTGAGGGCGGGCAGGTGAAGCGGCTGTACCGCTGCCAGTGTGAGGGTCGGCAGGTGAAGCGGCTGTACCGCTGCCAGTGTGAGCGTCGGCAGGTGAAGCGGCTGGGCCTCTGTCAGTGTGATGGTCAGCAGGTGAAGCGGCTGCACCGCTGTCAGTTTGAGAGCCGGCAGGTGAAGCGGCTGGGCCTCTGTCAGTGTGATGGTCAGCAGGTGAAGCGGCTGTACCGCTGTCAGTTTGAGGGCTAGCCGGACTCGGCCCGACCCACACGGTGCCCAGCTGTCAGTCTGAGGGTCGGTCAGAGCCTATACTCGACTCGCATGGCGCCCAGCTGTCAGTGTGAGGGTCGACCAGAGGAAATTTTGGAACATATGGAGAGGCTTTATTGTCTTAACGATCGCTCAATCCAAAAATGTCAGAGGTCCAGAGGTCATTGCTGACGGAGGGGAGGGAGTATTCATCTCGCATCATTTTGTTTGCCGATTTTTGTTCCGTTGTTAGACGTTCATTAATCTCGGAAGTAAATTGATGTAGAGAGATCAAATTATACACACACCAACATGAGGACCAAGGTTGCTTTTGTTTGAGAGTTTGCCGTTCTGTCATGAATGGTGACATCGTAATGACGTCAGGAACGAAGTCCATGCGCCTCTCCAATCTGTTTGAATACAGACTGCTCTGTGGCCTCGTCAAATTCACATTTGACGTGAAGTTCCGCCGTAGTGGCAAAGCCAAACTCACTCACTCACTGAACTCTGAGTCGCCAATGTTTTGATCTGCGGCGGCTAACAGCATGCTCCAAGCATCTCAGGTCTGCTTATTATCTAGATAATCTGCGGAAGGTTGCCAGATAGGTCGTATCGTTCATTTCTACTCCTCGTATACTCCTCATGATCTGAGCAATTCAATGATATGAAAAATTATTAGCTTCGAGCCTTGGAAAAAGAATGATAATGCTAGACAATGGAATTACACGTTTTCAACTACTCGGATAAACACGCTATAATAATATGACTTGTTGGACTATTTATGGGCACTGGTGAGGGCTTATCAAAGACAAAGTACTGTTTTCGAACTCTGGGAACATTTTGCGAACGATCGACGGTAAGACTATCGAGTTTTGACGAACTTCGGAATTCGAGTGTCACTTTTTAAGCTATTCTGATCCATAGTGGCAGGGCACGATCTAGGTGGAGTTACGGCGTTTTTGGGACCTGTTTTCCTGTGATCCTCTCTGAACAGTCATCCGTCGATGCACACAAACAGTGTTTGTTTCGTAAAAGCTTCACATGGTTCGCTTCATAGAATGCATAGCTTTCGTGGTTGTCCGAAGGCTCCATCACCGTTTTGTTTCCGATTATTTTCAATGCATCTGCGCCAAAAGTGACAAAAATTGCCTTGTTGCACTTCAATACTTCAGAACAATCCACATGTATTGTTCGGCATATTTTCTCATCCAACAATTCCCTGCCTTGCTTCTCACTTCCTTCGCCGGTCGTCTCATGGGAGTCACACATCATGCTCCCGCGTCCCCGCGGACTCAAGTGCGTATGCGGTGCTAACGCGTCCCCACGGACCCCAACTGCGTATACAGTGCTAACGCGGCCATGGCCACTCTGCAGCGAGTACAGCGGCTGTGGCAGCTGAGCAGACACCACCAGCAGGCAGGGTCGGCCAGCTGCGAGCCATGTTCGAGCAGCTCGACCGATCGGCACACCAATCAGGCGAGGCCGCCTCGCGACACCGCTCCCTGAACTACTCGAGACGCAAGTTCCAGAGCATGCTGGACGTGCGGCCGGCGGCAGCGGCAGAGCGGCGCGGTGACGCCTCGGCGGCGCTCTCCGGCACGCGCGGCAAGAGCAAGAGTTCGCTGTCGCTGAGCGCGACCGGCGGGTGGCCCGGCTCGCCGCTGTCGCGCGGCGGAGCGGCTGGCGGCACGGCTGCCCGGCCGGGCCGAGAAGTGGCCTCGCCGGCTGCCGTCGACACTCCGCCGCAGCCGCCGCCGGCTGCCGATCACGAGACGCTGGAGCGGCAGGTCGGTGCGGATCACGAGACGCTGGACCCGCAGGTCGGTGCGGATCACGTGACGCTGGAGCCGCAGGTCGGTGCGGATCACGAGACGCTGGAGCCGCAGGTCGGTGCGGATCACGAGACGCTGGAGCGGCAGGTCGGTGAGGATCACGAGACTCTGGAGCCGCAGGTCGGTGCGGATCACGAGACGCTGGAGCCGCAGGTCGGTGCGGATCACGAAACGCTGGAGCCGCAGGTCGGTGCGGATCACGAGACGCTGGAGCCGCAGGTCGGTGCGGATCACGAGACGCTGGAGCGGCAGGTCGGTGCGGATCACGAGACGCTGGAGCCGCAGGTCGGTGCGGATCACGAGACGCTGGAGCCGCAGGTCGGTGCGGATCACGAGACGCTGGAGCCGCAGGTCGGTGCGGATCACGAGACGCTGGAGCGGCAGGTCGGTGCGGATCACGAGACGCTGGAGCGGCAGGTCGGTGCGGATCACGAAACGCTGGAGCGGCAGGTCGGTGCGGATCACGAGACGCTGGAGCCGCAGGTCGGTGCGGATCACGAGACGGTGGAGCGGCAGGTCGGTGTGGATCATCACGAGGTGCCGGCGTCGCCGCCACAGCAGGCGGCCGGCCGGCCGGCGTCCGCCCGCCGCATTGTGACGCTCGGCGAGCGGCGGCTGTCGTCGCGCCAGCTGGACCGGCTGTCGGCGGACGCCGCGTCCGCCCGGCTGGACGCCATCCGACGCTACTTCCGCGACCTGTGCGACGGCCGCATCCGCGGCGATGACGACGCGGCGCTGGCGCGCCAGGCACGCCGCCACCGGTTCGTGTCCGACCGCGGCCGATCGCTGCCGTCGCTCGGACTGTCGCCCGGCCAGCCACGATCCGAGGACGAGCTCGGCGCGTGGTCGACACGGCCAGGCTCGGCAGGCGCCGACGGCGGGTCGTCGTGCGGCGACACGGCCGGCGCTACCACGCCGTCGACGTCTGGCCGCCGGCTGCGGCGGCCCGCCTCTGCCGGCGCCCTCTCTCCCCGCCTGGCGCCGTACGGCCAGCAGCTGCAGCTCGCCACCAGCCGCGGCCAGCTGACGCGTCACGACGCCGGTGGCATCGTCGTGTTCGGACCGGGCATGTGCCAGGGCAAGGTGGCGGTGGTAAATCGATTCCAGGTGAGGGTGCATTGGGAGCGTACGTGAGGTGAGGCTGGAGTGGGAGTGCACATGAGGCGAGGCTATAGTGGGAACGCACGTGAGGCGAGGCTGCATTGGGAGCGCACGTGAGGTGAGGCTACAGTGGGGGCGTACGTTAGGTGAGGATGGAGTGGGAGTGCACGTGAGGCGAGGCTGCAGTGGGAGCGCACGTGAGGCGAGGCTGCAGTAGGAGTGCACGTGACATGAGGCTGCAGTGGGAGTGCACGTGAGGTGAGGCTTCAGTATGAGCGCACGTTAGGTGAGGCTGCAGTAGGAGTGCACGTGAGGTGAGGCTGCAGTGGGGGCGCACGTTAGGTGAGGCTGCAGTATGAGCGCACGTGAGGCGAGGCTGCAGTAGGAGCGCACGTTAGGTGAGGCTGCAGTAGGAGCGCACGTTAGGTGAGGCTGCAGTATGAGCGCACGTTAGGTGAGGCTGCAGTAGGAGCGCACGTTAGGTGAGGCTGCAGTATGAGCGCACGTTAGGTGAGGCTGCAGTATGAGCGCACGTTAGGTGAGGCTGCAGTATGAGCGCACGTGAGGTGAGGCTGCAGTATGAGGCGCACGTTAGGTGAGGCTGCAGTATGAGCGCACGTTAGGTGAGGCTGCAGTATGAGCGCACGTTAGGTGAGGCTGCAGTATGAGCGCACGTTAGGTGAGGCTGCAGTATGAGCGTACGTTAGGTGAGGCTGCAGTGGGAGCGCACGTGAGGCGGGGCTGCAGTGGGAGTGCACGTGAGGTCTGGCTGCAGTGGGAGTGCACGTGAGGTCTGGCTGCGGTGGGAGCGCATGTGACATGAGGCTGCAGTGGGAGCGTACGTTAGGTGAGGATGGAGTGGGAGCGCACGTGAGGCGAGGCTGCAGTGGGAGCGCACGTGCCGCCCCACCTGGCGACCGGGGACCGATGAGCGATGTGGTGTGACATAGATGCTGGGTATTACAAACATTTAGTGTTTATATTATTTGGGTAGACAAATCCAGGTAGGCAATGAATATTCCCAATTGGGTTTGTGTGGCACACCCCAAACGGCCAAATGTTAAAGGAGTGAGAAGTTGGAAGGACCTATGGGCGCTGCGTGACCGACGCAGTCGAAGCTCCCCTAAACTCCAATAACCAACCAACCAAGTTGGGGGGACCAAGGCAAAGATCGTTGTGCTCAGGCCACATACAGATATTGGACTCGGCGTTTCTGACTCAGATTGTGGCATCGAATAGTCAGAAAAGGACATGAAGCACGAATGGGTGCAAAGGAAGACTTGGGAACAATTTCCTCATGCATTTATATATATATATATATATATATATATATATATATGTATATATGTATATTTAAATATATATGAATGTATATATATGTTATCAACCTATTATATGAAATGCAGTAAAAGGTGAAATCCACAAACAGTGCTATGTCACTGTCATGATAGTTGCACGTGTTGTTCGCCATACTACGTACTGCATTTTTATAGTTCTTAGAAAACGTAGAACATAAATAGCAAATGTATAACTTTTCCTCATACCAAACAAAGCAAATCTTGCTCGTTCATTGACGACGTGTGAGTTATTTCACCGCCACGACGGACCAGAACAAGCGCCACGCTTGTGCCACAGGTTGCGCGAATCCACACCCGTCAAGCAGCGCTCTTTTTCCTCCGGTAACATATGGCACATCCTGTTGTAGAAGCCCACACAGTCGGTGCCGTCGCATCGATGATGTGCGGCCGCGCCGATGTCGTGCACGTGCCAGCTTGTGCGACCTCCAGATCGCGCAATTATCGCGGCCAAATCGGCTTTAATGAGCCCTGCAAAAGTCCTCGTTAGTCTAATGGCGGCAGTCGGACAGAGCGGTCGGACGTATCTGTGGCCGATCCGTCAGTGGCACAGCCATTACCCGGCCGCCGCCGATCCGTCAACGGCGCAGCGAGCTCGACACCCATGACCCGGCTGCCGCCACCGCCGCCGACTGCACGGCGAGCTGTCTGTCGCTCGGCCGCACGAGCTGCCGACACTTGCAAATTGATTGGGACGGGCGGCTCCCAGCGCCCCTCGACGCTGGCGGCCGGGGACAGCACGGGGTCCGTGCAATGGTCGCCACGTGATGTGAGTGCATGCTCCAGAGAAATGCGACTAGGTTGGTGCGCTGTGACATCGTAAAACGTGATGAAGCCGGAAGATGTCTGCTCACATCTACAGCTGAGATGACGCGAGAGGTCTTTTCGCAACGGCTACGGAATCTCAATCTTCTAGATGGCATCGTCTGTTTAATATATTTCGTGCTCGCTACAAGATGACAGAACTATTAACTACATATAGCCTATGGAGTTAAGTATATTTAACACGCGCCCTGGAGGGCCTCTGAAAATTACGCGCACTGAAGGGGCGGGGGCGGATTCTGCCCCCATAAGATCTCGGCTTCCATTAAGGCTAGAGCAACGAAAGTTGCAGGGTGGATGGGCACGATAGTTATCTCTATTGTGTGAAAATGTCGTGACCTTCGGTCAATATATTCCAGGTCAAATGAGGTAAAAATAGCAAAATTTTCTGGTTATGCGTGGTTTGGCTTGTCATTGTTATGGATCGCTGTGATTGTGCCTAAATGCTTCAACATTCGGATTAATGATGTTACTGGACATTACTAATGATGCAATACATATACCAGATCCGCCATTTGACCTCAGGTCACCGATATGGGAGCACTTTATAAGGTCATTGCCTGCTCCAGTTACCGGAACCGGGCTGGCCACCTGACTGCTCCGTTGGGAGGCTTGGCACAATGGGCTTCGCAAAGAAAGGAGTGAAATACATGAATAAGGTATAGAAACGCTTAGGCGCACAATGACGAACAGTAGATTTCCGGATGTGTAGGGAGTAACATGCAAAGTGACATCAATCGCATGACGGTCATTTCCATTTACAACATTCCAGTTGACCAAGTTTGGCTCCATTAGCCTGTCATGATGACCTCGGCGACGTAACATGACTTTCAAATTATATAACATAACAATATGCATCAAACAAGTCGCTAGTGTTGTCAAGAACACTTCCCTTTTGCCAATATACGGAAAACGCATCAACGCCGATTTTTGTGGTCTGGCGCTGCGATTAAAAAAAACAAGTTTAGCAGCCCATGATGTAAAAATGTGTCGGCCGATTTTCATTTTTCTTGC
Organism: Imbricaverruca yamaguchii; assembly: GCA_034440575.1. Classification (NCBI taxonomy): domain Eukaryota; kingdom Metazoa; phylum Arthropoda; class Thecostraca; family Neoverrucidae; genus Imbricaverruca; species Imbricaverruca yamaguchii. Next base: position 1,995,999 of record JAOTOL010001635.1, read on the forward strand.
TTTAAACAATGCGCCTGTCATTTCTAAGTAGGTTCGGAAAACATGGCGTATATCACCCTGTACAATATGGAGTTGTGTACGAAAAATCGGAGGGGTGGGCGGATTTCGCCCCCCTTCCAGGGCGCGTGTTATCCTGCGTATACTTGATGTGCAACTTGAAAACTTGAAATAAGTGTTCACATTATATATAGATTTATTATGATATTATTGATGGTGCAATGCAACTTTCACACTATTTACGCCTTGAAATCCCGAAATAAATCATAAAATAGCTGTGTCTAAATAGGCTTGACCCGCAATGCTAAATAGGCTTTATCTTGACCAGACTTAAGGTCACTTTACTAAGTTCAAACAAATTGAGCAAGGAACTTTTCCTAATGCTTCTGCCTGCATTCAAAGGTAAAACTGTTGTTAAAAGAGTAAGTGTATTGCAAAAATGTGGGAATTGACCTGAAATGAAGTATAATTGACCGTGACCTCAGGTATCTGATCTGCCCACAAGCAGAAATCCTTGATATATGCTTTGGAGGCACTGCCAAATTGCACTCAAGTAGGAAGTTTCATTAAAAATATCCCCTCAGTACATACATTATCGATCCCAACATATCTTTAGAGGTGGTCCTGTTTCATATGAGCTAGGTCAATGACCGTATATGACATGAGGTTAAATGTTCACTTTAGGCGCAAACACGAGAAAGAAAATGGTGCTGAGCATTTTGCGCCGCTGTGCGTCGCCGTTTCTGCTTTGTTGCGGAAAAGCCTTATGGTGGTCCTAAAAAGACTTCCGACGGGGTTAACCTTTTCATGTCAAAAGGTTGCATGAAATATAATTGTTGTAATAAGCATGCTCAGTATTTAAGTAGTTCTTGCTCGGGTCACCGTTCTTGGCTAGTTTGCAACGGAGAAATGCAATCATGCTACGACAAGCATGGTGTGAACGGCTTTGCAGTAACGGTTCCTGGACTTTGACGAGATGTTGTTATGCCCATCGTGGAAGAGTGCACAGATATGCACATTCTCTTGGCCGACACTGAAAGCAGCTGAGAATTGCCCTTTGCATGGATGGAGAATGCATTGCATGGATGCATATATATATATATATATATATTGCATGGATAATTGCCTTCTCTTGCAATTCCCTTCTCGCATTTCCCTTTTCTTTTTATATATATATATATATATATATATATATATATATATATATATATATATATATATATATATATATATATATATTTTTATATTTTTTTTTTATTTTTATTTTTTTTTTTTTTTTTTTTTTTTTTTTTTTTTCTCTCTCTCTTCTCTCTTCTCTCTTTCTCTCTCTCTCTCTCTCTCTCTCTCTCTCTCTCTCTCTCTCTCTCTCTCTATCTTTCTCTCTCTCTCTTTTCTCTCTCTCCCCGCTCTCCCCTCGCTCGCTCCCCTTCCTCTACACCATCTCACTCATACCACCAACCTCGTCGTGTGTCAGCTGTGGGTGCTGTACCACTGATGCCGTGTGTGCTGTACTACTGATGCCGTGTGTGGTGTACTACTGGTGCCGTGTGTGGTGTACCACTGGTGCCGAGGGTGGTGTACCACTGGTGCCGTGTGTGGTGTACCACTGGTGCCGTGTGTGGTGTACCACTGGTGCCGTGTGTGGTGTACCACTGGTGCCGTGTGTGGTGTACCACTGGTGCCGTGTGTGGTGTACCACTGGTGCCGTGTGTGCTGTACCACTGGTGCCGTGTGTGGTGTACTACTGGTGCCGTGTGTGGTGTACCACTGGTGCCGTGTGTGGTGTACTACTGGTGCCGTGTGTGGTGTACCACTGGTGCCGTGTGTGTTGTGCCGTGTGTGGTACTGGTGCCGTGTGTTTTCTGTGTGTGGTGTACTACTGGTGCCGTGTGTGGTGTACCACTGGTGCCGTGTGTGGTGTACCACTGGTGCCGTGTGTGGTGTACCACTGGTGCCGTGTGTGGTGTACCACTGGTGCCGTGTGTGGTGTACTACTGGTGCCGTGTGTGGTGTACTACTGGTGCCGTGTGTGGTGTACTACTGGTGCCGTGTGTGGTGTACCACTGGTGCCGTGTGTGGTGTACCACTGGTGCCGTGTGTGGTGTACTACTGATGCCGTGTGTGGTGTACTACTGGTGCCGTGTGTGGTGTACTACTGGTGCCGTGTGTGGTGTACCACTGGTGCCGAGGGTGGTGTGCCACTGGTGCTGTGTGTGCTGTACCACTGATGCTGTGTGTGGTGTACCACTGGTGCTGCCGCTGGCACTGCCGCAGGTGACGGCCGTCTCGCGTGTTTCAGCTGTGGGTGCCCGAGTCGGGTCAGGCGGCGGGCAGTGTGCGCCTGTACAGCTGGCGCGCCGACACGGCCACCGGCGCCGAGGTGTGCCACCTGCACGGCGACTACTACCAGGTGGTCTACTGGGTCAGCCAGCCCGGCTGGTACCGCGTGCACGTGCAGGCGGGCGCCGGCACGCGCCATGTCGACCTCATGGTCAAGGTGTCGCACTAGCGCCGGCGGACGCGCCCAACGGAGTCTGGGTGGACAGAGTCGACACGGCGGACGCTCCCAACGGCGTCCCGGTGGACACAGTGCACGCGGTGGAGAGATCCTGCCTTTGGCGGTCGCTCAGGAGGACGCGCCGAACGGCGTCCGGGTGGACAGAGTGAACACGGCGGACGCTCCCAACGGCGTCCCGGTGGACACAGTGCACGCGGTGGAGAGATCCTGCCTTTGGCGGTCGCTCAGGAGGACGCGCCGAAAGGCGTCCTGGTGGACACAGTGCACGCGGTGGACGCAGATCCCAGCCGCTGACGCTCGCCCAGGTGGCGACATGTGGGCCAGAGTGGGTGATGGTGCTGCACACGCGAGCTGCCGGGAGAGATGGCCGGCGGTCGGGTCGACTGTGGCCGCTCCTGGCGCCATTTGTGACGAGGATATGGTACATGCGCCTTCATAGCGCTAGCTCATGCGGCGGTGTCGGCGATGCGAGTGGTGACTTTCGGTCGTGCCGAGCTACACTTCAGGGGCTATACGTTCACGGTGACAGTCACGCGCCAAAATCCGAATATCTAATTACTCGGCCAAAGCTTCATGCCTACCGACTGGTGCAGCCAGCTGCCACGGACTTCTTGTCGAGATGGGAATGTCTCAGGTTGATTCGATGCATACAATATCCGTATATCCGTGAAAGTAGGCTTACATCGAAATCAAAAGCGTGAGGATTCGGCACTATTTGGTCCGGAATTGTGATGACCATCAGTTTAATTTTTCTTTCAATTCTGGAGGGCTCCGTCGTCACCACAGAAATTGTTTTACTTTTAGTCGTCAAATCAGTTGCCATAAGGGGATTTCATGCACAGTAAATCTGCCGGGTAAGGCCATCAGCGATGAGCCACCGCTAAAGGAAACTAGTCACGTGTGCTCCGGGTTCAATAATAGCGAAAGCTTGTTAGTGACGCCAGAGAGCGGAGTGGATGGAGTCGTCGGAGTGGATGGAGTGCACGGAGGTGGGTGTACACTGGATGGTGCTCCGGAAGATATACACAAGGCTGGAGCTGAACACCGGAGCCGCTGGAGCAGAAGTCGGCGCCAGTGCTCCATGCTGTGGCTTTCATGCATTGATTGCTCATTGGCTGTTCCGTGTCGCAATATAGCACTGGTAAATAATCTCTACAGTTTAAGTATATGTTGCGGGATGATTTTGCTGTGTTCTTTGTTGGGCGTAGGCATCTTTTTCCGAAGTCCACGAGGATCACCTAGCATGTGGCGAGGCAGTCAGGAGAAGATCATCAAGCATTCATTCGACAAAAAACAGCATTTCCAAGAAATTTGGAACTTTTCGTCACATTTGGGATGGGAATGAACGGTCACCACGGTTGTCACTTTGTGCCATCTGTTTGGGGAGAGGTAAATAAACATTTTGATGGCCAAAGCTGCCCGGAAACCATCTACATATACGTTTATTCCACAAACCAAGTGATATATAAATATATACATATGTATACATACATATATATACCTATATAGTTTATATGCATATGCAAATATATATATATATATATATATATATATATATATATATATATATATATATATATATATATATATATATATATATATATATATATATATATATATATATATATATATATATATATATATATATATATATATATATATATATATATTATATATTTTTTTTTTTTTATACTAAAATCTCCCTTTTCGTAATATTATGTTTGACAACTGAACTGGAAAGTAGTCATTCGCAACAGAAATGAGTTGTCACATGGTCTTTGTCTCGTTAGCCCACTTGTCAGATCCTCACAACCCGTCCCGAGTAAGGGGGCTTCGATAGAGATCCCCCTCTAATCGACTCCCTACCCTCATGAAAACGAAATAGGTGTCATTGGAAAGTGCTCGGCGATTAGGGCCAGACACCACCCCTAAAATTGTTTTTCCCCAAATAGTGACGTCACATATGTGGCCATAGATTTTCACGACTTGCATCATGTTTATGGCTCTTCGGGATTCATTTTGAAGGAGATTTGAAGAAGAAAAAATGGAATAGAAAAGGAAAGCGAAATCGACCAGGGCCATTCAATGATTGGCCACCCAAAAATATCTCACTTTCCTTTCTCCAATGGTAGAGCAGACCGAAAAATGTTGTTCGAAGTCAACTTTCTTCCATAAAAAAAATGTTTATTTTAGCCAGAAGCTTCGATTTTAACTATAATCGGCGCATATACAAAACTAATGAGTAATAAAAAATGGGGAAAATATGACAAATTCCTCTTGTGCGTTTTGTTGCATCCCTAAAGATAAGCAAATGCTGAAAGTTTCATTCAAATATCTTTATCCGTTAAATCGTGACGACTCGTTGAACGTTTTTGGAGGTTACCTCACGTGACCTTGACTAACTCACTGACACCAGATGACCGGACTTAAAAATGGTGACACGTCGCGCCAAATTCGTATGGGAAAAGGTATGCCAAATTTCGGCGCGCTGCCGCGCGCCGTTCTTTTCCAGTCCGTGGAAAACCTTAGGGGGGTCGTCAACGACCCCTCCCGGGATGGTGCGGGTTAATAAACACGGTACGCATTCAGACGTTTTTCTCAATCCGGTTTCAAAATATAAGCATGAATTACTCAAACCCGACCCAAATTCTCTTTGATTTTGCTCCACGGAGGGAAAACATGCAATAAGCTTACCTCGTAGCTGAACTAAATTGCACTACAATAATAGTCCAATTTCACTAAGCAAATTAACATGTAAGGTCATTGATCAGGTGTTCAGAAAATTGTTCGAATGAATGTTTATTGACAGCATTAAGACGGTGTAGGCATCTATTTCTGTCATCACTGCTTTCTCGCAGGCCGTACCATACAGTTACCTTGCAAACAATCTAAGCTGCAGTGGTAGCCTTTCTAAAGGTGCTGGGTGGAATGACGTAATTGATTTGTGCTTGAAAATCAGCTTACGATCGATTCAGAAAATATGTCACAGTCTAGCTAAATATTTTCATCTCCTCGTAGAACAGTTACTGATGGCTTACAGTAAATGTGCCATTTTATTATTTAAAAAAAAAAACTATTCAATTTCTCATAAGACAGTTGATGGTGACTAGCAGTACATGTATCGTACCCTCACTCAGCATACCAGTTCCTCGCCCATCGCCGGATCCAGCTGGCCTCAAACCGGACGGCAACTAGTCGCAGACAGCCAGTCGGTGTTTGGCACACTTCAACAAGGTGCCAAATCGTGGCAAGTTTACTGAAAAACCTGCTTAGTGGACAGCAACCTGCATCCGCATACGTAGAAAACATTTCCTTTCATATGGGATAGCAAAAGACATCTTGGCCGTACTCAGCGGGGATATTTATTTCACTTCAAAGATAGGCCAAAGGACTGATTGGCGTCCTTTTCTTGGAAGGGGCTGACCATATTTCCCCTTGTATCCACTAGTGCCCTAAGAAGTGTCTGCTTCTGTACAGCCTGCTGTGATTCAGAAATAAATGCCATCAAATAATTGTTACATGTGCCCAGATTTGGCGAAATATCGATGCAAATGCAGACAGCAAACTTCATCTGCATGCTCACAATCATGGGGTGACCCAAGTGGAGGGCAAAGGGGCCATGAGCCATCCCCCAAATGATTAGTTTTTCCGACATATTGCAGTAAAGTAGGATTTTCTTGAAATAAATGAACGTTTCATGAGATAAATATTGTCTTGAGCAGACCCAACGAATGTTCCTGCTTAAATCTTGGGACTGTTTTTACGAAATCAGATAATGTTTTAATTGCCACTCCGCCAAGCTAGGCTTATGGGTTCGCCCCTGCTCACCATGTTTCCCAACATCTGTAGTTGTTAAATGATTGAAGAGAAGTTAAGGCTTGGAGTCATGGGTATCCAGCATTGTTTTGTCTAAGACGATCTAACATCCTTAGCTTTTATGTGATCCAACATTCATGGATTTATGCTAGGTTTTGTTAGGCATTGTTCAAGCTTTCGCACCGCAAATCGTCAGACATAATGGTTTGAAATTATGCAATATGTTATTGCAGCGCGCTCAATTGATTTGTAGCGCGCTGCAATAACATGTCCACGTGTACCATTCCAACATTTGGCTAAGCCCTGCCACTAGCTGGCTTGTAAAACTATGCAATTTCATACCTTTGTCTCATGGATGCTTGACTCATGGACCCGGTTCAATGGCGATTACGAAGTCCTGGCACAACGATGTTTGCAACGTTGCACTGCTTCCGGTACCATGATAGCAACAGAAGCCTGCCTGAACCATGATAGCAACAGAAGCCTGCCTGAACCATGATGGCAACAGAAGCCTGCCTGAACCATGATAGCAACAGAAGCCTGCCTGAACCATGATGGCAACAGAAGCCTGCCTGAACCATGATAGCAACAGAAGCCTGCCTGAACCATGATGGCAACAGAAGCCTGTCTGAACCATGATGGCAACAGAAGCCTGCCTGAACAATGATAGCAACAGAAGCCTGCCTGAACCATGATGGCAACAGAAGCCTGCCTGAACCATGATGGCAACAGAAGCCTGCCTGAACCATGATGGCAACAGAAGCCTGCCTGAACAGAAGTAAGGCTGGCCCACGTCTCGCTGCCGAACAACTGAAGCCCACATATCGAATATGCGACGGCTGCATAATTGGATTTCAGTGCATTGCCTGCAGGGAGAATGAATAGGATGTTTCTTATTTGATCGCGCTGACGTGTTAGACGACTTCTAAACATGTTCATTACACTTCGATTTCAATCCTTTCGCTACGGCGCGTAATGAAATTATCCACTTCCGAATGAAGACACCCAATCGCTGTTCAGAGCTCACTGGTGAAAAGCGACCTCAAATGATGCTCTAAATATGTACGTACCAAACGATTGGTATTCCCCATCATTCGTGAAGTTCTCGATTATGGCACGATCATAGAATTTCGTGCATCGCGGCACAAGCTATTCTGTAACACAGAATGGCGCATTTTATTTATTTCGCCATATCGCATGAATAGTTCCAAAAAAGACCGCTAATTACAGCTTGAAATGAAATGCTAGGTGGGGTCATCATTTCATTAGCATCACCACCACTTACCAGAAAACCGAGTTGGATTGGAACAATTAATGTTCGGTTCTTTTGCTTTCTCCGTTTGACTTTTTTACCACAAAATATTTTTATGTTGGGAGAAGCCGAGTCCCCGAACACTCTTGAGTGTGCTTTCAGAAAGAACAACTACATCAAATCCTTTATGTCTATGAATCTCGTTTAAAATACAAGCACAATGCACGACATCAAGCGTCATGCAGACACCAGCGACTGCTTTGAGATGATATTACCAGTTTGGGCCATGACATGTACCCAGAATTGAGCTGACATCCATAAAAATAATCATATTACCTAACAATTTTTGACGCCCAAGCTCATAGTTCAATGCAACATGATCACCTCCAGGTTTAAAGAACGTTCATCGTCGCTTCGTTTTCGGTATCGTTTGATGTGAACAATAGTGCAGATATCTGCCATCGTTTCAAGATAGCATATGGCACTGATTGCATTGCATAATTCAAGAAGTACCAATATGCATGTGATGATCAAAATTGATGCAAATATCTCGAGCAAATCTCCACAGATTGAAAGGTGCTGCGAGGCAATGTGACGTAGTAGCTTGGATACCGCATGTGTGGTACTTAAGATCTTGGTCTCGAAATGTTTTCCCAGGATGCATATATGAATACATATATTGCTGGGGAGCTCCTCCAGGCCAGTGAAAAGTTGGTAGAACCAACGCGTTGCGACACCCTCAGTCCAAAGTTCAGCACCAAAAATTGCTCTTTATTTTGAGCAAGTAACACGGCGTAATCACTCGAACTGCTCCAGTAAACGAACGGATGAAAGGCGATCGTGTGGCCAAAAGTGAGAGGTACCGACAGCAATTTAGACTCGCCACTGCCGGCGCCTCTAGCGACTCGCCGCCTGACCGACCGTCCAGACTGTGACTACATCTGATGTTCTTTTGTTTACTGAAACATGTGATAGGTGTTGCGCTAATTTTGGTTAGTGGCTGAAATCAAATATTCAACGTGCACATCCGCACCAGCGAACCGAGTCTTGTCCCCAAATAGCAAGTTAACCACTCCTGCCCTACCACCCGGTGAAGAGATGCTGACTTCATCTGATTGTTCAACAGGAGATGGTGCCTGACTAACTTGAGCTGAACGCGTCAGTCCAGTTCGTATCGTCACCATTCACTGATCTGCCACAAAGAGCTGACTGCGATCGAGACGGTGCTGATTGCAGCACCGCTGGCGACTCCGATCAGTAGGACTGACCACACTACTGGTCATACGGAGCTGTGCTTCAGGGCTAAGCTTGCTCACGGCTGGCACTGCCTAAGGTGCTCTGCTATGACACCCCAGGGACCAGGCTACAAATGCCTGACCGAGTAGTGCTCTCGAGAACTGGAGCGGTATCTATTCGAATGATGCCCCAGAGGCACACTGAGGAAGGCAGGCAGATGCCGCGCCTTACCTGCCACACTTTGGGCAGCGTCTTCAGTGAACTCATTTAACTCTATGGTGATTCGGGACTTCTTCCTCCTCGCATATTCGGCGGAACTTGAACTATATTGCATTGGCTTTGATTGTGTTTGTTTAGGATGTGCATTGAATGACACGCATATGACTTCTGTATTGCAACCACTTTCTGTATACAAATCACTCTTACACTCACTATCTGTATTAGACAGTGAGTGATTGTGACTGATTGGGAAATGAATGTAACTGGCCGTGATTTGTCTAGTGGGTCCCAGAATTAATATGTGAATTTAATTCGGAAATTAGAAACTAGAGCTGTGTTGTAGCAATCTCCCTGTGGGGACACTTAACTAATAAATTTATCCCCCACCTCCCCAATCATGCCGCGACAGGAAACCATACCGCTGGCGCCGACCTATCTCACAGCATACGTAGGCATTGCCGCCAGCCGCCGCCGAGGCCAACGGCTCATTGTTCCCCTCCCCTTCCGGTCAAGGTGCCTAGCTACCTGACACCCTGGCGCCGCCGCCAGCCGCCATTAGTCAGGCTGCAGTGAGGTCACGCCGTCTGACGAATGATGAAGTGTCAACGGGTGACGTTTGATATGACCGTCATGGATGACGTATGTTAAATAGTCTATGCTGGGAACAGTCGAGCAAGTAAGTGTGTGTGTACACGATGGAGAAATGACAGGTGTGTAAGGAGGTGAATGGTATGACAGTTTTTTGACAACACGTGCGTGAGTATAGGTGAGACAGAATGACAGTGAGATGACAGTGTTACTGTCATTGTGAGATGTAGTATGACTGGGTTGTGACAGGCCCCGTTGCTGTGGCAATAATGTGTCAAGTATATGATAGGTACGTGAGGACAGGTAGGTGTGATCTAACGTGTATCTAGTCTATGTATGTGTGCATTATTTATGAATGTAATAACGAAGTGGAATATTGGTTGACTGCTGGGTGAATATTAATGTGTCGGTGAAATGTCAGATGCCAGGGGCACTGTGGCGCCACGATCTGCCGGCTGCTTGTACGCAGTGCGGTGCAGCTGAGGGTAGCAGTCTGGTGACATACTGTTGGATATCGTAGTGTCTGATGTCAGCACTGAAAGTCCGCCGACCGGAGCTGCCGCCGAGATCAGACAGAGGCAGTGCGATGCATCTGCCATGTTAGTCGGAAGTGATACGGTCCGGCGCCGAGTCGCTGGTCTGATGGAACGTCTCTGATGTCAACACGTCCTCGAGAGAGTTTCATCCGTATTGTTATGAAGAGGGCAAGTGAGTTTAGTAGAAATTTTCACGGATTTCTTGGAGCTTTAGTAGGCATTGTTACTAAAGTTTCTTATGGATATGTGACCTGAAATGACGACGTGATAGAGGTGGATTTGTTGCTGTTAGTACTTCGATAGCCGTAGCTTTTCTTCCGTAAGAAATGGTGGCGGGCTGCGGGCACTCGCTGTCCTGCTTTTTTCTTCATCCGCAGTCTTGTGATTGAGCCAGTCGGGATCGGTAAGGACACCTTTATTCAGTTCTGGCCCTTGTTCTCAGTTTGCGCTTTAGGTACCCATATTGGTAAAGCGGGTACCAATGTGAAAACAGATATCAAGGAACGTACCAACATTGTTCCTAGGTCGATATATATATATATATAAATATATATATATAGTATCAAGGATAGAATAGTTAGTTATCTGGAAGGTAGCAGATTGATTCAAGATACTCAACATGGGTTTAGAAAAGGACGATCGTGTCTCACAAACCTCTTGTACTTTTTGAACTTCGCCACGGAACAATTTGATCAGGGAAATCAGGTTGATGTAGCATATCTTGACTTTAGTAAGGCCTTTGACAAGGTACCCCATAAACGGTTAATGATACAGCTTCAGTCCCATGGTATTGCAGGTAGCATCTTAAAATGGATATAGTTGTGGCTTTCAGATAGACAGCAAAGAGTGATGCTAAATGGTACAAAGTCATCATGACAAAATGTTCTTGGTGGAGCCCCCCAGGGGTCAGTACTAGGGCCATTACTGTTCATTATATTTGTAAATAACATTGAAAGTGGCCTAAGCAGTAAAGTTTTGAAATTTGCGGATGATTTGAAGGTCTTTAGGGCAATAACAGGTCAGGATGAGCATATCTCGCTGCAAAAAGACTTAGACGAACTTGTGAAGTGGTCCGAAGAATGGCAAATGAAATTTAACTTTCATAAGTGCAAAATCATGCATGTAGGTAAGCAGCATATGAAGGCTCCATACTTGATGGGTGGCCATGTGCTATCAGTGACTCAACAGGAGAAGGATTTAGGTGTTATTTTAAACACAAAACTGGGGGCATCAGAACAGACCAAGGAAGCCAGGAAGAAGGCACTGAGAATGCTCGGGGCAATAAATAGGAATGTATCATACAGAAGTGAGGAAGTGATCAGGAAGCTTTACTGTGCATACGTCAGGCCACATTTGGAATAGTGCATCCAAGCTTGGTCTCCTAGCTATGAAAAAGATTGTTGGCTTTTAGAGAGAGTACAAAAGAGGGCTACACAAATGGTTAATGGCATAAGCAACCTGGCATATGAGGAAAGATTGAAGAAAATGAATATGTTTTCACTTAGATATAGAAGGCTGAGAGGAGATCTCATCGAGGTCTTTAAATTTTTTAATGGTCTGGAGAGGGGATACCTTGGGGAAATGTTTGACTTTAACAGAAATGATGCAATTAGAGGTCATAAATTCAAAATTAAAGTTAACCACAGCAGAACAAGGTTAAGGCAAACTTTTTTCACCAACAGGGTAGTGGAACACTGGAACCAGCTGCCAGAAAACGTCGTCAGTAGCAGCACATTGAACATCTTTAAGAACTGCATAGACAATCATTATAAGAATAGAGGGCTTGCCTTTCAGTATTACAGGGAGGGCTGATTGACAGATTTGGTGGGCAACTGGTTCAGTGTACAGAGTGCAACCAAGAAGGGCCCTTGTGGCTCATAGTTGCACTAATCTTTTATGTCTTTATATATACATTTATATACATATATATATATATATATATATATATATATATATATATATATATATATATATATATATATATATATATATATATATATATTATTTTTATATATATATGTATATATGTAACTATATACATATATATATACATATACTATATATATATATATATATATATATATATATATATATATATATATATATATATATAAATATGCAAGAGAATCACCAAAAATACTTTTAAAAAGCCAATCTAGGCAATCAACGGGCTTCACAGGCTATCTGTCCTTAAGAAAACCTATCCACATCTGGTACCAAGCAATAGCCGTGTTGCATCTCAAGTAACATCTCAAACCGGGACATGTCAATGTCAACCCACAAGACCGATTGGTTACCTTAAATTGTTCCAAGCCCTCGCGCCTCATCGTTATGTCTTCAATTATCATCCAGTGGAGTCATTGAACGTGCTGTGTCGTACTCTAGGAAACTTTGAAGAAAAAAAAAAAAAGATTAACTTTCAAAACCAAAGGTCGAACTCATTTCTTCCGTCGCCCCACGTTTCTTCCTTTTCTCCCACAGCTACCCATGCTTTGTATCAAGAGATAATCCGTGGGCATCCTTCGAGTAACATTTCAGCCCGGGACATGTCAGATCAAACCTCAAGGTCAAAGGATAGTTTAATTTTCAGTCTTCGCGTTTCGTGGCTATGGCTTCAATTTACATTGAATGTCCATGGACGTGGCTTGCCGTACAGTATCGGAATGTTGAGACATCGATATAATTTCAAACGTGTTGAAGGTTTGACGTGTGTAAAATGATTGAGTGCAACAGGTATAAGAGGATCAAGTCTATTTTTGTTTGTAGCCGTTGTGATAGAAAGCAATCGTATCCTATATAACTAGGGGCTCCCCAAGAAGTCCATCGTAACCTGATCCGACGGTGCTCTCGTCGTTGGTTATTAATCTACACCGCCACATTGCTGTTCCGAACATATAAAATATAGAACTTTTTCAACTTGTCCGCTTTCCTTTTAATCGTTCAACACAAGTTGTCAAATTTGGAAGAGAAGCCACACATAGATGTGGACAGTTCTATTACTAGCCGGAGTTCATAGCTGCGAGAGAGCAATGCTGTAATCAGGGGAAGATCCAGGAATTGTCACGGGGCCACTTGTCTGGAAGGGCGCCATTTCTTTGGAGCGGCGCCAATGCGAAAGCACTTGGAGGGGCGCCTCTGGCTGCAACACGTGAGGGGGCATGTTGTACCCGGACCTTCCTAAAAAATGCTGTCTTTCCTTCCAAGGCGGTGCCTTTTCATTTCATAGGACCGCCTCCGGACAAAAAAATGAGCGTTTACACTGAAACCTTTTCAGAGGGACGTCTTTTCCTGGCATGAGGGACGATACCTTCCACATGGGGGAGGGGGAGGTGCATGCTCGCATTGCCACACCCTTTATCCGCATTAGTTGACATTGCATCGAACTATGTGCCCGCAACACAGGAAAGCATGGGAAAAGTAATTGTATGTATTCATATTTGCTTATTGTATGTATCCATATTTGCTTCCAGGAAACCATCGTCCAATACTTTATGTTCCTCCTGCTATAAGAGGGCAACGCTTAACATACTTACAGCACTGCTCTATGGTGATCGTTAAGTAGGGTCCAGCACATACGACATAAAGCTAGATGTTCATAGGCAATGATAAGTAGTGAAACTTGCCAATTTTGGCGGAACATTCAGGCCCCAAAATATGATTTTTAACAATGGCAAACCTGAAAAATTAAGTACGAAATACATTGAACATTGAATTGAAGTGACTGAAAATGACATTGAAAAAAGTGGCTGAAAATGACATTAAAAGGTGGCTGAAATCCAAGGATTTTGGGAGGAAGGGAAAGCCCTTCGATACTGTTTAAGCTTACCGCGCCCCTAGCTTGTCATCCTACCAATTTAGAATTCGTGTTCACACCCGTGTATGTACAAAGACTCCATAATACGGATGTTGAGGATCGAATTACACGGGGACAAGATTGACAAGTCGTCAATGGAGAAGTGTGCATCGCACATAAAAGAGTTCTCTGACTGGCGACGGGTCGGGGTTGTAGAGGACACGTTGAGTGCAGTCTGATCTGCCTAAATGATGTACCCTACACTGTAGATAAACAACATTTAGTAATCCTGTTCTTATATCGGAAAAAGAAGAATATTGCGAAATAACTCACTAAGATGATTTTTGTGTCCATGTAAGGGTAAAAGTTCGACGGTAATTGAATATGTTCAGACTTTAGATTAGCAGACTGTTGGCCAAAACAAGGAAGAAGAAAGTGCTCGAGCAGCCTTGGAACTGAAGGTATGACAGTTTTCCTACTGAAATCGGTGTCCAGAAACGTTTTAATGTACAAGAATACCATGTGTGTTGGGAACGCATTGCACCTGAAACACTTCTTGAGAGGCGACAGGGATTGCTAAGTGAAACGAATCGTGCTTCGTCTTGCATCCGTGTGTTTTCAGTCACTGCATGCATGATGTGTAACTCGGTGTTTTTGCATTGCCATTGTTTTTCTGCTTTTCTCCGAAGATATAACGCAAAGTAACGAAACGATTAGTTCAAACAAAATAGTTCCAATTGATATCTCATGATCTATATAGCTCCATTGGCCATCAGGTTTGTCCCATAACAACGCTGTGGGCGAAAATCATCCGTGTGTTTCATGCTATATATGTAAATATGTATATATGTATGCATACATATATACATATATACATATATACATATCTATATATATATATTAGATGGTTGCATTATTACATATATAACATGACATGATTATTATATATGTACATATATATATATATTACATGGGTGCATTGTTACATATATAACATGACATAATTATCATTATCATTTATACCTATATATATATATATATATATATATATATATATATATATATATATATATATATATATATATAAATTGGGGCGTTCCGCTTCATGTGGGAACGTTTCAAACACTACTTTTTCCACGAGCTTATCTATCGATTGTTGACAATAACTCCAATTATATAATTCCATTAAAATCGAAGATAATTTTCGGGTCCCGAAGCGTGCCAAACTTCCTCATACGTAACAGCCACTTCATTCGAATATCGGTGCTGACATTTAACAGAACCGTTTTGCACTATACCTTAGTGTATTTTTGTAACATTTAAGACGTCAGACGACTAAATAAATGAGAGAGCTACTCGACATTTTATGACACACTTCATGTCACCCGCAAGTTGGCTACCTTCATCGCTAAGTACGAGACCACCATGAGGTCCAAAAGTGCAAGTTAGATGCGAATCTTGGTTCGCCGCCCTGCTGGATGGAGAGTTGTCGAAGCTATTCAACACCTCCCATCACAATGCACTGGAGATGATCACGATTCAGGAGGACCGTGGGTTCCTCGTCGACCAACGGGGAGAGCAAAAGATGGTGACGCTCCCCTAACATAGTGCACCCATCTAATGTACTTTGTTCTACGTTGCTTAGTACACAAATGAACCCATCTTCTACGTTTTTTAGTACACAAATGAAGCCATGAATCGGAGAATGGGAAACATCCCACAGCAGTTCGAACTTCGTGTCAACGTTGTGCAGACAAGGACCTGGTATACTCGAATGATGGTATATTTAGTCAAATTAAGCGTTACGCCGTAATTAACAACATGCTATTCTACTATATTCTGTTATCTGAAGACCGAGATGTTTAAAAAATGCACTCAATTGCAACGGCAAAAGACACCATTGTGAAAAATGCAAAAGTCGGCAATCCAACGAGATGCTGGCCCGGTATGTAGCAGAAACTTGAATGACTTGCGGGACCCCTAAATAGGCTTCAATTCGAACGAAGTTTTTTCTTTGGAGTTTCCCCATACAACGTCACCCAACGATAGACGATCTGATATTATTTCAACCTTTCAATTTTCAAACACCTTAATATATATATATATATATATATATATATATATATATATATATATATATATATATATATATTTGTGTGTGTGTGTGTGTGTGTGTGTGTGTGTGTGTGTGTGTGTGTGTTTGCATGCATATGTGTGAGTCTGTAGTTCCAGAGGGATTTACTGATGGATACATACTTTTAATTTTGCTCTGGCTGAGAAAGCCTGCGCAAGAGATTTCAGAACAAAGTCTATTGCAATAGATTATTTTTGGATGTTTGTCTCTGGTTTATCATGGTGTTCCATTATTCATGAAGATATTGCGTGGGTAATGTTTTATATATCGTCGTAGAACAGTGATGCAATCGTCGTAAAAAACTTAGCCGGGTAACCGCTTAGCTTTGACGCACCTCATTTCTGATTAAATAGCAACGGTTCCAGATTGGGTACCGAACTGAGACTCCAGTTAGGTGTTCTTTTTAACATTTGCGATTTCCTTTGTCTTCGGATGTGTTTTAGGGCACCAGCAATTTGTTTGCTTGGGGCACGGCACGTGTTTGCGATACCGGCTTTTTAAACAAAAGTGAAGTTTTGTTACTTATTTTTGTGCACCGACGATAATTTTTAAGCATCGGTGCGTTTTCGCAGACCCGCAGTGTTCATTTAGTGCACTGTCTTTTCGTTCCTTTTCTAGGACCATGTCGATTCTTTAGGGACCTAGCCTGTGTTTGAGGCCCCATGCTGTGCTTTGAGGGACCGTTGTGTCTTGATTTTTAGCTCCGGTGTGTATACTTGGAGCAGCAGAATGTCTTAAGGCAATGCCGCTTTTTTTTTCCAGACTCGGAAAGCTTTGAAGCGCTCGGTGCATTTCTGTCCTCCAGTTATGCTCTTTGAGTCCCGCTGTGTTTTTCTCATATTTGTGGGACTTCAGCACGATATTAGGGCCCCGGTATAATTTCTTTGGATCCAGTCTCGACGTTTCTGGCCCAGTCGCGTGGTTCTGGACGAATCCTACGCCAGTTTTCTGGGCTTGACAGTTTTTGGTGACTTATTCTGAATTATGTAAAGTCCCAGCCAAGGCCTTATTTTTCGGGCCCTCGGCGACAATTCTGTATTCTTATGTCCCGCCGTCATTTTTCGAGCTCCGGAATGTTTTTTTCGGTGCCGTATGCGATTTGTTCAGGCATCTCGTAGTATGTTTGGACTAAGGGTTATTTTTCCGGCCGGAACATTTATTTTTCGGAACCTCCCTTCATTTTTTATGATTCTGGATTGATTATTGTCGGGTTGCGTTGCGACTTTGGGACCACGCTGTGCTTATTTGGGGACATCAACGCCAATTTTTGTGAGTTCCGAGGGAATTATTGATGCCTCGACCAGAACATACGCGACTGCCGACGGGAATTTTGGGGCCCATGCGCGACATTATGCGGTGGGGTGTTGGCGCCAGTTCACAGGTCGCGTTGTGCTAATCTGACCCAGGCCCAGACTAATTTTAGCGTTCCCCAGCGCAAATTTTAGAGCCCGAAGCAAGTTTTTTGGTGTCCGCTGTATTTATTTAAAACCCCTTTTTATGGGGGCCCCGACGCGAATGTATCTTGCCCTAGAACCTTTTTTTGTGGACCCCGGCGCGATTCTTGGGTTCTTCGGAGCCCGCCTTGCTAGGACGGATGGAGATTTTCCTCTTTAGCATGCCACTGCGGCTGCTCAACGAGTTTTTTTTTCCATCGGATGGCACCATTCACAGTAGAAAGGCCCTCAGGATAATTTTCTTTCGTGACCGCTTCGTGATTGTCAGGCTTTCGGGTGAACTCGATAGACTCCCTTTGCGATTTATTTGGGTCGACTTCTATTTTTGTAAGCCTCCTGCGCGATATTTGTGAGCCCCGGTGCGATTCTTCGGGCTCCTGGCGCATCTTTTTCCGTGCTCCAACGCACTTCCTTCCGGGGGCCCGACACCTGTTTGGGGTCTTTGAAGCAATGTTTGTGGCATTCGCGCACTTGAAGTTGATGTAGTATGGTGCAGACTTCATTATTGTATCTATGCTACCATAATACATCATGGAAATCAGTATTTTATGGGCTACACCCAAGGTTAGTCATACTTAATAGCGTGCCGTCTATTGGCTTCGGGGTGATATAATGAGGAGATGTGTTGATGTTCGCATGATGTTTCATAGTTCGTTCGATGGTACCTCTGGGTGACCGTGTTCAAATGAAGTGGGCTCATTTACGTCCGATGACCCGCTAGGTCGTCACTCTGACCTTAGATGATCCCTCTATAACCTACCACTTCTTCGACTTCGGATGCCCGCTCTTCTACTTCATACAGTCCCTAGTCACGATGCTGCCCCGAATAGCAAGATTGAATCACTGAATAAAATAGTGCATAGTATGAAATTAACTTTTTAAGAATTGCATTCTATTTTAGCCAGGTGCAGACCCAGAAATTGTCACACGGCGGCCATGTCCGAAGGACACCACTTCGAAAATGAAGAGTTAGAGAGAGAGAGAGAGAGAGAGAGAGAGAGAGAGAGAGAGAGAGAGAGAGAGAGAGAGAGAGAGAGAGAGAGAGAGAGAGAGAGAGAGAGAGATAGAGGGAGAGAGACAGAAAGAGAGAGAGAGAGAGAGAGAGATAGAGAGAGATAGAGAGAAAGAGAGATACAGAGATGCAGAGATGCAGAGAGGCTTAGATACAAATATGGATGACGAGATACAGATATGCAGAGATACAGATATGCAGAGATCAAGAGATACAGAGATCAAGAGATATAGAGAGCAAGAGATACAAAGATCAAGAGATGAAAAGAGTGAGGGAGAAGGGAGAGAGGGAGAGGAATATATGGATATAGATATCAATGTATGTATGCATATTCATATATATATATATATATATATATATATATATATATATATATATATATATATCTGTAGATGAAGACATGGACCTGTATTTAGATATAGATATATAGGTTAGGTATATGCCGCGCCTTCAGTTGCTCTTGTGCCTTGTGTTGGCCGACGTTAAATTCACGATGGTTTTACAGGATTCGCAAGCGTTTGTTTCAACGCTGGACGCCCTGTGTCTCAGTCACCTATTGGTTCGTTAACAGCAGAGCTGGGTCAGGGCTGTCATCTAGTCTGTTGCGACGGCACAAAATATGCTTGCTTATCCCCTGGTTCTCTAGATCTACCAGGAGACATAATAAGTCAGAGCGTCCCTTCTCGATCCTCCACAATATTCATGACCACCTAGTGTTTTTGTTCTTCAGTAGTACTTTCACAAATGACATCTCTATGATTGTTCATTGTGGAAGAGAATACCAGAGGTAATTGTGAACTGATATGGAGTACTCTCATTTACTTTGTACCGATTCAGTGCTCCATTAGAAATTGCAAGATCGCCATTAGTTAGCCGTTTCTAGATCAGCTCTGCTTTAGACGCAGGCTGGCCGTTCAGATAGCGGCTAGCTCGCCTCTTCGGGGAAAGCCGAGCCGGGCTGCGACGTCGAGCACCCAGCCACGCAGGCTGGGAATCCGACGACTACAGTGGCGGACAAAGTTGTTGAACTATTCATCATTTTGTCAACATGTACAGTATCTTCAGATCTGTATGCTGTTACGCTGTTGGCGCATCATCTTTTCCCTGTCAGTCATGTCGAGGTATCATTGGAGATCAAGCTGAAGACGCCACTGGCAACGTGCACATGTCACTGGATACGGCGAGGGTGAGGCACTATATCTTGCGGTCGTCGGGGGGAAGGGAGGGGTAGCTAATGCTTGGTCTTCCCACGCAGGCTTTGGACTGGGCTGCTGGGAACTGACACAAGCGGACGGTCTGGCTTATTCAATGGCCGACGTGGTTGACTGGTTTAACACGCGCCCTGGAGGGGGGGGGCGAAATCAGCCCACCCGTCCGGTTTTTCGTAGATAACTCCAGATTTTACAGGCTGATATACGCCATTGTTTGTGTACCTGCCACTAAATGACCGGCGCGTTGTTTGAAGTAAGAAACATTAAAATCGACCGAAAATATTTCGAGTTAATGGTCGCTAAAGTCAGAAAAAATTCCCAGCGCCAGATCACAAATATCATCGCTGATGCGCTTCCGGTATACTGGCAAAAAGGAAGTGTTCTTGGCAAAACTAGCGACTTGTTTGATGTACATTGTCATGCTACATTGTTCCAGAGTCATGTCAAGTCACCGAGGTCAAGTCAGGTCAAGTTCATAACAGGTTAACACACGCTCTAGAGGGGGTATGGCGAAATCCGCCAATCCTTCCGATTTTTCGTACATAACTCCATATTGTACCGGCCGATATACGCCAAATTTATCGCGTACCAGCTTAGAAATGACCGGCGCATTGTTTAAAGCAAGAAAAGTGGAAATTAGCCGAGAAGTTTTCAAGTTATGGGCCGTTAAAGTAAAAACAATTCACAGCGCCAGACCACAAAAATCGGCGCTGATGCGCTTCCCGGATATTGGCAAAAAGGAAGTGTTCTTGACAACACTAGCGACTTGTTTGATGCATATTGTTATGCTATATAATTTAAAAGTCATGTTAGGTCGCCGAGTCAAGTCAGGTCAAGTTCATGACAGGCTAATGGAGGCAAACTTGGTCAACTGGAATGTGTCATAAATGCAAATGACTGTCATGCGATTGATGTCAATTTACATTTTACTCCCTATACATCCCGAAATCTACTGTTTGTCATTGTGTGCCTAAGCATTTCCATCCTTTATTCATGCATTTCACTCCTTTATTTGCGAAGCCGATTGTGCCGAGCCGCCCAACGGAGCAGTCGGGATGGGAGCCCGGTTCCGGTAACTGGAGCAGGTAATGACCTAATAGTGCTCCTATATAGGTGACCTGAGGTCAAATGTATTGTATTGACATCTGTATTGCATTATTAGTAATGTCCAAAACATCATTAATGCCAATTTTGGAGCATACACACAACCACAGTGATCCATAACAATGACAAGCCAAGCCACGCAAAACCAGAAAATTTTGTCATTTTGACCTCATTTGACCTTGAAGATATTGACCTAAGGTAATGCACTTTCCACACAATAGAGTTCACTATCGTGCCCATCCACCCTGTGGATTTCGTTGCTCTAGCCTTCATAGGAGCTGAGATCTTAGGGGGGACGGAATCCGCTCCCCCCCTCTCCAGGGCGCGTTATTTTCAGAGGCCCCCCTAGGGCGCGTGTTAAGGTCGATACACATATGCATAGTGCAAGGTGCTGAACGATATGCCAAATGTATGGCTTTTTAACCTTGAAATCACACTGCTCGCATGCAGCATGCAGCTAGGAGAACATGTAAGCCAATTAATAAAATCAGTTACTCAGTTTGCATGTGCCGCGGTAATTCGAATTTATACCTTACACAGCGCAGCGTCGCATTTGTTGTCCCATGAAAACGTTTGTCGTACGTTAGTAACTTCGAATTCAGCGCGGGCTGAAATCCTGCCCTCCCCCCCCCCCTCCCAGAAGGATTTTAACTATGGGAACACGGGGACGATCAGCTTAGGGGTAAGTTGCTCGTCTCACAATAGAAAGGTTGTGGGTTCGAGTCTCACCTGTCGCTACTCTTCGCCCGCGACCAATCGGCGTGAGAGATTGGCGACGCTACATGACTCAACGGTCGATGTGTCGTAAAAACCAATGACCAACCGACTAGCAATGGGAACGGATTTAGTTTAGATTTACGCTGAAAACAGAAACGTGACTCATATCCGTGTCGCGTTAGACAAAAACAAAGTATTTTAATCTTCTTCCCTGTGGGCAATGAAAATTCTTCGAGGGAAGGTGAAGTTCAAGTGATGCTGGGGCTGGTGCAATATCACCAATTATTTCGTGCTACCGTCGGCAACAGGCATAGCGATGCACACGTTAGTTAGTATTGAGAGCGTAATTCGAAGTTGTTCCAGCATGACAATTTGAATGGTTTCCCCATAGTCAAACAAACTAGAACAATTAGGTACATTTAAACATTGAATTACATCCTATTAACCACAAATATAGCAAGAATGAATGCATTCAAGCTGTAGTGATCGCTTAGGATGTAATATGGTATCAGTACTACTTATAATATTTTTAAGTTTAATGAGGTGAAAGACATCATCATTATAGATACTGTGATACCAGTATGGGAAACTGCCTCTCCAACTTGAAAGTTGGGATGACAGGGGTCCATCAACTTCCAAATACATGCTTTATTTTTACATTTGGCAAAAAGGTTTCAAACATACCCGATGTCTACAACAAAGCGGCCGAAGTCTGGCTAATTTTTTAGATTTGTGGGCGTACTTTGGTATAACATCTACTGCGTTTATCTGGTGACTTCGTGTGATAAGCTCATGTTCCTCTGTCTCGCTACAGTCTTCATAAGAATGGATGGGCCTGAGGTGAAGCAAACCTTAATGACGTCATTGTTGCAATAATTGGATAGGGGAAACCTGGTCTAGTTGATACAATTTTGACGGAACTCAATATAGCTCATCACTTTGGAGTGGTATCGAGGCGATTGCTGCACCTACGCCGGGCCTAAATCATCACGATATTTTGTTTTCGTGGCATCCTCTGCGCTTTCCACCAGAAAGCAAATCATGGCGCAACCATCATTTCATCAACTTACCCCTCAATAGGGTTAAATTGTTGCTAATGATGGGTTAAATTGATATAATGTAGATTAAGTCAACTATGTTATGAATATAGATGGTACTAGTTTGCTCCTTTTGAAAGGTTCATATTTCACGCTTACAGTAACAATACTGGTGTGAGTCTTGACTGACCATAGCTAATGGTCTATGCCATTTATGGAATGCTCAAACGTTCATTCCGTTGATATCTTGATACAGTTTTAGCAGACGCCTTAATAAAAGTAGGCAATTGTATGGTTATTTTGTTCCATTTCCAATCCATAAAACGTTGAAACAGGCTGTATGTTAAGCACGAATTTAAACACATTTCACAGTCGCAAAGTTGAGAAAGCATGGTAAGGAGTTGACACTTAAAAAGTTAGCAAGTGGGCGACAGAATAGAAATTAAGGGCAAAGCAAAGGCACATTCGGTCCAAAAATGTGTCACATCTTTACCATTCTGTAGTATCGGGTCAAAAGTACTCGGGCTTGATTTTTTCGTGAGAAGAGGGTGTCAGTAGCAACATGTTCAACAGTAGCCATGGCAACCGGCTTCATGCTTTTGGAGAAAATGCTGTCGTATCAACCATCCCGTGTATCAACTAAACCCGGTCTCCATACTCCTATTTTTCACGGCTATTTAATGTGTTTGCATGGCAACCTCGCAAGCTGTCACCTGGACTGTGCCATTTGGATCCTCTGACACCAGTGCTTACATAATCATAAGCATCATATCTGCTCCCAAAACGCTGCAGAAAGAACATTGCAAAATATTGTGATACAAGATAAAACCGGCTGGGTGTAGGGCTGGGTGTTACGGAGACTGGGACGGTATCTTGTAGTTAGATTGAGTGAGCCATTCATCTAAAAACAAAGCCGCTGGGTATAACTCTAAAAAATATCGCCAGACACCACAACGGCGATAGTGCTCAAACAAGCCTTGCTGGTCTCCATACAAATCGCGCCGCGCCCTAAGAAAATTGTATCAGAGTCCACAAAATCGTTGGACTCCATCCTCCCGAGAAAAAAAAAATTAATGGATCTTGGAAAAGTGCACCGTGGCCTCAAAGCTTCCACATGGTTCCGGAATGGTTCAGTTTATATAAAAAAAACAAGGGACCCTCAAAATATCAAGTAGAGTTTAAAACAAATTGCATTGAGGCTTACAAATTGATGCACCTGACCACAAATCGCGCCGACTGAGGGCTTAAGGCTCAGGGCCCTCCAATGTTGGTTTTATTGCTGAACGTGTGGCGTAACATCTGCTGGTGTGCGTCTACCAACGCAAACATCACCCGTGTTCAACTGAGGAACTAGGAGTCATTGAAGTAAAGTTTAGGGCAGATCCCTTTAGGTTTCATAGACGTTTGTAAGTTACGTTCTTGTCGATTAGCAGTCGTGTGGTGCATATTTCAGGAAAGGGATGACACTTATTATCACCCCGCAAGGTACTAATGTCCCCCTCGCCCTCAATCGTTTGAGACAGTACATTCAAAAGTTTCACTGCATTACCGACGTTTTGTGCTTCAGACTTGATCACCATATATCAGCAGTTGAGTATCAAATCCGAAACGTTGTTAATTTCTTGAAATAATAGTCATTCATTTTAATACTTTTTTTCATGGCTATGAAGACATTGCAAGTTGTATTTTCCTCCCATATATGCTTAGATTGTACTCCGCTACGGATGCAAGTGTTTACACACTTTCGTTTGACATTTCGTTTGTACTTGTCCCCCCCCCCTTCGGAATCAGGGATTAACTATTGGTGTGCTGCATGGGTGTAACGATTGAGGGGGCTGGAGAGGCGACATGTCCCCCAATTTCTGAGAAGTGACGATTTGTCCCCCTCAATTTTGTCGTGTCCCCCCAGCCTCAGGTACCTGAGTATCATCTCTGCAAAATTCTACTTAGTCATTTATGAAGTGAAAATATGTATGTCAGAGAATCACCAATAATACTAAAAGCCGATCTAGGCAGTCAACGAGCTTCACAGGCTGTCTGTAGTCACGAAATATCCGAATGATAAATCAGCAAAGTGTTTTTGCTTCCAGCCAATTCTTGAAGAACATGAATCTTGACCATCTTCTATTTTCACTTTGGTGGAAAATTGTGCTCTGCTAGGCAACAAATTTGCATTATCGCAGGGGTTTATACGTCTAATCACCCACTTTGGCTTCCCTAACTTTTCATCAGCAACACCGTGACTGGTTCGCGACGCGAACCGTCCACTTTCGCACCACAGACGCTGCGCTTTCTCCGTTCCTTCCCCAGACAGCTGATCAATGGCGTCACCAGGGTATGACTAGTCGGCATATTCAGGACGGACAATACAAATATTGCGCGAGAATCATAATGTATTCAACATTTTAGGTAGCCATGAAATCTGATACAAACAGGTCTGAGCAGGGTGTACGTACTCTGCATCCGCCACTGCGCCGCATATCAGCTTCCCACGGGGCGACGGCCGGTTCCCGACGTCTGAAAAATGAACAATGCGTGCACACAGAAAAAGCGCATTCAACGACACATCCTGCCATCTAGTGAGAAACATTGTTATCTATGCTTCAACGTTCAATCGCATGACATTCATTCAATATCCTTTGCTATAATACCTAGACCGTGCTGCTACCTAGCGATAGCTATCTGAAATGATGCTTCTACAAAATTATGTAGTTCTTGAATCTGTGGAGGTTATGACCGCTTTGGAGTTGTGGATGTTATGACCTGTGGAGGTTATGACCGCTCCGTACTTATGGAGGTTGCAACCTGTGGGGATTACGACCTGTGGATGTTATGACCTGTGGAGGTTATGACCGCTTCGGAGTTGTGGAGGTTACGACCTGTGGAAGTTATGACCGCTGCGAACGTGTGGAGGTTACGACCTGTGGAGGTTGTGACCGCTGCGGACTTGTGGAGGTTGTGGCCTGTGGAGGTTATGACCTGTGGAGGTTACGACCGCTGCGATGTGTTGAATTTGTGGAGGTTGTGACCTGTTGAGGCTACGACCTGTGGAGGTTATGATACGTCTCCGTCTCGAACATGGCCTAACACCCTTCTGTCACATATTTTGATGAAACTTGGTATACAGGGTTATCGCAGGCCCTGGAACGATGTCTTTTTAGCTGTTTAGCTCAATTTTTAGCTCTTTTTTAGCTCAAGCTTTTTAGCTCAATCGGAGCAACGGTTCACGTGTTATTGCCTGCGGCTTTTTTCTGAGTTCGCACTGAATGTCAAACGTTCAGAGCCAATATTTAAGTATTGTGCAGATATACATTATGAAATTTA
This sequence comes from Imbricaverruca yamaguchii, assembly GCA_034440575.1. NCBI lineage: Eukaryota > Metazoa > Arthropoda > Thecostraca > Neoverrucidae > Imbricaverruca > Imbricaverruca yamaguchii. The sequence goes on from JAOTOL010001635.1 coordinate 2,021,947, forward strand.
TATATCGTTGGAATCGCTCATTGCGATTCCAACGATTCCTGAAGTCAGTTGTTATATTTGTACACATTTTGAGAACATGACTCCGCGACCTCGGATAACGTGACGTGTGGTGTCTCCTAGTACAATGATATTAATATAATTATTTGTAGAGCGAAAGCCTCATCATTTATCATTCTGGTGAGAAGAAAAATATACATTAAGCGCCTAATACCAGTTTCTGTGGCAAATATTGCCCGACTTATGCGAAAAATGCCGCTTAAACAGGCCTGATGTTCAGTAAGCTTTGTTTTCCGGTTTTTCGAAAGGGTGCAGCATTGTAGTGTGCTACGGATGTGCGTGGCAAATTTTGTTGAGCCTCTTAATCTTATTTCCAACACTAAACTGACATTTAGACCAGGCTGGTATACGATTAAATGTCAGATGTGCGACATCACCTGATGTACACCGGTAAGTACACACGGGCTTCAGAGGACAGTGGACGTTCGGCAGTCGACATCCACGGTGACCCCAGTTGGTACGAAACGGGATAGCGTTGTCTGTGACCTTCGATCCCAGTTTACTCTGCCTTGTCGTTTATCCCCGCTGTTTGGGGGATGGGGGGGGGGGTCCAGTTACACCGCTTATACCGACCAGGCTGACTCGAGCGGAGCGATAAGATAAGGGATCCCCTCATGAAACCGTGAGCCTGGAATTGGAATCGTGTGCTCAGTTAACGCCAGACACGTGGTGAAGAGGTCTGGTTCTTAAGAAAGTGGAACGGTGCTGGCTTATTCTGGTATTTCGCAAGGCCGGAACAATGGTACGGCGGTGCTTATCTGATCCGTACATACATCACATATAACTAAGGGTGTGAGGCCACCATCTGAGCAACTGGTCGAACTGGTGAGTGATAGTCTAATTCAGAAGGACGCTTTCCTGTGCGCGAACTGCATTGGAAGGTTGTTCGACTACAAATGTCCCAATGCAAGAAGATTCGCCGGTTCAGTTATGTGGCTCCAGCAGCCAAACTTTCAGCGGAAATACGTTAAGTCCTGTACCTGGCGAGAACTACGCACCCTGGGATGAAACCGACCATGCAACAAGCTATATTGACGCCGACGTGACATTATCTATCCTAGGCGTATCGCCGTTAAGGACAAGTAACTTCTTATATATCTTATATTCCATTGGATTCTTACATATATAATGAATTACCTGCTTGTTGTGTGCATTTATTAATAATTGATAGTCAGGTGTTCGAGTGAAGATACATCAACCTCTATACCTCTTTAGTATAGAGTGGTACAGGCATGATGTGAAGTATGTCAGCTCTGTCAAGTTCGTCTTTGTCAGCTCTCAGGAAGTGAAAGAAGCAGCGTCTTATCTCCGACAGCGATTCTCGAGAGCAATTACGGTGAAAGGTACACATCGGTTCCACAGATTCTCGCCCTCAGACCACACGTCCATCGCAGTGCATGAACTCTCCAGTGACGCGGGACGTGTTGTGAGGGTGAGCAAGAACTGAAGTGCGATGAGAGAAAGCTATCCCTCTGGACCGAACATGTGCAATGGTGCATACGCATGCACTATGCAATTAATAACAGAATCGCTCATTTGCCAACATATATGTGTGCGTATGTGAGAAGGAAAACGTTTTAGGACTACAGGCCTAATTGGGCATATCTGCCTGTGGTGTTTATGCTATTAGTATACGAAGTAAACTAGTACGCCACATTGCCATTGTCATATGAATTATGTAGATTTTTGATGGTTGCACAGCATGTACAAAGTGTGACAAGTTCACAGGTCTCAATGTGTTTGTAAAGTGGGAGACGTTGCTACATCGCTGCTTGGTATTTGTTTGCATAATATAGTTCTGCTCAGTGAACAAACGCAAACATGCTCAAGAATTAAGCATGTTTGTCTTTGATTGAATTACGTCACCACTCTGATGATTTGCAAAAACGACATCTCCTCATTGTTTTGCCAGACTATTAATCCAGAGTACAGCGTCAAGATTTCATCTCTCTTGCGTTTATGCAGCGAATTTGCGGCCATAGTGTTCATGTCGGTTCTTCCTGAAGCGAACACAAGCCTAGGAAAATAAGTCACCTTGCCCGAGGTCACGGGGTCATGATTTCAAAATGTCCACAAAACCAAAACCTTTCCCCAATCGAACGACGGGCTCATTGCAATTCCAACGGTATATAGTTTTTTTATAAATAATTTATATATGCATTAAACTAAGATATCGGCTCTCGAAGTTTGACCTTCATTGCGAACTCGGAAAACGCCGCAGACTATAACTCGTAAACCGCTGTTCCGATTGAGCTGAAACGGTCAGCAATCGTTTCAGGGCCTCCGGTAACACTGTATGCCTGTTTTCATCAGAATCTGAGACATGAGGGTGATAATTTTGAAAATTCATATTCGAGATATGGTGGGCGGCACCATAAACGTGCATATGTTAAAGTCCATAAAGTTCTCGCTTCGAAATGGGGCATGAGGCGCAATTTTTCGTCTGCTCCTTCCCTGCCCATACTAAGCCTGCCTTCTGCATCTCACCCTTCGACACGCCCGATTTTGGCTGTGTGTTGTCTGTCGCTGATAATCCACCCTTCGCTGATAAGCACACCGGGAAAACATGCCTTGCCCGAAAACGTGCTGCCAGCTAACCTAATAAACGGAGAACTATCTGACCCACCTGGCACAACGAGCAGTACATTCGTTTTCGGGGAAGTCTGTCAAATAGTCGTCTCAAAGAAGTTTGTCTTTCTTGAGAACACGGAAAAACTCCAGTATCGTGGAAGATGGTCAGTGCCGAAGAACAGATGTGAAAAATCTGCTACTCGACCACAAGCGTGAGTGACAGATATATGAAAAATGTATCCAGTTATTATAGCAACTTACGGCACCGTATTAACATCGAGTATGAATTGCATTTATCATCAGGCCTGTTTTCTTCTTAACCCGCGCCGTCTTTCCGGTCAAATCCTCACACCCCGTCTCGGAGAGGGGGGGGGCGGTTGAACACCCCACTCTAAAATCCAACCAAAGCATCGCACGAAAAAGAAAAAGAAAACGAAAAGGTTCGTTTAATGACAGACGTGTTATGAATAAGCACATTAAGCACAATAAGCACATCAAGCACAATAAACCATGCCATGTAAATGAACAAGGCATACATTCATCCAAAGAACAAATTCTTGCCAAGTGGGTTAATCAGCACCTTCATTGTGCTGGTAAGGTCAAATACCAAATTGCTAGGGTGTTCCTTGCATGGATTAATGCACCAGTGTGGAACAAGCTTCTTACTTGAGTGATCAGTTCAGCTTTTAAGATCTCACATGCCGGACGCATGTTAAGTAACCACATAATGATCCATTGACAAGCTACACACCACACATTCGCTTTCGACTCGTTTCGAAACTAGCGTGATGAACTTCTCAGTCCGCCATCTTTAATTCAGTTTCGGAGTGAGGTGGAAGGGACTGCCAGTGCGAACCACAATGGAAAGCGGGGGTGTTGTTTTATATGTTTTTGGGGTTGCAAGTACCCTCTCGATGTTGGCTTTGCCCCTCCCCAGATAATTTCAACTTTTAATATGGGACCCCAATGAGTTTGCCCCATAATCCATTTGTATTTCCTGCCCATTGCCTTCATGTATTTTGCCTCTCCAATAATTTTCAGAATCAACACCTGTGATATTATTGCATTTTGAAAGGCAAGTGATGAATTTTGGTGGAGCACTACATGAGATATATTGAGCATCATAAAGTAAGTGATACAGAATTAGCACGATTCCCAAAAAATTGAAAATTTGAATGGAAGATGAAACCAAGAGGAAATGAATGTCTATCCATCACAATTGAAGCTCAACTATGCACTCTCATCTTTTGGTATGCACAGTCAATTTGTGTTCCTTTCTTAGGGACAAAATAAAATGTATATGCTTCAGAAATGAGCATCATATCGAATTTTACCCTGTGTGGACTCCCAACATCCTTCTATTCAATGTCATGGCTTTATGTCCCAGATGAATTTTTTTGTCCGTTTTATGCTACACTCCAGCTTACGTATAATTTTGAAACACTGAAGCAAAGCCTTAGCTACCATGTTCCTTCACAGTACGATTTTTGGTATTATTATGCTTTAATGTATTCACGATACAATTTTTGCATGTTTTTCATTCATAATGCAAAGAAAATGGCTAGGCTTGGTTAGTATATGTAAGATTAGTAAATTCTTATCTAAAATCACAAAAGACATGAAGGTTTATCCGTGGGGTGGTAAGTGAAGATGGGGTATTCGAATGCCTGAGATATCATTCAATGAACGGCTCTGTCGCTTCTTCGGAATGGTCGAACCAGTAATTGTACGGTGTTTACAAAGTGTATTAATTTACAAGCTACCCATATTTAAACATTTAAACAGCTTCTTTTAATGGAAATCATATAACCTCTCACCAAGAGCAAATTTAAACAGACAATTATTTGGTAGTAGTGTTGTATTTTCCGAACATGAAAATGTGGGTGTTCTGGATTACAGGGCCTGACCCCCCCATAAGTGTGCTGTTTCCCGAACACTTTAATGGGTGTTGCATATACCCCAGATAAATGTTGTATTTCATGACGAAAATTCATTTCTATGTCTGTGGCAACTTCTCTGATCACAAGCCTTGGTACATATATTATTGAACAGCTGTGTATGAGCTGCAGGTGTTTACAGCTCTATAAGTAGATCCCATCGGACTTCAGGTATGTTTGATGTCTTACTGCATCGCAGACATGAGGGGGTACCCGGGGGGTCTGTGAAGAGGGGTATCTAAACACATAAGACTTCATTCGATGAATGGTTGTACCGCTTCCCCAGAATGGCGGACCAAGTGATTGTAGGGTGTCTACAGAATGCAAAAATGAACAAGCTATCCTTTTTCAAACAGTTTCTTGGAATGGAAATCCTGTAACCACTCAGAAAGAGCAACTTTAAAACAAAGTTATCTCGTAGTTGTAATGTAGTACAGTGCTTATAGTGGTGTTGCATTCCGAAAACGACTATGTGGGTGTGCTGGATTGCGAACACTAAGTGTGCTGTTTCCCGAACATTTCAATGAATATAATGTATATCTCACTTACATGTTTTATGTCACGACGACAGCTCATTTTTAGCTTTGTGGAAAATATTATGATCAGAAGCTTCGGTACATTTCTTATTGAACGGCAGTATATGACATAGAGAGAAGCGGATATAGAAAGTACACTGGACATCCGATTGCTTATACTTTACTTTTAATTTTTATTGAAGAAGGCGCACCGATCTGACCGAATAGTCAGGACGGTCGCTTAATGTGTATTTGTAACTCAGGCAATACTCGGAGGAACAGCCCCCCCCAGTAGAAAATTCCTAGTGGGGACAGGGGCGGATCCAGGAATTAAATCGTGGACATTCGTCTGAAGAGAAACTATTTTAAAATCACATTGGAAGACATCATACAACAAATTGATAGGTAGGTAAACAACCATTCATTTGGGAAATCGTATTTAATTTATCGCATTTGGGTAATCCCACATCAGTAGGTTTTAGGTGATCAAATCATGGATCATGTACGCCTGAAATGGAAATCAACGGCTGTTATCTATCGACAGGTTTTAGGCAATCGAACATGAGTAGGTTTGACAAATTTTTGCTTGAAGATATTCTTTCTGTGCTAATTTACTAATGCATCCCTAGCTGCACTGCAAGCACCGACTTCAGCAACGAACAGAATGCTAGTATAAGTACCTTATTTACCTTAGTAAGTCAACTACCAAATTAGTTTTGGGCTACTTCCTCATTTGTTTATTAACTAGGACCTTGGCATGCTGACAAGACAATCTTCCTTTTCATACACACTGGCTAGTTATATCCTAGTTACCTAACAAGAAAAAGGTTCGTTAAATACCGAGTGGCAGCAGGAAGAACAAGGACATAGTAGATACTCTAGGCACACCGTGTTGTAGAACGAAGCACAGCCTATGCATTATGCGTTGACTAGGTACAAGGCGGGGACTGGTCGATTTGATTTGCAGTGCGACGACCTTCCAATCTTGTCCCGGTGTAATTATATCCTCGACCTCCGTATTATGTAGTCTTTGTAAATACACATGGGTGTAACCAGGAATTAGAAATTGGGGGTGGACAAGCTAGGGACCAGGTGAGCGTGAGCAGGAAAGAAGGGCCTGACCCCCATATAAATCCTTGGATTTCGGCTACTTTCTTATTGCATTTTCAGCTACTTGTATTCAATGTTCAAAGTATTTCGTACTTTAATCTTTAGGCTTACCATTGTTAAAAACGATATTTTAGCGACGTTCTGCCAAAATTGGAAACTTTCACTAGTTATCACTGCCTATGAATATCTAGCTTTATGTCTTATGTGCTGGACCCGACTTCACGATCACCAAAGAGCAATGCTGTAAGTATGTTATACGTTGCCCGCTTGTAGCAGGAAAAACATACCATATTGGACGATTATTTTGTGGTAGTAAAAATGGGCATGCAGTTATCTTTCCCATGCTTTCCTGTTTTATGGGCTCATATTTCGATGCAATGACAAACAATACGGATAAAGGGTGTGGTACTGAGGGCATGTACCCCCTCGTGGAAGGTGGCGTCCCCCATGCCAGGAAAAGCCGTCCCTCTTAAAATGTTTCAATGTACACGCTCGAATCTTTTCTGCCGGAGGCATCCCTATGAAATAAAAAGGCACCTCCATTGTAGGGAATGGCCGAGCTTTTCTGGAAGGTCCGAGTGCATCCTGCTCACTCGAGTTTTGTAGTGAGAGACGCCCCTCCATGTGCTTTTGCATTGGTGCCGCTCCAAAGAAATGGCGCCCCTCCAAAGAAGTGCCTCCGTGGCAATTCCTGGATCTGCCCCTGATTACAGGATTGCTCTTTCGCAGTTATGAACTCCGACTAGTAATAGAAATGTTCGCATTCATGCGTGGCTTTTCTTGCAAATTTGACAACTTCCGTTGAACTATTAAAAGGAAAGCGGACAATTTGAATAAAAATATCCTATGTTTTATATGTACGGAACAACAATGTGACAGTGTAAATAAAAAACCAACGAAGAGAGCACCGTCCGATCAGGTTATGATGAATTTCTTGTGAGAGCCCCTAGTCATATAGGATACGATTGCTTGATATCACAACGGATGCGAACAAAAATAGATTTGACACCCTATTCCTACTGCACTTAATAATTTTACACACATCATACCTTCAACACCTTCGAAATTATTTCAATATCTCAGCATTTGATACCGTACGGCAAGCCACGTCGAAGGACACCCAATGCGAACTGAAACCATAGCCACGAAACGCGAGGACTCCGAAAATCAAACTAATCTTTGACCTTGAGGTTTCATCTGACATGTCCCGGGTTCAATAGTTACCCGAGGAATGCCCGCGATCTATCTCTTGATACTAATCATAGTAGCTGCGGGAGAAAACGAAGAAACTTTGGAGGACGGAAGAAGTGAGTTCCATCTTTGACTATGAAATTTCATCTGTTTTTTTTCTGAAACGTATGCTAGGGTACGACACGGCGCGTTCAATGACTCCACTGGATGATAATTGAAGACGTAGCGATGATACGCGAGGACTTTGAACAATTTAAGCTAACCAATCGGTCTTGTGGTTTAACATGTCCCGGTTTGAAATGCTACTTCAGGTGCACAACGGCTATAGCTTGGTGCCAGATGTGGACAGTTTTTTTAATGACAGATACCCTGTGAAGCCCGTTGATCGCTGAGCCGATCTACGGCTTTCAGTATTTTTGGTGATTATGTTATATATATATATATATATATATATATATATATATATATATATATATATATATATATATATATATATATATATATATATATATATGTATATATATGTATATATATATATATATATATATATATATATATATATATATATATATATATATATATATATATATATATATATATATATATATATATATATATATATATATATATATATATATATATATATATATATATATATATATATATATACATCATTCACTTTATACATGATCAAGTATAATCTTGTGGCGATGATACTCCGGTAGCTGAGGCTTGGGGAGAGGGACATGGAAAAATGAGGGGGACAAATCAACACTTTTCCGAAGTGGGTGGGGGACATTTCCCCCAGCCCTCCCCCAGTGGTTTCACTCATGCGTACACACGTACAATGCTACCGTTTACACTGTTCAGACGTTTCAGACTCCGAAAAACATGTTTTTTCGTAGCACAAAATACCAGTATACATTTTCTGAAGTGGCAGCACATCAACCACATACGACACATTAGCGTCTGACGCACAGCACGGGTCATTAGCGCCGCGCCGAGGTCAGCACGCGGCCGTCATCCATCCTCGGCACGGCAGCCCGATCACCAACATCCGGTGATCTAATGAAAACGGTTGTCAGCAGCGGCAGCATATAGCCTTTGCAGAACAGTTAAGGTTATCACATGCTGCTGATAGGGTAAATGTAACACAATAATCCTAATATCACTGAAGCCATCCCAACGCCGGGTTTATTGACGGTAACATAGAATCTTCCCACGCATATCAAGCCCCTCGCTCGGTTTCGCCAGTCATATTATACTTGCACTTACACGAGATAGCGTGACTTTGGTTGGCATTTACAGTCGTCCGTTTCCGCTGTAGAGCACATTAACATCCACGTCTTTTCGGAAGTCATCAAAAGCATCCCACTTATCAGCACGAGACTGTGGGACTCTGATAACCCTAGCTCGTACAGACTGACGACAATATATATATATATATATATATATATATATATATATATATATATATATATATATATATATATATATATATATATATATATATATATATATATATATATATATATATATATATATATATGTATGTATATATATCGTGTATATATCTCAGACCTCATATATATATATATAAATATATATATATGTATCCATCACGTCGCCGTTTCCGGTCACACTGTATATATCTCCATAAGAAACTGGAGTAACAATGCCTACTAAAGTTCCGGGAGTTTAGTAAAACATCATACGAAACTCACTTCCACTCTTCATAACAATACCCATTAAACTATTTCGAGGATGTGTTGTCGACCCGCCAGATTGTAGTAGAGTTCATTAGGGACGCGTATTGTTCTCGGGTGCGACACGAAGATCACGTGCCCTGGCATGGGACCAAGGGCGATGGCCCTGAAGTTTAGCTGGCGCGGAGCAGGAAGATCGCTCTGTCACTTGTCACGGAGAGCTCGCTCGGGACACTCCTCACTGGGAACGTTACCGTTCGAGACACGAGACACTCGTCACTGGGCACCTGTTTTAATATGTGAGTAGAACGATGCATTGCTGAAATACAAACCCTTTAACGTTCGAAACACGAGATGAGATCAGAAGGTTGGTCATATGATCCTGAGTGTTGTATTGTACAAGTGTTCTAACTCGCTGTGAGTTTAATGGTTGAAAAGAAGAGTAAAATGCCTCCGAATTGTGATAGTGGATTACTTATGAGCTGTGATGAATGAATACAAGGACAGCAATGCATCCACAACATGGTAATCACAGGCCTGAGGACCGAGAAACCATTCGCACAACTCATTTATGGCATGGTGAAAAACATGAAAGTAATGTGATATCAGAAGGGGCACAAGCAAGACGTGAGCTGCGTTCGCCTGTTCAGTGCTCATTCTGGTTGGCTGTGCTAACTCGGGTGACGATAAGTGCCGTCACACCTCGCCACACCTCGTGACACCTCGTGACACCTCGTCACACTTCATTTCCAGCGGCACAAGAAGCCATTCGACAAGAGCATGAGTAAGTTGTTGGATTTACGGTTGCAAAATGTTGGTGATCTCCATATTACTAAGCGTAACAACCTGTGCTTAAGCTGTCGGATCAAAGCAACCATCATAAATTCCGCCTTCCAGCACAAGGAACGCAGTCCAGTATCGACGCGGAAGTCAGAAGCCAAAGTGGAAGTGCTGAAGGTTGGTCTGTTCACTGACTCGGCCCGCTGGTTTCGGTAGCTGATTCGGTTATTCATGTAAGGATGTTCAGAATAATAGGAAAAATCAAGCCTCTGGAATGGACGCAATGCATCCTGTTGATAAGGCACACCACACACGGCTGAAAAGGCATGTGTATGACGAATCGTCGGATAACGTGGCCATGTCCAAACGTGGCATTCCTAAAATGTCCTGACACGGCCGCCACCGGCCGGAAGGACTCCGCAACCTGGCGGGTTGCCGAGCCGACAGCCCGCCCTCACAGCACCTCCGTCTTCACGGAGCCAATGTCAACGCCCGTTCGGAGCAAGTGCATGTGACCTTGTGAGCTACCACGTCCTCCGAGCCGTGGCCGCTGCCTGACTAACAAATCACGATCCAGCACACACTATAACTAGTGCGCCGCATGAGTTCGCCAATGAAAATGATGCTTGTTCGGAATGTTGTATAGTATGGGCGGTGCCGTGTTTATATATACCTGTACCTCGTTAAAATAAAGAGAGGGACCCAGGAGACACAGAGACGGACGCCGGTGTTTGATATATACCGGGGTAACGCCTGGTAACCTCAGTCCACTGGCGTTGTCGACTCTAGTCGAGAAAATTCGTTCCCGACTCCCACAGTCATTTGGTCCCCGGAGCTTCTGAGCCGACGTGGCTAATAAGCGAGTTGTCCTCTCACCAAAACCGGGGTGTATCGAGAACGCGCAGGTCCATCCATAGTCTACCCACGGCCAGGGCAACAACTACCTGACATTCGTAGGGCCATTATTTAGCTTGATTGAGCAATTCACAGTGTAAGCATTTAGTTTGATCGGCATGTTACGGATGTCAGGTGTGCGAGAAAAAACCTGAGAGATGTGATGCTGTCGGTGCTCTTAGCATTCTCTGCATCAATAAACAATATATCATGCATACATAATTTTCTTCCAACGTTATGAGTATGAATAATTCTCATATTAGTTTCATCCTCCAATTCCAATTATAAAAAAAAACAGCAGGAAATCATGGCATCAAAGCACGGTGAATGCAATATTATATGAACACGTAGCGAGGAGAAGCACAGAAGTACTGCATACAACTATATCTGACAGAATTTGAGATTAGGTGCGTATGCACTGAAAGTGAATACCCAAAAATACCCGAAAGCGTTGGTACAAGACTGTGTAGGTATTACTGTGCAATGTCAATTTCTGAGCGGTTCGGTGAACTGACATGTAGCCATGTAATGTAACCAAGGAACCCCGTCTGACATGTAGCTACAATAGTAGGCCAGTTGGTAAGGTGTAGGTTACCCGTTTCCCAGCCGGATTGTGAGTTCGAGCTCCATCTGTTGCTACTCCTCGCTCGCGACGAATTGGCGTGAGAGGTTGGCGACGCTTTATGACATATTGGTTGAAAGCCGCAAAGGCCGTAAAGCCAATAGTCGTCGTCATTTAATCAATGCATACACGTACTTTTGCACTTCGTTCACAGACAGTCTCAGCTACACACGAAACGTTCTCAGGGAGCTGAAAAGCTGAGAGAGGCATCAGGATCGCTTCAACGCAAACTGGAGACTTCGTTACGGGTTAACATTCAACCACTAAAGGGAGGCAGAAGTAAGCAATAGGCAGAAGGTGGCTGAAGGTGGCGAAGGTGGCCCGTTTGTGTGGCACAGTCGCTGAGGGCTGTATACAGCCGGGAGGCCCGGTGCGACCCCGGGGTGACGTCAGCCTTGTTGTGTACACAGTGCGAGTCTGTCTGACACAGCCGCTGGGGGTTGTATACAGCCGGGAGGCTCGGTGTCAACCCGGGGTGATGTCAGCCTTGTTGTGTCCACAGTGCGAGCCTGTTTGCCTGACACAGTCGCTGAGGGCTGTATACAGCCGGGAGGCCCGGCGCGGCTTCCACACAGTCGCATTCGACACTGGACAGGCGAGTGCGGGCGAAGCGGTGACAAACATGATCAGAAAACAGCCCGTGAAGCCGTCACACTTCGCTGTGTACACAGCTTAGCATCCATGATTGCCCATTGCATACTAACCAGGCGCTTACTGCAGCTTTTGGCATCGATTATAGATTAGCATGCTTAGGAGTATAGCGGTGCTGCCTCGGAGCTGCTAAAACCCAACCCATGCCACCTTTTACGAAACGTTTACGGATCGTCAAGAGAGAGAGAGAGAGAGAGAGAGAGAGAGAGAGAGAGAGAGAGAGAGAGAGAGAGAGAGAGAGAGAGAGAGAGAGAGAGAGAGAGAGAGAGAGAGAGAGAGAGAGAGAGAATGAGAGAGAGAGAGAGAGAGAGAGAGAGAGAGAGAGAGAGAGAGAGAGAGAGAGAGAGAGAGAGAGAGAGAGAGAGAGAGAGAGAGAGAGAGAGAGAGAGAGAGAGAGAGGAGGAGGGAGAGAGAGCGTTTCAGCCACTCCGTCACCATGTTTTAGTCGGACGACGTCCGACGATTCGAACACCACAGTTGATGCACCTTTCTACACCTCTATGCCGAGTCACCGAAGTTATATAATATCGTACATGAGAGAATAGGAGCTATTCAACTAGCATCTGCATAGTATCGCGGGATACGATTAGAACATAATAGCATAATGGTCGCAATGTGTTGCCCCCAGGAGAGGAAATCAGAGGTGCAAAAATTATTTACCTTTCGCCTACCAACAAAATAATGGTGAAAGCTATCGCATGCCGAAGCACAGGAATGTGCCCAAGTGTAAACTTAAGCGGTATAGAAGAATAAATCGCTAGTTTGCGGCACTGCGAAGGCACGTCAGTCGTGTGTTTTTTCGAAGTGACATGCAATAACAGCAACTAAAAACCGAGATGATGGCAATTTCTTTTTCACAGCTGTTATCATTTTCCATCGAATTTCATTGAGATCGTGTGCTCAGGCCGAACACCTTCCTGCAACCATATGAAACTGCCTTCCTGAGACCAAGTTCGATGTGTTCTTACAAAAAGCCAATCCTTTTCATTACTGGGATACCCAAAGACGACGTTAAGACGCAGCGAGCTTTGTCTGTCACGCAAATGTGCATTGATTTTCTCTGTCGTGTGTTTGCCTTTGCCATTGACGTAGAGAACTGAAGACCCATTTGATGGAGGGCCTCGAAATGCATGCTATGATGTGACATGACTTCCTCCTTCCAACGTTGACCAATGGTAATTATTGAATCACTTGTCTTTGAGCATAAGTGCGTTTAATTTCCGAGGTAAATTGATCAGAAACACAACCCAAGTACCTCACGGAATAATAAGAGGAAGTTTTTTTTTACAGGCTTATGGAGAGTGTGTTCTGCTTACACAATTAAATCAATTGATGATGCCCCAACTCAAACTTACTCTTTGTTTCTCCTTAACTATCGCCGGAACGGGGGTTCTTCAGGGCACCCTCGTAGTTTTTCCCCATGATAGCGGTCGATTGGGTAGACGCAGAGATACGAAATTTGCATTCATTTGCGTTTTATGCATCTCTCTTGCATCATATTTTGCAAACATTTATGGTCCAGACCATCAAAGGTCATTGATCTGGGACGGGTCAAAGTGAGCGATTTTCAAAACTCTTGAAAAAGTTCCGCTATCCGTTGTAACTGCAATACATCAGCACTAAGCTGAGAACACGATGTCCTTTCATGAAAATGAACAACCTATCATCCATAAAGTAAATGAATGCTACGGTTGCTGACCTGAGGTCAGGTTAATTGTGGTACTTCCCAACCGTCTTGCCTGCGGATAATTCACTGTTTTGGTAATTTTCACGCCGGAGGTGATAAAGCGCATGTAATAATCATTTTAACTTGAATTACGCGCCGAATGTCAAGACGTCAGATTACGTCGCTTATCATGTATATGCTATATGATGCCAGCTTATATGGAAGGTTGCTGTTCCTCGCCACGTGGCGCCTGAATTCGGTTTCATCGCTGCTTAACCCGCGCCGTCTTTCCGGTCAAATCCTCCCACCCGTCTCGGAGCGGGGGGGGGGGGCCGGTTGAAGACCTCTACAATCCAAACTAAGCATCGCACGAAAACGCAAATGGTGTCATCGGAAAGCGCTCGACGAGTAGTGTCCAGATCCACCCTCCAAAACAATTTTCCCCAAAAGTGACGCCACCAGTGGGGCTAGATTCTGACGACTTTTCACGACTTACAATATGTTCCTGACTGGAGAGTTAATTTTGGGGATACATGACAAAAAATAAAACACTTATTTGGCATGAGAAAAGGACAGCGAAATCGACCAGGGCTATACTTTTTTGGCCCCCCAAAATACAAATTATATTTTGGGGAAATTTCACAATTTTGAGTTTTAAAGTTTTCTTTAATTTTCCTTTTAGGATGGGCACAGCAGGCCGAAAAACGTTGTTGGAAGTCGACTTTCCCTAACAAAAAAAAAGCTTAATTTAGCCAGAATCCTCTATTTGAACTGCAATTTGACAAATACGCAAAATTTATATGTAGTCAAAAACTTTAAAAAATGATAAATTCAACTCAACATTCTGTTGCATTCAACGTTTTGTTGCATCCTTGAATATAAGTAAACGCTGAAAGTTTCATTAAAATATCTGTATCCGTTAAAGCGTGACAACTGGTTGAACGTTTTTGGACGTGACCTCACTTGACCTTGACTAACTCGTTGACCCTAGATGACCTGACCTAAAATTTTTGAAACAGCATGTCAAATTGATGTGGGAAAAAGTATGCAAAATTTGAGCGCGCTGCCTCGCGCCGTTCGTCCGCTATCCTCGAAAAACCTGAGGAGGGGGGCTGTTGAAGACCCCCTCGAGACGGGACGGGTTAATTCATACAAAATGATATTGGATGGCCAACGATGATCTGAGATTGCCTGACCTCATGTGGTCTGACCTTTCTTTTAAATTGCTTCCCAAGCAATGTACACTTGTGCGAAAGCCTCGTCAAAGGCCCCGCTCCCCCCCTCCCGTCGGTCCGGCAGGCAAAAGGTGTATTTGCCGGGCAGTCCTGCTGCGAGAGTTGTCTCACTCTGGCAGTTCAGCTTAACCTAGGATTGCCCATGTTGTTTGTGATACTGGGTGGAAAGGCAATATTGCTTTACTGTGCTGATGTGCTTTAATGGCTGTACAGTGTACAGCACCGAAAATTGAAGTATATAGGGAATAAATACACCGATGTTTCCCAACCCAACCTGTTTTTTTCTCATAATATAGTCAGCAGAAGTAGGTATTACGAATAGAAGATACCTGATAAGGAGAAAACTGCCCTAATCACCCTATAAGTAAACAGTCATTTTGGAATTAAATAAAAACAAGGTAAAGTAATAACCGAATATGGTAGGTATTATATGGAATAATTATAGTTTGCATACTGTTCTTAATTTTGTTCTGCTATTTTTTACTTGCCACGGAGAACAAATTCAAACTTGATCTTGCTTCTGATTCACATTATCATGACTCGATGTTATAACTTGGTGTTAATTATGCAGTGGCACGGTGCAGTCCTATCATGTATATAGTCAGCGAACAAGCTCGCACACCTAACGTACTACGAACCGTATAATTTCCAACCTCAAACTCGGGATTTGAGAAGACGAATGCAATCTTGAAATGGGTGATGGGCTTCAAAGATGAATGTAACTAATAAGACGAATTATTCAATGGATGTAAAATTGGAACCCGAACTATTGGGGAAAATGAAGACCCACTTTAAGGTTGAGGGAAATTGTACAATTTACTTCTGTGACATCCTGCTTTCCCATCCCCTGTTCCCCTGTGCACTGCCATCTTCAGGAATAAACTGTCTCACTTATGTCCAAATGCGCTACCTTTGTATATATTTGCATATTTCACAATGCAAGGGATGCATATACACTTCCAAAAGCAATCGTTCAAGATTAGACCAGTGGAGAGGATAAGTTCCACATTGAAAGTTGGGAGGGCAAATATTAAAGACAGTGAGTGAAACATTTCATCAAGCTGCAACTAGACATGACTTTTCACGTCTAAATATGATTGGCTATCAAAGATGTCCAGAAGGATAAAATTAGCTACATGTTGGAAGCAGCATTACCAAGAAGCAAAACAAACATATTTATGTCGTCGTTATACATAATTTGTATCATTCGCAAACGCAGGAGTGTTCTGTAGGGGTGGCGGCTCTGCCGTCGGTGGGGTGTCGGGGGTGGTGGGTGGGGTGGGTGCGGTGAGTGGGTGGGGTGGGTGTGGTGAGTGGGGTGGGGGCGTATGGGTGTATGGGTGTGTGAAATGTATTTTAGATAGTGGGTGTGGACAATTTATTCTAGATGTGTTTTTGATGCTGCCTAAACTCGAATGAAACTAATTGAACCACTTGAACTGGCTACTGAACTTATTGATGGCTTGACCTAACTCACCCCTTTGTTCATTGTGCCTATGTCAGTGGTGTATTATGTTGTTTCTCATCGCCAATTCCACCACACACCCCCGAATCCCAGCCGTCGTGATGTTGGTTTGAGTTGCCGTCCCTAACACGAATTTATATATGTGCGAGGTCAAAGTTTTGGGAACACCATATAGGTAAGTGAGAGTCTTTAGCCAGATTATAATTAATACGTTGCATTAGAGAATTGATGATAATGACATTCACCATTGGTTTAACTGACATGTCCCGTGTTGGGACTTTTTGGACGCTAGTATTAGTATAATTTTGTGCAATGTTCCGCACGAAATAGGTGCCTGTGTTGAGCCCCAAGCGGCTTCCGCTGATCCTTAGATCTACCTACTCACGTTCATTCCCTTCATTCACTTTGCATTCGCTCGCCCCATTCATGCTCTCCTTATCAATTACTTAATTGCTTGGTCCCCAAATTTAGCCCCCCCCCCCCTTTTCAGCGGTACACAAACACATAGATCGACAGACCAATGCTTTAATTTGGATGGTATTACCGGCCCGAACAAGTAAACCTTTCACTGCCAATCATGGCTGGCCTAGCCATTATTAGCAGCGTTTCTCGCCTGGACAAAGTTTTAACTGCAACGAAGGGGCTCATCGTACTGACTCCGAGGGCTGATACAAGTGCTCTGATGTCTTTGACCGACACACCTAACCTTAAGTTCGATCGATGCCGCGCCGGGCTTTATTCGTCGTACACTTGCGACCAGGTCTGACATAACCAACGGGCGGGCACGGATCCCTACCAGGTTGGTCACGTACCCGGTCGTCTTTATATCCTAACCGGCCCTATGAGTTTTGGCCTTGGGGTCTTACGGCATGCCAAACCCGTCCATCATGCCCCTCGAACTGTCTGCACCAACCGTGCCCACGTGCAGGGTTCGGGGGTGGACAAACCACCGGGCAGTGTTTTGCCTATACCCTATAGTCCGGCGCCAGACTTCCGGCGAACGCACTGTTGTGGCCCCTTTACCGGCCCCTCCCACATGCATACCATGTTCGCCACCTCACCTGCACCTCTGGATCGCAGAGGCCAGCGTGATTTTGCGGTCAAAGATCCAGAGCAGGTGAACGAATACCCCCGAAGCGTCCGTTCATCGCACCCTCTGGCAATCAGACCTTAACCAAACGCGCGTCATATATATAACAGTAATAATATTTTAGGCAATTTAACTGGCTTCAACATACAGCACCATCGCTCGGAAATTTTCTGTCCATAGGAGGACGGCTTGCAGGTCGGCTGCCTCGCTTATACTTTTACCTCATCGTACAGATTAATATCAGGTACGATCCAAGCATAACTGTGTAAATCATTCCACCTTGTCGGGAAGTACTCATGGTGCTATCTCCGTGTACGGTCGGCTGTTGCTGACCCGGTCAGAGCGCGCGCACCCCTCATCACCCGCGGCACGGCCGCCATTTTAATTCTGGACATAAATATCCTCCCCTCTTAGCGCCTGGTCGCTGAGGTATTTACTACGCGGGCACCATAGGGTCGTAATTCTGACGTCATCCATTGCTGCACTATGTCTTATTTTATCCGGCCTTGCTCTACCGCTCCTTCTGTCCGTCACTGCCGAAATGCCACCACCGGTCTTTGTTGATGCCACTAGATAATTTATATGCTTACTCTATATATTTGCCCTTACATACACCGCATCGCATCTTACTACGCACACACTGCTCATATACATCCCGCCATCTCCGACATCTCCGTCCACTTCGCAAAATAACCCAACTGGGGTTGACGCACCCTAAAACCCTAATAATAATAATAATCCGTCCACCTCCTCCCCATCCTAAACTTATCCTATTTGCCCCCCCCATGAGACAGGTCGCTCTCAGCAATGAATTTGGTGAGAAGGCAGAAGCTACGGAAGAGAATTTAGGTTGGTTCGGTGGGAAAGAGGATGACACGCCAGAAGTTTAGCACTCACATTTCCGATGGTGAGTGGCGAGTGGCCTTGGCTGAGTGCTTCTTCTCCTCCATCCGAAAACTCAGCCATCGGGTCACCGGTGGACGTCCCTCAGGCATCGGTCCGACGTCCACCGTCGCGCGTGTTCCAGGCCCTTCTCCCTGCGTCTCTCCTTCCTTTCTCTCTCCCTTCCTGTTCTGTTCTGTTCTCTTGAACTTGCTATTGCTCCGCCTCTTTTTTTCCTGTACCCACTCCCAGGGTTTCGGGGGTGAGTTCGTGCTCCTGATTGGTTTTTTTCTGGCTTGGGTGGCGGCGTCTTCATGTCCGGGCCACCGACCTCACCGGTCGATGACCCTTCTTCCGGGGTGTTTGCACCACCGGTACCCTCGCGGAGGTGCCGAGCCGTTACCCGGGTTTGTCCCGGATGTTATTGCTGGGACCGCACCTTTGATCTTGGGCGCTGGCGCAACTAGCATGTGCCGTTTGTTGATGGAACGGCCGCTTTGACGTAGGCGCCAGCGCCACACACGGGCGCTTTCCGGGCGAGTGTTTGTACGGGACGGGTAAGACGGCCAGGATCTGACTGGATGTCTGGCGGCCTGTTCGGATAGGAAAATATATAAATTTTGGTGCCGAAAAATGTAAGCCTCCTTACAGTTCCACCATTATTTATTTCACTCCAGGTATGGTCTGTCATTAAGTTTCAAATAGCGCAGCAAGCGGATCCTGCCTTTCATATAAGACATCTGAGTGATGAGAAAGGATGCAGGCACGGCAGATGATGTGACGAATTTGACCGGGCTGGGTCATTATCTATCAAGTCATGTCGGACAATAGCGTCAGTTGCTGGGGTGTCGTTTAGCTACATTTATGATATGTGTGACGATAGCGATCGACATCAGTTTTTATCTGTGCACGCACCAATTTAGCAAGTTGCAGTGGAACATTTTAGTGACAATACCTTAACTGGCCTTCGCCGAAGCGGTTTCGAAAACCATCAATCAATATCCGAGTATGCTTCAACCAAATTCACCGGTTTAAAATTATATCTGCGCAAGTGTTCCCACGCCAGCCAAGTATTTGATGTGAGGCATTCGATGTGTGAATACAAATACATCTGTGTTATATAGAGTTCCGTTCAACGAAAGCGATTTTGTTTTGGGCTGGGCAAGTTAGATGTACTTGCATTCGATATTTTACGCATTTTTGTTTTGCTCATGCGACAAGTTGCGAATCGTTACTTCGCGTTTGTGATACTTTGGGCATTTAATACTTTGTTTGGATACGTAACCATTTTATATATTGCGCCTGGATCATTTGTCCGTAAGCAACCACAATATCAAATGACAAGGCAATGGGAAAAGTGTAGGATAAAAGGCACAAAAAGCGCATCTGCGAACATTATTTCATGCCGATCTTTGTTGAACCTTACCCATGACACATCTTTAGTGGTCGTGTGTTGCCCAGGGATACCCGCGATGACACAACCTTTCTATGCAGCGTACAATTTGGTGAGCCCAGTTTCAGTACGAGACGATAGGTTTGTCGCATCAGCAGAGCGGCCTAGGGAAGTCGTCCCAGGACGAGTGTGCAATAGAGGTGCTGAAAACTCGCTCCGCCGAGTTGCAGGCAGAGGCGGGGAGTGGGCGGGGGTGGTGCTGGAATAATTCCCGTCACACCAAACAAACACCTCCAATTTGTGGATGGTGTATTGGTGCAGCGGCCGGGCATTGCGCACGTGTATGTTGCACTAATCACCGGCAACATGGCATACGCAGCAGCAGCATGTTACATGGTGCTGTAGAATGTGCACGAATTCCCAGTCGGTTCGTCTTCGTGGCGATTGCTGGCGACCGAATGGGCATCATGGTGCTTTCCACCAACGTTTTTCCACAAACATTTTTCCTCAAACATTTGTCTTTTCCTTCACGCGTTTATTGTTCGATGCGTACGGCGTCACAGCGCGGTTACTCACGCGCGGGAACTGTACGCCTAGTCAGAAGCCACTCTCCACCACTCGCCACACACATAACGCCAGTGTTCACCGCAAGCTCTCGAAGCCGAGCGAATGAGACGTTGTTTTGTGCCTTCGCATTATGGCGGCGTATAGAAGTAAGCGTTCACTGCTCGGGAAAAGCATCCAAAATGATGTATGGAGGTGCTCCGTTTATAAGAAGAAAAGGCCTAAAATGCTAATCTAGGTACATGCTGAGTAGGTACCCCAGCCGTCATTACCCGTTGCTCCTGCGGTTCCATTTGTCGGAGGTATGTGTGAAATTCGCCGCGTCTTTATGCGTATCATAATGCAGGCGTCCGGGTGCCAGAAGCGAACGTCATCACGCGGGGGGAGGCCGGGTGCGCCTGGTAGCTAGTGGCGGCTTCGCTTGCAGTTCGCCTGTCAGCCACCAGATGTCGCCACTGAAGTCGGCAGCCGGCCGGAGAAGAGGGCCGAGGGAGTGGAGCGGAGATGTTGGTGCGGCCAGTGGAGGTCTCCGCTCACCGCTCGGCCAGCAGCAGTGAGTCATCCTGGGGGCCAGACAGCGCCACCGTCAAACGACGCCTTCCTGGGGTGGGACACTTTTTGGACTGCAGCGTGCTTCGTTTGGAAGTGTGCTTCCAGGCCTTACCCTGACACGATCTGACCCACTTGGCCGGAATTCCTACTTTGTCATACACTTTGTGTACCGTACCATGATCGGAATAATGCATTAATGTATGCTATTTCTTGGAACACAATTATCCAAGCAACAGCTTTCGACTACTCTGCCTCTTCAAAAAAAAAGACATCGTCACAGGCATCCATCAAAATCCGATTATTCATTATGAAAAACCTATGGGGTAGTTAATAAGACCGTTATTAAATGTCAAAATTCAAATGCAAAGTGGGCTCTGATATTTCTATGACCATAGCTTTCCAACGGTACTTTGCATAGCTTCCGTAGTTTGGAAGTTAGTCCTAGAGGGTGCTTTCAAGGATGACACGCTGAAGGTGAATTTTTCCTTTTCAGCAGACCTTAAGCTGTGTGCGGGTGAATAAGATTTTG
Organism: Imbricaverruca yamaguchii; assembly: GCA_034440575.1. Taxonomy (NCBI): domain Eukaryota; kingdom Metazoa; phylum Arthropoda; class Thecostraca; family Neoverrucidae; genus Imbricaverruca; species Imbricaverruca yamaguchii. The sequence goes on from JAOTOL010001635.1 coordinate 2,043,357, forward strand.
GTTAGAGCGATCCAAACTTTAACTTCTTTATTCAGGAATAGACCTGGTCTTTTAATCTTGATTTAAGTGATCACCGCCATGATTTATCTGAGGCTGGTGCATTCTGCGTCGCTCAAAGAGAAGTGTGCCGTGTTGAGACTGGTCGGTGGTCGTCCGCGCGGCTGTGGCTAAGTGCCGCCGACCAGCCAGGGGTCAATACGCGTCGGATTGCGGGACCTGTGCGCCGCGAGGTCAGGCGATCTGCTCGCCGGAGTAAGTCGAGTGGAGGGAGCCGAGCTGAGCGGCCACAAGCGATGGAATCTGAGGAAATGGTGAACAAACACCGCAGCACAGTGTAGCACCTATGCTAATCAGACAACTCGCTAAAACCTTTTTGGGAATTTGATTTTGATACGCGCTCTACAATAATACCTGCATGATAATGAGGAAATGCAATGCAAATTCATTAACTACAATGGCTCTCATATGACTGTTGGGTTAACAGTCACGTCATGAACACAAATGTAATTCCATTTTCGCTGGCCTTATCTGCCTGTTTCATCGCGTAGTATGTGGAGAAGTGTGCATATGCACATGATAGAAAAAGTGCGTGTGTGTCTGCGAAGAAGTAAAGTTGCGGCGTCAAATTCGTTCCCACGATGATTGTAACATTAAATATATTCACGTAAATGTATGCCTATGTGCCTAAAGCGAAGCTGAAAAAAAAAGTATCAAACATTCAGAATCATGGCTTTACACGCTCAGAGACGGCAAACAAAAATTACAGGGGCTGATTCAACACCGTCCACCTTGCAATGAAGTTGAGGTGGAGTCCAATACGTAAAAGGCCAGCTCATCCAATGTCATTCAAGGCCAGGTTTAAAAATGAGTTGTTTGCCATAGCATGATGACACATTTCCTGTGGTCACTATCATATTCCAGGAATAGCCGACATCTGTCTTTTTCTACTTGAACTTGGCCTGCTTATTGGACACATCAGATAGTTCCAATTAGTGCAAGGATGCAGTACAGCATTGCAAGTTTCGGCCATCATCCGTGGCTGGGTCACGTGCTATTTCCGGCCTTCGTCTCAGAAGCATGTATCCTATGGAGCCTTTGGCTGACCTCAGACGACTTCCTTGTTTCATGCAACCCACGATTCCATTTTATTCGGTCATAATTGCGATGATCCACTTGTGAGTGGATTAGCATATTCAGTGTTGGCGCGAAAACTCCTGGCTCACGACAAAGGTGTGCACCCCTATTCGTATTCCGCCATCATGCCCACGCTGCTGAGTCCTCACACGGCCACCACTAGATTCACCTGCAGATACTGGTCGTGGTCGTCGGCCTGAGTGGTCGGCGTTCGCTTTCCAAACCTGCAACAAAGTCGAGTGGTCTCAGGATGACGCATGTGGGACGCGAACAGCCAGTGAGCGAATTCGCCGCAATTATGCACGCAAACACCGCGGCTCAGCTGCTGCCGAGCCGGACAGAGGTGCCGAGGGCATTGAGCAGGCCGACGTGGGCCGACGGCGGCCGACGCCCGAGTTGCTCATCATTCGAGCGGCGTGGCATCAAGTCGCCAACGGGCACCGCGGTACCAATTCACCACCATCTGTAATTCATGACGACGTGCATCACCGAAGTCGGTGTCCAATTCCGCGACGGCCGTCGGCGCGCAGTTTCCCTGTGGCCCGAGCGGCGACGGCACACGCGTGCATGCTCACGCCGATGTCGATACTGCGTGCGACCGTAGGCGACCGCATGCCACGTCGCGAGCGGGGCTTCAGGCCATGCGCGAGCCAACGCATCCACTATGGCGGCTCACTGTCCGGCTGACCGGCCTGCTGGTGCCGCCGGGCTCAACATGCGGTCACAAGTAGCGTACCACAAACTGCGCGAGCCATTGTGGTTTGGCGAGTGTGTAGGTACCGGCATTCGATGGAAACAAGGCCAAGTCTAGTGAAATAAACGTGACGTTTGTTTGCTTAATTCGTGTGGTTCATGCATGGAGATGGTGTATTGTGTTCCACATATGCTCATTTGTGCTATTCCGACACTATCTGGCGGTTTCACTTTGTCGTGTTCTCTGATGTGTGGTTGCAAAGCACTCCCAACTAATAGGGCAGTTGCTAACCTCACAATGTTCGCTGGACGCTGAAAACAACAGCACATTTGTTCGGCCTCAGACTAGTTAATGTTACAAGATGTGGTCTTCTGACATGAACAGTTGGCGTTCCAAGTGCTACATGTTTTTTCATAAATTGTATTATGGCTCGTATCATACTTGAACAGGATATGGTAACTACTTCAAAATGAGTGTTCGCCTCCAATTCTTATCTCATAAAACACATGTCAAGATCCAAGCGGATTTCTTTGTCAGGCTGATACTCGAGCGATCGAGACATTTATAAAATAGTGGCGCAGTCCACGACCCTGAGCACATCCAATTACCTCCTAAAGATTGAAATAATATCCCTACAACGCTTCGCCACAAGTACAATCAGTACCGGATTCCGTGGAAGTTGATCACGTATGACACATGTGACCGCAAGCGTAATCAATGCCACCAAAGCTGTTCATTTCGCTTTAGATACGAACAGGGTTTCAGTTGATTAATGCGAACAAGTTCGGACGTGCCGGAAGTGAAAAACCAGACGAAGAGTGAAGTTATGTGAGGCCGAGCAGACCAAGTAAATGCGGAGAAAACCTGCATAGTTGCAAGATGACGCACGTGACCATACATGAGCGGACGAATGAAAACTGTTGGGGATTTCTGCGCGAACGAATTCGTTCATGCAAAACACGCCTTGCAGACTGTTCATGTCATTCATCGGGAGGGCCTGCCCTCGTATGGTATGTGAAGACCAATACAGAAATAAAAGAGGAAGAAAGAAAAAGACAAGACAAACAAGTTGAGTATTATTTTGATTGAAAATGGAAAGGGAGCCGCTGATGGCAAAGACACCACAGATTCCTATGGCTGACACTCTCGAGTTTGGAGGTAGGTAAATTTCAATATTCCACCTGGGTGATTTGCGCAGCATAACAAAGTATGAAAATTGTGAGCCATGGTTAGCTTCGTAGATGAACCAGGTTACGCCAACACATGGCTATATCGAATAATTGAGGGAATAAGTTGTACTGTATGTTGTTCATAGTAGTTTATTGTGGTATTTATTATGATGAATTTGGTGCTGAAACGTAAATAAATGATAGTCGCATGATAATTATATTGAATAAATAGTGGGATGTATTTGTGATGTATGTGGCAAATGAGACAGGCTGTTGCTGCATCTAATATGGAGACAATAAAAAACGTATCCGATGGCGTAACTCTACCTTACAACACTACGAACAAACTACTAAACTGTACGATTCGTCTCTAAGTTTACTATCCAATCGGTTACAATCTAACTGACGATCTAAGAGTCTATCATGCTGACGAAAATAGTCGCATAGCTCTTAAAATAGCCTCATAAACAGAAGCCGTTCCTTGAGCCGTACAATAATTTAATAATAGCATAATTAGACTCACATTGGTGATCATATGTATGATAACCCCTTCACAATCCAACGATACTGGCAAGCAATATTAATATTGCTATCATACGTTTAACGCAGCATAGGTGCATGAAAACTCCTGATTTATTAGCACATGAAAGTGCACCAGAGGGATGGGCGAAACGTGCGAACGAAGCAGGAAAATAAGTCGCATGAATCAGCCGAATAAGTGTACATGTCCTAGATATAAATGCGCTAGACAGAAATTAAACATGTAAGTCGTTTCTTTCTATTTAATTCTGCATAAAAATGAAAAGCAGATCAACTCCAAGGTTATATGTTAACACCATGGACCATATGTAGGCATACGATAGTTCGTGCTCTGCAAGACATTCTGTATATCACTTCTTTCCCTCTACATGAATGCGGATCGTTGTCGGGATCGTCACCAGCGCATCGATAGCAAGGTGACGAACCACCCTCGGCAGGCGACGGATCATTGGATATCTGGCTATAGGCTGTGTGTGGATCATTAAGTGTTCCAGTATTATACTCCGTTAACAATTAAAATGGCATTCATGTTGGTTATGTTGCACAGCAATATTAATTTTGACTTCAATGCTGAACATCACATGACCCCACGTGACAATTTAGGCATTCGTGTTGTAGGACATATATTTCGGGCCATAGACAACTGAAGTCACAATTTTGAACAAAGAATTGAAAAAAAGGATTTTATTTATGTTGTGACCTGGATACCAGACCATGCGGTTCATTCTGCAAAATTAGAAAGAAACGATGAAATTCTTGTGGCATTTAAATGCTGGTATTGTTTCATCCTGCATAGGTATGCAATCATAGATAGCATAATCATTGGACTATGATATGATTCCAACTGTGGTTTTGCCGTGACCTAAGCCTGCATCCTGCAGGGGGTAGGAGTTGTAGCTCTGCCCCTTGACAAATATTAGCTGTAGTGAAATAAATGCAGCAGGAGAGCGGGCATAAATTTGGAGCACACGCTCTGATATGAATTATGCATGTTGCGTCGCGATTATATACCTAGGTCATTGAGCGTCACCAACCTAGGTCAAATTAAGTCAGCTCACCTCCAAATTTACTTTTTCAAATTTGGCGGATCGCTGAAGCTTCCTAAATGAGTATATCAATATGAAATGTTCAGCGTATGGTCATGTCAATCGATTCAAGAACAATGCTATATTGGACGGTCAGCTTGATTCGTCGCTTTATAACTAGTCGCTTTATGAAGTCTTTTCTAATCAATTTGCCTTTTAACATTATAATGGAAATTTGGGCAGCCCATATACTTTGTTCCGGGTCAAATGAAGTGGGAATACTGTTTCTGGACGTGGTCCATCCATTCCGACAAAATTAAGTTGAAAATTTTGTATTGGCAAAATGTAAGTTATCTAAAGCTATCTTATGGAAGTGTGTGTGTGTGTGTGTGTGTGTGTGTGTGTGTGTGTGTGTGTGTGTGTGTGTGTGTGTGTGTGTGTGTGTGTGTGTGTGTGTGTGTGTGTGTGTGTTTGTGTGTGTGCGTATGTGTGTGTGTATGTGTGTTTGTGTGTGTGCGTGTGTGTGTGTGTTTGTGTGTGTGTGTTTGTGTTTGTGTGTGTGTGTGTGTGTGTGTGTGTGTGTGTACGTATGCTGTGTTTGGCCAGCCTCCGTGTCACCGTGTTGATGATGTTGGCTGCTGCTGTGTGTTTTGCTGAGTGTGTGGTTGTGTAAAGCTTTGAGGTAGATACGTAAACTTCAGAAAACATACACTTGTTCTTCGCGGTTCTAAATAGTTTTCTTAGTACCAGTCTCAAAGTGCCACTTCTAGTCCACAGAGCAACTTTGTTGTCCAGATACTGATATTTCAATCTAGAATATGGGTTTTACGGGGAGATGCTTCGAATGCTTCCTGCTAAGCCCACCGGTAGATTTCCAGCGATGCATTTTTTAACTGTCATATAGCCACAATAGTGTTTAAGTTAACCAAGGGAAAGGGCAGTAGCTGTACAGTAGAGGGCATTCGATCGCATACTCCAGCAGGACCCTGCGCCATGATTGTATGATGTCCGTAGCTTTCTATATAGGGTTATCATAATTAGACTACAACCTGGTGATCTTCGGTGTGGTTTACACAAGTTGACAGTTGATGTTCAGGCGCATGCATTTGGCCCACGGAACATATTCGAGATCCTGAGAGTAAACCGGAAATCAGTACGCAATAGAAGAGTGGTGTGCATGTCTATCTATCGTAAGTTGCCATCGCAAACTTCACCTGAAGCTGCTGTTTCAGTAGCAGCCACAGCCATATATTAATATCTGCATTTATCGTTGCCCTTTGCCTCTTGTCACCCCTTGATAATGGTGCTTCCCCAAGCAAGTGCTTTCGGGCCTAGCCGTCGACGGCATATGCTTGCGCCAACATTAAATGTGTGTGCAGCGAGCTGAGCCCTATCAGTCTGTTAATATGTGATTTCTCATGCATACGGCAAACAAAATAAGGTAGGAAACACATTTTCGGCGGCACGCCGAACTTATTAAGTGTGATTCCGGCGCAGGAAATCATCGACAGGGGTCCAGATTGTCACGGTCCCATCCCATCCCACCTACTGTCGGCGATGTGCTTTAGGTGGACAGCAGCACGCGACAAAAGACAGGTGGTTGAAACCAACCAAGTCGACAGTGCCACACCACCCAAGGATTTCCGTTGTTTGAAGGAAATGTCAAGTTCCTTAGCTTGCAAAAATGTTAGGACAAAAATTAATGACATTGGCTATTCAGAAACATCTATTAAGAGATGTTTTCCATGGCAACGCAGGGGTAAACAACTCTAATGCCCAGCTGAGAAATGCAGGACACCCTCAATCTAATTAAACAGAAAACCCCTCTTCGTGCCGAGTTGAGCTTCGCGATTCCTGGTGGCACAATCACATCTTGCGACGTCACCGTCGTAGCCACAATGCCATAGCTGCCTCATGATAACTAAATGAAGCTGACACCACACACCGATGAAAACTGATGAATACATGAGCCAGGCATCCATTGTGCGAGGGGGCCGGGACGGGGCTGGCGTCCATTCCTCGGACATGCTTCCTGTGTCTGACAAAGTCAAAACCTCACCAAGAGGTTGCATTTGCGAAAGAGATCCGGGGCAGTAGCGGCAGATCCTCTGGGTCTCACCACGAATAATGCTGACCGGGGAGCGGCAGACCCTCTGAAGGGTTCACCACGAATAATGGGGGCCGGGGAGCGGCAGACCCTGTAAAGGGCTCACGACCAATGCAGAGCATAGCAGAACGGCAGACCTGCCGACGATGGACTCGGCATCAGCATGAGGCACAGAAGAGCGACAGGCCTGAAGATGGACTCTGGATCAACATGTAGCGCAGAGGAGCAGCAAGTCTGCTGAAGGAATCAGGGTCAGCATGGAGTGCAGAGGATCGATAAAATTATGCCGAGGACTCGATGCGGGCGCCAGGCAGGCGACGTCACAACACAGCTGAGCCCTGGTAGCCAACCGCCCAAGACGACACAGACCGGACCACAACGAGCCAGGACGAGCACGACCGGGACGACAGCGAGCCAGGACGAGCACGATGGCCGGAAGGCAGGCGCCGACCTCCTGCTGGCCGACCAGCCTCTGACCTCGGCAGTACGCAGGGTGCCGCCACCTCAGCACCTCGGCCGCCCGCCCACCTGTGGCTGGCGGTCGGCCGCCCGTCCTCCTGTGCCTGGCGGTCGGCCGCCCACCCTCCTGTGGCTGGCGGTCGGCCGCCCCCCCCGCCCTCCTGTGACTGGCGGTCGGCCGCCCACCCTCCTGTGACTGGCGGTCGGCTGCCCGCCCTCCTGTGGCTGGCGGTCGGCCGCCCGTCCTCCTGTGGCTGGCGGTCGGCCGCCCACCCTCCTGTGGCTGGCGGTCGGCCGCCCACCCTCCTGTGGCTGGCGGTCGGCCGCCCACCCTCCTGTGGCTGGCGGTCGGCCGCCCACCCTCCTGTGGCTGGCGGTCGGCTGCCCACCCTCCTGTGGCTGGCGGTCGGCTGCCCACCCTCCTGTGGCTGGCGGTCGGCCGCCCACCCTCCTGTGGCTGGCGGTCGGCCGCCCGTCCTCCTGTGGCTGGCGGTCGGCCGCCCACCCTCCTGTGGCTGGCGGTCGGCCGCCCACCCTCCTGTGGCTGGCGGTCGGCCGCCCACCCTCCTGTGGCTGGCGGTCGGCCGCCCGTCCTCCTGTGCCTGGCGGTCGGCCGCCCACCCTCCTGTGGCTGGCGGTCGGCCGCCCACCCTCCTGTGGCTGGTGGGCGGCCGCCCACCCTCCTGTGGCTGGCGGTCGGCCGCCCACCCTCCTGTGGCTGGCGGTCGGCCGCCCACCCTCCTGTGACTGGCGGTCGGCCGCCCACCCTCCTGTGGCTGGCGGTCGGCCGCCCACCCTCCTGTGGCTGGCGGTCGGCCGCCCACCCTCCTGTGGCTGGCGGTCGGCTGCCCACCCTCCTGTGGCTGGCGGTCGGCTGCCCACCCTCCTGTGGCTGGCGGTCGGCCGCCCACCCACCTGCGGCTGGCGGTCGGCCGCCCACTCTCCTGTGGCTGGCGGCCGCCCGCCCACCTGTGGCTGGCGGTCGGCCGCCCACCCACCTGGGCCGACTCCGGCGAGCGTACATGCCGTCGATTGCCAGCAGCTGGAGGTACTGGTGGGCACTGACGGCGCGACGGGGCCGTCTCTCCGGACTGCGGGATCGCCAGGTCGACGCCGGCGTGAATCGACACACACATCAGACCGCAACAAGGACGACACCGTGGCTGACGCAAATGGCTCCTGCTGTCTGTTGCTTGGCATGGCCGACCCGCCAGCCGTCGCCTCATTCCAGTAATGCTGGCATTAGCCCGTGCACTTATGAGCCCACGTTGTATGAGGTCGCCCCGCCTTAACTGCATGGCATCCTGGAAGACATCGGTTAGTTTGCATGACCTACGTTAACTGCTCGCTAGTGCTTCCGTCACGCTGAATAGAGCACCGAGACTGCGGAGTGCATTACCTCAGGACCGCATGATCCCAGCGCTCGGCGACTCCCTGTGGCGACTAGCAGTATCGTGTACCAGGCGCTGCACAGACAGCACTAGAGTCAAGTAGGAGTGCGTGTCTGTGTGTATGTAGGTATGCATGCGTGCATGTTCGATGTGCGTGTGTGCATGCATGCGTGTGCGCGTTCGTGCGTGCGTGTGTGTGCGTGCGAGCGTATGTTATATATATATATATATGTATATATATATATATATATGTATGTCTGTGTGTGTGTGTGTGTGTGTATGTGTGTGTGTGTGTGTGTGTGTGTGTGTGTGTGTGTGTGTGTGTGTGTGTGTGTGTGTATAATATGCGTGTGTACATGCATGCCTTGACATGTATGACACGGCATGCATGAAGTTTTCGTGCGAGCATAACAGTCCTTGACCAGCCACAAAATAATTACATACCGGGAGTTAAGACTAAGGTGTTCCCGTACCCATTTATTCCTTCACCCTCCCTCCCCCCTATTCCTGGCACTGTTAACAGAATAATGCATCACAGGCAAAACCGGCGCCAAGGAACACTCCATAGAAATGCGTGCATGTGGATTCAAAATAGCTACAGTCACTCATGTCATGAATCAAAATTGGCCCGATAACAATGTGAGTTATACTCGCAGCAACATCAATGCAGCAACGGAGGATCCTACAAGTTACATTTGGTCCTATTCCGCGAAATAGCCTTTAAATATGTGGACTTGGGCATGTGATGCTAAGTGCTAACATAAGGACAGAGGAAATTTACTACAATGAAAGTAATACTGTGTGCATGGAGGTCGAAGCAGCACACCTTTATCGCATACAAGATGTGATATATACCTCTCACCAATGATTATTGAACATCAAACCGTCTTGACACTTGTCAAAGATGGAGCTCATCAAGCCCGTCAATCTACGCATTTTGTCATTTTCTCATTGCTCTGTGCTGCTTATAGTTACGGGGACAGCCTCTTAAAATGAGGAAGTAATTGAGCAGCCATGGGGAATAGGGGCCATCTATCTGTGTATGGTCCCTTGTCCACACAGACTCGCAGCAGCAGGCACGGTCTCTTATGCTTGTGGTCATCTATGCACCTAGCATGGCTGGACATTTGCCCTCGCTTGGAAGAACACGAATAGGGAATCCTCCATCGCGCCGATTCCCGGCCGACAGCATGGCACGCCGTCGTTAGCGCAGACGACGCGCCCTCATGTAAGCGACGCACTTCCGGCCTTGGCGGCCACCACCTGCTTCTGACGGCGCCGCCGCCAGTGACCGGCATGCAGGTGGGTGGCCCGCATGGCGCCAGGTGTCCTCGCTTGGAGTCGGCCCTGCCCTCTCCACCCTGTTGCGCGTAGCGCGCTCTTGGCCCTCCCGAGCATCACAGAGTAATGGGCAGTCGCAACGCTCGGCGACGCCAGCTTCCCGTCCAGCTCTCAATCTGTCTACCCCTTTATCTATCTTCATCGCCACATCTCTCCATCGCTCTATCCCTCTATCGCTCCATCTCTCCATCTCTCCATCTCTCCATATCTCCATCTCTCCATCTCTCCATCTCTCCGTATCTCCATTTCTCCATCTCTCCATCTCTCAATCTCTCCATCTCTCCATCTCTCCATATCTCCATATCTCCATCTCTCCATCTCTCCATCTCTCCATCTATTCATCTATTCATCTATCCATCCATCCATCTCTCCATCTATCCATCTCTCCATCTCTTCATCTCTTCATCTCTCCATATGTCCTCTTTCTCTATCAAGGGCGTTGCCACTGCTGGGACCCTGGGGTCCGTACACCACCTGAAATAGCAGACTCTACTTCCTCACTCCTCCAACAAAGCAATCGTATTTGTTGTGCATATGGGGTTGGACCCCACATGGAAGCTGAAGGTATTGACACTCTGGCTCTCTACCCGTCGCCTCGCCTACCTCTCTCTCTCTCTCTTTTTCCTTCTCTCCCGATCTATTTCTCGCTCCCATTCCATCTTCATCTCAGTCTCGCATTACATTTATCTCTCCATCACTGTACATTAATAAGAGATAATCGTGCAATTTTATTGATGTAATAATGACCCCAGAAACGGGTCTGCAAGAAGAGGAATGGGATAAAGGAATACATTTTTTTTAAACATGGAATCACCGACTTTGAGAAAGGAAATGGGCATTCAGTGTAATAATAGCATCAATTATCATCATGTCAGTCAGCATGGGCACCTTGATCAATACATATGAGGTTATGCGGGGACAAACACCAAATGATGGTGATCATGATGATGAAGTTCGTTTCGCTTCATCGTCGCTCATATGCTATTTTATATGCTGTATTGAGTCGGACCCGCCTGAGGCAATCAGCCCATCATGGCCCAACGTGTCACTGTGACTAGTGGATCCTGTGACTAGTAGTCCTTCCGTTACCCAAGCCATCGGACCATGCGACCTACGCGATGTACAAATGCCCCCGCACGCCTACATGCACATGCACCCAGACACATACGCCTAGGCCTAAGATATGGGACGTCATGGCTATCAATATTCTAAAGAGGTTGGAGGATTGGAGCTATCGAGGCTCTGCCAACAGACCAGGAATTCAGCGGTGTGTGAGGAGCAATGCAATTGTGTGAGGTAGCTTGTAATGAAAAGCGTATTCGACGGAAGCTTCATCTTCCTCATGCTTATTTGACTACATTGCTGTTTCGGAGGGCCTAAGGTTTTTACCATTTTGTATTGTTCTGTCCTGCTTATCGTTATGTCGTTATGGGGAGAACCTCCTGAAAAGGAGTTTCTCCGGGTCAGCCAGAGGGCGTGGTGGTTCTCCGTGGCGCGGCCAGATTCTACGAAGCTCTGCACAATTATGTTTTATCCATCCATTTTTGGGAGTGATAGTAGGCGGCATTGAGGATCAATTAAGTGCTTAGGTCGTGTTAGAAAGTGCACCAAAATCCTGCAAAAAATATATTTGTGCTTATTGCAATAAGTGCACAAGTTGTTACTCTTGGCCAGAAGGCGCATGATAGAAGACAATGTTTCTCATTTGGGCCGATACGTATGCTAAATGCAAAAGTTGTCCTCCATAGCGGTGAAGGTACGCGATACTATGGAAGTTCGCTCATCTCAGGCGAGGCATGCACGGAGTAAGAGCCTTCGTCGGCCTGCGCATGTAGTAAGTAGGAGCGTTCGGCGTTTGGTGCTTAGATACAGGCTCGTCTACCTGCTGGCCATTCCGAGACTATGGAGTGAACTAGACAGCACAATAGTGCAAAGAGAACCACAGCTAGGGTGTAGTGTGGGTGGCGCAGGATGGGTTTACAGTGAGTAATGAATACCTGCAGACTAGGACGTACAAGTAGCAGTGTTCCAGATGGATCGGGATATACAACAAGTGTCAGAGTTGCCCATCTGGATTGGGACACACAACGAGTAGGCAGAGTTGCCCGCCTGGATCTGGATGTACAATAAGTAGCAGAGTTTCCCACCTGGATCGGGATATGCAACAAGTTGCAGAGTCGCCCATCTGTATCTGAATATACAAGTAGCAGAATTACCCACCTGGATCGGGATATACAACACGTAGCGGAGTTCCCCACCTGGGTTAGAGTATGCAGCAAATATCAGAGTTTTCCACCTGGATCGGGATATAGAACAGGTAGCAGAGTTGACCACCTGGATCGGGATACTCAACAAATAGCAGGGTTGCCAACTTGAATCTAGATACACAAGTAGCAGTTGCCTAAGTGGGCCAGAATATACGGGAAGTTAAGTAGGTGCCTACCTGGAATAGTATATACAGTCAGTATAAGACTCCCTATGTAGCCACTGAACGAGCCAGGGTCAAAGTGCTAAAGCGGAGCTTAAGTCTTATCTACTTGCATATCAGACATACGCATAAGCTCACCATCTTGACTGGTTGGACAACGGCGCGCCTTCAAGTATTAGCCGATGAAATGTGATTTAGGATGCGATAGATTCACCAAGTTGTAACTAAATGCAGAAATACGAAGTGTTACCCCTCCTTGAGGCTAAACCTGAGACTTCCGGGCGGCATCCAAAGACTCGACAACCTTGTCACCCGAGACCCGAGCTCCGGGACCAGGACCCGGACCCGGACCCGGGTCCCGGGCAGTTGTCTGAGCAGTCAAGATGGTGAACCGAGAACCGGGACCATGTATGAGGTACGGATCCATGGTTAGCAGGGATGCGGAGCCGGGACAATGTTGGACGGCTCCGGCTCCGACTCCGGCTCCGGGGAAGTATCCCGGCTCCGGCTTCAGCTCCGGCTCCGAGTAAAATGTCCCGGCTCCGGCGGCTCCGGCTCCGGCTTCGGCCCCGTACATCCCAAACGTGATCGATCCATTAAGTAGTAGCTAGAGGGGATGTAAAAAAAAGTTATCCGCGACCACTCAGAGGCGCAAACGTCAGACAATTATAAGCAACTTTCCCGTATAAACCCTGTATCTATCTTTAAATAAACACCCGCCCCCGCCCAAATTACTTTTCGGTGTTATGTCCTCGTAAGCTGACGCTCGCTTCGTGCCGTACTGGGGCAATCAGAAGAGGGGAGACTCGAATCAACAACACTCTCCATCCCGTGAACGGTCCAAGGAACACCATTGTTGTAAATTGTAATGTGTTACCTCATCTCTAATAAGGCACAACAACCCGTTGATGATGGAAACAATGAATTTAACTAAACTAAACATGAAACTATTGCATTGACTACTCAGGATAGAGTATGGTTATTGGTTATTCTAACATTATTTGGTGATATTTATACATGCTACTCGTATTTAAACATCTTTGCTTTTTAAAATGCGTTTTCATACCACACCATACCATACTAGGTATAATGTGTTCATTTCACGCTTGCTAATTTTGTTTAATTTACATCTCTTTCGGAGTCGGAGCCGCCCTGCTTTTTACGGCTCCGGCTCCGGCTCCGGCTCCGGCTCCCCATCCCTGATGGTTAGCCTCCCGAGTGGGAATGTCGCCACAAGCCCCTGGCTTTGGACAAAGTTTGAGCGTATTTCAAGATGAATATCGTGAGTAAATCCTCAAGCACGTTGAAAGTACTTCATGATCCTCAACAAAAGTTTAAAATACTTCGTGATATACATCTTGTGATTGAAGCCGCGAGCCTCTTGCTTTGAACAAAGATGGAGCATACTTCGGGATAAATTGTATAATTGAAGCTTGCAAATGTCAAAATGTAAAGAGCAGATCGGTCCCAAAGTGAGAAAATTAGAACTTGAACTTCATGTTCTAATTTTCTCATTTTGGTTGGTTGGTCTCACTTGTCAACAATGACTTCGGTTGTTGAACAACCGAAACATATTGTTGATAGCTGATTGCAAGCGAAAATGCCACCGACAATCTCTGTATTTGAACACAGATTAAGTGCACTTCATGGAAAGTACTACAATTTAGATGGGTAGATACCAAAATGAAAGAACACAGATGAATGTAAGCGACAAAATTAACACACGAAACGTTCCAACAAGAACGTTACTACGTTTTGAAAAGCGTGCCCGTCAGACACGGCGAGGTTAACTTTTGCACATGCCATTCACCGGGGTGGAGTCACTCAGGGTTCGCTCTCTGACAAAACAAGTAAGAGATTTTCTCATACCTGAGCCGGGATATTCAACACCTTGGCGAGTTGTCACCAGTGCAGGGTATACAACATGTGGGAGAGTTCCCCACATGTGCCAGGACACACAGTAGGCGAGTTGTCACCAGTGCCGGGGTTGCATCATGCAGGAGAGTTCCCAACCTGTGCCAGGATATACATCAGGCGAGTTGCCGACCAGGCCCGGGGCATGCCACACGTAGGCGAGTTTCCCACCAGGTTCGGGACATGCAATATATGGGGGAAATTCCTACCAGGGCCGGAGCATACAAGTAGGAGCATCGACACCTGGACCGGGATACACAAGTGCCTAGGCCGGAGCATGCAACAATTAGGAGATCCGCCCACCTGGGCCGCGACATCTGTGAGTAGTAGTCGTCTAGCTTGCGCAGGAAGTTCAGCGTCTTGGCCATGTCCTCCCTGTCTCGGGTGTAGCGCGCCATCGAGCTGCTACGCGTGACGCGCGCCATCGAGCTGGCCAGCACGTAGCGCGTGACGGCGCCGTCCCGCTGGTAGGGGCCCGGCGGGCTGGCCGCTCCGGGTGCGGCCGGACGACACAGCACGGCACTCATCGTCACCGTCAGCAGCAGCAACAGCCTGGCGCACATCATCTGGGGACGGGGTCACACGTCACCGTCAGCGGCAGTCTGTCGCACATCATCTGGTGACGGGCCACACGTCACTGTCAGCAGCAGCCTGGCGCACATCATCTGGGGACGGGGCAACACGTCACCGTCAGCAGCAGCAGCAGCCTGGCGCACATCATCTGAGGACGGGGCAACACGTCACCGTCAGCAGCAGCAGCAGCCTGGCGCACATCATCTGGGGACGGGGCCACACGTCACCGTCAGCAGCAGCAGCAGCCTGGCGCACATCATCTGGGGACGGGGTCACACGTCACCGTCAGCGGCAGTCTGGCGCACATCATCTGGGGACGGGGCCACACGTCACTGTCAGCAGCAGCCTGGCGCACATCATCTGGGGACGGGGCCACACGTCACCGTCAGCAGCAGCAGCAGCCTGGCGCACATCATCTGAGGACGGGGCAACACGTCACCGTCAGCAGCAGCAGCAGCCTGGCGCACATCATCTGGGGACGGGGCAACACGTCATCGTCAGCGGCAGTCTGTCGCACATCATCTGGTGACGGGCCACACGTCACTGTCAGCAGCAGTCTGGCGCACATCATCTGGGGACGGGGCCACACGTCACCGTCAGCGGCAGTCTGGCGCACATCATCTGAGGACGGGGCCACACGTCACCGTCAGTAGCAGCAGCGGTCTGGCGCACATCATCTGAGGACAGGGCCACACGTCAGTAGCAGCAGCGGTCTGGCGCACATCATCTGAGGACAGGGCCACACGTCACTGTCAGCAGCAGTCTGGTGCACATCATCTGGGGACGGGGCCACACGTCACCGTCAGCAGCAATCTGGCGCACATCATCTGGGGACGGGGCAACACGTCAGCAGCAGCAGCAGTCTGGCGCACATCATCTGAGGACGGGGCAACACGTCACCGTCAGCAGCAGTCTGCCGCACATCATCTGGGGACGGGGCAACACGTCACCGTCAGCAGCAGTCTGGCGCACATCATCTGGGGACGGGGCAACACGTCACCGTCAGCAGCAGTCTGGCGCACATCATCTGGGGACGGGGCAACACGTCACCGTCAGCAGCAGTCTGGCGCACATCATCTGAGGACGGGGCCACACGTCAGTTATATATATATATATATATATATATATATATATATATATATATATATATATATATATATATATATAACAAAGGTATTTCACTGAAACAACGAACTTTCAAAACATTTAGGATTTTAGACTATGCGTTTACAGCCTTGCACACCCTCATACCTTGTTCAGCACTATGTACTCAATGCATTGCACGCTGTTGTGGGGTTACGCTGGCGTCCCAGACCTCTGCTGGCTGATAGTGAAGGGTGCTGTTCATCGGGCGCCCGCACCTGAAGTGATATCCAGCAGTCTTGCTTTCATTTTCAAGTTGAAAGTCACCAGCTGTTTCGTTTTCTTTTCTTCGTCGTCTGCGTTGCTCTTTTTGTTATTTTGGCTTGTACATTTAGCTAAGTGGCGGTTCCGTCCTCCCCCCCCCCGCCCCCAGTACGGGGAAGAAGCGGGAATTGACATCGGCTCCAACCAGCCGATGGACTCGGATACTGATACTCACGTTTTGGCAGAAATCCTGATAGTTTGCGCCCCAGCTCCAAATCCGCCCCTGGTGTTCCATTCTCCCTCACACACCGACAGCCTCTCTGCTGTCCTACGCCCGTCCCTAGGTGATGCAATCAGCGGCCTTGTTCTCAATCGCCTTCTCCTGGTCAAAGGAAAATACTGCCAAAACCATCACTCTCCACGCTGCTGACCCATGTTCGACCTCGACCATGCCCAACGCTGATGCTCATAATACGAGGAGAGCCACCATCTAATCGCCTCTTCTAGACTATGCTCGCCCCTAGACAAGACTTGCCAATATCCTACCGCGTATTTCGCCGCTGACCCTCGCATGTCCTCGATCATCGATAATCCTTTCTCAACAGGTGTGGCTCCTTCGTAATAGTGAAACCAGCCGAGGAGGCGGCTTCTTTCCGTGGCGTCAATGTTTTCTGGCAAACCAAACGGCTCCTTGACATCTGTTCCTTGAACAATCTTGTGATCGATCACGTACTATCGGAACCATCGCTATCAAGGCTCAGTCCCAATTTCGGATGCAACATCCCTCAATATACTGCCTGGAAATACACGCCATATTTATGTACTGTATTGCCCGGTATTGCCACCTAGTGTTGCCAGGTCCGGACCGTCCCTCTCTGGTCACCTCTGACCACCCGCCGGCCTGCCGGTCCGGACTGTTCATATCTGGTCACCCCTGACCACCCTCAACGCCCTCCAGAATCGACTGGTGAGAATCACTCCAGAAGCCGACTGTGTCCAAGGCTGCAGAGCGATGTTAATCATGGCAGATGTCTTTTATAGTTAAGTGGAATTGTTGCGTCTTTCAAAGAAATGGGCTGAGATGAAGGCGCTTGTACAACACAAGTGTTTATCTTATTGATCAGCTTTTAGATTCGCGTTATCTGGTCATCAACGCAGGAAAATTTGCATCTGTTCACCCATGTCATATTACGAACTCCATTGTAGACTTTTCCATCCATTCCGCAGCATTAGCGATTTTCCCATTTGGTTGTTCATGCTGATGGATACGACAGTCATCAAATTATTATATCAAATTAATTTCGATCCTTTCCAGTTTTGTAGACGCCACACCAAATTCATCTTCGTTGGAAGCTATTAAAGGCAATTTGGATTACGCTTGAGGATTTCACACACGTTTCATGTAATCAAGCTCATAAAATCTTCAATGGGATATTCTTATACTTATCACTGCGCTTTAACGTCTAGCATCTGAAGCAACTCCGCTCACGAAGCCACATACCCTGTTCAATTGTGATGTCCTGAAGAGGCACGAGTCATAGCTGATCAATGGTGCCATTGTGGTGCTCGGAGGTGACAAGAGTCATAGCTGATCAATGGTGCCATTGTGGTGCTCGGAGGTGACAAGAGCCATAGCTGATCAATGGTGCCATTGTGCCATCGTGGTGCTCGGAGGTGACAAGAGCCATAGCTGTTCAATGGTGCCATTGTGCCATCGTGGTGCTCGGAGGTGACAAGAGCCACAGCTGTTCGGAACATACCTCTGTGCCATGGTGGTGCCTGGAGGTGGCAAGGATCATAGCTTTTGAATGCGAGCTTATGGGAAATACATACGAAACTCCAGCACCCACATGTATTCACCCTCAGCCAAGAGCTTGTGCGGACACATCGTATGGTACGTTGTATGGTATGTCGTATGGTACGTCGCATGGTACGTGGTGTGGTACGTCATACGGTACGTTGTATGGTACGTCGCATGGTACGTCGTATGGTACGTCGTATAGTACATCGTATGGTACGTGGTATGGTACGTGATATGGTACGTCGTATGGTACGTCGTATGGCACGTCGTATGGTACGTCGTATGGCACGTCGTATGGTACGTCGTACGGTACATAAATGGTAATTCTTATGATACGGGAAGCCAAACGCAGCTCATGGTCTGCTCACCATCAAACATTTGCTAGTGAAACACCACTTTGTGAAATCTGGAACTCACCCGCCGTTACCAAAGGCGCCTCTCCCAAATCACTCACGGTCCTTCGATTTCAAAGCGCGGTGATAGCTGATCACCACCGGGCAGTAGTGAACGCCATCGCTGGCACTTTTGCTCACACTAGTTTTGCAAACTACCGCCATAACATTCCGGAACTTGCGCAATATATTTTCCAAATCTTCTAGGACGTTTCAATTCCAATAACACGTATCATTGCAGCGCTCCTTTTCAGCTGTCTGAGCTTGCAGATGGTATTTCCCCCGACGGTGCCGCGTCGGTAAGGACAAGCAAACTGTATTATTTTTTCCATCACGTACCAGATCACATCAAGCATCTTACCCTACACACTTTGAATTCCCTGTAGACACGTGTCTCTGGAAATTGGAAACGAAGTTATTGTATCTCCAATTCCAAGACGCGGTAAAAAGCAGTGATCCAATAGCTACCGACAAATTGGTTCGACAAGCTGCGTGGGAAAACCCCTTGGGCGAATGATTGTCAAAAGAGTGACACTGTGTAATATTAAAAACTGATGAATAATCCATCGTTCACTGCGGTTTTGCAGAGACCGCAGCACTCTTCACCACCTTGTTTGTCTCGAAACTGATATTAGACATGGCATTCAGAAGCATAGTTATACCATCGCTGTGTTTTATCCATCCGCAAGACATATGGTATGGTTTTTAAACATGCACTAATTTGAAAATCCCACCAGCTTTGCGTGAAGGGAAACTTATCGCATTGCCATGTAGGCATTTCTAACCGATCCTCGTACCTCCAAAGTCAGATATTGCTCTGCAGTCTGTGACGCATATTGAATGCAAATGGTTTGGCACGAACAGTATATTAACGGTTGTATGCAATATTATGCTAGGCGATACTTTTAACGAATTGCCACCTGATCTGTGCTCCCTTTTTGCGGATGATCATGTTATTTGGTGCTCGGACCAAAAGGCGGACCATTCTTTGGACCGACTACAAGATGTGGTGTTGGTCAACCATTGGCCGTGTTAACCATTGGCTCATATGGTTTTAAATGTTCGGCATCAAATTCAGCGGCGACGATCTTTCACAAGCTGTTCTTCCATCCGTACTCAGGCACGCCTCTTTGCCTTCGTCACCATACCAATCGTTTTGTGGAGTCTTTTCAGTTTCTCAGCATCCTTTTTGATCAGTGGTTTTCTATGCAGAATCACATGAAGCATGTCAACGTAAAATACTTTCATACTCTGAATTTGTTCGGTTGCACTACTTCCACACCACTCGAAGCCGATCGTCGTAGCCGTTTACGATCATACACATCCATCGCATTGCCAATAATTGAACATGGGTCAGTAATTCATGCGGTGCACACCTGTCCACCTTGCGAACTTTATATATCATCCAAAATAGGTCTCCGTGTTGCATTGGGTGTCTTGACTACTTCGCCAGCCAATTGTTTACTAGCCGACGCCGAACTTCCCTCCATAGCTCTTCGAAGAATGGAAAAATTTATCGGGTATGTTGCAAGAATTTGATTTGATCCCAGCCATCCTACACTTCCATCAATCCAGCTTTTGCTTAATTTACATTGTGATTACCTGGAACAAGCGGAACGACGAAATTGTCTCACCATAGTTTGTCGGATCAGGCATTCTCAGAACAACTCTCTCCTCCATGTATTACTACGAATTATAGACCCACAGTCGCCCCTCCCCCCTCAGATCCATAGGAGATGGTCCCCCAGCAAGTGTTAAATTTGCTCTGCACTCCCAAATCACAACTTTGTCAGAATATGTCCAAATTAGCGTCTATATATTCGTTGCCGCCATGTTCCAAATACTTTCACTAATGGTTCCAAGAAAGTCAGTTATGTCGGCAGCGTTGTAGAATCTGGTTCCTACCAAGATCAGCACCGCTTACCAAACGGAAATTCAATTTTAATCGCCGAATTGCATCCATATTAACTCGCTTGCTCTAACTCGGTGATCATTTTCTCCCTTCAATTATACGAAGTTTGTTCGTTCGTTCGAAATTTCAAATCAGCTTTGCAGTCCCTCGTTTCTCCTCCCTTCTCCTATTATTGCTATTTTATATAGCAATTGTCTATATAAAAGAACCTAATCTCACGACAACGAAAGACTCAAGTCATTAACTCATCAGAGCATTCGACACCTTTTAGCAATGGCATTGGCACGCCGACAGAAATATTTCAGAGCTCCACATTATCACACCAGAAGTCGATAACTGGCCCTCTTTTCAGCCAAACAGGCACGAATAATGGGTTCTGTCCAGGATTTACATCGTGCATATCTTTATGACACATCGCTTTATATATATATATATATATATATATATATATATATATATATATATATATATATATATATGCCGGCGTATCCATCTTGCTGTTACGACATTAACTAGTTTTGTCGTCATCGTCGCAACACTTTTCATTGTCCCCACTATCGGGAGATGAATATCCTACACTTTTAAGGCTTCACGTGTTCCTTCTTCAAGCCAATCTGTTTCAAGCTTTGCAGCTTGTCTGACTTGATTCACATATAGTTCATTTCTGCCCTTTCATTTTGCATTTCATCACACCTGCCTGGTTTTGACCTGTCCATCCATGCAATGCTCTTTAGCAAAGTTTCGCCCTTCCTCTTGCCTGACACGCAAAGGCCTGGGCAAGCCGAAGTGCCTAGTCTGATAAACATAGCACATTCAAACCACTCCACCTCTGTTGCTGTATGGCTAGCAAAATATGCCTACCGATGGTGTCTGGTGTGCCCACACTGGTGTTAATGACATTTCCATTGCAGACATGTAAGAAGTTTTGCAAATTGATCGTCACGATCTGGGAACAACCTAGAGTTAGGCAAAAAATGTAAAGCTATATTATGAAGTTTCGACGATAGGCCATTGCCAGACAATGATCTGTGGTCGAAACGTAACAATATAACTTCCCGTTGTTCCTTTACTAGAAGTCGTATATGGATTGTAGGAAGATCAATTTAGCTTTTCATATGTCCGCACTAATTTGCCGCCGGGAAATACGGGTTTTTCTCAACTACGAATGTGACGAGCATTCGCCACGTTTCATCGCATCACAGGTGCTGTAGTTGTAGCACCTGTTAGGCTTCTGTAGTTCCAGCTAACTTCCCACGACTGACTTTTCAGCAAGTTTGAAAGAGAGTAGCGACTGCGAAGCGATGGTACGGATATGAATACCTGCCAACCGTCCACAGTTCCAGCTCAGAACCAGATCTCGAAATAGAATTGGCAGGCTTATGGACAGTGGCTAACTGAACTGGCAAGGGATAAGCACTACCTGCATAGCATGCACGAGGAAGCATTTTCGAGGTTTTGTTTCCAGTATCCGATACTGAAAGGCATGGCGCAGAGACGAAGCAGAAAGAAAAAGAGCCAAACGTAGGTTGACATGTTTGTATGTACTTGCATCTGTATTTACTCCATCCGGTATCCACTGATTAATATTTAAAATATGTCAAATAGGGAAAGGTGAGTATCAGGGTGTGGTTGGTTGTGTTACGAGCACGAACGTGAGTTCGATAGAGAAGCTTATGATATATTTTGTATATAAATATCGCTGTCTTTACTGCGAATGAACAACCTGCATATATACTTGCCCGACTGAGATATCTGTCTTGCCATTTATCGAAACTTTACCCGAACATTGCGTGCATCGCCAACTCGGTCTGACTACCCGGTTATGATAATTGCAAAACTATTCGGCAGCATGCCGATATATTGTTCAACTTTGGGATTCAGGTGGCTTAAACTACAATGAAAAGGTTTCCGCTGCAAGGTATGTTCGGTATAAGTCGTTTGCACTGAAGACTACTTGCAACGGAAAGCTTTTCGTTGCACATTAGGCTATGTCGATCCCAAAGTTGAACACTATATTGGCATGTTTCCGACCCGTTCAGTAATGCTCATAATAATGTCTACGCCAGCCACTCTTCAATGTGTACAAATTACTAAATCATGTTTTCCTTAAACGAGATAGGCTTCCTGTGTGATATCTTGAACCATACTCTTACTGGAGGAAGCGATTGTTCATTTCATTCCTGATTAATGCCAATATTTGATTACGAATTTAAGCTTCTCCCACCACTTTATTACTTTCAAAGACTGTTGTTGCTGGATAATTTTGATGCTATTTCAGCCACTGTTCATGCATAGGTATTTATAACGGAAAGGTAGAATGGGTATTACCAACCTGAACAGATTAGTATCAATCCATTGGTGTACTCGTGTACGTACCAAACAGCGGAAAGCACTTCGCAGTTCAATTCCCAGGTTTCCTGGTATAAAATATTCCGTTGTCTGGAGTATTGATAGCAATCAGCAAAAACAGTTCCAGTCTGATATTACTCTGGAACCATTTATTTCGACAAGCCAATCTGAAGCAGGACGTGGACGGTCGCTTAATTGCAATATTTCCGTCTTGCACGGACTCAATGCTGAGATCAATAGTTGCATTTCGATTATGTTGTATTTTTGTCAATGTTGCTGGTATCATATTGCATGACGTGGCGCGAAAATGAAGAACGTTT
Organism: Imbricaverruca yamaguchii; assembly: GCA_034440575.1. Lineage (NCBI taxonomy): Eukaryota > Metazoa > Arthropoda > Thecostraca > Neoverrucidae > Imbricaverruca > Imbricaverruca yamaguchii. Next base: position 2,066,253 of record JAOTOL010001635.1, read on the forward strand.
TCTGTCGAAGCTGCTTCCTGCGAAGAACCGCTGATCCGTGTCGATGTCTGTGATTGTGTATTAGTACTCAGGCGTAGTGTGCTGTCCTTCAACTATATGTCCTTGTGCTCAGGGGCAGAGCATAACATCGTCATGGAGTATCTAGTAGTTTGACGCTTAATTCGATCCAGTGCAACTCAATATGCATACTGGCTAAGGGTGGAAATGCTCGGGGAAGAGAGGGGAGGGATTTGAATTGATTTCGCGACTCCAGATGAATATGAAGTATCAGCCCTGCATGCACTGAACAGCAGCCGGGACCTATGAAAGCTATCAGAGACTTTGGAGGCTCGTACGTGTCATCCGCTGGGGTGGGTTACGTTAGAAAAGCGTGACGTCAGACCGGCTTATGTGGCATCAGGCGGTATCGAGCAAGTAAAGGAGAATAGCTAAGAGACGTGGTTGGTTGGCTGGTTATTGGTTTTGCGACACATCGACCGTTGAGTCATGCAGCGTCGCCAGTCTCTCACACCGACTGGCCGCGGGCGAAGAGTAACGACAGGTGGGACTCGAACCCACAGCTTTTCGATTGTGGAATCGGGCAACTTACCACTAAACTACTCGTCCCCTAGTTGAGAGACGTCGGCAAACAAGGAAAGTAACGTAGAGGGCTGATACGCGCATGGCATTCAGAGAACCATGCATACAGACGTACATGTCAGGTGATAATACCTTCGGAGAGTGATCAGCATCACAGTGAGGCCGGCAGGCTCCGCTGGCCACCCGCGAACTGAAAGCGAAACAGAGCCTCGCACAGTTGCACCCGCGAACTGTGCAAGCTTGGCGCCCAGAACGAGCCGTACGCACCCAACCCCATCCCTAAATATGTAGGTTAACGTTAAAGCTTAAAACAACCCGAAGGGAGGAAAGCCAAGCTGCTTGAAAAATCCAAACGCAAAAATCCGAGCTCAATCTATGGGGGATCCGTTCTTTTTTTTAGGCAACTTGGATGGGTTCACGCCCACCTCTTCAGATATGCACAGATATAGCTAGAGATAGATATACCTATTTAAAAAGTTGGAGATGTCATACGACAGCGGAAAGGATGATTGCACTTGACTTCAGCTGTGTTGCTCCGGTTCTATACGTGCGGGTAAGTTAAAAATAGTCCAAGGAACCCGGGTGATCATCGCCAAGAATTGTGGGCGGCGTAAATGAAGTGTGATGCGTGTTGAAGTACGCAGAAGTGATACGGCGTTGTACATAGGGCACAGGAGTACAACACGTTCGAGGGAGTAGTGTACGTCACACACGCGACAGAGTGAAGGATGGTGATGCCGACTGAGGATCGTGTGTGGAGATGGCGTAGTCTAGCTGCAAACGGACAATGGCCACCTCGTGTGTGCGTGGGTGCTGGTGTGATGACGGCCATTTGGAATGTAGGGATTGAATGTGGTGCAAGTGTTGTGTAAGTTGTGACTCCAGCCTACCTGTAGATATCGTGTTATAATAAGTTATTCGCTACGGACAGAAAACCACTGGGGGTGGGGGTTCGGGAGGGGGGAGGTCAATCGCTCTACGGGCGAGCCCATCCGCTCGCTCGTTGCAGGGTATGCCCATGTATGTGACCAGGACCCAGAGGAGTGCAAGTTGGAAGTGAGCGTGGCTGTCATGATAAGTCATATAGTCGTACTAAACGCTATCCATAGTTGTATGCTAGCGTTGAGTGTAGGATGGATGATGTGCATGGCTGCAATGACTACAATGTATGAACGTGAGTCAGTCCAGTTGATCGTGGTTGTGGTGATGTCATGTTGGATAATGTGTGGCAGGCTCGGATGACAGCTGACTCTGCCGTGTATACCTTGGTGTGGCGTTCATTTTGCGTGGCCAGTGTTGAACCCACCGCACCGGTCGGTTCCCGGGCCGTCGATGGCACGCCAGCTGTCAATGTAGACGTATGTGTGCTCTGGGTGAGTCTCTTGGTGTTCGGAAAATTCAGTTCAGGTTCGATGCGGAGGATATATTTTTATTTTGTCGAAATGGTTACTCCACCTTGGCGTGTTCCATGCGCCAAAATTGGAAAAGAAGAGGGCAGATTTCACTGGAGGTTGCATCGGAATTTCAGTGCGAGTGTAAGGACCTGGTCAGGATGAATGGCAATGCTGCATATATTTCTGTTATAGGTACGCTGAACGGGGGTTTACATAAAGCAATAGTGGCGGGCATGAGTATGCTGTGTTGTCCAAAACTGGTACCTGACGAGTTGAAGTGGTTTGCGGTGTTGGAGACCAGGGGGCTGGTCTCAGCCCGGCGACTGGTGATGGGCGGTGTGCGATGGGCACTGGTGATGAGGAGTAGTGCATGGTTTTGTATGCATTCTAGTGATGCGGTGTGTGTGGGGATATATGATCGAAGATAAACGCATTGCATTCCAGGATTGAGCGAATCACGGAAATCTACATTTTGCTCAGAGTACCCCGATCACGGCCGGAGATGCAGAACAGGAGGCTTAGGTGCTTAGCATAGCATTGTTTAATTTAAGTAAGATGTGGGCCGAAATAAGTTCATTTGCCTAAGACGATGCCGAGATACGCTAAGGTGAGTTTATCACAACAGCGTAGCGGTGGGAGAAGTTGAATGCATGTGGCAAGCCGATAGAAAACATTGTGATGGATTTCGTTGGATAGATCTGTAGCCCCCATAGGGAGTATCAGAATTCAATATGATCCATGACGAACTGCATAAAATTGTTTGCGTTTTCTGCCGATGGGCATGCGCACCATCAGGAGAATGTGTTCTGCCATCTGGTGTGTGGTTAAAACGTCGGCGTAAGTGGAATACTTTAGACCGGGGGTAAATTCATCGAGTTCGTCAAGAACACCATGTATCATGCTGAGAAGGATATGGGTCATACATGCCTTACACCACGACCTGATCGAGGTTGTGGGGTCGAGAGTGAATGATCGGTCAGCGAGAAAATGCGTGACAGAGGTGCCCATTCTGCCCTTGATACCATTTCGGTGGAATTTTATTCCAAGGACCGAACTGTGTACTTTCTTAAACGCTCAATGACTATCGAGAAAGAGTGCAACAATTTCGTATTCTTACCAAGCCGCGCGGTATGAAATCAACAATTTCAATAAGGACACAGACGGACGATCACTGACAAGTGATCGTCCGTCTGTGTCGAAAGCTACTTTGAAATGGAGAAAGAATTTCATTGTTTTCTAGGTAGACTCTGATTCGTCCTCTGACCGTGCGCTCGAATATTTTTTTAAGCGCAACTAGTAAGAGAGATGGGTCAATAGCTCGAGGGCAGGTGGCAGATCCGGTATCTGCCACCTTCCCTCGAGCTAACCACTATATCAGCACTTTATCGGGTCAGTTACCGGTTCCGGTTACAAGAACCTGGCCGCCCACCGGACCTGCGGGCGGCCCGACGCAATCGGCTTAACGAAGACAGGGCCGCAGTATGTGAATGCAGTACAGAAACGTTTTAGTTTACAATGAAAAGACAAACATTTTCATATCCAAAATGACATGAATCGCATAAGTCACTTGCGCTTACGTTGCGTTGCATTGCGTTGCGTTTCGACAACCTTCCAGTTGATCAAGTTTGATTCCATTGACCGGTCATGAACTTGACCTGACTTGATCTCTGTGACCTAGCACGATATTGAGAGAATAAAGCATAACATCATACATCAAACAAGTAGTTAGTATTGGCAAGAACACTTTCCACTTGCAGATATACGGGAAGCGCATCAGTGTCGATTTTTGTAGTCTGACGCTACGAAATGTTTTGACTTTGACGGCCTCTAACTCGAAAAAAAAACAATATTCGGGCGATTTTCTGTTTTTATTTTAAGCGACGCGCTAGACATTTCTAGGCAGGTGCACAATAATTGCGTATATCCGCCTGAAAACTCGGGAGTTATTTACCAAAATATCAGAGAAGTGGGCGGGTCTCGGCCCCCTCTCTCCAGTGCACGTGCTTAAGGTTTTCGATTAGGCTATGCAAATATTCCTACCATTTTGCGTTATAAATGCATTAAAAATTATCTCTTTTTGCATGAATGCCAGCTTCAGTCCTATCAGACGTGTTGTTTTGGCGCCAGTGGCAGGCCTCCGGCGCCAAAACCTGTCATTCTCCCCGATTATCCAGTCTGTTTCTCGCGCCTATCCAGTCTGCTCCCTCGGTTATGCAGTCTCCTTCTCCCGCCTACCCAGTCTTCTCCCTCGGTTATGCAGTTTGCTCCCCCTGGAATTTTCTTCACAGCTTCATCTCGACGAATTTCCATTTCGCGCAAGTAAAATAAATTTAACTCTAGCATAGTTCAGATAATTTACCTCTATTGCGGTATAGTAGGCGGATTCCCTTGTGGTTTTCCACCTACTTCTCCATAGCCCATCATGATAGAACCTTAAAACTCGGTTACGTTTCCACACTTTCCTTTCATACATGATTCCATAATTTGATTTCGTGACTATATCACAGGCGTCTCCAGAACCAAATGTTGGGAGTCACTTCTGACGGATTTGTTGGATAACCTATGAATACGGCACGCATCTGAATAGCTCCATTGCTTTACTGTCAATGTTATTATAATTTTGCTTCAACTGTTCAATCTACCTTGCCTGCGTATGAAAATGCCTATTTTGATCAAAATCATGGCAGAGTCGGATTAAGGCGCAGGAAATATCGCATCACGTGACTAGTCTTATCCAAGTGGTATCATTTATTTTGCCACTGGAATGCTTGGATGGTGGAGTAGAACACTCGATAATAACGCACCGCAAGCAGTGGCGGAGCTAGAAATGCTTCCAGATGCAGATCCAGGAGATGACGAAAAGTATTAAAACCATATCTAATTACGCTCAGTGAATTTCTCAGCCAAAAAAGAAAGAAACTCCAGAGGAAACGGAGCCCTTTGAGAAAAAAAGCGAACTTCAGTACGCTCGAGGGCCCTCCCCCCCACCGGTTCGGTCGACGAAATCGTCCGCCGAATGGAAAAATCGAACTTTGGTTCTCCGAGACAAATATTACTTCACACGAAACGCTATGGAACCGCCCCCGGCCTAGTATGATTTTCAGGTAACACCTAAGATCAATAAGCTCTCTCTGTTCTAGGGCCATTACTGTTCATTTTAGGGCCATTACTGTTCATTATATTTGTAAATAACATTGAAAGTGGCCTAAGCAGTAAAGTTTTGAAATTTGCAGATGATTTGAAGGTCTTTAGGGCAATAACAGGTCAGGATGAGCATATCTCGCTGCAAAAAGACTTAGACGAACTTGTGAAGTGGTCCGAAGAATGGCAAATGAAATTTAACTTTGATAAGTGCAAAATCATGCATGTAGGTAAGCAGCATATGAAGGCTCCATACTTGATGGGTGGCCAAGTGCTATCAGTGACTCAACAGGAGAAGGATTTAGGTGTTATTCTAAACACAAAATTGGGGGCATCAGAACAGACCAAGGAAGCCAGGAAGAAGGCACTGAGAATGCTCGGGGCAATAAATAGGAATGTATCATACAGAAGTGAGGAAGTGATCAGGAAGCTTTACTGTGCATACGTCAGGCCACATTTGGAATACTGCATCCAAGCTTGGTCTCCTAGCTATGAAAAAGATTGTTGGCTTTTAGAGAGAGTACAAAGGAGGGCTACAAAAATGGTTAATGGCATAAGCAACCTGGCATATGAGGAAAGATTGAAGAAATTGAATATGTTTTCACTTAGATATAGAAGGCTGAGAGGAGATCTCATCGAGGTCTTTAAATTTGTCAATGGTCTGGAGAGGGAATACCTTGGGGAAATGTTTGAATTTAACAGAAATGATGCAATTAGAGGTCATAAATTCAAAATTAAAATTAACCACAGCAGAACAAGGTTAAGGCAAACTTTCTTCACCAACAGGGTAGTGGAACACTGGAACCAGCTGCCAGAAAACATCGTCAGTAGCAGCACATTGAACATCTTTAAAAACAGCATAGACAATCATTATAAGAATAGAGGGCTTGCTTTTCAGTATTACAGGGAGGGCTGATTGGCAGATTTGGTGGGCAACTGGTTCAGTGTACAGAGTGCAACCAAGAAGGGCCCTTGTGGCTCAGAATTGCACTAATCTTTTATGTCTTTATGTCTTTATGTAAGCATTGCTATAATGTTCGAATGGGAAAATAATGGGTATTTCTGGCACTGGCTGCGAAGAAGTGCTAGCAATCACACCAAACAATATCATCCCCCACATTGGCGCCCTGGCGTCGCCGTGCACTGTTCTCTACATACGTGTAGGGACATCAAGCGGTGTTTTGGACCATTAGAAGTAAATTACACGCAACCATGCACCATTCTATCCATATAAAGCACGGACACAGCCCACATGGCTGTGAGTAATTTTTATCCCATGCTTTTCTACCTAACTTCGGCATTGCAAAAACATTGACAATGTGACATGCCATTATTTAGATGAGGTGGGTAGAATTCGCTTCAGCTATTTGGTTTCAAAATGGGCCCACTAGATGCTGAGAGAACAGGAGCAGAATCCTCTCCCCCATTGTAAAGGTTCAGGTCTGACAGTGCCCAACCGAAACAGTCAATAGCACTGCAGTGAATCGGAATGCATATTGCAACATATCCCGCTTGACGAAGTTGCCGCAAATGCATCCTTAACTGTCGCCGCCAATCAAATTTGAAGCCGTGAATACTTGGTGAATCGAATAAGCTGGTCGCGAGTGTTGCGAAACAGCGCTAAACTCGTCACTGGAAATGATAGCCGCGGGACGTAATGCAATATGCCATATGCCGTATGAATAATCTTCCAAGAGATGAGGCAGTCAGACGTGTCAAATGAAGTGGGCAATACGCTATTGCGCCAGTAAGTGGGTAGTTCGTATGCAGGTGCCCTCGCCCGGTCCCTGCCCGGTCCCTGCCCGGTCCTCACTTGGCCCTGCCTGGGTCCCACCCGCCCTTGTCCGTCCTTTACCCGGCCCTCGCCTGACCCCAGCCCGGCCCTCGCCCGTCCCTAGTCCAGCCCTCGCCCAATCCTCGCCCGACCCTCGCCTGACCCCAGCCCGGTCCTAGCCCGACCTCCACCCGGTCCTCGCCCGTCCATAGTCCGGCCCTCGCCCGACCCTCGCCCGACCCTCGCCCGTCCTCCGCCTGGCTTTCGCCCGTCCCCAGCCTGACGCTCACCCGGTCCCCGCCTGGCTCTAGCCCGGCCCTCGCCTGACCCCAGCCCGGTTCTTGCCCGACCTCGCCCTGCCCTCGCCCGTCCCTAGTCCGACTCTCGCCCGACCATCGCCCGGCCCTCGCCCGGCCCTAGTCCGGCTCTCGCTCGACCCTAGCCCGGCCCTCGCCCGGCCCTAATCCGGCTCTCGCCCGACCATCACCCGGCCCTCGCCCAGCCTGGTACTCATCCGAACCTCACCCAGCCCCGGTACTTGCTCCACAGCCGTAAACTCGTCACTGTTGCTCATGATGAGATGTCTCTGGCCATCTACTTGGATGAACACCATCAGCAGCTGTGCCAACAATTATGGCGGTGCATTCATAATTAATGAAGTAATAACACGTCCTGTCTACAAGGCCACACAGAAAACAACGGCGTGTCAGTCTAATTAGGTGCTGCACCGTGAGTGTGTCCCCATGCTGCCAAAGGCACTTGTTTGACAATGGGTGGCTCGTGGTGTAAGCCTGATCATAGCGAGACTCCATGCGGACAGAATCGCCACAGTAAGCGGAAATATGTCAAATGGTAAGCCATGGAGTGAGTTTTTACGAAATGTTTTGGCTAACTCAATAACCTTCGCGGCATGAAACACCCGGCAGCATAACATCAGGCTGCATTCCCGGACATCAGCTGCCAAAAACGATTTACTAGATGCAGTCAATACGATCACAAATAGCTTCAGCTCTCATAGTAGCTTAGATCTCAAGTGCAGCACAACTATCTGGGGAAGGACGTTTTCCCCCTCCTATCTCGAAAAGTAATAGACACTGCTAAAAGACACCTACACCAATTGATAACCATATACAAATTAAGCTGGAAGTGATAAAAAGTTTGATCCCAAGGTAAAAGATACGTTTAGAGGTCAGATCGGAGGTCAACATATCACAACGCTCATTGTCTTTACAAATACATACTTGGGAACTACTCCTGAATGGAGATTGATGAGCATGCAGCGAGATCATGGTTATCCCTAAACTTCACGGCATGTTTTGACTGGATATCAAACAGGATCGTGCCAGGGCAGGTGGTCGACTTTCATTGTCGCCTTTCTTAATATATTTTACAATGAATTCGGTTTGCGTAAGAATGCATAGAAGTGAATGCTGGCATGCGAACCAGCGACAGACACCTGTATGGCACCGCTTTCGAAATCGCGAACACAAACACTTAGGGGGGGGGCAGGACGGACAGATCCCAGCAGATATTGGGCAAAACCCGGTATTTTGAACAATGAAGTATGCTTCCTTTTGCTGTACACAGGATATCGGCCATAGCCCTACCCGTGTACATACATTTTACCACCTTAGCCGGTGGAGGCGTAAGGTGGGGCTGAGAGGCGGCGACCTGTGGAGTTTCCAAACAAACCGGAGCGTGTGAGCGAGACGAAACAGCAATGGGCGTTTGGGGTGAGACGAGATCTCGTGACTGACACCGAATATGGCGTCCGGGTGTAATCGGCGACTCTGCAGGTCATGTCAATAGTTTCGCAACATGATACTTCTCACAACTGCATCGGAAACGCTTCTTAAACTGCACTCGGTATACGCTTCTAATTTTATCAGTGTGTTCGTAGATTCTTTGTGGATGCAATGACATGTGCCAAGCTCCATTTAGAGCGTAGGCCACCAGCCAGGTCAGGCCAAAGGCCGACCCTGCATTTAAAAATGTGATAGAATGCTGGCTAAAACCATTGCTTCCATCCGCCCAATTCGAAAATAGACGGCAAAATCTGATTCAGAACGCAAAATAATCCTTGATAGATATCCGAGGTCAACATAGATCCAATAGCCCAGTTTCCATGACTCTAGCACATTCGGATTTCCCTACCAATCCGGACTTCCGAAGTCATGGAGATACCTTCGTCAGCTAACTCGATTGCATTTCCGAATCCGAGTTAGAAAGAAGATTTCCTGAGGAAATCCGTATTTCCCCGGAGTTGGAAGCACATGGTAGCATTCACTTCGCGTCCTTTTCCTGGTTCCTCTGTTGTCAGCGCCGGCGTCGTTGTTGGAAAGTTTTTGGTGAAAGGTGACCGGGTTTATGATGTAGTATATAATATATAATACAATATAGTATAATATAATATAATATAATACAGTATAACATAGTATAATATAATATAATACATTCGAAAATAACAGCAAGCCCACTTCGAGTCTATCATGCAACGACACAGCCCACGCCGTTTTTGGGTATTGAAGGGAAATGTCACACGTGCGCCGCAACTGTCAGCAAATCCTGGATTCCCCACCAAATCCGGATTCGGAAATCCTACATGTAATCCTGATATCCTCGCGAATGGTCATGAAAACGCACCTTGTAATCCGGATTCGATTAATTGTGGAAATTCAATCACAATTCAACCCTACCATGGAAACAAGGCTATTGACTTTGAATGAGCTTGTAATTGTGCAGGAACAATGCCTGAATATCAATCCTCTCATCTGTCGGCCAAAACGGCACGAATCGTGTCGCTTTGGTTCACAATGTCATGTCAAGATGCGATAATCCGCGATTTCGCTCAATAAATGTGTTCCCCGGTATAACTTCATAGCACCATGACCACACATTACCTAGCAAATATGTCATAAGCTTCGAAAAATACGGTCCAGAGAGCACTGACAATTCCGCTGGGTTCCTTTGAGCGGTTCCGAAAGCAACCTTTCCTTTCCAATGGTGGGATTAAACCTTCATAAAATGTTGGTTCATTGGCCCTCCTAACCTACGCTTTATGTGGGGAGATTATTTATATGTACTTGTACTATTATTGACTTAATCCTATTGTGGGAAGGCTCGGATCGACTGCAAAGTGGTTGGGGTTGAGTGGGGGAAACATAGTGCTCACAAAATATCTCGACGACCATTCCGGGGGATTTTCTCGCGATTAACGTCAACCAATCAATCAATAAATAAATAAGTAAATCATCATCAATATCAATCAATAACAATAACGGCAATCAACAACGCCAATCAATCCTTGCGTAGTGATCCAGGTTTGTGCAGAGCATAGTGTAGCAACTTTTGAGAGGAATAATCAATGACCACATAATTTGAACAATTTGGAACTTAATCGGGCTCATTCATTTCTTCTTGCATTGGGATATCACGTAGACAACTGGCAGATGTCGGTGCTCACAGGTGTTACTTTGTTTTTCTTATTGCAATTTTCATGAAGTTAGTGGAACAACTTCAGCATGGATCCAATGTCAGGTACACGTGAGTTGTGCGGGCCTGTTGAAATATTTACGTGCAAATGACCAAAATAGAAGAACATTTTCTCCTTACTGACATATTCTGTCGCAGATTTTAGCTCTCGGCCTTTTCTCTCCTACCCACCCTCAAATGTGCGCACACGGCGAAGCGCTTTTGTCCAGAAACGTGCCAGGGCACACATCGCAACGACAATAGAACAGCCATCACCATTAAGTGAGGCAGTCGCCATACATCGTCGACGCGGACCGCACCGTCTACGTCTCACGCTGCCACAGCATGCCTGGGACGGCCGGCAGTGGGCTCCTGCAGGCAGGCCACCCCCGCACCGGTTAGGCGGCGCATTGGTTATCACATTAGGTGCCTGGCCGCGCCATGTCCTGACAGATTACTCCCGTGGCATATTACGTTGCGACACAAATTCGTCCAACGGAACGTGTCGTAAGAGTAATATCGATTCATTAGCCCTATTGCGTGAGGGTTCGGTCAGATCTGGGTAGTGTTCGGTCAGATCTGAAGCTGTACAGTGGAGAGGGCGGATGCCGGCACTAACGTCTCGGCATATATTGGCCCGATTTCAAAACTGAGCAGCTGAAGCGAATTCTACCCGTCCGATCTACATCTTAGAACGTCAAATTGCATATTTTGGCAATGCCGAAGTCGGCAGGCAAAATATGGGAGGAAGGTAATCACAACCATTTGGGATGTATTCGTGTTCTATATCGATACAATTGTGGATGGCTAGTTCTAATTTACTCATAATGGTCCATAACACCACTTGATGTGCCTATACGTATTGATGGCACAGTCAACGGCGCAGCCAGGAACCTGAAATACAGAATGCCATTTGTTGCTGATTGATATTACTTCTCCGTAGCCAGCGTGCCACACAAACCATTTTTTATTTCTCTTTCTCTTTCTTTCTTTCTTTCGCTTTCTCCATTTTTCATTGTTAGTGCTTACAGAGATCCGGGGTGTTTCCTGGAAATCCAACGGGGAAGAACCGTGACTATAAGTGAATTCATGAAGCTTCATGTGAGGTCATAATTCCCTCGAAGGACCCCAATTCGATGCTTCTATTCGATGTGAAATTTCGTTGACCAAGCCGATGGGGAGGGGCCCTCGCGCACACTGAAGTACACATTTTCCTCTTAAAAGGCGCCGAGCATACTGAAAAGGCGACTTTCGCTGAACAATGCGTTGCGCTTATGTATGTATGTCCTGAATGCTTATCATCTTCTCCTGGATCCGCCATTGGGATCCTTCGGGATCCGCCACTGCTTGCGATGCATTATTACCGTTTGTCCCGCTAGACCCGCGAGGCTTTCCAATGGTAACCTAAATGATACCATTTTGAAAAAAAAGGTCACATATTGCAATTATCTTCCCCTGGATCCCCTCAGACATAATTGACTCGAAGTTACATTTCCGTAGGTAATCAAGGTAGCATGTGCATTTGAATTCCAAATTATAAAAACCAAATAGCGAAACAATGAAAGTATTCAGACCGTGTTCTGATCCTAAGAATTCTTCTTTTCAAACTGTGAGATCCCTCCTACCATTTGCTCCAGGAGCCCCCTCCGATATAGTCACGAAATTAAAATTTTTGAGCCACGCATAAAAAAGAAGGTTATAAAAATTCACCGAGTTTCAAGTTCATATCACAAATTAACTGACAGTTAATCCGAAATTAACTGACTTAAACATTGCAATTCCGGGAAATGGAAGTTCTTCGCAGAGGCATTTGTGAGACAAATACCGGGGGAAGCAGACTGCCTGGACTGGGGGAAGCAGACTACATATGCGGGGAGCGGACTACATATGCGGGGGAGCGGACTGCATAGGCGGGGGAGCAAACGGCATAGACGGTGGAGCGGACTTCATAGGCGGTGAAGTGGACACCATAGGCGGTGGAGCGGACTACATAGGCGGGGGAGCAGATTGCGTAGGCAAGGAAGCAAACTGCATAGGTGGGGGAGCAGGCTGCATAGGCGGGGGACGAGACGGCATAGGAGGGAGCATAGGCGGGCTGCAGCGCTAGCCGATTGTCGCTGGAGCTGCAGTCCGTATGAGGAGACGAGCTGATTTCCATGGAAAAAGTGATAATTTTAGATATGTGTGTAGCACAAAATACCTCAGATGTTTGCACAGCCTGAACGAAACCTTCAAATCCAATCCGGATCGAATTAATTGCTGCAAAATTAGCCAGGGGAGGACAAAATAATTATTTCGGCACTTGCTTCACCCTATACCTGTTCGGTTATACGTAAAGCAGTGTTAATTGAAATCACTATTAAATTATAATAACTTCCATTGATCCGGATACTCTCCATGGCACTCTGTCCTGCTACTTGAGAAATTGGTCTGATAGATCTACCACATGACCCTGCTCTATAAATATATCATATATATATATATATATATATATATATATATATATATATTACCTTTCGGCTCTAAATTTTCTGATGGTTATTGCATGATATTAAATACGGTAATGATAATTCACAGATAAAATACAAGAATATTGATGATCTTACCTACGGGTGGTGTTCGTGTTCAGCTGCAGGCCGGGCCTGTACCTCGTTCACAATTGTAACAACTTGCCGATTGGTACAGGCTACTATAGCGTGTCATCTCGGCCGAAGTTTTCATCAAAGGAAATGTTCATCAATTGGATCAATCCATCAATGTTAATCAATGGAATCAAAGGAATGTTCATCAATTGAATCCGTTCCATCAATGTTCATCAATGGAATCAAAGGAAAGGAAATCTAAAAAAAGGAATGTTCATAATTGGATCCATTCCATCAATGTTCATCAATGCAATCAAAGGAAAGGAAATATAATTATTGTTAGGTTTACAGATCAGGATCAAACTAAGAAGGGCTTGTTGCGTAAACAATGCCCCCACCACCCGATCTGAACATTCCAGTTCAACTGCACAAATTTGACCGAGAGTTGTACGCGCCGCCAATGCACCGAAACTGCCGCAACGGTGCCGCGTAGCCAGCCAGCCTTCCCAGCGGCGGGTTGTGCGAGCACGTGAAGCGACTCGAAGCTTGCCTAGCCGGGACAGGGAGGCCGAGCAGGCCGGCGCTCCGACCAGCTGAGCTGCCGTGGCGGTAAATGCCGGTGGTGGGCCAGGTCTCGCCGCGTTCCGCAGCAACTGGCTAACGACATGGCGCCGCCACAAGCGCGGTATAGTCCGACGGTCTCGCCGCAATGGTTGTCCAGCCGCTCTGGTGGGACGGTCACGTCGCAATGGTTGTCCAGCCGCCCTGGTGGGACGGTCACGCCGCAATGGTTGTCCAGCTTCCCTGGTGGGACGGTCACGCCGCACTGGTTGTCCAGCCGCCCTGGTGGGACGGTCACGCCGCAATGGTTGTCCAGCCTCCCTGGTGGGACGGTCACGCCGCAATGGTTGTCCAGCCGCCCTGGTGGGACGGTCACGCCGCAATGGTTGTCCAGCTTCCCTGGTGGGACGGTCACGCCGCAATGGTTGTCCAGCTGCCCTGGTGGGACGGTCACGCCGCAATGGTTGTCCAGCCGCTCTGGTGGGACGGTCACGCCGCAATGGTTGTCCAGCCGCCCTGGTGGGACGGTCACGCCGCAATGGTTGTCCAGCCGCCCTGGTGGGACGGTCACGCCGCAATGGTTGTCCAGCCCCCCTGGTGGGACGGTCACGCCGCAATGGTTGTCCAGCTTCCCTGGTGGGACGGTCACGCCGCACTGGTTGTCCAGCTGCCCTGGTGGGACCGTCGCGCCGCAATAGTTGTCCAGCTTCCCTGGTGGGATGGTTGCGCCGCAATAGTTGTCCAGCTGCCCGGGTGGGACGGTCACGCCGCACTGGTTGTCCAGCTTCCCTGGTGGGACCGTCGCGCCGCAATAGTTGTCCAGCTTCCCTGGTGGGATGGTTGCGCCGCAATAGTTGTCCAGCTTCCCTGGTGGGATGGTTGCGCCGCAATAGTTGTCCAGCTGCCCGGGTGGGACGGTCGCGCCGCACTGGTTGTCCAGCTGCCCTGGTGGGACCGTCGCGCCGCAATAGTTGTCCAGCTGCCCTGGTGGGATGGTTGCGCCGCACTGGTTGTCCAGCTGCCCTGGTGGGACCGTCGCGCCGCAATAGTTGTCCAGCTTCCCTGGTGGGATGGTTGCGCCGCAATAGTTGTCCAGCTGCCCGGGTGGGACGGTCGCGCCGCAATAGTTGTCCAGCTGCCCGGGTGGGACGGTCGCGCCGCAATAGTTGTCCAGCTGCCCGGGTGGGACGGTCGCGCCGCACTGGTTGTCCAGCTGCCCGGGTGGGACGGTCGCGCCGCACTGGTTGTCCAGCTGCCCAGGTGGGACGGTCGCGCCGCAATAGTTGTCCAGCTGCCCGGGTGGGACGGTCGCGCCGCAATAGTTGTCCAGCTGCCCGGGTGGGACGGTCACGCCCCACTGGTTGTCCAGCTGCCCTGGTGGGACGGTCACGCCGCAATGGTTGTCCAGCCGCCCTGGTGGGACGGTCACGCCGCAATGGTTGTCCAGCCGCCCTGGTGGGACGGTCACGCCGCAATGGTTGTCCAGCCGCCCTGGTGGGACGGTCACGCCGCAATGGTTGTCCAGCTTCCCTGGTGGGACGGTCACGCCGCAATAGTTGTCCAGCTTCCCTGGTGGGACGGTCACGCCGCAATGGTTGTCCAGCTTCCCTGGTGGGACCGTCGCGCCGCAATAGTTGTCCAGCCGCTCTGGTGGGACGGTCACGCCGCAATGGTTGTCCAGCCGCCCTGGTGGGACGGTCACGCCGCAATGGTTGTCCAGCTTCCCTGGTGGGACGGTCACGCCGCAATGGTTGTCCAGCTTCCCTGGTGGGACCGTCGCGCCGCAATAGTTGTCCAGCTGCCCGGGTGGGACGGTCGCGCCGTGATTGTTGTCCAGCTGCCCGGGTGGGACGGTCGCGCCGCAATAGTTGTCCAGCTGCCCGGGTGGGACGGTCACGCCGCAATGGTTGTCCAGCTTCCCTGGTGGGACCGTCGCGCCGCAATAGTTGTCCAGCTGCCCGGGTGGGACGGTCGCGCCGTGATTGTTGTCCAGCTTCCCTGGTGGGACGGTCGCGCCGTGATTGTTGTCCAGCTGCCCGGGTGGGACGGTCGCGCCGTGATTGTTGTCCAGCTTCCCTGGTGGGACGGTCGCGCCGTGATTGTTGTCCAGCTGCCCGGGTGGGATGGTTGCGCCGCAATAGTTGTCCAGCTGCCCGGGTGGGACGGTCACGCCGTACTGGTTGTCCAGCTGCCCGGGTGGGATGGTTGCGCCGCAATAGTTGTCCAGCTGCCCGGGTGGGACGGTCACGCCGCAATAGTTGTCCAGCTGCCCGGGTGGGACGGTCACGCCGCAATAGTTGTCCAGCTGCCCTGGTGGGACGGTCACGCCGTGATTGTTGTCCAGCTGCCCTGGTGGGACGGTCACGCCGTGATTGTTGTCCAGCTGCCCGGGTGGGACGGTCACGCCGTGATTGTTGTCCAGCTGCTCCAGTGGACACCCCTCCAGCGTGAGGTGAACAGTGTGATCCGCTCACCTTCCGCCTGTCTCGAATGCATTATTAACTCGCAAGCCACGACAGGATGCCAGCGGGTCAGTGTAGCACTAACGACCGCATAAGTGTTTTGTGGTCGTGCTGCTAAAGACGCGGACTGTGGGTCAGAGGTCACGTAGGCGACAGGTCTGTGTGGGGTAGTCTCTGCCACTGGTACTCGCCAGTACGGCAATTGTCCGGTGGACTGGAGACTGTTGTTGGCTCTCACTGGCTGGTGCACACGGCAGTGTGAGGCTGGCTACAATGGGCTCAGATGCGCATGCAAGAAACTCCTCTGCTATATAGTGGAAAGATGAAGTGACTTCGGTTGACCGAAGGCTGACTTCGGCTTTTCTTGATTGATTAAGTCTCGCAATTAAGCAAGCTATTTTGAGCGTGGTGGCAATAGCCTATGAGGTTCATACCCACGCATAATCAAGCAACATACAGACATGTAGTTCGGAATAGACAGCCATTTGACAGGACGCTCATCGTATGGTACAGTTGATCTCCGAATTATCCGTCGATATTCCGATATAATTGTACTTCGTGAGTGATTGTGAAGCGTTCGCCAAATGAGATGTTAGTGGTATTATCTTTAGCATCTCTCAAGTGTCCATTAAATCTGCCCGGAACCATGCGTTTTGTTTCCTCTATATTCGTGATGTCCAATGATCGGCATAGCTGGCATGTTATAAAGTAGACGGTGTTCCCTGTGTGACATCTGCCTTGAAGTCCTGCCAGACAACAGTGACACTTTTTGCTCCCAGCAGGACATGGGCTTGGGTTGTGAGCGGACTTGGTCAGAGTTTCTGGAAGTGTTTTGCCACTCTGCCATGCCACACGTAGCGATAGTTTTCAGGTTTTGTTTGCCACTGTTATTTTTTTGGTGAACTTTTTCTTGCTATTTGGTGAACTTGTCTATGGTTGATCACCATAAACGTGTCCCAACCACAGGAATTCACTTGCGCGGTCGTCACTTGACCATTTCCATGCAGACATGAAGTCAGGGAGACTGGTCTACGCTGTGGTCAATCCCGGGAGGGACCTGCTTGCTTAGTTCAGATTGATTGTTAAATCGATTACTTTCTGGAATAAATTATGCCTATTTGATTGAGGAGCCCAAGTTGTTGGACGTGTATCATATGTTGTATGCTGTATATTGCTACACCTTACCTTGTGCACTGGATAGCAAGCGAAATATTCATATTGGGAAGCGGTGGAATTTTCCTCCGAGCTGATACCACGCAACTATTTTACAATCGGCAGTCCTTGGTTTATATTGCTTCAGTACGACATGCAACCGGACATCCGTCTTTTTTGGCGTGCAACCGTCTTGAATAATTTGAAGACCAACACGGCACTGAAGCATTTGATATCATATTTTTATGTTGGATTGCAGCATGGGGAGAATAAATAACGGCTCATGGGCTCAGTGGAATACACTTTCCAGGACCAATGCCATTCTAAAACTATCTGCCCACACAACGTCTAGCGGGTGAAGTCCAGTTCTAATGGTATTCCGGAAACCTATCTTGTGCCAGAGCTGAACCGACTCCATTACCGTACTTTTGAGATTGAGAAATGTCGGGAACAATGATTAACTAATTTGCACCAGTAGGGTTCGTTTACCGGTTCAAATGGCATGAATACATCAACAGTGTGTGTGTGTGCGTGTGTGTGTGTGTATGTGTGTGTATGTATGTGTGTGTATGGGTGTGTGTGTGTGTGTGTGTGTGCATGTGTGTGTGTGTGTATGTGTATGTGTGTGTGTGCGTGTGTTTGTGTGTGTGTGTTTGTGTGTGTGTGTTTATGTGTGTGTGTGCTGTGTGTGTGTGTGTGTGTGTGTGTGTGTGTGTGTGTGTGTGTGTGTGTGTGTGTGTGTGTGTGTGTATTTGTGCGTATACATGTGTGTGTGTATGTGTATGTGTGTGTGTGCGTGTGTTTGTGTGTGTGTTTGTGTGTGTGTGTGCATGTGTGTGTGTGTGTGTGTGTGTGTGTGTGTGTGTATATATATGTGTGTGTTGAACCACTCCCTATGATTTTGTATCCTACCCAGTTTCGTCTCCTGGTAAAAGTTACGTGTTGTCGGCAGTGCACTGCATTGCACCATTGCAGTGGTGTAATGCATTTTACCCAGCACCAACATAAATTACTAAGAAAAGGTCAATACATTGCATTTATAAACTTAGTGAGTCACAGTCAACTTGGATTTGCATGCTATTTCACACATCGATGGAGGAAAGCATCGAATAACTGGATGTGACACCACGAGACGAAACCCATATTGGTTTACATGCAAGGCAATAGCGAATGTTATTTTCTGCATTCAATAATGTAGTAATGAATGTAGGATGGTTGGTATCTGTGGTATTGCATGTAAGACTCAAATGTAACTTGATAAGTGTTCAACGATTCGATGGTGTACCTTTCTCAATAGGAAATTGACGATCAAAGCAGATATTCAGTTGGTAATCTTGGCTGAGCGGAATCCTAGGGTTGTGACCTGACTGTTCATTTTGTTGTTTGATTTGCCTTTCAGAAAGGTGTCACACCGAAGCGTTGGCTGCATTTAAAGTAACTTTGGAGATGAAATGTAGCGCTACATATAACTGCACATATCCAAAGTATCCCGCTGCTGAACAATATTGTAATAGCATGGCGATGGATCACTGGACCGTCGCTGAAGCATAGCTCGTTTTTTCGAACATGGAAACCGACACCGGTGAAAATGTCCATCGCCGTTCTAAACCGCCAGGGTGTAGTGAAAGTAGGCATAGATAAGGAAATGGTTCTGATGAAGCGTAGGGAAACGTGATGAAAAGCAAGTCTTCCTCGAAAATGCCATGCTGTTTTATGATGACCAGTTTTCAGTCACACACTTCGCATTTATAGAAACAATTCGAGTAATGATGCAGTAGCATGATACATTTTTCACAACGAAGTTGTTTCCTATCAATGGAAACTTATGCGGTCCATGCCAGTTTCATATACTACTAAACGTTGCTTGAAAAGGAATTTTGATATTGAGTTCTGAAGAAGAGATGTACTTCACACCAGACCGAAGTCGAGTACGAAGTGTTTTCCTGGGACGAAACGGCAAAATTAAATATCCAGCACAAGTTTAATAACATGCTTCTCATGCCAACGTCGGCTTTGCTTCACTTCATGGATTTCACAAGCGACCTAACACTGCACAGCATATAAGTTGCATGCAGGAACCATTGACATAATACGAAATGTACGTAACATAAATAAATGGACTTGGTGGAGGATGCCGAGCGAGAGTGCAGAAGAACATTTTTTAGCACTCTTATTCTGCATTTCATAATTGGCCACATAGAGAGAAAGAGAGGCAGAGAGACAGAGAGAGAGAGAGAGAGAGAGAGAGAGAGGGGAGAGAGAAACGGAGAGAGAAACGGAGAGAGAAGAGAGAGAGAGAAGAGAGAGAAGAGAGAGAGAGAGAAGAGAGAGAAGAGAGAGAGAGAAGAGAGAGAAAAAGAGACCATGTCAATCGACATAGCTGGCATGTTATAAAGTAGACGGTGTTCCGTGTGTGACATCTACCTTGAAGTCCTGCCAGACAACAGTGACACTTTTTGCTCCCAGCAGGACATGGGTTTGGGTTGAGAGCGGACTTGGTCAGAGTTTCTGAAAGTGTTTTACCACTCTGTCATGCCACACTTAATGATAGTTTTCAGCTTTTGACTGCCGCTGTTATTTTTTGGTGAACTTTTTCTTGCTATTTGGTGAACTTTTTTGCCGCTTAAGCCGGATGTACCCTTGCGCACGACGGATTCGGCATGCGGTGATCCATTGCACAAATTAACTTGGTTCCTTCAGCGCGTCATACTCCAACTTTTAGCTTTCGTACCAACACATCTTCGGAACACTTATGACTATTTGGACCGCTTTAGACCGCTTTGGACCGGTATATCTGGCACAAGATAATTTTCCGGAATACCTGCCTCACTGACATTCACCTGCTCGACGTCGTGTGAACAGACAATTCTAGAATGACCTTGGTCCTGGGAAGTGTATTCCACCGGCCCCGTGGGCCGATATTTACGCTCCCCATGCTGGAATTGGACACAAACCTATGACATCAAATGCTGCTCAGTTTTCAAATAATTTACGGTGGTTTCACACCAAGAATGACGGATGGCCTAGTTACATTTCAATCTAAAATCTTCTGAGTGCAAAATGGTTGGATGATATCCGCTTGAAAAGCATTTTATCCAAGCAGAAATATAAATATGTCGCCTGGTGTATAGATCACATTATTTACAACAATATAACAATATATCGCACCTGTACACACATACATACAAGTACACACACACGCCCTTCCAATACAACTTACGACTTGCGTCTAACAACTTGGGTTTCTCAATGATACTGGTGCAATTTGATTACGTAATTAATCGAGATGTCAGTCAATCTGAATTAAGCAAGCAAGTGGCTCTCCGGGATTTACCTACCCGGTTGCTCAGCTGGCGTCAGCGCTGGCCTGCACTCGTTTCCCCTGTCCTGACAAGATAGGGTTCGGGTCATTTCGGGCTTGGGAGGGTCATTTAGCAATTTGCCCACTAATGTCGGGGACTAGCTAACGAAGTCGTCGTGTCGGTGCATTTACACCACGTTAAACGCTCGGCCAAATTTATACAGAAGAACTAGAGTGCATGGATTTGGTGATAGAGCCATGGTTCACGCAACAAGCTTTGCTTAGCAATATAATCCTGGTCGACAAAGCCACCCCAGCAAGAATTCGAACTCAGTTTCTAAATATGCAAACATTATCAATTCCATCCTTACTTTCGGGAATGAGAATGCTTCATTGACATCATAAACCTCATCTCTTCCTTCGCTGCATTCTTTACAACCAAACTGATTGCAGCTTCTTCCAGCTCATTCGGCGTTGTCGAGGTCGAAAATTCATAGCGATCAATTGTGTCTTATCGACACGAATCCAGTGGCAGCCTGCTCACTGAACTGCTGATGTTGGTTGTCCGACTGAGGCATGCAAGGCGGAAGCAGCGCAGACCCGTGTTTCTCACTTCATTGATGCAGGGCAAATGGTCACGTGACGACCCCACACGCCTATACGCCTCTATACCTGTGGTTGGAACACTGGTCCCGTGCCTGACGGTCAACCTGGCAGACCATCAGGCAAAGCCTAACTGTGAAGCGGAGCAGCCTACCAGTAGTTGCTGTGAAGCGCCACAGCATATGCGCTTAGTGGCCAAAGATATTGGAAGAGATATACTGGAACACATTTAGGTGACCGACGTAGCAGTGCTGTTGCCGCGTATTGTACTTACGATAGGCGCGCACTGCACTTTTATAGAACTTAGGACTTGCACTAGCACTTTTATGACCGATAGATATAGGTTCGCAGGGTCCTGGGCCATTCCATAGCCCTTTGGGTCTCGCAATTGGTAAGAGCTCCAGAAGATCGAGCTGAAGCCTGATAGGGACTCGTAATATATGGAGATCCTTGTCCCATTGCCGTATATATGCAATTATACGACTTATGTAACATTCTCGGAAGGCCTTTGTCCCATCGTCTATATCACTGGGCGAGTGGCGCAGCCATAATGGCGAAGGCCAGTAGAATCATGATTTATACTCATGCATTTTGTCGAAACGAGTGGGAGTAAAACATTGGGTTTGACTTAGTCTCTCACTTCCAAATTTCAATAAAAGATGTTTTAAAACTCACTTCAGGAAGACATTAATATATATACATACATATATATATACATGTACTTATATATATATATATATATATATATATATATATATATATATATATATATATATATATATATGTATACATATGAATGACCGACAATAAGAATAGTAATCATCATCATCATAAGTATACGATTGACAGTGAATGTTGGCTAATCCAAAATCGTTCAATATGGCTGAACCATTTATTAGTATTTGTCATATGCTAGGACTTATCAGAGGTTGATAGTGTGCCAAATTTATAAAACAATTGCTAAGGGCGTGCTCGAACATGGTAATTCAATAACTATAATTCACAATAGCTCACACAAACTTGAAATGCCAAGCAAAGCTGTCCCACTCCAATAAGGACACGGTTGCCTCTGCATGTTAGGACAACAAATTACTAGCAGGCTGACGGCAACAACGGAGCCTTAATCCCATGGAAATCGGCGGACGACGCTCTACAGCCAGCTCAGCACATGTCCCATTCTATCGCCTACGTACTCCACTGCAATTCCGATAGCTACTTCGTCATGCGAACGAGTCTGTCAGAGCCGGTCTTCACACCCCCACCAGCCCCACCCCCCTCAGCTGACCACTCCGCTGCAGTGGAACCAGTCTGGTCGCCAGATGACCCACGGCACTACCTCTGTACCCGGCACGCACCGATCAAATGGATTCGCATGCAGGGCCACGCCACCTCCTCTCGTCACACGGTACTACCTCTGCACCCGGCACACACTGATCAAATGAAGCCACATGCAGGGCCCCGCCACCTCCTCCCTGCAACTGCGACACTGGCATACAACACCAGACTTCTCCACAGACTTCTCCATATCTCTCCCGCTCTCTCGCCGGTTGATTACTTTTACTATGGATACGTAGACGCAAGGCACATGTGCAGCCCACGTTGTGTTTTAATTTCTGGATTCACTTGGTTGCTAAGAAATTATTTAGCTTTGCAAGCATCCTTCAAGCTGCCGACACAAATTCATTTTCCGCAGTGGAAATTGTGTCTAATTTATGTTTGAGAACATGCAGCAACTTCTCATATAAATCTCTCATTTATCTGGGCCGGTGAGCCTCAGGTTTGTTCCAAATGTCTAGCATTCCCTATTGTATCAAGTAAAATCAAAAGGTGTTGTAGGTGTGGCTGTCTCGTCTCTTTTTTACTTATGTAATGTCATGAATTTATCTTTTAACCGAAAAAAAATTGCTTCAATTGCCTTTTAAAAATATAGATTGTTGTCGAGCGTCGGTGTGACATTGCCACACCAACTTTATAGTTCGTGTGGCCATGGCTACACCTGTCATATCGCTTGTATGCATCCACCCATGCATAGTCTTGGTTGCCTTCCATCCCCATGTTTCCCCATCCCTTGAAAATCCAACCTACTTAGGCTTCGTTAACCCGCATGTATTTCACACACTTCCATCACTCATAACCGCCGCATGGCAAATTCATCGGCCCTCATATCACTTGACGATAACACCTCCAACTTCTACCACAATCTAACCTCCTCAACTTCTTTTGCTCGCTGCCATCTTCTATTCGTCATGTTTCTTCTACTTCGTGTGAGAACGATCGCTTCAGTTCCATACCCCACTCAAAGAAGAGTAATCGCATTACACTGATATGCACAGCCCGTGGACACTTCGCTTCCGCAATTGGGCCTAGATAATTGCTGGTAGTAAGTCCAAGCTTGATATGACTCAAAGTGTATCCAAAGTATCTTGCAAAAAGAAAATCATAGCACTAGACCTACATGAGCCAGGAATGGACATGTTATTCACATCAATATTTTCAAGTCGGCTTGAGATTTTATCAATTGCTTACCTAATCAAAGCTCATCATGACGCCACATATCATGGTATTAAAATGTTGTATGCATGATCATGACGGGTCGAATGATATGTATTTACTCTTGACCTGGCGGGATGATGTTTGACCGTAGCCACGACGCTATCAAGACGTCATAGGCTGACATTTTTGCATGACATATGTTGGATGCAAGCATGTGGAATATGCTGCAGGTGACATTTCATAAATCTGCATGCTTCGGCATGCTACATATACATGACCCGTGGCACTTCTCGCCTACCCGCAGCGCCGTTATGCTTAGTTTGCATCAACCGTATCTTTCGCATTTCTCGAATTCAATAATCATATCTGATCAGTAATTGTATTGCTAATTGCTACCATTGAATTAATTGATGTACTAGTATGGTCTTAGTCTACTAACCGGCACCATATGATGTACGAGTACAAGGATAGAAGTCAAGAACGAGGTGCGCCTTTGCCGGCTTTGTTAGGAGCAGTGATTTCCGAGCACGATGAAGATATGCGAATTCCAGTCTAGCAGGTTAACTTATTGCTGCGGAAAGTCAGCGAGGCGTACGGGATGCTCGTGATCTAAATAGAGCGGTGATGCTGCCGAATGGGGCTGCCATCGTCTACGCCGAGGCAATGGGCGATGTTCATTGTGTGGTTTGTGTGCATTTTGGTGTCTGACTTTGCTGACTAGTAGGAGGACCTTGCATCCATGGGCCCCTCCAGGAAAATGTGACAGGGGTTCTAGTCCATTTTAGGAGCCCAACCTACACCAAATATTTTAAAATTCCAGATTTCAACTTTTTACGGGACCCTCTTTCCATTAGCATTATAGTATATGTTAAGTGCGATAGTTTTGCGTTTTCCGATGAGCAAAGTGGAACACTGAATTTATTATCTACAACATTGACCAGTGGCCTATGGAATTGCAAGGCCACCACTTTGTTTCAGGGTTGATATTAGAGTACCAATGCTGATATCTCATATCTGATTATCTAATTTATCTCATATCTGCTGATATCTCATGAAACCAGGTCGTTTCCGACTAGTAGCCAGAGCTTCATGAGAAACGCAGCACGGAAGCTAAACGCCACCGCCGTTTGGGCGGTCGGAGACACGCTAGGCAGCACTACTTCAAGAGCGCCGTTCGCGCTGCATCGGGAAGCGTCAAACACTGAATCCCTTTCCCAATACTCTACCATCGCAAAACAACCGCCACGTTCAGCCTTGAAACGCCCTTCCTTTACGGGGGTCGCTTCCCTGCTAGGCCGGCGCGCCACGCCGGCTACGTGCGCCGTGCGCTGTGGTGGCTGTGTGCGCCGTGCGCTGTGGTGGCTGTGTGCGCCGTGCGCTGTGGTGGCTGTGTGCGCCGTGCGCTGTGGTGGCTGTGTGCGCCGTGCGCTGTGGTGGCTGTGTGCGCTGTGCGCTGTGGTGGCTGTGTGCGCCGTGCGCTGTGGTGGCTGTGTGCGCTGTGCGCTGTGCGCGAGACCGCCGTCGGCCCAGGAGCCACCTACCCGAGTGTCGTGTGGCCGAGTCGTGCCAACTTGTTGCCGGTCCGAGCGGCGTCCGCGCGACCCCTTCCGACGCACGTGCCGACACAAGTGCCGGCGGCCGCCGCCGGCCACGCCGCCCTGCCCGTCGACGACGACGTGACGTCAGAGCCTCGTGACGCCGGCGTCAGCGCCGCTGCTCGGCCACAGGTTGTGTGCCCTCCCACGTCGGCAGCAGTGGGCGCGTCGCCCCCGCAGCTGCGTGCTGCACAGCTTGCTTTAGGACAATAGAACAGGGAATGGAGAAGGAATTTAACAGGTTCGAAGTTTGATCGGTTTTTCGACGTAAGGTCTTCCTCGTCTTACTCGTTCTCGTGGACGTTCTCAACGGCACACTTACGTGGTATATAAAATAGGCTTCACATGAATTGTAATGTTGATTAATACCGAAAACCGCACGTACTTATGTCATATACTGCTCATGGTGACTCATTGGACCAGTTGGAAGTCATAGTCAATATATGAAACAAAACTGTTGCACCTGACCCCGGTCTCCCCTCTTAACAATGCCAGATGCGCTCCCTTTCGACCGATAATTACCGATAATTCGCGATGCTTGCAAGAACTGCCGGATATGCTTCCACTTATTATATCATAGATTAGTGACCTCAGTCAATCTTCAAATGTGCAGAAACCTACTGCAGTCACCAAAAGTGTACTACAAACACGCTACACAAACCTACACTTCCGATAATGAGAAGATGAAGAAAAAAAATTATGTGCATACCTGCTGTCGAGGACGACCTCGATCTCTATTTACATCGCGACATCTGCACTGTGTATATTGGTGTAGATAGACGAGGCTTGGCCACGAAACCTTCCCCTCTCCCCCTCCCCGCCGGACGTCAGGTTGGCTGAGCTGGGATGGTAATGGTGACAGGTAAGGCTCAATTGGGAACGACTCTGATGTCCTGGCGTCTGGGAATATTTTTACCTTCCTTCGACAAGCTCGCCTAGAGGTCATATACTCCCACCCGTGAATATTAATAAGCCATGATAGTAGCACCGTAGATTGA
This sequence comes from Imbricaverruca yamaguchii, assembly GCA_034440575.1. NCBI lineage: Eukaryota > Metazoa > Arthropoda > Thecostraca > Neoverrucidae > Imbricaverruca > Imbricaverruca yamaguchii. The sequence continues at coordinate 2,092,359 of JAOTOL010001635.1, forward strand.
GTATAATACAGTTATGGGCGCAAAATGACCCTGGATGTCGACGCGCCCCTAAGCTCCAATCCACCACCACTAAAGCTCAATGACCTTGAAAGACAGCACTCACTTGATGCTGGTGGGTAACTGGTGGCCTCGGCTTCCGCTCGAGAGTTCCGCCATCGTGTTCCACCGCTGGGCGTCCGCGAGCGACTCCGTCCTGCCTTCGCCGTCGAGTGTCCGAGAGTGTCCCCGTCCTGCCTTCGCCATCGAGTGTCCGAGAGTGTCCCCGTCCTGCCTTCGCCATCGAGTGTCCGAGAGTGTCCCCGTCCTGCCTTCGCCATCGAGTGTCCGAGAGTGTCCCCGTCCTGCCTTCGCCGTCGAGTGTACGATGGTGTCCCCGTCCTGCCTTCGCCGCCGAGTGTCCGGAGTGTCCCCGTCCTGCCTTCACCGTCGAGTGTCCGAGAGTGTCCCCGTCCTGCCTTCGCCGTCGAATGTCCGAGAGTGTCCCCGTCCTGCCTTCGCCGTCGAGTGTCCGAGAGTGTCCCCGTCCTGCCTTCGCCGTCGAGTGTACGATGGTGTCCCCGTCCTGCCTTCGCCGTCGAGTGTTCGAGGGTGTCCAGATCCTGCCTTCGCCGTCGAGTATACGAGAGTGTCCCCGTCCTGCCTTCGCCGTCGAGTTTACGATGGTGTCCCCGTCCTGCCTTCGCCGTCGAGTGTCCGAGAGTGTCCCCGTCCTGCTTTCACCGTCGCGCGTCCAAGAGTATCCGAGTCCTAGGTGGGGGGAGGGGGGAGAATGAGCTTAGATTCGTGCCGGACCATAGAGGTCATTTACGCAGACATTAAAGCTGGTGGGTTTTGTAAGCAACTCTAAGGCAAGTGTGCATTCACGTTATGTGAGCATTACGTTGTAGTGTATGTGACTTTAAAGTGTTGAAGGCGGGGCTGGGTAGGGGAGCATCTCTCGGATGTTGACAGTTTCAGGTTACTTTACTCCTCTGCAAGATATTTTGTAGCAGCTGGGATTAGGGAGAGTTGAGAAGATGGTTCATTGTCCAGGGTGCCAGCATTAGCCTGCTCTTGTCCAAGAGCATTGTGCAGTCTCTACCGTGCGGACAAGGAGGTAACTGCCCTCACCTTCTACCCTAGTGACTGCCGTATGTTAGTTGTTAGTAGCAGCATGCTTTCATGCAGAATGGTGTGTTAGGTTATGCGGTGTTTTGCAATTTGGTCATTTATGTTCGTTCCACCGCTGGGTAGCCGTTGTACGCTATCAATTGCAAAATAAATGGGCTCATCTAAGTCCGATAGCACCTCTGGGTAATCGTTTAACTTTAGGTTAATTGTAAGGAAAGTCGTTACATCTACGTCCAACAACATTACTTCGTAGACATTTATTTCGAATGGGAAAAATGATTCGAATCACATGTGTCCGATGCCATTCGTGAATAACTATTTACCCTTTTCTTAAAAGTGTATGCGCGGCCATGCATTATGTGCTGGAGTGCGTGTTGGTGGTGTGGTGTGTGCACTGCGTAGTGAGTCTGTTAATTTATGTGACGTACAGATAGCCAAGTAGTAACTGAAGGGCTTCTGGGTGATTGTCACCCTGAAGCGATAGAAGCCAGGGGTGATGCCCTCTCTTTGACGCAGGGCTTTCAGTGCGTGTGTTTGAGCGGCAAAGCTACGAGAGTCTAGCAGGATATGGCCTATGCTTAATGTGGTGTTGCGGATATCGCAGTGAGGCGATGCATAATGACATCCTCTATATGAGGCTGTGTTAGTTTGGTGGAATCATTTCTAAGTCTAGTGAGGATGACTTCATTTTGACGGTGCAATTGATTTGATGTGTACCATGTGCCGAGCGTTGGCTTGATGTGAGTGTGGTTGGAGCGGTAAGGTGCAGAGCTGTGTTGTGTCCATGTAATCTGGTGGTGATTACGTATGTGGCGTTGTAGAAGTGCTTTCCAGTCGCCTACCAAATATTTCATACTGGGATAAGTGGTCGATACTAAGGGTTGTTTTGCCGCTCCGATTTGCTTCCTCATTTTCTGGGATGTTGGCCTGGCCCGAAATTCAGAGGAAGGAAAACCGTACGATGTTGTTGGATTTCATCAACAACTGGATGTGGGCAGTCGTTTTGTTGCGAACTAACTGGAGGATTTATTTTGAATCTGGAAAAATCACTACGTATCTAGTGTTACCCCTTTTTAATGGAGATAGCGGCAAGGATAGTCCGTGCTCCAGAGGGGTAGATTGAAAAGTTATCCGGTAGACGGTTGGAAAGCCTAAGGTCTGGTCAAGTGATGCCGATGCCTACTTTGACCTCGTGTTTTGACCCATCCGTGAATGCGAGTGTTTTGTGATTGCTAACATCGGCGAGTGTGTTGAAGGTGCCAACAATTTCCGCCGATGTGATATCCGATTTATTTTTCCGAGACCATGTAGTCGACCTATGGTTGACTCTGGGTCCAGAATGGCCTAGTGGGCGGCCGAGCTACAGCGTTTGGCATTGTGGAGTTAAGATCTGAAAACCCAGTGGCAATTTGAACACTAAATGTCATCAGTTTGAGCTCAAATCGGCTCTTATCGTATCTGTCACACTTAAAGCATCGCAGTTCTTGGTGATTTTCAATGGATTTGATGTTAATGTCATATCGGCACAGATGTTGTGTTCTCCTGAAGCTGAGTGGAGGCGTGAATGAGTCTACTAGAAGACAAGCTATCAGTATGGTGTTGAGGGCTCCTGTGGCTTCTCTGATGCAGTTGCTTTGAATGGATTCCAATTTCTTGCTCATTGTTGGTTAACCCACATCGTCTCGGGGGAGAGGATCGTCAACGACCTCTCCCCTAAGGTTTTCCACGGATAGTGAAAAAACGGCGCGATATCGCGCCAAAATTTGGCATACCTTTTTCCACATCAATTTGGCATGTTGTGTCAAACTTCCGAAGTCAGGTCATCTAGGGCCATCTAGTTGCTCAAGGTCAAGTGAGGCCATCTCCAAAGAAGTTCAACCAGTCGTCAGGCTTGAACGGATAAGGATATTTTTCAGCGTTTGCTTATCTTTGGGGATGCACAAAACGCACGATAATCATTTTTTCATGTTTTTGATTACTTATTAACTGCATACTTGCATATTAGAGTTAAAATCGAAGATGCTGGCTAAAGTAAACTTTTTTTAATTTGAGAAAGTTGACTTCGAACAACGTTTTTCAGTCCGCTCTACCCATTAGAAAAGGTTAATTAAAGAAAACTTCAAAGTAAAAAGATTGAAATTTGAGGAGAAAGAAATTGGGTGGCCAAACAGTTTATGGTCCGGTCGATTTCGCTTTCCTTTTCTGATTTCAAATATTTTGTCCCTTCAAATCACACCTAAAATGAACTCCCAGAGACTAAAACATGATGTAAGTCATGAAAACCCAGGCTCCTTAGTGATGTCACTTACTTGGGAAAAATGGGTGGTGTCTGGCCCTACTCGTCGAACGCTTTCCAATGACACCTCTTTCGTTTTCTTACGACGCTTAGCTTGGGGATTACAGGGGGTCCGTATCGACCCCGCCCCACCCCCGCCCCCGAGACGGGGTGTGAGAACATGACCGGAAAGACTGGGAAGGTTAAGTGGTAGGAAAGGTAATACTGCTGTATTTTTGGATGGGTCGTATGGTTTGCTTGTAGAGTCGCAGTAATGTCTTTTCGTTCCCTCCCCAGCCTGTACCTGAACGTGCACGGAGTAGGTTGACGCGCTTCTCGAATCTCTTCTCGGTGGTAATGATGTGTGTGTTGAAGCTAACGTCTTGGTCTAAGTTTACTCCAAGAGTTTAACACGCGCCCTAGAGAGGGGGGGGGGGCGAAATCCGCCCACCTCTCCGGTTTTTCGTACATAACTCCAAAGTTTAGCGGCAGATATACACCATTCTTTGCGCACCTCCTTAAAAATGACCACCCGTTGCTTAAAGGAAGAAAAATGAGAATCGGCTAAACAATTGTCGATTTAGGGGTCGTTAAATACAACAAAATTCGCAGCGCCAGAAAACAAGAAATCACCGCTGATGCGATTCCCGTATATTGGCAGAAGGGAAGTGTTCTTGGCAACACTAGCGACTTGTTTGGTATATATTGTTATGCTACATACCTTCAATGTCATGTTAGGTCAACGAGGTCAAGTCAGTCAAGTTCATGCAGGTCAATGGAACCAACTTGGTCAGCAAGAATGTTGTCATACGTGCAAATAACTGTCATGCGATTGATGTCACTTTGCATGTTACTCTCTACACATCCTGAAAACCACTGTTTGTTATTGTGTAGTTAAGCGCTTCCATACTTTATTAATGTATTTAACTCCTTTCTTTGCGAAGTCGATTGCGCCGAGAAGCCCAACGGAGCGGTCGGGCGGGCGGCTCGGTTCCGGTAACTGGAGCAGGTAATGACCTGATAAAGTGCAACTGCATTGGTGACCTGAGGTCAAATGGCGGGTCTATCATCTGTATTACATCATTAGTAATGTCTAAAACATCATTAATGTCAATTGTAGATGATTCAAACACAATCACGGCTATACATAACAATGACAAGCCAAGCCATGCAACATCAGATAATTTTGATATTTTGACCTCATTGGACCTTGAAAATATAGACCTTAGGTCGCGAACTTTGTACACAATAGAGTTAACTACCGTATCCACCCACCCTGTGAATTTTGTTTCTTCAGCTTTAATAGGAGCCGAGATCTTAGGGGGGCGGAATCCACCCCCCCCCCCCTCCAGTGCGCGTAATTTTCAGAGGCCCTCCAGGGCGTGTGTTAAAGCTTTCAGCGCCAGCGCCAGAGACAGCTGTGCTTAAAAGCAAGGTGCAGGAGTTGTTGGAGCTAGGATTGATCAGTGGCGATGAACACCTCACCGTCCGCAAATGCAACGATTCCAGCCTGTCTCTATCCCACATATGCTCCAAGTTGAGTCTCGTGCACCATTCTTATCTTGTTATCTATGTACCAGGTTAGACAAGTTATAGAAAGAGGCCGTTTTTGCTTCAACCACTGTTTGATTCTGCTGGTTTGGAAGGAATTTTATTCGATTTTGACCTTGAAATTGAGCTCATTGAAAAGGTTTTTCAAGACAAGTGCTAGTCGCGAGTTGACTTCGGTACATGTCAGCTTGTATAGGATGTCATTATACCAGTGTCTATGCCTATGCTAGAGTTCAAACACTTCCTGTAAATCGAGGAATGCACAGATAGCTTGTACATACCACACCTGTCCCTATTTGTATCCAGTCACCATAGAATGGCCTTCTTCTAGGAGCTCCCCTGCTTTTATGAAATGGTTCACGAATGCTGTTGAAGTCTCATATGGTCTTCCTATTGGTCTTCCCTCTCTAATTTTCTCATCATTTGGAGAAATGCATTCGATCGCTTCTTGGACCTTTCTCTCGCCTCTGGTCATAAGTTTCCGGGTGTGGTCTCCTAATCTGCTCATTTATATAGGTTTCTGCCTTATTTTTGCCTTGTCCTCTGCATCCTCTTTTGTACCCAGCCATCTGACTTTGGCCTCGATACATTTCCCACGGAGCTTGGCGACCTAGATGCTCCACCGCGAACGAGCATTCTTTAACCGCCTCTCTCTCTCTGGGCAACATCTCAACAGTTTCGTGCGGCTTCTCTCTGTGTGTGATGTTAGAGTTTCTAGTTAAAATTTGAGTAATTTTCATCGAGTATGCAACTATGCTTGGCTGCCTTTGACCAGTCCAGCTTCTGCTGATTAATCTCCATCCGTTCAGGAAAAATATTCATTCTCACCCTGACTACAATTGCTCATGTACTGACCGGTCCTTCCTTGCATGCATGGACGTTATAGACCAGTACCAAGTTCACATACTCCCAGTTAACACGCGCCCTGGAGGGGTGGGCGGATTTCGCCCCCCTCCAGGGCGCGTGTTAACTAACCATAGTCGAGCAGTGGGACGGGGTCCAGTTCGTGAGCATATAATGAGCATTTCTCATGCAGATTTGTGGTTGGTACCACCAGGGCATGGCCTACCATCGGGTCCTCATTATACCTTCAGTTTCGATGCACCGCCTTGGCGAGGTTAACATTCAAATCACCACATTCGAAGAGGGGGCGCGGCATCCCGATGGTGCGGGGTGGGTGGGAGGAAGAGGGCGTGCTGAGGGGGCGCGTCCAAAGCGGCCAAGGCGGATGACCTCGCACATGCACTGAGCGAGGAGCTCTCCGAGAAGTTCGTCCTTTGGCAGGTATGTCAGGTCGGCGGCGCACGCCGCAACCTAAAGCAACTGACGCTAGTGGCCACCACACACACAGCTTCCACGCTAAAAAACTGATGAAGTCGTGCCTGGGAGGTCTCCCCCAACTGTACCTACAGGGTCCCGGTACGGATGGCTTTGGCTGCGACCGCCCTCCCCTCCTCCCGGTTCCTGATGTCCCAGTTGGTCACCTGTGCGGGGTCGACGTCCATCCCCTCCGATTTCACCCGGAAAGGGAGCAGGCAGGGAAAGGTGTGGGAAGTGAGCATATGCAAAGGGGAAGAAAGACACAGAGGTGCAGAGATGAACCGTCGAGCAATAGTGGGCGCAGTAGGCTAGCATTATCGTTTTACTCAGAAACGCATCTCCGACCATCACCGCACTATGCTGCTTGTGCTGCCATCTTTGGTCATAACTTAATACTAACAGCTAGGAATGTTGCCTGTGGAGGCGCATTGGTTGCAGTAAGAACCTGGCCAGTGTGACTGAATACTGTATCTGACCTGTCCATCATCATGCATGCACGATTTGTAGCAGAACATAATTTTCCACAAGTAACGACAGCAGCTGGGATTCGGGCTCTGGCAATGCCGAAGCCTTGCCCTTGCTGAGAGATAAAACACGAAAGGCGTGCGCCATAAAAGCTATCACAAATGGTAGAGCAAATGCACTGTTCTTCTTGTGTTTATCGGCTTCATGTCCACTTCCATCATCTTGGTGTGGCGGAACGCTGTGCACCAAAACGGCATCTAATTGCATATATTTAAATGGACAAGATATCTAAATTTCGATTTCACAGTATGCCTAAATATTGGAATTACGTACATGCTATACCAAGGTTGGGAATAAATAATGGGAGGCATTTTTCGTCTTACATAAATGGTTGCCTCTCCATATTTCGGCTTGCACTAAGTCAGCATCATGCTAAGCACTCTTTCACTTCTCGTTGAAGGATCCTACACACTCGGGCGAGTAAGATGTATCTACGTAGGTGTACTTTTATTTCCTGTCGTTTGCAGCCAGTCATTGTTTGCTCAGGATCCAAGTTGACCATCCTCGTCTGTTTTTTAAATTATTGTTTTGCAAATTAAAGATCGTGAATTTCCGTCGGCCATATCCTGCCATACTCAGCTGCACCCTAGTGATGATCTCCAGCTCTAAAACTAATGTATGCATTGCTGCCTCCACCGTACCGCATTCGATCTGACAGAATGTCACCAGTGCCGTCTACCCAGAGATCGGAGAAGGCGGTTATCTCGCAGAGGATAACCTGAAAACCATTGGCAGCTGTACTCAGCAAGGTGAGGTCGCACTCGAAGAGTCAGCCGGATTACCAGTTCAATCGGTTCAAATAAATGAAAGACTAAACTACATTACCCCAGAATAACAAGTACTTCACTTCTCTTCCATCACAGCTGAACCCGGGGCGAGGTGGTATACCAACACACAGAGGCATCTTCCAGGTTAGCTGCCTTCAACGTATTCACCCGCTTGCCCACGTGCTTAAGACAGCGATATGTTGAGAAAAACATTTGTGCCACGAACTTAGCTGGCAAAAAGCACTAGCCATGCATATTTGCAAGGGTTGAGCGTTTCGGGGTTGTGCTGCTCCCTCTGCTCCCACTCAGAATCCTGCGCCCATGCAAGCAGATTCGACTTCAGTTTGGTCTAACGTGTGCCCCGCAGTTCGAATGCCTATGTATGGATATGCTTGGTGATGGAGGAGGTCGAGACATCCAAGTACGTTGAAAGTTTCAGCACTACATATTTGTGTCGGTAAGCATCCGTGCATTAACCCCAAGACATTATTTTCCTCATGAATGTTTCAAAGTGAGAGACATTTCGAAGTCGATTCTTTCCACATGACCCACATAGGATGCATGCCAAACTCGTCAAGGTTCGGTAGGGGTCGCTTCGCACTACAGTTTGCGAGGATAATTTCGCATGCCGACATTTTTAATGTGAGCAGTGTCAGGAAATTTCATTCAAAAATACAATGGTCAAAAAGTTGCTCATGATGGTTATATAGCAAATGTTGCAATATGCTGATTTTTCTGTCCGGAATAACTACAAAGGAAAAATAATGAAAATATTTATTTGATCCGGTTGTTGCTCATTATTACTCTCTGAGGAAAGGGATGGAAATTTGTGTACTTTTTTAATTGCCTTTCAACACCAATATTTTTATTTCTTTCCTAATGGTCACCATATGCTGGCATTGACTCTCTGAATTAGGAAATGACATAAATTTTTATAAAATAGTATTGCTTGACATATGTTAACAAATGATAAAGTTGACAAACGTTTCTCAATATACCATGGCACAACAGACCTTCATTGATGGAAGCGCCTACAATTCATTAATAGTTCGTTCTGCCAATGAAACACTAATAATGTGCACGAACTAGAATTCAATGTCGCCGTTGCACGAAAGCAATCCGGTTGAAGCATATGTTGGCATCACCAATGACTATATGAAACCGTCTACCTCTGTCTGAGCATAACCGGCTTCTAAAATCGTGGGCTTAATGGTTCATCACATGCGTCCTGGCACTTCCCCATCACCCACTCGATGACCTTGACCTTTGTGCGTGTTATGGTGTTGGGCTGTCTTTAGTTTGCACATCATCGATATTCAGCAAGGAAACGGTCTGTGCTTTAACCCGTCCCGTCTCGGGGGAAGGGTTCAACCGCCCCCCCCCCCACACTCAGGGTTTTCGCGGATAGCGGACGAACGGCGCGCGGTAGCGCGCCCATATTTGGCATACCTTTTCCCCACAGCAATTGGACATGCTGACTCAAATGTTTTAGGTCAGATCATCTAGGGTCAACGAGTTAGTCAAGGTCAAGTGAGGTCACCTCCAAAAAAGTAAAACAAGTCGTCATGCTTTAACGGATACAGATATTTTAATGACACTTTCAGCGTTTGCTTATCTTTACGGATGCAACAAAACGTACGAGTTGATTTTTTTCCCGTTTTTGACTACATAAAATTGTTGCGTATTTGCCAAATTGCAGTTCAAATACAGGATTCTGGCTAAAGTAAGCATTTTTGTTAGGGCAAGTTGACTTCCAACAACGTTTCTCGGTCTGCTCTACCTATTGAAAAAGGAAAATTAAAGGAAACTTGTAAACTTAAAATTTCGAAATTTCAAGAAAGAAATTGGGGGGAACAAACAAATTGTAGCCTTGGTCGATTTTGCTGTCCTTTTCTCATTCCAAATAAATTTTGTTTTTTCATATATCCCCAAAATGAAATCCCCAGAGTCAAAAACATAGTGTAAGTTGTGAAAAGTCGTGAAGATGACGTCCTGGTGACGTCACTTTTGTGGGAAAATTGTTTTGGAGGATGGGCCCGGACCCTACTCGTCGAGCGCTTTTCCGATGACACCTCTTTCGTTTTCGTGCGATGTTTAGTTTGGATTTTAGAAGGGGTCTTCAACTGCCCCCCCCCGATACGGGGTGTGAGGATTTGACCGGAAAGACGGCGCGGGTTAAGATAAGATAAGGGTCTAAACCTTACGTGAGGCGATCGGGTATTTCATAAACTAAAAATATTGACGCGTTCAATCTGACTTGGAGGGTCAGCCGGAACAATATATCCATAAGGAATAACACGCATAGTGGTTCATTATGTCTTCCTGGTTTCGAGTTAATACTTGGCAAAGCCACATAGGTACGGCATATCAAGTCCCGAAGTGTTCGTATCACGGCGTACTTTATGACATAATGCGAATTAGTGCAGGGTAAAATGCCTGGGTCTTGGCTCGAATCTGTAATTCCCATCCGAGTTCGTTTCAGATGTGACTAATATTGCAATGTTAGGCACAACTGTCAGGGTATGAGGCTGCTCCCCGCCGTGACGGTTCAGCTCTACACGTATCAGTGGGATCAAGGTGGCCCCGCCGCCGCACTGTCGGGGCAGTACGCTGTTCCCCGCCGTGACGGTTCAGTTCTACCCACGTCAGTGGGATCAAGGTGGCCCCGCCGCCGCACTGTCGGGGCAGGACGCTGTTCCCCGCCGTGACGGTTCAGTTCTACCCACGTCAGTGGTATCAACGTGGCCCCGCCGCCGCACTGTCGGGGCAGTACGCTGTTCCCCGCCGTGACGGTTCAGTTCTACCCACGTCAGTGGGATCAAGGTGGCCCCGCCGCCGCACTGTCGGGGCAGTACGCTGTTCCCCGCCGTGACGGTTCAGTTCCACACACGTCAGTGGGATCAAGGTGGCCCCGCCGCCGCACTGTCGGGGCAGGACGCTGTTCCCCGCCGTGACGGTTCAGTTCTACCCACGTCAGTGGTATCAACGTGGCCCCCGCCGCCGCACTGTCGGGGCAGTACGCTGTTCCCCGCCGTGACGGTTCAGTTCTACCCACGTCAGTGGTATCAACGTGGCCCCGCCGCCGCACTGTCGGGGCAGGACGCTGTTCCCCGCCGTGACGGTTCAGCTCTACACGTATCAGTGGGATCAAGGTGGCCCCGCCGCCGCACTGTCGGGGCAGGACGCTGTTCCCCGCCGTGACGGTTCAGTTCTACCCACGTCAGTGGTATCAACGTGGCCCCGCCACCGCACTGTCGGGGCAGTACGCTGTTCCCCGCCGTGACGGTTCAGCTCTACACACGTCAGTGGTATCAACGTGGCCCCGCCGCCGCACTGTCGGGGCAGGACGCTGTTCCCCGCCGTGACGGTTCAGCTCTACCACGTCAGTGGTATCAACGTGGCCCCGCCACCGCACTGTCAGGGCAGGACGCTGTTCCCCGCCGTGACGGTTCAGTTCTACACACGTAACAGTGGGATCAACGTGGCCCCGCCGCCGCACTGTCGGGGCAGGACGCTGTTCCCCGCCGTGACGGTTCAGTTCCACACACGTCAGTGGGATCAACGTGGCCCCGCCGCCGCACTGTCGGGGCAGGACGCTGTTCCCCGCCGTGACGGTTCAGTTCCACACACGTCAGTGGGATCAACGTGGCCCCGCCGTCGCACTGTCGGGCAGGACGCTGTTCCCCGCCTCTCTGCCGTGACGGCTCTGCTCTATCGGTCCGTACATGGAGGGCTTGCATCGAGCTCGTACGTAAAGGTTGGCAGGTGCAGGGTTCGCATAGCATGATAAGTTTGCATTGCCAAAGGTTGATAAATCTTATTGTTCGTGCGACTTAAGGGTTCGTAGAGGGTAATGATCGTTGCACAAGTTTGCAATGGATCATGTTCGGATGAATAGAGAACGTGAGCATACCGTTCGTTAGCATAAAGTTCATAAGCATACCGTTTTTCAACATGAAGTTCCCAAGCGTATTGTTCTCTTGGAGTCCGAGCTCACGTTCAACTTCCTATTGCTGCTTCTCTCGGTTCTGTCGATGGGGAATTTGACGGAAATTGTTTAGCAGATTTCAGAAGAACAGCCATCTAAATTCTCGAATTATCTGAAATTCTCTCATCTTCACCTCTTCACCTCTGAACCTGGCGCCATGATGACATGGTTGTCAGCCACCGCGTGATGTAATGTTGTGACGTGGCACGCAGTGTAACGTAAAATTGTGGTGCAAAGTGCAGTGCACAGCGTAGTGTGGTGCATGCCGTAGTGTAGTGTGGCTCAGAAATTGCTCAAAAGCTTGTCCCAATGGATTCCAGTTCAATCCGCAATCTCCCGCATGAGAGCGGACGCAATTTAATCTTCAGTGATGTAACTTGGAAAGAAAAGGATTTCAGTGCAGTCCTCAATCAGTTGTGGAATCCTTTCTATAACTATAAATCTATCCGTGTCGCTCAAAAGTACCGAAGTCTTCCGTTGCCCGTCATGGGCGGGTGGATGCTCCTTTTACAGATCCTTAGCTACCGGTGCTTGTGAAAGATAATGCTGCCTTTTACAGATCCTTATCTACCGGTGCTTGTGAAAGATAATGCTGCCTTTTACAGATCTTTAGCTACCGGTGCTTGTGGAAGATAATGCTGCCTTTTACAGATATTTAGCTACCGGTGCTTGTGGAAGATAATGCTGCCTTTTACAGATCTTTAGCTACCGGTGCTTGTGGAAGATAATGCTGTCTTTTACAGAGCTTTAGCTATCGGTGCTTATGAAAGATAACCGTTGATTTTGATATTCGACGACTACAATGATTAATGCGGGGAATTTCCAAGGGTACTTGTGTTCACATGTTGCATTGACATCGTCTAAGACACAACGGCGCTCATTGTCTTGACATGAATTCGCAAGACGCAGGTGACACGTGGCGCAGGTGACATTCTGATGGCACGTGACGAAGGTGCCATTCTGGTGGCACGTGACGCAGGTGCCATTCTGGTGGCACGTGACGCAGGTGCCATTCTGGTGGCACGTGACGCAGGTGCCATTCTGGTGGCACGTGACGCAGGCGCCATTCTGGTGGCACGTGACGCAGGTGCCATTCTGGTGGCACATGACGCAGGTGACATTCTGATGGCACGTGACGCCGGTGACATTCTGGTGCCACCGTCCCCAGTCACTATGCTCGCTCAGCTGTCGTTTCAACGTGTGAAAACCCAGCTAGTCACGTCTCATACGAACTTGCGCTGAAAGCAGCATGAGCTCTCCGCGGATGATGCAAAGGGCCCATTCCCGTGTTTCCCTGAGCCGGATCGTCAAGAGGCTTCGCAAAATATCTGACCAACAAAGCATGACTGACTTGTGTGACCAACTGCATGTGCAACAAACCGTGCTTCAACTGCCTGCTCGGCCCTTCCAGTTTGTCACAATGCTAAACACGAGACCAATCGCATGATAAGCGCTGAAGCACCAGACAACTGCTCTGATAAAAGAGCATTGGTAATTATATACGGCCGTGCACTGGCATGATGTGTGGGCGTAGGATAAGGTGTCAGGACCGGCACAGGAGCAGATGCGAGCGGAGGTGAAACTTGACCCACTGGCTCTTCCATCGGCCCCTTTAGTTCCGGGCTACCACACAGGCGAATAGTCGACGGGGCCGTAAGAAGCCCAAGCCAGATCTGTCCCCAATCACTTCACAGGTGCGCCGCCAATCTAGGGCGTAATCTGTGCGGGCCCCTGGGCGCTGCCGAACCGGGAGGACGCCCTCCGATAGCCTTGCCCTTGCCCCGCCCCCAGCAGTGACGTCACCGGCGGCTGGCAGCGCGCGGGCGGCGGCGGCGGCGGCGGCTCAGAAGCGTGCCGCGCCACAGCGAGAGGGTAGGGCGGCCGGACGGCTGTGTCACGGGTGCCGAGCGGAGGCCAGCCGCGCACCGCGCAGGGTCGAGTCGGCTCGTGTCGGCCGTTGGCGGGCGTCTCGGTCGTCCGGCGGGGTCGGAGCGCGCCTGTGGCGTCGACGGTGCCGGCCGGCGGCTCGCCAGCGCGCAGCTGCAACGTCTCGACGCGGTAAGTCGCGCGCCGCTGGTCCGACGGCGCTCCGTCGCAGAACGGCACGTCAGGCTCGGAGTGCGTGCTGTTTGTTTGGCCCGCCTGTCGCCTTGCGGCGATGTCGGGAGTCGCCGAGGTCGACTCCTCCCCGACGAGGGCAGACGAGAAACGGTAACGTATCCACAGACAGTACGGATCGGTGCGATTGAGACGCGAAAACTGGGGCGACATGCTATTTGCTAGCAAGTGGCACAAATCATCACCACGCTGAAAACAGCAAGGAGAAGATCAACAAACAAACAAACAAACCACGTGCGCTTTAGCACTTAGTTTATGCTCGATCATCACATATTTCTTTAAGATATAGTTATAGGCTTATGGCGGAACATGTGAAAACACCACCTCAGAAACCATCATGTAAAGGCGCCAACATGAACTGTTGGAAGACTTTTGGAATATCCACCGGTGGCCAATGCTTTCAAAATTGGCTGCATCATCGAGAACGAAATACGGCACGTATATAATACGTACGACAAATGTAGTTGAAGTTAAAAAAACGGCATATAAATAACAACATTGCAACACACCATGACACCACAAGCTCCAAGAGCATGTACATATAAATATATGTAGACATATATATATATATATATATATATATATATATATATATATATATATATATATATATATATATATATATATATAATCCAGTGACAAAATAACTCCTCAGCATGAAAAAGCCAAAGGTGGTTATGGAGCATATGTTAAGTGTATGATGCTTAATGCTCAGAGTATACGATCCAAATTTAATGAGTTCAAGTGTTATGTTGCTGTGGAGGACCCAGATTTTGTTTGCATTACGGAGGCATGGGTCAGTGAGGGGTATTTTTGAAATAACTTGCAGGACTATGAGATCCAGGGATACAATATGTTTTCTTGCAATGTGGGTCCAGCAGTGAAAGGGGGTGGTATAATGCTCTATGTGAATAGCTTATTCAGTTCTCAAAATGTAGCAGGTGTGGACAAAAATGTTTATGTGGAATCCATTTGGCTTGATGTCGCCGTGGGAAAAAGCAACAGCAATACACTGAGGATAGGAGCTTTCTACCGATCAGGAACCCTGTCACATTCTCAGCAACTGGAGCTTGATAAGGTGATTTGTGAGGAAATCAGTAGAAACTTTCAGAGGAAGTGCCTTATTCTTAGTGACTTGGTGACCAATCCAAAAGGATATGAAAATGGTGGTGTTGGCTCCCCATCATGGAAAATGTTTAGGAAATGCCTTGAAGAGGACCTGTTATCGCACTGATATGTATCGGAACCTACCAGGCATGGCTCATTTTTGGACCTTGTATTCTCGGATTTAAGTGACTTGGTTCAAGACTTGACTGTGGGAGAAACTCTGGGAAGACGTGACCATAACATAGTTAGATTCAAGGCACATGTAGTGGAAATTATTAAGGATAATTTGGCAAAGGTTCCAAATTTCAACAGAGTAGACTTTAACGGCATGAGAGCGGCTTTAAGTGCCATAAGATGGGAAGAAGAATTCTGCAATTTAAATGCCTGTGAAATGTGGAAAAAGTTCAAATCTTACTGGAGGGAAATTCGGATAAGACATGTCCCCCAAAAGCAAAGACACAAAGGAAGGGTAAGAAAGTCCACATAGTTTACACCAGGCTTGATAAAAGCAATGAAGGCTAAGAAACCTGCATTTAGAGTGTTTAAGGAAGCTTCAAATATCGTAAATCTAAAGACAAAAGTCTAATCGTAAAAAAAATATAATCGTAAATCTAAATGGAAGTAAATGGGACTATATTGGGTGATGACGTCGAGATGGATGAGGAGATGAGCAAGCAGTTTAAATCAGTATTTACATTGTAAGATATGACCAATGTGCCGACCGCACACCATAGTTCAGTGACATGTAATCGGATAAATTATGTTGATTTCGTTGATAGTGATGTTGTTTTCAATCATATCAGGAAAACAAAGTCAAACAAGGCAGCAAGACCTAATTAAATTTATGCTAGGATATTGCTGGAATGCATCATGGCAAAATTGTATTAGTGGAATCCCCCAGGGGTCAGTACTGTGGCCACTACTGTTCATTATACTTGTAAATAACATCGAAAGTGGCCTAAGCAGTAAGGTTTTTAAATTTGCAGATGATTTAAGGGTCTTTAAGGCAATAACAGGTCAAATAAGCATATCTCGCTGCAAAAAGACTTAGACGAACCTGTGAAGTGGTCCGAAGAATGACAAATAAAATTAAATTTCGATAAGTGCAAAATCATGCATGTAGGTAAGCAGCATATGAAGGCTCCATACTTGATGGGTGGCCAAGTGCTATCAGTAACTCAACAGGAGAAGTATTTAGGTGTTATTCTAAACACAAAATTGGGGGCATCAGGACAGACCAAGGAAGCCAGGAAGAAGGCACTGAGAATATTTGGGGCAATAAATAGGAATGTATCATACAGAAGTGAGGAAGTCATCAGGAAGCTTTACTGTGCCTATGTCAGGCCACATTTGGAATAATGCATCCAAGCTTGGTCTCCTGCCTATGAAAAATATTGTTGGCTTTTAGAGAGAGTACAAAGAGGGTTACAAAAATGGTTAATGGTATAAGCAACCTGGCATACGAGGAAGGGTTAAAGCTATTGAATATGTTTTCACTTAGATATAGAAGGCTGAGAGTAGATCTCATGGAAGTCTTAAAGTTGTCCATGGTCTAGAGAGGGGATATCTTGGGGAAATGTTTGAATTTAACAGAAATGATACAATTAGAGGTCATAAATTCAAAATTAAAGTTAACCACAGCAGAACAAGGTTAAGGCAGACTTTCTTCATCAACAGGGTAGTAGAACACTGGAACCAGCTGCCAGAAACCATTGTCAGTAGCAGCACATTGAACATCTTTGAAAACAGCATAGACAATCATTATAAGAATAGAGGGCTTGCCTTTTAGTATTACAGGGAGGGCTGATCGACGGATTTGGTGAGCCAATGTCTGAGTGTACAAAGTGCAACCAAGAAGGGCCCTTGTGGCTCATAGTTGGACTAATCTTTTATGTCTTGATGTCTTTATATATATATATATATGCATGTATATATGTACATATATGTATACATGTATATATATATATATATACATATATATATATATATATATATATATATATATATTGTGTGTATATATATATATATATATATATATATATATATATATATATATATATATATATATATATATATATATATATATATATATATATATATATATGTATATATATATATATACAGATATGTACATATATGCAGATACATATATATACATACATATACATATTCATACATATATATATATACATATATATAAATATGTGTATACATATATGTACATTTATACATATATGTACACATATATATATATATATATATATATATATATATATATATATATATATATATATATAGATATGTATATATACGCGCAAAACGTGATATAGCCCACTAAAACATAGTTAATTTTCGCCCGAGAATATGTAAGAAATCAAATATCACGAAACTACCACCGATGGTGCCACCGGTGTCACCCGAAATTATTTCTTTGTCCGAGCAGATTGATCAGATTGCAAATGAGTCTATATGCAGGATAGTGATCGGAACTAGTGGTCGCAACAGGGAACCGGGCATGGATTAGTTCCTTGTCATGCTTGGCGGTGGCGAATTTGCAGCTGGGGCGGTAAAAAATCATCGGGGACCATGAAATGCAACCGAGATTGGACCACTCCGCCTGTAGTGGTGGCGTGTGATCGGACCACTCAGCCTGTAGTGGTGGCGTGTGATCGGACCATTCAGCCTGTAGTGGTGGCGTGTGATCGGACTAATCCACCGGTAATGGTGGCGTGTGATCGGACTAATCCACCGACAATGGTGGCGTGAGTTCGGACCACTCCACCGGTAATGGTGGCGTACAGAGCCGATTGCAGCGCCTCTCCACACTCTGTCTATTCCCGAGGTGTCGAGATCATGATGTGTCGAGGTTTTCAGGATGTTTAATGAAATATGCATGATAGCGTAAGTAAACCAATGTAACCCTACGACAGTACAACGTTGCTGGACTAACCTTTCTAGGTTAAGGCCGGTTGAAGAATATCTGCAAGGCGGATCATTTTCCGAAAGCCACAACTTTTCCGAACACCCCGCGAGGTGTGGTACAGGAATGGATGCCCCCAAAAGGTGAGGTGCAAGAATCGATGTCCCCACGTCAGGCGCAGGAATGGATGTGCAGTGATGGTGCAAGCGGCGAAACCCATGACAAGGGACTCCCCATTGAAAGTTGATTTATGGAACATTTGGCGACAACAAAATGGAGCACGAAATAATTCTGCAAAATCGGCGGCAGTGTATGTGTAGAGGTTCCCATGATTACTCCGATTTCGCCTAATTTCGTTTAGTGTCGCTAGGTAGGCTGTAACCCGTATTCAGTATTAGTTTCTCCAAAACTCTTCCCGCAGAGTGGAGGAGCACTCTTGGAAAAGGCTCCCACGAAGAGAGACGAGGATTTCCATACTGAGGAAGGTGTCTACTGGAAAGACCCGTCAGTTTCCGAGAAGGCTCGCTGCACCGAATGTTCCTAATGAGTTGTTGAGACGTTCCTAGAGTGGTGACCTGCTCAATTGCAGGGAGGGTTCACCAGCTAGGTACATATACTCTTGGAAAACGGTTAGAAAATTATGGATATGACTTCTTCTGAAATGAAACATCCTCGCCAAGAAGTGGAATATCTTGCTCAGAACGAAGACTTCTAGATCCTGCGGGGAGGATGCTCTCACAAGGGACGAGTACTGAAAATGATCCAGCTTCCACTGGATAGGATAGCCATCATTGTGTGCCGCTTGTAGCACGGAAGCCCCTGTGCGTGATTGGCAACAATGCCTAACTGAATAGTAAATACACGCACTGAGAAAGAACGCCCCTTTCTGGAATGGTTAGCCCATTTCCGAGAATAGGAGCGCTCACCGGAAGGTGTGCCCCGCACCTAGGAGCGGAACCCGGCTACCCACTCGGAGCCGCCTCATGTCCGACAGCAGCTGTGCTGACGGCGCGGGCGCTGACGTCAGCCGCCACGTCACCGTGTCCACACGGCGCTCCCACTCTGGACGTGCATAGTCATCACAATCCGCCTGAGCCATGCGACACATAGTCATCACAATCCACCTGAGCCATGCGACACATAGTCATCACAATCCGCCTGAGCCATGCGACACATAGTCATCACAATCCACCTGAGCCATGCGACACATAGTCATCACAATCCACCTGAGCCATGCAACACATAGTCATCACAATCCGCCTGAGCCATGCGACACATAGTCATCACAATCAACCTGAGCCATGCGACACATAGTCATCACAATCCACCTGAGCCATGCGACACATAGTCATCACAATCCGCCTGAGCCATGCGACACATAGTCATCACAATCAACCTGAGCCATGCGACACATAAGTCATCACAATCCACCTGAGCCATGCGACACATAGTCATCACAATCCACCTGAGCCATGCGACACATAGTCATCACACTCCGCCTGAGCCATGCGACACATAGTCATCGTAATCCACCTGAGCCATGCGACACACAGTCATCGAAATCCACCTGAACCATGCGACGCATGGTAATCGTGGCCCACGTGAGCTATACAAGAGATGGTCGCTCTGAAGTGTGCAGCCCAATACTTCACCGATAATTTCCATGCTTGCATGGTACGCGGGCAGAACTTTCAAAGGTGGCAATGCGTGTGCCACGCGCTCTCTCATAGTTACCACCGCGGGCATCAATGGGTTAATGTGCAAACGTTAAGTACAGTCTCAGCTCTCATTATTGGCACGCAGTATTGGCACGCAGTCTCTGCTTGCCTGTCCCTGCGTGTCTGTATCTTTACATATCTACACGCTTGCGTGCCTGCGCATCAATGTGCCTATGTTGGTGTGCCCACAAGTATACGTGTATATGTGCATATGTGTGTATGTGTATACATGCGACTGCAATGGTCTGACTACAGGTCTGTGTGTCTGTGTAGCCATCGATACATCTGTGCATCTGTGCACAGATGGATGGATGTGCTGATACATCTGTGCAGTGTTGATGCGTGTGTGTGTGTGTGTGTGCATTAGGGTGTGTCGCCTGAACGGTTTTTCTTATGCTTAGTGAAATTATCGTGCAGATCACCTAAAAAAACCCTGTGGTCGAAACCAAATCGAAATCAAACAATAAACAAAATTTGCGACAGGCCGATAAAGAAACAAATTTGCCGGGCGCCCGGCGTTGAAGTCTCCAGTGATGGCGCTCCGTTGCGATTGGCATCTAACACCACGCGTCGGCCGCCGTCGGAGCGCCGCCGCGGCGCTGTGACGAAAAAGGCGGTAGTCGGTGATGTGGATGACTTATGAATGGATTCTGGTAATTCAAAAACAGATCAGAGGAGCCGGGATATGTCTGATTGTAAAGATTAAACTTCACCGAAGGACTGATCGCTCCACTTGCCTTTGTCTGTGCTCCACCTTTCACAGTGCTATGAATCATCATTCCAATAAATTGCGTACGCACTAACGACACAAAATAGCTTCGCATGCCATACATCCCTGTTTTATTAGTCAATCCAAGTCTCTTGTTCCTTTTCGTTACTCAAGTTTCAAGGGAAACTGGGATTATCAGCAGTAGGGACAACCTATTAACGACGGCGACACGAGCCGTGCTGATATCTGATATCGATGTGCTGAAATGTGATATCGCGATATCGTGAAAATGTGCTGATATCGATAGCTGCAAATGTGCGATGGCCGACAAAGTGCCACGAATGTAGTTTCCCTTTGTTCAAGACCAGAGAGGACCTCGCCAAATGCAAATCGGCACCGCAGATATCCGTGAAACCACTCGTCGACGCGCCATGGACGAAAGGAGGCGTCTGACCGCCGAGAGAGTCACATCACCACAACCGGGACCTTCTGGAATGGCCCAGCTAGATTCTATTCAAACCAAGATTCCGCCACAGATTCATCATCCCTCACATCTGTACTCAATGAGTCAGAGTATATGGTGAACAGTAACACAGACGAACTGCTAAATACGGCTCTAGCAGGAGATCGGTACGGAATGTCTAATCGTGCGTGTGCTGCGATCATAAACGGTTTCCAAGTGGACATTAGTCGGATCACTTCTGACGATATGGACTGCATAGTGGATAGCAAAAAAGTATGGCGAGAAAGGGATCGGATTAGAAGAGAGGTAGCCCAGAGCCATGAGGATCATGCAGGTCGTGTATCTGGTCTCTACTTCGATGGTAGAAAAGACGACACGCTTATGACAGCCAGTTCAAAGAAGACGGAAGAGCACATTGTGGTTGTATCCGAGCCAGACAGTGCATATTTAGGACATTTTACCCCACAGACTGGGAAAGCGGAGGACATTTTTCAGGACCGGAACGCCGTGGCATATGAGTTTGGTGCGGATGTTTCTGTGCTTGGCTGTGACAGCACGAGAGTTAATACCGGCCAAAAAGGCGGTGTTATCCGTTTATCTGAGCTCGGATAAAAACGCCCCGTCCACTGGTTTGTGTGCCAACTTCATGCAAATGAAATTAATCTTCGTGCAGTATTTAGCCAGTTAGATGGAGTCACAACAGGACCTAAGTCGTTTAGTGGGCTGATTGGCCCGGCTGCTACAGGCGCAGTATAAACCTTGCCAGTTGTCGATTTTGAGCCAATCGATGGCGGAAATGTTTCAGAAATAACGCAGGAGATTCTCAGTGACCTAAGTTCAGGCCAGGCTATTCTGTACAGTCTGGCGCGTAGTATCTCAGATAGAACTGCGAAAATGAAGATCGGTCCACTAAACAACTCCAGGTGGCTGACTCTGGCGGCGCGAATTCTCCGGCTCTACACATCAACCGAACAGCCATCAGATAGTCTGAGAATGCTAGCGGAGTTCATCGTGTGCCACTATACTCCCATGTGGTTCTGCATCAAAAAGAACTGGAAATGTTCTGACGGTCCTGGCAATGCGCTACACAGCGTGCAACTTCTCAAAAGTTTGCGACCTGAGATAACGGCCATGGTGCAGCCGGTAATACAGCGCAACAGCTACTGGTGTCACCCTGAGGCAGTACTGCTAGCAATGGCAGCGGGCCAAGATCAAGCCACACGGGAAAGGGCGGTCACTCAAATCCAGCAGTGTCGCAGAACTCAAGTCGATAGTGATACTGACGAAGTGCGAAAGTTCAAGCTTCCAAAAGTGAATATGGGGGCAAACAGCATCATGGAGCTGATTGATTGGTGTAATGAGGCGATAACCGAGCCGCCCTTGACGCAACAACTGTCCGATGATGACTTACTAGACATCATCGCGAGTCCTCTCGAAGTACCGCCATACCCCGTGCACAGTCAGGCGGTGGAACGGATGGTGAAAGTGGTGACCGAGGCGTCTTTGAAGGTAATTGGTGAAGAGGCCGCCACGGTTACATTGTGGCGAAGTTGAAACACAGGTCGGCAATGCCAGTGCTCAGCAGCAAAAAGGATTTAATGTCGGGTTTTCTGTCGAGCATATAGACAAGTAGTACAGTTATAAAATGATAGTTCGTACAAAAAATGTGACCGCTCGTACAAAAGGTGACGTCGCTGTATGCCCGCCCGTCTCCTTCGGTTGTAGTGGAACGGAGCATGATGCCGATTTCGCCTGGTCTACTTGTCATAACAATAAGATAGCAAGTGTCTCAGAATGATTTAATTGGTCTTCGATGTAAACAGACGAGGAATTTTGAAGATGTTCATGCTTTCAAAAGTGAAAATATTAGCATTATACGCCGATAGATCTACTGATTGAAAATGGAACGAACAAGCGACGTAAAGTGAACCTTTCTTTCACGCGTCAGATATCCAGGCAACTTATTAAGCGACTGGTGCTTATCAAAAGCCTTTTACCCCACTAAACACTTTCATTGAGTTTTATTAATCAGCTTCATCACCAGAATCCATTCATCAGGCATCCACAGGACCGACTACCGCCTTTTTCGTCACAGCGCCGCGGCGGCGCTCCGACGGTGGCCGGACACGTGGTGTTAGATGCCAATCGCAACGGAGCGCCATCACTGGAGACTTCAACGCCGGGCGCCCGGCAAATTTGTTTCTTTATCGGCCTGTCGCATATTTTGTTTATTGTTTGATTTCGATTTGGTTTCGACCAAAGGTTTTTTTAGGTGATCTGCACGATAATTTCACTAAGCAAAGTGCAATTTCCAAAAAAAGGTCCTTCCTGACACACCCTAGTGTGCATGTATGTGTGTGTGCATATGTGTGTGTATATGTGTGTATGTATGCGTGTATGTGTGCATGTGTGTATGTGTGTATGTGTGTGTGTGAATGTGTGTGTATGTGTGTGTGTGTGTGTGTGTGTGTGTGTGTGTGTGTGTGTGTGTGTGTGTGTGTGTGCGTGTGTGTGTGTGTGTGTGTGTATGTGTGTGTGTCAGTGCGACCTTGCCCGCAAGCATCTGTGCGTCTGTGTACCTACGTCTGTATGTCAGTGCGTCCTTGTGTGCAAGCATCTGTGTGCGCATGAGTCGGCCTCAATGTGTGTCCAGATGTGAACTTAATTGAGAAACGCTGCACTTCCTCCAGTGGAGCTGCGCTCACTGATGACGCGCCGGCACGGCTGCCAAGTCTGTTGTCGATAAATGCTGATGGGAGGGGGGGGGGACTGAGCCGCGTACTGTGGTGAAGCGTGCCTGAGTCCTGCTACCGGCTAACAACAAGACATGCAGCGACGGAAACCAACAGGGTGCAGGCCTCCTCCGGAGCAAGTGTACAATGTACGGATAAACTTTTCTGACTATACGCGCCATAGAAAAAGCTCATACTTTGTTAAACATCCTGGTGACTTATGTTTCACCACTTAAAAACATTACCCTACCAGAAATGTTTTGGCTGGAATTCCCCACAACCTCGCATTAAGCTGCCAGTTTCGATGGGCACCACTTTTCGTTCACAACATGAGAAGTTATACGCTTGGTTCACACACAATTGAGTGGTATGGTACATGACGTCATCTGTGACCGATTTGAATGCGTGGGAAACACGATACGCGCGGTATACAGATGCGTGAGTTACATGATACACGAGGTACACACATACGTGAGGTACACGATACACGATACGCACAGATGCGCGAGGTGCACAGATGCGTGAGGTGCACAGATGGGTGAGGAACACAGGTGCGTGAGGTACACAAATGCGTGAGGTACACAGATGGGTGAGGTACACAGATGGGTGAGGAATGCAGATGCATGAGGACACATCTGTGTGTTACTGACAGCTGTTGGAGTCGTTGTCAGCTCCGGTGTCGACTTGTCTTGGACGAGGTGCAGCTGGTCGGCCATCGGCCTGTGGACATGGTGTGGTTGGTCGGCCACCGGGCTGTGGACTTGGTGCGGCTGGTCCGCCATCGGCTTGTGGACATGGTATGGCTGGTTAGCTACGGGCCTGTGGACATGGTGCGGCTGGTTAGTTACGGGCCTGTGGACATGGTGTGGCTGGTTAGCTACGGGCCTGTGGACATGGTGTGGCTGGTCCGCCATCGGCCTGTGGACGAGGTGCAGCTGGTCGGCCACCGGCCTGTAGACATGGTGCGGGTGGTCCGCCATCGGCTTGTGGACATGGTGCGGCTGGTTAGCTACGGGCCTGTGGACGTGGTGTGGCTGGTTAGTTACGGGCCTGTGGACATGGTGCGGCTGGTTAGTTACGGGCCTGTGGACGTGGTGTGGCTGGTTAGTTACGGGCCTGTGGACGTGGTGCGGCTGGTTAGTTACGGGCCTGTGGACGTGGTGTGGCTGGTCCGCCATCGGTCTGTGGACATGGTGTGGCTGATCGGCCACTAGCCTGGTGACGTGGTGCGGCTGGTTAGCTACGGCCCTGTGGACATGGTGCGGCTGGTTAGCTACGGGCCTGTGGACATGGTGCGGCTGGTTAGTTACGGGCCTGTGGACATGGTGCGGCTGGTTAGCTACGGGCCTGTGGACATGGTGCGGCTGGTTAGTTACGGGCCTGTGGACTTGGTGCGGCTGGTTAGTTACGGGCCTGTGGACATGGTGCGGCTGGTCCGCTATCGGCCTGTGGACATGGTGCGGCTGGTTAGTTACGGGCCTGTGGACATGGTGTGGCTGGTTAGCTACGGGCCTGTGGACATGGTGTGGCTGGTCCGCCATCGGCCTGTGGACGAGGTGCAGCTGGTCGGCCACCGGCCTGTAGACATGGTGCGGGTGGTCCGCCATCGGCTTGTGGACATGGTGCGGCTGGTTAGCTACGGGCCTGTGGACGTGGTGTGGCTGGTTAGTTACGGGCCTGTGGACGTGGTGCGGCTGGTTAGTTACGGGCCTGTGGACGTGGTGTGGCTGGTCCGCCATCGGTCTGTGGACATGGTGTGGCTGATCGGCCACTAGCCTGGTGACGTGGTGCGGCTGGTTAGCTACGGGCCTGTGGACATGGTGCGGCTGGTTAGCTACGGGCCCTGTGGACATGGTGCGGCTGGTTAGCTACGGGCCTGTGGACATGGTGCGGCTGGTTAGTTACGGGCCTGTGGACATGGTGCGGCTGGTTAGCTACGGGCCTGTGGACATGGTGCGGCTGGTTAGCTACGGGCCTGTGGACTTGGTGCGGCTGGTTAGTTACGGGCCTGTGGACATGGTGCGGCTGGTCCGCTATCGGCCTGTGGACATGGTGCGACTGGTTAGTTACGGGCCTGTGGACATGGTGCGGCTGGTTAGTTACGGGCCTGTGGACATGGTGCGGCTGGTTAGTTACGGGCCTGTGGACATGGTGCGGCTGGTCCGCTATCGGCCTGTGGACATGGTGCGGCTGGTTAGTTACGGGCCTGTGGACATGGTGCGGCTGGTTAGTTACGGGCCTGTGGACATGGTGCGGCTGGTTAGCTACGGGCCTGTGGACGAGGTGCAGCTGGTCGGCCATCGGTCTGTGGACATGGTGTGGCTGATCGGCCACTAGCCTGGTGACGTGGTGCGGCTGGTTAGCTACGGCCCTGTGGACATGGTGCGGCTGGTTAGCTACGGGCCTGTGGACATGGTGCGGCTGGTTAGTTACGGGCCTGTGGACATGGTGCGGCTGGTTAGCTACGGGCCTGTGGACATGGTGCGGCTGGTTAGCTACGGGCCTGTGGACTTGGTGCGGCTGGTTAGTTACGGGCCTGTGGACATGGTGCGGCTGGTCCGCTATCGGCCTGTGGACATGGTGCGGCTGGTTAGCTACGGCCCTGTGGACATGGTGCGGCTGGTTAGTTACGGGCCTGTGGACATGGTGCGGCTGGTTAGTTACGGGCCTGTGGACATGGTGCGGCTGGTTAGCTACGGGCCTGTGGACATGGTGCGGCTGGTTAGTTACGGGCCTGTGGACATGGTGCGGCTGGTTAGTTACGGGCCTGTGGACATGGTGCGGCTGGTTAGCTACGGGCCTGTGGACATGGTGCGGCTGGTTAGCTACGGGCCTGTGGACATGGTGCGGCTGGTTAGCTACGGGCCTGTGGACATGGTGCGGCTGGTTAGCTACGGGCCTGTGGACATGGTGCGGCTGGTTAGCTACGGGCCTGTGGACATGGTGCGGCTGGTTAGTTACGGGCCTGTGGACATGGTGCGGCTGGGCTAGGCCTGTGGACATGGTGCGGCTGGTTAGCTACGGGCCTGTGGACATGGTGCGGCTGGTTAGCTACGGGCCTGTGGACATGGTGCGGCTGGTTAGCTACGGGCCTGTGGACATGGTGCGGCTGGTTAGCTACGGGCCTGTGGACATGGTGCGGCTGGTTAGCTACGGGCCTGTGGACATGGTGCGGCTGGTTAGTTACGGGCCTGTGGACATGGTGCGGCTGGTTAGCTACGGGCCTGTGGACATGGTGCGGCTGGTTAGCTACGGGCCTGTGGACATGGTGCGGCTGGTTAGCTACGGGCCTGTGGACATGGTGCGGCTGGTTAGTTACGGGCCTGTGGACATGGTGCGGCTGGTTAGTTACGGGCCTGTGGACATGGTGCGGCTGGTTAGCTACGGGCCTGTGGACATGGTGCGGCTGGTTAGTTACGGGCCTGTGGACATGGTGCGGCTGGTTCCGCTATCGGCCTGTGGACATGGTGCGGCTGGTTAGTTACGGGCCTGTGGACATGGTGCGGCTGGTTAGTTACGGGCCTGTGGACATGGTGCGGCTGGTTAGTTACGGGCCTGTGGACATGGTGCGGCTGGTTAGTTACGGGCCTGTGGACATGGTGCGGCTGGTTAGTTACGGGCCTGTGGACATGGTGCGGCTGGTTAGTTACGGGCCTGTGGACATGGTGCGGCTGGTTAGCTACGGGCCTGTGGACATGGTGCGGCTGGTTGTTACGGGCCTGTGGACATGGTGCGGCTTTGTGGACATGGTGCGGCTGGTTAGCTACGGGCCTGTGGACATGGTGCGGCTGGTTAGTTACGGGCCTGTGGACATGGTGCGGCTGGTTAGTTACGGGCCTGTGGACATGGTGCGGCTGGTTAGTTACGGGCCTGTGGACATGGTGTGGCTGGTTAGCTACGGCCCTGTGGACATGGTGCGGCTGGTTAGCTACGGCCCTGTGGACATGGTGCGGCTGGTTAGCTACGGGCCTGTGGACATGGTGTGGCTGGTTAGTTACGGGCCTGTGGACATGGTGCGGCTGGTTAGCTACGGGCCTGTGGACTTGGTGTGGCTGGTCGGCCACCGGTCTGTGGACTTGGTGCGGCTGGTCCGCCATCGGCCTGTGGACATGGTATGGCTGGTTAGCTACGGGCCTGTGGACATGGTGCGGCTGGTTAGCTACGGGCCTGTGGACTTGGTGTGGCTGGTCGGCCACCGGTCTGTGGACTTGGTGCGGCTGGTCCGCCATCGGCCTGTGGACATGGTATGGCTGGTTAGTTACGG
This sequence comes from Imbricaverruca yamaguchii, assembly GCA_034440575.1. NCBI lineage: Eukaryota > Metazoa > Arthropoda > Thecostraca > Neoverrucidae > Imbricaverruca > Imbricaverruca yamaguchii. The sequence goes on from JAOTOL010001635.1 coordinate 2,119,926, forward strand.
GCCTGGGGACATGGTGTGGCTGGTCGGGGGTCAGAGGTCGGTTAGGGAGGCCGGAAGTGTAGCCGCAGATGTCAGGCCGGGGAAGCCGTGTCGTCGGAGGCTGAGATAGTAGCGCGGGTCAGGGCGACAGCGCGACCCCGGCTCTCTCGGCTCTGGGTACCGCAGAGGCAGAGGCGTACCGACACCTTGTAGCCACCGCATCCTGTACCGACTCACCTGTCTCACACGGACACAGAGCAGCCGCCACATCCTGTCCAGACCCGCCTCCCTCACACCGACAGATAACAGCCACCACATCCTGTCCCGACTCACCTGTCTCACACGGACACAGAGTGGCCGGCACATCTTGTCTCGATGTGTCTCCCTCACACCGCCGCATAGCAGCCAATCCATCCTGTTCTGCCTCACCTGTCTTACATCGTCACAGAGCAGCCGCCACATTCTGTCCCGATCCCTCACACGGACACAGAACAGCCGTCACATCCTGTCCCGATCCCTCACACGGACACAGAACAGCCGCCACATCCTGTCCCGACTCACCTGTCTCACACGGACACAGAACAGCCGCCACATCCTGTCCAGACCCCTCACACCGATACGCAGCAGCCGCCACATCTTGTTCCGACCGGCCCACTCACTACCCCCGCACGCCACAGCCGCCCGCGATACCCACATCGCCAACACGTGACGTCACCATCGAGTGGCGCAGCTTCTGGAACGCTGCCATTCGGGGCGTACGAGCGGGCTTCGGTGTAACAATTACGCCGGCTGAGGCTGCATGGTCGCTGTAGCGAGACGCGAGTAGCGGCCGACGTCTCCCACGTCAGCGCCGCTCCGGGTCCGGCGCGGCCCGAGCCGCCAAATATTTTCCGCGCCGCCGCGTCGCGTCCGCCACGGCCCGCCCGAGTCGCCAGATGTGCCGACACGCTACCTTCTGCTGTCCAAATCAAGTCTCCGAAACTGTGTGACGTCACACCTGACGGACGACTGGCCGCGCTGGCTCCACGGCCAGAGCTCCGGACCGTCGTGCGGTCGTCCGAACCACTGCCAACGGCGATTCTTCTCCCACGTCCCGTCGGGATGTGTGTCATGTATCGCTTCGTAGAGCCAGACCTGCAGGAGTGCAACAAATCCTCGGTTGGAACACATGTCAAGCTGGTGCATAAATGCTTTAGCACGCGCACCAGAGGGAAGGGACAGAGCGCGCCCATCACTCTTGCTTCTCTATGATATCTCACGAACGGGCAGGGATTTTCTACTGGAATATCGTCGGTTTGGTGCAAATTGATGCGTACATCGCATGAAAAAAAATCTTTAGGAAATCTGCTGATAAATGTACAAGGTGAGGAGGTGCAAACTTGACCGACGGATCCTCCGCCCGCTGGCCGCCGTAATGGTTACAGCGGCGTGACGATCCGGCATATCGGCCGACCCCATTTGCGTCTTTTGTCTCGGTAGTTAGCGAGATCTAGTGGGATGGTATCCGCCCTCCGCCCCCGGCTCTGGTTGTGTGAGAGGCCCTCCTGTGTGCATGTTAATACTCCCAGGTGATCATGCTGGGAGTTGGTCACGTGTTCGTTGAGCTGTGACTGTGGTGATGACATAACGTTGTTGTTGTTGTTGTTGTTAGTATTATTGTTGTTCTTGTTGTTGAGGTACACCGGCCTGCCATCGTGTGGGTGTTGTCGGCTGTTTGACACGGCGTTGTTGTTGTGGTTGAATTTCACAAATCTGCGACCGTGTCGACTGTTTGGTACCACGTTACTTTTGCAACACCCTTATGTCAGATTTCGTGGTAAACACGGGAACGGACCGCGTCACGAAAGGCTCACTTAAAAAACCTGAAGCAAACATGGTACTGTCTGGTCTAACAACGGAGCCCTCATAACGCTTTCAGTTATGAGTATCTTACGGAATATTGCAAGATTACATTCAGTTGGCGGGGTATAGACATTGAATTCAAGTTATGTCACGTCATTCCCTTGAACATTTTGATATTTAGTGGCATTTACCTTATATCACCGATTCTTTGCGATCTTTGTGCTTCAACAAATTTAAATAATGTGCCTCTAGAATGATGGCATATATTCATGAAAACGCAATGATGAAAGTCTTGACGACCCATGTTACGTGTGATCAGCAGAGGTCAGCTGGAATCAATGGAGACCAACTAGGGTCCAACTTGTGTTTGTCTCTTTCCAATCGCATCGGAATATTTAGCCATGTCAGGTCCACCATAGCCCACCAAGTCGGTTAGTTATTGGTGTTTAGGGCACACCTATCCTGGCAGGATAGTCTGTATGATAGCAGGCGACATAACATGGCAAGATAGCAGACGACATAACGCGGCAGAATAGCAGACGACATAACACGACGGGATAGCACGACGGACAGCCCATCAAAAGTCGACTGACTGATTAAGAGCTGATAATCTGCAGATACTTGGTTTCACCTTGTGTGACGCAGTGAGTACCAGAATGGTATTATGTCGTGCGATGAGGCGTTGTTCCTTCTTTTACTTCCGACACGCCATGAATTATTGTCCTTGATCAAACAAATCGGTTTCGGATGACGACGTTGCATGGTCTCAGACTCGAGCTATTCACATACGGATGAAATGGCACAGGAGCGCTGGTTCCTTGTTCTGGTCGTGATCAAATACTTATCGGGTAAGGCTTGGTGGCAAGCACCCCATCAAACAGGTGCACATTGATGCTAGCCATGGTGTTGAAATGGTCAACACGCTGCGCTATTCACTGGCCAGCTGTTTTGCATCCACCGGAAGGGTCTCCAAGTGCCCCTAGATAGATCAGGGGGACGGGCGTAACACAGTGGAATGAGCTTTCAGACGCGTTGCAAGGTGATAGAGCGAATTGGATTGAACGTGTGTGTCTCTCATTTTGTGGGTCACTTTCCGGCTGTGAATGAATGACAATCAGCTGTTACAGTCGTGATCAGTGTGGAAATAGATGTTTATGTTGCTCTGCATACGCGTTTGTAGGTCATATGCATCTTATATTCGCATGCAGGTCAAACATGCTTTATCATACTTTAAATAATTGTTGCCACCTCACGCTCCTATCGCGGCAGAAGCTCTTCAGTGACCTTTGACAGATGAACCGAGGATTTTGCCATAGTAACTAAATGTTCCGCGGGCAGTGTCACCCTGTCCCCGTTGCACCGTTCCGCAGGCAGTGACACCCTGTCCCCGTTGCACCGTTCCGCAGGCGGTGTGCCTGTGCCCAGGCGGGCCCCGCCAGCCAGATGTATGGGCTGACCTTGACCCTGTTTGACGGCGAGTGGGGTGGCGTGGCGAGTCGCTCCGGTACTGGATTGTGAGCTGGCTCTCCGCTCTGCGTGCCCGGCTGTCGACTATCAAACGGGCCGGGCTGGTGGGGTGGTGTGCCGGGCTGGTGGGGTAGTGTGCCGGGCTGGTGGGGTAGTGTGCCGGGTTGGTGGGGTGGTGTGCCGGGCTGGTGTGGTGGTGTGCCGGGTTGGTGGGGTAGTGTGCCGGGCTGGTGGGGTAGTGTGCCGGGTTGGTGGGGTGGTGTGCCGGGCTGGTGGGGCGGTGTGCCGGGCTGGTGGGGTGGTGTGCCGGGCTGGTGGGGTGGTGTGCCGGGCTGGTGGGGTGGTGTGCCGGGCTGGTGGGGTGGTGTGCCGGGCTGGTGGGGTGGTGTGCCGGGCTGGTGGGGCGGTGTGCCGGGCTGGTGGGGTGGTGTGCCGGGCTGGTGGGGTAGTGTGTCGGGCTGGTGTGGTAGTGTGCCGGGCTGGTGGGGTGGTGTGCCGGGCTGGTGGGGTGGTGTGCCGTTGGCTGGGGTGGTGTGTCGGGTCGGTGGGGCAGTGTACATACCGGGTCGGTGTAAAAGTCTGCCGTTGGCTGGGGTTGTGTGCCGGGTCGGTGGGGCAGTGTACCGGGTCGGTGTAGAAGTCTGCCGTTGGCTGGGGTGGTGTGTCGGGTCGGTGGGTCAGTGTACCTGGCCGGTGTAGAAGTCTGCCGATGGCTGTGGTGGTGTGTCGGGTCGGTGGGGCAGTGTACCTGGCCGGTGTAGAAGTCTGCCGTTGGCTGGGGTGGTGTGTCGGGTCGGTGGGGCAGTGTACCTGGCCGGTGTAGAAGTCTGCCGTTGGCTGGGCTGGCGCTCGTCGCCGCCGCCACGGGCAGGACCAGGGCCGCGTGTCCGGTTCGCGTGCTGATGGCGCCGCCGCCCAGACCAGCCTGCCGGCGCGCGACTTATATGGCAGCCGGCGCTGGCCGCCGCACTGCGCAGCGGCAATAGTGACGCACCACCGCGCAACGCTCGTCAAGCGCGCCTCGGGCCCGGCGTGGTCCTGCTGCCGTACTGCCGCTGTACTGGCGCAGTACTGCCGCCGTACTGCCGCGGTACTGGCGCAGTACTGCCGCGGTACTGCCGAGGTACTGCCGCGGTACTGGCGCAGTACTGCCGCGGTACTGCCGCGGTACTGGCGCAGTACTGTCGAGGTACGGCCGCGGTACTGCCGAGGTACTGCCGCTGTACTGGCGCAGTACTGCCGCGGTACTGCCGCGGTACTGCCGAGGTACTGCCGAGGTACTGTCGCGGTACTGCCGAGGTACTGCCGCGGTACTGGCGCAGTACTGCCGCGGTACTGCCGAGGTACTGCCGCGGTACTGGCGCAGTACTGCCGCGGTACTGCCGCGGTACTGGCGCAGTACTGTCGAGGTACGGCCGCGGTACTGCCGAGGTACTGCCGCTGTACTGGCGCAGTACTGCCGCGGTACTGTCGAGGTACTGCCGCGGTACTGGCGCAGTACTGTCGAGGTACGGCCGCGGTACTGCCGAGGTACTGCCGCTGTACTGGCGCAGTACTGCCGCGGTACTGCCGCGGTACTGCCGAGGTACTGCCGAGGTACTGTCGCGGTACTGCCGAGGTACTGCCGCGGTACTGCCGAGGTACTGCCGCGGTACTGGCGCAGTACTGCCGCGGTACTGTCGAGGTACTGCCGCGGTACTGCCGAGGTACTGTCGCGGTACTGCCGAGGTACTGCCGAGGTACGGCCGCGGTACTGCCGCGGTACTGCCGCGGTACTGCTGCCGTACTGCCGCGGTACTGCTGCCGTACTGCCGTTGTACTGGCGCAGTACTGCCGCGGTACTGCCGAGGTACTGTCGCGGTACTGTCGCGGTACTGCCGCGGTACTGCCGCGGTACTGTCGAGGTACGGCCGTGGTACTGCCGCGGTACTGCCGCGGTTCTGCCGCGGTGCTGCCGCGATACTGTCGAGGTACGGCCGCAGTACTGCCGCGGTACGGCCGCGGTACTGCCGCTGTACTGGCGCAGTACTGCCGCGGTACTGCCGAGGTATTGCCGCGGTACTGCCGCTGTACTGGCGCAGTACTGCCGCGGTACTGCCGAGGTACTGCCGAGGTACTGCCGCGGTACTGTCGAGGTACGGCCGCGGTACTGCCGCGGTACTGCCGAGGTACTGCCGCTGTACTGGCGCAGTACTGCCGAGGTACTGCCGCGGTACGGCCGCGGTACTGCCGCGGTACTGTCGAGGTACTGCCGCGGTCATGCCGCGGTACTGTCGAGGTACTGCCGCTGTACTGGCGCAGTACTGCCGCGGTACTGCCGCGGTACTGCCGAGGTACTGCCGAGGTACTGTCGAGGTACTGTCGAGGTACTGCCGCTGTACTGGCGCAGTACTGCCGCGGTACTGCCGCGGTACTGCCGAGGTACTGCCGAGGTACTGTCGAGGTACTGTCGAGGTACTGGCGCAGTACTGCCGCGGTACTGCCGCGGTACTGTCGAGGTACGGCCGCGGTACTGCCGAGGTACTACCGCGGTACTGCCGAGGTACTGCCGCGATACCGGCGCGGCACTGCGAGGTCAGCTCGCGGCCCGTCACCTTCAGCTGGCGATGTCCTCGTCTCGGTACAGCGCTGGGCGAGCGCGTCTCTCTCCCTCTCTCCCTCTCTCCCCCCCCCCCTTTTCGGGGGGGGGAGAGAGGGAGAGATTCCTCCTTTTCGATATTTTCCTCCTTTTCGAGCATGCCTGCCACGATGTCGACAGCCGACCACCTCGTCGCACGTCACGTGACGTGATGTCATATAGCGTCACGATTTCCGGTGCCGGCTGGGACACATGTTTCAATGTTTCAAGCATTCGCCCTGACTGGTGTGCGTGCACTGTGCGCAAGTCAGGCGAAGTGTGTCTCATCGCGCGCAACTGCGACGCTCGTCGGCCGCCGCTGAGCATGGGCGGGATCGGAGTGATACGTGAACGCCTGCCAGTGGCCAGAGCCAACGTGTTCCGCCACACTTGTTACCAGGCTGAGCTTAGTGATTCATGTGATGTCGCGCTGACTTGACGAGGCTTTACGTAACATGGCATACGTGTCACGGCTGACGAAACCGGACACTCGCTCTCAACTCGCTGGGATCTGGGAGCAGGCTAAGAAGTATCCGACAGCTAAGACAAACCTGGTCTCGGTGCCCCTGGGCATGGCGATTGTCTCCTGCCTTTGTCGCATGCTCGAGCGGCCAGAGCTGACCTCCTCCGTCGCCAGTGCCGCGGGCCAAGGCGGACCGGACCGGCCACGTACGCGGCACGTGGTGCGGTGGCACGTGAGAGCGCCAGGGTCGCGCTGACCTTGTGAGCGTGTCTCCGACCCCGACAGTGGGTGCTGACCGGGCGAGAGTGATGCGCGTGCGTCGGCGGGAGAGAGCGCCGGTCCGCGGCCGACCGGCAGAAGACGTGTTCGTCGTCGGCGGAGAAGTGGCGCCAGGTTAGGCGATGTGTGGAGTGTCTGTGATCAGTGTAGGGGTGGAACCTCAGGCCTCATTTTTGGTGATACGGGGCGGGTCTAGGGTCAGTGTGGGAGTGGAATATCAGGCGTCAGGTTCGGTGATATTTGGTGGATCTGGGATCAGTGTAAGAGTGGGGCACAGGTGTCAGACTCTGTAGTATGTGAAAGGTCTGGAATCAGTGAAGAAGCTGGGCCACAGTAGGTATGTGGCAGGTGGAAGCTGGGCCACAGTAGGTATGTGACAGGTGGAAGTGGGTCCACAGTTGGTATGTGACAGGTGGAAGCGGGTCCACAGTTGGTATGTGACAGGTGGAAGCGGGTCCACAGTTGGTATGTGACAGGTGGAAGCGGGTCCACAGTTGGTATGTGGCAGGTGGGATCGTGTCCACAGTTGGTATCTGGCAGGTGGAAGCGGCGTCACAGTTAGTATGTGGCAGGTGGGGTCAGCGATGTCATGGGAGTGGTATGTGGCAGGTGGAAGCGGGTCCACAGTTGGTATGTGACAGGTGGAAGCGGGTCCACAGTTGGTATGTGGCAGGTGGAAGCGGGTCCACAGTTGGTATGTGACAGGTGGAAGCGGGTCCACAGTTGGTATGTGGCTGGTAGGATCGGGTCCACAGTTGGTATCTGGCAGGTGGAAGCGGCGTCACAGTTAGTATGTGGCAGGTGGGAGCGATGTCATGGATGGTATGTGGCAGGTGGAAGCGGGTCCACAGTAGGTATGTGACAGGTGGAAGCGGGTCCACAGTTGGTATGTGACAGGTGGAAGCGGGTCCACAGTTGGTATGTGGCTGGTAGGATCGGGTCCACAGTTGGTATCTGGCAGGTGGAAGCGGCGTCACAGTTAGTATGTGGCAAGTGGAAGCGATGTCATGGATAGTATGTGACAGGTGGCAGCAGGGCAACGATTGGTATGTGGCAAGTGGCAGCAGGGCCACAATTGGTATGTGGCAGGTGGCAGCAAGCCCACAATTGGCATGTGGCAGGTGGAAGCAGGGCCACAATTGGTATGTGGCAGGTAGAAGCAGGGCCACAATTGGGAAGTGGCAGGTGGCAACAGGGCCACAATTGGTATGTGGCAGGTGGCAGCAGGGCCACAATTGGTATGTGGCAGGTGGCAGCAGGGCCACAATTGGTATGTGGCAGGTGGCAGCAGGGCCACAATTGGTATGTAATAGAGGCTGGAAATATGTCGTAAGTAGCGCTGGCGATACAGTGGACGATAGCGCCAAACCAACCGCTCCCGATGCTATCACCAGGCAAGGTCAGTCTGCCAGCTATCACTTCCTGCCTTTGGTTGAATGCAGCAGACCACGGCCAGTGGCGACGAGCACTACTGCAGCAGCCGTAACAGGTGCACCTGCAAGCTCTACTGTAGTAGGTACATCTGCAGTAAGTGGTACTGTGATAGAGACTTCACCGACACACACTACTGTGACGGACGTTGCTGTCGCGGACACTATTACAACCGCTGCCGCTGTGGCAGATAATCTTGCAGTGCTGCAGACACGGCAGTAATGGGCCCCATTACAGTGGATATCAACGTGGCGGAAATTACTGTGGCGGACACTATTGCAACTGCAACCGCTGTAGCAGATACTCTTGCAGTGCTGCAGATACTGCAACAACAAGCACTGCGGCAGCGAACATTACTGTGCTGGACAGTATTGCGATTGCTACCGATGTGATATATTTTCTTGCAGTGCTGCAGATGCTACAACAATGAGCATTAAGCGGACATTGCTGCGGCAGACATCGCTATGACAAACACTGACAGTTTGCAGCGATAGGCACTGTGTCAGCATAGCGACAGACAAGCGTTGTAGCGACAGACGATGTCAGTGCAGTTACGACGCATCCTGTCACTGTGTCAGCATAGCGACAGATGAGCGGTGTAGCGACGGACGATGTCAGTGCAGTGACTACGCATCCTGTCACTATGGTGACGGCTGAAAAAATGACCAGTGTATCTTGATCGCACACATGGCCTCAGCATATCGCTGGCAGCAAAAAAAAAAACACGCTAATGCTAGGTACATACCGGTCTTGCGTGCAGTTGGTAAGAACCGCTAGCGCTGAAGGATGCATGCACACTTTTTCATTTCAACTTCCGCGCTCACCAACAGTATTCATTATGCTGAACACGGTCAGTGAAGTGAATATAGTCAAAGTAGTTTCCTATTTTGTTTTGTACTTTGAAAGTATGAGATCATTGTTTGAGAACTTCCGAGAGAACGCGTTTTTACTCCTGAAGGATGCATTTGGTGAAAGTTGCTAGCGCTCAAATAAGAAGAACGGCAAAAGTCGGAAACATAAGCGCACAATTGTAAGTGTATCCATGTGCATGTTGCCATTGATGAGTCTATCTATCCTCTCCGATCATTACATCGGACGTACGCTTGCGAGGAACCGACGAGCACAGAAGTAACCACGCCTGTCACCCGAATAGCTCCACCGCTCACCGTATCCCCACCTGTCTCGTCACCGAACCGAGTATCAACAGACCGGCGGTGCAGGTGTGACGTCACCGCCGCATTAGCCCGGCCCGCTAACGATGGCCGCCCGCCGAGGCAAATCCCGCCATCAGTATGCATGCAGGCACGCGCGATCGGGTGCAGCGGGGACGTCGGCACGGCGCCGACGCGCCGCAGTCCGGCCGCCTGCCGACGTTTCACAACCGTCGCCACGCCCGTCGGCGGCGCGCGCCTACCGCTTTTCGACGGGCGGCCGCGCGGGCGGCGTTGTTCCATCGCACCGCCCCGTCCAGGACGCATGGCGCGTGCATGGCGCGAGCGTGGCGCGTGCATGGCGCGTGCATGGCGCGTGCATGGCGCGTGCATGGCGCGAGCATGTCGCGAGCGTGGCGGTGACGGTCCAAGCTGCTGCCGGGCACCGCCGCGCATGGCTGACGTTTCAGCGGCCGTTGGTGGTGACCGCACGACGGCCGGATTTGCCCGGTGTCGCTGTGACTGTGGCTGTGGCTGTGACAGTGACTGTGACTGTGGCTGTGACTGTGACTGTGACTGTGGCTGCGGCTGCGGCTGTGGCTGTGACTGTGACTGTAACTGTGACTGTAATTGTGCCTGTGACTGTGACTGTGACTGTGACTGTGGCTGTGACTGTGGCTAGAACTGTACCTGTGACTGTGGCTATGACTCTGGTTGTAGCATAGCCATGGACTTCAGCCTGCTCTGATCGTGTCCGGAAGTGCCACGTCATCAGGGTCAGCGGAAGTCAGGGTCTGCAGCCCTCAGCGGCCTTCCCGGGTCAGCGGGGTCACTGGGTCACCAGGCCCCGTAGGCTGCCGATGGCAGCGTCGTGCAGATTTTATGGGTTGTTAGGCCCGGGCCCCTCTCCTTGGCTACGCCTCCGCTATATATCGATTTCATTTAATCGAAGCAGGAAAGTTTGCCAAACAATGGATAACATTCTGCCTTAATTGTATACAGACACGTACACTTCGCTGCCCTGCTGGCTTGCGATTCAAATTCTCATTTCATAATAGACCGGCTAGCATTGTCCCAATGCTCGCACAGCACGACATCTAACCTTCCCATTCACTAACAGTAAATCCAATCGGTCACTGGGGCCATTCTTCGCTTATTTGGCCGTCTCCCTCTCTCTCTCCCTCTCTCTCTCTCTCTCTCCCTATCTCTCTCTCTCTCTCTCTCTCTCTCTCTCTCTCTCTTTCTCTCTCTCTTTCCTATCTCTCTCCTATCTCTCTCCTATCTCTCTCGTATGTATCTTTCCTATCTCTCTCATATCTCTCTCCTATCTCTCTCTCCTATCTATCTCTCTATCTCTCTCTCTCTCTCTCTCTCTCTCCCTCTGTCAGACTCTCTTTCCCTGTCTTCGTTCCTGCCTCCATCTATTTATAGCATACTGTGTCCTGGTCCAGCCATGATTACCACCTCACGAGCAGGCCATTATGGCATGAGTTTCACTACCAGACGGCACCTAAATGCCGACGCCTACCACCGTCGCGTGTGCCATCCATCTACTTTAAAGTTGCAACGATCGCCTGCGGCAGTTGCAGGAGGAAACGCTTCTCCAGTACAAAACATGTTGTGCGAGAAACAGTCCAAAAAGATGCATCAATAGCCTTGTTACGATTCTGCCTTTTGTTGCTCAAGCACGACAAAGCAACTGCCATGCTTCCCTCGCTGGCATCCTTCGTATTTATTGGTCTTCAAATCCTATGGGACAGCCATAATTTCCATGACAGGGTGAATCGTGCACATTTTCTGACGAGGTGGCTGTGCTTCAGTTGAGAACCGGGGAAATTTGTATGACAAAACTGATATTGTCACTGCTAGCGTGAGCAAAATGACCCGTATAAGAATCCCCTGCTCACGCTACTGCATGAACTGGGCGCAAATTGATTGCCTCTGGTTGTGTTGATTCCACAAAACTGCAATGTACGATTTGTGATGAATGCTTTTATCACCCGTCATTTCCCACCTGGCTTTGGCTGTGCTAAGTCCAACAAAATGACCATCTACTCGACCCAATTGCACGTTACCACCCGGCTACCTATCGGCTCTGGTAATGCGTCACCACTCGGCCACCTATCGGACCTGGTAATGCGTTGTCACCCGGCCACTTATCGTACCTGGTAATGCGTCACCACTCGGCCACCTATCGGACCTGGCAAGACGTTACCACTCGGCCACCTATCGGACCTGGCAAGACGTTACCACTCGGTCACCTATCGGACCTGGTAATGCGTTACCACTCGGCATCATATCGGATCTAATAATGCGTTACCACTGGACTACCTACCGGACCTGGTAATGCGTTACCACCTGGCCACCGGTCAGTTGACGTGCTGAGATACCGGCACGTACGCCGTCCATTCGCGTCTAGCTGACGCTACGGTCACAGCTGAAGGTCACCGGCGCCTCAGTAGGTCACTGAAGCGCCTGAGGGTTTCCTCTGCCTCCCGATCCTTCTCTCTCTCTCTCTCTCTCTCTCTCTCTCTCTCTCTCTCTCTATCTCTCTCTCTGTCTCTCTCTCTTTCTCTCTCTCCCCGCTCTCCCCTCGCTCGCTCCCCTTCCTCTACACCATCTCACTCATACCACCAACCTCGTCGTGTGTCAGCTGTGGGTGCTGTACCACTGATGCCGTGTGTGCTGTACTACTGATACCGTGTGTGGTGTACTACTGGTGCCGTGTGTGGTGTACCACTGGTGCCGAGGGTGCTGTACCACTGGTGCCGTGTGTGGTGTACCACTGGTGCCGAGGGTGGTGTACCACTGATACCGTGTGTGGTGTACCACTGGTGCCGTGTGTGGTGTACCACTGCTGCCGTGTGTGGTGTACCACTGATACCGTGTGTGCTGTACTACTGATGCCGTGTGTGGTGTACTACTGGTGCCTCTCTCTCTCTCTCTCTCTCATTCTCTCTTTTTCTCTCGCAATGACTACAGCGGCGCGGTGACATCGAGTCGACTGCGGACGGTACTGGTGCTGGAAGCTGCAGTGGCTGACGATTACCATCGACTGGTGCCGCGTGCCGTCGGCGCCGTCGACGGCACGCGGCACGACAGGAATGCAGCCTGTCGAGGGAGCTGGTTTCAGCGGCGTGTGACTGATGGAAAGGCCGATCTGCAGTGCCTTCGCACGGTGAAGGCTGCAGTCGCAAGCTGCGCCGATTCAAGGCGGAGCGCTCAGCGTGGCCTCACCTCGCTGCGGGGTTTTTGCTGAAGGTAGATTTTGTGCCGTGTTGATGGGCTGCCGTGACTCATGCTTTGGAGCCGCACCCGCGGAACGCAGATGTTCTCCCGTTTATATTGGTGTTAATAGGCACATACGTGTACTATGTGGGTGCTGCTCCACCCTCTCCCAGGAACAGCTCCGTAAATTTCGGCACGTCATGCTGCCGTGGCGGGTAGTCATAGACGTAAGCCGTAGCGAATCAGAGGCGCTGGAGTTCATGCAAACCTCAGCCACTCCCCGTGTGGACGGTGCATGTAGGGAATTGAAATGGAAGCTGACTGTCGTCCCACTGTTTCACACGTTCCCACGCTCTCGGGTGGGTTGCGTTCAGCTGTGCCCGTTAGTGGCGCGGCGGCGGACACCCGTCACAGTGAGACAGCGGCGGGCCGGGCTACGCTGGTGTACACTGGCCACCGGCCGCTGACGAGACGGTGACTCGGGCCTGGCACGCGGCCCGGCCCACCACCCCACCATGCCGTGACTCCGCCCACGTGTGACGAAACGCGGCGCCGCGTGCGCCGCCGCTCTGATTGCGAGAACGGCCGGCTGATGCACGCGCGGCGCCGTCGGGCCGAGGCTCAGGTCCGACGGCGCCACACTGGTCGGCCGAGACGGGGCGACTCGACTGCACGCCACGCGTCGGCTCTCCGGCGGCGGCTCGTCGCCACCTCGGCTCGGCTCGCCTCGGCGGCCGGAAGTCGGCCGGTTCCGGTGCGCTCGGCGACCCGCGCGGTTGTCGGGTCGCCGCATGAGAGTCGCGTGATTGAGCGGATTCCCAGCGTGTTTTCACCGCACGGAGCGCGTCGGCCGGCCGGCGGGAGGCGCAGGAGAAAGTCGGGGTGACGGCGTGGCGGCACGACGTCTCGCGATGGCGAGTGCCGCGCCCGCCGCTGACGCAGTCGCCGTGTCGCATGACGTCATATGTTGTCTCGGGACGATAAGGGTGCGTTGGACGGCTGGTGACCTGCTGGTCACCCGCAGCCGGCCCTCCGACGAGCCCTCCGACCGGTCCTCCGACCGGCCCTCCAACCGACCTTCCAACCGGCCCTCCGACCGGCCCTCCAACCGGCCCTCCGACCGGCCCTCCGACCAGCCCTCAGATCGGCCCTCAGACCGGCCCTCCAACCGGCCCTCCGACCGGCCATCCGACCAGCCCTCCGACCAGCCCTCCGACCGGCCCTCCAACCGGCCTTCCAACCGGCCCTCCGACCGGCCCTCCGACCGGCCCTCCAACCAGTCCTCCGACTGTCGACTCCATCCCTGTTGACAACCGTTGACCGGACTGCGTCCCTGTCGGCTACTGTTGGCCGGGCTCCGACTCTGGGTCGAGCTATAATTGATTATCTTGGCCGCAGTTCGCGTGGGGGATACAGTGGTGCAGTGTCCGACAGCCTGTGAGTTCACCACTCGTCAGGCGTGAGTGCGTGCAACTCGGTCAGGTTTCCGCCGAACGTTGCACGTTGTCGTGCGTCCATAGTCTAGCGTTCAGGCAGGCATGACGTTAATGCATGCTACGCACGGGACGTCAAGCTGCCTTGATATGACTCCTGTGCGACTGGAAGGTGATGAAAATCCGTAGTTGCCTGACGTGGAGTGGACTGCGCGCTTACAAAATCCTGGCATATGGTGACTTGCAACGACGTGCAATTGCAATACTTGGCGACATGTTTTAACGTCAACTGCGACACTTGTATTCGGCAAATATCACCCGTGTCCGTACACAATCCATGGGAGAGGAGGGAATATGCCCAAAATGTACCAGTTGCAGGCATCTGAATTGAGCACGGGTGTAGCGTTTCATACTGTTGCCGGGGCACCTGTCCCTCCAATGCTGAATTGTGCTTCCTATGCGGACAACTGCTGTCCATTTTAAAGCTTAGTGGGAAGTACTCCCGAGCGAGCAGTCTTCCTGGACCCCGCCTGTTCAACGTATTGTTCACCGAACGGTGCAAGCGAGGATGCTTGCACGCGCACTAGCCTGATTCAGTCTGGATTCTTATTCCATGAATTTGACGTGCTGACCTACTCTTTTGCATGACATGGAGGTCTACTATTGAGATAGATGTGTACATGTGCAAATGTGTGTGCATATGAGATAGATGTGTGCATGTGAGATAGACACGTATATGTGAGACAAACGTGTGTACATGTGAGACAGGTGTGTGAATCGCAGATGTATGTGCAAGTGCATGTGAGACTGATGTGTACATGTGCCGATGTGTATACGTGCCGGTGTGTGCACTGTACATGTGCCAGACTGCAGTGGTGGGAACAAACAGCACCGGCGCCGAAGTACGAACCGCTGCTATTGTGTCGACCTTGACACGACCAACTTCACATGACACAGTGATCTGAACTGACCACACCCAACATTATGCCATACGCCGACCCAGACATTAGCGAGTCTGTGAGAACGGCCAGGGCATGGCGGTAAGTCGCGTGGCGTGCCGATGGGCATATCTCGTGCACAGGCAATGTATGGGCGACGCGCCCCAAATTCGTGTGAATTCAGTCCGATCGGTGCCGCAACGCCATCTCCCCCGCTTGTTGTGATTGGGTACGGGTGCACCTCCGTGTGTTGGGTGCGAGTACACCTCCGTGTGTTGGGCGCGGGTACTCCTTCCTGTGTTGGGTGCGGGTACACCTCCGTGTGTTGGGTGTGGGTACACCTCCGTGTATTGGGTGTGGATGCACCTCCGTGTATTGGGTGTAGGTACACCTCCGTGTTTTGGGTGTGGGTACACCTCCGTGTGTTGGGTGTGGGTGCACCTCCGTGTGTTGGGTGTGGGTACACCTCCGTGAGTTGGGTGGGGATCCACTTCTGTATGTTGCCATAGGAGAGCATAAATCCATGTACTTGTGTGTACTATGTCAATGTGTACCTGTGTGCTGATATGTCTGAATGCGTACCTGTGTGGTGCATGTCAATGCGTGCCTGTGTTCTGGCTCGTCTCTGCTCGTTCCCCTACAACTATCTGGGGACTGCCGACTGGCGCCGCCATCCTCTCCCTCTCCGCCACACGACTCGGGAGAAAATCACTATGGCATGAGGTGCCCCACCAACGTAGTGACGACACGCCTCAGGCGGACCGACGTCTGACCTCATGACAGTCCCGGTCGGGCCCAACTGTCAGCTGACGCAGCAGGAACTGGTCGAAGCGCCCTAAAGCCCAAGTAACTAACTAACGCAGTAGGAACGTCCTGTGGGCACACGCTCAGTGATGAAGTACGACTGTCATTTTAGAAACGGACCATTTGAGCATAGTGACCAGCGTGGCCAGATAATTGTCATAATTGTGATAAATGATCAGTGTTCCAGTGATAATTATCCGGCCATTAGTGGTGGGCATTATCCGGCACGCCTTCTGTTAATTGTCCGACCAGTAATGGTGTATATTATCTGGTGTGTTCCATGATTATTGTCCAGCCTATAGCGGTGTCTTTTACAAGCTCTGGTAAAACTGCCTATCCCGGAGTGGTAGGCATTGGCTGACAGATCCTGATGTAATTGCCGGTAGTGGTGGGTATTATCTGATGCCGCCGTGTGCTACTTGTCAGGCCCGTGGTGTTGGGTATTGCCGACTCTGTCATGACTTACTAGCAGTTAAAGACCTGCAAAGGATTGATCCCTGTCCAGAACCGATAATGTTTTTCCTCCACAACTGAAGACTCGGTGATGTTCACGATCCATGTACCTATAGTGTATCCGTACAGTTCTTGACTAGTTATCACGCCTGAAGCTCCTGGAGTCTCCACGCCTGATGTCCATTATCCATATTCAGTGACTCTTCAATGTCGACATCGATATGGCATTTGGCCTCAAATTCACGGAGTGTTTGCATTTATTGATTCATTTCACATGATGACGAGCGCCCAATTTTTTTATCGGTATTATTTACGCCGTGCGATAGGTTAAAATTTGTATGTCAAGTAGACCTTTTCCACATGCGCGCACACGCATGCGTATGCATCCATAGATTCACACATGCATACTCTGTATAAAGGCATCCAGAAGCGGTAACATCTCCATAAAACTTCAGGAAATGGAAAGTTTCCACCACGATATTGCGTGTTCTTCTATCTCCGCATGGAACCAGGGCAAGCTGAGTTGTTTTGTGTCAACTCTCGGGATAGCATATTACAGGGGATGACTGCACAGCGTGTGATCCCCAGTCATCCAGTATATGCGTCGCATGGTAAGACTGCACAGTGTGTGGTCCCCAGCCATCCAGTATTTGCGTGGGTACCCGGCGTGTGAAGCAGTAGGTGTTGCCTGGGTTGTGATCCTGGTGATTGAGTTGATGCGCGCTGGAGATACCAGCATTTCCGACTCAGGAATTTGTTTCGTATTAAACAGGTAATTTTCTTCATGTGACGCAGCCCCATTAATATATATATATATATATATATATATATATATATATATATATATATATATATATATATATATATATGCATGTACATGTCCATATATATTCCTGTTTGTAATATACGCCTGTAAGTCGACTGACACCATCGCTCTTCGCCATGCATGTGCTGTTGGGATACCGCCTATCACTGACGCGCACAGAAGGCTGGTTTTCGACCTGTTTCAGGAGGGGAATTAAAAATGTTTGGAACACGGGAAATGTTTGCGATTTCAACAGCTAATATTCGGTGGTTCCTGCTCAGGACATTCATTTTCAGCAGAACGTTTTCTTAGGTTTCGAGAAAATTCCATTGCAGTGTAACTAGCGCAACAGAACGCGCTAGATTCGCCAGTACTGTCTGCAGAGCTCATGACAAGATAACTAAGGTCCTACTCACGCCACGCTGGTGAGGCACCTCAGCGAGGCTGGTGTCCGTGGCTGGAGGTGTGGGGTGGGCGGCACTATGCGTCATAGCCCGCTGAGCTGTCGACACGTCGTGGCATTCCGTCGTGCGGCATGGTCGAGGCACGATCTGCGCCAGCCGGGCCTGACAACAAAAAACGCCCGGCCACACGGAGAAGTCTCACCTGTGCACCAAGCTGGCGCCACTGCAGTCGGAGGCTCGGGGTACGCCAGTTCGGTGTACGCCAGTTCGGTGTAGGCCAGTTCGGTGTACGCCAGTTCGGTGTAGGCCAGTTCGGTGTACGCCAGTTCGGTGTAGGCCAGTTCGGTGTACGCCAGTTCGGGGTACGCCAGTTCGGTGTACGCCAGTTCGGTGTACGCCAGTTCGGTGTACGCCAGTTCGGTGTAGGCCAGTTCGGTGTAAGCCAGTTCGGTGTACGCCAGTTCGGTGTAGGCCAGTTCGGTGTACGCCAGTTCGGTGTACGCCAGTTCGGTGTACGCCAGTTCGGTGTACGCCAGTTCGGTGTACGCCAGTTCGGTGTACGCCAGTTCGGTGTACGCCAGTTCGGTGTAGGCCAGTTCGGTGTACGCCAGTTCGGTGTACGCCAGTTCGGTGTACGCCAGTTCGGTGTACGCCAGTTCGGTGTACGCCAGTTCGGTGTACGCCAGTTCGGTGTAGGCCAGTTCGGTGTACGCCAGTTCGGTGTGCGCCAGTTCGGTGTAAGCCAGTTCGGTGTACGCCAGTTCGGTGTACGCCAGTTCGGTGTACGCCAGTTCGGTGTACGCCAGTTCGGTGTACGCCAGTTCGGTGTACGCCAGTTCGGTGTACGCCAGTTCGGTGTACGCCAGTTCGGTGTACGCCAGTTCGGTGTACGCCAGTTCGGTGTAGGCCAGTTCGGTGTACGCCAGTTCGGTGTACGCCAGTTCGGTGTACGCCAGTTCGGTGTACGCCAGTTCGGTGTGCGCCAGTTCGGTGTACGCCAGTTCGGTGTACGCCAGTTCGGTGTAGGCCAGTTCGGTGTACGCCAGTTCGGGGTATGCCAGTTCGGTGTACGCCAGTTCGGTGTACGCCAGTTCGGTGTGCGCCAGTTCGGTGTACGCCAGTTCGGTGTACGCCAGTTCGGTGCAGGCCAGTTCGGTGTGCGCCAGTTCGGTGTACGCCAGTTCGGTGTACGCCAGTTCGGTGTACGCCAGTTCGGTGCAGGCCAGTTCGGTGTACGCCAGTTCGGTGTGCGCCAGTTCGATGTACGCCAGTTCGGTGTAGGCCAGTTCGGTGTAGGCCGTTGGTACGCCAGTTCGGTGTAGGCCAGTTCGGTGTAGGCCAGTTCGGTGTACGCCAGTTCGGGGTAGCCGTTCGGTGTACCCAGTTGGTGTGCGCCAATCGGTGTGCGCCAGTTCGGTGTACGCCAGTTAGGTGTACGCCAGTTCGGTGCAGGCCAGTTCGGTGTACGCCAGTTCGGTGTACGCCAGTTCGGTGCAGGCCAGTTCGGTGTACGCCAGTTCGGTGTAGGCCAGTCTGCACCTGTGGAGAGCCACCTTACCGTGTGGCGAGTCTGGTGTTTCGCGGTAGTGCGGGGGCGGGGCGGCGGACTACCACGTGCACTGCACCTACCTGCACTGGGTGCACCACGTGATGTCTCGTGCACGGCCACACGGCAGTCGCCGTCGCAGCCGCTGTGGTATGCCCAACACGGCGGTGGTGGTATGCTGGGTCTGCTGATGGTGGTCTGCTGGGTCTGCTGGTGGTAGTCTGCTGGGTCTGCTGATGGTGGTCCGCTTGGTCTGCTGTTGTGGGATCAACGAGTGCCACCAGGCGCTGGTTGGGCGCGTGTCGTCGACATCATGTGTGCTGTCGACATCGTGCGTGCCGTAGACATTGCACGTGCCGTCGACACTGCGGGACGCTTCCACCCGTACCTAGCAGTCGACAACACCTTCCGTTGGCATCAGTCTAGTGAGCATCGTTGATCCTTTGAGATAGGCCACGACCACCCATCGCCATGTACCGCCCGGTATCTCCGACTGTACGCAGCACGAACCACCTCATCGTCAGGACCACAGCGGGATGTCCAGACCAGGCTGCGGCGGCCGTCACTGCGGCCGGTCAGCCGCGTCACAACCCTGGAACCGAACCACAACTTAACCCCCCGACAGACGCGGATCTGACTCCGCGCTGGCAGACAGACGCGGGTCTGACTCCGCCGCTGGCAGACAGACGCGGGTCTGGCTCCGCCGCTGGCAGACAGACGCGGGTCTGGCTCCGCCGCTGGCAGACAGACGCGGGTCTGGCTCCGCCGCTGGCAGACAGACGCGGGTCTGGCTCCGCCGCTGGCAGACAGACGCGGGTCTGACTCCGCCGCTGGCAGACAGACGCGGGTCTGGCTCCGCCGCTGGCAGACAGACGCGGGTCTGGCTCCGCCGCTGGCAGACAGACGCGGGTCTGTCCGCCGCTGGCAGACAGACGGGGTCTGGCTCCGCCGCTGGCAGACAGACGCGGGTCTGGCTCCGCCGCTGGCAGACAGACGCGGGTCTGGCTCCGCCGCTGACAGACGGTGCGCGCTGGCAGACAGGGTCTGGTCGGCTGCCGCTGGCAGACAGACGCGGGTCTGGCTCCGCCGCTGGCAGACAGACGCGGGTCTGGCTCCGCCGCTGGCAGACAGACGCGGGTCTGGCTCCGCCGCTGGCAGACAGACGCGGGTCTGGCTCCGCCGCTGGCAGACAGACGCGGGTCTGGCTCCGCCGCTGGCAGACAGACACGGGTCTGGCTCCGCCGCTGGCAGACAGACGCGGGTCTGGCTCCGCCGCTGGCAGACAGACACGGGTCTGGCTCCGCCGCTGGCAGACAGACGCGGGTCTGGCTCCGCCGCTGGCAGACAGACGCGGGTCTGGCTCCGCCGCTGGCAGACAGACGCGGGTCTGGCTCCGCCGCTGGCAGACAGACGCGGGTCTGGCTCCGCCGCTGGCAGACAGACGCGGGTCTGGCTCCGCCGCTGGCACTGCCTGGACGCCCGCGCGACGCACGGTCTTCGCAGCCGGCGCAGGCCGCAGCCGAATTCGGTCGATCGCCGGACAGGGCTTGCCTGGATTTTCGGAGGCGATGTCGTGCCGCTTGTCCTGTGTGCACCGTCCACGTAATGTCTTACCACTTCGAGGTTATTCCAGTTCCGCTCCACTGACGGACTACGATAAAGAGTTTGCAAACGCACCCGCCACGCTCCGCGGTGACGGGCGCATTTGCAGGTCCTGCGGCACGTGCGCAGAGGTCATGACACTGGCACCTGCGCAAAGACCATGACACCAGCACGTGTTTCGGCCTGGATTAACTGACAAGGATGTGGTGGTTCAACAAGCTGGCTGGTGAGCCACGTGGCAAGGGCCTGCACACTGCACATTTGCAACGTCATGAAATCTTAGTTCAGTTTATTTTCGGCGATAGTGCATATGCTGCCAACTTTTCGAAAGACACACGTAGCTGTCTGTTGTAGGACAAGGCAGTTATGCGACTGCTAGCGCTCCATTCACGCCTAACGGAAGAGAAGCGAAATATGGGCATGCGGGAG
This sequence comes from Imbricaverruca yamaguchii, assembly GCA_034440575.1. NCBI lineage: Eukaryota > Metazoa > Arthropoda > Thecostraca > Neoverrucidae > Imbricaverruca > Imbricaverruca yamaguchii. The sequence continues at coordinate 2,140,797 of JAOTOL010001635.1, forward strand.
CGGAGAATGGCAGCGGCAGCCGCCGGGCGCTAAATCTTGAAGATAGTCTTAAAAAGAAGAAGGAAATAGTGCATGTAGAAGTTAGATAGACTGCGTTAGATAGACTCAGCATTTCCGTATGAACGGATGTCAAGTTACTCTCAGTATCGCCACTGTTATTGATAGGCAAAGTCGTTTAAATGTAAGTGTGTTTAGATATTGCCACAGAAGTTAGACATCACATAGCATTAGAGCTTAGCGCATAGCATTGGAATCGCGGACGGTGCAGTGTTGTCGATTGCCACATCGCATACTTTGGCGAAATAAATATGCTGACTCAAAATGGAATTTTCGGAAGGTATCGCTGGCCTCAACTCGCTTAATCATGCTGCACTGGCGTGTCTGCTGTGCTTCCTCAGATTTGCTTAAAGATAAGATGGATTGATGATTTTTGGATTGAAAACATTGCTAGAATTCCAGAGATCGCAAGAGCAGTGGTACATACTTGCATTATCTTGGAATGATCGAACACTACTAGTTTCTGGGAGCGGGGTGGTCGAACCATTAAAGTATCGAGCTCGTAGTCGGCGCGCTCTTGAGCCCACATAATCAATCAAAGAGTGTTGCATTCTGTATGCCAAGGTTTCGGGTTCAGCACTCGAACCATTTAGAACACTTTGAAGTTCCGCGGTCCACCGGCGGAACGGTGTGCGCTGCTCCATAAGCCGTGATCATGCATGTAGAGCGTCGTGAACTTCCCAATAAACAAGCAAACAACCTTTTTCTGATAAATTGCTTAGATTAGCATCGGTCCCATTCAATGGCCAGTGGCGTATTAAGCCATCCAGGAATAGCACAAGTTTTGAGGCCAGATTTACCTCAACAGTAAAGGACTTACCAACCAATTTTGGTGTCCAATAAAAGAAAGATATGTGACCAAATCAATCAAACCTTGGAAGAAGGTCGGTCCTATAGGATTTCATCGTTTTGGAGACGGGCATGGTGTGAAATGGCATTTAATCCATGTTCCTCTGAATCCAGGGGAGGAACCAGGCGTTTTCATTGCGGAACTCATCTGGTGTGGTGCCAGTGATCGCGAAAATGCTGAGGGGTGCACTCGAGTGTCCCCGGAAGTGCGTCTTTTCTGCTCAGCAAGGTGCCTTCGATTGAAATATTCAAGGGAGGGGGACACGCACTAGAGCATCATGGAGAGGAACCTCTTCGAATGGAGACACACTCTGAATAACATGCAAGGGACGAAAGGAGGAATCGTGCATTCGAACATCCCTGATGGGCATCGCATGTGTATGCCCCTGTGCCCCCATCCCTACAAACACTTGGATTCGCGCCAATCGGGATCTACCAGCAACAGCATCCCGTGTCACTGCGGTGGACGCTCAAACCCGTCCCGTGTCACTGCGGTGGACACTCAAACCCGTCCTGTGTCACTGCGGCGGGCACTCAAACCCTTCCCGTGTCACTGCGGTGGACACTCAAACCCGTCCTGTGTCACTGCGGCGGGCACTCAAACCCTTCCCGTGCCACTGCGGTGGACACTCAAACCCGTCCCGTGTCACTGCGGCGGACACTCAAACCCGTCCCGTGTCACTGCGGCGGGCACTCAAACCCTTCCCGTGCCACTGCGGTGGACACTCAAACCCGTCCCGTGCCACTGCGGTGGACACTCAAACCCGTCCCGTGCCACTGCGGTGGACACTCAAACCCGTCCCGTGTCACTGCGGTGGACACTCAAACCCGGCCCGTGTCACTGCGGTGGACACTCAAACCCGTCCCGTGTCACTGCGGTGGACACTCAAACCCGTCCCGTGCCACTGCGGTGGACACTCAAACCCGTCCCGTGCCACTGCGGTGGACACTCAAACCCGTCCCGTGCCACTGCGGTGGACACTCAAACCCGTCCCGTGCCACTGCGGCGGGCACTCAAACCCGTCCCGTGCCACTGCGGTGGACACTGAAGCCCGTCCCGTGTCACTATGGTGGACATTTATACCCGGCCCATGTCACTGTGGTGGACACTCAAACCTGCGGACATGCAAACCAGTAATAAAACAAATGATAAAAAGGTGTATCACAAACCAGTAATAAATGGAATCTGACGTCGATACGATCTGCGTGCGTCAAGGCTGGTGCGCGGGGCTTGTGGGGCTGCTCATGCGCTGAATGCATGTCCGCTGAATGCGCTAACCTTTCCCATGCCGCGAGGTGTAGTATACCACTAACGACGTCCTCATATTGTCCCAATTTTGTAGTCACCTGAATAAGAATACATGGCGATTTGCCATGTCGGTGTTTTCCAGCGTCACTTTACGCCGCTGTTTCAGCTCATACCTAAACAGCGGACTCTTCAGGCGGAACCGTCAACACCGGATAAGGGAGAGAAAGGGGAGAAGCTGTTCGTGTCTGCATGCTGCATTATTTCCTGCATTCCTGCATCCCTGACCGAGGTGAACTGACCCTAAGCGGGCCGGAAAATAACGGCTTCTCCTGTGCTGCACGCCCACTGGGTGGCACCCACCTTCCAGCACAGATAGCTGCACACATTGGGTCAGCGGTGCACCACACAGCGGGGTAGTCAGCACGTGGGGTCAGCGGTGCACCACACAGCAGGGTAGTCACCACGTGGGGTCAGTGGTGCCCACCACACAGCAGGGTACTCAGCACATCGCGTCAGTGGTGCACCACACAGCAGGATAGTCAGCATGTGGGGTCAGTGGTGCACCACACAGCAGAGTAGTCAGCACATCGCGTCAGTGGTGCCACCACACAGCAGGGTACTCAGCACATCGCGTCAGTGGTGCCCACCACACAGCAGGGTAGTCAGCACATCGGTTAGTGGTGCACCACACAGCAGGGTAGTCAGCACGTGGGGGTCAGCGGTGCACCACACAGCAGGGTAGTCAGCACGTGGGGGTCAGTGGTACACCACACAGCAGAGTAGTCAGCACATCACGTCAGTGGTGCACCACACAGCAGGGTAGTCAGCACGTGGGGGTCAGCGGTGCACCACACAGCAAGGTAGTCAGCACGTGGGGGTCAGCGGTGCACCACACAGCAAGGAAATCAGCACGTACAATGTTGCATGATTTGCACGTATTGCACGTGCATGTTGTGCTCCAACATGCTGGAGCACAACATGTTGCGCGTAGCATACAACTCTTGTAATACGGCACATGAAACGGAACACACATCGGTGGCCCAGTAAAAACTGTTTAGACTAGTGGGAAAAATGTGTGTAGGAGGATATTTGTGTCCGGAATATTCTAAGGCCTTCGCAGGTATTGAACATTAAATGTGCTTCTTTGTGGATGGGAAGTTCGGAGCAGCTCCTAACCTTTGTCGCAATCGGCAACTGTGGCACACACATTGCAGACAGGTAAATGTTGGGAAATGAGATCGGGTCTGGTGATCCTCCGCCCCACCAGCCTTGTGGAACAAGAAGGTGGACTCGTCTCACTGTGCCGTCCAACCTCACTGTACCGTTCAGTTTTACTGCCCCGTCTGCTGGCGGTATAGAGAGACTACGGAAGAAGACGGCGAAGTGATACTAGCCTGGTCACGTCAGCTAGGTCATGTTATGGCGCTTTATCATAGTCATGTCAGCACGCAGTAATTGGAGCATTCCGTCATTTGCATTCAAGTTCATGCTTTCGACAAAATATTATCCAGTTTGTTCAGCTGTGGTTTTCTTCAGCACGAGTAAAAGGTACATGAATTAGCTCTTATGCCATAACGTAATTGGAGCCGCTAAGACATGTGAGAGTGAGTGAGACAGGGGCATGTGGAAATTGGGTAGTGGGTAGAGGTGGCAAAACTCAAGCCCGATGGCCCGACCTCCGGACCCGACATGGGCCAAGACGAGCCTCTGTCGAGTTTCGAAAGTTAAATTAAGCTTGAGAAAATGTAGCTTATGCGAAAGTTAAGCTTGGACAAGAGTTTACTTTGGGCTCGTACTTTGTCTGAGACTCGAGAGGTCGGGTTCGGATCGAGCTTGGCCCGATAATGTTTGCAGATTATTATCTTTAGTAGTGAGTCAAGGCAATTGGCAAACGTCTGGCAACTCATCGTCGAGACTCCCATTACCGGCGGGCCGACTGGGCGCAGTGGTCGGTCGACTGAGGAAAATTTTGCTACCGTATGAAATCCTGGCCAACTCTAGATTTAAAGAAAAATCCTAAACTTAATGACAAGAACACGTTGAACAAGAATCCAATCAGTTCCAAAGGAAATTCGAGAAGAAATGTGCATGCCTCCTTGGCTAACCATCGTTCATCAGTCACTGATCGGTTTGTCCATTTTTTTTCAGACCGGCGGCGAACCTGAGGGTGGGCGGTACCAGCTGAGACCTTCGGCGGCCGGCCGTGACCTTGGCGACCAGCCGCGGCCAGCTGTGCGCAGCCGCCACCTCCCGGAGCAGCTGCCAGCCGCCGCTGTCGATGCCGTCGTCGCGGAACGGAAGCCACGCCGGCGGCGGCGGGCGCGTCACCGTGTACCGGCGCCCCGAGCCGCCGCCGGCTCAGCACAACTCCATCGTGCCAGTGCCGTCGGTGGGTGCCCGGCGCTGCGCAGCAGCTCCACGGCGCGTGACCTTCGCTCGGGACACGCACACGCCGCGCCGTTCGCCCCTGTTCCTAGTACGAGCCGGTCGTGTCGCGCCTTTCCCACGCTGTCGCCGATGCACGGTCACGTCACCTCAGAGAGGCGTAACGAGTGCGGCGCAGCGGCGACCAACCGTACTCCCGGGTCGTGTACTCGTGCACCCGTGCTCGTGACATGACCACATGCGCGGCCCGTTGGCCCGCTGGCACCACTACTTCTCATGGCCGTGGATGCGGCTGGTGGCCGGCTGGAGCCGATGCTGGTGCGATCACACGCACGGTCTGTGGCCCACTGGAATCGCTTCTCCCACGATCATACCTTTGATTTGTAGCCAACTGGAATCACTACTTCCGCGACCACATATACGTTTTAATCGACTTGAACTGCCACTTCTACGACTACATAAGTGGTTCTAACCGGCTGGAGACACTACGTCTACGGCCACACGTATGGGTTTTAACCGACGGGGGCCACTACTTCCACGGCTGCACATATGGTTGCCAGTCAACTAGACCCACGACTACCACGACCACACATGTGCTGAACTGGCGCTGGACGCGTTGCTGCCGGTCTTACTACCGCCGCTGCCATACAGTTGCCACCGGCCCCAGCCGTCGTGCGCTAGGACGGGCCGGTATCCACACCGAGGGGCTCGGAATGTGCAGGTGCCATTTGAGTGGCGTGGTCGGTCGGGGCCTGCGGCCGTCGGTCCATTGACAGCCGGTCCAGGCGTGCCGCCAGCGGGACGACACCCAGCCTTCTCGCTAGAGCTCGTATGCCCACGCGGTCGCCGCCAGACTCCGAGACTGGTCAAGGACGCTACTGGACAGCTGGCTGGTCAGGCACCGCACGCGTAGGACCGCCCGCCACGTGATGGCTGTTCAGGCACCGCCCGCCACGTGCTGGCTGGCCAGGCACCGGTAGACACGTGCTGGCTGGTCAGGCACCGCCCGACACGTGCTGGCTGGTCAGGCACCGCCCGCCACGTGCTGGCTGGTCAGGCACCGCCCGACACGTGCTGGCTGGTCAGGCACCGCTGGACACGTGCTGGCTGGTCAGGCACCGGTGGACACGTGCTGGCTGGTCAGGCACCGCCCGCCACGTGCTGGCTGGTGCAGCTGCTGACGCTGTGGTCATGTTAGACTGATTCAGGCAGGTATGTGTTCGGGTCAGACTGGTCCAGATAGAGGTGCGGCCGGGCGAGACTGATCCAGGTGGGTATGTGTTCGGCTGAGACTAGTTCGGTCCGCCACACGGAAGCAGTGTGCACAACAGCCGTCTGTGTGCACGGCTGAGTGCACGCCTGTGTGATCTGTGTGCACGTGGCCACATTGTCTCCCAAATGGTGAGAACCTCAGGTGGTCCGAGCAAACGGAAGATTCAGTAAAAGTATAACGAAAGCGAGAACCGCGTCAACACGTGTGTTCCTGCTGCGCAACAAAGCTGCAATGATGGCAAACGCACGCATATCGAGCTGAGCTCACGCTTTCGGTGCGTAGCCCCATACAAGATCACAGGGCACCTCGCAAACATCACACTGCAGGCTTGACCGCGCCTTGCCCTCAGCTCTCAACTTACATTTGTTTCGCTCGAACCACCTCATATCGGTGGAGTTCTGGGGAGCATTTGTTTGTTGGATGTCACGTGCCTTTGACCAGTCCGACTCTATCAGATTAAGTCATGTAGTTATACTCTATTAGATTAAGTCGAAATATTTCACATCAGTGAAATATCAGTGAAATATTTGTGGTAGGACAAGGTGAATCAATGTGGCTGCGGAGAAGACGAGAAATGAAAACTTCCAAACTGAACTTCAGCTGACCTGATCCAATTCAGGCCATCAGCTTCACGTCGCCTGTAACTGTTTCTTCCACGCGCACGCTTAGTGGCTCAGAGGACTTCAGGACCCGGCGAGCTCCTCTTCTCCAACAGTGACCGACCGCGGTAAAACACCGGCACCGTTGTCAGACTTTGAAACAGGCTGTGACTCCGGGTCCAGTCTCCCGTACCACTCGCCGTCATGTACGGACTCTCGTCCCAAGCCGCGCCGGTGCGCAGCTCGGGCGGCCGCGCGGCGACAGTGGCTCCGCGGCGCGGCACGTCGCCGCACTACACGACAGGACGGCCGGCCTCTCCTGGCGTGGGCCGCGCGACTGCCCACATTTGACCTCATGCATGCCGGCTCATCGGATCTCATTTGGACCGAATGTAGCCCAGGTAGCGGCGGGAGGGGGCGGTACTGAGACGATGGTCCAGCGACCGCAGCTGGAACAGATGCGACCGCACCGGGTGCAGGGTGTCACGGGGGGGTACTAGGACGACCGCCGCTGCACCAGGACGGTGGGGGGAGGTGGTACTAGGACGACCGCAGCTGGAGCAGACGTGACTCCGCCGGCAGTACCGGACCCAAGGTGTCGCGGGGGGTACTAGGACGACCGCCGCTGGACCAGACGTAGCCGCCGGCAGTACCGGACCCAAGGTGTCGCGGGGGGTACTAGGACGACCGCCGCTGGACCAGACGTGACTCCGCCGGCAGTGCCGGACCCAAGGTGTCACGCTCGACCGCCGTCGCGCCAAGCATGACGTCACACATTCAAATTAGCCGGGTGGAATGAGTGGCCAGGCGCATGGCAACAGAGTTCAGGCGAGTAGCCTCTCGCCGTTCGTGGGCGGATCCGGACGTGGCTGGTTTATGGCAGCTACTCCGCTGGGTGGCGCGGAGGTCCCCGCCCCCGGGGTCCTGGCTCACTGCGGAGGGGATATCATGGTATAGGTACCCCCGTCTCGATCGGATGGCAAGTTGGTGAGATCCTTTGGAAATGTTCGAAGCTGACCGACATCCTCTGGCCCTTCAAGAGAAGATAGCACGCGCGTGACAAATACTGGCAAGTAGTGACAAACAGTTAGTATTGTATCGTTGCCTTTGCAGACTGCCTACAACTGCTGCCTTTCAGCCGCCCAATCAATCAGGCGACTAAACATGCACAACTATTGATGGCACCACAGAGGGGCGATTGCCTCACCGCAAACCCAGCACTGTTTCACGGACCACCCGATGCTCAACCACCGCATCAGGTTCAACCACCGTGAAACTCAAATTGCCGATCAGTCAAAGTTGACGGCCCAGCAGCTGGCCCAGCTGTTTGGACATGGCCCGTTCTGTGCCGCGGATGCACGAGTGGGCACAGTCCGCGCTGTGTACGGTCGCAGTCCATGCTGTGCGTGGCTGCAGTTCGTGTTGTGCGTGGTCGCAGTTCGCGCTGTGCGTGGCTGCAGTTCGTGCTGTGCGTGGTCGCAGTCCGCGCTGTGCACAGTCACAGTCCCGCTGTGCGTGGTCGCAGTCCATGCTGTGCGTGGTTGCAGTTCGTGCTGGGCGTGGTCGCAGTCCAGCTGTGCACAGTCGCAGTCCAGCTGTGCACAGTCGCAGTCCCGCTGTGCGTGGTCGCAGTCCATGCTGTGCGTGGCCGCAGTCCGTGCTGTGCGTGGTCGCAGTCCGTGCTGTGCACAGTCGCAGTCCAGCTGTGCGTGGTCGCAGTCCGCGCTGTGTACAGTCGCAGTCCGCGCGTTCTGCGTGGTTGCGGAGCGCCGGCCGACTGCAGATGAGCGCCGGCGGTGTGTGTCGAAGGTCGCGCGGCGGACACGTCCCACTGTCGGGCACAGACGCGTACATACCTGGCGCGCCACCGGATCAAGGTCGCACGACCGGCCATCGGCACAGCTGTGGTGGTAATGGTGGGGGAGACGGCACTGGTGCATTGTGTCGAGCAATACGTCCGACAAACAGGACACCGAGGCGGCACTGGCGCATTGTGTCACGTCAGACAAACAGGACACCGGGGCGGCACTGGCGAAGTGTGTGGTGAACGAATGAGTGGGGAGGCGCAATACGCACGCGCAAACGGACTATCCTAAGGTCGGCAGAAGCATTTCCCATGCTTAACCAGCCGACATCACCATACGGTGGCAGGCTGGCAAAATTCAATCACGCACACACTACCCATGCACACAGAATGTTCTTCGGAAGACGGGAGCCTGCTCGCCGCGTGCTATCATGACCGTCAGACATGCGAGAAGGAGCACGTATGTGAAATGCTCACCCAAACGGAGCAAGAGTGGTGCTACAACAGGCGTGATGCTGCATCGTGCGTGATACCGCAGCAGGCCTGATATTACAGCAGGTGTGATACTGCATCAGGCGTGATAGTGCATCAGACGTGATATTACAGCAGGTGTGATACTGCATCAGGCGTGATGCTGCCTCAGGCGTGATGCTGCCTCAGGCGTGATATTACAGCAGGCGTGATGCTGCATCAAGCGTGATATGCATCAAACGTGATACTCCATCAGGCATGACACTGCATCAGCCGTATCACGGTCCAGCACTATGTCCGTGATGCGGGTCAGTGACAAGAACGTGACGAACGTCCCCGATTTCGCATGAACGCTTTCCGTCGGAACATGGTCCAGGCGCCAACATCGACCGGAAATAGTTGTATTGCAAGTGTCGCTGCGAGGTGTGTCCGGCTAGCAATGCCACCATGCAGCATGTTACACGACTTGGTCAACATTGTGAAAAGCCTATTGGCGTTCTCTCTCTATGTCTCTCCCTCCCTCTCTCTTCTCTCTCTCTCTCTCTCTCTCTCTCTCTCTCTCTCTCTCTCTCTCTCTCTCTCTCTCGCTCTCTCGCTCTCTTGCTCTCTCGCCCTCTCGCTCTCTCGCTCTCTCGCTCTCTCGCTCCCTCGCTGTCTCTCGCTCTCACTCTCTCGCAATCTCACAATCTCGCCTTCACATACAATCATTTTCGGTGATGGATGATCTCCACTGACATGAACTACTTCTTTTGGTATCAGTTCCGTATAGCCTATGCTGCTCTACACGAAGGGCAACCTCGACTCCGCTGAATCCCCCACCGTGTTTGGCTGCATTTTCGTCGCTGTCCAAGTTGTGGGCGTGACAAGGTCAGCGCGGTCCAGCTGCCCTGAAGCCTTGGGGACTAATCACCCCGCCAATTTGCGCGGCTTCCAGCCGGTCCAGCTGTTCCCAACTCCCATTCACCGACTGTGTTCGAAGCGGGCCGGACAATGACGAGACTCGGCCTCCGAGTGTCGCCGCCTTTGTCGCCACGCCGCGTGGACCCGAGTCATTATCGGCCGCCTTCCGTCGCCTGGTGTGCTGTGACGAGACGACTCGGCCTCCGAGTGTCGCCGCCTTTGTCGCCACGCCGCGTGGACCTCGAGTCATTATCGGCCGCCTTCCGTCGCCTGGTGTGCTGTGACGAGACGACTCGGCCTCCGAGTGTCGCCGCCTTTGTCGCCACGCCGCGTGGACCTCGAGTCATTATCGGCCGCCTTGCTGTGTGCTGTGACGAGACCGGCCTCCGCACGCCGCCGCCTTTGTCGCCACGCCGCGTGGACCTCGAGTCATTATCGGCCGCCTTCCGTCGCCTGGTGTGCTGTGACGAGACGACTCGGCCTCCGAGTGTCGCCGCCTTTGTCGCCACGCCGCGTGGACCTCGAGTCATTATCGGTCGCCTGGTGTGCTGTGACGAGACGAGCGCCGGCGACGCCGTTGTCGGGACGTGGCGACGGCGGCGGCCGCGGCCTTTGTCTGCCGCGGCGTCGGACGGGGCTGGCGGGCTGACGGCGGTGGACGGCCGTCCACCGCCGTCCACCGCCGTCCACCGCCGTCCACCGGTCACGCGTCACCGCCGTCCACGGTAGCCGCACGCCTCCCCGCCTCCTGCCGCCGCCTGCCGTCCACCGCCGTCACCGCCGGTCACCGTCCACCGGTCCGCCTTCCGTCCCTGCGTGCGTCCAGCGACTGCCTCCGCGTTACCGCCGTCACTGCCGTCCACCGCCGTCACCGCGTCCACCGCCGTCCACGCCGTCACCGCCGTCACCGCCGTCACGTCCACCGCCGTATGTCGTCCACCGCCGTCCGCGTCACGTGTATCGGTCACCGTGTAGCTGTACGCGTACCGCCGTACCGCCGACCATGCTGTCCACCGCGTCCACCGCCGTCTACCGGCGCCTGCCGTAGCTGTACCGGCACGCCTCATCGCCGTCACGCTGCACCGCGCCACCGCCTCCATCGCCGCATGCGTCACCGGCCACGCTCATCGCCGTCCACCGCCGTCCGCTGGGCCGGGGCCTCTCTCGTCCGGCGGGCCATGCTCCGACTACGATGCACTGTGGCGGTCGGCGTGGCGCCGCCATGGCAGTGGCACCGGGACCCGTACCTCTCCCGTATCCGCACCCGCAGGACCCGCACCCGCAGGACCCGCACCCGCAGGGCCCGCACCCTGATTAGCGCTGCGGTGACCCAGTTCGGGTCGGCTCTCTGGGTGCCCTCGGCGGTGACCTCGTTCGGGTCGGCTCTCTGGGAGCTCTCGGCGCTGACTCCGCTCGGGTTGGCTGTCTGGGCGCCCTCAGCGGTGACCCAGTTGGGGTTGGTTGTCTGGGAGCTGTTGGCGGTCAGTGGCCAGAGGTTTTCCCGAGCAATACTGGCGCCGCCCGTGTGTGCTGCTGCATGTCGCATAGGCTCATCGATCGGCTGCGGACGTGACGCTTACAACGACATTGTTTGTTCAGCGTTCCTCCCACCTCTATCACTGACTCATTCTCACTCACTCTCACTCGTTCTTGCTCACGTTCGCTCACGCTTGCTCATTCCTGTTTATACTCACACACTCAGTCACTCACTCACCCACTTACCCACTAACTCACTCACACACTCACTGACTCATTCACTAATTCGCTCATTCACTCGCTGGCTTGCTCTCTCTCTCTCTCTCTCTCTCTTTCTCTCTTTCTCTCTTTCTCTCTTTCTCTCATTTTTTTTTTCTCTCTCCACTTTATCTCTATCTTTATGTCTCTGTCTCGCTTACTAGTCTTCTTTTTCACTCTTCCTCAAGTTTCATCTTCGGCTCCATTTAAACTGTTCACTCACTCACCCATTCAGCCATTCACGCGCTCATATACTCTCCTCCCTCCCTCCCTCCCCTCATTTTCTTCCTCGTCACTGCCAGCTACATCAGCCGAAAGTGCACGCGACAGACATTAAGCACCGTCACTGAGGCCGCCATTAGCATTAAGATGTCCAGCGGCAAATGTTTCGGCGTCCATACATGGAGCGCCGGCCGTCTGAGCGGGGAGCGCCGCCCCACATCGGTCGGCGAGCTGGCAGCTCTGCGCGCCGCTGGCGCCGCCTGGTGGTGCGTCCGCCCATCGGCGGCCAGACGCCACCAACACACCGTGACAGATTGAACATCTGGCGTAGCCTGTGCAGAGGCGTAGACTGATGAAGGCATCCGTTAATATGTAAATGCTGTAGATAAGCGTGTGATTGTGGGAGTGCGGCGTTGTGAACTCCGGCAGACAATGGGAAGTGAAATTCAGCGCAGTGTTCGAATCAGGTCGCTGGGGACGACCTGCCGCTGTTTTAGTCATGGCTTTTGCCAGCCAGTTGTGCACGCCTGAGTGTGTACATTAAGCATCGTCGACCTATTGGAAACATGGTCCATTTCCCACCAGAAACCGAGGGACTGTAAGCCTGCAGTGAATGCCAAGTTCGTGGTGTGCCACAAAAACGATCGTTTTTATGATGTGCAGTCGTATATATATATATATATATATATATATATATATATATATATATATCTTTGATGTTGCTAATGTAATCTGTGGGCAGACATTAATTGACAGAAATCCCCACCATGAGGAAGTTAAAAACAGTTAATTTAACAAGTATAATAATTGCTGAGTTCTTAGCCTTCTGTCACCACCAGTGCTGTACACTCCTGGCAAGTACCCTTCGCACCCATGCATGGAGCCATGCCCACAATGTAATTGCTTATCCCTTGTGTTGCAGGGAGACATGGTGGAGAAAGTCAGTGAAGGTAAGTGAGTCGACCTGGAGGTGGAGCTGTTTGTGTGTTTATTGGGTGGTTCACGACGCACTTTATCCACATTCACGGGTAATGGCGCCGCCCACACTGTTTTGCCGGTGTGCCGCGGGATTGGGAAATGTCCTGAGTGGCGCTAGTGTCCAACCCGGGACCTTTGTTACCCATAGCCTGACACCTTAACCACTCGGCTATCCCCGCCCCGAGGTGGAGCCGTGGCCTCCTAGCCTGATGCTATGTGGCTTGCTACCTATGGCAGCGTGCGTTGCCTGCTACCTATGTCGGTATGCACCGATGCCAGCCGACATTGGCCCGTGTCTCTGCCACATCAGTGTGCACGCTGGTCTGGCCAGGCGGCCAGTTCGCACCTACTACTGGCTGACGTCGGGAGCTACAGTGGTAGGGAACGCTATTGGACTGGTTGCAGTGGCTAGCGAGATGTTTGGGCGACTTACAACAGCTGGCTATTCTGTAGCCTTCTGGCGCTGGCAGTTGGTGACAGTCTACTACGGTCTGTGGTAACAGGTGACGGCACGCTATCGTCTGTTGGTCTCGGTGACTATCTGCGACAGTGTATGACACCAGGTGAAGGGTTATAACACTGTGCAACACTTTAGGACACGGTGTGACATTGTATGGTACTTTGTCACAGTTTGTGGATTTGTGCGACAGACTATGACACCCTGTAACATGTGAGGACTGTGGCACTCTGTAACATGTGAGGACTGTGACACTTTGTAACATGTGAGGACTGTGGCACTCTGTGACATGTGAGAACTGTGGCACTCTGTAACATGTGAGGACTGTGGCACCCTGTAACATGTAAGGACTGTGGCACTCTGTAACATGTGAGGACTCTGGCACTCTGGGGTAGTTCCTGACGACGTTTGCCATGGCCTGCCATGCTCTATGGAATGTGTGACAGCTTGTGACGGATTGTGACGGGTTGTGACAGCTTGCGACGGGTTGTGACAGGTTGTGACAGCTTGTGAGGGGTTGTGACAGGTTGTGACCGGTTGTGACAGCTTGTGACGGGTTGTGACAGCTTGTAACGGGTTGTGACAGCTTGCGACTGGTTGTGACATTGTGACAGCTTGTGACGGGTTGTGACAGCTTGTGACGGGTTACAGACGAGTGGGTGACACGCCGCCGTGTGGAGGTCACCACCACCAAAAACATCGAGACGCGCGTGCAGAGACAACTGCTGCTCGAGGACGGCAAAGTCATCGAGGACTCCGGTCCCATGATCAGCACCGACACGACCGTCGACACCACGGAGAAGAAGGACGAGAACACAGAGGTGAGTCGCCGTCTGCAGCTGGTGTGCTGCGATGTCTGGACGCCTCAGGAGCTAAGCCACCGTCCGGGTCGTTTTGCATTGGTTGGACATTCGGTACGTTTCGGTGCAATGTTATCGTCCGCGGTCGAACCGGTTACTCCCAGCATGGCACGGGCCGGTGCACTGCGTTATTTCACCTTGAAGAGTGGAGCCAACTGGGTGATATATCGCAGCGTATTTTGCATCATGTCAGTTAACTTCAACTCCGTCTGGACAGACCTGTGCGACGCGCCAGATACGGGAAAAGGCCGTCCCATTCTGTCGGATGTATATCGCAATTCATTCCATTTGGGTGGTAGCGTATCAAATCCACCTGGCCGAAAATAGAATGTTCGTGAGAAATCTGATAACGCTTTACGGATGAGTGCGGGTTTAAATATATCTGGCCAATCATCCACGTATTAACGTCCTGTTCCCTTTTCCAAATCAAGATAGAGAGCGCTGATCGTTGTTCATTATATGAACTCTTTCAGGATTACACCATCCATCTCCGGCGTTGTAAATTATAGTTGATTCAGTTATCGTTGATGGAGATGAAGACGGGGGGAAATCAAAATGGCATGCGGTATGACAGAGGTAATGACAACTATAAAACAACGCGTGATACGAAAACTTGCACAAGAATCATCATTCTAATCAGTACCTATAAAAGAATTAGGCAAAATTTGGCGTACGACAAAGGACGGTTTATCATCAATCCAGAAAGATCTGATCGCATTTGCGCACTATTGCGCATTGTCTGTCAGCTTCACGGGACTGCGCATGCTTGAGATGCCTCCTAGCGGGGAATGTAAACACTCCACCGACAGCCGCTCATGCAAATGTGACATTGTTGCCCGAGGGAACTTCTCAGAGCTACAGGAGAACACTGTGTGCCGTTTTCCGTTTCGTTTATTTCGCTTCCACTTGGTTTTTCTTCACACCATGCATGCTTGATTTGAGGTTATGGTGCCATGAATGATTTGCAACAATTCTGCGCCAAATGTATCAGCTGTAGATCTCGAATGCTTGCCGTGTCGTAGGGTATGGTGATATCCAGCTAGAGACTATGTGAACATCTCACGTGCTCCATACTGTAGCGGCGCTACAATTGATCCCAATGACAACCACTGTTAGATCAACTCGGGAGAGTATTTTTGATCCACCAAGAATGGAGAGAAACACGTGCTGATCCACGCTGAAAAACCGAGACAGCTGGCAGAAAATGTAGAGGACTATCGTGTAGGGAAAGTCTGGCATGGCTGTGATCGGGTTGACCCAGTCAAACCTTTACATTTATTTCAAAGTCTGGCTTCACATCCTCCGCTGCCTTGTCCCTCACATATCATGGAAAGCGAAAGGCAAGCCCTCAAAAGAGCTTGCCTTTCGAAGCACTGCTTACGCTTACGTTTTCGAACAAGGTCAGGTGCGACCGAAGTCCGAGCTGAAAATGACTCATGAATCAGATTGTGGGATTGAAAGGTGGGGCCAAAAAGCATCACCTGTAACTGGAGGATCTATGATTCCGCCAACTGAGTATTATTTTGACAGGGCGCCTACCTGAGCTCGGAGGAGTCTGGAGAGGCATCATTTCCTCACAGGGACGCCACTGACTCGTAACCTCTCAAGGGGGTCCACTCCAGTGTCCCTGGAGTGGCGCCTTTGCTACTCAGCGGGCGTCTTCGGCTGAAAGATGCAAGAGGGTTCACTCGCCTCTTGGAGTTAGAGACGTCATGGAGGAGCGCCTCTTCGAGTCATAGGACCACTTTCTGATTCTAAGTAGGGGAGGAGCGGTCGACGCTTCTCTTTTCGTCCCTTTCTCTTGGATCCATCCCTACCACATACGACCCTGGCTCCAAGAGCAAAGATGGGACCAAGACTCTGGTGGCTGCCGCGATTGAAGAGTGATGGCTTGTAAGACTGTTTGCCTCTATTGACCTGGCTACACAAACCTATCGTGCGGCTCACGTGGCAACGCCCAAGCCACGTATCAACTAGTGGTGTGTCCGATAACAGAATGCAGCGTTCACACTCCGCCACGCAACCAACTGGCAGCTCTCAGAGCGCTGCCAACCTGCGTGCGTTTCCGGCAGTTCACACAAAGAAATGCAAAGCGCATGACAAATTCCCTTTACATATGCGGCTCGCCTCCCAGACCCACGAACAACTAGTGGTGGTAGCTCAGCTATTAAGTACGGATCCCGCTTCCAGATGGGCTTGCTAGGCAGCGCGCACAGACGATGTAACTATAGCAGACCAACATTCTGAAGCAATGTCTCCTTTGGACTTACCACTGGTTGAATGAGCTTCCAGTAGTCGATGTTATCGATTCTTTACTATATTGTGAGGGCGGTGGCTCTGATATGCCGCGAATAATTAGGGTGCACTATGTGCTCTCACATTCTGAGTTCCTCGGAGGCATTCTCTTCAGAAGATTTCTTCAGAGGCTTCAGAGAAGGAGCAACGAATACCAGGATAGGGATAGAGGATGGGGACGAGTGTCCCCACAATCTGATATGGGCGCAGACTAGGCTAGCAGAGTTTTGAACATGTGCAACTGAAGCAAAGCATCCCCCAATATATATATATATATATATATATATATATATATATATATATATATATATATATATATATATATATATATATATATATATGTATATATATGTATACATATTTAGAATGCCACCCTTGTCAATGGTATACATGAGACACTTCTCTAGAAAGTCAACCCCGGCCAAATATCCGGGTAGCTTCAATTTCTCAACTCTGAAGTAAAGTTGGCACTATACATCATCAGAATCACCGAGGATACATAGCCAAGAACTGTTGCACTGGTATTCGTCTGTGACCGGAATTGTTTTGCGGCATTTATAATCGAGTGGTTCAACACTTTGAGATTCTGACAGGTTTGTTAGCATACAGTGGGCTTAGAGTTCCCACCTAATTCCACTATCATCAGAAGGATCGTTACTGGAGCTTGACACCACTGATCAGATCAAGCAAGCGGAGAAAACCAAGCAGATATTCCATGCAAGAAGTGCTTAACAATGTTGCATGGTAGGTGGCATGTTATAGTGCATGCTCAGGGGCCATGTCAATGCTCGGAACAAGCTTTAGGCACTCTTATGCGACATAATGCTCCACATATCTCTGACCACGCCTCATTTCCCCGTTCTCTATTCCACTTCTCCCTCACATGTCCTGATTTACCATATTTGTTATGTTCAGCAAAATGCAGAATAATGTTGAAATTGAGGTCTCGAGATATGCACGAACTGGAACGCATATGTGCATTCTACAGAACAAAACTATGTCCGATGCTCTAATGTGTGCATTATTGCTTTATGAAGCTGTTGCATTTATTATTCGAATCACGTCTTAGTTTTAATCTTCCCCTAATACCTCAACGTCAATAATTGTGTCACACTTTCGTATCGACGCTGTATGTGTGTCTAATAAGTATAACCCAACGGAACCACCTCCCATGCCATGCGGCAATTGTCTTTCAATTTCGGCCTCCAAGTTTGGTTAAGAACTGTCAAATGCCTTCGACACTAAGAACAACACAAGGCAAGCATGCCACAGCATAGCACCAATTGAGAACATTTCCAACACGCCTCCCAAATCCCGTTCCTGGAGTCGCCCTAGCTAAAGCAATGATTCAAATGTAACGCCCCGTGTAAAAGAGTCTGCTAGGCAAATTCGCCAAATTGCATGCTGTTCGCCCAAAATGTCCAGCAGCCAGCCAAAAAAAAAAACACGGGTGGCACTTTGTTGTCTTTCCCCGTTGCATGAAATGACTAAGCAAGTGCGATGGCAGAATATCAATCAGCGAGGCCAATCAGCTTAAACGGCCGTGGCAGGCAAGGGCATGAAATTCCATGGGCTTCCCGACCGTAGCGCCGCAGTGGATGTTTTTGAAACCAGAGCCACCGCTGGGTGTCACATAGATGGCAATAGTGTCTTCCAGGTAGCTTGCCAGGTTGTCTGTCGGTGCCTGAATCAGCCATTGGGTGAAGTCGGTGTCGCTTGCGTAAAAATATATGCGTATGTTTATATTACACACATGAGCCGTCTTCTCGGATCCAACGCCAAAAGTTGGATCCACAAAGAGACCCAACTTTCCCAATGTGCTACCAGCAGGTCATTTAAATGAGCTCAATCTCGATCGAACCTTAAACTGCCGAGAGATGAGGAAGTATTGCTCCCCTTTTACGCATGTCTTTCGCATATTTTCCGACCCGATATTTTCAGGATATTCCCCGAATCCATTCAGATATCTTGCCAAAAGCTTGCCTAGTATTCCACAACTGATTAGCGGACTGCTGAGTGATTAATTATTTGCATAATAACCTAGGGATCTCCAAACGAGCAGAAATATTTCTTCTTTGGCTTCGAATTCGAAAGAGAACAAAACCACAAAAAAGTCGGAATATGTGTCATAGAACATAGTATTATGTCCTATCGGTGCGCCACGTTGCAGATCAATTGCAGGTTAGATGACGAAAGTACAACACAATATGTGCCAATGCTGTTCCTCCTGGCACCGGCAAAATACGTCTGCACACGTTTCACAGTTGACTGGTTCAGTTACGCACTCGCAAACCCGCGCCTCTCTATGTAGCTAAGAACAAAAATTAGAGGAGACAAAAATGTTCCTCCCCATCCAGCAGAACTTACGTCTCTATTAACCTGTAATGACTTGAAAGAGAGCAAGCGCAGATATGCACGTAGAAAACATCAACTCGTGCAACAAGAGCACGTGACATCACTAAGCTGCCTAAAAAGGACGTTCAGTGTCATTACAGCAGTTCGTAGTTTCTGCGCAGATGAGTACAGGTCCACATTTCAGGTCATGCCTGCGTGACCTGACCTGACAGTGACCCTTATCTTTGCAAGAAGGCAAAGCGAAGACACAAGCGAATACCTGGATCTTTGCGTAGAAGACAAAGCGCTCCATCAAACATATTCTGGTTTTGCGCCATTGTTGATAGGCTGGAGCTTTGAACCTGGAAACAATCCTTGGCCTTGACCTGATATCGTAGCCTGGTATGAAGCCATTCAAGTTATTGTTTCTTCTTGGACAACTACCTATATGTCGATATAAAAACTGTTGGGTATATTTTTAACCCTATTTGTTGCAGCTCTTGGAATCGTACCCTGAAAATGACAACTTTGTGAACCGATGACCTGGCTGTGACCATGTCTAGCTTCGTGATCCCGGCTTCCCAGACAAGCATTTTGACATCAAGGTGTCCGCTATTCAATCATCAGCAGGTGTTCTCATCTAAGTGGAATCGTGTCGCGACTTCAGTGGCTATCTCATAAAAGCACGAGGGCTAAAAGCACCTCCCACACAATAGTTCTAAGGTGAAGCTGGTGAAATCAAAATTGAAAGTGAATGTGATGCGTGGCTTTAACCTGGTGGCAGTCGGTTCTGAACGCTTCAAATAGCCTCTTTGTGTATGCGAGAGCGTACATTCACTGCGGCTTAATCATTGTTGGCAATGGACGGTTTGCATTCAGTTTACCGTCGTCAACACAAGTCAGTGCCTAAATAGCTCCAAACGCCCCAGAGCTCTGACATTATCCCAAAGAAATGACATTTCCAGCCTCGCCTTGCACCTATTCGTTCCTTTTGGCAGAAACGAAAAAAAATTGCCCATTCTTGCTGTATTCTCGGATTTAAGTGACTTGGTTCAAGATTTGACTGTAGGCGAAACTCTGGGAAAAAGTGACCATAACATAGTTAGATTCAAGGCACATGTAGGGGAAATTATCAAGGATAATTTGGTAAAGGTTCCAAATTTCAACAGAGCAGACTTTAACGGCATGAGAGCGGCTTTAAGTGCCATCAGATGGGAAGAAGAATTCTCCAATTTAAATGCCTGTGAAATGTGGGAAAAGTTCAAATCTTACTTAAAGGAAACTCAGATTAAACATGTCCCCCAAAAGCAAAGACGCAAAAGAAGGGTAGGAAAGCCAGCATGGCTTACACCAGACGTGATAAAAGCAATTAGGGCTAAGAAAACTGCATTTAGAGTTTTTAAAGAAGCCTCAAATGTCATTAATCTAAAGGCGTATCGAAAAGCTAGAGACACTGTGAAGCAAAAAACCAGAGCAGCAAAGCGAGCAAAGGAACTGGATTTAGCTAGAAACTGTAATGGGGACAGTAAAAAGTTCTTTAGTTTCTACAAGCTGAGTAAAGTTTCTAGCACAATTGGTCCACTGGAAGTAAACGGGACTACATTGGGTGAGGATAGTGAGATGGTTGAGGAGCTGAGCAAGCAGTTCAAATCAGTGTTTACATTGGAAGATATGACCAATCTGCCGACCGTACACCATAGTTCAGTTACATGGGATCTGACAAATGATGTTGATTTCATTGGTAGTGATGTTGTTTACAATCATATCAGGAAAATAAAGCCAAATAAGGCAGCAGGACCTGATGATATTTATGCTAGGGTGTTGCGGGAAACTGAAAAGGAACTGGCATTTCCACTTAGTATAATATTTTGTAGATCAGTTTCACATAATGAAATTCCAACCGATTGGAAAAGGGCAAATGTAGTTCCTATTTTCAAGAAAGGAGAAAGAGGGAAAGTTGAAAACTATAGGCCAATAAGTCTCACATCCCTAGTCTGCAAGGTACTCGAATCAATTATCAAGGATAGAATAGTTAGTTATCTGGAAGGTAGCAGATTGATTCAAGATACTCAACATGGATTTAGAAAAGGACGATCGTGTCTCACAAACCTCTTGGACTTTTTGAACTTCGCCACAGAACAATTTGATCAGGGAAATCAGGTTGATGTAGCATATCTTGACTTTAGTAAGGCCTTTGACAAGGTACCCCATAAACGGTTAATGATACAGCTTCAGTCCCATGGTATTGCAGGTAGCATCTTAAAATGGATAGAGTTGTGGCTTTCAGATAGACAGCAAAGAGTGATGCTAAATGGTACAAAGTCATCATGGCAAAATGTTCTTAGTGGAGTCCCCCAGGGGTCAGTACTAGGGCCATTACTGTTCATTATATTTGTAAATAACATTGAAAGTGGCCTAAGCAGTAAAGTTTTGAAATTTGCAGATGATTTGAAGGTCTTTAGGGCAATAACAGGTCAGAATGAGCATATCACGCTGCAAAAAGACTTAGACGAACTTGTGAAGTGGTCCGAAGAATGGCAAATGAAATTTAACTTTGATAAGTGCAAAATCATGCATGTAGGTAAGCAGCATATGAAGGCTCCATACTTGATGGGTGGCCAAGTGCTATCAGTGACTCAACAGGGAAGGATTTAGGTGTTATTCTAAACACAAAATTGGGGGCATCAGAACAGACCAAGGAAGCCAGGAAGAAGGCACTGAGAATGCTCGGGGCAATAAATAGGAATGTATCATACAGAAGTGAGGAAGTGATCAGGAAGCTTTACTGTGCATACGTCAGGCCACATTTGGAATACTGCATCCAAGCTTGGTCTCCTAGCTATGAAAAAGATTGTTGGCTTTTAGAGAGAGTACAAAGAGGGCTACAAAAATGGTTAATGGCATAAGCAACCTGGCATATGAGGAAAGATTGAAGAAATTGAATATGTTTTCACTTAGATATAGAAGGCTGAGAGGAGATCTCATCGAGGTCTTTAAATTTGTCAATGGTCTGGAGAGGGGATACCTTGGGGAAATGTTTGAATTTAACAGAAATGATGCAATTAGAGGTCATAAATTCAAAATTAAAATTAACCACAGCAGAACAAGGTTAAGGCAAACTTTCTTCACCAACAGGGTAGTGGAACACTGGAACCAGCTGCCAGAAAACATCGTCAGTAGCAGCACATTGAACATCTTTAAAAACAGCATAGACAATCATTATAAGAATAGAGGGCTTGCTTTTCAGTATTACAGGGAGGGCTGATTGGCAGATTTGGTGGGCAACTGGTTCAGTGTACAGAGTGCAATCAAGAAGGGCCCTTGTGGCTCAGAGTTGCACTAATCTTTTATGTCTTTATGTCTTTATGTAGTGCGCGGAACATTTTTTTATAGAAGCCGAGGAAAGGGTCAATTTCGCGTTGTGTCGTCTAGCTAGATAATGTATCATTGAGCCAACCACCAACACTAGACCTTACTCTCATTTTCCTCCGTCACATTTCATCGCAAAAAGGTAATTGTGAAAGGTAAATAGCATGTCCGTAGTCCAGTTCCCAGTGAAGCTCGTATCCAGGAGGTATTATGCATAATTGGCTCCAGGCGGGATTTTGGGATATTTGGTTGCAGCATTTTCATCGCGATGATCCGTCATCGCGCATCGAACCGCATGTTTACAATTCTGCTATAAAACATAATTATTTATATTATGTGTTTGTATGCATTGCGTTATTTGCTCAACATCAGGATTTTAATGTGCACGCGATAGCCATGCAGTGGAGACGACGAGTTGTGCTGGCTAAGTCGCACACATTCACGAGGAGGATCGCATTAAGACGCCGAAAGGAATGGTCTTAAACAATTGGTTGAACTTCATTTCAAATCATCGGCGACGTGTTACCTACCATGCAAACAAAAACATATATAAGCATGTCTCAATCGACGGTTTTTTAGTGCGCTGGCCTTATACTTGCCATATGCTGACTTTTTGTCATACACAAATTACATCATTATATATTGGACACACTTCTTGCCGCACCAGCGTCGCTGATTGGTTGCGCAATTCTGGTCCATGACGCAGCCAAATCCACCGGGAGACCGCCAGGGGGCGCTAAAGGCCACCTCCGTGCAGCGGCACCTTGCATGGGATAGGCAAGTGGCCACGTCTGTCCACGTGTTGGGATTCCAAGCACAGCCTGGCTTGCGATGTGCTGCGCCCGTCCGGAAAGGAGGCCGCTGCTAAGATCATCCACCCGATTGGCCAGCAGCCAAACGGATGTGAAGGCTCTGAACGGCGGGCCAGAGATTGATCTTCGCCGGTGCAGCGGTGCAACGTTTTCACTATTTGCTGATACAACTCGGTAATGTAGAGGACTCTGTGCAACTCGGTACGGACATGGTAATGGCTGAGGATGTAAATGCCCGTCATGTTCGAGGCTTCAGTTGGTGCTTGTGGTGGTGGGGGGGCGGCGATCGGGAGAGCGACGTCTGTGTCTGGGAGCGAGGACTGTGGGTGTAGGGGGTGGGTCTGTAACGGGGGGTGGACAACCGGCGGATGTGCAGGTTGTAGGTAATTGTTAATTCCTGCATATGCACACATGCATAGCACCTACACGTGCACACACAAACATATACACATGCACATGCGTACACACAAACACACAAACAGACATACACATATATATATAGTGTAGGCTTATGTAGGCATCAGTGAATAGGACCCAGGTTGAGAGCCCATCACGACGCCATCATTTGGCAGAAATATCCTACCATCGGGGACCAGAAGTATATATATATATATATATATATATATATATTGATGGTGTGCTTACAAGCGGCTGATGATCGCTTCTATTATTTTTAGTCGTTTCCGGTTCTTTACATTGGCGAGTTCTGCACAAGGTCCCATGTAGTCAAGGTGTGGTCGTGGGTGGTCCTTCTATGCATGAGTCGAGAATCAGATTGCACGTGACAATTGGGTGGACGTGATAGTGACGTAGTGGTATGGCCAATGTGGCATGCGTTTTCCTGCAGTTCGCAACCTGCCTCCATGTTGACATTTGTGAGCATACACTGCATTGGTTGGCTCTATGTGCGGTTCCTGGCACCAGATAATTTTCATGACGAAGATGATGTCAGTTTGTTTCTTAGTAAATAATGTATTGAATGGGGTCATCTTCATTCGCTGGGATTACATGACTTTTGATGGTAGATTTAATCGCGCACTTATCCGCCTTATGGCTGTCAGTAATTTATTAAAAAAATACAGCTGATGTTTGGTTCCCATGATGTTGGTTAGAGCTGTCTGCTTGTCTTTGACTTAGAATAGGTAGATGACTTTCCTGATTACGTTATCTCGATTGGCACATGAGTAACTGTTGTTCACAAACACTTGTCTGGCAAGTTGGAGCTCCTTTTGGATTAGGTGCCACGAAGTACGAGTTACAAGGTCATAACGGAAATGGATCGAACCGCTCCAGTTGTGTATGTTCCTATCAGGGCACTGATTGTTAACGTTGCTGCATGAGCGACGCAGTTGATGCTCCCTTAATCTCAGATTGTTAACGTTCAGGCTTTTTTAATAGATTTGTAGCCTTTCTGTGTCCACTAAGCTGGTGATAACCATCTGATGTGTCAATATTTACGTTGAGTAAAGCTAATTTGTTTTCTAAGCTAATCTCGTTTTTGAACGTCAATACTATCATCACCGTTCTCTTGAGTGTCATGTCTGAACTTCTCTAGAAGTTCACCGTTCAAGTTTTCCTCAAAGATGTCAGCATACATATTGTGCACATATATGGAATTATTTCCTGGTAGTATTGAGAGACTTGATTTATACATGGCCCATGTAGGCATTGGTGAATAGGGCCCAGGTGGAGAGCCCATCACGACGCCATCATTTGGCAGAAATATCGTACCATCGGGAACCAGAAGTAGACTTATGTTGTAGACAGAAGTAGACAGAAGTAGAAGTCCGAGCATTTGTTCGCAGATTGACTTAGAAATATTTAGTGGAGCCATCTGGGAATGTTAGTAGGCATGTAATCGAGGATGATGTTGATGACATTTTTTATTGGCGCGCTGGTGGATAAGTTTTCAGCGTCAGTGACGCTAGAATTCCTTATGTGGTCTGAGATTTCAAGAACCAGACAGAAGTCATCATTATATCTTAGGTGATGTGTCGGGGGAAAAAATATATAATATAAAAAAAAAAAAAAAAATATAAAAAAAAATTATTTATTTTAAAAAAAATAAAAATTAAGTTTGTTTATCCTGTTCGTGACTGGGAATAGCTACCTGATTATAATTAAGTAGAATGATATTTTTGAAAACAATAAGTGGGCAGTGATCACTCTGTTCGTCCCACATTTCATTTCTGGTTCCGGATGATCACTGAGCACCCGAGAGCGAGAGGGTCGGCACTAGATAGGTAGCGAACACTACCTCCAGAACGGTAGGTGGTCGTCACCAGGCACCCAGAGCCTGAGCAGGACAGCTCCTGCACCGTCACGAGCGCGGGCCGGCATTTACACACAAGACCGACGTCAGAGATTGCCGCAGTCCACACCAGGAGAGACGGAGCCCGGCATCGGGCAGGAAGGGAGCGACACGCCATCGACTGTCGCCCCACAACGCGCGTGTTTCCGCGATTGTCGCGCTCGCGGCGCATTCCATGCGTCACGGTCCGCGAGCGGCTGTGACTCGAGGTGCGCCACCGAGGTCACCAGATGACCCGTGTGGCAGTGACTCATGGCGAGCCACGAGGCGCTAAATATTCATATCGGCACATCACGGTATTCGCCGCGCCGCCGGCCATGCACACGCCGTCCGCCCGGTGTCATCTGACAACCAATCGCAGCTGCTGGCGGATCACGTGACGCGAACAGTCGGCGAGCTCTCCGTGGACGAGTTTTCAGCATCCAATGGAATTGCAGACGGCGGAATGCAGGACATCTGAAAGCGTTTAGTTACATACGTGGCGCATGTGAACACATGTGCGGCAAACAAGCGTGATATGTATGTGAAGTGTCGGTGCCACCTCAAGTTTGACGCAGACATGATTCGCACCCACAATTAAAAATATTACAGAAACCTGCACCATCGTAGGCGCGGAATATATTCACATTCCACGAATCGCCACTGAAGCTGACACCACTTGGCCTTCAGATCGACTCATCGTGTGCAAATCCTGGCGGGGTACTTCTTCACATTCGGTCCACCCGTGGACATCCATCAAATGTCGGCAGATGGTGGCCGCCGCTGGTAGAGGGAATTCATCAACGGAATTCAGCAACGCAGAGGGAATCCATCAACGGAACCACGTACCGGTCGAATTAGGCCGGCCAACATTTGACGGCTGGTGGAACTTTGAACTGCCGAATGAATATGTGCTCAATCGTAGATGAACATTTTTGTTGATAGTAACAGCCAGATCACAGCGGAAGTTACGTCGGAATATTCTTCTTCCCTGCTAGATGCAGCAACACATCCAAAATCGTTCATGCCCTTTAACGAATATATATTGTCTTTAGATGTATGCAGCACCATTAGTTCTCAAAGTATGCAGCTTTAGCGTAATCTGTAAAATAGGTACGCTCGATTCAATAGTCATTCATAATAATCACGAGGGTTACCTCGTGATAGCACTATCAAATAGACATGTTTCTTTTTAATGAAACTAAAACTGCATATTCTGAAAATGAATGGAGTTGTATGCATCTAAAGACAATATACATTCGTTGAAGGAAATGGGTGTTTCTGGGTGTCTTGCTAGATCTAACAGGTAAAAACAATTTTGTCGTGGGTACGAGATCCAAAAAACCGAAGATAGTCATGCTCTGAAATCAATGACAATTGCTCTTTAGCCCTATAAAGGGCGTGACATTGACTCTTTAGCTGTATAGTATGCCTGACATTGGCTTTAGCTGTTTAATGCACCCGATGCCAGCTTTAGCTGTATAATTCCCCTGATATTGTCCTTCAGCATCGCGTCGTTTTGCTCATCGTTTACTTTTTTCAGTTAAAACCACCATGGCTCGTTTGTCACCGGATTCGAGAACACAATCCAGTTGTCTTATGCCTTGCCACTACCATAACCCAGGGTGTGGCACGTGCAGTTTCCACACAACAGCTAGTCCAAAATGAGGTGAAGGACGCCATTATGCAAGATGATCAGTGTACGAGATATTTCCATGAGACTAATGGAAAATGATATTTGTTATTATCATATTTGCAAAGGCACAGAAACCACAAAGTTCAGGTTACTCCCGGTCACTGCCGAGGGGGTGGGTGCTTGCGGCAAGATCTCTCGGTGATCGTCCCACCACAGTGCGCCCACCAACAGAGTTTCCCACGGCTAAGGCGGAAGCAGATTGGCGTCGGCATGTGGCCCTATATGGCGCAGGTTCTCGAGCGGGCGGGAGACGGATGCTTACGGTCGGTCGCCCACGGCTCGGGTCAGCAGACAGGTCAGTAAGCGGCGCAGTTCAGCTGGAGGGGGGGGGCACGACACCGATCGGCAGGCGCCTGTCTATCCATTTCAGCTTCGAACACTGTCCCATACTCTGTGCAGGGTCCGTACTCGTGGGTGATGCTCAAGGCCCCTGGCAGATCAGTCGGCAGGGCGTTGACCTCTTTGTTCGCGAACTCGAATATCATAAACGACGGAGCTTGCCACGTCCACACGCGGCCAGCCGGCGTGAGAGGTTGCCGACGCCGTATGACCTAGCGGTTGAATGCGTTGCGGAGGAGCCCCATGTTCTTCTTCGCGGCTGATGCGCAGCTGGTTGGGGTGTCAGCCGCAGGGCAGCCGTCCAGCTGGTCCGGCAGCTGGCGTGCCACTCCCAGCTGGCCAGCTGGCTCGGTGGTGCCGGCGCCGGCACGGTGCACTCGGGAAGTGCGGGGCAAGCGCCGGCGGCCGGCCGGTTTTCGGGGAGGTTGCCGGTGCCGGCGTTGGCGTGACTCCTAATCAGGAGCGGCCGGCCCGGTGACGTCACTCGGGCCGGGTGCGGGGCGCCGCGCGGCGCCACCTCCGCCGCCGCCGCCGCCAGTGGCAGCCGCACCGTCCTGCCGCGATCACGTGTCCGCCGCGGCGTCAGTGCAGGTGACCGGGCCGGTCGGCCGTCCGCGCGCAGCTCCCGCGCAGCTCCCGCGCAGCGCCCTGCAGCGTCCCGCAGCGCCCGCGCTGCCGGCGGCTCGGCGCAGCAGGCAGTGTCAATGTGGCAGAAGGTGTCGCCAGAGCCGATGGAGCACTCCAGCGGGTACGTGTCCAACACCAACTCGATGAACCCGCCGGTGAAGTACGCCACGATCGGGCGCCGCCAGCCGGGCGGAGTGAAGCGCACCGCCTCGCTGCTGGTGACGCAGCCACAGCCGCCGCCGCAGCTGCAGCCGCAGCCGTCGGGCGCGCGCACCAACCCCGTGCCGAAGCCGAAGCGCAGCTACCACCCTGCCAAGGAGGCGCGCAAGCTGTACAAGAGCGAGCAGAATCGGCCGGCGTCGCGCGCGTCCAAGAGCAGCGCCAACTCGGGCTCGGGCGTGCGGCGGCTGTCGCCGCGCGAACCCGCCGGCGGCAAGACGTCGCCGAGGCGAGGCGGCTCGCGCGCGTCGCACTCGAAGATTCGGCGTCCCGACTCGCGCGCCTCGTCCAAGGCCCTCATACTGCGTCGAAGCGAGTCGACTCGCCACACCAGGGCGAAGTCGAGCCGCACCGGCAGCCGACCCGGCTCGCGCGGCTCGCACGGCTCGCACGCGCCGGCGCCGGCCAAGGCGAGACGAGCGGACGCCAAGTCGTTCTTCTCGTGGAAGCCGCGGCTGGCGCTGAAGCGCGCCAAATCGCTGCAGGCGAAAAAGGAGCCGCCCAGGCCGCGGGAGATCCGCTTCGGCGACGACGGCCAGCCGGGGGTGGTGGTGATGCGCGGCGTGGAGCGCCGACGCGTCGGCAGCCCGCCGCGCTCTCCGACCCACGTGCCACGCGGCCAGATCGTGCACAGTCAAGCGTACGTGGCGTCTATGGAGGCGGGCGTGTCGCAGACGCTGCCGCGGCCGCCGCGCCGGCCGGCCAGTCCCCAGCGCGGCCAGCGGGCCTGCAGCGTCGACCTGGTCGACGGTCGGCAGGCGGCCGGCGCCGCGCACCCCGACAGTCCGCGTCGCGGCCGACAGAAGGCGCCGCTGCGGCCGACGCGCAGCGTGTCGCCGTTCAAGGGCGCGCCGTCGGAGCTGTCGAGCTCGCCGGCGCCGCGCGCGCCCGTGTGGCGCGCCTCGTCCGACGACTCGCTGTCGGAGACCATCACCAACCTGTCGGCCATCTCCATCGGCCGGCGCGACACGAGAGTCCAGCCGGAGCAGAGGCCGCGCGCCAAGCCCACATCCGCCAAGCTCACCTCCGCAAAGCCCGCCAAGCAGCGGCCCAGTGATAAACCGTCTGTGATCGACTTCATCCGGCGCAAGCTGTCGATGAAGCCCAGGGAGAAGCCGACGCCGGCGACGGTCGGGCGACGGGAGCGGGCGTCGTCGACGTCGACGTCATCGCCGGAGCGGCCGGCGCCCGGCGGCCGACTGAGGGCGGCGCAGTCGCACGACGTGCTGGTCGTGGAGGAGCGCCGGGCCGTCGACTCGGGCGTCGACGACAAGGCGTATCGGTCGCTGCCGCGCGGCAAGCACAGGTCCGGCGGCACCTCTCTCTCGCGCAAGCTGTCCAACATGGGCTGGGGCACGCTGGGCCGATCGCAGGTCGACCGCGAGCGAGGTCGGCTGGACTTGGAGAAGAGCTACCAGCCGAAAGCCGTCAGGGAAGTGGACAGTCGACGCCAGCCGCCGGCGCCGCCGTTTCAGCCGCAGGAGCGGCAGGGCCGCGGGCCGCCGAGCGCGCTCGCCACCTCGGCGCTCGGCCGGCCGGCCGAAGGCACCGACCGTGAGGAGCCCATCCAGCCGATCATCCAGCCGCGTCGCGCGCTGTCGCAGCCGTCGCTGTACTTCGCGCCGGGCGAGCCGGCCGCGCCCGAAGAGCCGTTCACGCTGTACGCCAACCTGCCGTTCCAGCTGCCGGCGCGGCGCGCGTCGTCGCCCAGCCGGGCGTTCATGTCGCCGGCCAAGCGGGCCATGTCGCAGCCGAGTCTGCTGCGGTCGCGGCCCGCCAGCCCCGCCTCGTCGACCGGCGACCGCTCCGACACCATCTACGCCTACCGGCCGCCCCAGTGGGAGCGGCAGCGGCCGCCGCCGGCCACGCGCACCGTTTGGAAGCCGTCCATCACCGTCAGGCGCAAGGGCATCCTGAAGCGGCGCCAGTCGGCCGAGGAGAAGGAGGCGGCGCGCCAGGAGCGGCGCGCGGCCGGCGGCGCGCCGCGCCAGCCTGGCGTGCTGCACGGCATCGCTCACAACATCAGGAGCGTGTTCAAGGTGAGCCGCCGCCGCTGGATGTGCCGGCACCCATTCGACCAACGGTCTCCAAGGCCGCCGTCCGGTTGCCGGCTGGCAATCGCCGCCAAGTGGGCCTGATTGCGGGGGCCGGCGGCGCCGGTCATGCACGCCGCACGGCATCTCTTCGCGGCCAGCTGTCAATTGCCGGCGATCCGTCGTCTTCGGGTCCGTTCGCCAGCTGGTGTCCATTCGCAAGCGGTCAGTGCATGTCAGGTCCAGCCGACGACTGGTCTTCTGTCGGAGCAGCGCCCGGACGCTCCTTGTTTAGCTGTCGGGTAAGCTGGCAACCGTCTATGCGTGTGCCGGCCGCCGGTCAATCGGATTGTCGAAGTATATTTCACTATCTTCCCGTTGCTCCTCTGGCTGCTCGTTCATTCGGTTTTTAGTCTATTATCAGTAGCCGTCATTCGTAAAGCAGGATGGGCCCACCCAGGATGCGTCCCTGGGCCCACCTCGCCCCTTCGATGTGTTAGTGTCTCTGAACCCTCATTTCCCCATTGATGTGTCGTTAAATCTGGATCCACATTGCCCCTTTGACGTGTCGGCATCTCTGGACCCACCTTGCCCTTTTGACATGTCGACATCTCTGGACCCACCTCGCTACGCTGCCGGCACCGGCACCTCGTCTATCGGCCCTATCTGAGCTGAGCCAGACAGGCGTCACGTCATTTGCCCATCTCGCGACGGAGCGCTCCAGGCCATCAGCGGGCTCCACGTGGCAGTGTCGTGTCTACCCTACCGTGTGTGACGTCAGCGGCCCTGGTCTGTGGACGGCGAGCCCTGTCCCAACGGCGACAGCACCTCAGCCATCCTGTCCGCGGCCCTGGTCTGGGGGCGGCCGGCCCTGTTCCAACGGCGACAGTACATCAGTCATCCTGTCCGCGGCCCTGGTCTGAGGACGGCTGGCTCTGCCACAAGGGCTACAGTATCTCAGCCATCCTGTCCGCGGCTCTGGTCTGAAGACGGCTGGCTCTGCCACAACGACGATAGCACCTCAGCCATCCTGTCCGCGGCCCTGGTCTGACGACGGCTGGCTCTGCCACAACGGCGACAGTATCTCAGCCATCCTGTCCGCGGCCCTCGTCGGAGGGCGGCCGGCCCTGCCCCAACGGCGACAGTACCTCAACCATCCTGTCCGCGGCCCTGGTCTGAGGACGGCCGGCCCTGCCCCAACGGCGACAGCACCTCAGTCATCCTGTCCGCGGCCCTCGTCGGAGGGCGGCCGGCCCTGTCCCAACGTCGACAGCACCTCAGCCATCCTGTCCGCGGCCCTCGTCGGAGGGCGGCCGGCCCTGCCCCAACGGCGACAGTACCTCAGCCATCCTGTCCGCGGCCCTCGTCGGAGGGCGGCCGGCCCTGCCCCAACGGCGACAAAGCATCAGCCGTCCCGTCGGCCCGTCGGCCAAAGCATCAGCCTCGGCCGGCCCCACCGCGGTCACCTCAGTCGACGATCACAATTCGGTCACACGCCAGACTTCGCCGCCAGACTTCCCTGCTCTCTGCAGTGCTGAGCTTCGCTGCAAGACCTCGCCGCGACTGGGTCTGGAGGCACGCCGATGGCCCGTCTGTGAAGAGGCAGGCTGACCACCATGGTGCATTCATAGGATAGGTGTAAATCCACCTGTTCACCAGAGCCAGGTGTACATCCACCTGTATATCCGAGCCAGGTGTACATCCACCTGTTTTCCGAGCCAGGTGTACATCCACCTGTACACCAGAGCCGGGTGTAAGTCCACCTGTACACCGGAGACAAATGTACATCCACCTGTACACCAGATACAGGTGTACATCCACCTGAGCACCAGAGTCAAGTGTGCATTCATTCACCTGTATACACGAGCCATGTGCATATCGATATGTACACCAGAACCAGGCTTACTTCCACCTGTACACCAGAACCAGGCTTACATACACCTGTACACCAGAGACAGGTGTACATCCATCTGTACACCAGGACCAGGTTTACATTAACCTGCACAACCGAGCCAGGTTTGCATATAGACGGCCTGTCTGCAAGCAGATATACTTCTCGCTATGGCTCAGATCCAGAAGGATACGAATAGATCGCCTGTCGCCACTCCTCCCGCCCTCGCCCCACATGGTATCTGAACCAGATTCAAGCCAGAGGGCCGATAGCTTTGCTAGTCGACTTCTTGATCAGATATCAACCAGGTGAGTCCGAAAGGCTTGTGTTGTGTATTTGTTCTTCAGCACCGTGAGTGTAGCCGGCAGCACCGTGTGGCACGATAGAGTGACGATCTCACCGAATTCAGCGCAGATGGAATACTCGTATCCCGTCACAGTGCGCTATATGGGAGGAAGCTGTTTAGAAGTGGTTCGATCCTATCAAATCCAAACTGGCTCTTACACCAATGCCGAAGAGCACGAGATGCACTTCAACAGGTGATGTTTGGGACATCTCCTGCATGCAATGGAGCTTGTAGAGTAGAGTAGAGATGCCAGTTCTAACTTCTATCGTCGTCTATCAGCACATTATCTAGCCATACCAATGCTGGCAGCTGAACAGAGCTGGGGCTGTAGTATGGATGAATCATCGACCTATGTGAGTGGAGAAGTCCATCGCCGCCGCCGTTTGAAATGCGCCACGCAGGACGCCTTTGTCTTCACGTGCGGATCGTGGAACCGACCATAAACCTGATCACAAAAACGGCGTGCGCCTGTCCCAGCTTAGCTTCCAGTCACTTGCACTGCGAGCCGCTCGGACGGGTGCAACTCAACCGAGCTGCTGCCTCCGCGAGCGCTTGACCGGCGTCGGCTCGGTGTGTTTCTGTCGGTGGCTGCTGTCGGTGTCACTTCTGTGGGTGAGCCAGCGCCTCACGGTCGCCGCGAGTCCACTCAGCGCACCGGCCGACACCCGGCAAAAGTGCACCCTGCCGGCCGACACCCGGCAAAAGTGCACCCTGCCGGCCGACACCCGGCAAAAGTGCACCCTGCCGGCCGACACCCGGCAAAAGTGCACCCTGCCGGCCGACACCCGGCAAAGTGCACCCTGCCGGCCGACACCCGGCAAAAGTGCACCCTGCCGGCCGACACCCGGCAAAGTGCGCCCTGCCGGCCGCACCCGGCAAAAGTGCACCCCACCGGCCGACACCCGGCAAAAGTGCACCCCGCCGGCCGACGCCCGGCAAAAGTGCACCCTGCCGGCCGACACCCGGCAAAAGTGCACCCTGCCGGCCGACACCCGGCAAAAGTGCACCCTGCCGGCCGACACCCGGCAAAAGTGCACCCTGCCGGCCGACACCCGGCAAAAGTGCACCCTGCCGGCCGCCGCCCGGCAAAAGTGCACCCTGCCGGCCGCCGCCCGGCAAAAGTGCACCCTGCCGGCCGCCGCCCGGCAAAGTGCACCCCGCCGGCCGCCACCCGGCAAAGTGCACCCTGCCGGCCGACACCCGGCAAAAGTGCACCCTGCCGGCCGACACCCGGCAAAGTGCACCCTGCCGGCCGACACCCGGCAAAAGTGCACCCTGCCGGCCGACACCCGGCAAAGTGCACCCTGCCGGCCGACACCCGGCAAAAGTGCACCCTGCCGGCCGACACCCGGCAAAAGTGCACCCTGCCGGCCGACACCCGGCAAAAGTGCACCCTGCCGGCCGACACCCGGCAAAAGTGCACCCTGCCGGCCGACACCCGGCAAAAGTGCACCCTGCCGGCCGACACCCGGCAAAAGTGCACCCTGCCGGCCGACACCCGGCAAAAGTGCACCCTGCCGGCCGACACCCGGCAAAAGTGCACCCTGCCGGCCGACACCCGGCAAAAAGTGCACCCTGCCGGCCGACACCCGGCAAAAGTGCACCCTGCCGGCCGACACCCGGCAAAAGTGCACCCTGCCGGCCGACACCCGGCAAAAGTGCACCCTGCCGGCCGACACCCGGCAAAAGTGCACCCTGCCGGCCGCCGGCCGACACCCGGCAAAAGTGCACCCTGCCGGCCGCCGCCCGGCAAAAGTGCACCCTGCCGGCCGACACCCGGGAAAAGTGCACCCTGCCGGCCGACACCCGGCAAAAGTGCACCCTGCCGGCCGACACCCGGCAAAAGTGCACCCTGCCGGCCGACACCCGGCAAAAGTGCACCCTGCCGGCCGCCGCCGCCGCAAGTCAGATGGTATCGCCGGCTGCACCGCCGGTGGACATGTTGTTCGTCTTTGGCCAGTATCTTTATAGGGGGCAGGTCCACGTAACGCTGCACGCTAACGGCGGCCTGATACCGTGGCCGCTGATAGCGAAGAATTTATTGTTATTGTGACTGTCCACGCAGCTCTGTTGAAATAGCGAGTTATTTTTGCATGCGTGCACGTCAGCGGCCGATTGAAGGGAAGTAATATTTTTAGGTGTTTAGGATGCTGCTGACGATCGCTTTGATTCGGATCTGTATGCAGTTGGTCCTACGACTTAGTGAGAGTGGTTGCGACAGTCACTGGTACGCCATTGTTGGAGGTAGATCAATTTTGCAAACAGCTCGGCACGATTCGCGGAAGAACCACGTCATGCGAACTTCCGTCCAAGTCTCGCTGGTTCCAAGGCTATGTGTGTCCACCATTTCCCCCACCTCGACGGTAGCCTGGTCAGGGCGGCAGCTCGCTCGCGTTCGGTCCGGTTTTTGTTTGCAGTTTTTACGTCACCGGGAGGTCGGGTCAGACCACCTGAGACGTGCTTGCCCAACACTTCCGATTCTGTTGAGGTCGTGTCGCCGATTGCGTGAGTCATCGAGATAGGCACAGGCTGGGTGGCTACGTCAGCGTTGACGCCAGGAACGTATTTTGTTCTCTCCGTGCCGACATAGCAGACGTATGGACGCATGCGTCCACACGTCCAGGGTCATCCGTGATGCATCGATTTGCATCTGCATCGATATCAAGAGTGGTGCAATTTGTGAGTTTAGAGAAAGTTGTCTAGGCTTGGCCAAGCTCGATGCATTTGATCAGCATGTTCCAGGCATTATTCTGGTATGTGGATCTAGCAGAATTCATATCCATTCTCGGCTAATTAGCTGCAGTCAACTTATTCTAGGTAAACAATACCATCCTAATTACGTACAATCAATCAATGCAAATCCTAACTGCAATAATGTAAAATGATGATGCAATGACGTAAAATTTAAAAGATGGAAGATCCAATAATGAACTTGGTCAGACTATTTCGGCACTTGTTTGCGCTATGCACATATATGTGTCCCTCGCATCAAATGGATAATTTAATATCATGGATTAAACTGTGTCGCATGTTTTTAAATTGCCCAGCTTGACCTGGGCTGAATCCTGCATCCACGATATTTCCATATCTTTGAATTTTATCCAGACTTTCCGGTCACACCTTTCACCAGGAGCTCGGCGTCAAATTTTGGTCTGGCGCACTGCTCCTTTGATTGCCTTGCCTTGTCAAAACGTCTACCCGATGGAATCTTCAGGCCACGACCTTTTCACGTTGGTCATTTCAGGAAATTGACAAGGCACTCCATTTGTCTTCTTCTTATTCTGTTTGTAGGTTCATCATTGTCATAGAAGCCAATCATGCGATTTTTTCACTTTTCTTTCTGTCGACTCTGTCGCTTTGTGTGGTTTTTCACTCTGCTCGCCAATTCAAAAGCATAAAATACGCACCGTCATTCGCGCTCATCATAAAAATGTAGCAGTGAAAAGCAACTGGAAAGCATTCTCCGTCCAATATGAAACTAGTTTCAGGTGTAAAAAGCTGTGGTGAAACACGATTCGCTGGCAGTCGTTGAAACTTTGCCTCTCATCGCGATTCATTTCATCGGGGTGATTGATTTCTCTCCGTGGGTGGTGACGCAGAATTTATGCTAAATCAAGTTAAATAATCATATGTATATATATACATATTATTAGAGAGAGAAAGAGAGTGTGAGAGATGGAAAGAGATACATAGAGACATAGAGATAGAGGAAGATATAGGGGAAATAGAAGGAAATAAAGGAAGATAGGCATCGAGAGAATAGAGATATAGAGAGATCAATAAGGATGGCGAGAGCCAGATTGAGCGAGATGAGCACGATTGAACGAGATTGAGTGATTGAGATCGATTGAGAGAGATTGAGGGAGATTGTGAATGGTTGAAAGTGATTGAGTGATTCAGAGAGCTGAACAAAATTGAAAGAGGGTGAGGTGGAGTGAGACAGAGTGTGATTGAAGAAAAGAGATAGTCTGGGCACTGACATCACCTGTCAGTGGAGATTGTCTCCGCTGGTGATTCCATGAATACTGGCCTAAGTGGGGCTGTGACTACGCATGCTAACACATTCCACACACACATTGGCTGATCCAGCCAGACGGCTTGGGTAAAGATGTAAATTGGGCTTGCTCGGTCTCCGCTGGATCCTCTCACGGCAGGTGCTCGGCACCAACCACGAGCGGCTGGGGCGGGGGGGAGTCAGGTGCCCCTTACCTTCTACTAACTCAAGTTATTTGGATCGGATTGCTGTGAGGCTTTGCGGCGGTTACTGTGTGGGGCTCATGCTGCGAGGTACGAGCGTAATATCTTGAATACGAAGGTCACAAATGAGATCAAACTAGGGCACCGCCAAGTTTATCCTCGGCAGAAATCGCACGATGTATTAGCATGCATCAATTGATCGATTGATCAATAGCACCAAGTGGTACAGCATGAATGAGCTAGTAGTTGCGGTTGCTGACTCGATGACAAACAAATACCTTCGCGTGTGATTGGTGAACCACTGACCGGCCGGCCTACAGCTAGTGCAGCCATGGATGAGGGCGTGGCCACGTAGGCGGACGGTACCTAAAATGAGACATAACCTCACTGATCGGCTCATAAGTTCGCCAAATACAGTCGTAGAAGAGTGGAGCGGTCTCGATCCACGTGCAATGGCTGGATGAGCAGCTGTTAACAACGGTATAAAGATAAGCAGAATTGCATGCAATTGTAAAAAAAATCGAGAGGAATACGCAAATGCCGACCCCCCCCGCCTATGCGAGGGTTAATAAATGGTATATATTATTCTAGCAAAGATATAGTGTGCCAATATCTTCCTGTTTCGATATTATAAGAAATCGATGTTCAACTTGTCGATATTTTTGATATTATGCCCGTCTATATTTTGCGGCAGATATGTAGCATGTCAATATTTTGCATGTCGGTATATTGCAGAGTCCATTTTCTGTTTGTCAATATTCTGCATTGTCGATATTATGCTGGGTCGATATTTTGCGCTCGATGCTAAGCATACGATATTCAAAGCGTTGATATTTTGTGGTCGATATGTATTGGGTCTATGGTTTACCTATTCTAAAATATAATTCCCTGGCGTGTCGACCAGAGTAGGCCATTTAGCGCCCATAACAGATCGATATGTTGTCCGGTGACCCTGTAAGCACGAACACCACCCCATGTTGCGTCATCGTCGACTGCCGGCTCATGTAGCACACTGTGATCGGCAGCATCGCAAGAACGGCGACGACGAAGTTCCGGAGGGCTTCGTGCCGGTGCCCGGCGGCCCCGTGATCTCCGAGCGCTTCACCAACATCACCAACACACACGAACAGAAGGACGATGTGCTGGAGGAGGAGGAGGTACACCATCTGGGAGACTTCAGCAACGAGGTCAGTGCTGGGACAGGCCGGCCGAACGGATCAGGACGGCTACTGAGACATGGTAAAGTTATAGATAATACACGGCTACTCTGGGGACGAGTAGCCTAGGGGTAAGTTGTCTGTCTCACAATCAAAACCTTGTGAGTTCGAGTCTCACCTGTCGCTACTCTTTGCCCGCGACCAACCGGCGTGAGAGATTGGCGACACTACATGACTCAACGTTCGATGTGTCGTAAAACCAATAACCAACCAACCAACACGGCTAATCTTAGACAAGAAAATATAATCGACCGTTTCTTTGTCTTCGAGCAAACAAACAAAACACGGTGGGGATGACGTATGTGCTGTCATTGGCCTTAATCAAGGTTTGGTAATAAGAATTCAAGCTGATCGTCTTCTGATCGCGTTCCTTGATAAAGACTCGTGACCGAGTGCACAGAGTGTGGTTTTGCATTAGTATATGGTCAAGACATCAGTTTCGTTTTGTTTCGTTTTGTCCTATGGCTTGTTTCTCGCAAGAGCATTTAGATGTATGAATGTGGAATTGTTCCAAAAAAGTTGGATAACACTATAAATGCATCGATAAGGTCCGTACCGAATGTTTAGACGTGATTTAAGAGCACTCGATAACACGTGCATACTTTAGGCACTCTTGTATGTACCAATGGCACTGAATAGTGCTTAATACCGTATCACATTCCCTCACTGTAGTAATTAAATTAAGAACACGTCGTACGACTATATGAAATGAAATAGATCCTTTGCATGAACACTCCACCATTGAAGATAGTGATGAAGATATCCCGTTATCTTATCCCTTCCCTTGACCTGAAAGTCTGTCCTTGGCATAGTTATGGGATGCCTGCTATAATGTTAAACCATGTTGCGCACCTGTATTTATGTCAGTGCTGGCGCGATGTCCAGTTGATGCTCGTGTCGGTGCCCACACAACTCCATATAACCCACACCTCGCGTGATATAGTGACAAGACGTGACGGGAGACCCGAGCTATGAACACCCACGTACCACCACGGTCGCCCATGGCTAAATAGAGACTGCAGCAGTGCACACGAGACTAGCACCGCCGGCCGGCCATCCGGCCGCGGCGACTTCAACGTCGCTCAGCAGCGGTGCACCACGGCGCCTGCGCCCCGGTCGGCGTCGTGTGGTGGCCACAGTCACGTGCTGTTCTGCGTTACGGTGCGAGACTCGCCGCTCAGCCACTGCACATACACCAGGACAGCTTGTCATCTGTGCGGCCGTGGACGGCAACCAGTGTACATACACCAGGACAGCTTGTCATCTGTGCGGCCCTGGACAGCAGCCACTGTACATACACCAGGACAGCTTGTCATCTGTGCGGCCCTGGACAGCAGCCACTGTACATACACCAGGACAGCTTATCATCTGTGCGGCCCTGGACAGCAACCACTGTACATACACCAGGACAGCTTGTCATCTGTGCGGCCGTGGACGGCAACCACTGTACATACACCAGGACAGCTTGTCATCTGTGCGGCCGTGGACGGCAACCAGTGCACGCAAGCACGCTATGCTATTACGCTTCCTCATGGCGCCTCCACCCCCTTACCACTGCCCCACCCTCCCCATCTCCGTCACAATACTCGCATTATGCATCCGGCAATCCAATGCATGGTTGATGCACCTAGTTGATTGTGCTATGTGTGGATACCTGATGTCATTCCTGCCAGCACCATTCTTGGATCCCACATGCCCATTATGTGGGCACATTACCTCAATTCCCCTGGTTCCGCCATTCGAAACAACACAACGCAATTTAGACTAAGTTCCCTTCTAGCTCAACGGCCAAGACCTAAACTTCTGTGACGCAGTCAAAATCCGCCTCCGTGCATAAGACGGCTGAGCCTATACCCCATAGCATTGATGGAGGCTTCCCACAATAATCGGTGTTCCAACATATAATTCAAACACATTTCTTTCATCCAATGTCGTGCACCTAACGATCAGCTTTAAGAAGTATTGTTGTTGCATTAGCATGACTAAATACACGGGAGTCCCCAACGACGAAATTTGTGTATATATTCTGAAATGTACAACCATACTTGAGTATATTCTTAAAATGTGTCTGGCGTCCTCTGTCACTTTAAAGGCGAGTGGCAGTATCGGGTGACAACTACGAGGCCAATCAAATATTGGTATTGCACGCCAACACCAATACCTTGATTGATGTTGCACCGGCAATACCAAAGGCATGCGAGCTTCCTCCCCTGCCCGCGCAGCCATCGCATGCTGTGCTCGGTGGACACAGCCCTGCGCAGCTGCTGACTGGCCGTCGCCCAGTGTTTGGACGGATTAGTGGATTACTGAAATTGGGGAACGATGTCGCAACGTCATCACGGTCACCGTGTGTGTACCACGTGCTCACCTCGCCAGCCGCTATATTTGGTGAGTTGGTTCCCACCGCTGATGTCGATGATACATAATTACGCGGTAAGCACAGCGGGGTGTCAGCCACCGGCTGGACGAACTTGGCGACAGTCTCGTCGGCTGCCGGGCTCCTGCACGATAAGCCGCGGCTCGACAACACCGCTAACGGTACGACATAGCGACTCAGTCGTCTCGGCTGGCTTGGCGGGCATTCTTTTCACGCCTAAATCCGGCGATGTGCAAGATAGCGACCCCGACACGTCGAGTCACCAAGTGACGTAGTTGGGGTACCGGCAGCCGGGTGGGCGTACCCGCACCGGGTGTCATTCGCAACGCCTTGTTTGGAGGGATCGCGCTTCTCCGAGGACCCGCCCTTCACTCGGTCACGCGACAGCTGCCAGCAGGCTGACCAGCGACCGCGTCCAACGTGACGACACGAGCGTGGTGATGCTGACCAGGGATCGCATCCTCCACAGCTCGTCAGGCCCCGGGAGTCTGGCCAGGGCGGGCGCTGTTGGTCGTCGTCGGCACGGCCTGTGTACGCTCACTCACACTGGGAACAAATTAACACAGGGAGAAGGAGCATCATAATTAGTAGGCGCGAAGTCCTATTCGACTTTCCAATCAGCGTCCATGCACCATAACGTCAAGGCATTAATGGCTGAGAAAAAGCTCACAAAAAGTTCACGGAAAACTGCTCCCACCATCTACCTTTTTCCGCTCCTTAGCTGGCGGATTCCGCGGCGTTCATTGTAGGCGAGGTCAAATCTGGTTATGTCTCTAGCAATTGCAGATGCGATTGCTCACTTGTGCACAGCAAAGTCAGCTTATCATCGGTAGCTCATCATATCTAGCCGAACTTGTCATGGCTGGTAATCTCGCTATGGCTGATAATCTCTCCATGGATGATCATCTCGTCATGGCTGATATCGCCATGGCTGATAATCTAACCATGGCTGATAATCTCGTCATGGCTGATATCACCATGGCTGATAATCTCACCATGGCCGATAATCTCGTCATGACTGGTAATCTCGCTAGGACTGGCAATATCGCTATGGCTGGTAATCTCGCCATGGCTGGTAATCTCACCATGGTTGATAATCTTGTCATGGCTGATCAACAGCTCCCACCGGCGAATACCACCAGTGATGGGGATTCCGATAGCTGGCGGCAGCACAGCTGTCGATAGCACAGCTGTCGGCAGCACGGTTGTCGGCGGCACGGCTGTCGGTAGCGCAGCTGGCGGCAGCACGGCTGTCGGCAGCACGGCTGTCGGCAGCACGGCTGTCGGCAGCACAGCTGTCGGCAGCACGGCTGTCGGTAGCACAGCTATCGGCAGCACGGCTGTCGGCAGCACGGCTGTCGGCAGCACAGCTGTCGGCAGCACGGCTGTCGGTAGCACAGCTGTCGACAGCACGGCTGTCGGCAGCACAGCTGTCGACAGCACGGCTATCGATAGCACGGCTGTCGGCAGCACGGCTATCGACAGCACGGCTGTCGGCAGCACGGCTGTCGGCAGCACAGCTGTCGACAGCACGGCTGTCGGCAGCACGGCTGTCGGCAGCACGGCTGTCGGCAGCACTGCTGGCCACTGTGCGATACTCGCGCCGGGTCGTAGCTCACCCGGACGGGCCAATTTCACGCTGTTCCGATCCCGGGCTTGATTAAGCTGTGCTTGCAACAGTTCCAAGAGGAGACCCGATGTCAGCACGATTGGAGGTCGCCATCCAGTGCATGAGGTGACCTCGCGGTCACGTCGTGTCTTGCACACTGTGCCGACCCTCAGTCGCCTGGATAGCGCACGCTAGGGCGGCCTACTGTGGCTGAGATTATTTAAACTGAGGCGGTTCCATCGGCTATCGTCTGCATCTGCTGATTTAGTTGTTAAGATTTCGTGGGAATTTTCAATATTGCATGGACGGACATCAGACCGGTTACGCCTGACAACAAGACAGTGACTGGCCATAGATCCGACTACAGACAGCTGACTGTAGACAGCTGACTGTAGACTGCTGCAGACAGCTGACTGCATACAGCTGACCTGTGCACAGCTGACTGCATACAGCTGACCTGTAGACAGCTGACTGCAGACAGCTGACTGCAGACAGCTGACTGCAGACAGCTGACTCACGAACGGTCACGCGGTCGGCCCAACTCTGCACCGCTGACCTCCGCCAAAGACTGCGCCGTGCCGACTGGCCCGACAGCTCAGCGTTGGCAGGAAATGCCAGTCGTCGGCGCCGCCGCCGTCATCGCCCCGGTCCTGCCGCGTTCTCCGCACCACCGTCCGGCCCCGTGACGTCACCGGCCATCGGCCACATGTGCGACACGACCCGTGTCCAAAGGTGGCCGGTGACCGGTGGCGCGTGACGCGGCCCAGTCGCGCCGCCGCCGAGCCGACAGACAGCCGGCCCGGCACCGGCCCAGTCGATCACGGACGTGACGAGGAGGAGAGAGCGCGCTGCCGAGAGGCGCCGCCGCCCACGCCGGCCCGCCGCGGTGACGTCATCCGTGTCAGCTGACCGCGCCGGCCGGACGCCGCGGTCTGGTGTGCTCGCGTCGTCTCCCGGTCAGACGGCGGCAGCGCGGCCTTGAACGCCGATCGCTGGAGGGGAGGGGTCAGCTGTCGACTGTGCTCAGTCGGCGAGCACCAGGCGGGTCACCGATCTCGCGATACTACCGGCGCGAGTCGGAAGGCATCATCGATGATTATAAACTAATAATTACTGAATCCCAGTAATTTGGCTCCATGTCACGACGGCACCGGCCACTCACAACTCATTAGCTGTGAGATCACCGGGCATCTGCACGGTGCATGTGCAAGCTGGTGTTTGAGCGCGTTGCATGAAGCAGGCCGGGACTGTTCTCTGCCGTAGCCCATTTGCATACAGCAATGCAATTGTGGATGCGATCGTGCAAACATGAAACATGAAGTGCTTCCATCCGTCTCGAGTTTAATCCGGCCCGCAGACGAACGCTGGAGTACGTGGAAGTGCTCTCGGATCGGTGCGCTGTGGAATTTGCAGCGCAGTGCCGCTCAGTCCTGTTAACTGGAAAAAGTGCTAGTTCTTCGCTGTGGGCGACGGCGCGGGATTGGGGGTGACTCACTGTGCACGTTCTCGACGGCCAGCAGATCGGCGGATCAGGGCAACATTCCTTCGTCATTCGCTATGATTTAGCTGCAAGCATGTGCCGTTCGTTCCACATCTGCCGGGCGCGTATGAGTGTTCGTGCGTTCGCACGCGAGCGGTCGCTTCACCGCCGTGACCTGCCGTGCCGTTCCGTGGCGTGTCGTGACGTGACGTGACGTGTCGTGACGTGATGTGTTGTGCCGTGACGTGGTTTATTCTCTAACGACAACAAAGAGGCCCGGCTGGCGCCGCGGCACCCCTGCCCGGCTGCAGCTCACCGCCGGCCGACACATCCATGGGCGGCGCCGCTCACAGAACCGGTTGGCGGCTCACGGCCGCACGACCAACACCGGCGGTGGCGGGGGCAGGGTGGTGGGTCTGCAGCCCAACTGGTCACCAGCCGACCAACACAGGCGGTGGCGGGGGCAGGGTGGTGGGCCTATAGCCCACCTGGTCACCAGCCGACCAACACTGGCGGTGGCGGGGGCCGGGTGGTGGGCCTGCAGCCCACCTGGTCACCAGCCGACCAACACCGGCAGTGGCGGGAAGGGGAAGGGGGTCTATATCCCACCAGGTCACCAGCCGACCAACACCGGCGGTGGCGGGAGGGGGAAGGGGGTCTATATCCCACCAGGTCACCAGCCGACCAACACCGGCGGTGGCGGGGGCAGGGTGGTGGGCCTGCAGCCCACCTGGTCACCAGCCGACCAACACTGGCGGTGGCGGGGGCAGGGTGGTGGGCCAGCAGCCCACCTGGTCACCAGCCGACCAACACCGGCGGTGGCGGGGGCGGGGTGGTGGGCCTGCAGCCCACCTGGTCACCAGCCGACCAACACTGGCGGTGGCGGGGGCAGGGTGGTGGGCCTGCAGCCCACCTGGTCACCAGCCGACCAACACTGGCGGTGGCGGGGGCAGGGTGGTGGGCCTGCAGCCCACCTGGTCACCAGCCGACCAACACAGGCGGTGGCGGGAGGGGGTAGGGGGTCTATATCCCACCTGGTCGCCAGCCGGTCCACGCTCTGTGGTGACGGGGCAGCGCTTTAATCGGGCAGCCAAAACGGCAGCCCCTCCCCTTCACGGGGTGTCACTGGTTTCGCGTCACAAACCAGGAGCCGCTGGCTGACCCCAGTTG
The DNA here is from genome assembly GCA_034440575.1 of Imbricaverruca yamaguchii. Lineage (NCBI taxonomy): Eukaryota > Metazoa > Arthropoda > Thecostraca > Neoverrucidae > Imbricaverruca > Imbricaverruca yamaguchii. Next base: position 2,184,936 of record JAOTOL010001635.1, read on the forward strand.
ACCCCAGTTGTGGCCACTGGGTGCCGCTGCAGGACGGTCCAAGGCCTTCGTTGTGACGAAGAGGAGTGTTGCCGGGGAAGGAGAGGTGGTCGTGAAACGCCTCTCAGTGGTGGCGCTGAGTGAAGCTGGCAGAGGCTCAGCCGCGCGGCAAGTGTGCAAGGCTTGCTCAAGCAGGGATTTCCACATATCCGGCGCCGTGCTTCACATAGAAGAGACGCAAGTGTCGTGCACCCAGCGCGAACATTGAAGCGGCGGGTTGGCCAGTGTCGGCCGCAAGGAGACACTGCAGACAGATATTAAGCTAGCGCATATCCTTGTAATATGTAGCAGATTTTCAGACCGTCAACCATCGTGGAACCCGATGCATGCTGCTATCGTGAACGTACTGAATTCGATACCTGCGGCCGGGAAGCGGAAGCCATTTTCCGCGCGTGCATTATCCTGGTGACCGGTGGATGTTTGCACGAGATTGTGTGGCGGTGCGACGTCACCAGCGAGCTGTTCCAGTCGGTAGCCATGGCAACTGCAGGTGCTGCAGGTACAGTTGACTGATCCGCCTGCCGACAGTACCACCCACCCCGTGTGATCGGGTCCACCTACCCACAGTACCACCCACCCCGTGTGATCGGGTCCGCCTGCCGACAGTACCACCCACCCCGTGTGATCGGGTCCACCTACCCACAGTATCACCCACCCAGTGTGGTGGGGTCCGCCTCCCGACAGTACCACCCACCCCGTGTGATCGGGTCCACCTGCCGACAGTACCACCCACCCCGTGTGATCGGGTCCGCCTGCCGACAGTACCACCCACCCCGTGTGATCGGGTCCGCCTGCCGACAGTACCACCCACCCCGTGTGGTGGGGTCCGCCTGCCGACAGTACCACCCACCCTGTGTGGTGGGGTCCGCCTGCCGACAGTACCACCCACCCCGTGTGATCGGGTCACCCATTAAGACCCCGTGACCGGGTCCGCCTGCCGACAGTACCACCAGCCCCGCGTGACCGGGTCCGCCTGCCGACAGTACCACCCACCCCGTGTGATCGGGTCCACCTACCCACAGTATCACCCACCCTGTGTGGTGGGGTCCCCCTGCCGACAGTACCACCCACCTCGTGTGATCGGGTCCAAATACCCACAGTACCACCCACCCCGTGTGATCGGGTCCGCCTGCCGACAATACCGGCCACCCCGTGTGATCGGGTCCGCCTGCCGACAATACCAGCCACCCCGTGTGATCGGGTCCGCCTGCCGACAGTACCACCCACCCTGTGTGGTGGGGTCCGCCTGCCGACAGTACCACCAGCCCCGCGTGACCGGGTCCGCCTGCCGACAGTACCACCCACCCTGTGTGACCGGGTCCGCCTGCCGACAATACCACCCACCCCGTGCGATCGGGTCCACTTGCCGACAGTACCACCCACCCCGTGTGGTGGGGTCCGACTGCCGACAGTACCACCAGCCCCGCGTGACCGGGTCCGGCTGCCGACAGTACCACCCACCCCGTGCGATCGGGTCCACTTGCCGACAGCACCACCCACCCCGTGTGGTCGGGTCCGGCTGCCGACAATACCACCCACCCCGTGTGGTGGGGTCCGACTGCCGACAGTACCACCCACCCCGTGTGGTGGGGTCCGACTGCCGACAGTACCACCCACCCCGTGTGGTCGGGTCCGCCCGCAAGGCCACGCCATATGCTCGCCGTCTACTTTCGACTCGATTGTGACCGCCTCGTCACGTGCGGTGGACGGGGCAGCCGCTACACAGTGCACGGCTACTGACGGTGTGCCCTCCACACACTGCACGGCTGCCAGCTGCCAGCCAGTTGGGCCCCCTCCGCTGCACCCAGTGGCTGTCGTTCAGGCGGCGCATCGACAACAGATAAAAAGAGAAACGGTGGAAGACCGGCGCTAAGACGATTTCGCGCATACTGATGTCAGCCGGCAGATATGCTCACTCAGGGCATGATTGAGGCGTGATTGAGCACCACGGTTGGATGCTGTTGACCGATTACAATGTGGATTGTGTCAGGCGTGGTTGAGCTTCAAGTCGGATCCTGTTGACCGATTACAACGTAGATTGTGATTTAGCACGGTGCAGGCGCTGGTGCTGGGACAGCTGTACCTCACTATTGTTCGATGGGCCAGCAAGTGTAGTACTAGAGCACAAGAAAATATGTCTACCAATATTTTTCCTTTAACATTCATTTAAACCTGAGGACGAATAAAGTAAGCCTATTCTATTATATTATATTATATTATATACCACTGTATTCTAATCTATTCTATTCTGTTCGACTATATTCTATTATATTCGCACAAAGCAGTCTCCTATAAATAAACCACAGCCGTGATTCCATCTATGAGGCCTCTCAGACCGAATCACAGTAGGTGCACCCAGCAGGAACCGCATGTGCAAATGAAAGCCGGCCTGTATGTGTGAGGCGGTACCGCTGTGGCCCGTGTTGCGAAATTGGCTACCACTGTCCTGAGCTGCAGTCACCCTGTCTTGTCGTCTGGTGACTCCTGTCCGGACGCCTGACGGCTGTCTGGGTGTCCGATGTCCGGAGGCTGGATGTGTGTTATCCCTTGTCTGAACACCGCATTACCTTTGTTTGTGTATACGATGATTCTTGTTCGGATGTGTGGTGACCTCTGTCCGGACGTCTGGTGACTCCTGTCTGGATATCTGATTACTCGTGTCCGGATATCTGGTGGCCAGTGTCTGGACGTCTGACGAAACATGTGATGACCTGCCTGGAAAACTCGTGACCCATGCTTGAACGTCTGGTGACTCGTATCGTCGGGATGTCTTGTCATTGGTGTCCGGGTGTCTCGTGACCAATGTCTAGACGCCTGGTGACCTCTGTCTGGATGCCTGTTGACCGATGTATGGATGCCTGTTGACCGATGTATGGATGTCTGGTGACCTCTATCGGAATATCTGTTGACCGATGTCCGGATTTCCGTTGACCGGTGTCCGGATGTCTGGTGGCCTCTGACCGGATGTCTGGTGACTTCTGTCCGGATGTCTTGTGACCTCTGTATGGATGTCTGGTGGTCTCTGTCCGGATGTCTGGTGACCTCTGTCCGGATGTCTTGTGACCTATATCCGGATGTCTGATGACCGATGTCCGTATGTCTGGTGACCTCTGTCCGGATGCCTGTTGACCACTGTCCGGATGTGTCTGGATGTCTGGTGACCACTGCTGGATGCTTGTTGACCTGTATACGTGGTGGTTGGTGACCGATGTCCGGATGTCCGATGACCGGTGTCCGTGCCCGGACAGGAGGTGGCTCGTGCCGTGCGCGATGGGACGGACGCGCGCCAGCTGGTGCGGCAGCGCGGCGACTCGTCCCAGTCCAGACAGCTGGTGGACCCTCGCTCCGGCCAGCGGCGCATTGTCCACCAGTCGGGCAAGACGTGGCGCACCGTGGACACGGAGGACATCCACGAGAAGAGCCACCAGGACGACCAGGGAGAGCTGATCACCGAGACGGCGCGCACCAAACAGCGCGAGGAGTTCACCAACGTGCAGGTGAGGGCCACGATCGTGCTGATTGTGGGTGCCGCGTAGCCGCGTTATCACGTTCTTAAGCCGTGGTAACCAACCAGTGGACCATGTTAGTCCGACCTTGGTGATAATTGGCCTTGACGTTAATCGGATGCGCTTGAGTTGTGTTCCTTTCTGTTCTATTATGCTTAATGTGTCCCGCATTGTGCAGGCTGAGCATGTATCATACGCGGGGTTATGCCCATGATGCGGACTAGTGTCGGAGGAGATAGTGATCTGAGATCAAGCAGACTTATGCAGACTTATGAAACAGACTCATGTGAGGAAGCTGGTAGGGTGTGGGATTTTTCTGGATCTGTTCCCTTTTTTGGGGAAAAGTTTTAGTTCATTTCTACCATTTCTGGGGCACCCGTTTTCGTTTTTCGGAAGTCATGAATTCGGTGGAGCTCGTCACTGTGCGGGAAATACAAGCAGATGGGTGTTTGGCGTTGTCCATGTTAAAGCTGACCAGCACGCTTTTGACTTGGTGGAAGTTGGAACCTCCTGATTAAAGCCTCCGCGCGGATGATCAATTTGCATATGTTTGACAATGACAACGAACTGGAGAATCCGGAAGAAATCGGTGACCCTTAGATGGAGAGCACGACGTTTTCCATGACTCTCTTTGTGATGCCTTTCTCAAACAGGGGTGGAGTTTTTCTGAATATTCATTAAGATCCCACCATTAAATTGTGGTATGATGTGCTTTTGTAACTTGCTAACCATAGAAGAAAAAACTCATGAACCGTTACATCACATGCATCTGGATCCTTCCGGAGAAATATATTATACTGCGTTCAACGTTACCAATAGCTATGCATTTTAAATTTTTTAGGTGCAATTTCCGAAAGGGTTCGCGATTGTTTTCCTTCCGCAGATTTTAGTGCCAAATGACAGGATCAGCCCCCCCCCCCCTCCCCCCGAACCAATCACCTCCCCATGCGATTTGTGGGTGGAAAACTATGTGTTTGGCTGACAATCATTGTGCTTTGGTGTTTCATTGATACAAAACAGACAACACCGAGTTACCTTAGCCCTCCCCTATCGAGGGTATACCCTCCGTCTTTCACCCGAGAGAGCGCTTGCCATCCTCTCTATCGCTCCCCGAATCAGGATCCAGCTGCAGTGCAAATCAAACATCGACTCATTGCGTGGCACGAGACTAATCTAACACTGCTTGTGTGTGTGTATATTTTGTACCGATCAGGGACTCCCAGACCGGGAGAAACAGCGAAAGTTTTCAAGCGTTCGTTGTCGGTACCTCCACCGGGGCCATGTACAGAACCTATTTACATCTAAAGAGCCATGTGTTGAATCGATAATCATGACTTCAACTCTATCGTGAAGTATATGTTGGCACTAATTTATTGACATTGCAGTCGGCTTCGTAACGTATATGGTTAACGGATCGGGTGACATGCAATCCTCGCAGTTGATACCTAGCGCAATGTACAAGGGCGTGTTGCATGCTCGCCTAATGTACGCCTTTTTGTTTACCTTGCGAGCGCACCAATTACCACTGAGGTTCAACTTACCCTATAATATTTTCCTTTGATGTATTGTTTAATATCATTCGTGGTCACTCGAGACCAGACACCCAGTTCGCTTTCAGAAGTTCTGAAAATGCGTGACGAGAATCGAAACGTTGATGGTGATGATGAATTGGAATTCAGGGCACTTCGACTACTGAGGTCATTTTGCGTCCAAAAATTAAATGCAAATAATCTGCAATGCTGCTATGGTAGCCAGTTAGTAATCTTCACGGGTGGCGATATATCACATCGGAGCGTACTTGTTGAAGGGAGGTGAGAATGTCAAAAGATTCCATGACCTCAGAATCGTTCCTCATTTTCATATGCAAGAAAGTGTCGGCGTTCAATCGTCCTAAAATCCGGAGTCGTAGTGGTTCCAACCGAAAGCAACCTACAAAATTATTATACGCAGTAAGCGGGCCAGAGCATAAAGGTTGGTAGGCATGTGGGCATAAAGGTTGGTCACCAGCAGTCAGTATGTGGCCATGTGTCGCGAAGATATGACCCATGGTCAATAGGAAGAGTATTGCTTCCTTTCGTCGTTGGGTCCGGTGTGATCACAAATCCCGAATCCTTGGGATTGGCTTTAGAACCATCAGCTTGCTACACTTTCAGTTTCAGGCTCATTGCCATTCTGACCGCATACTTGACAATATGGTAGGATATAGGTCTCTAGGAGGAGCCGTAAGTCAACTTTTACGGCCATTGCTGATAGCGCGCTCGGCAGTTGTGCCAGCAGCTTTATTCCCAACAAGTCCGATTCGGCTGGGAATTCAGCAGAAGTCTGTCCTGTCGATGTCACGTAGGGAGTTGACAACTCGGATAATTCTGCGGACACGTTTATTATCCTGGTTGAAGGCTCTCAGTGGCCAGAAACTGCTCAGGGTCTCTGTGAAAACCACGTGATTCGTGGACTGGTCTTCCTGATACAATACAGGGCTTATATAATGACATACGATTCGGCAGTAAAAATAAATGGTTATGTTGGTAACCGAAAAGGTCGAACACCGTGACCACTGACGTAAGCGCATCTAACACCAGAAACGGACTTCGAACTATTGGTGTAAATCCCTAAGAAATCGTGAAATTCCTGTATTTTTTCATTACCAGCGTGCGAATTCCCCCAGGCCTGGAAAATGTTGGGAATTACGAACTGTCAACGATTCGAACGCAATAACTACAGCAGAAAGCCGCAGTGGTTACATCTTCCGCTGAATTGCATTGCATGTGTCCAGAAATAACGCTATCTGGTAGGCAATTGCCATCACTTGACCAACTTCTTGAAGTTTTGGTCTTTAACCAAAAATTAAATAAAGCGTATGCGATTAGTTGTATCCAGCGGTGGTGCGGGGCTGTGCAATAATTTCGATGGTGGTGGGGAAAATCTCTGGGTGTGTAATCCACTTTTCTCTTCTGGAATGAGCGGAAGAAGTTTGCCTAGTTCACAACCTGAACAAAAATAAAAAGTAATTAATGCATTGATGTTATGCAATTCCATGACAAACGCCAAGCTATATATTTCACCAGCATGTGTCTGCAAATGAAGCAGGATGATGCAAAAATAGGGCGACCACATTGCCCCCCTCCGATTTATTGAACACCGCAAACTTGATTATCCCTTGTAGATGATGGAAACGGCAATATTCCCATGATTGCCCATATATCTGTGCTACAGCATGTTCTTCGTCCACCACCCCAGCCGACACCAATTGTTTGCTACATGTTGGCTATGATCTTCACATTCGTCTGCAATGGCCTTGAATGAGCAAAGAGGAAGCTTGCTGGAAGTAAACTCACATTGATTCACTCCTTCTTTGCACTTAGCAATTGTTGAGTGCTGCGTCACGAATCCTACCAGCAATGAACTTCGAGCTGCCGCTCTATTATTGTGGAGAGTGCCGGAATTCAAGTTCAAACAACTTCGCCATCTTTGTTGTTTTCTAACCGACACGCCGGTTGTGCACAATTCCTGCCTCCATTTTTGCATGGCATGGTTCAATGAACCACGAGCTGCCACAGGTTCAAGCTGCATGACCCGGTAGCACAAGCGAGTCGATGCTTTCCAATCGTGACTCACGGGGCAGTGGGCTGTAACCCGTTAGTCTAGTTACCATTCGGGTTATATTCAGTCTGAGCACATGGAGCACTTTTGTTAGATCTGCCCGGTTTGCGGAGAATCTGATATCACAAGCATGACCGAAGTGCATCTAGGTTCACGTGTTCTGGGTCCGTGATGCCGAGTCCCGGATGTGGAATTTGGGGTTCGTAGCAGAGTTAGCGAAGGGGATATGACGGCGCCCATGTTGTAGACACAAAGGGACACGTGCAAAAGACAGAGGTGTTAGTGCTGAAAGCAAGGTGCGATCAGTGCTGGCAGCAAGATAGGATCAATGTTGGGAACATGGATGCGCCAGTGGTGGGAACACAGTGGTGTCAGTGGTGGGAACACGGTGGTGTCACATGGTGGGAACACGGTGGGATCAGTGGTGGGAACACGGTGGGATCAGTGGTGGGAACACGGTGGGATCAGTGGTGGGAACACGGTGGCGTCAGTGGCGGGAACACGGTGGTGTCAGTGGTGGGAACACAGTGGGATCAGTGGTGGGAACATGGTGGCGTCAGTGGTAGGAACACGGTGGGATCAGTGGTGGGAACACGGTGGCGTCAGTGGTGGGAACACGGTGGGATCAGTACTGAGAACTAGGTGAGACTAGCGCAGCGGACGTGGTGGTTCCAGTGGTGGTTCGCGGCCGGGTCAACGCAAGAGCGTAGGCGGGGTCAGTACAGGGGCCGGGTGGGGTCAGCACAAGGGCCGGGGTTGGGTCAGCATGAGTGCCGGGATGGAGTCAGTGTAGGGGTCGGGTGGGTCAGTATGGGGACGGGGTGGGGTCAGCATGGGTGCCGGGGTAGGGTCATTGTAGGTGTCGGGTGGGGTCAGTATGGGTGCCGGGTGGGATCAGTATGGGGGCTGAGGCGGGGTCAGAGGAAGACGCGGGTGCCTCGGAGACCGCGACAGGACTGGGCCGCCTGAGGCCACAGGCGGTCTTCAGCCGGCACTGCGTCCGCACCTCAGCACGGCCGAAGTTGATCGCGATATCGACTGTGGCCTCCAAAGCAGTGGTGCATCAGCCTGCCAGAGGCGGACTCAGGTCAGGCCAGAGTTGGGGAGGGGTGTGGGCTCACTGGGACGGGTGCAGTCGGCACTGTGCCGTTTGCGGCACTGTGACACACGCACGTGACGTACAGAGATACCCAGCAGTGTCGTGTGGTGAGCCGGCAGCTGGCCGCTCTCTGACGTTCTGTCACATCGTGTGGGAAAAGGCCTGTTGGAAGTTGTAGGACACCGTGACGTCTGACAGCTCTTATGCATGCTAATGGCAGAATGGTGTAGACTCGCGTAATGAAATACAATTATTTCTTCAGTCACTGGGATATGATTGATCAATCATATCACGCGCGACGTAATTAGTAACGTGGACGTGGGCAGAGATCTTGTCTATCGAGTAAAATCGGAGAGAAAATAATGTGTCCTGCGTTTCAGCTATATTAACAATCAGTGCCAGCAGTCATTCGTGGCGTTGGACGAGCCAAGTGAAGCGGTGGGCCGCTGGGAAGCGTGCTGCAGGCTCAGTATCGGGTACTATACAGCTGACGCAGGCAACTTGCCGACCGACCACAGCTGAGCGCTCTCGGCGGCCGTGCACCCGGTCACGTCCGGTCTCGACCCAAGTGCAGGGATTGCATGGTTACGAGAAGAGAATTTAGGCAATGTGGCACTGTGTTCTGAACTTTCGGATACTTGCACGATTTTCGGCACAGCTGTCCAATTCCTGCAACGGTGCCTCCACTTTCAGGCGCATTGAAAGCGCGCTGAAAGCCAATGCGCTTTCAGCCGAAATCTGCTGTACCCCGGGCGAAATTGTGAGCCTGGAAATCAATGAGTATGGTGGTAGTAACCTAAAGTTCAATAGCCTGTGCTGAATTTCCTTGTTTCGTTTTTCTTTGTTCTGATTTGGTGTGCATCCCACTGGTGGGCTGTTATTTTCTTAGCACATCACATACACTTAGTGGTTATTACTTACATGGAGTACGCTGCTATGCATGACGTGAACCTCTCACATCACAACATAGCTCACAGCATGTCGTGGTGAGAGAGACAATTTCGATCTTGATGGGCAGAAGCCAAGGCTTTTTATCTACGGAGTGTTCTAGATCAAGCAGCTAAAGTGAAAGGATTAATGTCCAGCTTGACGGAGCGATAGCCACACATTGAGAGCAAGGACGAGGCCTGTGACTGGCGGCCATCCAGATGTACACCCAGCCGATAGTCCGGCCAGCAGGCCACCGGCGCCTATATAAGTTGCATGGTGATAATAGACACAGTGTTTATGCCTGCATAGCCGTAGCACATGCTGCACAACACGTCACGATCCCCGTATAGCGGTGTCCGCGTTCAGTGTGTGCCGCACACGGGCGCTCGGTGCCGGATCCAGAGTTGCCGTACCACCTAGACCGGCGGGCTACTCTGTCCCGCGGTTACGAGGGTCACGTGACATGACGTGGCCAGGTCAGCGGCGGCCGGACGGCCTGACGCCGCGGGCTGTTCTGGCGCCTGTGCAGCCACAAATCCGTTCGTTCGAAAAAGGGAAAGATTGCGAGTATTTCAGATAAGGTCACGTGATTTATGCGCACCGGGACGGCCCAGCCGGCCGTAGGCGAGGGCTAAGGAACGCCAAACCGGGTGTCGGCTGCGTCTTATCACGTCATGTCACGTGCTTTACGCTCCCCGAGGCGGGGCACCTGCTTGGCTAGCATCAATCCATCGGATGGCACTGCGCTGGGCGATCGTACTGGAAGTAAGCTGAGCGTGAAGACTGAAACAAAGAGGACCGTGCCGCAGCGTGGCTGGGTCTACTGTGTTAAGTCGAGAATTCGGCATAGTGCACTTTAGCTTGAGAATCATCATGAGGTCCAGCATATTCAGCAGATGAGTCCCATTTCGCCAGTAGTGCAGCAAATGTGACTGCTTTCGTTGTCTTCAATGCCGATATGCCGAAGTTGCAGGCACTATTTCCACAATGGTGCTCCTCCGCCTGATATGGATCACGCGCCCCAGATCTGAATACCGATGTACCAAAACAGGTTTTACTTGCCTCCGAAATTCGCGCATCGCCACGAAAGTTGAACGTCATAGGAAGTAAGTCTTCACAGGTAGCGCAGAGAGCGCAGCTACGGTCAGTCCATAAGCCTCCTGTCACGACACGATAGCCGATCATCTGCCTGGAGCAGGAAGAGACACGTCTGGCCTCTGGCCGGAACTTGTCCAGCTGGTGACACCTTATGCCGACCATTGTTCTAGAGTCTGGGCACATACCATGCGTCTGGAACGTCTGCCGCATCGCCGCGGATGCAGATCGCATAATTTGGCTTCCATGTTGAACATTTGGTGAACCGGTCCTCTTAATCGTCACCACCAAGTCACAATACTTATTGTTCCCAATACTATAACACTGTATGCTTTATGCAAAACACAAAGTAGTTCGGTAGGATGGCTCCTCAAACAGTACCTTTAGTACATTTCCTAGATGTAAAAAAAAACTGGAAAAACATATATGTTTTAATTGTCCAAGTGATGCAACTGGCAAGCTTCGTCTAACATATATAATTGTAATTCGTCTCTTTAGCCACCCTATAAAATCAAGCAGCTAATTTCAGCACAGCACGTTTCCATCGAATAGATAATGTGGAGACCTTCCTTGACGACGTCCGGCCGTCAGTATATCGCATCCCTCTGCGGTCGGAGCTAAACCAGTGTGTGGCAGAGCGCTTCAGGGCTCCGGTAATCCCATTGTGTGGGTCGGGTGCACAAGCAGATCAGTAGGCGTCCGGCAACTATTGCGACAGCCGTCATCATCGTCACCGCGACCACGGAATCCGTCCACCTGGTCCACCGTGGGGACATACACGGCTACTGCACTGTGGGGATATACAGGAGACAGTGCACTGTGGGGATATACAGGAGACACTGCACTGTGGGGATATACAGGAGACACTGCACTGTGGGGATATACAGGAGACAGTGCACTGTGGGGATATACAGGAGACACTGCACTGTTTATGCACATACACGGATAATTGCGCCGCCCACACTGTTTCGCCGGTGGGCCGCGGGATTATACAAGGAGACAATGTCCTGAGTGGCAAGCTAGAGTCGAACACGGGACCTTTGGTACACAAGCCGGGCACTCTTAACACACTCGGGCCATCCCTGGACACTGCCTGTGGCTGTGGGGACATATACTGGACATTGTTGGGGGCACACCGAACACTGAGACATACCAGACACTGGGACATACCGGACACTGTGAAGACACACTGGGCAGTGTACGGACTCACGAGACATTCTGGAGACAAACAAAGCTTTGTGGGACACATTGGACACTGTGGGGACACACTGAAACACTGTGGGGACAAACGGGACATTGTGGGGACAAACGGGACATTGTGGGGACACACGGGACACTGTGGGGACACACGGGACACTGTGGGGACAAACGGGACATTGTGGGGACACACGGGACACTGTGGGGACACATTGGACACTGTGGGGACACATTGGACACTGTGGGGACACATTGGACACTGTGGGGACACACTGGATACTGTGGGGACACACTGGATGCTGTGGGGACACACTGAAACACTGTGGGGACAAACGGGACATTGTGGGGACACACGGGACACTGTGGGACACACTGAAACACTGTGGGGACAAATGGGACACTGTGGGACACAACAAATTGTGGGGATACACGGGACACTGTGGGGACACACGGGACACTGTGGGGACATTTGGGACACCAGAGTATACAGATACTGTAGAGGCATGCGGAACACAATGCGACGCACTGGGCACTACGGGAAACATGGGACACTGTGGGACAGGCGGGACACAACGTGACACACGGGACACTGTGGTACAATCGGGACACAGCGTGACACACGGGACACTGTGGGACAAGCGGGACACAGCGTGACACACGGGACACTGTGGGGACACTTGGAACACTGTAAAGACATACGGGACACAGTGGGACATTTAGGACACAGTGAGACATTTAGGACACAGTGGGACACATACCGTGCTCTGTGATGACAAACGGGGCACTGTTGGGACATTTGGGGCACTGTAGAAACATATGGGGCTCAGTGGGACATTTAGGACACAGTGGGACACATACCGTGCTCTGTGGTGACAAACGGGGCACTGCTGGGACATTAGGGACACTAGAAACATATGGGGCTCAGTGTGATGCACACGGTACACTGTGGGTACACCCCCGCCCCTGTGGGGACACTCGGGAAACTTTAGAGACATACCTGGCACAGTGGGACAAACTGGGCACTGTGGGAGCGCGCTGGGCACTGTGGGACACACGGGATACTGTGGAGACGCACCGGACACTGTGTGGACACAGGGGAGCAAGGGGCACACGTGGGGCACTGTGGAGGAACTTTTACCCTAAGCAATGGTGGCAACGTGCCCGTCCCAGCTGCCGGTGAACTCTGTTTGGTTCCGTTTGTGCTGGGGCCCAGATTGGACTCTCTCAGCAACGTTCCTCGCGTTTGTGGTAGATTCCGATACTTTCACAAAGAGAGCTACACAGCAGGTCACCACCTGGAGAAGTGGGTTGCCGACTTCCACGACTTCAACGCTGGAACTATATGATTGCATCATGACGATTGTAAAGGATATTGCCCCGATGTCTCCGTTGGTACAGTGCTGCCACACACTGCTTAAAGATGAAGCCAGATGGGATATTGTGTGTGGCCTCGGTGGAATGATCAGGTGAAAACTGCAGCTGGTGAAAAATGGTGAAAAAAAAATGCTGATGGGCGCCATCCTTTTTTTCTCACAAGTTTGCCTGACCTTGACCGGCGCAATGTTTGAGTCACCTTAATGGCTCCACGGGCTGCGAAAACCATTTGCCAATGTATGTATTCCACGGAGGTCGCGGCGAGCATTTATCAGCCGTACCCGAAGTACAGCCGCTGCATAATCCCACTGTGCAAAAGCTAGGGAGGCGGAGGCTTTTTAGACTGTCTCCAGTATGCATCATCAGCGTCCTCAGCTTGAAAGTTGCATGACGTTCCAATAGTCGTACCTGGTGGTCAGGCCACTGCGGCGGCGTATTAACAACAATCATCTGTGCTTTGACACTTTCATTCGAGGCGTGATCGCACGTCGTAAGTTCATGAATCTCATAACTTGACGGAGCTGTTCAGCATGCAGTTCCATTTCAACATGCAGTTCCATTTCACGTGTTCTAACTTACTGTAGGGTCGATATTCTGTCAGCCATTGGAATGGAGTTGCACTAGAAAGCAGCGACCAATCGTTTAAGCATTCAAAAGCCAGCCAGGATGACATGGCAAAATTCCTACGTAAAAACCGGACTAACGCTACTACTTGATCGAAACGACAGCTGTAATATATGCTGCTCAGTCATGAGCTAACACCGTCAGGTCAACAGCTGTAGCATCTGCTGCTCAGTCATGACTTAACACCGTCAGGTCAACAGCTGTAGCATCTGCTGCTCAGTCATGAGCTAACACCGTCAGGTCAACAGCTGTAGCATCTGCTGCTCAGTCATGACCTAACACCGTCAGGTCAACAGCTGTAGCATCTGCTGCTCAGTCATGAGCTAACACCGTCAGGTCAACAGCTGTAATATATGCTGCTCAGTCATGAGCTAACACCGTCAGGTCAACAGCTGTAATATCTGCTGCTCAGTCATGACCTAACACCGTCAGGTCAACAGCTGTAGCATCTGCTGCTCAGTCATGAGCTAACACCGTCAGGTACAACAGCTGTAGCATCTACTGCTCAGTCATGAGCTAACACCGTCAGGTCAACAGCTGTAGCATCTACTGCTCAGTCATGAGCTAACACCGTCAGGTACAACAGCTGTAGCATCTGCTGCTCAGTCATGAGCTAACACCGTCAGGCCAACAGCTGTAGCATCTGCTGCTCAGTCATGACCTAACACCGTCAGGTCAACAGCTGTAGTATCTGCTGCTCAGTCATGAGCTAACACCGTCAGGTCAACAGCTGTAATATATGCTGCTCAGTCATGAGCTAACACCGTCAGGTCAACAGCTGTAGTATCTGCTGCTCAGTCATGACCTAACACCGTCAGGTCAACAGCTGTAATATATGCTGCTCAGTCATGAGCTAACACCGTCAGGTCAACAGCTGTAGTATCTGCTGCTCAGTCATGACTTAACACCGTCAGGTCAACAGCTGTAGTATCTGCTGCTCAGTCATGACTTAACACCGTCAGGTCAACAGCTATAGCATCTGCTGCTCAGTCATGAGCTAACACCGTCAGGTCAACAGCTGTAGCATCTGCTGCTCAGTCATGAGCTAACACCGTCAGGTCAACAGTTGTAGCATCTGCTGCTCAGTCATGACTTAACACCGTCAGGTCAACAGCTGTAGCATCTGCTGCTTAGTCATGAGCTAACACCGTCAGGTACAACAGCTGTAGTATCTGCTGCTCAGTCATGACTTAACACCGTCAGGTCAACAGCTGTAATATATGCTGCTCAGTCATGAGCTAACACCGTCAGGTACAACAGCTGTAGCATCTGCTGCTCAGTCATGACTTAACACCGTCAGGTCAACAGCTATAGCATCTGCTGCTCAGTCATGAGCTAACACCGTCAGGTACAACAGCTGTAGTATCTGCTGCTCAGTCATGACTTAACACCGTCAGGTCAACAGCTGTAGCATCTGCTGCTCAGTCATGAGCTAACACCGTCAGGTCAACAGCTGTAGTATCTGCTGCTCAGTCATGAGCTAACACCGTCAGGTCAACAGCTGTAGCATCTGCTGCTCAGTCATGAGCTAACACCGTCATATACGACAGTTGTAGTATCTACTGCTCAGCGGCAGTCATGACATAACACTGTCATATTCGACGGCTGTAGTGTCTGCTGATCAGTGGTAGTCATGAAATGCAACTGTCAGGTGTGACAGTTGCAGTGTCTGGCCCGACACCGTCAGATACGACAGCTGCAGTATCTGTTGCTCAGTGGTAGTCATGACCTAACGCCGTGTGATACGACAGCTGCAGTATCTGTTGCTCAGTGGTAGTCATGACCTAACACCGTGTGATACGACAGCTGCAGTATCTGTTGCTCAGTGGCAGTCATGACCTAACACCGTGTGATACGAGCCAGGCTCGTCTCACAATCGAAAGTTGTCTCTTGCTCTTGACATCGGCGGAGTTAGGACGCTACATGACTCGTGACTGTCGACATACCAGCTCAGTTGGCTGTGCAGCCGGCTGACCGACGGTGTCGTGCCCGGACAGGTGCCCGACGACGGCTCGGAGATGCGCGACGGCTCGGTGCAGGAGGCGGTGCGCTCCTCCAGCCACAACCGACGCCACACCAAGGATGTCGACACGCTCGAGTACTACTCGCTGCCCAAAGGCGGCCGGCTCGGCGACGGCATCAAGCTGGGCGAGGGTCTCAGGTACGCCAGCCGCAGACGCCGCAGAGTCGGACGGCCCTCTGCCGCTGCCGCCGCTTACAGTCAGCCCCCTCCTGTCTCTTCCTTAACTTCCTCCCCTCCCTCCCCATCCCTCCCATCCATCCTTCCTTTCCCTCCCCTCCCTCCCCTCCCTCCCCTCCCTCCCCTCCCTCCCCTCCTCCTGGGATCATTGCCAAAATAGCATGCCCCTCCCACCATTACACGCACTTTGTAACGGGTCGTGATAAGCTGTGACCCCACCGCTACTCCCAGCATCTGACCCCACTGCTCCCCTCCCCTCTTCCTCCCTCACCTTCCCCTTCCTCTCCCCTCACCCATCCTCCGCACATGTCACTCCAAGGTATCTTGTCCCCACCTTGTCTAACTTCTTTCCTCCCCGCCCACAAAAGCGTCACTGCCAGAGGCACATGGACTGTTTCCGACCCAGCCTGTTCGGCATCCGGAGAGCATGGGATGCAGTAATGTAATATGCAGGTAGCCTGCCATAGTGCACCGTACATGCACGACTCACGTGGGTATAGCGGTACCGATGCACCGTCTGCAGCATGATGTCACCAGTCACGTGGGGTGTGGCGGTACCGATGCAATGTATGCGGCATGATGTCACGATTGAGGAGTGGAATCCCTGCACAGCGTGCTTTCGGCATGCCGGAGAAGCCCTGCACCGGTGTGTAGGTCTGTTCTTTCTCTCTCTCTCTTTTTTTTTTTTTCTTTTTTTTTTTTTTTTTTTTTTTTTTTTTTTTCTCTCTCTCTCTCTCTCTCTCTCTCTCTCTCTCTCTCTCTCTCTCTCCCGCTCACCATTTCACTCACTGTAGGGTTCCATGTATGTCTGTTTCTCTGTAGATCCTGCACTCCTGCGCACTCGACGGCCGCCCCGGGGTGGCTGGACGTCACGTGACGTAGCTGGTCCGTGACACCTGACGCCACTGACACGACTCGTTGCCCTCAGATACGTCCAGGAAAACGTCGTGGAGGACCGTGAGGGCGACGACAACATGGAGAGTCTGTCCGAGCGGATGCGCCAGCTGCGGCAGCTGGGCTACAGGCCCGAGGGCCAGGTGCTGGCCAAGACGCCGATCGAGTACCAGGAGGAGGAGAAGACGCGCCGCAAGGAGACCAACAAATGGGTCGAGTCGCACTTTATCAGCGAGTCGGCCAGCTCGGAGGAGGGCGAGCCGCGCGGCGGCCGGCAGGGAGTTGACGAAGTGGACCGGCGCCGCGACACCAGCACGTGGCACCACCAGCAGAGCTCCGGCACCACGCAGAGGGGCTCGGCGGCGCCCGCCAGCTGGCACCGCTCCGAGAAGTACTCCAAGGAAGTGCGCGAGACTCCCGACAGCACCTACATAGCGGAGAGTCGGCACGGTCCGCGCGGCAGCTTCGAGCGTGTCCGGGTGCTGCCGGCGGGCAAGGGCGCCGACCTGCAGTCGGAGGTGGACGAGGACCCCGTGTTCAGCAGCAAGTTCAGCTCGGGCAAGCCGCGCGGCGCCGGCGTCCGGTTCCAGGCGACCGGTCCGGAGCGGCCGCGCTGGAGCGACTCTGGCCGGCTGTCGCCTCCCACGCAGTCGCCGCCGCCGCCGCCACCGCCGCGTCACCGCAAGAAGGGCCGCGACAAGGCGTCGCCGTCGCAGCCGCCGCCACCCGACAACCACTACGCCAGCTCGCCGATCCGCGAGCGCTACGAGCGCGACCTCACGTCCGGCCAGACGCGCGAGTACCGGCGCGACGTGCGCGACTCGTACCGGCCGGACGGCGGCGCGTCGCCGTCGCGACGCCGGCGCCACGGCGACGACGAGCGGCACGGCTCGCACGACAGCCGCCACGGCCGTCACTCGCACGATTCGCACCGGTCGGTGAGGGAGTACCGCTTCGGCAGCCCGGAGCGGTCGTACGACGGCCGGCACGAGCGCCGCAGCGTCGACAGTCACGGTCGTCGGCTCGACGAGCGCGAGCGCGCGACGGACGCGACAGTCCGCGCCGCGGCCAGCGCAACCGGTCGCCGCGCGCCAGCCGCGAGTCGTCGCCGCGGCGCGAACGTGGCGCCAGCTCGGACGAGCGCGCCGACCAGCGGCGCCGGCTGACTGGCGACCAGGAGCGCTACGTCAGCTACCGCCAGAGCGAGTCGCGTCACCACGCCAGCGCCGACCAGCTGGCCGAGCGGCGCCACGTCGCAGCGCCGGTCGGCCGCGACGACGGACGCGACGACGGCCGCTCGCAGACGCTGCCGAGGCGGCCGCACCGCTTCCCGCCGTCGCCCGTGTTGCGGCCGCCGGACGCGGCCCGCTTCGGCGGCAGCCTCGTCAACGTGTCGCTGAAGCCGCAGCCGCGCGGCCCGCCGCCGCCGCAGAAGCCGGCGCGCTCGCCGGTCCAGCGCAGCAACAGCCTCTACTCGAAGGACCGGCCGGACGGCCGCGACGCGCGCCCGGTCAACGACCCGTTCAGCGTCGGCCTCAAGAGCCCCGACATCATCTCCAAGATCCAGCGGACGACCAGCGTGCGGCGCGGCGAGCCGGCCGAGCCGGACCGCTACCGCGCCGGCGACGAGCACGCCTCTTCGTCGCTGACGTCGTCCTCAACGCCGCCGCACTCGCACTCGCTCTCGGCGGGCAGCCGCGGGCGGCCGCACGGCGCGCCGACCGAGCCGCCGCCGCCGCCCGCCAAAAAGGACAACTTCATGCGCGGCCTGATGAAGACGGCGCCCGAGCTGTACAACGTGCTGCACGGCAACGAGCGCAGCGACAGCAAGACGCCGTCGCCGAGGCACAGTCCGCGCATGACGCCGCCGCCGCCGCTGCAGCGCGCCCAGTCGCCGGACCGGAGGCCGGGCGGCACGCACCGGTCGGCTGCGTTCCGGCGCGTGCAGCACCTGCGGGAAGAGGAGGACGCCGGCGGCCGCTCGCGCTCCCACACGCCGCCGGACGACGCCTCCTTCCGAAGTGGCGAGCGTCGCAACGTTGTCAAGGTGACTGTCGAGCCTGTCCGGCTACAGCCCGCCCAGCTCGAGCAGCGCGCGCCGAGCAGCTCGCACCTCGATGCCGCTAACGCTCCCTCCCGTTACAGGTACAACGATGAGATATACACGAGCTCGGCGCGGCAGGCGTCTCCGTCGCCGCAGAGGTCGCTGGGAGTCGCGGCGGGCAGTGGCGAGCGGGAGGCCGACGCTGGCGGTCCGGGCGTCGGCGGCTCCCGGTCGGTGGTCAGCCGACACCAGAGCCAGACTGACGTCACCCGGCCGCGGCACGGCACGCCCCGGTACCTCCAGTACCGGCCCAAACACGAGAACGGCGCCGTCGTGATCGAAATCCGCGACTGGAAGCCGAGGTGATGCCGGCCCGTGCCACCCGTCAACGGTGACATCTAGCGAGCGGGTGATAAACCGACGCTTCTGATGACGGTCGCTGCGCAGGCACCGTCACCACCTGGCAAGGTGGATGCGTTTGGCCGCCAAACGGAAACAGATACTTATCTTTGTGAGCAGCGGTATAATACTGAATGCGTGTCAATGTAGCGCTTTTTTGTACTGACATCATGACTGTGACAGATATGTGTGTGTGTGCTGTGTGTGTGTGCAATGTACGTTGACCACAGAAGTACGACGCGCCAACCTTGTGCCACTCGTGCATAGTGCGTTTATTTAACAAGAGTCGTGCGACTCGCATCGAACCAGGCGGACGGGTGGGGAAGCTAACCGGAGGCCAGGCGTGTAACCGCTTCATCCGTATTAACTGCCGGCCCCCTGCGCAACATGTGCCGTGCTCTCTAACCACGTGTAAATAAACCGGTGGAATGTACCGACGGTTTGCGGAGGTGCTGTCAGGGCGCTTCTCGCCCGGCGAACTCACTCGGAGCCTGAGCAGATGCTCGTCCTCACCGTCAAGCGCCTGTGCTGCTGCCTCTCTCGCTCTGGCTTTCAGTTGTACGCGGACCGGCAAGCACACAATGGTAAGACAGAGCTATCGCTTGTGGCCGGTACGCTTAATGTGATTGCAGGTGCGACATTCTACCGAACGGGCTACGACTGAAGAAATTATTTCTTTTGTGGCCAGGGTTGGATGCAAAAGACACGGCGAGGGGGCGAACTTTCCAGTCAGGTTGCCTGGTTGAAGGTTGGTTGCCTGGTTGGCAAAAGAGTGTGCTTCGACATTATCCGAGTCGTTGTATTTCAACATTGTTGAGAAGATGAAGTGCAACAATGTCAGTCTCCGCTCCAAAAGGAGGCTTCCTATAGCCTAACATTTCCCGAGTGCATTAGACGCCTTCCACCAGTGTGGTAGCACGTGTCTGCCTAATGTCTGCCCTGGGTCCTGTCGGCGATGCAGCGCATATCCGCATGAATTCCTTTCAAGTGAATTCCAAGTCGAATGTTGACAGAATTTGTCTACCAACAATCGTTAAAAGCAAAGTTGTACGCTTCGTTTTGCGATGCGACATCAAGTCGAGTCGTAGCCAATTCAGTCGCCGAATAAGCATTCCAATATTCTCAGAACTCGTCATCGAAGTGGTTATGACCACCTGAAAAGACTACATTGCGATTCAGAGCATCGACACGTTTTATCTAGCACATCCTGCACTTCAAGCGCTCATTTCCCGTGACGCGATAGGAATGCAATGACCCTGGCGGTGCGATGACAAGGGCAATGACAATGGCGATGACTGGAAGACCGACTGCGTGCAAAATCGCAATTCCAGTCAGCAACTGTGTGAACCAGTGACGGGCCAGCATGTGAAGGCGAGGGAACGTTCGAGGAAATAAATCCACTCACTGTTTCCACTGGCTGTTGTTGCGGCTCGGCAACGCTGCAGACATGTCGATGTCCACATGTGGAAGCGAACCCCATCCGGAGAATTGGTATGCTTGTGAGTCAATCGGCACGCGCGGATGTGGCGACCACCCAGAGGCAGAGGTCTTGACACGGACACTGAATGAGTACAATAATCATGGAGGCAAACGAAACTGGTCGCACTACGCTTATGTGAGACGTCACGATCCAGCGGTTCCTAGACGGGTTGACGACTAGTCGGGGTAATCAAAGCTGCCCATGTTCTTATGAACGAGTTTAGTCATATATCCCGGAGTGGATGGAGAGGGGCTTAGTAGCCCTTCCGGATTTCGTTTGCAATTCACAGGCTTTTTGAAGCAGCTTCAAGCAGGCTCCACATAATATTGCAACCTATTCAACATGTATTGCCTACAAACTGAGTTGTGGAACGTTTAGTCTCATCGTGGTGTACCAAAGTAGTCACCTGTTGAGCTATGCTTCAGCTCATCAATTATGCAGCATAAACAATTCCATTTTCCGATTTTCGCCACCCACGGGATAAAATTGGACATGAGACTAGGCAATATGTGGTAAATAGCACATGTGCTGTAGGATGCAATGTGAGACTATCTGTTCCTTGGTTGTTAAAAGCTTATGCAGGTCAATTCCCTACAATTCATTCTTCGTACAGTGGGCCCGGCAGCCGAAAACAAAACTCGTGATAACGTCAAAGCAACTTGGCAATAGGATAGGCAAAAGTGTAAGCAAGAAATGAACTTGACAAATTGACGTAGCATCCCCCGGCAAGGCTGTCAAGACACAGGCGCCATGAGTCGAGCATGGTGAGAAAGTAGCAGTTACTACAGCTGTGTCATGTGAGGCATGGGCAAGACGAGCTACGTTGTCCGGTCGTCTATCACGTCACGTGATGCTCCGTCACGCCCAGTTATGCCCCAAGCAACACATGTGGAAAGTTGAGTTCACCGCCATGATTGAGCACGACTCTACAGAAATACATTTTGCTGTATGGAAGACGAATAGAGAAGCTTGGAATGTTAAATTAACATCTAAGCAATGGGCGACGTATGCTATTATACAATTACTTAATATTATAACTAAGCCTCTAATCGCAAAAAACCATGAATGCTAAAATATCTCCCACCATGAAAATGCAAACAAACAAACAAAAAACGATTCCTATATCCACGGCATTCCCACTGAGTCCTGTATACAGCATACTGGTACAGATAGCCAGACGAGGCCCCATCATGCGTCGAAAGGCATGCCGCCCCATTACCCGCACGGGAGCTTCGTGCTGTCCGCATTTCGCATTTTTCGAAGTTGTTCTTTTGCATTGCGGTTCCCAATCGCCTTCCGGCATTCCTTTTCAGTTGCCGTAGTGTTGATGGACCATCAAGTTCGGCCCTGTCAGCAGCTTTAACCACATACTCACCAGTTAATCACTAGATGCTACATTTCAGGCGGATGAAGTGACCTTGACTGATCGCAACTGCGCGGTAAGACAGGCGTCGACTAGCTGTTTCGTAGTGCAGTAACTCGCCGAGCCAAATGCCGAGTCAGAGATGCGTGTTAAATGTCGGCAGCTGCCGCATTTGCGGCTGGAAGTTTGGCAGCATTGCCAGACACCCCGAGTAGGTAAGTATACGGGGATACGTCGCCAGGCTGTCGGTGGCATCATGCGGTCAGACATTAAGCCGTATATGCGGCCAAGTGCCTGGCATATGCGGCCGTGCAGTCGGGTGTCCCGAGTTAGCTACTGGAGTTGGATACTGAGCGGCTTACTCGCGTTCGCATTGAGTTGTGCAGTGTACAAGTTGTACAGCAGCACGCGAGCTGAGATACATCTCCAGCGGTGGGTCGCCCGTGGCTGCAGGTGCCTTTGTTTTGGTCATTGAGTCAACAACTTGGCACTTACATAATATCTACCGCTCCCGTGACTGTCGTACCGTTGTCGTCATCACGTGTAACAAATCTTCCGCTCCTGGTTATCGTCGCACCACTTCTCGCCACTTCACATCATAAACACACACACACACACACACACACACACACACACACACACACACACACACACACACACACACACACACACACACACACACACACACACACACACATACTGGAGAAAGGAGAGTTTGTTTTGTATTTTCAACATTAAAGTTCGTTCAACATTTAATCCGCACCCCCATCCATCCTCCTTGCATAACTTTAAGGCAACTGCTGCATCCATGCACGAGACCACACCCTCAGGGGCGGAAATTTGAAGAAACCGCTAGGAGAGCCCGCTAAATGCCACAGCTGATAAACGCAAAATACATTGCCTCCACGTAAGATCTCATTGCACTCTGCGTAACCATTGAAGGGTGCAACCGCTCATCTGAGGAGGTCGGGGCGCTTCGTTGAGACGGTAATCCCAGCGTATTTACACGGTAGGGTGGTGACGTCGCGCCGGTGCGAACTTCGCCACGTTATCGAGGCGAGGCGATTGTCCGCCCACACTGCCGCCTGACACCTGCACCAACCGGCGCCACCGCGCGATAGCCGTGCCCAGACTGTTGGTTGGCCGCGTCAGGCGACTGCTCCGGATCGGCGCGGCCGACCACCTGGTGGAGGGTCGTGACATGTCACTGTCCGTAGCGGGGTCACGGGGTCGAAGGTCACCGGCGGGGTCTCGGGTGCGGTGAGCTCACTGCGACGGTGTGCAGCCTCGAGTGTCGTCGGGCTTCTGAGCAAGGCCCCTTCTGAGCTCCGGGGCTGCGCGAGCAGAGGTGCCGCCGAGCCGTGCCGTCTGGCGTGGGCGTTCTGAACTGACGGTGGGGGCGGGGGGGGGGGGTGCGCTGCGATGGCGGCGTCTGAAGACTCGACTCGGTTCCGGGCGTGAGGCTCCGCGAACTGGTGTGTCTGATCGTCGAGACACTGTGCCCGTGTGGAGGTGTCGCGAGGTGGTATCTTGAACTACCGTCGTAGTGTTGCGTACTGAAAACCCGTGATGATGCTGTGGCCAGAACTGCATCGGCAGCGTTGTCTGAACCGCCGTTTGTGCTGCCGTGACCTCAACGGCCAGACACGAGATAGGGCAGACACCGATACTCGCGTGAACACCAGAGATGACCCTGTGGCAACCCCACCCGGCAACGGACGTGTCGAGCACCGCGCACGGCACCCGACCTCCCTCACTCGGTTTGTTTATCCTGCTGCTATCGCACTCAGCCGGCCAACAGCCTGACACACGACGGCGCAGGATTCGTATCGGCGTCGGCTGCGGGTGACGGGCTCAAACCGCCGCCAGCCGTGTGCCCTCAGTACACGGCTGACGAGCACGCCGGCGGTCCACACCGGACGTTGGGACGTGACGACTGACGTCGGGACGTGACGACTGACGTCGGGACGTGACGACTGACGTCGGGACGTGGTGACCGTCGTCGGGACGTGACGACTGACGTCGGGACGTGACGACTGACGTCGGGACGTGACGACTGACGTCGGGACGTGACGACTGAGTCGGGACGTGACGACTGACGTCGGGACGTGACGACTGACGTCGGGACGTGACGACTGACGTCGGGACGTGACGACTGACGTCGGGACGTGACGAGCGACGTCAGGACGTCGGAAACGGCCGCGAGAAGCCAGCAGCGCGACGGCCTCGATGCGGTGCAGACGTCTGGCGTCTGGGAACGCCTGTGTCTGAGGACTGACGACACCTGGGGCGGCAGCGGCGACACATGGACTGCGAAGGCTGACGACACCTGGGGCGGCAGCGACGACACGTGGACTGCGAAGGCTGACGACACCTGGGGCGGCAGCGGCGACACGTGGACTGCGAAGGCTGACGACACCTGGGGCGGCAGCGGCGACACGTGGACTGCGAAGGCTGACGACACCTGGGGCGGCAGCGGCGACACGTGGACTGCGAAGGCTGACGACACCTGGGGCGGCAGCGGCGACGTGGACTGCGAAGGCTGACGACACCTGGGGCGGCAGCGGCGACACGTGGACTGCGAAGGCTGACGACACCTGGGGCGGCAGCGACGACACGTGGACTGCGAAGGCTGACGACACCTGGGGCGGCAGCGGCGACACGTGGACTGCGAAGGCTGACGACACCTGGGGCGGCAGCGGCGACACGTGGACTGCGAAGGCTGACGACACCTGGGGCGGCAGCGACGACACGTGGACTGCGAAGGCTGACGACACCTGGGGCGGCAGCGACGGGGGACGACACCTGGGGCGGCAGCGCGCGTGGACTGCGAAGGCTGACGACACCTGGGGCGGCAGCGGCGACACGTGGACTGCGAAGGCTGACGACACCTGGGGCGGCAGCGGCGACACGTGGACTGCGAAGGCTGACGACACCTGGGGCGGCAGCGACGACACGTGGACTGCGAAGGCTGACGACACCTGGGGCGGCAGCGGCGACACGTGGACTGCGAAGGTGACGAACCTGGGGCGGCAGCGGCGAACGTGGAGGCTGACGACACCTGGGGCGGCAGCGACCACACGTGGACTGCGAAGGCTGACGACACCTGGGGCGGCAGCGGCGACACGTGGACTGCGAAGGCTGACGACACCTGGGGCGGCAGCGGCGACACGTGGACTGCGAAGGCTGACGACACCTGGGGCGGCAGCGGCGACACGTGGACTGCGAAGGCTGACGACACCTGGGGCGGCATGCGAGAGGGCGACACGTGGACTGCGAAGGCTGACGACACCTGGGGCGGCAGCGGCGACACGTGGACTGCGAAGGCTGACGACACCTGGGGCGGCAGCGACGACACGTGGACTGCGAAGGCTGACGACACCTGGGGCGGCAGCGACGACACGTGGACTGCGAAGGCTGACGACACCTGGGGCGGCAGCGACGACACGTGGACTGCGAAGGCTGAGGACAAATACCGTGTGGCGGACACGTGCCGTGTGAGAACTAACACACGTGGCACCGTCACGCCGTACGTGGCACGTGGTATCGACACGTGGGAGACCTCCGATGGAGCAGGGCATCCTCTCGTATGTGGCAGCAGCCTGCATAGTCGCACTCATGGCGCTCTGCTGGAAGACATTTGGACGACGAACCGCAGGTACGGTCGGCGTGAATGGCAGAAATGTCAGCGTCATCTACACATGCTTATATTGCCCCACACACGCACACGCACACACACACACGCACACATAAAAACACGCACATACACACACACACATTGGTGCGATTAGTGTAAGAATGATCTCTTATTGAAGACACCTGACGGCGGCCACAGCCACAATCTCCATCATAACCATCACACCCGATCATAACCATCACGCTCCATCACAGCCACCGCACTCCATCCAAACCATCACGCTCCATTATAGCCATCACGCTCCATCCCAACCATCATTCTCTATCACAACTATGTTGTTCGAAGATGTTTTAAATTTTAAGATCAATCTGGTCATAAAATTAAGCTGCTAGGTTTGACGAACCAACTACTGTTCGTTTCAGCTCCAATCGCATAGCCGCTGTGTTGGTGGCCATGTGGTGGGTTGACGCTCGGTGGATGGTGATGCCTGAGTGGGAGGGTTGGATATGCAGCTCTGTTGTGTATTTACTGCTGTTGCCTAGCGACATGAGAGTGCTCAGAAGTGATATGCTTCTTGTAGTCGTCTCCAGTGAACTTGATGCTGCTCTGCGCAATGTTAAGGTATTCACCGAAGGCCAAAATATCTGCACACGTGTTAGTCCAGACCTCCATTGAGTCAGCGATGTATCTGGCGTAGACGTGTGAACTCATGGGAGAGGTGGCTGTGGCTGTTCGTTCGAAATTGTGCACGAAAACGATGGCCATTGTCGGAGTCTGGGGCCATGTGTGTCGATTTCTCTTGGTCTTACTTGATAAAGGCTCGTAGCAGGAAATTACACACATTTTTTTGTTTTGTTTTTAAATGTTGGAATACTTCGCATGAAGCGGACAAAACTAAAATTATTTTGTAGCATATGTCCGACTGGGTGTCCGCAGCAGAGGCAGATGTCCGCCGTATCTGTCCGACTAGGTACCCACAACGACAGCAAGTGTGTGGGGCTCCGTGGCTTTCCAGCTTCTTACTCCGCTGTAAGTCATTGTCGGGATCAAACGGTACACTGTGCCTTAACCTTGCCAATTAAGACGTAGTGTACAGAATTTGGTGTGAATACACCTTTTGGTAATTTATTTGTCATGTTTAATTTGTTCAGATGTTTTTAATTAAATATATTTAATATTGTTCAATACTTCAGTCATCAACAGTTCACATACAGTTAACTGATGGCGAATTAAATACATTGTTCATGGAAAGAAAGTGTGAGGGGTAATGCTTGAAGATTACCTAAAAGTACATTAGCAGCAAATTTGGTTTGAATACGCAGCTTGTGACGTTAGTGAACTTGGCCTCTGAATGTTCTTTGTGTAGCTTTACACAGTCGGTGATTTTGGTGGCCAGTGATCAGATCACACAGTTTTTCTTATGCAAATGCCCACACCTAGCCAGCTTTGTCACAAAATGTGAGAGTGAGCTGCACTACCACGCAATGGCAGCCAAACCTGGTGCCTTCGGTGACATCTAATCGCCTCCGATCAATTTCATTTGGTATGGACAAGAACGCAACGAGCTGAACCCACCTATTTTGGACAGCGCCTGTTGGTCTTTTCGCTGGTAATTTGCACTACATGACATAATCTCACGTATTCATCATGCAAGAACGTGTGTTAAACATTGGTCCGCCACAAGAGCAAGGCCAGTGTGGCTCAACTACAAGTCAGAGAACTTGAATGTATCTGGTTGATCAGCTTGGGCACCAGCCATGGATGTAACCACGGTTTCGAAATTTGGGGGATAAACCAGGGACGCGGTAAGATTGGACGGGACCACCACCACCACCACCACCACCAAAAAAAAGTCCTTGGATTTCAGCCACTTTATTTTCAATGTCTGGTTTTCAGATTCACCATTGTTAAAACTCTTTATGTAGACGAAATGCCCCACCAAAATGAATAAGTTTCACATCTTATGGTTGCCTTTGAACGTTCAGCTGTATGTCGTATGTTCTGGTCCCGATTTCACAATCACCACAGAGCAATTCGGTAAGTACGTTAGACGTTGCCCACTTGTAGCATGCAAAAATAAATTATTGGACTATGGTTTCATTGTAGTAAATATAAACACCCAATAACCTTTCTGATGCTTTCCTGTTTTAGAGGAGACATTTTGATGCAATGACAACCAGGTCGCATAAAGGGTATGACACTGAGGACATGTGCCACCCACATGGAAAGTGGCGTCCATCCGGCCAGGAAAAGGCCACCCTTTAAAAAGGTTCCATTGCACCAGCTCGAATTTTTCAACCAAAGGCGCCCATATGAAAGAAAAGGGCACCCCTTGGAAAGAAAGACGACCCTTCGGTAAGGACCGAGTGCAATCCGCCCCCCTCGAATCTTTCAGCCAGAGGTACCCCTCCAGGTACTTTCGTAGTGGCGCCGCTCCAAAGAAATGGCGTCCCTCCAGACACGTGCCCACCATGGCAATTCCCGGAGCTAGCCCTGATTACAACATTGCTCTCTCGCGGCATGAAATCTGGCTGGTTATAAAATAGCGCGCACTCACATGTGGTTTCTCTTGCAAATTGCACATTGCAAACAACAGCCACTACTCAGTGCAGTGGCACACCCAGTAGGTGGCAATAATCGCCACTACTCGGTGCTGTGGCATACCCAGTGAATGACAATAATAACCACCATTCAGTGCAATGTCATACCCAGTGGTGGCAACAATAACCACCACTCAGTGCAATAGCATACTCAGTGGGTGTCAATAATAGCCACCACTCAGTGCAGTGGCACACCAGGTGGGTAGCAATAATAGTCACCACTCACTACAGTGGCATACCCAGTGTGAAGCAACAATAGTCACCACTCACTGCAGTGGCGTACCCAGGGTGGCAATAGTAGCCATCACTAGGTGTAGTAGCATACCCAGTGGACTCAGACACGATCCGGTTGGACCCCAGGCACGATCCGGTTGGACCTAATCATGTCTCTGACTGATCTCGTTTCCTCTGCATGAGTTTGGATGTTGTTTGCAAGAGCAGGGCGACATAGTTACGATGAGTCGGTTTACGGTACTCTGCCCACGCTGTGCCCTTTGCTGAGTCGGTTTACGGTACTCTGCCCACGCTGTGCCCTTTGATGAGTCGGTTTACGGTACTCAGCCAACGCTCTGCCCTTTGATTAGTCGGTTTGCAGTACTCAGCCCACGCTGTGCCCTTTCACCGCTGCATTGCGTTTTCCACTATGTCCTATCGGATGCGATACTTTCCCCGTACTTCTAGGAACTTAGACGCGCGTTACAAAAATAGTGGGGACGTTTTCCTGGAGGCGCCACAGGCCGTGCGGCGGCGCCTGGTATAAGGAGCACGGCTTCCGAATGTAACCACGCTCGGTGTTCAAATGGTGATCACCTCGGTTTAACAGCCATGAGCATGACTCGAACGTAATGGAGGTCAAGCAGGTTGGGGAACAGACAGTGTGGAAGGTTACGCGGTTGGACTGGACTGGACAACATTGCCGTGTCGGCGGGTGGTGTCGAGATGCATTCGCTCCCCATCCTACACCGCATCTTATATCCTACACATGACGCAGCCTGAAGCCGCACAGCATGATCGGGTTTTGCGTCACCTGCCTGATTATCCCGGGCTCTGAGCCAGGGTCAACTCAGCCGCACATCCCGGGGAATGCTTCCCAGTTTATTTGAGAAATCCGAGCCCCGCACAAGTGTTTTTAATAAAGCGTTTTCGGATCTTTACACGTATGTTCATCTATGTAAATTGGGCTTTTCAAATCCGTCATTTGAAGGACCATGGCCCCATTCTGAGAGCACAAATGATGCTGTGAATGGCAACGCCGACCCAGGTTGAGCATCGTCTTCCGACACTCGACGTTGCTAACTTCGGCTAAGGCCTGGCCACGGTTGAGGCCTAGCTACAGTTGAGGCCTGGTGACGGTTGAGGTCTGGTCACGGTTGAAGTCTGGCCATGGTTGAGGCCTGGTGACGGTTGAGGTCTGGTCACGGTTGAGGCCTGGTCACGGTTGAGGCCTGGTCACGTTTGAGGCCTGGCCACGGTTGAAGCCTGGTCACGGTTGAGGTCTGGTCACGGTTGAGGTCTGGTCACGGTTGAGGTCTGGTCACGGTTGAGGCCTGGTCACGGTTAAGGCCTGGTCACGGTTGAGGTCTGGTCACGGTTGAAGTCTGGTCACGGTTGAGACCTGGTGACGGTTGAGGTCTGGTCACGGTTGAGGTCTGGTCACGGTTAAGGCCTGGTCACGGTTGAGGTCTGGTCACGGTTGAAGTCTGGTCACGGTTGAGACCTGGTGACGGTTGAGGTCTGGTCACGGTTGAGGTCTGGTCACGGCTAAGGCCCGGTCACGGTTGAGGCCTGGCCACGGTTGAAGCCTGGTCACGGTTGAGGTCTGGGGTTGAGGTCTGGTCACGGTTGAGGTCTGGTCACGGCTAAGGTCCGGTCACGGTTGAGGCCTGGCCACGGTTGAAGCCTGGTGACGGTTGAGGTCTGGTCACGGTTGAGACCTGGTGACGGTTGAGGTCTGGTCACGGTTGAGGTCTGGTCACGGTTGAGACCTGGTGACGGTTGAGGTCTGGTCACGGTTGAGGTCTGGTCACGGCTAAGGCCCGGTCACGGTTGAGGCCTGGCCACGGTTGAAGCCTGGTCACGGTTGAGGTCTGGTCACGGTTGAGGTCTGGTCACGGCTAGGTCGGTCACGGTTGAGGCCTGGCCACGGTTGAAGCCTGGTCACGGTTGAGGTCTGGTCACGGTTGAGACCTGGTGACGGTTGAGGTCTGGTCACGGTTGAGGTCTGGTCACGGTTGAGGTCTGGTCACGGTTGAGGTCTGGTCACGGCTAAGGCCCGGTCACGGTTGAGGCCTGGCCACGGTTGAAGCCTGGTCACGGTTGAGGTCTGGTCACGGTTGAGACCTGGTGACGGTTGAGGTCTGGTCACGGTTGAGGTCTGGTCACGGTTGAGACCTGGTGACGGTTGAGGTCTGGTCACGGTTGAAGCCTGGTCACGGTTGAGGTCTGGTCACGGTTGAGGTCTGGTCACGGCTAAGGTCCGGTCACGGTTGAGGCCTGGCCACGGTTGAAGCCTGGTCACGGTTGAGGTCTGGTCACGGTTGAGACCTGGTGACGGTTGAGGTCTGGTCACGGTTGAGGTCTGGTCACGGTTGAGACCTGGTGACGGTTGAGGTCTGGTCACGGTTGAGGTCTGGTCACGGCTAAGGCCCGGTCACGGTTGAGGCCTGGCCACGGTTGAAGCCTGGTCACGGTTGAGGTCTGGGGTTGAGGTCTGGTCACGGTTGAGGTCTGGTCACGGCTAAGGCCCGGTCACGGTTGAGGCCTGGCCACGGTTGAAGCCTGGTCACGGTTGAGGTCTGGTCACGGTTGAGGTCTGGTCACGGTTGAGGTCTGGTCACGGTTGAGGCTTGGTCACGGTTAAGGCCTGGTCACGGTTGAGGTCTGGTCACGGTTGAAGTCTGGTCACGGTTGAGGCCTGGTCACGGTTGAAGCCTGGTCACGGTTGAGGTCTGGTCACGGTTGAGGCCTGGTCACGGTTGAGGCCAGGCCACGGTTGATGCTTGGTCACGGTTGAGGTCTGGTCACGGTTGAAGTCTGGTCACGGTTGAGGCCTGGTCACGGTTGAAGCCTGGTCACGGTTGAGGTCTGGTCACGGTTGAGGCCTGGTCACGGTTGAGGCCTGGTCACGGCTGAGGCCTGGTCACGGTTGATGCTTGGTCACGGTTGAGGCCTGGTCACGGTTGAGGTCTGGTCACGGTTGAGGCCTGGTCACGGTTGAGGCCTGGTCACGGTTGAGGCGTGGCCACGGTTGAGGACTGGTCACGGTTGATGCCCGGCAACGGCTGAGCAGCAGGATCGCTGAGCTGTTGATTCGAGCCAATCCACGCAAGAACAAGAGCATGGTAGTAGGTCAACGCTGTAGTTGAAGCTTCTCTATGTGGTGTTCGACCATGACTTGAGCACGTGAACTCCACCATCCGTAGAGTTATAGTACGGCATTATTTCAGACTAGTCCCCGTTTTCTTGTTTTCCAGTGGTGCTTGATGTTGGGCAGACATCATTACCACCACCTTGTTAGCCTTCGATCAATGTGGGACCATTCAGCTGCACCATTCCAGAAGCCGAAGAGATTGGTGATGGCCTGGCGACCTTTCGGCTCCGGCAGCTCCTTCGGGAGACACTTGCTGTTCCGGTTGACGGTGTCCACCATTGTGAGTCGTTCAGCGGCCAGATGATCAGCCAGAGGAATCGAGGTCAAGAAGTTGTCCAGGACCTTGTTTCGTTCCGTTCCCGCCAACTGTTCTACCAGAAGCGTCATCGTCTTCGGCACGAACTGCAGCTGCCTGTGGGGTGGCGCTATCAACGGCTCCCGGACGGCTCCAGTAGGATCACATCCTCTGCATGTATCGAAACGAAGGATGCGCGGCGGTGCGGATGAGAGGCCTGCACTTCTGGCCTGTTTGGGAGGTACATCTTGAACGGCCGCCTGCCTCGAATGTACACCAGGCTCTCATCAATCGTCAGGCGCTCTGATGAACTGAGGTGGGGCCGTAGATTTCCATCCAGTTCATTGAAAATGTATCTGAGGCGGTAGAACGTGTCTCCGTTTCGTCGGTTCCACCTGTGTTCTCGATCGTCAAACGTGATCTAGAGCAGTACTGCGATGGATCTTGTTCCTCTCACCGCAGCCTGTAAGATTGGTGGGCCTGCCGAGAGATCGAAGGGCTGCTACTACAGCTGCTGTTACCGCTGCTGTTACCGAGAAATCGAAGAGCTGCTGCTACCGCTTCTGCTACTGAGGAATATGATGGAACATTCAGCTTGCTGCAAAATCACGAAGAACTATCAGTCCGATGAACCTTCTATTATAACGCAGGCTCGTACAATTAGCTTGTATCATGCATGGTTTTATAGCTGGAAGTACACTTCAAGTTTTCTTGTGTGAACACCAATTTCGTGCTCGCTTTTTCACGATGCCCTTGATGATTTAGTCTGTGACGAGCAAATTGAGAACGTCGACCTCCTAGCTGACGTCACGGACATAGGCTTGCCTAGCTAAGCACTTGGTGGAGGCGCGACGTCGGCACTGCAGTCGGTACTCCGTGGATCGCTCGGCCATGGCAACTCGATGGGCGCCGTGGTCGTTGCGTGAACCCACAGTGGCGCTGCGTGCAGCTTAAAATCGGCTCCACTCAGTTATCTCTGAGGCCGAGTGACCTGTCTTCCGGTGCAAGCCGGCAGATCTTCGACGACTTTCTCTCCCGCTTTTGCTTCATTTGTGGCGTACTGCTTGGTCACGTGTTGATCGTCACTAGAATCTGAGTGAAAATCTGCCGGACGGCCCAGAGACAGTCAGCGGCGCGGCGCGACGCGTCGAGACAGCGAGACTGCTTGCAAGGGCTGTTAAACTGGCACCAAGGGTTCTTATCCAGACGGCGGTCATATATCTAAGCTGAGCGCAAAGGTTAACTCTCGTATATCTACCGATAAAGACCTCGAAAGCTCACACCTTGTTATCATAATGATCGCGCCTTTCTCTACCGGTTCGCACTGATAGCAACGGTGGCCGTCGCTGCTTCACCTGGTGACCCCCTCCCCAGGATCCTCCCCTGACTTCAGAGTACAACTAAGACATTGCAGGCTAGAGTTAGAGGCCATAGGTGAAAATAAAAGTTTGCAAGATATCACATGATGATTGTCTTGAATTTGTGTCTCTTGTCCGGTCGCTATAACACCCGGGTGTCAGGTACCAGGCACCAGTGGCGGATCCGGGGGAAACTGGGGCATGTGCCCCAAGAAATAGGAATGTGGAGTCCCATCGACTGGAAAAGGTTGCTCCTCCAGGACACTAGATTGCACCCACCCACACACACACACGCACACATACACACCTCTGAATGAGTTTTCTATCCGCTGTCGCCCCCTCCCTCGGGGGAGAAAAATGACACTCTCCAGAACAAGTGCTCCACTCGATCAAAATATCTCGACCCACCCTTGCCGGATACGTAGGTCTTGTATGCCGATGTCAGTTTCCAAGAAGTAAAATTCCGCCAATTCAGCCAGCCGAAGGAATGGTGAACCTTGGATGTGACTACGGACCAACAGATGGCGTTCGCTGAACGCCATCGCCGCCAGGTGGCAGGGTGGGTGCAGGGATGGAGTTACTGTCATGCAATGCCAGGCCGAGGTGAAAGTGATTGACGGTCTGATGGAAGCCGAACCACATGGGGTGAAATAGTTGCACCCTCATCTACTGTCTCGCCATTGAACAAGCAGACAACGATTTTCACATGGTTTGCTTCAGAATAAACGATGTTATGTAGAGCATGTAATGAACTCCGATCTCGTTCGCCGGTAAATCATGGTGTTCAGATGGCACCTGGCCAGTTAGCACGCATTCGTGTTTCTACGGTGGGTTAGCCAATGATTCAACAACCACTTATGTGAGTAGGTCTGCTGCATTAGCATTGATACTTGAAGTCCGAGAGGTGATTATTCACTGCTGTCAGTGATTGTTGTGAAAAATAGATGCTTGTGGACTGATGGTGCAATGAGTTCATAACAATTGTATGCTCATGGCAGCGTAGAAGTTCACGAACAAGTTAATTGCCGACGTGTGAATTTCAGCTTCTGTAATCTGATGCGATCGAGCCAATGCGGACGCAGGGCTGTGTATTTTTAAACGACAAATTTAGCACCAGTCCTCCATAGCACAAACTGCAAAGCAATGGCTTCAACTTTGAATCCGACACACTGCCTAGCTCCTGGGAGCCAGGCGTTCCACCGATGTTGCTTGCAACCACATGATGATTGGAGTTCTTATTAATTGGACTAAAAAGTATTTATGTAATTTGGCTTCATGGAATCTTGTACAGAATACGCAGGAAATTGTTCCTATAACATCCACTGTTTGGATTCCTCTGTTTGTCCCTCACGTTTCACGTTTGCTGACATGCATGTGCTGTGTATTAAATCCGCCTTCGCAAACATAGCTTACCTGTTTATTTGTTTATTGAGCATCATCACCAGTCGGTAAGTCTGTCGAATATCAGGTGGAGTCACAGAAGTAAATAAGCAACACACAGTACGCGTCATCGTAAATCTCGAAACATGCGACAAAACATGTGTCAACAATGCATTCCAATAGTGTCGGGTGTCGACTAGTAGACATGTAGCCATCGTCACCTCCCTTCCCCACCCCCTCCACCACCAACACCAGCAAGCAAACACACACCGGTTAATACAAATTGGTTCAACGGAATGATCGCTCAAGCACAGCGGCATCGATGGAGTATTTGGGTACAGCAGACCTAAACTGAGACGGCAGAAAGGTCAGCATCAGGGGTCAGTTACACTCAGCCGTCAGTTACCGTGAGATTCATGGAAATGATCTACCCTGCGGTGGAATTTGAGAAAGCACCTACTTTTGATGGTGTTTGCTCGTGCCAATGGAACATGCCTGAGTGCGAAATGCTTAAATCGTCTGGACGGAGCAGATTTGTCGAATGCTGCGAGCAAGTCAGGGCCATCAAGGCAGTCGCTGGATACGTCATGAAAGAACATTGGGTCGTGCTGAGAAAGGACAGGCTTTATGGAAGGTAATTTGAAGTGCTATAGCTTAAATCAGAGCGATATCAATACCTGCGATACTGGTTGCAAATACGAACGTAGCTTCTCAGGAACAAATAAAAAATGGTCATGGGTTTAAAGTTTATGTTTGGTCTTTCATTATATGTAATGAAATGTCACATAATGAATGCAAGTTTCCTGGAAGCTGCATTGAACACGGCTCATGAGCACATGTTAGGTGCTTTCTCAAATTCCACCGCAGGGTAGATCATTTCCATGAATCTCACGGTAACTGACGGCTGAGTGTAAGTCACTCCTGATGCTGACTTTTCTGCCGCCTCAGTATAGGTCTGCTGTACCCCGATACTCCATCGATGCCGCTGTGTTTGAGCGAGTATTCCGTTGAATCTTTTAGAGAGAGTACAAAAGAGGACTACAAAAATGGTTAATGGTATAAGCAACATGGCATATGAGGAAAAATTGAAGAAATTGAATATGTTTTCACTTAGATATAGAAGGCTGAGAGGTGATCTCATCGAGGTCTTTATATTTGTCAATGGTCTCGAGAGGGGATATCTTGGGGAAATGTTTGAATTTAACAAAAATGATGGAATTAGAGGTCATCAATTCAAAATTAAAGTTAACCACAGCAGAACAAGGTTAAGACAGACTTTCTTCACCAACAGGGTAGTAGAACACTGGAACCAGCTGCCAGAAACCACTGTCAGTAGCAGCACATTGAACATCTTTAAAAACAGCATAGACAATTATTATAAGAGTAGAGGGCTAGCTTTTCAGCATTGCAGGGAGGGCTGATTGACAGATTTGTTGGGCGACTGGTTGAGTGCACAGAGTGTAACCAAGAGGCTGTAACCCCTTGTGGCTCATAGTTGCACTACTCTTTTATGTCTATGTCTTTATGTCTTTATGCTACGCACAGGCACCCATATCCATTAGTTCGATTTTCTAAATAAGCATGCGGGCTTGAGTGGTGGTCTAGGGAAACCTCGCTCGGATCGCGGATACTTAGTTCGAAGAATTGCTCCTAACTGGCATTTATTAACTGGACTTTCGAACAGTAAATGGCGGCAGCCTGGCGGTTGCTCGGCTGGTCACGTAAGTTCAGTGACTCGGCCCAGAACAGCGTGACAGTCCACCCTCGTCAACAACTCGTCAGCGACTCCTGAGCGCTGGGGGGGGGGGGGCCTCCACACATCACTGACCAACGGCCGTACCACATGACCCGCCACACCCGGCGGCCGTACCACATGACCCGCCACACCCGGCGGAAGTCTCGCGGGACGGTCGGTCGGCCGTCGGCACACAGACGCCGACTCAGCAGCTCAGTGTGCCGTGTCAGCTGCTGAGATGTAGCGGGACAGCGGCTGGTAAGTTCCAACACATACAGCTATGACTTGGCTACCTACTTTGGTACCAAATGTGCCGATAGTAGCAAACCTCGCTACAAGTGCAATGTTAGTGATACTCTCAAAGCGATGCTTTTTTAGTGTTGCAGGCTGCGCCTTGTGTACTGCATGACTGTGTTGTATGATCACTGTGTTTCAGAAGTAAAATTAAATCGGATGTGACAAGTTCTTAGATTATTAACTGACATGGCTCATGGATGAACGAAACCGCGACTGAAGTTAGGTAACAAAATGCTTTGATAAGTGCTATGCTTTATCGAAATTCCTGAACGTCAGGACAAGGTGAACCCATGCTAACAATGCAATTACCATGACATCAATGCATATATGTATGTACTCACTCCAGAAGAAAATCCAATGGCGCCCATGGAAAGACGATAAAAAAAACAGGTAATTATCAGGTGACGAGTTACCATTTTCAAGCCAAACCGGCTCAGAGTGGACGGTTGAAATTGGTAGACATGCCGTATGCACTTTGACATCACCAATGTCGGGGCTCTCTGTCCGACCCCGGGGGACTCGGACTCTGTGCCAGGGTGTCCCTGGGCGTCCGTCGTGTCTTGCAGGCATTAATGACGCACTGAACGCCCGTCACAACACCCAAAGTCAAACTGGCCAATTAGCAATTTCGACAGTGGCGGATGCGATTAAGGTCAGTGCAACAAGTTCATCTTAGCATTGCCGCTATTGGGCTCATCCTCTCAAAACGCTCAGGTGGCATGCATGCTTGTAATAAGGCAATCGGGTGGATGCTGCCGGTTCCTTTGAATCGGATAATGCTAGCATATTATACGAGTAATACGAGTTGTATTACCGGCACTGGCGGTAACATTTTCCACCGCGGCGGGACGGCCAACTGGGTAATGGTCTGGGAGCGCGGACTGAAAGCGGCGCTGGTGTCCGAGCCTGAGTGGCACTTACAACTCTGCAGACAAAGTTGGCCCGCTTAGCTGGACGAGCACAACCGGGTGGTGGGATCAAGGTTAAGGAAATAGCCTGCCCTTAACAACTCTCGTTCAAAGGCTGCCGCTGCAAACAGACGAGAAGCCATACTGACTAGTGAACAAAATCGATAAATGTGTGGCGTGAAAAGAAAACCAGTTGGTTTAACATGGCAAAATAATCAATATTCATCAGAGGATGATACAGAGATATTGGGAGGGGAATAGCCTCCGTACTTCTCCTTTGGCTGACGGAGGTGCAATTTCCATACAAATATGTTTATTTTATGTTCCAAGGTAAACGCATACATATGAAAATAATTTGGGTCACGACTGATCAAATTGTTCGCAAATGGGTGTTTGGTGTTCCAAATCAGCTAAAACCAGTGAATAAATTCACAGAGTAATACATTATAGTATTCTATATTAGGCAAATAGATGACAGCAAAATCACGTCCATGGTTCTTTAGGTTTTCATTTAAATAACGTATGGTTATGCGAAGCGTACTAATTGCAAAGCGTAGCTAACAACAAAGCCGCGGCAAATGGCAACGAGACAAATCACCATCCAAGCATTCGGTAACAATCAACAACTCGATGGAGGCAACCCCACCAACACCCTTTCAACGTAGTTCAGACAAAACGTCATACGGCTCCTTGAGAAAGTCGTGCCTTCACCGAAGAAATGTCTACCTTCCCCTCCCCCACTGATGATTCCTGGCTGCCCCTGAACATTGGGTATAGTAAATGTCAGAGTATGCATTTGGTTATTTGTGGCTATGGTAAACCAACGTCCTGAAACATTGGTTACAGTACCTAACCACTGGGTGGGACAGATCGATGGTAGAATGGTCCACATTGAAATCAATATAAATTGAGGAGGTAACTTGGTTCTGTAATCTGCGTTTGTTCAGCATATGGTTTTCCCCCATCATGCATGTCACTCGCCCGCCGGCCATGTGTACACCCATGCACCAGCTTATCGACTGGCGCAGAAGGAAACCTTCGCCCAACGATAGTTGAGAGTGGAACTTAGAAGGGTGCACGGCACTCCTCGCAATATAGGCAGGGAACGGATGCAGTTTGGTTCGTATGATTAGCATATGATCGTAGTGTCACACGAATATGTAGTAGTAGCGATCACTAAGGCCCATCAAAAGCATAAGGAAATACATATATGAAAATGAAAATATATATATCTAAAATGCACAAATGGTATATAAACAGCATGATGGTCGGACCGTTTCGGGTCGTGTCGGGTGGCTCAGATGAACCTGTGTCGTGTGTACACCGGAGGAGACTCACTTTGACTTCGCCACTGCCCGTCATTAGTGCCGAAGCAATGCTTGATAAATTGTCCTGGTGGTGGCGTCTACTGCGAAAGGTCTTCAAGATAAGAGGATTTGAACTCAACACAATGCTATGCACGAGTGTGGGCAGTGTGGATAGTGTGGACAGTGCGGACAATATGGGTCAGTTGATCGTTCGGCCACGGACGACACAAAACTATTGAGAAACTTTCGAAACGTCTTATATCCATTGTAAAGTAAATACAGGCACACCACGGATAGAGTGGAGCATTTGTGTCTGTGGGGAATAGACAATGGCGTACCAATGATTTGCACCAGGGGCGAATGCGACGGATTTGGAACGAGTCCAATCTATTATCATCTTTTACTTCATCGGATTTGGATCATCAGCCTTTTGAAAGGGGCGCATTTAACTATTATTTTAAGTAACATACTTAGCAACAACGTTTTACTGTGGAGTGGACCTAACCAACCACCATCGTTTCCAAGTCACAAAACTTGCATCCCTCCACATTGCGCAAATTTGCACCCCTCCACCCAGTTCAAAGAGTATTTCTGGTACCCCTTCATTAGTCAGCTCACACTGTTCAAACTGCACCTGTGCAAATTGCAAAACAAAATATGCAATATTCCAATTTAACGCATTGCAGTATAGAACGCTCGACCCCAACCGCGCTAACGTTCGTGCACGTGTACGTTCACCCGCCTTGCTCATTCGTCTCATTCGTCACACTTCGTGCGCTTCTGCCGTTCTGCGGTTTCTGCTAGGCCGCTTACGCTTTACTATTTGATGCCATGTGATGGTTTTGCGCCATATTTGACATCACAGGATAGAGGTGTCACTTTGTACACACAAAGGGGGCCATTGGACCTCCTAATCATTTATTTGTCCCCTCATTCAATGACAACCCCAAATCAGTCTGAAGCTTAACCATTGGGCTTAGTATGGGTGT
The DNA here is from genome assembly GCA_034440575.1 of Imbricaverruca yamaguchii. Classification (NCBI taxonomy): domain Eukaryota; kingdom Metazoa; phylum Arthropoda; class Thecostraca; family Neoverrucidae; genus Imbricaverruca; species Imbricaverruca yamaguchii. The sequence goes on from JAOTOL010001635.1 coordinate 2,224,656, forward strand.
ACGCTAGATACAAATGGTTCTCGGCGCAGTTTTTGACGTAATCAAGGTCATTTTGCCCCCCAACCAATTCCCCAGAGTTCACATCCGTGCCATGGAATTCTTAACATAAAAACTCGCTGGGAACGTTTGGTGAATTCCTTTTAAGATTGCTTCCCTTCTCACATTTTCGTTCGTGGAAAAGAAATCCGGATGTTTTTCTGAGCCTTGATGAAACTCACATGTTCATGTAAACTACTCTCAGGTTGGCTACCGGACCGACGTGCTGATTCGGTGCTTTCTTTAAGGTCCGTTGCTTTGTTCTGCTACCGGAATATTTTAGGCCAAGCGGATTTGCTACGGCCTCGTCATGTTTTTGAGACCCTGAAGTTTTAGTGCTTCGACGTTTTTTGTGTGGATCCAAGGTGTTTTTGAGCGAACGGAAAATTTTCGAAGGCCTTTATGTGTTTATTTAGTTGTTTTTGGAAAAGATCATGGGACGTTTTGCGGCCCCGGTCGGTTTTTAGGTCCTCATGTCGTATTTTACATCCCGATATACCTTGACGGCTTGAGCGTAATTTGAAGGCCTCTAATGTGCTTCTGAGAGCTTTCGGTGCGTATATTGTGTTTTGAGGGACCCGATGCTTAGAGTCCTGTAGTTTTGTTTGTTTGTTTGTTGGACCCGGTGCGTTTTCAGCTTCCGGTGTATTTTTAGAGCCACACTGAATTTATTGGGGCCCAAGGCGGGAATTTTTTGGGTCCCGGAGCGACTTTTGATAGCGTCAGAGTTCCGAAGTTCCGGTCATGTTTATTAGGCCTAGGCGGCAGAATTCAAGTCCTCGAGTTAGCTGTCTGTGCTGAAAGCGATTTTTTGGGACTCACAGTGTTTGGGGGCACCAGGGTTGCCATTCTAGGGCCCGGCGTGATCTTCCGGGGCCTGAAATCTATTTGTAAAGTTGCCAACGAAAATTTTGTAGCTCAAGCGCAATTTTAACCTCTTTCCATGGACTTTGTTTCGGGATAATAAGACGATCACTTTGCGCTCTTACTCATCCTTTGCATGAGGAAACGCTCTCGCAGTGCACACGCTGCGAAATAACTCGCTACAGAACTTTCAGCGCGCCTTTTACGCGCAGTACAACATCCTTATTTGACCGCTTCATACAATCGTTGCTGTGACGTCACGGAAATTAGAGGCTCGGGAGTGGGCGGCGGCGCACTGTGCGGCGCTCCGCCGCGCGGCGGCGGCCGAGCCCACGTGACGCGTGACGTCACAGAGCGGTGCGGCGCCGGCCGGGGATCAGTGCGGCGCCGGCCGGTCAGTAGTGCGAGCGTGGCGCGGCGCCGAGCTGGGGCGGTGGCGGTGGCCGGCAGCGGGCAGAGCGGATCGTTGCGTGTCGCTGGCGAGCGACGCGCCGTCGTGCAGAGTGGCGACGCCATGGAGGCGCAGTACTACCGGGAGCGACTGGGCTTCGAGCCACCCCCGGACCGCCCCGGCCACCCGAATGGCGGCCCGCACTACCCGCAGAAGGGCCACTACGAGACCAACGTCGGCTACGAGGAGAACCTGAGCAAGTTCAAAGGTAGGCGGTGGCGGCGGCCGGCACGGGCTGCGGGCTGGCCGTCGGGACTGGTGTATGTGTGTGTGTGGGTGTGTGTGTGTGTGTGCCAGTCGGCGGCCTCGTGCGGTGGCAGCCGTGCCTGACAGCCATCTGCTGCCGAGCCGGCCGGCCGGCCGCCTTCACGGTCCACTTAGTGGTCCAATGGCACCCCAGTCCACGTACAGGCTACACCGTACGGCCGCGCTTCACGCAGCTCCGCGGGCGTGATGCAGACCTGCCCCAGGCACACAGCAGGCGCTCGAATAACAGACTATCTTGAGGGAATTACCCCTCCCCAAATGAGCGGAACATTGGTAATTTTCAGTGGCAGTATCAACTAAACACACCAAATATTTCATTTACGCGCATATTTCTAGAGCACCCAGTGACACGTTCTTAATCGTGTCCAGAGCACACGGTGGTTCCTAGCGGAGAGATGTCCGGGGCGCACAGTGGCGTGGGTGTAAGCACGCTTTCGAAATTTGGGGGACATGCCAGGGAGGCGGTAAGTTTGGACAAGATAGAGGGGTAACCCCCTAAAAAAGCTTGGATTTAAGCCACTTCTTTTGATTATCTTGTTTTGAAATTTGTCATTGCTAGAAATGACATTTTGCGGACCAAAATGGGTAGATTTGCCGTATTAAGTGTTCTCTTTTTTAATTTGTCTTCAGAATACCATGTTCATGAAAGTGACTGATATGGTGGGACAATTTTTTTTCTGTGGAGATGAAAATTGAAGCCAAAAAATGACATTTTGCTCGATATGAAAAATAAATATCGAGCTTAAAAAACTAAACTAGCCTAGCAAACCCAAACATAACCCATTTATTTGCTTTGTGGAGGCAAATGTGTGTAAAACTATTCTTGTTACCATCGTAACGCACAATAATACCGAGAAGTTTCCAAACGGTTATCACAACAATGTTCAAACAAAAAAATTGCCTTCTTCAAAAGCAGCTTAGGCGAGGTTAGGTTAGCCTGGGTTATTTTTTTTCAATTAGAAAATTTACAGAAAATAAGTTGGACATTTTTCTTATTTTATTTTTCAATTTTCGTTTTTTCTCAAAAAGTATGTTAGGCAAGGTTACGTTAGGTGATGTTGCAATTTTTATTTTTAACATTTGCATCATGGGCTATTGCTTGCTATCAGGCAGTGTAAAATAATTGACCATGTGGCATGGAAATTCACAGTTAATGGAATTGTGCTATTTCATCCTTGTCTTATGCTTTTACAATTTTGCTTCATGTGTGGGCAGTCATTATGCACACAACTGCTAAAAAATGTAAAAGGCATGTGACTGAAGTGGAAGGCATTCATATTTTTTAATCCTTAAGTGGCGATCCTTTATATTCTTCCAATCTTTCACTATTCCCAAGCAACTTCTTTCTTCATCCACACAGTTAATGGTGAAGTAATTTTAGGCCACTGGTATCAGGTGTGGGTAGGCTAGGGCGTCTAATATATACGAGGTGATAAAAAAATCGGTATGACCTTTGACCTTTTAAATTAGTTCGATTTGGTAGCATTATAATACGGCACAAGCCGCATCAAATGACACCTACTTCATACAAACTGAACCAACAGCGACGAAACGTGAGGACTTCGAAAAATTCAAACTAGCCTTTGACCTTCAGGTTTGACCTCAAGGTCCCGGTTTCAAAATGCACTCTGTGGCTCACCATGGGCTATCGCTTGATAATAAATATGGGTGGGCTTTAAGGAAAGCCAAAAAAAGTGAGGCGAACGAAGAGATCAGCTTTAATTTTGACCTGTCGAGATGATTTCGAATTATGAACTTTCTGATACCGCACACCAAGCGACGTCAATTGACATCCATGATCTGCAAAATGAAGTCATAGCGACGAAATGCAAGGCCATCGAAGAACTGGAATCAAATACTTGACCTTGATATGCCCCAGTTTGAAATGATACCCGAGTGTTCACCACTGGTTATTGCTTGATACTAGATTTGGATGAGTTTGAGCGAAAACGTAAGAAAATTGAACGGACGGGGTGATCAGCATGGCCTTTGCCCTCGATAAAAATATTTTGCTTAGCGTTCTGATACCCCACGTCGAATGACGCCCATTTGGTGGAAATTGAAGCGATAGCAACCGAACCTCTCATTCGATCGATATCGCTTCAATATCGTCATCTCGTAAATCAAGCTAACCTTTGACCTAGAAGTTTGTCCTCGGCATGTGCCGGTTTCATAAGTTACTTCACCACAGGAAGCTTGATTCCAGATTTGGGCATGTTTGGATGAAAACGAGAAAATTGGAGGCAACCGAAGAAACCGGCTTGCGTTGGACCTTAACCGTTAAGGTGGTAATGTAAGACCTATGTAGCTGTTTTCAACATGTTCAGTGCGAACAGGAGCATTTGTGGTAATTGATTCGAACGATCATAAACCCGTCGCTGAATGCAGATGCCAATGCAAATACTCCTCTTGCGAACACGTCGCTGAATACGAGTACGAATACGACGTTAACTTGACTTACTTCCTGAAGGCTGCCCATGACTCCCCTCCATGGTATTGAAAATACACAAGGGCACCCAGAGTCACGTTTGTTCATGATATATCAACATATGCGCAGAGGAATGCAGCCTAAGACGATAATAATGTCTCGCGATAATGCAAATTTGTTCCAAGGCAAAGCACACTTTTCCGCCGAAGCGAAGACACAAGATGGCCAAGGCTCATGTTATTCAAGAATGGCCTGGGGGTTCATGTCCCATGCACAGCGGTGTCTTTAGAGAGCTGTGAGGGGCATACGTTCTTGTCTGTGGAAGGCTGCCTGAGGTACGCAGTGTTGTCTGTGGAGGCCTGTACGGGGCACACAGTGGTGCCCGTGGAGGGATGTCCCGGGAACACAGTGGTTCCTGATGTGGAGGCCTCTACGGGGTACACAGTGGCGTCCGTGGAGGGATGTCTCGGGAACACAGTGGTTCCTGGTGTGGAGGCCTGTACGGGGCACACAGTGGTGCCCGTGTAGGGATGTCCCGGGAACACAGTGGTTCCTGGTGTGGAGGCCTGTACGGGGCACACAGTGGTGTCCGTGGGGGGATGTCCCGGGCACATGGTGGTGTCAGTGTGATGCTTGTAGGAAGCACATGGATGAGCATCATGGTTCGATTTGTGCTTTGTAATCCTGAATGTAGAGGGGAAAATTGTTGGATAACCGGATATATGTAGAAGAGCATATTTGTATTCAAACCTGTGACACCAAAATCACAGCTTGCACTTTCAATAGAAAGTGCTAACTGAGCACAACCTCATATGCAAATACGCATTGACTAGGTACAATGATCGGTTTGGTTTATAGTGCAGTGAATCTTGCAGGTTTTTTTTTGCAGAGCATTTCATTGTCAAGGGGCACAATTCAGCCTCCAAATGAGAACAAAATGAACGGATACGTCTGGAGACCATATTTGGGATGACAAGCATCCAGAAAGGACCTATTTGTCCAAATTTGTCATATACTCATCTCCAGGGTGTCACTGGCAGCCCATTAATCAATGTACCTACAATACGGATGTTAAATCTTGCCTCGACCTCCCCAAACGTTTCAGCTATTCCAGACGCATATGAGATGGACAAGCTTTTCAGCTTGTTGATGGTATAAGTCTGATACTGATAGGATTGGTATTAGAAGACGCAAACTATGAAGATGAACTTGTTGACAACCTGTACTCGCTTCGTGCAAGTACTCAAACTATTTCTAAGAGTGTTTTTTTTTTGGCTATATCGTGTTGTCTGAGAAACCACAATGCATCAAAAAGTCGAGGCATGGACTCGCATTGCGCTCATGGTGTTGCAGGCTGCACGCGGAGTATGACGTTACCGACGAACAGCACGACTGGGAAATGTTTGCCGTGTTTTCCGGACGCTGCTGACCACAGCCGTGTATTCGGCCACCCAGCTGGCATTTCACACTGGCTGACTCATTGCCGGTATATGCGTGAATAATCTAAAACAAACCCATATGGGTCGTCTATTGACATATATAAGTGCTACATGCGATCTGTTTACCTGCCGATCCGACCTTACCTCACACAGCATCGTCATCTACTGCTGGGTGCAAGTATTTCCACCCCAGTCCGTGCTCTTCAGCGGTGACCGCCATGCTCATAGGCGGTGGATGACCACGTGCTTGAACTTAGCTCGAGCCGATGCCTCAGCGATCCGCATCCTCCCCAGCCGGCCAGCTGACGCCTCAGCGTCCCACCTGGCTCCCCAGCCGGCCAGCTGATCCATCAGCGTCCCACCCAGCTCCCCAGCCGGCCAGCTGACGCCTCAGCGTCCCACCTGGCTCCCCAGCCGGCCAGCTGATCCATCAGCGTCCCACCCAGCTCCCCAGCCGGTCAGCTGACGCATCAGCGTCCCACCTGGCTCCCCAGCCGGCCAGCTGATCCATCAGCGTCCCACCCAGCTCCCCAGCCGGCCAGCTGATGCCTCAGCGGCCTACCTGGTTCCCCAGCCGGCCAGCTGATCGATCACGTCTGTGATGACAACTGCTCGGTCCCCCCATGCCTTACGTCACCCCCACACTAATTTCCGTCCGATGGCATTGCGGGGGCGTGCAGTTGTCTAATCACGTCGGGACGTTTCTTGTATGCTGTCTCCATATGAAAGGGAAAGGCATCACTGGCCGGGTAACGGGTTCCACCCTGGAAAAATAGGAAGGTTTAATGCAGCGAGCATGTCCGACCAAACGTGTGTGCTACCTTCCCCCCACCACCACCACCACAAAACGACAGTAGCCACACTCACGGAGGCGTCCCGTTCAACAGAGCTGGTTCGGTCAAACATGGGTGTTTACCCCATCCCAACAACAGCAGCCACAACCATTAGGACGTCCAGTTTATCGGGACAGGTTCTGTCAAACGGGAATGCTACCCGCCACCAACAGCAGTACACTCACGTGATTACAATGGCGTTCAGTTTCCCTATGAATTTGTTTTCCCGGACTAAGCCAGTCCTCCTTTCCCCTCATCTTCGCGCCATTTCCCGCTCCCTCTCCATCCCCTTGTCCTCCCTCTGACATCAGTCACGTGCACGGGATGCTCGGTTGACCTGGGCAGACTCGAGAGAAGGGAGGCAGCTGACTTGTCCTCCCTCTGACACCAGTCACGTGCACGGGGATGCTCCGTTGACCTGGGCAGACTCGAGAGAAGGGAGGCAGCTCGCTTGTCCTCCCTCTGACATCAGTCACGTGCACGGAATGCTCGGTTGACCTGGGCAGACCCGAGAGAAGGGAGGCAGCTGGTCACGGGTGATGCCGGTCCGGCCCGCCTTTTGCCAGACAACTATGCCTTACTTGACAGGGGACGTTTCGCGCAGCGATCCGTCTTCCAACTGTCGCTTCAAGATGGGACATGGCTGCCGCACCGTCACGACCACAGACGGCAGCAGACGTGTAGCCTTGGCAACTGTCGCTTCAAGATGGGACATGGCCGCCGCACCGTCACGACCACAGACGGCAGCAGACGTGTAGCCTTGGCGACAGAGCGGGAGCTGTGGTCCGGCAGCTGGGGTCGGCCGAGTCTGAGCGGATCCGTGTGGGTGTTGTTACGACTGCGTCCACTGGCCTTAGTCATCGGCCGGAGATTGCAGCGCCCCGGCGCGGCCGGCCAGTCATTTCCGCACCCACCAGATTGGCAGGCGTTTCCGGCTAGATCAGCACTGGACTGCATTGTACAATGCATGGCGCACAGTGCACAGTGCACAGTGCACGTTGCACGGTGCACGGTTCATGCTTGTTGTTTGTTTTGTTTGCTTCGAGTGGTTCTCGACGCCAGTTCATATTAGACGGTGCGAATGTTCCCACCCGCGGGGATGCCTGCTGCGTGAAGAGGGTCGGTTTTCTGCCTGGCATGCGGTCGTTCACTGGTCAAAGGAAGTGCTTGATTAGAGGAATTAAAGCGGCCGAAGTGTCATCCACAGAGATGAGCGGCCGTTGCATGTGGCCGGCCGTCAGAAGTCGGCAGGCTCTTGGGTGACGGTTTTTTCCGCGCGGACGCATCTCAATGAATGAGAACAGGAGGTGCCAAATGCCCAAATATTTTATCCGGACGCCCGGACCCTGCCGTGTCCAGGCACGGTCAATATGGCTTCGGCACGATCAATATGGCTTCAGGCCGGTCAATATGGCTTTGACTCGATCAATGTGACTAATCTGAGTCACAATGTGACTCAGATTAGACGAGATCATGAACTTCGTCACTAAAATCGTGTCAGATCTACGGAAATTTGATCGTATTTCTGATGCCCGTAACCGGTTGGGTCTCCTCACCCCAGCCGATCTGCATCTATTTCATAGTCTTACTTTGCTCCACAAGATCATTCTGACGGCTGAGCCAACACACATTGCCGGTCAAATCACTGCAAACTTTACCCTGCAAAACCGTTACACACGTCCAGACGACCACCTCCACCTGCCAGCCATACACAGAGAGGCTGGCCGCAGGAGATTTCTCTACTCGTCTGTCTTCCACTATAACAAACTTCCTACTGAAACAAAAACATCGCGGCTGTCTAACTTCAAGAAACATGCACTAACTTATCTCCACGAACAACACTAGCCACACAAAAAAAAACTTACACAATGGATGTGTGTGCACTACGAACTCACCTATAGGCCATCGCTTTCCTATCACTTCTATAAACTACTCGTGTCTAGCTCATGTTGCAAATACGGTGTGTGTAGTGCAGATAGTGATATGGGTATTGTATTATGTTGGTGTACGAATGTTTGTTGCGCATCTGCTCCCACTATTGACCACAAATCTATCCCTTCTTTGTAAATATCTGTGAGTTAAGCCCAGACTGTCCGTAACAGCCACTGCACGTGGAGAGCATGCGTTGTGAAATATATATATATATATATATATATATATATATATATATATATATATATATATATATATATATATATATATAAATGTGGCTTCAGTCCGGTCAATGTGGTTTCAGCACGGTCATTGTGGCTTCGGTCCGATCAATATGGGTCCGGCCCGAGATCAATATGCAGTGAAGTCCACTGGAAAGACTGACGTGCTTCCATGCATATATGTTACCGCTGTTGCGTTTTTAGTCAAATTGAAGGTCGGATTGCCAATTGAAGTTATCTAGATCCATAATATGTCTGAGCTATTCGTCTATGTCACAGAGAAACGGCTGTTTTGAGCAATTACGTTGTCAACTTTGCACACTTTTTAGGGAAATAGCTTCCATGTGTCCAATGCAGGCATTGAACGCCTGTGATAGACCTGACATGGAATCGTACGCTGTTGCATGACGCCAAACGAATTTCTGGGTGACGTCTGGCAAGATGGTCATTTTCTGCCAGACGATCCAAAACAATTCATTCTGTCTATGTCAGAGCGGGTATTGTTTCGTTTTGAGCATGGTAAGTCGTGCTGAATGAATCACAGTTACCCATGTCATAATGCCATATTTAAGCAACCTCCAGTTCATACCTCCGTTTCATAAAATTATGGGAAAAGGCATGTGGATACGTCTGAGCAACTTCCTGTTCTGCACGTTCCAATTGATGTTCATTTTTTATGAATTGATGATGGTGGAAATTGGTGAGAATAAGTATGATTAATCCATGAATTAATCAGGCATGTAACAGGATTAGATGCTATCTAATGTGTTATCCGTGTCCTCCTTATCTCGGAGCTGCCCGGAACTATTTGGCATGTTCTAAGTATTTTTGTTTGCGTAAAGGCGAGAAGCAAAAATAATAAAAATAGTGTCTATTAACTATGTATTCCTATATGCTATGCCACACTAATGCTTAATTGGTTAGACAACAGACGAGTTTGAATTTCATGATTCATCACGTATTTCGTGTTTGATATTTTGTTTCGACTTCGTTTGATTCGTTGATCTACCGTCATTCCGTCTCGCCCCGAACCAATGGAATAGTGACGACATTTCCTCCTTGAATGCAATTGTTGTGAATATGAGACAGGAAGCGCTACAAAATGTGATCTGGATGTGTCCTGTGCGTGGTTGGTGATGCACTATTGACCTTGCCTCCTTTTCAATTTCCTTGTAATTTGAACCAATCATGGGATTCCCACAAACTCTTGATTGTGAGTATGCGGGAATGCCAAGAGACCTACAAAAAGTGTTTGCAACACCAATGCCTTAACGTGAGTTCTGTGCAGGGTAGGTAGGTAGGCACCTAAACCTCGCGAACAATTCAATATGATTGTAAATTGCACTTCGCTTGTGACATGCTGCTGGTCACACTTAGTTTTTTTTAACATGCATCCTGCTAACTTTGGTCTGTTGTTATGTTGTATTATAGGCTTGCAAATTACCGGTGAACAGCTCTGTATTTATGCCAAAGGCCCATGAGAGGCCTACCGGTCTTGAACGGGTCTGTTCACTGAGCTTTCGTCTTTTGTATTTGTCACCCCTAGTGACACCCGTCGTAAAGCTGTGCCCTTCGGGGTTGACGTATTGCCACCGTGCCCATCCGGCGGCACCGCACCTGGAGACTTCTCGCGGACCGCGTGGTGTCGGTATGTGTCACGAAATGTGGCCAGGCGAGCCTCGACTCTCAGCAGCGCTCCATAAGATACCGAAAGCTGTTGTCCAACCGCATTGCCAAGCAGCAACGTCTTCACGTTTGCATGATTGTCGTTTACAATACGGCATGGTGGGCATCACTGCTGGGGCAAACATAACGGTACCTTCAATGACCACGAAGGTTTGGTACTGGCCAGGGGGCACAAATAATCGCCTGCAGCATAATTAGTACATTTTCGTACGGACATTACCTCGCATAGGGGATTTCACCGTGAGGAAACTACATGGGCTCACCTTGAGACTCCGGTGTGACAGAAGTTTGTGGTCCTTCGCACATCATGTCTGCCTTGCATCCGTGGAAAGTGGTGCTATCCCTATCACTTCGACCTGGATGTTGTGTGTGGAAAGTGGCACGGCACGATGTCTATCACACCTATCACACCATCTGAGTACCGTGGATGGGCAGTGCCTGTATCGGTCATCACCCGATACTGGACACCATGGGTGGGAGGTGATGTGTGCATCTCCCACTATGACATGGCAGTCGACGTGTCGTGAGGACAATAGCCTCCGCGAATGCCAACCGTGCTGCTCCACGACTGGGGCATCACTGTTTGGAGGGGCGTGGCCAACTTGCGGGCATCTACTTGTATGAGTAAGCACGTGTGTTTAGATGATGAGCCGATGAACCTTGGGGTTGAATTGGTGGTAGAATCTGCTGATAACTAGAAGTCAACCAAGCCGTGTTATTCACAACGCCGGTGACGTGCAAACCCTATAGCACTGTCTAGTAGAATGGCACGCCCATAACTCGGATAGTGTTTGGTAAGCAGTGTCATAAAATAATTTCACCATTAACTGTGCGGATGAAGAAAGAAGTTTCTTGGGAATAGTGGAAGATTGGAAGAAAATAAAGGATCGTCACTTAAGGATTAAAAACGTGGAATGCATTTCACTTCAGTCACATGCATTTTACATTATTTAGCAGTCGTGTGTATAATGACTGCCCACACATGTGGCAAAATGGTAAAAAACCCAAGGCAAGGATGAAATAGCACAATTCCATTAACTGTGAATTTCCAGGCTACATGGTCAATAATTTTACACTGTTGGTAAGAGATGCCAGTTCCAGATTTAATTGCCATTATTTGTGACGCTCCAACTGAGCTTGTGGTGTCTATGATGATGCTGATGCAGCCTGCCTTGTTGACGTTCATTTTACGGTGGCGAAATGTGAAGCCACTCATGTGCACAAATGAACAGTTTGACACGCGTTGTCAGGTCTGCCACACCAACATTAGCTGGGGCTCTATGATACAAATTTGGATGTCAGCATATAACATAGTGTTATTACACACATAATATTATAGTACATATTATAGTACACACATAATATATTGGTACCGTGCGTGAGCTGGGTAGTGTGTGTGTACCACACCATCTGGGTAGCGTTGGTGTACTACTTCATCTGGGTAGCGTTAGTGTACCATACCATCTGGGTAGTGTGGATGTACTGCACTATCTGGGTAGCGTGGATGTACCACACCATCTGGGTAACGTTGGTGTACCACACCATCTGGGTAGTGTGGATGTACTGCACTATCTGGGTAGCGTGGATGTACCACACCATCTGGGTAACGTTGGTGTACCACACCATCTGAGTAGCGGGGCTGGGAGATGGTGGCAGCCCGTGTCGCCGTGTGGACTGTGGAGCCATTGTCTGGGCACCATCTGGAGCCGGAGCCATGAGCCCACGCTGTGCCATAAGTGGACATCGCGCCCGACAGCTGACCAGGACTCCGCCGGGTGATGACGTCACCACTGCACTCATTCCCACCTGCGGGCACCAGCTTTCGGTCTGCGCCACCGGCAGACTCATTCGTAGCGTATTGTGTTCGGTTGGTGCGGGTGGGATTTCAACGGGCATCACGTGGTGCGAACGCGAGGTACACGGCACCGAAACAGTGACGTCTTGGCGTCACGTGCTCGCCGGTCCGGTCTGCGTGCCATGCCATACAGGCACCGGTGTGAGGCTCCTTCGGGTGGCTGCACGAGCGGCGACAGGAGACAGACCCTGGGTCTGTCCTACTGCGGGCCCAGGGAGGGGCACAATCTGACGACGAGGAGCCTGTGTAGCCGGTGATCGTGTCGGCACGAGCGGCGACAGGAGACAGACCCTGGGTCTGTCCTACTGCGGGCCCAGGGAGCGGCACCATCTGACGACGAGGACCCTGTGGAGCCTGTGATCGTGTCGGCACGACCGGCGACAGGAGACAGACCCTGGGTCTGTCCTACTGCGGGCCCAGGGAGGGGCACCATCTGACAATGAGGAGCCTGTGGAGCTTGTGATCGTGTCTGTACGAGCGAGGACAGGAGACAGACCCTGTGTCTGCCTTGCTGCAGGCTCAGAATCGGGTTACCTCTGGCGTCACGAAGCCTGAGACCGCGTCTGCACGAGTGACAACAAGAGACGGACGATGTGACTGTCTTGCTGCAGGTCCGGGGGGCACCACCTGGCGACAGCGAGCTTGTAGAGCGTGTGACCTCGTCTGCGCTCTCTTGGCGGCCAGTGAACACATGCACCTTATGGCGCTGAATTTCGCACAGTGTAGGAATTAACAAATATAAATATTGGAACATGTGACAGAGTGCATTCACATTTTGCATGCATGCTTCATATTTATTGGGTGGCGAAATGTGTGCATTAAAAAAAAACAAGCCGCTTGTGGCAAAATTGCCACTAAACTTCGCCAACATCGGAATATTCACCGATTATTGTGAGCTGATTGCAGACTTTCCGTTATGCGACAGACGGCAGATTAATAGACTGCAAATGCAAGTGAAATGCCGCACAAAAATGTTCGTGACGGGCGTGAAATGTATATCAGCGGATATGTCATAAGGTTTCCTACCTGTAGTACGAAGTTTTCTAGCCATACTTATTTATCGTGATTACTGTGGCAAAAGCTCCTGCGTTTGAGCGCAAAATGTTGCAGTGTTGCAAAGAACCACGTACCGAACTTGGAAAAGGATAGTAAAATGCACAATAGCAGATGGGAATTAAGCTTGACAATTTCCCACCACCATGGTCTTTTAAAAACCGTAATGTTTGGCCGTGCAGGCAGTAAACCGGTCTGATGTCTTCTATGTTAGTGTGAAGTAGTATGCGCCTTCAATGTCGGCGATTAATTTTCGCGTTAAAAAATTCGGAAATGGCCACGAAACCAACCTGACACGTTTATTTTATCACAGGATGGGTTTTTTCAGAACAAAGTTAAGATTGGATGCTCTTCCCAGGTATTTGCAGCATGTCGTATAGCGTTGTCTCCCTGCCGGCCGCAACGCGGCGCTGCTAGTGAAATGACCTCGCCTGTCACGTTGCGCACATATGTCGAATTGTCTGAATGGCGTAGGCATTAGGCTGCGTGTGTCGTGGTCCTCTGCATCGCGGCGCTCCAGCCCCGAGTATGGCGCACCTCGCCGTACAGCGTGGCACCCTCCACCGGACTGACCCGAACCCGGGTGCCCGCGTGACCCGAACCCTGGTCATGCGGGCACCCGGGTTCGGGCCGCCGGCGGGCCGCGTTTTGTGACGTGACGGCACAGCCACGTGACCCGACTGCCGACTGGCTGGACAGGGCCGGTGCTGGTCGGACCGGCTCCCACCAAGTCCCACGACGAACCGGTTTTTCTTTGAACAAAAAATGCGCACGCTTCAATGTAAATACGGTGGTGAAAGGTGGTCGAAATCAAAAGTAAAGTGTCGGGTCTAATTGCGAGTGAAGAAAACAGCACTTGAAACGCTTCAGCAAAGCAGTTATTACGGTTTCAGAAGCATGTCGATTGAACCGGAACGGTGTGGCTCACATGCACTTTTGTCACATGCACACGGGGGGCAGAATCGCTCAAGCCTCGCCCTCCGTCGCAATAACGAGTGCTGATGTATCTTCAACCTGCGCGAACAATCCTGGAATTGTCCGATGGAGTACGGAAGGTAGGCGGCGGAAAAGATATAAAGCCATAATAACTAACGAAGCTGAACAAATCCGAGGTGGCAACTGGTGTGCTGTTCCCTGACGGTGGCTATCTACTGAACTTTGGCCCGTTCGGGTGGTTATGTTGGTGGATATTTACATCAGGCCGCTGGCGCCACCTGGTCCATATTTGTCCCTGGCATGTGTTGTGGACAGTTTTGGTGGCGTGCGTCCTAGTATGGGCGATAAGCTAATTCCGTTATGCATGACTTAGTTGGAGGGGTGGATACAGGAATGCCCCTCCCATATACACGTGAGAAGGTGGTGTCCCTCTAACGGAAAATTGGCGCCCACAAGGAGGCTCGAGTGTGTTAGCCGAAGGTGCCCCTAAGAGGGAAAGGCTTTGTGTGCTGTAGAGCGTACCCCTACCCCGGCCAACCGCCCAGCGAATTTTCAGCCGAAGGTGCCCTTCATTGGTGCACTTTCAGGTGATTGACTCCATGAAAGTTCTTAGATCGGCCCCTGCTTGGTTGTCGATTTCCATTGTTAAATCGTACTTCGCTTCCCGAACATTGACGGACAGGCTACCCAGCACGTGCATTTTTCTTGCGATGGATATGCAATAAATAATTTGTCCGTGTCAGAAACAGCTGATTGTAATATTTGGTCATGGGGTGATAGACAAAACTGAAGTCGAATTACAAGAGGAAATTTCATCCTCCCATTGGCCTACACGGTAAACTGAACATGAGGGTTGGAGCGGGATCCCTTGGGAGGGGTAACGAATGTTATATATAGGTACATTGAACATAAATATCCTACTAACTTCGAACTTCCTGCATTCCGGGCATTGTGCCCTCCCTTAAGCTTAACGTTTGCTCCTTGAATCCGTCAAGGCCATTACTGGGAGTGCACTATCATTTTACCAAATCCCCTACTTCGGTGTATCTTGAAATACAACAGCCCGTTTTTCCTTACTATAAACGTTTTTTTTCTTGTCTCATCTGCGTATCTATGATAGAACATTTCCATTTTTACAATTTTACAAGTAATGTTTTCATTTGGTCGTTTTTCCTGTATTTATTGTAGGCTATCATGGGTGCGACTAGAACTCCAATATACCACAATTTAATCTCAAATAACGATGGTTTTATCAACAATTGAGATACATATCGTTCATGCATATCGCATGATCGTCCCTAGACGTCAATTCCGTGCTTTATAATTCAGAGTTATCCATGAGTGTTGTCATGTGGGTAAAAGTGGGATGTACGCACACGCTTTGATTACACTGGCGTCCTTTTGGTGATCTCGGTGAACTTGGCAACACCAAAGAGCCACACTTATCATTATTATATCATTATGAATGGTATGCAGAAAATTATATTTCAGAGGTCATGGGCACGTCATGGGCGATATACCCAGTGCCGTAAGGGACGGGGCGCAACTTTATGCACTGCCTCACATTGATATGTTGACAACTGGTTAGTTTCGTGTACAGTTGAGTCTTGTATAAGCGTAGGAACTGGGGGGGGGGGATGCATGAGGCCATGCCTACATTTTTATCGCATCTGAGCCAGTAACCTCATAGGGTTGACTGCAAGCAATAACCTACACATCGATTCCCCCACCCCAGACCACATACACCTTTTAGGCCGCTCCTACGCCCATGGAGTCTTCATCATAAAAAACGTGTGCGTCTACGGGAGCGGGACCAGACCTGGCTTACGCCGCCAGTAAATCCAGATGCTCTTCCGCTGTTGGATCTTGATGTCCGTGTTCAAAACGTAGCCCACGTGGTGTATATACCTCGCCGGATGAACACGTCTTTCGCTAGTGCGGTTCTGGTACCTCCACTTCTCCTCTGGCTGTGCACCTGCCTTCATCCAATATGTATTTGGATTCAACATATGTGCAGCTGTCCTGGGCGATGTATTGTGCAAATCGTTTGCCCACATTTCCGCACCTCAAGTGCGTGGCCTTCGTCCGAATTTGCCGTCGGTAATTGTTTTCGTCGGTCCTATCGGTCAACATCTGTCCGTCAACTGTTAACAATATCAACAATGCCAACAATGTTAACAATGTCAATAGTGTCAGCAATGCCAGCAATGCCATAGTCACGGGCGCGTTTAGATGGTGGCCTGAATCTACAGAATAGGGTTAACTGGTCCGTTTATCTAAACGTTGCACATACACTGGGTGACAAACAGTGGAGGTTTGTACCAGGGAGCCGATCAAATGGTCCATTGTTTGGTTCACGGTGTGGTAATTGACCCATTACTCAGCCAATGGAACAGCAATTGGTATGCCGGTGGGCACGTGCACATGTGGTGGGTCGTTTAACGGTTGCTATGATAATCTGCCGTTAAATTGACCACAATTCTCCGGATTGAGTCTGTTCACAGACTCGAACAAACAAAAAACAAGTGCGTCGTGCATTTTCTGCTGACAATATATAATTAAAGAACGTTGATGGTATAAGAGTTTCTTTTGATATTTATCGCGCTGAAATACATTCGCCTTGGGGAGCGGCCACGTTGCCTTCCCCACTTCGCCCCTCTGATTCCCTAAGTAGGTCACGTAGATCGCCCATTCGCAGCCACGTTTGCGAATGTGTATAATCTGACACGCGAGGTCTGTCTGCTCACCGTTCCGTCGCGTTTGATACTAATCTTTTGTCGTAGTGAAAAAGAAATAGTGTTGATATATTTTGATTGTTATTTATGTCATGTTTGTATCCTCCAACCTATAACATTTGTTATCCGTCAGCTTTACATCGCAAACTAATTGCCGTTGTTTAATCCGAACGCGTGCTGAAGAGTGGGAGTAGCGTCGAAGCGGAGATGACCTTGAACCTTACACCCGATTAAAAAATACCCGTCCAACGATTACAACTCTGACGTGAAGTCAATGCGCCGACAATGTCCGGGTAGCAGAAACACTCCGTCTGGTTGCCAGCCGGACTTCACCATCAAAAATAATGAGCGCTATGTGAGACTCGAACCCGTCCCTCCCCCACACACAGGCGGTTTATGAGCCCCACCTGAGATGTCAAGTCCTTAACTTAAATGCTTCCCGTTTTTTTAACCATTGTTCTGCTCAACATAAAGTTCGCCAGTACTGAACTATCATCCCTTTAGACTACTTGGCATAGAGTAAATACCAGGCCTAACATTTGTCTTCGTATGTAAGTTGTCCAAAGTAAGTAATTTTCTTACCTCCGTTGCTGTTCACCACAGCCCACCTATCTGGGCGTGGTCCGTACCACCGCTGTGTCGGCCCATGGTATCACCGCTGTGTCGGCCCATGGTATCACCGCTGTGTCGGCCCATGACATCACCGCTGTGTCGGCCCATGACATGACCGCTGTGTCGGCCCATGACATGACCGCTGTGGCGGACCATGACATCACCGCTGTGGCTGCCCATGGCATCACCGCTGTCGGCCATGGTGTTACCGCTATGCCGACCCATGACATCACCGCTGTGTCGGCCCAGGTCGGTGTCGCCGTTCTGCATCGCCGTATTATCGACCGCCTGAGCCGACAGATGTGGTCGCCACGGACCGCTGGAACCAGCCGCGGCCGGGCCGCGCCCATGTCCCAGCCGTGCATTGACCGTGGGCGCGCCGGCGCCCGGACGACTCCGTTTACTCACGATGTGTTGTCGGCCACAGCCTCAGGCGCCGCACCGCCGGCCGCTGGGTGTTCATGTGAGCGCGTTCACAGCGCGCCGGCGGACCTGCTCTGACGCCTGTGCTGTGGCGGCTGTGTACTGGTGGCTGTGTACTGGCGGCTGTGTACTGGTGGCTGTGTACTGGTGGCTGTGTACTGGCGTTGTGCTGTGGCAGCTGTGTACTAGTGACTGTGTACTGGCGGCTGTGTACTGGCGACTGTGTACAGGTGGCTGTGTACTGGCGGCTGTGTACTGGTGGCTGTGTACAGGTGGCTGTGTACTGGCGGCTGTGTACTGGTGGCTGTGTACTGGCGGCTGTGTACTGGCGGCTATGTACAGGTGGCTGTGTACTGGCGGCTGTGTACTGGCGGCTGCGTACTGGCGGCTGTGTACTGGTGGCTGTGTACTGGTGGCTGTGTACTGGTGGCTGTGTACTGGCGTTGTGCTGTGGCAGCTGTGTACTAGTGGCTGTGTACTGGCGGCTGTGTACTGGCGGCTGTGCTGTGGCAGCTGTGTACTGACGGCTATGCGCTGGAGACTGCTGTGGCCACTGTGTGTTGGTGGCTGTGCACTGGCGCTTACCTGTGGCAGCCGTTCACTGGCGCTGTGCTGTGGTAGCAGTGTATTGGTGACCGAGCACTGGCGGATGTGTGCTGGCGGCTGTGTACTGGTGGCTGTGTACGGTGGCTGTGTACGATGGCTGTGTATTGGTGGCTGTGTACGGTAGCTGCGTACGATGGCTGTGTATTGGTGGCCGTGTACGGTGGCTGTGTACGGTGGCTGTGTATTGGTGGCTGTGTACGATGGCTGTGTACGATGGCTGTGTATTGGTGGCTGTGTACGGTGGCTGTGTACGGTGGCTGTATATGGTGGCGGCTGTGCGGTGGCAGTTGTGCCCTGACGGCTGTGCTGTGGCGGCTGTGTACTGGCGGCTGTGTTGTGGTGGCCGTGTACTGGCGTGCTGTGGCGGCTGTGTACTGGCGGCTGTTCACTGACCCGCGCTCCGTTTGCTGTTCTCGAGTCTTCTTGTGATGGCTGCGTTTGTGACATTGACATTTGGGCTTTGGCGGCTTTGTGTTGGCCAGCTGTGTCTGCTGTGCTTTGTTCTTGTGTGATTGATGCGTATCGATAGTTATGCTGTGTCGGCTGTGTTGGCTGTGTTGGTCGTGCAAGCTGTGTCACCTGTGTTGGCTGTGTCACCTGTGTTGGCTGTGTCACCTGTGTTGGCTGTGTCACCTGTGTTGGCTGTGTCACCTGTGTTGGCTGTGTCACCTGTGTTGGCTGTGTCACCTGTGTTGGCTGTGTCGGTTGTGTCAGCTGTGTCCGCTGTGTTGGCTGTGTCCGCTGGGCCAGCTGTGTTGGCTGTGTCACCTGTGTCAGCTATGTCCGCTGTGTTGGCTGTGTCACCTGTGTCGCCTGTGTCACCTGTGTCACCTGTGTCAGCTATGTCCGCTGTGTCCGCTGGGCCAGCTGTGTTGGCTGTGCCAGTTGTGTCAGCTATGTCCGCTGTGTCGGCTGTGTCCGCTGGGCCAGCTATGTCCGCTGTGTCACCTGTGTCAGCCATGTCCGCTGTGTTGGCTGTGTCCGCTGTGTTGGCTGTGTCCGCTGTGTTGGCTGTGTCCGCCGGGCCAGCTGTGTCAGCTGTGTCGCCTGTGTCGCCTGTGTCACCTGTGTCCGCTGTGTTGGCTGTGTCCGCTGTGTCAGCTATGTCCGCTGTGTTGGCTGTGTCCGCTGTGCTGGCTGTGTCCGCTGTGTCCGCTGTATTGGCTGTGTCCGCTGTGCTGGCTGTGTCAGCTATGTCCGCTGTGTTGGCTGTGTCAGCTATGTCCGCTGTGTTGGCTGTGTCAGCTGTGTCAGCTGTGTCGCCTGTGTCGCCTGTGTCACCTGTGTCAGCTATGTCCGCTGTGTTGGCTGTGTCCGCTGTGTCAGCTATGTCCGCTGTGTTGGCTGTGTCGGCTGTGTCCGCTGGGCCAGCTGTGTTGGCTGTGTCCGCTGTGCTGGCTGTGTCAGCTATGTCCGCTGTGTTGGCTGTGTCAGCTATGTCCGCTGTGTTGGCTGTGTCACCTGTGTCAGCTATGTCCGCTGTGTTGGCTGTGTCAGCTGTGTCAGCTATGTCCGCTGTGTCGCCTGTGTCCGCTGTGTCAGCTATGTCCGCTGTGTCGCCTGTGTCCGCTGTGTCAGCTATGTCCGCTGTGTCCGCTGTGTCCGCTGTGTCCGCTGGGCCAGCTGTGTTGGCCGACGTTCCGCGGCGGCCGGGTGGTGTGGCCATCTGGACGACAGCCGCCGCCTTTCTCCGGCGCCTCCGGTGAATGTATCAGCAGGCCGTGCACTGTGAATATCCAATGGAGTTTATTGGCGCATCTCACTCCTGTTGTCTGCGTTTCAGACGAGCGGGACGCCATTCAGAAAAAGACATTCACAAAATGGGTGAACAAGCATTTGAAAAAGGTGAGGCTGTTGAATCACGTCATCGCTCGATCATTGCCATGCCAGCTGTGTTGCGATGCGATGCGTACTCAGCTGTCATCCTCATCAGCTTCTTCTGACGTCTCGGTTCGTTTGTCAGCTAGTTTGGTGAGTCAGCTTGCAAAGGCTGCTGACAAAAACGGATAACCCCAACAAAGGTATACCATGACATATATCGACCAGTGTCAGGCTCTTGTCCAGCACTCATACCCGCCGATAGAGCCAGCAGATGGCGCGCCTCTAGTCCGCTGCTACCATTCGCTGCTCGTCAACTTAGTGGGTAAGCCATTCATAAAGCGATGCATGCTTAATTGCAACGTGTATGGCATGCTGTGGCGTCCATTGTTCACTCAGTTTTCAGATCTGAGGGCTGATTTAGCTGAGTTGGCCCGATGGCCGTGCCCTATATCCTGCCACTAGCGATCTCAGCTAGGCCGCCATGGACGGTGGCTATACTACACTTTGCCGGGATGAAGCCTGGGCCGCTATCTTTGATGCAGAAGGAAGATTACGTGGCAGGGAGACATGATTTATTCGCAATACCCGTTTACATGACGCATGTTGCACTGACCAGGTTGGCACATTTCGTCCAGCAGGTGGCTTTGGCCGGTGGTTGACCCTTGGTCTGAGCCCAAAAGGATCTCTGGATGTTGTCATTTTATTTTGCTATCTGTATTGAAGAGGATAACTGGCATTTTATCCAGTAGGAAAACTACTAGCCGACTGTGTAAGGACAAGATAATGAACTAGTGCAATAATCATATTAAGATGAGACTAGTAAGTATTCCGTCGCAATATGGCATCGTGGTGTTAGGCAGATTTGTACTCAATGCATCAGCCGAACTATTCGATTTTTTATAGGGAGATAATTATATGGTGATTAACATGCAAATTGTTTGCAATGCTGTATCGCCTTACCACCGTAACACAAAATATCAATGATTCACACATGGTCTGCATAAGTCCGTGTTAACCGGTTAAAACCACCGGTCCGAACCAAACTAGTTTTGTCTGGCTTTGTGCCAACCATGGCACTGACACAATGCTCCGTTAACATAAACACCGAGCACAAGCTCTTTCCGGCGTAGAACCTGCCGACCTCATCGCTGATGCTCGTCCATACTGCTGAGTCCGGCATGCCAGCCCGGCACCTGTACACAACGACTCGGAGGCGAAGCGTGGCACTCTTTGTTTCAGCGGCCAGCGCAGTGTGAGGGTATCTGGTGTCGGTGTCTGTGTCCGTGTCTGTGTCGGTGCTGTGTCGCCGTCGTGCCTGTGTCTGTGCCTGTGTCCGTGTCCGTGTCCGTGTCCGTGTCCGTGTCCGTGCCCGTGCCCGTGTCCGTGTCCGTGTCCGTGTCAGTGTTCGTGTCCGTGTCCGTGTCCGTGTCCGCGGCGGTGCCTGTGTCCGTGTCTTGTGTCGGTGCCCGTGTCCGTGTCCGTGTCCGTGTCCGTGTCAGTGTTCGTGTCCGTGTCCGTGTCCGTGTCCGTGGCGGTGCCTGTGTCCGTGTCTTGTGTCCGTGTCTTGTGTCCGTGTCCGTGTCCGTGTCCGTGTCCGTGTCCGTGTCCGTGTCCGTGTCCGTGTCCGTGTCCGTGTACTGTGTTCGTGTCCATGTCTTGTGTCCGTGTCGGTGTCGGTGTCGTCGGGCGTTTCTCGACGTGAGCGGTATCGGTGGTGTCGGCCGTCTCGCGATGTCAGCTGACCGGCGCGGCGGCGACGCACTCGACATCGTCAGGTCTGAGGACACCAGGCACACACCAGATGACACCGTCACTGTGAAGGTGACAGGTGTAACGGTGTCCGGCGGCACGGTGACAGGTGTAACGGTGTCCGGCGGCACGGTGACAGGTGTAACGGTGTCCGGCGGCACGGTGACAGGTGTAACGGTGTCCGGCGGCACGGTGACAGGGTAACGGTGTCCGGCGGCACGGTGACAGGTGTAACGGTGTCCGGCGGCACGGTGACAGGTGTAACGGTGTCCGGCGGCACGGTGACAGGTGTAACGGTGTCCGGCGGCACGGTGACAGGTGTAACGGTGTCCGGCGGCACGGTGACAGGTGTAACGGTGTCCGGCGGCACGGTGACAGGTGTAACGGTGTCCGGCGGCACGGTGACAGGTGTAACGGTGTCCGGCGGCACGGTGACAGGTGTAACGGTGTCCGGCGGCACGGTGGCAGGCGTGACGACTGCGGGCGTGGTGGCCGTGCACGGCGGCCGGCTGCCGAGGTGGCCGCTGTGACGGCCGTGTGTGACGGCCGCGGTGCGGCGGCTGAAGGTGACCAGGGCGGCGGGCCGTCGCCCGTGTTGCGGTGGGCCGTGTCAGGGTCACTGCGGCTGGTGGCGCGGCCGAGCCACTATCTGATGGGCGGGCCGGCGGCTGTCCGCCCACCCGGCCGGCGTCGGCACGCGTCATCGCGGCGCCGCGCCGCTGAGGTCAGCCGGACCTCACTCGGCTCACCTGGTCCTCACTCGGCTCACCTGGTCCTCGCTCGGCTTACCTCGTCCTCACTCAGCTGACCTGGTCCTCACTCAGCTTACCCAGACCTCACTCAGCTTACCCAAACCTCACTCAGCTTACCCAGACCTCACTCAACTCACCTGGTCCTCACTCAGCTGACCTGGTCCTCGCTCGGCTTACCTCGTCCTCACTCAGCTGACCTGGTCTCACTCATCTTACCCATACCTCACTCATCTTACCCAGACCTCACTCAGCTCACCCATACCTCACTCAGCTCACCTGGTCATCACTCAGCTCACCTGGTCCTCGCTCGGCTTACCTCGTCCTCACTCAGCTGACCTGGTCCTCACTCAGCTTACCCAGACCTCACTCAGCTTACCTAGACCTCACTCAGCTCACCTGGTCCTCACTCAGCTCACCTGGTCCTCGCTCGGCTTACCTCGTCCTCGCTCAGCTGACCTGGTCCTCACTCAGCTCACCCAGCTCACATGTTTCTCATCCAGTTCACCTGATCCTCATCCAGCTCACCTGGCTCTCTCAACTCATCTGGACCTCACCCAGTTCACCTGATCTTCATCCAGCTTACATGCTACTCAATCAACTGACCCGGTACTCACCCAGTTCACCTGGTCTTCACCCAGATCACATGTTTCTCATCCAGCATCCAGCTCACTTAGTACAAATCCAGCTCACCTGATCTTCATCCAATTTACCTGGTCCTCACCCAACTCATCTGGTTCGCACTCAGCTGACTTGGTCCTCACTCAGCTCACCTGGTCTTTAACCAGCGCACATCGCCCTCACCCAGGTCACATCTTTCTGACGCAGATCACCTGATCTTCACCCAGCTCACACGTTTCTCACCCAGCTCATCTGGTCCTCACCCGGCTCACCTAGTCTTCCCGAGCTCACATGTTTCTCACCCAGCTCACCTGGTTATCGCTGAACTAATCTGATCCTCACCCAGCTCACTTGGTCTTCATCCAGCTCAGCTGATCTTCACCAAACTCACGTGTTTTTCATCCAGCTCATCTGGTCCCAATTTGTGACCGACTCGCCCCATCATTTGACAGCGAATTACGAGAACAATTTCTCAGAGAGCAAAATGTTCCGGATCACAAACATCTAGGACGCGGCCAAATTTCCAGCCATGGTTCTGACACATGCCTTCCGGGGACACTGCAGCATTGCATGCCGTCTATGCACCTGCGCCGGCCGGGAGCGAACTCTTGCGTCACGCGCGGATGGCCCATGCCGGAACTGGTCACTCAATTTGGAATCACCTTGAAGTTGGTCAGGCGATGTGCGCGCGTGCTGCCCGCGACTAGACAGACCTTGTGGCTGGCGACACTCCACCCGAGCTCGACAACACGTGCTGCCCAGCTCAGCAACTTGTCTGGGCGCTGTTCTGGGCGCCATTCTGGACGGTGTTCTGGGCGGTCCTCTGGGCGCTAACTCCTCGCGGGCTGGCTTTACGACACACCGACCGTTCAGTCACGTAGAGTCGCCAATCTCTCACCCCGATTGGCAGCGGGCGAAGCGTAGCGACAGGTGAGACTCGAACCTACAATCTTCTGGGCGCTAACTCCAAGCGGTTCACGATATAGTCCCACGTGACTGGTCTGCCCTCCCGCCATGGGTCACGATTCGCCCGTTTTGGTAGCTCGCGCCACTTTTGGGTGGCGTGCATTGCGAATTGTTTGAGCCATCGTGACAGGTATGGCTTTTAATGGGCGTGATAGGTGATCACTTTGGCTGCTTTCTCCTGTGCCGTTGGTGGCCGTTTACTGAGCACCAGCACGACATAGAGTAGTGGGTCCACTCAATGGTGGTTTCAGGCTTGCGCACAGATGCAGCGAGCTAGTATGCGTATAGAAAATGTATAAGTGTACGTAAAAGCAAATGTGCGAAAGCGCAAAAGTATGTAAGCGTAGATGAGTGTGCGTGCAAATGTATGTAGGCGCAAATGTACGTGAGCACAAATGTACGTATGCGCAAATGTATGTAAGCACAAAAGTACGTTAGCGCAAATGTATGTATGCAGATGTGGACGTAAGCACAATAGTACGAACACGGAAAAGTACGAATGGCAAACGTACTGATGGTAGATATACGTTAGAGCAAATGTGCGTATGGCAATTGTGCGTAAGCCAAGGTATGTAAGCGCAAATGTACGTGTGACACATGTACCTAACTAGATGCACGTAAACGCAAAGGTACGCATACGTAAATGTATGTAGATTTGCGCATACGTACATTTGCTCTTACGTGCATTTGCGCTTACGCGCTTTTGCACTTACGTACATCTGCGTTCACGTACGTTTGCGCTTACCCACTTTTACGCTTACGCACGTTTGTGTACGTACGTCTCCCATATGTACATTTGCTTTACGTACATTTGTCCGGTTGCCTCATATGGGAGGCCTCGATCTTTCTCCCATCCCTCAGTGGCTTCCATCCTTCACATGTGCCTTGCGTGCCAACGAGTGCACACAAGATCAGATCAGACTTGAATGGGTTGTTTTCCCCAGAGCCCTAGGAATTTTCACTGCGCTTCATGTCTGAACGTAGTCACATGTACTTCAATTGTAAAAGCTGATTGATGGTCCAAAACTTTTACAAATTTCCCCTAGCATTATCTTTTTTCTTGCAGCGCACAGCTTTCAACGTTTTTGTTTACGGCCCTGCACACTTCATATGATCAGGTCGACTTGTATGCAGCTTATGAGTGTGGCAACCACTGGGCGAGGAAGCGAACCTCTCTCTCGGGCAGCACCAACAATTTTGACTCGATCCTCCGGGAAAATGATGACTCCAAAACACGTCATCTCGGACACGATGGGTGTGATTTGGGATGCGCTCTGTAATGTCAACGCCGCTCTGCGCCAGTTTATGACGCCAACGTGCGGTGCCCATAATGGCTATGGCCCACAGTATCTAGATGCTAAAACAGTAACACTTCACCCCCAAGCCAAATGTGGGAATTCATAGCTGTACATGGGTTTTCGTCTGTGGAGAATATTAATCGTTTTTTACAAAAACCCGAAAGTAGTGGGGAAAAAAAAAAAATACGACGCGCTGTTTGTTATTTGCTGTGAAGTTGTACCCAGGCACTGCGCATTGTGTGCTGTATTGCGGGCATGTGTAACATACAGAGACACGCATGTCCTCGATTAAGCTGAGCGTCTGGTGGAGTGGAAGGGAGGGGTTCCTCAAATGTTCAGCGGTGCCCACTGTATACGTCCTCCCTGTCAGGGCGAGAGGCAGGCGACGACATATAGCATCGGCTGCTTGGCGCGTCGTAAAGCCACCAATAACAAAAACCCGGCCCCCAAGGAGGGGACGAATTAGGGGTGAAGCGGGGGTACAGTTTTAATTGGGAGTGCCCAGCAGTATTGACACGGGCTTGCAAAAATTATCCAAAATCTCCCTGGTAGCCAATATGTCATGATAATCTTTAGTAGCCCATATGCTATGAGAATCCACCTTGGCCCATATACCGTGAGGCCCACGTTGGACTGTATGCTAAGCAAATGTAATTACCGTAAAAGTATGACGAAACATTTCGTACAGTTACTCAAGACACTAAACAGATGGCAAACTCGATGCATAATGTGGAATATCTTGGCTAGTTATGGGTGCATACCTCCTTAATTCATTAGTACCTGCAGCCATGTCTGTTGTGGCCCTGTAGCATGGCGCTGCCTGTGCTGTTCTGAAATACATGTAGCATTTTGCGTTGTTTTCCGGATTACTTGAATGGCGAGCATGCTCTAAGCCGTGTGCTTTTAACTTGCACTTCTTGGACGAGTAGCCAAACTATACGGATGCTATCCTAAAGTGGTTATGTCGTTTCATCCTATGCGAGTGTGGTTCGGGCACTGCCGCACCAGGACGGCGACGCTCCTCCAACTGTGGACCGTCGCACAGGAGCTGATTACCTGTCAAACAGATGATTGACCACAGTTACAGACTCGGGGGACGAGTAGCCTAGGGGCAAGTTGTCCGTCTCACAATCGAAAGGTTGTTGGTTCGAGTCTCACCTGTCGCTACTCTTCGTCCACGACCAATCGGCGTGAGAGATTGGCGACACCACATGACTCGGTGATCGATGTGTCGTAAAACCAACAACCAACCAACCAACCAACCAACCAACCAACAGTTACAGACCCAAACTGACTGATTCGACGCGGTTGGTGCCTCGCTGCCTTCTAGAGCTCCCAAGGCCATTTTGATGGCTATGATGATGCTGGAGATTATGCGGCCTTTTCTGTACACGCCGACGCTAACACAGGCTCGTCAGTGCGTGGGCACACACTATACAAGGTGACCCCCGTTAGTCGTGACTCTTCATAAACGGCTCGGACATGTTCGAATGCCGGTGTGGTCAGGACAGGGGTCAGTGGCGCTGTCCTGTGCTGTCCAGAAGGGTGCTCCGGATACGAGCTTCACACATCTGTTAGATAGCTGCATGGCTGACGCAGTCGATGCATCCTTGAACTGCAACGTCTGTCATATAGATGGGTAGATGTCATGGACCGTTGCGATGCAATTGCGCCAAGAGCGGTGTGTTAGGGGATCTGTTCTCACCCTCTCTCGAAAGGGAATGGTGCGGGTGCGTCCGAAGAAGCAGGGGGGCATCATGCTTAGCCATAAGTTGTCAAAACAGATGGAGGTATGGTCAGACTTTCAGCCTATATTTTTCGGTTTGGTTTGGTGGAGAAGGTGGATAAGGTCGTCAGATATGCTGCCATGATTAGGCTATGGGGTCGTTGTCAATTAACACAAGTTAAGCACAAGTTCTTGCCGTTAGATTGACTAAGTCGATATGCCACTGTCAATGCAACACGATTGACGGTATGTCATGTCGAGCATGTACTGAAGAAAAAATATCGTTCGGATTGGTACTTCTTCAATTCCGGATATCACCGCCCACTCCCTTGTTTGTGGATATGGTCCATGTTACTACACCCATGTCAGCATGCTTCAGATGGATCCATTGACATTGGTCCGACAGTGATGTTCCATCAGTCACAGACAGTGACGTCCGACAGTGACGTTGCATCAGTCACAGACAGTGACGTCGGACGTGACGTTGGCCCAGTCACAGACAGTGACGTCGGTCCAGTCACAGACAGTGACGTTGGACGTGACGTCCCAACAGCTCACTCGCTCTGAAGGCTCCGGCTCTGACGCGCCTGGCCCTCTCGAGTGCTACCGCACAGTCGCTCGGCCCCGAGCCAGACGTTTCCGACCATGCGAGACTGATCGTGGTGCGCCTCCGGTCAATCTGGTCAAGCTCTTGTGCACATTGAGCTGCCAGTCGACAGCAAGCTGCTCTATGCGTGCAGCCCCGAAGAAGACGACGTGAAGTGCCGCCTCGGTCTGCGTCCAGTCGCATGTTGTCGCTTGCGCGACGTCTCCGAGAGCATCGGCCATAGATTTGCGTTGGTGTCACGTCGGCCGGGAAGGCGTCGATAGTTCACTGGTCAAGCTGAGCGTCTGGCGAGCCAGAGGTGCGGGGCTCGGTTCCTCGCGCTGTCCGCCCTTCCTTCCAGGGTGAGAGGCAAGCGACGAGACGCGAATTTACTGCCCCGGCTACCGAGTGCGTCGTAAAGCTACAGCCGACCAACCGAAATCACGTCGGCTATTCTCACCTCCGGATGTTAATGGTTGTTTGGTCCACTGGCTTTGTTGGTTATTTTTTGTTGCTGGTGTTGGTTATATTATTTTAGTGGTCATTGGGTGGTAATGGTGATTCGAGCCTAAACACCCACCATAATGTGCTGAGTGCAAACAATGGCATGTCGTGAGAAGCCATTATGTGGCGTGAAATTACTTGAACGGTCTTCGACACAAATGGTGACGGCAGCAGCTATGAATGATCGCCCTTTTCGATGTTTTGCCATGATGCTTTGGATGCGGACTGTTGTACATTGACCAGGAAGAATGTACCGGTTAGACCGGTTAGAGTGCTGCTTTCTTCTTACCACAAACAGAAAGCGAGTTCGGCGGACAAGGACAATCGCGAATAGTCATGTTCTGGCTTCTCGTGCATTTACGAAATATTATCTGGCAATTCAACACCCATTTCACGTGATGATCAATGTCATCCCAGAGGCTTGCATTAATCCCATTCACCCCAAGTCGCATGCAGGTTGTACAATCTGTTGGTCCTATCAGATCAAAGTGTTATCTTCCAAAATGGTTGTAAATTATCGTGTACTACAGGCACTCCATGTGCAATATTTTGTTTTTCTGTATTATTTTGCGGGTGTTTGTAGCTATCCTAAGAAGCATCCATTCTTGATGTCTCTCATTCTACGTATTCTATGATCTAGGTGTCTCATATGGTGAATTACGTATACGTGGCCATTCCGCAAGTTGGTACGTGTATGTGAATTATGCTGACTAGTCTTTACATTTTAATCTACGGTCAATGCATACAAAAGAAGGTATTTATCACACATGTAGCGAAAAGTAGGCAGGGAAATAATTTCCTCCTCCCCCCCCCCACATAACAACATAGCTCCCAACACTTCCGAAGTGGCAATGGTCTGAATGGTTATCGAGAGCGCTACCGCTGTTTGCAGTTTTTCCGCCGCATCTGCTCACAAGCTCGAGTAGACTGGGGAGGGGGGGTGACGTGCGTGCAGCACGTGGAACAACAGTCAGTTGGCGGCTGTCACCCGCAGCATTGTCCACGCTTCCACCTCGTTGCGACGAGGACGGTGTGGTGACGTCATCACAGCCGGCGCGTGAAGTTGGAAACGACGAGCAAACAAGGCTGTGCAATAACTCGTGTGAAGTGTCGATCGGGTGGCCTTCGCCAGGCGCTGGCCGTTTAATTAGTCCTCTGCCAAGTGTTTGCTCAGTTAACAGACACGTGAACGGGCACAGCTTCTGCTTGAATGCCGCGCGAATGTGACCTGTCCCCGGATGCTCACTGCAGCTCCGTTTGTGACGCCGGGTGGCCGTCCACTTGTGAATGTGGCCTGTTCCCGGATGCTCACTGCAGCTCCGTTTGTGACGCCGGGTGGCCGTCCACTTGTGAATGTGGCCTGTTCCCGGATGCTCACTGCAGCTCCGTTTGTGACGCCGGGTGGCCGTCCACTTGTGAATGTGGCCTGTTCCCGGATGCTCACTGCAGCTCCGTTTGTGACGCCGGGTGGCCGTCCACTTGTGAATGTGGCCTGTTCCCGGATGCTCACTGCAGCTCCGTTTGTGACGCCTGGGCTGCTGTCCACTTGCGGTGGGTCGGGACTCCGCAGCAGTGGAGCACCTCTTCCCAACCCACGCGCCGGCCGCCAGCCCCCGCGTAACTCTTCGCAGCCCGCACGCCGGCCGACAGCCCCGGCGTAGCTCTTCCCAGCTCACGCGTCGGCCCCCAGCCGCAGCGTAACTTTTCCAAACTCACGCACCGGCCGCCAGCCCCGGCGTAGCTCTTCCCAGCTCATGCACCGGCCGCCAGCCTCGGTGTAGTTCTTTCCAGCTCATGCACCGGCCGCCAGCCTCGGTGTAGTTCTTTCCAGCTCACGCGCCGGCTGTCAGCCCAGGTGTAGCTCTTCCCAGCTCATGCACCGGCCGCCAGCCCCGGCGTAGCTCTTCCCAGCTCATGCACCGGCCGCCAGCCTCGGTGTAGTTCTTTCCAGCTCAGGCGCCGGCTGCCAGCCCCTGAGAACGCAGCAGCAGCGGCTCGGCGCGACGGTTCCGTGCCATTCCGAACGGTGTCGGGCACGCCGCACTCCCACGCGCCAACCGCCACCGCCACGGCCACCGCCGCCACCGCCGCCACCGCCGGCGGCTGTCTGATGCTGTCGCAGGGTCCGGTACCGCTGCTGGGGTCTGGTGCGGCCATGGTCGTCTGGTGCCGCTGTCGGGATCCGGTGGCGCCACGGGATCTGATGGTGCCGCTGGCTGCTGCCATGGTGCTACCGCGGGGTCTGGTGCTTTCGCGGGGTCTGGTGTTCCACGCGGCGGTTCTGGCGGTTTTTGTGACAGCCATCCTCTCTCTCTCTCTCTCTTCCCCGTTTCAGGTGGCCTCTTGGCAACCTCTCTCCGCCAGCCCAGGCTGTCTCGTGGCAGCCCCTCTCCGCCACCCCAGGTGGTCTCGTGACAGTCGTGCACGCTCCGCTGCCCCCTGCTGCCGTGACGAGCACGAAGCGACACCCTCACGGTCCAGAACCCTGACGGAATGGATTAGCACATGCATTTCTAGATTAGCCGTCGGGAGAACGGGAAACGGCCGCACGACGCAGCGATTTGGGTTCATACGAATCGGGTGCTATTATATATAGTGGATACCGAACCTCACGATATTGATCAACCCTTTGAATGATATCAAGCAAACTTAGTTGTCATAATGTCCATACTAACCATTTCCTGTTCAAATTCGCCCAGGTATGGTTGAAACTATTGTGCAGTGTTCATAAAAGCAAGAGAAAGGTAGATGACACGGCTTCCAAAACTAGTTTGCAAGACCTATTAAAATAATTACAACCGGAAAGCTGATCGTTGTGAATTGCATCAGCGCGTAACGTCCGCGTGTCGACTTCGGTGTGCGCCAGCCCTGTCGCCTGTCGCGGCGGGCACTGTCCGGTGTTTTATCTCGGCACCTATCTGCCGGCCATCGGGCCGTGTTAGGCATCCTGTGTCGACTATCAGGCCGCGTGGATCGCGCTCCCTATCGCGGCAAGGCCAGCCTACACTGCGACGGCGGTCGCGCGCGTGCGATCCGCGCCGTGGCGGCCAGCGGACGGGCTAGGCGGCCGGCGCAGGGTGGCATTTGCGGCGGGACGTTCTGGCGCCGCTGCGGCCGCTGGGAGCTGCCACTCGCGGGACGTTCTGACGCTGCTGCGGCCGCTGGGAGCTGCCACTTCCGGGACGCTCTGGCGCCGCTGCGGCCGCTGGGAGCTGCCACTCGCGGGACGCGCTGGCGCCGCTGCGGCCGCTGGGAGCTGCCACTCGCGGGACGCGCTGGCGCCGCCGCGCCCGCTGGGAGCTGCCACTCGCGGGACGCTCCGACGCTGCTGCGGCCGCTGGGAGCTGCCACTCGCGGGATGGCGATGGCCAATCGTGGGCGTGTTGGGTTTGTGTGGTTCGGCTGAAGCGCGGCCTGACCGTATTCAGGTGCGGCTAACATCTGCTGTTGGCTGGCACGCGAGCAGACACGCAAGCGCTGCCGGCACTGTGGCGCACACGTGAGGAGCTTACCCGCTCACTGCCGTCAAGGGCGAAGTCGGAGGGGTCGTGGACGGGGCGGAAGTGTGTTGCGTGACCACCTGAAACCTGGAGCACCACCACCGGGAATTCTGATGGCGATTGCGACTATTTTTAGGTTAATTTGCTATTGGCTCCAATTGTCAGTCGCCTTGCATAAACCCATCGCACCTTCCACAAGGCCTGCTATAGCATGCGAACAGTGACATATTCCACTCCGTGTTCACTCTAATCGGTCAACACTAATTAACCCTCCTCTCCGCCGCTGGCGCCACCACGTGCTCGTCGCAGTCAGACACCTTTTTCCTTGAGTTGATATCTAGTCACGCCACCGACCTTTGACCCGCGTGAGAATAGCTCCTCTTGCTGCGCAACGACCCGCCGTTTGATATTCGCTTCCTCTCTGGCCGTACTGGGCACGCCTCACCGCTTGCTTGCTGTCCGGCCTTTTCTCGGTGTGCGGCGGCCACAGGGATTGGGGATGCCCGACGCGGCCGTGTTCCGCAGGACGGACGGTCTGTGCGGCCGGGTGGGGGTGGGGGTGGGGGTGGATGGGGGTGGGTGGAGTGGTGTGGGGGGCACCGCGTACACCGGTGCACGGTCCGGCCGTGGGCGGCTGCCCTGTCTCGGCGGCGCACGGTGGCGGTTGCGGTCACGAGGCGACGGCTGCCGTCCGGCCCGCGCGGCACCGTCTGAACCCGCCCCCATCACGGTCCGACCAAATCCGGCCCGTGTGGCCTTGTCGTGCCGGCGGCCTGTGGCCGATCTGACCGGTATGACCAAGTCCGGCTGGTCTGGCCTTGTCGGGCCGGTGCCCGGTCTGACCTTGTCTGACCGGTCTGGCCGAGACCGGCCAAGTCCGGCCGGTCTGATGGGTCCGACCCGGTCCGACTCAATCCGACCCAGTCCGACCCATTCCGGCCAAGTCCGACGCATTCTCACCTGGTCTGACTCGGTCCGGCCAGTCTGACCCAGTGTAGTCGATCTGACCTCGTCTGACCGCCAGAATTGAACTTGTTTTTTAATCCGGGGTTTGAGAGGACATTTTTTGAACATTCTATGTCGGAGATAATCATTTCTGTTTTGTTTTTTGACGTCCATAAGTCTTTTTGGCACATTACAGCCAGTTTTGCACATGTGTACCAAACAGCAGTGATCTTGCAGTCATTTCAATCAACTCAATTGATATTTTGGTGATGGAAAAAAGTGGGTCATTTTGTTCTGCATGACAAGCGTTCAGGACAGGGCCATGTTTACAACCATGGGCCGGTGTGGTCCAGTCGATCCACACTGACCAAATATGGCCGGTTTGACCGTACTTGGCCGGTCGGACCCAGTCGGACCCATTCTAAGTTATACCTGGTCGGTCAAGTAGTTCGTCAGTGTATCCAGCCCTCCACGCATTCTCCGGGCTAGTCCGTCAGTGTATTCAGCTCTCCACGCATTCTCCGGGCTAGTCCATCAGTGTATCCAGCTCTCCACGCCTTCCCCGGGCTAGTTCGCGACCTCTCCGGCTAGCAGCATCACGGCCCTCAAGGGGAGGGGGGTCTGAACCGACCACGTCGAATCATCTGAACCCAGCAAATTTGAACCGAGTGTCAGTAAATCCGGGTGTGACTGCAGGTTTGACGGGCTGGCCGACGGGCGGCGGGGAGGGATGACCGATGACTCAGCCTGCACGTATGTCGCGGTGCGGCGCCGCTGTGCACTGTGCACTGCATTGCACTGCGCCTCTGTGCACTGTGCACTGCACTATGACACGTCGACAGTCGGACGCCCGCCGCGCCAACGTCGCCATCAATATATCACGCGCCACTCTGGGAGTCGTGCGGTGCGCTTTTTTGGCCCGGTTGGGGAGGATGTGCTAGCAGTTCAGCCGGGCGGCGCCGATAAATTCTGAGCGCCTCCACCCTTATGGATAGACGCGCGTCGACATTTGTTCGGGCGGCTCTCAGTGGACGGTGAAGGCCCGCCCAGGCTAGTCTGGTCGGATGTAGCATGGACGGCGCCAAAGGATGAGGGTGGGCGGGGACGTGTCCCCGGAAGGAATGGACCAAAAAAGCGACGGTTCCGCCCCCCCCCCGCCCCCTCCACAGTGCGTGGCGCCGTCGATCGATTGCAAGTGTGTACAAGCTGTCCTGATAGGACAGTGTGAAATTTTTTCAAGAAAGTGGGTGGAAAATACCACCTAATGAAAGTTCAATCGACCTCCCTGTCTATGGCTTTTGTGACATCCTTGCTTACTAGGTGCTAATTATGAAACAAACATGAACTCAACTGAAGACATCCTGATGCCCTTCAACAATCCAAATATGCCATAGTTGGGGTGTACCAATGACCTCTGATCAGGACATTTCCTGAAAACATATCACACAGCTTCTTCTGTTTCAAATAGTCTACCAAGTATCCTGAAAACCGGTATCATCTAGCACTCCTTAAGTCCTTATTCAGAAAGCAATGAAGCCCTGCATTTAATACAATATGCAGGCTTATCAAAGTTGCTCAGTGATAAATTATTTGTGAAATATGGTGGATAAACCACTTTCTGAACACTCAATCAACATCCTTTTTCAAGAAGTATCAGCATCCTGCTCATTGATATGAATTATTTATGTCTTCTTTGTAACAGTATCTTTTTTACAAATAGCATGTGCATGCCCTCATTGTGCAATGGTGTTACACAAACATTTGGCAATGCAATTTCAGGTAAAGGGATGACCTATGTGATCTGGGATACAATACCAGTTCATCATAGTAATTATTATCCTCATCCTGAATACATCTTTTCTTAAGTTATGAAATCTTAAAACAAATGATCAAGTTCCAGTCATAATTACCTACACCATCAACCCAAATTTTAGTATGAAAGACATCAAAAACATTTTAAATTACACTAATTACAAGTCAAATTTTGACATCCTGCTATGCTCATTTCGACATCTCACACCTAATGGAAAACCAATATTTTAACCCTGTGATAGGATGCATGGACATCCCGCCTGCTGTGAACGTATACGTTTCTCTGTGAACCACGCTGTCTGCTGTGAGCGTACAAGCTGTTCTGATAGCGTACGGAACCACCTAGTCTTATGTGAGCGTACAAGCTGTTCCGTTCCGTGCCATGAATAGTGAACACGGGCGCCACATGACCAATGTAGTCGATGCGCCCTTAAGCCCTAATAACTAACTATGAACAGTGAACACCTCTCATCAATTAAACTTCACTATATGTCTTACTATGGTGGGCCAATATGGAGCAGAGACCCGTGACATTTCGATGTTGTTCTGATCTTGCGCAAAGACGATTTGGATCGGCAGAATTGTCATGGTTTTCGATCAATGTTCCGTGAAATATGAAGGAATAACGATATATTGTGTCGAGGTTCTCCATACGCATGCTTAGTGATTACAATGGTGTCGCAGGGTACCATGAGTAAATCCTTATGAATATGGGATGATTCATAAGCTACGTTACGCCATGATGTAAGTGATGTTTGGTGCCCCAGAACCAAAGAGCCCTCCGAGGTTCTGGGGCTCCCGTAGGATTCAATAGTGTGTGTGACTGACGGACGAGGGAAATTGCAGAAACAAGGAGAAGCAAGGATAATGCAAGAGCAACTACTGTTACTACGTTTGTTTATGCCGCACTCAAGTATTCAGTTGTGTAGTTTGGAGCCAGATGTTATCATCCTCTTGCGGTGTTTTCCATGATGCTCAGGTTTGTGGCCTGCCGGTTGACAAGGGTGGGCAAAAGCTTGGGTTGGATTCCTGGTCAAGAATTATGTAGGAGGTATATGGTGAGTGAGGGAAAGGTGATTGTCATAGTTGAGGACAACCAGTATCTTGAGAGAAGAGGTAGGTGTTTCGGAAAACAAAGCAGATGAGGTTGCTTTGGAGGGTGGCTGGATCGGCAAGGCTTTAGATACGGTTATAAAAGAGGTACCATTAGTAATACAATTCACGAAGTAAGACTACTCGTTATGGTTTCCAAAATCTGAGAAATGCCAAACCCTGTACTTCCTGTACGTGTGTACATGATTAATAATGTTCATATAGTTAGAATATTGTGTACAGTTAATGTTGTTCATAATAAGAGGCTTCATATAGTTAGAACGCAAAGTGGAGAGGCAGCTTCGGGCACATCCCCTAGGAGGCTCTCGAAACCTAAGGAGGCTACACTTATTATTCCCGCAGCGTCTGTGGAGAAGTTAGGAACTGTATGGTTTGGTTGCAAAACGTGGGCTAAAGGAAGTTTTGGCCTCGTTCTCTTGCGACGATTTCTGACTCGCTTCATGCGGGGGCGACTTCCACCACCCATGCATGGGATAGCATTCGACCACATAATTTGTACAACGAGGCATGCAGCCCAGGTTCGGTAAAGCTGTGGTATTTCTTGCTGCCCTGCTGTGACAATAGCCAACCTATCCGACTCTCCCCGAGCGGTATCATTCGATGTTCTACGAGTAGCGAGTCATTGGAGTCATTACCAACTGGCACATGGGTATGAGTAGTGAGTAATTGCAAGGATTATTACATTTTATAGAATAGGTATGTTCAGATGCGAAAGAAACATGAAGGCAATTATACAATGAATCTGTCTTACAGGAACAATACATTAATTTTGACCTTAACCATGGGTCACCGGATAAGAAAAGCAAAGTTGTATGTGTCGCTGAAGGCTTGCCCAGTATTTCATTTTTATTTTTGAGAAGCCTAAATTTGGCACTGCTTAATATGGTGCAACAAATGTGGCTAATGTATGTGAAGTGCGTAGATCAACCCGATGGGACTAAGTGATCCAATTTGCTTACTTTTCCCTGTCTGATTGACGATGTTATTGCATTTCACTGTTTCACTGGTGATGTTATGGGCGCTGCATGACCGATGTAGTCGATGCGCCCTTGAACTCCAATGCCCAACCAACTAAGTGATCCAAAAGAGCTTGAGAGCGGCCGAAGGTGTTCTCATAGAATCCCAATGAGTCGCAAGGGAATCTGAGCGAGTCACAGTGGCGCCACTGAAGAAGATCCGAGTAGGGCGCTCATATAGAGATTGGCCGTCTTCCCCAAAGCATACGAGTAGACCTCAAGAGCATCCTCAAAGTGCCATGGTGTTCTCTAACAGTACTCCAAGAGTATATGTAGGATTTATCGGCATCCGTGAAACCTTGAACCTATTGGAAGTGATACTGGAACATCATCTCAACAAAAACATTTTTCAAATATTATGGTAAGTTGACACGAAATCTATTAGTCTAAGCCTTGCGCAACCGCATAATAAACTTCCAATGGTATGTATCTATGCTTTTTTAATTCCTCGCACTATATTCCATAACATATATACAACCCAATATAATCATTTAATCCCATGCATATGGGCCTATCCTAATTCCTCACACTAACGGGGTGACCGATGTGAAGACGTTGCAGAGGCGCGTCCAGGCCGCTGACAAAAGGCTATGCAATCGCCTGAAGATTTGTGTAACTACTCCATCATGGGTGAAGATGAAGTATGATGCACGAGAGTCACTTATATGCGTATTAAGTATTGTTGCAGAAGGAAAGCGCCGACCACAGCACGTATCGAACGACTGCGGTGAATGATTCTGGTCGGCTTCGATAGTGAATCAATTAGTTCTGTTTGATCCGGAGTCGCCCGGAATAAAAACCTTCACCGCCAGATCGATAAGTGTCTGTAATCAGCGCATGGGTCAAGGGTGCACAAGACCGCGTCGTTCCCAGCGACAACGCCGCTCTGACGTCCGATCAGATCAGACTCGCACCGCCAACCCGGCGCGGTGCCGAGTTTAGCTGCCGGCGGCCTGTTGCATACTTCCCCCGTCGCGTTAGCAGTGGTCTTAGGCGCAACCGAAAGGTCAGTGATGCTGAGCTCTGGAAAGTGATTTTTTGTTTGTTACAAAAACTGGAACAGCTGTGAATTTTTTCGAGCCAAGAAATAAAGTAGGTAACATCCGAAGACATTTGTTTTTTGGGTGAGGTGAGGGGGGGTGCCGATGCACGTCCTACGCGACGTCCGTGAAGTACCTCTGTGCTGCTAGTTGTACCTATGCTGCAGCAAACTCACGTCGCATCTGGCCCTGACCTTGCAATAGACCCACGTCACATCTGGCTCTGGCCCTGGTCTTGCAGTAGATCCACGTCGCATCTGGCTCTGACCATGGCCTTGCAGTAGACCCATACCGCATCTGGCTCTGACCCTGGTCTTCAGTAGACCCACGTCACATCTGGTCTTGGCCCTGGCCCTGCAGTAACTCCCCAATCCACGTCGCATCTTCGGCGATATACCCAGGAGGTACGGTGGTGCGATCACCTCGCAACACTCGTAGGACAGTGTAGGAGACGCCCGCGCATGATATGGCGCTGCGTGGGTGGACGCGTCACGAGTGACGGCCGCCCCTCACCGTCTGTCCTGTGACGCCGTGGCTGCCCTCTGGCGAGGTGGGCTCCTCACCGTCTGCCCTGTGACGCCGTGGCTGCCCTCTGGCGAGGTGGGCTCCTCGCCGTCTGTCCGTGCTGCCCTCTGGCGAGGTGGGCTCCTCGCCGGCTCTCCTGTGACGCCGTGGCTGCCCTCTGGCGAGGTGGGCTCCTCACCGTCTGTCCTGTGACGCTGTGGCTGCCCTCTGGCGAGGTGGGCTCCCCGCCGTCTGCCCTGTGACGCCGTGGCTGCCCTCTGGCGAGGTGGGCTCCTCACCGTCTGTCTTGTGACGCCGTGGCTGCTCTCTGGCGAGATGGGCTCCTCACCGTCTGTCCTGTGACGCCGTGGCTGCCCTCTGGCGAGGTGGGCTCCTCACCGTCTGTCCTGTGACGTCGTGGCTGCCCTCTGGTGAGGTGGGCTCCTCACCGTCTGTCCTGTGACGCTGTGGCTGCCCTCTGGCGAGGTGGGCTCCTCACCGTCTGTCCTGTGACGCCGTGACTGCCCTCTGGTGAGGTGGGCTCCTCACCGTCTGTCCTGTGACGCCGTGGTTGCCTTTTGGCGAGGTGGGCTCCTCACCGTCTGTCCTGTGGCGCTGTGGCTGCCCTCTGGCGAGGTGGGCTCCCCGCCGTCTGCCCTGTGACGCCGTGACTGCCCTCTGGCGAGATGGGCTCCTCGCCGCCTCTCCTGTGACGCCGTGGCTGCTCCCTGGCGAGGTGGGCTCCTCGCCATCTGTCCTGTGACGCCGTGGCTGCTCCCTGGCGAGGTGGGCTCCTCGCCGTCTGTCCTGTGACGCCCTCTGGCGAGGTGGGCTCCTCGCCATCTGTCCTGTGACGCCGTGGCTGCTCCATGGCGAGATGGGCTCCTCACCGTCTGTCCTGTGACGCCGTGGCTGCTCCCTGGCGAGGTGGGCTCCTCTCCGTCTGTTCGTGCTGCCCTCTGGCGAGATGGGCTCCTCGCCGTCTGTCCTGTGACGCCGTGGCTGCCCTCTGGCGAGGTGGGCTCCTCGCCGTCTGTCCTGTGCTGCCCTCTGGCGAGGTGGGCTCCCCGTCGTCTGTCCTGTGACGCCAAGACACCTATGCCGCACGCCGACCCGGTGGACGGGACTGGGTGCGGCGGGGTCGAGGTCGGTCGCGAGTCGGCGCACTCAGCACAGCTCAGCATTATGGCAACACGTCACGACTCACAGGCGCGTCTCCGGCGCGCGGACGGGGGCCACTGCGCTACTGTCCACTTGTCAGTGTTCAGCAGAGCTGGCGGCGGCATTCCGAAGGCTTTGATGTAGCAGAGAACGCGGCTGTCGTCGGCACAAACTCGCTACAGAGAACTGCAGGAAAGTCCGGCTCCAGCGTGACCAAACAAGCTGTCGTAAATAAGCGCAAGTTGCCTATGTTGGTGGTTGGTGGTGGTGGTTGGTGGTTGTTGGCGTCACAACACGGCAACTGTTTTCGGTCACACAGCGTCGCCAATCTCTCGTCGGATGGTCGCGGGCGAAGAGTGGCGACAGGTGGGACTCGAACCCACAACCGTTTGGTTGGGACAGGGGCACCCTACCCTGTGACGTCACAGACTTACTTGCACCGGCAGAGCGCGCGTCCTTTCAGCGTGGCCTGTCGGGCGAGATTTCGCTGGGTGTCATCTCTCAGCTCATAATTGTATGCGTTGCACCTCAGCTGCTGAATGCTGGACCAACACTATACTCTGCGTACGTGCACTGGCGAACCCAGGATTTTTATTAATCTCTGGGGACACTTGTTCTTGAGAGGCGCCATTTCTTCGGAGTTTGATCTTTTGTACTCTTTTGCAGCTATCATCCGAAGACCCATTGTTGGCGGGGAAGGAGGGGTGGACTCTAGCTTGCTCGGGGTGGGGGCGCAACATCTGGGGGGCGGGGTGAGTCTAGGGATAAGTTGCTCGTCTCACAATCGAAAGGTTGTGGGTTCGAGTCTCACCTGCCGCTACTCTTCGCCCGCGACCAATTGGCTTGAGAGATAGGTGGCGCTACATAACTCAACGGTCGATGTGTCGTAAAGCCAATAGCAAAGCCAAATCGAGGGCGGTGGTGACACATCCTCCAGTTTCCCTCCCTGTATCCGACGCCGCGGATGAATTGACAGCGGCCGCGGCTCACGAAGCCATGATTCGCTTGGTTCCGCCCGATTTCTCGGAACGTTCAACACAGGGCACTCCCGGGCTTCTCGTTGGTCAGCCACTTCAGTCACATTTTCCTGCGTCGATAGGGCGTCTCACGGAAAATGGTCGCACAACGATACAAAATCTGGCAAACTTTCTCCTAAGTTAACAAAGCCTGCGCATGGCACACATTCGTATTGACGCCATGTCCGACTCCGTAAATTTGGTTATGAATATATGGATACGTCGTGCAAGGCTTTGCCTTGAATGGTAACAATATAATGTTGTTACTGATATGCTGACTATTCGATATATTTACATAGTTCGTCTACCTTGTTCTTTGTACGTGCTAGTTAAATTTGCTGGCAATACATTTTCATATTACCAGGTGTGGCTCGTAGGAGTGCTCAAGTGTTCTGCTATACCTGGGCTGGGGTAGTGTGTATGGATCATAGGAGTGCTCAAGTGTTCTGCTATACCTGGGCTGGGGTAGTGTGTATGGATCATAGGGGTGCTCAAGTGTTCTGCTATACCTGGGCCAGGTTAGTGTGTATGGATCATAGGGGTGCTCAAGTGTTCTGCTATACCTGGGCCAGGTTAGTGTGTATGGATCATAGGAATGCTCAAGTGTTCTGCTATACCTGGGCTGGGGTAGTGTGTATGGATCATAGGGGTGCTCAAGTGCTCCTTTTAGCCCTTGGTTGCCTGCGCTGCTGCGCTCCCCTTGGCGTGGGTGTCATAGCTGGTTCACAAATCTAGTCATCGACATTCCTCTGATGTGCTGGTTTTTCGGCTTCCTTTAGATTATTTAGCAGGGAAGAAGGACTACGGTAGTTTCTCGTCATCTCACGTCTTGGGCTTTTTTGCATCGGGGGATCCAGCCGGCCGCCCTTGAATCCTATTGCTGGGGGAAGGGCGAATCAAAACCTTTCCTCGAATTTTTAAAGAACATTACTTGTATATTAATGGGTTAGAACCTGAACTGCGGTTAAAACACACCGGTGCCAGGAGTGAGTGCTTTAAACACAGCGGTGTCAGGGGTGAATGCTCTAAACACAGCGGTGCCAGGGGTGAATGCTCTAAACACAGCGGTGCCAAGGGTGAATGCTGTAAACACAGCGGTGTCAGTGGTGAATGCTGTAAATACAGCGGTGTCAGGGGTGAATGCTGTAAATACAGCGGTGTCCGGGGTGAATTCTGTAAATATAGCGGTGTCGGGGGTGAATGCTGTAAACACAGCGGTGTCAGGTGTGAATGCTATAAACACAGCGGTGTCAGGGTGAATGCTGTAAATACAGCGGTGTCAGGGGTGAATTCTGTAAATACAGCTGGTCGTGGGTGAATGCTATAAAGACAGTGGTGAATATTGTAAAGACAACGGCGCCAGAGGTGAATGATGTAAGCACAGCGGCGCTGTAGCATCGGGATGAAGGCTGTATAGAAAGCCGCTCAGTAGCCGTGGGGTGAGTGCCACAAAGAAAACGTGACAGGAATTGAATATGAAAATGTCATTGAAAAGGAATATCTAAAATATAATCCGCAACATTCCACATGTAAATGATTGGAAATATGTCCTCGGTCCTTGAGTTCAAAGGAATTGCAATATGATGCCTGATTCGGAGCATGATTGACCTCGTTTTATAATATGTGAGAAAATGAAAACATTTGGTGCTGAAAACATATTTACAGCACTCACCCCCGACACCGCTATATTTGCAACGTTCCCTCCTGACTCGGCCGTATTTAGAGCCTTCACCCGTGTCGCCGCCGTCTTCATCAAGTTCCATCCGTCGCCACGGAGCTCACCTCCGCCTTGCTCGCCGGCGGGAGCCATCCGGGCTGTTCACGTGCCCCGTCAGGATCAGCCATCTACTTGGCACTTGCTTTGTCCGGCTCGCGGTGCCGCTGTCGGCCGTCGGTAGTGATCGAGGCGACGACATGCACGTTATGACGGCCAGACCGCATGTATGGAGATGAACAGCGCGACTGGAACGTGGTGGACCGGGATGAGTCACGAGTATCAACAGTCGGGATGAGTCAAAGCTAGGAGCGTCAGGGGTGAGAACGTCC
This sequence comes from Imbricaverruca yamaguchii, assembly GCA_034440575.1. Taxonomy (NCBI): domain Eukaryota; kingdom Metazoa; phylum Arthropoda; class Thecostraca; family Neoverrucidae; genus Imbricaverruca; species Imbricaverruca yamaguchii. Next base: position 2,267,206 of record JAOTOL010001635.1, read on the forward strand.
AGACGGTTATGAAGTCGCGCCACCCGTCGGGAGGCACGTCGCCGCCGACAGAGTTACCTCGACATCGCCCGCGGCGTGTCGCCGCCGGTCGCCGCTGTGTCGCGCGCTGGCCGGGCGACCTCGGCACAGCCCGCGGCATGTCGCCGCCGGTCGCCGCCGTGCCGCGCGCTGGCCGGGCGACCTCGGCACAGCCCGCGGCATGTCGCCGCCGGTCGCCGCCGTGCCGCGCGCTGGCCGGGCGACCTCGGCACAGCCCGCGGCGTGTCGCCGCCGGTCGCCGCCGTGCCGCGCGCTGGCCGGGCGACCTCGGCACAGCCCGCGGCATGTCGCCGCCGGTCGCCGCCGTGCCGCGCGCTGATCGCGTGTCCAGGTTCACCGTTGTGCTCCACGTATGCAAACACTGACGCCTGTGCGTGCCGTGACGACACTGTGACGCCGTGACGGCGACGAGCCGCTGTCCTAACTCCTGCGTCTGACGGGCCGCTGCCCCGACTGCGAGTCGCGGCAGCAGCACTTCCGGCGGCCACCGAGCGTGGGAACTGTCGTTTGCCGGGGCGGCTGGTCGGCTGTGGCCGGTGGTCAGATAGCCTGTCCGTCGGCTGGGGTTTATGGCTGGTCGGCTGGGGGTCCCGATAGGCTTGTGCCATCTCGCGCTGTGCATTGGTAAATGTTCCACCACCGCGCTGCTCGCTCGCCACTGGAATCGAATTTGGTGTTGCGCTTGGAGGCCATGAAGGTGCATGCCAGCGCTCTCACATGCGGGGGCCAACACGGGCGCATACGTGCAAACACGGGTTCATACATGCCAACGCGGACTCATACATGCCAACAAAGGTTCATGCATGCCAACACGGGCTCATGCATGCAAACACAGGCTCATGTGGGTATGTTTTGCCAGGAGATTCATAGGGTATTGGTTATTTCATTGTTTGTGTTTGTTGTCCACAGCAATAGGCGTAGCTTTTGCCGTATTCAGTCTCTTTGTGGAAATGCATGGAGCGCAGTTGGGATTAGCACATTCGCTGAGTATATTTTTGAGCCGTGTTCAGTAACTGTATGTTTCAATGGTTCATTCTATTCAATCGGTGGATGATTCAGGATTTGGCAAAGGCTGTATGCATAATTTTGTACCCCTGGACCTTAGTTCTTCAGGCGGTCAGGTTCAGTTCTTCTTGCTTCTTCAGGTAGTTCAGGTTCAGGCGTTAGACAGGTAGCGTCTAATCCTCGTTTCTATTACAAAATTGTCGAACCTGACTCCCTTGGCAAATATCGGACTATCAGAAATGGTTTTATATAATAACTTCCCAGCCGGGGTAGTCTGTCGGCGACCTTCCCAGCCGGGTGAGTCCGCTGTTGACCCGCGGCCGGATCAGGCGACCCTGCTGGCACGATGGACGGCCGCGGGCGGCGGCCGCGGCGCGACACGCGGCCACGCTCCTGTCACTTCCTCTGCAGGTGTGTGCCGGCTGCCGGCCACCGGCCACTGGCCCCCGGCCACTGGCCCCCGGCCCCCGGCCACTGGCCCCCGGCCCCCGGCCCCCGGCCCCCGACCACTGGCCCCCGGCCACTGGCCCCCGGCCACTGGCCCCCGGCCACTGGCCCCCGGCCCCCGGCCCCCGGCCCCCGGCCCCCGGCCCCCGGCCCCCGGTCACCGGTCACCGGCCACCGGCCCCCGGCCACCGGCCACTAACCGCTGTGTTCGGCCCACCGCCCGGCTGCGCGGCTCTGCACCGGCCGACGAGCCTCGCGTCGGACGCGATGGGTGTCGCCGGGCCGACGTGTCTGCCGGTCTCGGCGTGGCTGTCGGCGGTGTAAGACACCACCAGTGTGTGTGACGCGCCGCTCGCACGTGTCACTAACTGCGACCACCCCCACCGTACGGCGTGTATCCCTGTTGCAGTGCGGGCCTGTTACTGGTAACTGACGGCGCTGTCCTGTTGCAGTGTGGCCGCAGCGTGCGAGACCTGTTCCTCGACCTGCGAGACGGCAAGAGCTTATTGGGCCTGCTGGAGGTGCTCTCTGGGGAGAGGCTGGTGAGTTTTCCAGCGAGCGGGAGCCCGACGAATCCTACAGGTGCTCCTCGGCGGACGCTTTTGCCGGAAGTCACCAAACCTGCCCCAGCTGTATGGATCCATAGCACGTGCCCGGTGAGGCGACAGCCTGTGCGAAGTGGTTTACGTTGATCGGCCGATAGTGGAATTTAGCGGCGACACGCCGACCCGTATCCATATACCTGGCGGTCCAGTGGGCTGGCCGCGCATTCCTGCTGCCGGCCGACATGTGCGGTCTGTAAAGCTCGCGCCCCAGCCGACCGCACAGCGTGGAGCGCCATTGTGGAGCGGGCGAGCAGGCACCGTGCTTTGTCGGGCTCGCTGGGGGCGGGCGAACCGATGACCTCTGCACGGCAGCCCCCTCCCCCTCCCCACATCAAGTGACCCAATCGTCAATAGACGTGGCCGGACAATGACGTGGTGGGCGGCTGCCCCGTGCCGCCTGCACCCATCTCATCGGACGCAGGGCGCGACTTCCTTACCGCATACGCCCACCTCCCCAGATCTTCCCCGACAGAGTGGCGACTCCCGTGCCTCCTGCGCCTACCTTCCCCGACAGCGTGGCGGGCGACTCCCGTGCCGCCTGCACCCACCCGCCCAGACAGGGCGGCGCCGGGTGCGTTGTGTGCGTGGCCCGTGAAGTGCGTTCGCCGTGAGTGCGCACACGGCTGGCTGGCGGCGCACACTTCCCGAGTCAACACTCTCCACCCACACACTGCGCCGGTCTGCCGGCACATTCCGGCCGCCGGCCGGCCTGCTGTCCATCAGCAGCGCCGGCACGTGTCGCCGCGAGAGGCGGCCACTGTGTGCCCCCAGCCAGGTCCTGTACCCAGCCTGTACCGCCGCCGGACGAGTCCTGTACCCGGCCTGTACCGCCGCCGGTCAGGTCTTGCAGGGCCTGTGTACCCGGCCTGTACAGCCGGCCAGGTCCTGTACCCGGCCTGTACCGCCGCCGGTCAGGTCCTGTACCCGGCCTGTGTACCCGCCCTGCACCGCCGCCGGCCAGGTCCTGCAGGGCCTGTGTACTCGGCCTGTACCGCCGCCGGCCAGATCCTGTACCCAGCCTGTGTACCCGGCCTGTACCGCTGCCAGCCAGGTACCGCCGGGCCTGTGTTCCCGGCCTGTACAGCCGGCCAGGTCCTGTACCCTGCATGTGTTCCCGGCCTGTACCGCCGCCAGCTAGTTACCGCCGGGCCTGTGTTCCCGGCCTGTACCGCCGCCGCCCAAGTCCTGCCAGGCATGTGTACCCACCCGGCCTGCACACAGCTGCGTTGGTCACGCCAAAGGTGCGGGGTTCGATCCCTCGCGATGCACACCCTTTCTGCCAGAGCGAGAAACAGGCGACGTCACATGGCCTTCGCTGCTGAGTGCGTCGTAAAGCCACAATCCACACAGCGACCATATGACCTGTTCACTCCCCAAAGGCCGGTACGAAAGCAGTCGCTGGACGATTCCACTCTTGACCTTGAGGCATTATCCGAAGACTGTTCTCCGGTGTTTGAAGTCATTTAGAATTGATGACAACCGATTACTTTCTTGCATAATATGAGGCAATTATTTAATGAGAATATGTTACCGGCTTTTCGCAATCTCTAAGCATTTATTTTCCAGCCCATAACTGCACATCCGCATTGGGCTTGTTCCTTGGTATGCATTGTAAACGTTTTAAATGAAGAACAATGTATCATGCAGCAGCCAAGTGGCTTCGGTGATTAGCTGATAATAAATGTCGAAGTGAGACCCACCCCTGCCAGAACAAGAGCTTGCATCTATCTTGCACCACTTTGCCATTTTTCCAGGTACGAACATTCGCATTTTGTTGATGCCTTTCACTTTCAGGCACTGTTCAGGCGCACAGTACTTGAAATCCAAATGACCTGTCAATCTTCGGAACAAGTGCCTTTCTTAGTCTTCTGGAGTTATTTTCACTCCACAAAACTGATCCCAGCTGGGAGCCTGGATCTGCACGCGCCGCCATCCTCTCCTTTCTTGGGAGCGACCGGTGCCTGCATCAAACATCGGTTTCCACGGATCAGGGTGCACCCTGGTCCGGGATTAACACCATGGTGTCAATCTATCGCAATGAATTAATAAGCCGGATGACCGGTTGCCTCCCGGTCCAGACGGTCGGCGGTGGTGACGGGTCGCCACGCGCTACGGCACAGTGAGTCCGTGTTGCCGACTGCACCCCCGTCCCCCCACCCCCGACACGCTCCGCTGTGGACGTCCGTCTCGCCTCGGGACACCGCCGGGCCGGCCCGGTGACTCGTCAGTGCCTGCTGACGGCCGCTGACGGCCGCTGACGGCTGCTGACGACGGCTGCTGACGACGGCTGCTGACGACGGCTGCTGACGACGGCTGCTGGCGGCGGCGGCTGGTGGCGGCGGCGGCTGGTGGCGGCTGCCGGTGGCGGCTGCTGGTGACTGCTACTGGCGGCGGCTGCTGGTGGTGGCTACTGGCGATAGCCTCTGTGCTGTATTATAGTAGCTGTTTTGTGCTACACTAACGGTAGCTGTCCTGTGTTACACCGACGGTAGCTGTCCTGTGTTACAATGGTGATAGCTGTCCTGTGTTGCACTGGTGGTAGCTGCTCTGCGGCACACGGAATGTCCCGTGTTGCATTGATGGTGGCTTCACTGTATTACACTGACTAGGTGCCATGTGTTACACTGAAAGGAGTTGCTATGTGCTACACTGACGGTAGCTGCCATGTGTTACACTGACTGTAGCTGTTATGGTGCTACACTGCCGGTAACTGCCATGTGCTACACTGACGGTAGATGATATGTGTTACACTGACGGTAGCTGCCATGTCCTACACTGTCAGTAACTGACATGTGCTACGCTGACGGTAGCTGTTATGTGGTACACTGACGGTAGCTGTTCTGTGCTACACTCCCTGTAGCTGCTACGACGCTACCCTGCTTTTTAGAGCCAGCTGGTGTTAACCAGCGTGTGTGTGCGCCAATACCATTTGCGGTATGCATGATCGGCGAACCAGAGCAGGAGCACCTGTCTGGCCGAGTTCGCTTCAGCCCGCCGGCAGTTTTGTCACTTTCTAGATTCGTGACTCATGACCGGTTTATCTCGCTTCGTCAGGCGTAGCTGGCCAATTGCACGCCCGCGGCTGGCAGGGTTAGCACACGTTGAACTGGGCCATCATGCCAAGGCCGTGCAATGCGACAGCTGACTGGTGGGCCGAACACCGGCCGCCGGGTGTGTCCTCCCAGCTGCAGCTGAACAGGTGGTGTCGCGGCGGCTCGGCGGCGGAGATGTTGCACTATTGATCGTGAGAATGTGGACTCGAATGGGACAGCCGGCGGGATTGTCGAGTCCTCCCCCCCCCGTCGCGGCCAATCGGAGTGGGGGGTTGGCGACGCTGTGTGATCTGGCATTGAGTGCGTCGTAAAAGCGCCCAAGGTTCTTCTGATTCAACAGGTGAGCGGAGCAATCGCTAATTGGTTCGGTGCATGCCTCGGGCAAAGTTCGTTGCCTGCACGCCTCGGGTAGCGTTCGTTCGCTACATACCCCAGGTTGGACACGTTCGTTGTCCGACACCTCCGTGGGAAGCGATGTGCCTGTGTTTGATGTTCGTGGGCCGCCTGCCGCTGGTGTTGTTGGTGTCGTCCTGGCGGCCGCCGACGACCGCTGTCTGATGCGCTCTCCTGGATGTGTTTCAGCCGTCGCAGAAGGGCCAGCTGCGCTTTCACCAGCTGCAGAACGTGCAGGTGGCGCTGGACTTCCTCCGTTACAGGAAGGTACCGTCATGCTGACGTAACACGCTGATAACGACGCGCCAGGGGGTGCAGCCGAGGGAGTCGGGTGACGATATGACTGACCCAGCACTGGGGTTCAGCTACGGGGATCGTGTAGCACTGATCTTTCCCATGCGTGGGTGGGGGCGACAAGACAAACTGAATAGTGTGGGGGAGGAGGCAGCGGGCATATACAGAGTGAGGGTATAGTGAAAATAACTTTTTGTTGGCTAAATTGTTCCGCACAATCGTTAAAAATTGGTGCGTTGAAAAGAATGTGTGCGAATTCCACTCGGATTTGAGAACCGCTGCTGTAGATGCTGCGGCGATCCATGAGCCTCCGTCGGCCGCCGTAGGCGTTGCAGTCTCCCACGGCCAGCCTGCCAGTGGTGCCCGCTAGTACCGGGAAACGCGAGGTCGCGCGTGCAGAGGTACTGGCTACCCACCATTGAACACCATCTGGGCAGGTTATTGGATGCGATAGAGGTGCTGTCTGCCCACCATTTAACACCATCTGGGCAGGTTATTGGAGGTGGTAGAGGTGCTGCTGTCTATCCACCATTTAACACTATCTCGCTCGGTTGGTGGAAAGGTACAGGTTCTCGGAGACATTCCAAGAGTGAAACATATTGTGGATAAGAAGCCGAACTGTGGAAAACGTCTGCGCCTGTTCCAATAAATAATCGGTACATTTTTACTGAGCACTTGTGGCTTCATCTGCATTATTTGAATTGCAAGTTAGAACCCGTGACCTTCTCTGGTTGGACAAGCCTTTCCGTGTGGATTTATTGGCACGGTTTCATGCCCTGCCATCAATGAACAGGAAGATTCGGAGGCGCCAATGTCAATACGTCCGTGCAGATTATCGAATAACTGCAGATTATCGCGATACCAGGTGTAAATCAGCAATGCATTCTGGGCTGGAGGAACAGATAGCGATAGTAATGTTTGTTTTGCGGTAGTAATGTTTCACAGATCACAGCCGTAGTGTATGTTTAATCGCGACATGCCGGGTATGGAGTGTCTACCAGACACACTTTTCGATGTCCACTGGACACCCAGTGTGTCCAGTGAGATATCATTTGCAGCCAGTTCAGAGAACATATTTAATGTATAGCCGTATTTAATGTAATTTATTTACATACATATTTAATGTATTTAATGTATAATGTATATTTTATTTAAGGTATACTAGAAATGATGTTACTTACCGCTTCACCACCGGAGAAAAACAACGTTATCGACGTTTTTCTGTGATTTCTATAAATAAATTAAAAAATTCACGACGAATGCTTTTTTTTTCATTCGTGGTGGAACAATGTGTTAAAGCTAGAACAATAGCATTATTTTTCCATGAATTAGTGAAACAGGTACCTGTTCACGACTTCTGTATATTTGCAGGCCTTCATCCCAGGACAAGGCTTGCAAACATACAGAAAATGCTTCTAAAAATGTAGTGGTATAAACACAGCGGGAAAATACAGCGGTAAAAATAAAGCGGCGACGGCCAGCGAACAATTGTTCGCTTCCCGAGCAATGGGTGACCGGGTTTTAGAGAAATATGTCATTTTCTGCGATTGCCTCCACTTTCGTGCATGTTTTCGTGAGTATTATCGGTGTGTGCACATTTCCTTACGTCCGAATCATTCCATATCTGATTGCTATTTATTTTAATGGGATGTAATTTTAAGTTCAACCCGAGCACTTTGTCCCTTCCTAGGACCGTTTTCCCCATTCCCACACCTCACCTCCCGTCCCCTCCCCTCCCCCTCCCCTCCCCTCCCCCCTCCCCTCCCTCCCCCCCCTCCCCTCCCCTCCCTCCCCCGTCCCCTCCCCTCCCCTCCCCTCTCCTCTCCTCCCCGAAGAGGGTGGACGTAGCCGCCTACCGCGACCCTGGACACAAAGCAGTGAACAACACGCAGACACGGCTGTTGCAAAGTCACGGGCACATTAACTTGCAAATATCGACCTCAATGTCTTGTTCTGTGCTGAGTAGACTGGAGTAGTGAGACGTGATGAAATATCTGTACTTCAGATTTGCTGCGGTGAATTCGTTGATTTGACATTGGTGTGCACTCACTGTATATACATTGCCCGAGTTGCACGCACAAATAACAAATAATGAAAATAGCATGCACAAATGACAGTTTTCCCAGTGTTGAATTGCCGGAGAGACAGTTTGGTGAAAATATATGAATGATAAACGTTAAATTGTATGTTAATTGAGTGAAAAAAGTAGTGTTTCGATCAGAAATCTTGAAACATTTTCTGACGTTTCGACCATGGTATCTTCATCAGGGAAACGATGAGGATAAGTTTCCCTAGTGAAGACAATATTGTCGAAGCGTCGGGAAATGTCTGAATTTTTTTATCAGAGTGCTAACTTTTCACTGAATTGGTTTATTATTTGGCGCTCATAATACTACTACATTGTTCAATGTTTCCTATTTCAAAAAGAGTGTCGTGTAAAACGCACCCTCCATGCATGTAAACACGAAGCCAAGACAAGAAGAATAGTTCGATTGGACACGACGACTTACAGTGGCGGATCCAAGGGGACAACGGGACCATTCCCCTATCCCATCAGCCCACTTTGTTCCGAGATTTTGCACTAAAATGACATTTTGTCGATATCTACAAACATTTTGTCAGATAAATATTGTCGTAAACAGACCGAACAAACGCTAGCTGCTTAAATCTGACGACTTTTTCGAAATCGGATGTGTTTAATTACCCCCCTATCCAGGCTCTTGGGTCCGCCCCTGACGACGTGCAAGAATACGTTCTACGTCCCAAGTCTCCCCACGCGACGTCTGCATGACTTCGTCATGCCGCAGATAAAGCTGGTCAACATCCGGGCCGAGGACATCGTGGACGGCAACCCCAAGCTGACGCTGGGTCTTATCTGGACAATCATCCTGCACTTCCAGGTAAGTGTCGACGGCCAAGGTCGTCCAGCGGCAGCGTCGACGACTGCACAGCGAGAACGTTGGGTAGAACTCTGCTGTCTTCAGGGTACTTCGCGGTCGTGGAGCAGAACTCGGCTGCCTTCAGGGGGCCTCGCGGTCGTGGAGGAGAACTCGGCTGCCTTCAGGGTACTTCACGGTCGTGCGGTAGAACTCTGCTGCCTTCAGGGCACTTCGCGGTCGTGTGGTAAAAATGTGCTGCCTTCAGAGTGCTTCGCGCTCGTGTGGTAGAACTTCGCTGTCTTCAGGGCACTTCGCGGTCGTGGGGTAGAGCTCGGCTGCCTTCAGGATACTTCGTCGCCAGCGACCGGTTGCCGTGAGAGATTATGCGCTTATGTATTTTCGTTGCATTCGGTTGTGTTGTAAAGGAACGCGTGCTCCTCTCTCGTCGAAGCAAGAAGAAAGAACTTCCAGCCTATCGTCTTGCTTCTCGGTGATACAGCTGGGCGGCCGGTATCTGCGGACACCATATTTTGGTAGATGCAGGTGTTGGCGGGAGTCGTGGAGCAACTCTAGACTGCCAGCCACCGCGAGGTCCCCGAGGTGTGGGGCAGCTCTAGACTGCCAACTACCGCGAGGTATCCGTGGTGTGGGGAAGCTCTAGACTACTAGCAACCGCGAGGTATTCGATGTGTGGGGAAGCTCTAGACTATCAGCCACTGCGAGGTCTCCATGGTGTGGGGAAGCTCTAGACTATCAGCCAGTGCGAGGTCTCCATGGTGTGGGGAAGCTCTATACTGCCAGCCACTGCGAGGTCTCCGTGGTGTGGGACAGCTGCAGACTGCCAGCCGCCGCGAGGTCTCCGTGGTGTGGGACAGCTGCAGACTGCCAGCCGCCGCGAGGTCTCCGTGGTGTGGGGCAGCTGCAGACTGCCAGCCGCCGCGAGGTCTCCGTGGTGTGGGGCAGCTCTAGACCACTAGCAACCGCGAGGTATCCGTGGTATGGGGAAGCTCTAGACTATCAGCCACCGCGAGGTCTCCGTGGTGTGGGGAAGCACTATACTGCCAGCCGCCGCGAGGTATCCGTGGTGTGGGGCAGCTCCAGACTGCCAGCCGCCGCGAGGTCTCCGTGGCGTGGGGCAGCTCCAGACTGCCAGCCGCCGCGAGGTGTCCGTGGTGTGGGGCAGCTGCAGACTGGCAGCCGCCGCGAGGTCTCCGAGGTGCGGCCGGCGCCGGACTGCTGTGGCAGCTCCACGCCCGCTGTAATCCCGGTGCGGAGAGCGGGCCTCGCCGCGGTGCGACGCGTCCCAGAGCCACACCTGACGTGACGTCACGTGGTTCAACGTCCAACATGGACACATGGTGCCTTCACGACGATATTGCTGCATAGGCTGCAGGCAGAAGGGCCAAAGTATTGAACCATCAACGGTGCCGGTTAAGGCGGCGAGCAACGCTCAGCGCGGTATGAGCTCGGTTGATGTCAAGCTGGACGAGCGTGTTTCGGCCAGGATTTGCTGCGTCACTAATGCGTTGCGCAAGGACGTGCAGTAGCCAGCTGATCATCGGATTCATCCGCACGGTATGTGGTCATCTGCATGGCATTCGCATTTCTGAGCGGTAACCTGAATGCCGCCCGGCCTGCCTCGAAACACCGGCGCCGACCTGCAGTTCGGACGCACACCGCCAGGCGACGGTAGCAGGCGACACGATTGCCGGATTTTCCGATAGGTGGCTCTGCCGACGGCGAGACGTGCCCGTGTAGAATGTGGACTTATCAGCTGCATCTCAGCTGGATATTCTCGAAAGTGTTCTCGCGCCGCTTTCGTTCCAACTCACTCACCTTGATTTACGATTCAGTGAGAGTTGCGTAACGCGGTGCCTCGACTTATTTGATAACACTGTATTTCGGGTTGTGGAGTGGTCTGACAAGATATTACCAGGCCACTGCAATTGTAAAGTAGTAATGCCAGATCCTACTGATTACGATGTAGCGTGGTGTGCAGAACGTGGCTGCGTTCATGGAATATTTACGCGAGCCGGATCTGTACTGCAAAACGCGAGCTATCTGAAGGGAATATTGGCTCCATGGAGCTATTTTGTGGACATATTGAGAAACACCTTCAGATTGCAATGCATGCCGATTAAGTACATAGTGCATAGAGATAACTGTCTGTGCACTTACATAGGTGACATGGATTGTAACTACAGGAGTGTCTATTGATGAAAATTTGTTGATAGTAAGGACATTACCTTGGATAACTATTTGGTCTAATCTCAGTTGTCGGGAGTGGGTTAGGCAATTATTTTCCTTGTGATCATCGTTGTACGACGAGTTCGTCCAGTCAGGAAAGCTCATCCGACCTTCGTTCTGCATTGTCTCCTTCACGTACGCAGCTGATCTAGTGATGTAGCGATGTGGCGAGCCAGTAGTTCTGCTGGCGGTGTTACGGGCACAGCTCTTGTCGCCCCTGGCAGGACAGGCTCTGTCTCTTCATGGGTTTGTGCCTAGCACCCCAAGGGCGAGCGACAGTTGTGAAGTACTTCGATAAGTTCTGAGACCCAGCGGCGGCGTAGCTGTCAAACCACAACGTAACCGCACATTACAGGCGCAGGTATTGATTGACACATTGACTCGAATGCGATCCTGATTCGAGTGGTATTGAGTCGAGTCAGAATCGATGCTACCATATCCATAAATTATACGTATATAATATGGTTGCGTAGCACGCATTGGTGTGCATGTTTGTGACACCAGTATGGTCAAAGGGCGATGTTCGTTCACATCATTCTTTACATAATTGAATCGAAAAGATCGATGGTGGGAAACCTGACGCAACATCTATTGCAATGTGCAGGGTTTCGTATTTGATTTTGCGTTAAGATAATTCCCTTGTTCCGATAAATCCTTGCTTGATGTTTTCAATCTCATTTAAGTGCACGCACATACATGACAAATTGGTGTAACTTGGCACACATTTATATTTGATTCCATGCCACACTTTCCCTCTGCCCCGGCTAATCACTTAGAATTATGATTCAACCAAGTGTTTTCCATTGGATCGAGTCAATCCTGATTCATGAAAATTATTAACACTTTGAGCCGCCTTGAGTCAACTAGATTCTACTGGAAAACCGAGCACAGCCATGCTTTCGATTGTGTACTCGTGTGTAGTATCGTGCGATAACCGGGCGTCCGGTATCGCTGCGTCCTCACGTGAACGTCCATATCGGTGTTGCCTGCACGCATTTTGGATGGGGGACAGTTTTAGGTCGATTATTTACAGGAAATGATACAAGCATAGCGATACAATTTACGATGTTTGAGAGACGCTGGTGCCCGTTCCCGGGCGGTGGTGATGCCCATGGTTTGTGTTGCTTGTGGGATCTCCAATGGAGCACAGTGGCTCATAGTTGGCACCACAAATGGCGAGAGCAGCGCACCCGAGCGATCAGCTGACCGGGGCTGTCGTGTGGTGGGCTATATTTGTACCCGTAGCATTTGCTTGTTGTTTGTGCTGATCGGTCAAGGTCGAGGTCAATGTCGAGGTCATTCGAGATGGCAAACATGGTTGCTGACGCAGAACGATGTGAGGAGATGGCAACTGCAGTCAGAAAGTGGCCAGCTGGTGTGCCTTTGGAGCTCCGTCATCCCTTTGTCCATTTGCTCGGAGCAAGGAGCCAACCGCACTGCCAAGTTTCGCGGCAAGAGTGAGAACTCGGTCACGTCTCCGTACCGGACAGTCACCAGCCACCTGGAAGCATCAAACGACAAGCAAGACCCGGGAAAGCCACCAAGTTCGAATTCGGTACCAAAATCTTCCGGTGCCAGGTGTCAATTTCCATTGGCGCCCAACCCGCAAAGTTGCACGTGGAGACCGGACTGGTCGATAGGACACATTCCACCCTGAACGGGAAGTCCTCCCCGGGCTTGATGGCGGTGGAACGCCGAGGCGCAAAATGACCCAAGTAGTCGACCTACCCGGAAATAATCCACCCATCACCACCATCCGGAAGCATCAATCCACCCATCACCACCACCAGGACACACCAATCCACCCATCACCACCACCCGGAAGCGTCAATCCACCCATCACCACCAGGACACACCAATCCACCCATCCCCATCACCCGGAAGCACCAATCCACGCATCACCACCAGCCGGGAGCACCGATCCACCCACCCTCGCCACCCGGAAGCACCAATCCGCCCGTCACCACCACCGAAAGCACCAATCCACCCATCCCCACACCCGGAAGCACCAACCCACCCATCACCACCAGCCGGCAGCGGTTTTCCGTGTTGTCTGCGAGACGATCTGACAGTTGGCAGCGTCGCGCTCTGAATGTGTGTCGGTTTGCGCGGGAGGCCGACCTGCTACTTGAGCCCGCGGACGATGGTATCAATATGCCAGGCGGACGGCCAGCCGCTACCAGACAGCACACAAATGGCACACCGACGTCTGCGCCGGCCCAGCCGTGTCCACCCGAACACCGCCGAGAGCTCGTGCACACGGGTGAATGATCACATCTAGCGTAGGAGGAAGTTGCCATCCCCTCGACTTGAATGTCTACTTCCCCGACCCTGTGGTCTGTTCCCTGAACTTTGAACGATCAGGTTCGTGGACAAGTTGATTTGGCATATATGACGTTGCACTTGCCATGCAAAATAACAAGTATAGACAATATTCCCTGTCAGCTACGACTATGACCAATAGAATAGACACAACACTATCTTTGAACGATTTTGGGACATTTATTGCCCTAAAGCCCTAATAACTGACAGGGACATTCATTGTGAGAATAACAGATATGCGAATTTGTATTTCAAGAGATCCCCATCTGATTTTACCTATTTGCAATGATATTTAAATAGTGAATCAGGACCGTTGTTTTTTGGTTCATTTTTTAAACGACATTTCAAGCTTCCTTCATAGGTATCAAAAGTGGCACTTCCCATCGAGAAAGCTATTCAGCGTTGTGCAGTACATATGAGCGTGGAGGAGATGGCAGAGGGGCAGCCAATTCCTCATCTCGTCCACCAACACTATGGACGAGCTTTACATTGATCCTATGTTTGCTCTATGTAAATTATTGATCACGAAATTGATTCTGTGAATCCTCCCACTCACAACTTTGGGACAGTTCCTGCACCACTGGCAGCACATTTTCAACAAAATGCATCAAGTCTGTAGGAACAGGTCTCCTTGGGAGGAAAGCTTGAGAAGTTAAAGCTAGATGTAGCGATATGAACTCAGTATCCTACTCATATGGAAATTAACCACTGGCCAGAAATGAATCTGTGAGATTGTCTAGGAAGTGCATATTAGATCCAAACTGTTTGCTATTTATATTTTGCCGTTTTAGCCATGCTCCGGCGATCTGTGTCTCAGATCAGACCGCGTTCTGAGCACCTGACCGGGGGGAGGTCCTCACCAAGGCATCGGAGACCCGTGCCCCATCCGTCGCACGAGAGTGACATCTGACCGGCACGTGTGGCGACGTTTGCCCCTCTGTGCCACAGTGACATGTCCACATGAGGAGTGGCCTCTGACCGGCACGTGAGGCGACGCTTGTCCAGCTGGCTACAGTGACATGTCCACGTGATGAGTGGCCTCTGACTGCCACGTGTGGCGACGTTTGTCCAGCTGGCTACAGTGACATGTCCACGTGATGAGTGGCCTCTGACCGGCACGTGAGGCGACGCTTTTCCAGCTGGCTACAGTGACGATTCAACACTTCCCGTCGGTGCGGGCGCCACCTCCCGGCAGAGCTATTCCCGGTGGGCACGTGCCACCGTCACCGACGCAGCCAGTTCGTCGGCGTCGACGCGCCCCGTCGGACCGCGCTCTGATCCCGCCGCGCAGGTCGCGGCAAGGTTAGGTCAGGTCACCGTGCCGAGCCAGCTCCTGCCAGGTCGAGTAGAGGTGTTCCAGTCGCCAGTCGTGCCAGTGGTGTGGTGGTCGTGGTCGCCGTTCAGAAGATGCCAATGGCGCGTTGGCAGTGGGTCGGACTTGTGCGTCGGTACCCGAGCCTGTGGTACTAGCTCCGCCCGGCTGTGGTACTCGCTCCGTCCGAGTGGTACTCGCTCCGTCCGACAGTGGTACTCGCTCCGTCCGGCAGTGGTACTCGCTCCGTCCGGCTGTGGTACTCGCTCCGTCCGACAGTGGTACTCGCTCCGTCCGGCAGTGGTACTCGCTCCGTCCGGCAGTGGTACTCGCTCCGTCCGGCAGTGGTACTCGCTCCGTCCGGCTGTGGTACTCGCTCCGTCCGGCAGTGGTACTCGCTCCGTCCGGCAGTGGTACTCGCTCCGCCTGGCAGTGGTACTCGCTCCGTCCGGCAGTGGTACTCACTCCGTCCGACAGTGGTACTCGCTCCGCCTGGCAGTGGTACTCGCTCCGTCCGACAGTGGTACTCGCTCCGTCCGGCAGTGGTACTCGCTCCGTCCGGCAGTGGTACTCGCTCCGTCCGACAGTGGTACTCGCTCCGTCCGGCAGTGGTACTCGCTCCGTCCGGCAGTGGTACTCGCTCCGTCCGAGTGGTACTCCGTCCGGCAGTGGTACTCGCTCCGTCCGGCAGTGGTACTCGCTCCGTCCGAGTGGTACTCCGTCCGGCTGTGGTACTCGCTCCGTCCGAGTGGTACTCGCTCCGAGTGTGACGGCAGTGATCAGTTCCACGTCACGTCCGGCCGACGCCCGTCTCGCGAGCCCAGAGGGACGGCCGGTGTTCGGCGACACTGCAACCCTCGACGCTTTAAATAGCGGCCGTTGATGGGGCCGCGCCGGCTGGGCCGCTGGAGCGCTGCTGGAGACAGACAGCTGACCGCTGCACCGACGCAGATCAACCCAGCTGATCGCCGGACTGGCTATTCGGGATACAGCCGGGCTCAGCCAATTCTGGGCACGGTGGTGACCATATGGTGGCCCGCCAGCAGTGGTGACCCGATGGTGGCCTGGCCGCAGTGGTGACACGGTGGTAGTGGCTTGACAGCGAGCTGGACAGCGACAGCGACCCGGTGGTGACCCGATGGTGGCCTGACCCCAGTGGTGACCCGATGGTGGCCTGGTCGCAGTGGTACACGGTGGTAGTGGCTTGACAGCGAGCTGGACAGCGACCCGGTGGTGGCCCGATGGTGGTCTGACCGCAGTGGTGACCCGGTGGTAGCCTGACATCAGGCTGGGCAGTGACCGGGTGGCGACTCGACCCGATCGTCGGCGGAGACCTGACACTGACCTGACCGCAGTCACGGTGTGATCGTGTGAATCTGGTGAGCCGGTGGTGATCCAACCTCGGTCCGCCGGTGACCGGGGTGTCGCAGTGCGGCCTACGACCTGTGTCGCCCGGCAGTCTGCCAGACGGCCGTGTCGAGTCAGCCCGGCACTCGGACGGCACCGGGACAGCCGGCGCTATTCCTGTCGCCCGACCATGCTGGCTAACAGCTGGCAAAACTCATATCAGAGGCGACGAGCCGACATCCGACGGGATGGCCGGGTCAGCTGCGAGATGAGCTGAGCTGAGTTGAGTTGACCGTACCAGATCACCGCGCCAGCGTGGCTCACCGCACCAACCCAGCTCGACCGGCAGTGCAGCGTACCGCGCCAACCCAGCTCAACAGACAATACAGCGTACCGCATCAACCCAGCTCAATCGGCAATACAGCG
This sequence comes from Imbricaverruca yamaguchii, assembly GCA_034440575.1. Lineage (NCBI taxonomy): Eukaryota > Metazoa > Arthropoda > Thecostraca > Neoverrucidae > Imbricaverruca > Imbricaverruca yamaguchii. The sequence continues at coordinate 2,283,575 of JAOTOL010001635.1, forward strand.
CACTGCGCCAACCCATTTGTCCACAGCAGTCGAAGAAGCTGTGAGGACGAGTGAGGAGGAGCTCTGTCGGTGACCGACACCTGCTCACTGGCGTCCGGTCACCTTTCTTCCCGCGCCCACTTCAAGTGAACCCTTTGAACACTTTGAACTCCTTGATCCCTTTGAGCTCAGGCCGTGCGATGCTGACCGCGGCTACAACACCGCCTGGTGCGGCCGACGGCGACGGGTGTCGAGTGGCTCCCGTGGCCAGCGTCGGTAGCTCCGTGAGCGTGGGTTCGGATCGGCAGGAGAGCGAGGCTGAGCCGCCGCCGCCGCTGCCGCCGCGCCGCGCCGTCGCCGGCCAGGCGTCGTGCGGCGGGCCCTCCAGTCCATCCCGGCCCGCCCCCGGGCCGACAGACAGTCCCGCGCGGCGACGGCGGCTGTCGCTGAGCGACGCGTGCGCCTCGCTGCTGGAGCGGCTGCACAGGCCGTGCGCGGTGTGCGGCTGCCGGAAGCGCGGCGGCTGTCGGTGCGCCAAGTGCGAGCTGCCGCAGCCGCAGTCGCAGCCGACGTCTCCCGCGGCGCAGCGAAGTCGGCGGCCGAATGCCATCGACTGGATTCAGTCCGCGATGGCTTCCGTCTCCGAGCTGGACATCTCCGCGGCGTCTGCCTCCCGGCAGAACATCTCCGCGGCGACCTCCGAGCGCGATCTGCGGCGGCGCGCTCGCCCCGCCGCCGCCGCCGATGCGGCCGACTACCGACCGGTGCTGTGGTCGTGCACGGAGCAGTGGGAGCGCAACTACCTGGTGCTGGGCGTGGCCGAGTGGCGGCTGGAGCGGCGGCGTCGGCGGCCCGACCGTCCGCTGCTCTCCGGGCTCGGCGGCTGGCTTCGCCTGACGCCGGCCGGCCGTCGGCGCCAGAGCGCCGCCGCCGCCGCAGCGCCACCTCTCGTCGCACGTGGCGCACCGCAGCAGACGGCGCCCGCCCTGCTGGCGGAGGCGGTGGGACCGGCCGAATGGTGGGCTGGCCGGCCGGCTGAAGTGGGCGTGGAGGACGCACCACTGCGGCAGACTGAGGCACGCCGAGGGCACACAGTCGCTTTGGATGGGGAAACAGACACAGGTCACAGCAATGCGTTGGACCAAACGGGTCTACCTGCCGATCGCGGATCGATGCTGGCGAAAGCAGAAACTGGTACAGTGATCGCCCCTGCATTGAACACGACCGTGTCGCTAGACGTGGCTGTACAGTCGTCTCGAGTTGACAGCAGTGCTCCAGCAGTGGCGGAAGCGGTGGTGGTGGAGCCCGTGACGTCCGTGCACTCTTCGCCTTCCTTAGCCCAGGACACAGTCTACGGGCGAATACCCTCCGCAAGCGTACGTAAGATACCTGGCTGTTGGGCATGGCAATTCCAGTGCAACGTATCGTGCAATGTCTGCGAGTCGCGAAGTTCCATGGGTTCGCATTTCTCGTCGTTTGCAAACATTATATTTATTGCTCACTCGCTGCATGACCGACGCAGTCGATGCGCCCATAAACTAAAGTATTGCTCACTCATCTTCCCACGACCGTGGAAAGAAAATATTGGCATGCATAGCACGCATATAGCACATTCATAAGCAATTAACCTATAGCTTTACCCATAAAGACATAAAGATATAACATGATAGGTGCAACCATGAACCACAAGGGCCCTTCTTGGTTGCACTCTGGACACTGAACCAGTTAACTATCACATCCGTCGACCAGCCTAACAAGCCACAACTCTATCCACTTTAGGATGCTACCTACAATATCATGGACCTGCAGCTGCATCAATAACCATTTATGGAGTACCTTGTCAAAGGCCTTACTAAAGTCAAGATATGCTACATGCAAGATATGCCTGATTTCCCCGATCATATTGTTCTTCTTTACTCATTATACATGAACCTAGATACCATTAGTCTCCAGATGAGCGGTGGCAAAAGGTGGCCGATGTGGCTCCCGAACCACAGGCTCAGTATCGGACATGAACTCGTTGTTGCCACCGAACAATGTGTGAACTGTGAACGGTGTGGACGGACGCAATTCTCTTCTCAGACAGTCTGCGGATACGTAAATGCCGCGTCACAAAGTTACTCTGCGTATTGCACGAGTTCTGTGGTGATGTGGGAAATGTTGCCACATAACCTTTCCTCTCTGTACAGGATCGGAGCTAATTAGGGGAAATATTGGCATGGAAGCTGGTACAATTCAAAGGAAAAGTAGGCAGTTGTATGTATTGGACGGAGTTTTACGAAATGTGGCATCTGATGCATGAATCTGCTTACTATTCTTTCACTGGCAGCCGGGGTGGGGACTGCTTTAGAAGTATGTTCGAAAATGAAGTATGTTGCTACCTCAGTGAATATTCCACCGGACAATTAAAGCATTTTCGATCACTGTGGATGGGTGAGACACTTTTCCCTGCCTTTAACATGGTCTTCGAGTCCCTGGTCTGGTTTGTGTGTGCGTCCAAACGATCAAATAACCTGACCCTGCCCCAGACGAGGGGACCACGGTAGCTCAGTTGGTAGAGCGTCGAGCTCTTGCTGGACAACTCGGTTGTGGGTTCGAATCCCGAAACCGGCGGCATTTACCGAGTCCACCCGCGAACAATCGGTGTGAGAGGTTGGCGACGTTATATAATCTAGCGATTGAATGCGCCGTAAAAGAACCCAAGGTTCTTCTTTCTCCCTTAGGCGAGGGCGATGTCAGGGTTACAATTTCCGATCCATGTGTTTCGGATACTTTTATCGGGAGGCACACTGCACCAAGTTTCGGGAGATTGGTATCGTAAGACACATTCCATCAGGTCTCCGGAGACATACTGCACTAGGTCACCGTGAGACTACTCTCGGGAGACACACTCCACCAGGTCTCCGACGAACATTGCCTTAGTGGTACTATGCCTAATAGTCAATCTGCATGTTCTTTTGCCCGGGTGTGGTGGAAAAATGTACGTTAAGAACATCCCAGAACTATATGGTATAAGCATACTTTTCGCTGATGGGGCAAGTGGCATATTTGCGCCCGCATGATTTTTTATCTGATTCTGGACCGGAACCTGTTCTTGCTCAGACAATAATGTCCCACCACTGGTGGAAACTGTAGGTTTGATTTGCCATTGAAACTTGCATCATTAAGCGGGGCAATCTGAAAATTCGCGACTTTAGGAGGCTCCAGACAGCGAGCTCTTTCTGTACAATGTGGTCACGCCTCAAGCAACCTCATAACACATTCTTGAAGGCTGTATTATGGAGTGAAAATCTGCGGCTCTGTGCATCTCCAGTCATCGTGAATACTCCATTTACTGTCTCCTATAAGGATGCAAGATCTATAGCCGAATGCGTTTTTGCGTGCACCCAGCACTACGTCCTGCAGCCATTCAGAACATGTCAAGTTCTCTCTCCTGTGGCTAAGTCCGGGCCACTGTAAGCATGGCGCGGATAGTCGCACGTCGTGAGCGATCGCCTTCGGCCAGCTACGGTCTGGTGGTTACCCGAGAACCTGGGCCGTGCCCGTGACCGCAGCCGCAGCCGCAGCCGCAGCCGCGTTTGCCGAGCGGACCGCATCTCGACTGGGTAAGCAGCTGTGCGTGAGGGCGGTCACGCCTGACCGCTATTGTTTGCCCGGCTATTGTTGGAGTGGAGCGATGGCCGGCCGCACGCAGGTGCGCCCGGCGACGCCCGGACCTCGCTGCGGCACCGGATTTCCAGCCGACACGGATGCTGCCGGCTGCAGGAAGCTGTGTCTGCGGCTGTTCTCGGCTGCAGCAGCGGCCGTGGGAACGCACAAGGCGGGTTTGCACTGGAGCCGACATGGATGGCTGTGTGCCGAGCGGCCTCCCCGCCAACCGAGGCTTCGCGGCGGTGCGTGCTGCAAAATATCGGCTCGTGCGATTGGGTATCACGAAGGCGAGCTGCCTGTTGCTCGCGCGATGGCGTTATGTGTGGCCGTTGGTTCGCCCGCACAGCCGCGTGTCCCGTGTCGCTGGAACCCGAGCGTCTGGCTTCACGCACACACGCGTCTTCCGTCTGCCTGTCGGTCTTCCGTCGGCCTGATCGAGGCAGACGACAGGTCGCCTCGCTCACCCCGTCCGCGCCCGCTGCCGTGGTCACCGGCCGGCCATTGAATGGCTTCGCCTGGCGCTCCGGTGTGAATCACCTCAAGTTCATGGCTCTCCATCGTGACGTAGCCGGTCGTGACGCGGGGCTCGGGCTGGGCAGGTGGCGGCAGACGACGACGGGCGGACGGCGGCCGGCGGCGGCGCCGCGCCGCCGGCCGGCCCGCGGGCGCCCTCCGCATTGGCCGCGTCGCTGCCGGCGCACGGTGCGAGGCTGTCGCCGCGTGCGCGCCGGCAGTGTCCGGTTGAGCTGCGTGCCGGTGCGGCGGTCGGCGCGCGTCTGCACGAACGTGGGCGAACGCGGCGCGCCGTGCGACCCTGAGCGGCCTGCCGCCGGCCTGCCGGTGGAGCCCGCCGCTGGAGCCGGTCGCTGGAGCCGGTCGCGGCGGCCGCCAGTCGAGCTGCGGACGGCGAGGGCAGCGCACCTGGCCGCCGCCGCCGCCATCGCGTGAAGTGGGCTGCGGCCGCAGCCGACATGTCCATGTACAAGTTCCACACGGGCGGCGACCGGCTCTTCATGTCGGCCGGCCGCCAGACGGACGAGCTGAGCGTGCGCGAGCGCGACGCGGTGCCCGACCTGGCGCAGGTGATCACGTCGCGCCGGATGGCCTCCGACGTGCACGAGTCGACCAACGAGCTGCACCGCACCGAGCGGCAGGGCGCCATGAAGTCGATCACGATGCGCGTCATCAAGAAGACGACCACGCTGTCGCGCGGCCACCAGAAGACGCGCATGGAGAGCCTCGTGGAGACCACCGACGGACGCGTGGTGGTGCCCGTCAAGCAGCAGCCGCAGGTCAGGTCACGCGTCACGACACGAGCGCTGGACGCAGGTCAGGTCACACGTTACTGCACGCGCGCTGGACACGGGTCAGGTCACAAGTCACCGCACGTGTGCTGGACGCATGCCAGGTCGAGGACGCCTAACTGCAGATGCTTGTTTATTTCGAGGACACAGAGTTTCGGTTCAGGTGGCGGCACTCGTAGAAGTCGCAGGTCAAGTGAAAAGACACGTTGGCCCAGGTATCCTGAATGTGCATGGCAGTCAGCAGTAGGTACCTTGAAAGACCCGGAAGTGCAGGTCAGGTCATGGGTGGGGCCCAGTAGGCGTAGGCAGGGCGTACGGACACCGATGTGCTCGTTGCGCTATAGGAACACGGTAGGCCCGGGGAGTGCGCATGAAGACAGGCGCAGGCTAGGTAAAACACAGCCTCATGAGGACTGAATCATGTGGTAAGCAAAAGCCTATGGAAGCCTGATGCACATAGCTCGATGAACATAGCCATCGGGTCATGGGGACACGAAACATTGGCACAGGTCAGCTGACAAGATTCGCGGCAACCACACACCAAATGTCTTGCGACGTGATGTCAAGTCGCAAGTCACTGGTGCAGGCTGTTGGAGTGGACGTCACCCGTTACTCTCCAGTCGAGCCACGGCTCACTGCTAGAGATCACGGTCATAGATCACCAGATGGAGTCACCGAGCACCTGCACGCATGCTAGTCATGACGTGCACATTGCACATGTAGTTCTGGTAACGCAATACCTGACAAGCGCACGTTTTGGCAGGGAACACACACGGCGATGTGAGGTCCTATTGCTGTAACCAGCTGAGACCGGAGGGAAGTACCTATAGCAGGCTCGGGCAGGCCGCACGAAACTGTTGCCACGATCATCTCGGGGCCGAAATGTGCCCGGTCTGCCCGGCGAACGTGGGGAGCGTTTAGTTAAGCATTGGCGACTGTGTAGAATGTGGAGAAGCACACAGCTGGTGGAGTGGTTAGCAGAGCGGTGTGTTTATCTCCTAACTTAATTGGTGTCGGCGTTTGCCGGTACCTTGCAGAGGTGCGCTGTAGAGCTGTGATTGAAGAGCTGCTTCTGGTCTCAGTCAGTAGTGGCTGAACGTTCGGGTTAACATGGGAGCACTTCGCACTTCCAGAGGCGGAACGTATCTGTTGGCATGGGAGCACCGGGCACATCCCAAGTCGCTTCCTTGCAGTCCACGCCACGCGGCCTAAGTCCAATCTGGCAATTTAAGTGGCGCAGCGGCCCGATTCCCCAGCGGTTCCGCCGCCAGCGGCTCGGACGTCGCGGGCGTGGGAACCGGCCGTGGGTACGTCCAGTGTGACGGCAAGTGGGCGGCAGTCCGGTGTTTTCGGTGGGTTTCCAGTGCAGGGCGGCAGTGTGGCGGCGGCCGGAGGCGCGCCGCTCCGGGTCAGGCGCGAGTCGCCGCGCCGCCACGCCACCGCTGCGCCGAGAAACGCGCTGTGCGGTCTGCGGTCGACCTCCGACCTGACTCAGATCTGCGGCGGGCGACCAGACTTCCACTTGATTGGACGGATTTGTTGGCGGCTGAAGAAACAATGGGAGCGGCTGAGCCGGTGGTGCCGCCGCTGCATGAGTGTCACCGGCCGAGATGGTGCTGGCACGTCAACAGGTCGGGGGCGGGAGCACTTAGTCGGTACACTACAGGAGCACTTAGTCGGTGCACGGCTGTTGTGGCGCGGATGCGTTTGGTCTAGGCATGGTTTGGAGTATGTCGGCTGTCCTGCTCCGTTCGCGCCCCGCTGTCTCAAATGCAGACAGTGCAGTAACAGGTTTGTTCAGCCTTGTCTGCGCTAAACTAGCATCTCTGTCCATGATCAAGGTCATACAAAATTCACCTTCGAGCGATGGGTCTCAAGGGTGTGCTTTCCCCGAAATGATCGAGGATGTACATTATATGCTTAGCCATGTCATATGATTCTTTGGAAGAGAGACAAGACGACAAATGGTGCTGTTGAGTGGGGTGTGGAGGGATGTGCTTCGCGATTCATTCAGCAGTTTGTGGGCGCACAAGTTTGGTTTACGCATGCGCATGCACCTAAACAGGTGTATGAAGTTACACCCCTGATGCATGTGTTACCTATGATGATTTAATCACTAGAATAAAGGCATCAACATTACGGGACAATGGCCTCCTCAATAATGTTTCGAACGACGCCCTTGTGACTGTCCACGTTAATGGCGAGAGTTCCATTATGCCGAATATTTTCGATAACCTAAGCACGGCTGACCTATTGATGCCCACGAATACCGAATATCAGTATCGCGTCACACATACCGGATCTCGACAGCGCCGTGCACCAGACATGCGCGTCGTCGTGTGTGACCGGAGCATGTACGGCGCCCGTGCTCCGTGGGCGGGCCTGTCTCCGCGCCGAATCAGGCCGCTGATCAGAGGAGGCGGCAGGTCCGCGCCGACTGTCCACAGCCGTCCCTGGCCGGACACATCTGATCAGCGGCACGCCCCTGCATGGGCGAACGTGACGCCGGACACGCCCCTGCATGGGCGAACGTGGCGCCGGGCTCGCCCTGCTGCCTAATCCGGCGCGCGGCATCGGCGAGCTAGCCATTCCGGCGCAATGTGTCGGCAAGCCGGCCCTTCAGGCGCAGTATGTCGGCGAGCTAGACATTCCAGCGCAGTATGTCGGCGAACTGACCATTCCGGCGCAGTATGTCGGCGAGTTTGCCATTCCGGCGCAGTATGTCGGCGAGCTAGCCATTCCGGCGCAGTATGCCGGCGAGCTAGCCATTCCGGCGCAGTATGTCGGCGAGCTAGTCATTCCGGCGCAGTATGTCGGCGAGCAGGCCATTCCGGCGCAGTATGTCGGCGAACAGGCCATTCCGGCGCAGTATGTCGGCGAACAGGCCATTCCGGCGCAGTATGTCGGCGAACTGGCCATTCCGGCGCAGTATGTCGGCGAGCTGACGGTTCAGCGGGGCCGCTAGCCTGCCCCGCTGACCGCCACCCTATTTGGCCGGCGCAGTACGTCGGCGAGCTGATCATTCAGCCTCGCTGCCAGCCGGTTCCGCTGGCCGTTACCCTATTTGGCCGGCGTCGCGGGCGTACTCGTGGACTACGCGCCACACGCCCAAGCCCGCCCGCCGCCCGCCGCACGCCTGCGGACCGTCCGGCGCGAGGTCTGGCCTCGGCACGCGAGTTTATCGGCTCTTCGTCCCACCGCCAGCCCGCCCTGTGGCTGAGCCGGGGACGGGCTCTCCTGGTGACCTGCGGCCACCGGACCGCCTCTCTGCTGACGCTGAAGCTGACGATGAAGCTGACGCTGACACTTAAGCTGACGCTGACACTTAAGCTGACGCTGACACTTAAGCTGACGCTGACGCTGAAGCTTACGATGAAGCTTACGATGAAGCTGACGCTGATGCTGACGATGAAGCTGACGCTGGTGTTGATCATGAGCCGCTGCCGCCGCCTGTCCTCGGCTAATTGGCCTCCTCCCGCTTCAATCAGCGTCATCTCGTCCAGTATTCCAACCGGGAATGTGACCGCTTCGCTTTCCATTTGGCCTCAACAGGTCTGTCCAATCGATGGCTCGATTATGCCGACTCTTCGTCCTGGATCTCTCGCTTCGTCGTCACTGGGTGACCTGCGCCGGATCTCTGGATCGATTTCACCAGACCGCTGTGTCATTGGCAGACGCCTAGTCATGCAACTGTGAAGTTCCATCTGATCTTAGCAGCTATTCATGCTGGCATATCAGTATTGGCGATTGGTTGGGGCTTGGAACATCCTCTCACACCGCCATGTTACTTGCTCGCACGATTTGGATCGAATCCATCCCCATCAATATCTCTTGTTTCCCACTGTCTGAACTCCACCCTGGCTCCGCCCCATCCGTCCCTCCCGACCCCTGTCGGACGACCAACTCCGTGCTCGTTCCTGACTCTGTGCATCGCCCGACCTGCCTTCGGTAACAGCTGTGCCCCTCGGCCCGGACTCTCCCTGGCTCTGTCCATTGCTCGAGCTCAGTCTCCGTCCATCGCTGATATCGGCATCCGTCTTGGACGGTCTGCACAGGACGCGGCTGTCCGTGACGACAGCTGGCGTTGCCATGGTGACACTCACGCTCGCCCGTCTTCGGGGCAGTGGCCGATGGCCGGTGGCCGGTGGCCGGTGGCCGGTGGCCGGTGGCCGGTGGCCGGTGGCCGGTGGCCGGTGGCCGGTGGCCGGTGGCCGGTGGCCGGTGGCCGGTGGCCGGTGGCCGGTGGCCGGTGGCCGGTGGCCGGTGGCCGGTGGCCGGTGGCCGGTGGCCGGTGCCCGGTGCCCGGCAGGGCAGTGCACCATCCTCCATCTCCGTGATGGTTGACCGGCAGCTGGGGTCGGCAACTTCTGGGCACATCCCATCAGTGAGACGAATTGTCTGGAAGGGAAAAATGGTTCCCAACCTTTTTCTGGGCATTACTTTTTCTTTCGTGGAAGATATTCACGAGGGCGCCATCTCATTCGTTAAAATATTAACGTGTGTACTCTTTCTTTCGTGGAAGATATGCACGAGCGTTTTCTCCTGTGAATAGAGGGCGCTAAAGGACCACACCTGGTCGATGCGCCCTAAAACTCCAATAACCAACCAACCAACCTGTGAATAGAGATCTGTATCCATCAAGTTTTGATCTGGCCATGCAGCGCCTATTGTTACAAAGCTGCTTGGCGGGTTTGCTGCCACAGAGCAAGGGCGGCTGGCACTGCGTCTATGCCCATGTCTCCCTGCCCCACAGAGCACGAACAGCACATGCATTTAAGCTTGCTATGCCCTCATTCAAGCTTGCTATGTCTTGCTGTACCCGCATTATCCCCCCTTGAAATTCGTGAGTTCTCCTGGGCCGAGAATTACTGTTTAAAAAATTAACTGCATTTGTGAACGTCATTATTTCTAAATGTTTGGAAGGTTTCTCAGCGACCTGTTTTTTTCAGATTTCGGCAGGGGTCGATCTATAGCTGTATCAAGCCAGAGATAGTGCCCATAGAGCTAGATTTTATTCCACGGTTAAAATTATATCTGCCTCCGCTCGTACGCCTAAATATTATGGTAGGAAGCTATGGTGGCATGAGGTAAGAAGGAAGGCTTTGCTTCGCACTGATTATCACTAATTATCCATGTGCAAATGATACACCTCTTCTCTCTAATTATCCCTATGTAAAGGAGACGCAGATCGTCTCTAATTATCCCTATGTAAAAGACTCCGATTGTCGCTAGTTATCCCTGTGGAAAGGAAACCTCGGCGAGTACTAGTTATTGATATGTAAACGATACATCGACTATCACTAACTATCGCCATATATGGGAGACACCGGCTATCCACAATTACTGCCATATAAAGGGATGCCAGTTATCTCTAACGTCAGCCGACATGACGTCACCTGCGCCTGCTTCGGGCGGCGCCCCGGTGCGTTGGTCGAGTGACGTCATGTGATGATGTCACGGGCTCGCGGCTGTGTGCTGATGACCGGCCGGATGGCGCGACCTCTGCCTCCGATGACGGATGACGGTAGGTGGTCGCCGGGCCGGTCACAGGCCGCCCGCTGCCGCGCCCTTTGTTGTCGGGACCTGGTGACGCGCTCGGGTCGCGGCCCCGCATGCTCGCACCTCGCCCCCGCCCCACCCCCGCCCGCTCCCACACATGCGGGTCACAATCAGAACAGGAACCACGCCGTGTCGTTGACTGGTGATTTAAATCCAGAGCAACAACGAGCTGTCACAGGCCCAACAAATCACCCGGCATTCGCCTTCGCATTTGTGTCTGCCCCGATATGTTCAGCGCGTGTCGGACAGAATTGATGCCCCAGTTCTACTTGAAAGATTGCCGGCTCGTGCATGCCACCCGCGTGTCTGTTATCCTCGTGTTCTCTCTCCAGACATAGTACGATGTGCTCGTGCACTCGAAGTGCAATAGTGTGGAGTACGCCTGTACTCCGAATTACGACTGCCTGCCATAATTGCGCCCAGTTGCATGCTCGCCGTCTGGTTACGCCATGTAATGCCTTCCACGCGTGTCGTTCTGAAGCCATACCTGATTCAAACCTTGAGGTCGACCCCCGTTGCCGGGCCTTGCACCCCTCGCAGCGCCTCTGCTCTATTTGGCCTGTAGTGACACCAATGTCCTGCGTGGCTGTGCTCCATACGTCACACCACAATCACAACAATTCCGCAGAATTTCCGAATCATTTTATTCATGGTTTTTTTATAGCTATGCATTTTCCAAACGTGTGAAGAATCAATCAGCTTAGGCGATATGTAGGCAGCAAGTTGTGTCGCTAGCATTACCCATAACTCTCGCTTTCCGATTCTCGGCTTCAATCGCAGAGGATCCAGCTTACAATGTCGCTGCTCTGGTGACAGCGAGCTGGAGCCGGTCGGCGATGGGCTGCGGTGGGAAATGCATGCCAAGCTTCACTGGTGGGAGAAGCTCGACCACAAGTAAAGCTTGTGTGACTTTCTGTGGGAAACAGATCGGGATTACCCCGGAAGAAGGGAGTGAGGAAAACGAAAAAAACGCTCATCAAAATTATGAGCGAAAAAGCGGGCCTTGAAAGTGTTAGCAACACACAGTTGCTACGGATATCCAACCGTCACAGCTGGTACGGACTTGGTCGGGCTGTGCCGGGCTGGGCTGGGCTAGGTAGCATTAAGTGGGACTGGATTAGGCTAGGTCCGGCTGAGCCGGGCTGGACCGCACTGGTCTGGGCTGTGTTGGGCTGATTCGGGCTATGCCGGGCTGGATCAACCTGGGTCGGGCTGGGTCGCTAAAGTGAATTTTCTTCGGGCGATGGCGAAGTCCAGGTGGATCTCCGGTCGGCCTCTGGTACGTGTATATGCAAGAAAGTTTGGAACGGTTGAGTGCGGCATCAACTGAACGAGAGTATCGTCAGACTTAGTGGCTGTTACCATGCCGTGGTACCTTCACTGACTGTGACATGCCGTGGTGCCTTCACTGACTGTGCAGCACGCCTCCGTGCACCCGACTTACCAAAGATGCACGCATCTCAGCAATATGGCTCACAGATTTGGTAAATTCGGTATAGAACAGTGGACTTTGAAATAGGAGGGTTATATTCGACAGAAGAGCTCAACTCCAGCAAGTTTCGGCTCAAGCGTATTGCTCTTGATGTGCTGGTACAAAAATTTGGGCACTATTGCCTATGGCTCCTCTGCCGTATTCCGTGCAGAACTTAAAAATTGACTTGCACAATGCAAAATTTTCCAAGCTGGTTAAACCAATTGCCGTAACACGTGTACTGTTGCCAGAGCTGGGCGGAAAAAGGTGTATGTCAGCACAGGCTGCCAAGAGAGCACAGCTGTAGTCTGCATACCAACTGTCTGTCGCAACACAACTGACGCTCAGTCGCGTGCCGGCAACAGGTGAGCCAATAGGTGGCCTCCTGCCCTCGTCTGTCCAGTGCTCCTAATGACACCATATTCTGAACGTATACACACGAGAATAGATGACCTGCTACTAATGGAATCCTGTACTGATCGTATGCACACAAGAGTAGATACTCTGCTCCTAATGGTACCCTTTGCTGATTGTATACACAGGAGAAAAGATGAGCTGCTCCTAATGGCACCCAATCGTCATCGTATACCCACGAGAGTAGATACGCTGGGGAATCGCACTTGCTCGTTGTATTTTCTTTGGTATATACATGCGAGTTAGCTCGCGCTGGATTCATCCCCATCGACGCTATCTGCCGCGGTGTTCTGCGTGTGTGGTATTCTCCCGCCGACTGCTGACGTCATCCGACAGCACAGGCACCACGATCCAGCCATGCCTCGCCTGGGAAGGTATCCACGGCATGGCCGTCTGACAGGCACAGCCACCGCAGCGGCATACTCGGGGTGAAGTGCAGTCGACGTTCTCACCGCTGACATTCGTCTGCGCCGGTCGGTGTGCGGCCATCACGCGGAGCGTTCAAAACGCGAACGACTCTCTGAGGCGTGCGCTCGCTGGTTGAGTTGCAATTTCATAATTATGACTCGGCTGGATCGCGTGGCAGCCGAGCCCCCGATGACGGGAGTGTAGCTGAGCGAAGCTCGACGGCATTGTTCGGATGTTAGGTTAGCGGCCGAGGGCCCGTTTTTGGTCCCCAGCTAGCTTGTGCTGCAGGCCCGATCCGATTCAGCTTATTGGCCTCACTGAATTATTGTCACCTATCCGTACTGAGCCAACTTAAGTTAGGTAACCTATGCTGGCTGTAGGTTTGTCATCAAGTGAGCCGTAACCCGGGGGGTATTCTGCACAAGAAGTACGATATATTGGCATGATTGGTCTAAATTTCGTTGGCAATTATTTGCTACATTGCTGGCTTACCCTGCCCTACTTCGCCCAGCTTAGCTTGCCCTGCTTCCATGGTGGGCAGCACGTTTTGGTTGTGGTCGGTGCCGGCTGACTGGTATTGGCTGACTGTCAGTGCCGGCTGACGGGTGTTGACTGACAGTCGGTGCCGGCTGACGGGTGTTGACTGACTGTCGGTGCCGGCTGACGGGTGTTGACTGACGGGTGTTGACTGTGGGCCGGCTGACGGGTGTTGACTGACTTCGGGCCTGACGGGTGTTGACTGACGGCGCCGGCTGACGGGTGTTGACTGACTGTCGGCGCCGGCTGACAGGTGTTGACTGACTGTCGGTGCCGGCTGACGGGTGTTGACTGACGGGTGTTGACTGACTGTCCATGTTGGCTGACGGGTGTTGACTGACTGTCGGCGCCGGCTGACGGGTGTTGACTGACTGTCGGTGCCGGCTGACGGGTGTTGACTGACTGTCGGTGCCGGCTGACGGGTGTTGACTGACTGTCGGTGGCGGCGCCGGTTGAGCGGTGTCGGTTGACGCCGCCCGGTTGACGGGTGTTGATGGTTGTCGGTGAGCCGGCTGACGATGTCATGGTCGGTGTGGTTGACAGCCGCGGTTGACGGGCATGTTTGGTCGGTGTCGGTTGACAGCCGCCCGGTTGACGGGCTGTCTATGGTCGGTGTCGGTTGACAGCCGCCCGGTTGACGGCAATGTCTGGTCGGTGCGGTTGACAGCCGCCCGGTTGACGGGCCAATGTCTATGGTCGGTGTCGGTTGACAGCCGCCCGGTTGACGGGCCAATGTCTATGGTCGGTGTCGGTTGACAGCCGCCCAACTGACGGGCCGATGTCTATGGTCGGTGTCGGTTGACAGCCGCCCGGTTGACGGGCCAATGTCTATGGTCGGTGTCGGTTGACAGCCGCCAACTGACGGGCATGGTCGGTGTCGGTTGACAGCCGCCCGGTTGACGGGCCAATGTCTATGGTCGGTGTCGGTTGCAGCCGCCCGGTTGACGATGTTATGGTCGGTGTCGGTTGACAGCCGCCCGGTTGACGGGCCAATGTCTATGGTCGGTGTCGGTTGACAGCCGCCCAACTGACTGACCGATGTCTATGGTCGGTGTCGGTTGACAGCCGCCCGGTTGACGGGCCAATGTCTATGGTCGGTGTCGGTTGACAGCCGCCCAGCTGACTGACCGATGTCTATGGTCGGTGTCGGTTGACAGCCGCCCAACTTACCGTGATAGATGCGGTGGCAGGACCGTTGAGCACCTCAACGGTCTCCGAGCCCCCCCCCCGCACACACACACACACGCACAGTGAGTTCATTCCCGATTCGTCTGTCATCTTTCCTGGGATCACTCTCCGATCTGTCCCCCGTTTTCCCTGGGCTCATTCTCACAGCTGTTTGCAGTTTTTCTGCCTCTGTGTCCGCTACTGCTCTTACGAGTTCCCACGATTTCCCCAGACATTGTCCCGTCTTCCCAGGGATTTCCTGAATCTGCTGAACCTCCCTGTCCCGGCCTCACTTTGAGCTGTCCGATCCGGTTGTTGCCCCTTTTCTTGACTTTTCCTTTTTGACTTGTTCCTTTTTGACCTTGTCCAATTTCACTTTTCATCCTGCTTACCTTTTTCTTCTTTTGAGTTTAATACCTTTGACTTTGATCACTATTACTTTTTCTTTGGCTTTCTGACTGTTCCACTCTTTCTATCTGAATGTTACTCTATTTGACTTGTCGAAGTCGACGTATTGCTATTTGTCGTTTTCCCTCTGACTTTCATCTTTTACCATTTTGTCACACAATCCTCGTGCTCAGAATGTGTATAGAGCTGCGATTACGTGCAACGGAACCGATCGTAGACGCTGAATTCGGCAAACAAGTCGGTGCCAATGAGTGGGATTCCTCTGTGTTGTTGCCCTTTTCCTCCCCATGTCTCATTCAAGGCACCCGTTGACTTGGTCCTTTTTGACCTTGTCCGATTTGCACAATAGTTTGATTGCACCCGCACTTGGTCGCACCCTGTCCGGATCTGCGAACATTGTCCTCCAACCATCACGAGCTTACACTACGTGTCTCCCCCCACCCCCTCCCACTGCGTC
Organism: Imbricaverruca yamaguchii; assembly: GCA_034440575.1. Taxonomy (NCBI): domain Eukaryota; kingdom Metazoa; phylum Arthropoda; class Thecostraca; family Neoverrucidae; genus Imbricaverruca; species Imbricaverruca yamaguchii. Next base: position 2,298,930 of record JAOTOL010001635.1, read on the forward strand.
GCTGTCCGGCTACCCCGATCATTTTTCCTAGTCGATTCCGCCGGCCGACGCCAAGGACGTATTAACATCATCATTAATGGCGCCTGCCAGGCCACTCGGCGCACCAGTCTATTGCTCAACACCGCTGCAGCCGACGTGTCAAGGTCACGCCGCACTGTTGCGCCGCGTGCGGCGACATCCCACCGGCGAGCCGGCCCCTGGCCGCTCCGATCGCCCGCTGCCGACCAATTAAGCGTCATTCGGCGGCGTCGCACGTCCACCGGCCGCATCGAGCGGCCGGGCGCGCCAGATTTGGCGTTGGGCGGGAGTGGTGTCGTCACCGGGGCTGAAGGCGGAGCTCCGGAGCGACGGAGTCGGGGCCGGCGGCGCTCCCGTTGCAGCGCCATGTTGAAACGGCGCTCTGCGCGCCGGCGGCCGTCGGCAGGCGGACGCTGTGCGGCTGTCGGTCCGGCAGACGGACGCTGTGCTGGCGGGCTGTGGTGGCTGGGATCGGCGGCCGGCCGAACGCTCCGAGCATGTCCGGCGAGGCCGGCCGTCCGTGCCCGACACGGACCTCGGCCACGATGACCGCCGCACCTGTGTGGAGTGTCCGGCCAGACAAGGGTCTCGGTCACGATGACCGCCGTACCTGTGTGGAGTGCCTGGCCAGACAAGGGCCTCGGTCACGATGACCGCCGTACCTGTGTGGAGCAGCGAATCTAGTAAAGGTATCCACAGAGGCGGACCTAGCATAATATTAGTACCCAAATGCCCAAATATCTTAAATTATGTGTGTGTACAGGTGCAGCGTTTGGCCATGTAGTGCCATCAGGCGTGCGTCTGCGTTTGACCACCAGGCCTGCGTCCGTGTGACCAACGGAAGGTTATTATGCTGCTGTCATTGTTGACCGTCTCCTCTCCGCCTGAGTGCGCCTCTGATGGTGTACTCACGGAGTCGTGTGAGCGCGTCTGCCAGCCGGCGCCATCGGTGACTGGTGCGGCGCTGACCGCTGCCCACCGTGTGGTGGGGCAGTTCCGATCATAGTGTGGTGGGGTGGCTCCGATCACGTATGGTGGGGCAGCTCCGATCACAGTGTGGTGGGGCAGCTCCGATCATAGTGTGGTGGGGCGGCTCCGATCACGTATGGTGGGGCAGCTCCGATCACAGTGTGGTGGGGCAGCTCCGATCATAGTGTGGTGGGGCGGCTCCGATCACGTATGGTGGGGCAGCTCCGATCACAGTGTGGTGGGGCAGCTCCGATCATAGTGTGGTGGGGCGGCTCCGATCACGTATGGTGGGGCAGCTCCGATCACAGTGTGGTGGGGCAGCTCCGATCATAGTGTGGTGGGGCGGCTCCGATCACGTATGGTGGGGCACAGGGTTAAAATATTGGTTTTCATTAGGTGTGAGATGTCGAAATGAGCATAGCAGGATGTCGAAATTTGACATGCAATTAGTGTAATTTAAAATTTTCTGATGCCTTTCAGACTAAAATTTGAGTTGATGGTGTAGGTGATTATAACTGGACCTTTATCATTTGTTTTAAAATCCATAATTTAAGAAAAGACGTATTCGGGATAAGGAGAATAATAACTATGATGAACTGGTATTGTATCCATATCACATAGGTCATCCCTTTACCCGAATTGCATTGCAAAATGTTTGTGTAACACCATTCCATATTGAGGGCATGCACATGCTATTTATATACAGGATACTGTCACAAAGGAGACATAAATACTTCATATCAATGAGCAGGATGCTGGTGCTTCTTGAGGAAGGATGTCGATTGAGTGTTCAGAAAGTGGAATAATTTATCACTGAGCAACTTTGATAAGCCTGCATATTGTATTCAATGCAGGGCTTCATCGCTTGCTGAATAAGGACTTAAGGAGTGCTGGATGATAGCGGGTTTCAGGATACTGGGTAGACTATCTGAAGCAGAAGGGGCTCTGTGATACGGTTTCAGGAAATTTCCTGATCAGAGGTCATTGGTGCCCCAACTATGGCATATTTGAATTGTTGAAGGGCATCAGGATGTCTTCAGTTGAGTTCATGTTGGTTTCATAATCAGCAGCTAGTAAGCAAGGATGCCACAAAAGCCATAGACAGGGAGGTCGATTTAACTTTCATTAGGTGGTATTTTCCCAATTTTCTTCAAAAATTTCACACTGGTGGGGCAGCTCCGATCACAGTGTGGTGGGGCAGCTCCGATCATAGTGTGGTGGGGCGGCTCCGATCACGTATGGTGGGGCAGCTCCGATCACAGTGTGGTGGGGCAGCTCCGATCACAGTGTGGTGCGGCAGCTCCGATCACCGTGTGTCGGATCAGCTCCGAACACCGTATGGCGGGGCAGCTCCGATCACCTTATGGCGTGGCAGATCCGATCACCATATGGCGGGGCAGCTCCGATCGCTGTATGGCGGGGCAGCTCCGATCACCGTATGGCAAGGCAGCTTCTATCACCGTATGGCATGGCAGCTCTGAACGGAGATGACAGCCGTAGCGAAGCTGGATGACGAGTGTGCGTCGCGCACTGCCAGCGTCATTGTACTGGGCCTTCCATCGCGACTGTCGCTGGCCGTTTCCAGCATGGTCTTCCAACACGGCAGCTTTCGTTGGCAGACAGTGTATTGGACCACGGCAGCTTCGGCAGTGTCCTCCAACACGGTAGCTTCTACTGTCAGCTGTGATTCTGGCCCTGCAGCTGCGATTGTGGACCTGCTACTCGGAGTTTCCAACAGTTGTTCGCGGGTATGGTGAAGGTCATCGTGTCATTCATGTAGCATGAGATGCGCTTGCCGACTGACAGCCACTTTTGCCATGGTGTAGGTGCTCGCGTGGAGCTTCTCTCTACTTCAGATATCAAATGGCGATGGTGCTGAAGCAATGGCATCCTTTTTAGTCAGCTAGTTCATTTCGTTGGTTATATTGTTGTCCTTAGTCATTCCCCCCCCCGGCGTGTTCGTCCTGCTCCTTTGTGGATGGTTTCGGCGTCGGTGCCACACAAGATTGCAGTGCCCGTCATTTTCATTTACTTGTATTTGCAAATACAATTAATTACAGATCCGTTATCATTTATGATTGCATTTCCCCGTCGTGTCCGCATCTGGCATCTCACGCCTGACATTGGCCGCACCTGAGGCATTGTCTGTTCGTTGTCTGCCTGTTCCCACGCTGATAGCGCAGTGGAGCGTGTGACTGCGGCTGAGGAGTCGGTGCAGGATAGTGCCGACTCAGGAACGGGCAGCACCGGTGAGACATGCTGCGGAGGATCGGCAGGCTGGTGCGGAGACACCGGGTGTGGCCGGCACCCGAGTCTGGACATCGCCAGGTGGGTCAGCCGACAGCTGTCCTGGTACCGAAAATTCCGCTGTCCGGACACCGACTAACGCCCTGTCCGGGCGCCGACAACCCTACTGTCCGGGCGCCGACAACCCCGCTGTCCGGGCGCCGATAACCCCGCTGTCCGGGCGCCGACAACCCTACTGTCCGGGCGCCGACAACCCCGCTGTCCGGCCGCCGACAACCCCGCTGTCCGGGCGCCGACAACCCCGCTGTCCGGGCGCCGACAACCCTACTGTGCGGGCGCCGACAACCCCGCTGTCCGGGCGCCGACAACCCCGCTGTCCGGGCGCCGACAACCCTACTGTGCGGGCGCCGACAAACTGAAGTCCGAGCCCGGACCGGTCATGGCTTGGATTATGACGGCGGATGGTGCGCCGGACACTGGCGGCTAGTCGGCACGTTGTGAGGTGAGGAGACTGGCGGATGGTGGGCCGGACACCGGTGGCTGGTGTGAGGTGCGGGGACTGGCGGATGGTGGGCCGGACACCGGTGGCTTGGCTGGTGTGAGGTGCGGGGACTGGCGGATGGTGGGCCGGACACCGGTGGCTGGTGTGAGGTGCGGGGACTGGCGGATGGTGGGCCGGACACCGGTGGCTAGTCGGCACGTTGTGAGGTGCGGAGACTGGCGGATGGTGGGCCGGACACCGGTGGCTGGTGTGAGGTGCGGGGACTGGCGGATGGTGTGCCGGACACCGGTGGCTGGTGTGAGGTGCGGAGACTGGCGGATGGTGGGCCGGACACCGGTGGCTGGTGTGAGGTGCGGAGACTGGCGGATGGTGGGCCGGACACCGGTGGCTGGTGTGAGGTGCGGAGACTGGCGGATGGTGGGCCGGACACCGGAGGCTGGTGTGAGGTGCGGGGACTGGCGGATGGTGGGCCGGACACCGGTGGATGGTGTGAGGTGCGGGGACTGGCGGATGGTGGGCCGGACACCGGTGGCTAGTGTGAGGTGCGGGGACTGGCGGATGGTGGGCCGGACACCGGTGGATGGTGTGAGGTGCGGGGACTGGCGGATGGTGGGCCGGACACCGGTGGCTAGTGTGAGGTGCGGGGACTGGCGGATGGTGTGCCGGACACCGGTGGCTGGTGCAGCGTGGGAAAAGTGGTTCGCCGACCTGGAGTCGGAGAATAAAAAATGTGTATCGGAGCCCTCCAAGAGAAAGAAGATATTCCTGCCCATGGAGTCGGAGAATAAAAAAATGGCTTCGGACCCCCCCTAAAAAAAACAGAGAGCTACTGGTGTCGGAGCCCAAAGAGATGATTTATAAAAAAGCATACAACCCGCTTACTTACACCCCTTTACTGGACCCTAAGTCACTTCAATCACGCCCACTTAATTCACTCGCACTTACTAGGTTTTTCTCCGGAAAGCTCTCAAAACCTTGTCTCAACCCGAGTATACCCAACCAATCGAGACAAAGATCTTCGCACGAGTGGAAGGGGACAAAGCAGCGAGGCGAAACGCGCGGTCAAAGCGTGGTCGCTGTGTAAACATGACTGCAATATTTACACAATTTCAAGACCGCTGCTTCACCTCAATTCCTGTCGCCTTTAATAGGAATTCATACGTCAATACGGTGTTACCTTTTTTCTTCAGTCATATGGGAATCAATACACTGAAGATATATGTTCCTAATCATGAAATTACGTTGTCTTTATCCTAGATCAAAACATGAATCGGGCGAGACCGTCCCAATAATTTGTTAATTCTCCTACTCTAGTACGGACATTGTCCTGTCCTAACGGCGACGTATCCAAGGGCGGTCAAATGATGAAATGATAGATTTTTCGTAACTATTTTAAATGACGTCTAATTGTGACCATAAATGGCCCGGAGAACGTAATAACTCCGTACATGCACAGTTACTGCAGTTGCTGAAGTGATAAAACTACTATTCAGATGCTTTTCTCTTGATGGGTTACTGTAGTTTTGCGAATTGAGGTAGAATTCATGCCAAAGTAACCCAAGGTCTTTTGCATTTTTTTTAGCATTTGCATGGCTCCCAAAAATAGGTCTTCTGCCATCAATGAAGTTCGCTAGCTGGTGCTATTTTATGCATTTCAATTCGAAATTCAATGCTCTATTTCGTGAAATTAACAGAAATACTGAAAACGGTCTGAGATGTCCAGAATTACGTTCTCCGGTAGTCTCCGATTGGAATGCGGCTGGAGAACAGGACCTCGGGTCCGATATGCGAGTATTTGACGTCATTGTGCATATTTCGAGTTCCACTATGGTGGCTAAATATGGCAGCAATACGAGAGGTTTCGTAATGGATATTTTTTGGTGTAACGCCAGTATTTCCCGGAATTATGAAGAAGAATCGTGGTATATTCCAATCTTTCCTTCTGAAGAGTCATTTCGACAGAATTCTGAAGACATACGAAAACCTAATCCCTCATATCTTTGTTATTCAGAATGAGACTAGATTGGCGCAAGCCGAATGACGATTCATCTGTGGTTAGAGAGTGATTGTGCTGGGCCGCCGTCCTGCCAGTGTGAAAATATCCTGGAGAGTAATAGGCTGAGGTGATAACTAGTTCAGAAATTTACATTATTTTGTTCTCTGTTGTTTTTTATGCTATATCGATGCTTATGTTTCGTTCGGATTTCGGGGTATCGTGCACACCAACGATTACCTGAGTAACCCCCCCCCCCCCACGAATTCGGCCTTGATTGGGGCTTAGACTGAGCCAGGGCATAGTTTGTAACTGTGCGATCCGCACCTATCAGATATAAACAAGGTCTCCACCACAAGTGTGTGGGATTTTGCAGCAACATTTGCTTCATGTCATTTCCTTGCACCTTCAATATCAGTTCTTCCAGGCAAAATAAATATAGGTACAGCCAGAGTTGAATGTGTTTATTCAAAGCATATTTGCAGATTCATACACACATGCATAACATGCAATATGTTTGACACATGCACAATGCAATCCAAACAACCACCACACACTTGTAGGTATTCTGATATAACATGATGTTTCCTGGGCAACTGACTGCAACCTGCATTTCATGCCTGATGACCTGCTATGCCATGCTCTTCTGTTCTGTTGTCCAGGCCTCTAATTTGTATGATGGACTGGAAACTACAACTGCATTGTTGGAGCTGGACTGAGATCCTGGAAACAAAATGTCATCCATTATTGGCACGTTTCATTCGGAGAATAAAAAAGTTCAACATTTGCAGTCACAATCCTGGAGAATAAAATGTCCTTAGGTCTCCATACTCCAGGAGAGGCCCAAAATTCCCACCCTGGGCTGGTGTGAGGTGCGGGGACTGGCGGATGGTGGGCCGGACACCGGTGGCTGGTGTGAGGTGCGGGGACTGGCGGATGGTGGGCCGGACACCGGTGGCTGGTGTGAGGTGCGGGGACTGGCGGATGGTGGGCCGGACACCGGTGGCTGGTGTGAGGTGCGGGGACTGGCGGATGGTGGGCCGGACACCGGTGGCTGGTGTGAGGTGCGGGGACTGGCGGATGGTGGGCCGGACACCGGCGGCTAGTCGGCACGTTGTGAGGTGCGGGGACTGGCGGATGGTGGGCCGGACACCGGTGGCTGGTGGGGTGCGGAGACTGGCGGATGGTGGGCCGGACACCGGTGGCTGGTGTGAGGTGCGGAGACTGGCGGATGGTGGGCCGGACACCGGTGGCTGGTGTGAGGTGCGGAGACTGGCGGATGGTGGGCCGGACACCGGTGGCTGGTGTGAGGTGCGGAGACTGGCGGATGGTGGGCCGGACACCGGAGGCTGGTGTGAGGTGCGGGGACTGGCGGATGGTGGGCCGGACACCGGTGGATGGTGTGGGTGCGGGGACTGGCGGATGGTGGGCCGGACACCGGTGGCTAGTCGGCACGTTGTGAGGTGCGGGGACTGGCGGATGGTGGGCCGGACACCGGTGGCTGGTGTGAGGTGCGGGGACTGGCGGATGGTGTGCCGGACACCGGTGGCTGGTGTGAGGTGCGGGGACTGGCGGATGGTGGGCCGGACACCGGTGGCTGGTGTGAGGTGCGGGGACTGGCGGATGGTGGGCCGGACACCGGCGGCTGGTGTGAGGTGCGGAGACTGGCGGATGGTGGGCCGGACACCGGCGGCTGGTGTGAGGTGCGGGGACTGGCGGATGGTGGGCCGGACACCGGCGGCTAGTCGGCACGTTGTGAGGTGCGGGGACTGGCGCATGACGTGGCAGTCGGCCGTGTGGGTCGCAGCGTTCGCACCTGTGCGGCAGCCATCGCCGCTACACAATAACAGTCCGGAAGCTGTCACTTCCGGTGGAGGTATGGCAGCGGACGTGGTGTGTTGATGGTGGGCCGACCGCGGCTGGCTGTAAGGAGGCGCCCGCCGCGGCAGTTGGCGCCACCCCCACCCACCTCTATAGGGATGGAGCGCTGGTTGTTCGTGTCGGCAAGCGTTGCTTGCTGCCTATCTGCCATTGATGCAGGATATTGGAGCCTACCCGGAAATACCACACCATGTGCAAGGTGTGCAGTGGGATATAGTCTGCTTACGTCCAGATCCGGACCGATATGCATGGTTCGTTGCGGGTAGCTGTATTCTCGTCTTTCCGTGCCTGGGGACCGCTGTTCAGGAAATAACACGACGAGCAGCTTCTTCAAGGGTAACGAGTGGCGTTCTTTGCCCACGTACGCCTACCGCCCTGCGCTTGGGCTGATGCTATTGAGAATCGACGTAACCTTCCGGATAAGATGGAGTGCTTATTCTGATTTACGTTCACATTTCATGGGCCGGCTTTTGCTTTCACTCGTCGATCCTGGCTCGTACGAGAAGCGGAGGACGAATGAGTCGGGTGCGCGGCTCATTCTCTGTCGTCACTCGCATCACTCGTGTGAGATGTCTAGCGCACGTTTGCTCACTTAGTGTAGCTCACCATAAAGTATCAACAAATGCGTCGTTCTCAATGTATTCAGTTTAGGGAAAAGTAGTCTAGGAGTAAGCTGCTCGTGCTCACAATCGAAAGGTTGTGGGTTCGAGTCTCACCTGTCGCTACTCTTCGCCCGCGACCAATCGGCGTGAGAGATTGGCGACGCTACATGACTCAACGGTCGATGTGTCGTAAAAACAACTAACCAACCAACTAACCAACCGATGTATTCAGTTTGATCGGGTGTCGCAGCATCGTTGTCCCGGTAACGAGCGGCAGGTGGAGTTGCTCTATGCATGCAGCGGATCATCGTTTTTTTTTCGTTTTTTTTTTTTTTTGGGGGGGGGGGGAATTGACCGCCAGCATTCCATCAAGATACAGGGTGAGCAAAGTATCACGTCAATACTAGCTGACTGTTTCTAGTCCTGGACTGTCATTTCCTCAGTTATCGATAGAACAGGGTGGCGATAAAGCTGTGAAGTGTGGATCCTAAATGGTAGTAGGCCCGGGCGTCGGTAGCTCAGTGGCTACGCTGTGCCTCTGACATGCAAGAGGCAGGGGGTTCGATTCCCCGCCGCGTCAGCCCTTTCTGCCAGGGTGAGAGGCAGACGACGCCATATTACCTCAGCTGTCGCAGAGCCAGAGCCACAGCCAATCAGCCAATGAACGACGGAAGGCCTGGTGCAAAGCCACTAATTCAGTTTAATGCTGTGACCCGACTTTCAAGCGACCGGAACGGCATAGGCTGAAAGCAGAACCAGTTGTGTTGAGACGAAGATAACCAGACAGCGCACACGACCGATTTGCGGTTATTTAAGCTGTTTATTGTGTCACCAACATTACCTAGTTTTCGCGTCGATGAGGACAGTGAACGACTATGTTTGGAGAACAGGTTTTCCCGAGTTGCGCCTGTTACAACTCGAAACTGGTCCTGCCACAGAACCGGTTTATATCGAGACGTTCTCGAGAAAACGTGGAGCCTCGTCTGTCGCTACTCTTCGCCGCGACCAATCGGCGTGAGAGATTGGCGACGCTACATGACTGAACGGTCGATGTGTCGTAAAACCAATAACCAACCAACCAATCGAGAAAACGTGGGTATTTCGTTTATTTACCTCGACGGTGGTGCTCGGGTCTCCGCGTTTTCCAGGGAATTATGGTGCTTTCAACGCCATTTGTATGCATTAATTATCAAGTTCAATGGCAGCTGTCAGCCAATCACAGTTACGTCTTCACAGCCGATGTGAATGCTTCTGGATATTATTCTAGCTTCTATCACGAAAAACAAGAGCTGCAACGTGGTGATGGCTTCAAGTAGCTTCCGATAAGCCGGTATGTAGCTCAGTCGATTCTTCTCATGCAATTTGACTGGACTGGACTGGAATAGTTCAGTTGTCCTCAATGTGATAATTATTGTTCCCTGAGGCCATTAGTTTCACGGTGATGATCTGGAGTAAGCGGTCTCTCTGTTTTCAGCACTACTGCCCCAGGACCATTGCTGACTAATTCATACATGGCTAGTTCTACCCCGACTTGTGATGCTAATGGCATGTAGTGCAGTACGGGACTTTGCTCGCCCCGTACCTTGTTGGGACACTGGAGGTCGGCCGAACGAAGTTGGCAGCCCTCGCGGCCAATTAACAAAAGATTTACAATTCCGATTGAAAATTATTTCCCCACCCATCGATGGGTATGTAGACATGCCCCTTACCGTCCAGCTGCATTGTTACGTTGTTGCCTCTCGAATGGAACCATTGCAGCGTGGAGTTCGATCCATGACTGTGTGCACATGTGACCCGGTGTGTGAGGCTCTATGTCTGGCTTGTGCGAGGCGCACATATGTCTGCAGTTTGATGAGTGCCGGACGACTGACCGTCTCGGCAGACCAATGACCACCGACTGACCGTCTCGGACCAGACCAATGACCACCGACTGACCGTCTCGGGCCAGACCATCGACCACCGACTGACCGTCTCGGGCCAGACCATCGACCACCGACTGGCCGTCTCGACAGACCAATGACCACCGACTGACCGTCTCGGCAGACCATCGACCACCGACTGACCGTCTCGGCAGACCATCGACCACCGACTGGCCGTATCGTGCCACAAACCGGGTCACACAGTCACACAGAGGCACACAGAGGTACACAAACCGGCACGGAGCCAGACATGCGTCACAAGCTACAGTGACCCGCCACGAGCCACAGTAACCCGCCACGAGCCACAGTAACCCGCCACGTGTCACAGTAACCCGCCACGAGCCACAGTGATCCGCCACGCGTCACAGTGATGCACCACGCGTCACAGTGATACACCACGAGCCACAGTGACTCGCTACGCGCCACAGTGACCCGCCACGAGCCCCAGTGACCCGCCACGCGCCACAGTGACCCGCCACGCGCCACAGTGACCCGCCACAAGCCACAGTGACCCGCAACGCGTCACAGTGACCCGCAACGCGTCACAGTGACCCGCCACGAGCAACCGTGACCCGCCACGTGCCGCCAACACCGACCTGTGACGTGCCAATGCCGACCTCGATCTCGGCCAGCAACCCATGACGGTGTCGTTTCGAACCGTTGAGCCATCGTCATGTCACGCTCCACCGGATCGGCTGGCAGGCTGGCCAGACGCGTCTCCTACCGCCGGCTGTAGACTCGGCACGTAACGAGTACCGCGTTATCACGATGAAGTACCCGGCGTCCCTGATAGACTTGCAAAGTAGTGCATGGTAGGAAAGCTAGCAAGTGTGTGTGCCATAGTGGCGCACCAGTGTGCATCGCAGTGTCACGTCGGGTCATGCTACTGGAACAGGTCTGCCTCCGCGAGATGAAGGATGTGTCATTGCAAGTGCGCTGGATTGTGTTTGGCAGTGTATAGTGGAATCGGTCGTTTCCTGTCTCCCGAATTTCGGTCTCAGTGAGGGAATGTCGGGAGTCGCCAGTGACTGGATTCACGCTGTCCATGTGACTGGGTCCGGCCTGGCTATGGGGCTCGGTCCGGCCTGGCTGTGGGGCTCGGTCCGGTCTGGCTGTGGGGCTGGGTCCGATCTGGTCGTGAGGCCGGGTTCGGCCTAGCCGAGCACCTGGGTCCGGCTGCCTCGCATCTTGTCTGCTACCTGGGCGGATGATCAAGTCTAGTCGAAGTGCCCGAAGCCCAAATAACGAACACACAAACCTGTCTGCTACCCATACATGTGAACATACGACGCTAGCATGCGTGGGCCCCGCGCACTTTCACCGTGACTGTGATTTAATTTCGGCTGCACCTCACTTCGGTGGGCGTGGGCTGGCCGGGTCTTCCACCTGATCCGCCTGATCCAAATTACCGGTGTTACGGCGGTCGTGTAGGACATCGCGGTGTGTTCGGGCCGTGCCGACATTATGCTGTTAGTGAGTGGAACACAAACACTGGGCTGGCAGAAACATTAGGCTCCCGCCCTCGGCAGTTCTTGACGTTTACCAATGTTTAACGCATTGTTTTCTTGTTCATGGGTAATTGAGGTTAGGCATGCGCACCTTTGGCCTGCAGTTTCCCGACGCCTCTGTAGACGGCATGCCGCATGGTGCCCCCGCTGTGACTGTGACTGCCGCCGCTGTGACCGTGGCTGCGGCCGCCTCCACAGCACGTCGTTCCTATGGCCGTAGCTGCCGCCACTGTGGCCGTACCTGCCGCCCCTGCGGTGGCCGTGGCTGCCGCCCCTGCGGTGGCCGTGGCTGCCGCCCCTGCGGTGGCCGTGGCTGCGGCCGCCTCCACAGCACGTCGCCCCTACGGCCGTGGCTGCTGCCGCTGCGGTGGCCGTGGCTGTCCCCGCTGTGGCCGTGGCTGCCGCCACTGCGGTGGCCGTGGCTGCCGCCGCTGCGGTGGCCGTGGCTGCCGCCGCTGTGGTGGCCGTGGCTGCTGCCGCTGCGGTGGCCGTGGCTGCCGCCGCCTCCCCAGCACGTCGCCCCGCTCCGCTGCGGGCCGCCGAAACACTGCAGTTGTGAAAGCGGCGCTGCGTTGCATCACGGCCCGAAGTGACGAGCGGACGCGCCGACCGCTGACCGGCCTTATTGTGACAGGGCACCTGTGTGACGCGGCACAGAGCACACGGCCGACTGATGCTGGCGTGTGGTGTGTGGGTCGGCCGGTGATGTCGGCGGGTCGGGGTGTCAGGTGGGCTCAGACAAGGAGGTGGGGTGGGTGCCGCAGCGACTGGCCCGGATTCAGTATTTGGTGTATGGGTGGGTGGCATCGGGGACCGAGCCGTGGTGGGCACTGGTGTGGTGGGGTCTGCGGTAAGTGCGGATGCGGGGTTGTTGGGGAAGGCGTTTGGGATGTTGGGAAGGGAGATGTTGGCGTTTGGAAGGTGTACATTTCCTTGTCTGACCGTTTCAAACAATTATTCGTACTAAGATTCCCCATTATTTGTTCCGCGTACAGCCACCGTTCGAACGGTGGACAGTCGGTGTTCACTCAGCGCGTAGCCAGTGTTCCTCATTGTGCTGGCAATGTTTTCTTAGTGCACAGCCCGTGTTCCCTCAGCGCATAGCCCGTGCCCAATCAGTGCACAGCCCGTGCTCCCCCAGAACACAACCAGTGCTCCCCCAGTGCACAGCAGGTGCTCCCTCTGTGCACAGCCCGTGCTCGGTCAGTGCACAGCTCGTGCTCCCCCAGTGCACAGCCCGTGCTCCCCCGTTACACAACCAGTGCTCCCCCAGTGCACAGTCCGTGCTCCCTCGGTGCACAGCTCGTGCTCGGTCAGTGCACAGCCCGTGTTCCCTCAACGCATAGCCCGTGCCCAATCAGTACACAACCAGTGCTCCCCCAGTGCACAGCTCGCGTCCCCGTCTCGTCTGCTCGGGGGCGTCAGACAGCCGCGTGTGTATCTTTGGCCTGATAGTTGGCCACATCAAGCCGTTCCCGTCCAGGCGAGCGGCCAGCGGAGCGTTGTGTTCTGGTGATGAGACGCGAGCGCGGGAAGTTATGCCTACTGCCGTGAGATATCTTGTCCAGTCGCACGTCCTGTTGGCAGTTGCAGTCTTTACATTGTAACACGCCTCACTTGGCGTTGATCCACCCTGGACTGTGATGAAGTTGACCTGGCCATCTTGCAGTCGGTAGTAATTGTGCACAGTTTACAATGGACGCTGTATAGCCACTGCAGTTGATGCGCCCTAAAACCGTAATGACTAACTACTTAACTGCACAGTTTGCACTGCAACGGCATGGTGCTAATGTTCCCGACAAACGACCCGTGATGTACAGCCTATGCTCTAGGTGCAACCATTGTGCGACTTGTACATAAGCTGACGCATGTTAGCTTCATGAGCGACTTGAACACACGTGTCGCCACAGGTCTGCCTAACTGCCGTACGGTTTTGATTGATTTCATTTGATTTGACTTCGCGGGCATGGCCGAACACACATGTGCATGCTTGTCTCAACAAAATATTAATGTGTTGTTAATCACAAGGCATTAACAATTCACACTTATTTAGTAAGCAAAACTGGTACTTTTTGTGGGGCACGTTTTGTAGTTGGAAGGTCAAGCCTGAGGTGTTAATACACTTCCTTCGTGTGCCCGTTAGTGGGTAATTGTACTTTTGAAGCACGTCATAGATTGTAGATAGCATGTTGGTCTTCTGGACGAATGTTGGACCTTGCGCGCAAGGCGACCCGTCTACGTTTTTTTTCAGCACGTATTGAGCGCTATGAAAGATGGCCTGCAGGGCTTTAGGTCTCCCACGAAGCCACGAATCCAAGTCCCTACTTTCAACACATATTTTCAGATTGAATAGGGGCAATGACGACTTCCACTGGCAGGGTCCCAAACTAGGGTGTTCAAACCTTCGGACCCACCCGGAATTTCTAGCCATGATGACGTGCCTTCTTCGCGGGCATGGAATGTGATTTGACGACGCGAAACGCCACTAGGTGTTCTCTTTTTGGGCAGGCAGTCTTAAAAGTGGAATGACTCCTGCTGGATACATATTGGATGCTGCCAAATTTGATCGATTAGTTTAGGAGTGAGGTATCCATCTTGCAACCGACAGGTTTTGGGTTCGAATCCTACCTGTCGATACTTTTCGCCCGCAACCAATCGGCGTGCGATATTGGCGATGCTGTGTGACCCAACAGTCTACTAATCGTGAAGCCGACAACCACCTCACCATCACCCCGTGGAATCATGACATGTCGTCTTCGGAGGAGGTGAATATCCGGTGTTGACTGTGACCCGTCTTCCTTGTCGGACAGATATCGGACATCGTCGAAGGCGATGACACCATCAGCGCCAAGGACGCGCTACTCCGCTGGGCGCAGCGCACCACGGAGCGCTACCCGAATGTGCGGGTCACCAACTTCACCTCTTCATGGAGGGACGGGCTGGCATTCAACGCCATCATACACCGAAACAGGTCAGCGTCGGCGCCGGCGCCGGGGTCGGGGTCGACGTCATTGTTCGTGAAGTGCCAGTGGCGGTGTTGGCAGCTTGTCAATTGCATCATCAATGTTAGTGGCAGCTGATGTATCATGTCTACTGGCATTGTTAATAGCATTAGTGCTGATGTTGGCGCTGGTACCAGTGCAAGTGTTGATGAGGTGCCAGTACCGCTGTCAGTGTTGGTATCGGTGTCGGTGTTTGAATGTGCATGTGTTGATGTGGTGCAGGTATTGTTTGCGATGTTGGTGTTGGTGTTGGCATGTGCACCAGTGTTGCACTTCGGTATCACGCAAGTGTCCGTGGTGTCAGTCTTGGTGTCGGCACCGACGTCAGGGTCGGACGCTGTGCTGCGACGACGGGGTCGAAGCCGCCGGTGCACGGTCGAGCCGGTACCGCAGCGGGGGGGGGTCTGATGCTGCCCGTGACCGTACCGTTTCCTCCCGCCGAGACCGAGAGCTGGTGGGCCGGGGGATGGGGGGTGCGGATGTGGCTGGCCCGCCACACCCCGGACGCGCTGCGGTGCCGCCCCCTGGACGCCGGGATAGTCGGCCGGACAGGCTGGCGCTGGCGCTGCGGCTGACCCACGGCCAGTTAAAGGGCTGTGAGCGGTCAGTTCTGGTCAGTCCAAGACCAGCCAAAGGGCTGTGGGCGGTCAGTTCCTGGAGGTCCAAGACCAACCAAAGGGCTGTAGGTGGTGGTCACTTCTGGGCAGTCATAGAGTAGCTGAAGGGCTGTGGGCGGTCAGTTCTGGGCAGTCCAAAACCATCGAGCTCGGGGGCCGTGGGCGGTCAGTTCTGAACAGTCCAAGACCAGCTGAAGGGCTGTGGGCGGGTGACGAATGGCCGCCGAGTGAATGAGTGAGGTCAGGTTCAAGGGCAGCGAATCGGAGGCACCTGTTGTCGGGCCGCGCGGCGCTGGGCCTGGGCCAGTCCATCTGCAGTAGGGCCTACTCAGTAAACAGCGCGCGCGATGTCGTGCCGGATATGCTAAACAGCTCTGAAGACTCTACGATCAACATACGTGTTAAACGGACGAGGAATCGATAGCCATGGCGGCCAGCGTTTCACGTCTTTGCTCGGCACCTGTCGAGCTTGAGGTGGCGGTCATGTGTTTGTTTGTTGTTTATTGGGTGTATAACGACGCATTTTATGCACGGTGGTGGCTAATGGTACCGCCCACACTGTTTTTCCGGTGGGCCACGGGATTGGGAAATGTCATGAGTGGTGCGAGTGTTGAACCCGGGACCTTTGGCACCCAGAGCTCAACACCTTAACCACTCGGCCATCCCCGCCCCTGTGAGTTATGTGATTTCGGTATTGCGAGGAAGCTGGTTGTTCTGTACTTAGTTGAATAAGTTATTTTTCATGCAGTTTAATTTGACGCAAATTTTCCTCTCATCTATGAACCTTTTGGTATCGTAGTAAATTTTCGAAATGTGTGTGCACGTGGTTATTTATAAGTAAGGATGCTACTGCCAACAATTTCCAAACATTTATATGTGAAAGTGCATTTCGACTGCTGTGCGTTCTGGCATGCTGTTCCTATCTCTGCTTCGTCGCTGAAAAACATTCTCGACTAATGTAATGTTGACGTTTCTAAACGAAGAAGGCATACATTAACAAATGATGCATGTTCGTCTTTTTAGTCAAGACTGGACTTCCTCCATCGAGCAGGCCGAGTGTGATGTATATATTGTCTGAACTGAAAACAGCTTACCATCACCCGAGTTGTAACCGTGGGCTGTTCATGATTGTTTAACGTCCAGGCGTCATTCATCCTATCCAGAAAATTATCCTCATTTGTCTTAATTGGATGCTAAATGATGGTGTTTGACAATGAGCTCCTCTGTGATAAAGCGCTCAATATTAACTGAGACGTGAACTTACTTATGAGTGCACGTCTCAGTGCAAACTGTGCTTATGATGTCGCAAATTTGAATGTAAATATCCTATCCATCTTCTGTTATCCCAAAAGTATCCTTTTCACATGCAGAGTTACGAAGCACATATCGAACCCAGGTCGTTGCCAGTTTGGTTCTGAGTTTAGTTGCGTTGTGTTGTGCTGTACTGCAACGAATTGTTCTGATGGATAATTTCTTTTTTTGATGTGCTTGAACACTCCAACTTTATTTGCCAAGCATTCCAAAGCTTACGATGGGACCCTATGAGTGGGTGCCTCAAATTGTTTGAAATTCCTGACTAGTGAAATTCTCACTACTCTGGCTGGCTCTCGTGCACTCATGTTCTTATGCTTTTGTAGGCTCATGGGAGATCCATAGTCAGCTATATACTCTTCCAATAACGCTGTCATATATTGGGAGTGGATAATATGGAAGTGTAAATATTACACCAGAAACACAACTTTTGTGGAAACGACACCAATATACTCCGAATTTTATAGTATTTTGCACAGCAGATAACACCAGCCTGTATCAGTCTGCATAACAGAGGGTGATTTGCAACACCAACTTTGCCGGCAATATTCGACAGCGTGCACCTTCTAATACTGTGTGCTTAGCTATTCGCTTGAGCCGTGCGATATGCAACACTGAAAATATATCATCAAGCCAGGTGTTCACCAAGTCCTTATTCTCAGGACATTTTTTTATTGGGAAGATGACACACTAACATTTACATTGTACCGAACCAGGAGAACATGGACTAGGGTTTGAAAAATAGGCTGTTTCTGGATTTTTGGCATCCAGAACATCAGCCTCTAGAAAATTATCCTCCAATTTTACGCATTTGGAGCTCAACTGCGTGCTTGCACAACACACTTGTGGAGGTAAAGTGCTGAAGATTTACTGATAAGTGCAAACTAAGATTTTATGCCACAATTTTGAAGAAAAATATTATCTGTATTAACCTACCCTAGAATTTTCCTCTCCACATCTAGGACTACAAAGCACAAATCCAATCCTGCTCCGGTTGGATATGGATCCGAAAACAGCACAGTGCTGGGCTGTGTCTCATGCCGTACCGACAATGCAATGATGTACAGTATGTACAACAGTGCTGGCATAGCACAGTGCTCAAGCCTGTGCTGTACTGTCATATGCTGGGCTGTGCCGTGTTGTGTTTTGTTGTGTTGTTTTGTGTTGTCTTGTGTTGTCTTGTATTGTCTTGTATTGTCTTGTATTGGATCGTGTTCCTCAACAGATGATTGATGGACGGAACGCCAGACCAGATCGTGCTGTGGTGTGCTATGATGTGCTGTGCTGTACTGTACTGTACTGTGCTGGACTGTGCTGTACTGTACTGTACTGTACTGTACTGTACTGTACTGTACTGTACTGTACTGTACTGTACTGTACTGTACTGTACTGTACTGTACTGTACTGTACTGTACTGTACTGTACTGTACTGTACTGTACTGTCTGTACTGTACTGTACTGTACTGTACTGTACTGTACTGTACTGTACTGTACTGTACTGTACTGTACTGTACTGTACTGTACTGTACTGTACTGTACTGTACTGTACTGTACTGTACTGTACTGTACTGTACTGTACTGTACTGTACTGTACTGTACTGTACTGTACTGTACTATGCTGTACTATGCTGTACTGTACTGGTGTACTGTACTGTATTGTGCTGTGCTGTGCTGTGCTGTGCTGTGCTGTGCTGTGCTGTGCTGTGCTGTGACGAGATGCGCCGTGCCCCGACAGACCTGATATGGTGGACTGGCGGGACGTCCAGACCAGATCGGCCCGCACCCGACTGGACCAGGCGTTCCACAAGGTGGAGCAGGAGTACGGCGTCACGCGGCTCCTGGACCCTGAGGGTGAGTAGTGAGAACACCTGTAGCGCTGCCGGGGTAGACAGATTGTGCGTACCGCAAAGCACCGGTGAGCGTGCGATTACGTGCGACGAATTATGGTTGTTATCGCAGAATTTGGCGCAGAATAATCCGTGACCGGATGTTGTGCCGACGCTAACGGTAGGGATTGTCGTGTATGAACTGCGCGTATGGCACTGCAAAAAGGAACTGAACGTCTCCCGTTAGTTCTTTCAGGAGTTTGAAAATTTTGGTTGGAAAAGCAGGCGGACAGCTCATCATGGCGGAACGCCAGATAAACCGACATTGATTGAAGGGGCGTCCCTTCCCTCGCAAATTGTCGCGATATCTCCAAGATCGGTGCTGATGCAGACTTGAAATGAGAGAAAAAAATACATATCGATACAGCATTATCGATGTAAAAAGCCCTCAGGCATGACAAGAAAAAATGTATACGATCCATACATTACCCTCAAGGTCTTCAATGATTATTTAGAGTTTTCGAAGTTGGCCTGAAATCAAATGAGACTTTGTTCCCGATGGTTTGATTTTGCAAACGCTGCAGAGCCCTCGCCTGCGGTGGTGCCCTGGATCCGTGGTCGGGTGCTGGGTTTTCGCGCACGGGTGTGGGCAGCTTCCCAGCTCGCACAGTATGGCCACTGAGGCTTCTGTCGTCTGCCCGTCAAGCTTAGGCCCAAGTTGTGTGTGGTCGCCCGCAGCCCCCCCCACACACAAACACACACATATTGGAGCCCTGACCGTCAGCATGAGTCGCCCGGTGGCCATGTGACGGGCCCTTGTGACGTGTGCGGCCCGACACAGCCGCCGCAAAAACTGCCGCCGGAACGTGCCGGCGCGTGCCGTCTATTTGCGGCCCACGTGCGCGACATGATGCCTGTCGATGCCGCCGGGCGCCGGCACGGTCACCGAAAGGTAGAGATGGCAATTGGTGCAAAAGGGCACTCGTGCGGTAACTGAAAAGTGGAAGTGCCGCTAAGTGATGCATAGCGTCCGCGGGGTCATTGAATGGAAGAGATGGGAACTAGTGCCGGAGGGCACTAGTGTGGTTACTGAAAGGTAGAGATGGAATTATTGCGGAAGGGCGCCCGCGCGGTTACTTAAAGGTAGAGACGGGACTTAAAGGTTCTCGTGAAAGGTTTCGGGGTTTCGGTAGGGCGTTCGTGCGGTTACTGGACGGTGGAAGTGCCAGTAAGCGCTGCATAGCGCCCGCAGGGTCACCGAACGGTAAAGATGGCAAACACCGCAGCTGGGCGTCCGTACGGTCACTGATCGGTAGAGGTGTAAATCAACGCAGCATAGCGTCCCGCATGGTCATGGAGGTATAAAATGTCGACCATTGCAGTGTGGCGCTAGCACAGTTCATAAGCTGAAGATGCCAACCATTGCAGGCAGGTGGCCTACACTGTGAGTGACAGTGACATTCGTGGTAGGTAGAGATGCCAATCGGTACAGCACGACTCCCCAGTAACGTAGTGAACCTCGACGAGACAGGGAACAGTCGGGGGTCACCCAACCTGCATAAGTCAACGGCCCCTGAGCGATTCACGTACCCAGTCTGTATCTGCATGATGCTTCGCTGCCTGCGGGGTACCCGGCTCCGTGGTATTTGCGCCATTGATCTCACTTCTGGTTGCCAGTCATTGATGATGGTGGTTTTGTCAGCTCCGCTGACCACCGCGCGGCGATAATCGGCACTGGAGTGGACGTGCCGCCACAGGGTGGCACGTGGGGGTGGGGGGCAGTGACCCTCCACCCCCACGCCACCCCAACCCCCTGCGTGTGTCGCTGGGAGACGCGCCCTGGCGGAGCGGCGTGCTACTCAGAGGTGGGACGGCGTGCCACTCATCGGTGGGGCGGCGTGCAACTCAGCAGTGGGGTGGCGTGCCACTCGGCGGTGGGGTGGCGTGCCACTCAGCGGTGGGGTGGCGTGCCACTCGGCGGTGGGGTGGCGTGCCACTCAGCGGTGGGGTGGCGTGCCACTCAGCGGTGGGGTGGTGCACCACTCATCGGCGGGACGGCGTGCCACTCGGCGGTGGGGTGGGTGCACCACTCAGCGGTGGGGTGGCGTGCCACTCAGCGGTGGGGTGGCGTGCCACTCGGCGGTGGGGCGGCGTGCCACTCGGCGGTGGGGTGGCGTGCCACTCAGCGGTGGGGTGGCGTGCCACTCAGCAGTGGGGTGGCGTGCCACTCAGCGGTGGGGTGGCGTGCCACTCGGCGGTGGGGTGGCGTGCCACTCAGCGGTGGGGTGGCGTGCCACTCAGCGGTGGGGTGGCGCGCCACTCAGAGGTGGGGCGGCGTGCCACTCAGAGGTGGGGTGGTGCACCACTCAGAGGTGGGGTGGCGTGCCACTCGGCGGTGGGGCGGCGTGCCACTCGGCGGTGGGGTGGCGTGCCACTCAGCGGTGGGATGGCGTGCCACTCAGAGGTGGGGTGGCGTGCCACTCGGCGGTGGGACGGCGTGCCACTCGGCGGTGGGGTGGCCGGCGCGACGGCCGTAAAAGTGGCTCCGATTGACTGTGGCCGTCTGGTCAGCTGACCGCTGCAGCAGCTGACCGCTGCAGCAGCTGACTGGGCGCGCCGCACGGTTGCCTCCCCGCCCGCATCCCCCGCGCAGGTGCCGCGGCCCCGGCTGCGGGTATTTCACGCCAGACTATATTAAACAACGCCTCGACGTGATGTGGGCAGGTGTAGTGGGCCGCTCCAGTGGGCCGCTCCCTCTCCACTGCACCCCGCCTCCCTGTTGACCGCTCTCTGTGGCGGTCACCTTCAACCTCTCCTCACACAGTCCTCGCCCTCGGCCTCCGAGGGGTGGGGGCTGATGTCTGTGCTGTAAACATTACCAGTGCTACGCGAAGCAAATAATTGCTGGTGCCATGTAGCATGCAGTATTTTGAATATGGTCCTAACCATCGAGCCAATAAGTTGGCCTCGTCCTCTCATTCTCTCTCCGCAAAAGTTGGCCCTCGAGGTCTGCGGCGTGCATTGTCATTTGTAGCGAGGTCGTGACCCAACATTATAGTCTGCCTCCACCCGATCCATTTATCGGTGATAGGTCTGTGCATTTGGTGGTACTGATGCAACACCAGTACCTCTGGCGCTTTGACATCAAGGCTTTGGGATCGAATCGGAAGAATAGGACGACATTGAATTTTTGCAACACCGTAATTATACAGCCTTCAACTTAAGGCTTCTCTGCATCTCGCTCCTGTTCTCGCTCCCTCGCTCTCTCGCTCTCGCTCTCTCGCTCTCTCTTGTTCTCATTCTTATTTACTGTCACCATCCTTCCTCACCCTCGCCTTTAACGTCTCTCAGCTTCAGCTTCACACTCACCTTCTTATCTCTTCCCGTCCTCACTCTCACATTCTCCACTTTCCATTCTCTTTCCCCTTCCCTTCATCTCCTTATATCTTTATCTCCTTCCTGTCTGACTATTCATCCTTGTCTCTCTATTTCCCCTCCTTATCATTCGCTCTTCCTTAATCTTTCCATTTACTCCCTTCTTCTCTTGCCTATCTGTTTTCGCTCTCCTGAACATTTCTTCCATCTCGTCTTCTGTTTCCCCGTCTGTAGCCACCTACGTGAGTTCGCTGTATCAATTATGTCAGGGTCATTGCGCAATCTCTCAACCAGTTCCGACGTTGTGGCACCGCCCCCTCCCCACGTCTCGTGCTAGTCCTATCTCGACCACGTCTTGGACCGGTCTGGTAGGGCCATTGACCAGCCACGCCAAGACAGCGATTGAGTGAAGGGACTTCGCAAAATGTTGCTGCGTGTGTCGCAGACTGAAAACAATTGGCAGAAGGCGGAGTCTGGATTGGTCCTCGTCGGATACAATGGCTCTTCGTTCGATGCTCACTGAGTGCATCCTCAGCCAACGAAACTATCATACTGCTGCTTTCCCGTTCGATGAAAGAGCAGATCTGGTCCAGTCAGTCGGAGATGGACAATGCGCGTGTAAGGATTCGTTCGTTTCCAATTTTACTCACTGTGTTTACGTGAATCTTGAGGGATGCGATGCGAGTCGTCGTGACGGATGCACCGTTATCGTGACTTCGTCACAAAAACGTAGCGACTACCGGATAGGAACAGAACATTAGCCTCAGTCTGGTCAGTCCAGGTTCTGACGGTAATCACCAAGGACTTTCGCATAACTTGCTTTACTTTTCGAGTCGCACACGAATCCCAACTCGAAAATGCACATCCCAACTTCCAAGATGTGTGCCCAACAATTTATCCAAGGTTTATGGGCGCTGTATAACCACTGCAGTTGATGCGCCCTAAAACCCAAATAACTAACTATCCAAGGTTTGCCTGAGAAATACATTGAAATTAACTTTTGGAAGGTTCACGGTGATCAAATACTTGTTTAATATTTGCCTGGTTGAAAATATCAGTTTCCGCCTGCCATCAACGGGAATTGCCATAGCTCAGCCTCCCCGTCCCCTTCTACCTCTGCCGCGAGCTGGTGAGCAGAAGCATTCTTGGAATGGCTGGCACCGCTGGTGCGGACCTGATTCCAACACACACAGTCCGGCTGCCGATCAGGATGCGTCGGCAGACGGCGTTGCCATAACGAGGCGCGGGGTTGTGTTCGCCCCGACACCGGCATTCATCAGCGACCACTCTCATTGTATGCTCTCCGTACGGCCAGAGGAACAAGTCAGCACTGGTTGTCGCTCGTGACAGAATCACAGAGCCGGGGGCGGAGCTGACCCCGTTGACCCCAGCCGACCTTTGGCCTCGGCGCAGTCTGCCAGGTCACGCCGGCGCGCCCGCCATTGTGCACGGACGCTGACCACCTCCCGGTGAGCTCAGCTCCATTGCCGACGACACGGCAAGCCGCTCTGGCAGCGAGCCCGCCGGCCGTCTCGTCATCATCTGTGACGCCCGACCCTCTCCTGGTGGAACACCGCCAGGCGGGCTGACGTGCCGCGTCACCGCCCGACCCTCTCCTGGTGGAACACCGCTGGGCGGGCTGGCGTGCCGCGTCACCACCCGACCCTCACCTGGTGGAACACCACCGGGCGGGCTGACGTGCCACGTCACCGCCCGACCCTCTCCTGGTGGAACACCACCGGGCGGGCTGACGTGCCGCGTCACCGCCCGACCCTCTCCTGGTGGAACACCACTGGGCGGGCTGACGTGCCGCGTCACCGCCCGACCCTCTCCTGGTGGAACACCACTGGGCGGGCTGACGTGCTGCGTCACCGCCCGACCCTCTACTGGTGGAACACCGCCGGGCGGGCTGACGTGCCGCGCCACCGCCCGACCCTCTACTGGTGGAACACCACCGGGCGGGCTGACGTGCCGCGTCACCGCCCGACCCTCTACTGGTGGAACACCGCCGGGCGGGCTGACGTGCCGCGCCACCGCCCGACCCTCTCCTGGTGGAACACCACGTGCCGGGCTGACGTGCCGCGTCACCGCCCGACCCTCTCCTGGTGGAACACCACCGGGCGGGCTGACGTGCCGCGTCACCGCCCGACCCTCTCTGGTGGAACACACCGGCCCCCCGCTGGTGGAACACCACGGGGCGGGCTGACGTGCCGCGTCACCGCCCGACCCTCTCCTGGTGGAACACCACCGGGCGGGCTGACGTGCCGCGTCACCGCCCGACCCTCTACTGGTGGAACACCACCGGGCGGGCTGACGTGCCGCGTCACCGCCCGACCCTCTCCTGGTGGAACACCACCGGGCGGGCTGACGTGCCGCGTCACCGCCCGACCCTCTCCTGGTGGAACACCGCCGGGCGGGCTGACGTGCCGCGTCACCGCCCGACCCTCTCCTGGTGGAACACCGCCGGGCGGGCTGACGTGCCGCGTCACCGCCCGACCCTCTCCTGGTGGAACACCGCCGGGCGGGCTGACGTGCCGCGTCACCGCCCGACCCTCTCCTGGTGGAACACCGCCGGGCGGGCTGACGTGCCGCGTCACCGCCCGACCCTCTACTGGTGGAACACCGCCGGGCGGGCTGACGTACCGCGTCACCGCCCGACCCTCTTCTGGTGGAACACCACCGGGCGGGCTGACGTGCCGCGTCACCGCCCGACCCTCTCCTGATGGAACACCGCCAGGCGGGCTGACGTGCCGCGTCACCGCCCGACCCTCTCCTGGTGGAACACCACCGGGCGGGCTGCGTCCCGCCCGACCCTCTCCTGGTGGAACACCACCGGGCGGGCTGACGTACCGCGTCACCGCCCGACCCTCTTCTGGTGGAACACCACCGGGCGGGCTGACGTGCCGCGTCACCGCCCGACCCTCTCCTGGTGGAACACCGCCAGGCGGGCTGACGTGCCGCGTCACCGCCCGACCCTCTCCTGGTGGAACACCACCGGGCGGGCTGCGTCACCGCCCGACCCTCTCCTGGTGGAACACCGCCGGGTGAGGGGGCGTCCCGTGCGGGCCCGTCGCTCCGGGCAGCGCTGGTCGTGCTGGGCAGCCTGACCAGCGCCGGTCGTGCTGGGCAGCCTGACCAGCGCCGGTCGTGCTGGGCAGCCTGACCAGCGCCGGTCGTGCTGGGCAGCCTGACCAGCGCCGGTCGTGCTGGGCAGCCTGACCAGCGCCGGTCGTGCTGGGCAGCCCGACCAGCGCCGGTCGTGCTGGGCAGCCTGACCAGCGCCGGTCGTGCTGGGCAACCTGACCAGCGCCGGTCGTGCTGGGCAACCTGACCAGCACCGGTCTTGCCGAGCAGCCGGACACGAATGAGAATCCAGCGAGCTGAATCGAGTCGGGCCGACTGGGAAGGCGCTGTGCCGGCCCAGCTGATCCAGCCCCGCAAATGTACAGAGGTTGCCGCCCCCGCAGCCTTGTGAACGGCCGACTTCTCCGACAGTGGCTGTCGCGTCCTCGCGACGGCCGGGGGCGTGGCGGCGGCACGCGAGCGGCGCACGCGATGCGTCTGCTGCCGGCAGGTGGACGGACTCTCGCCGGCAGGCTCGGTTTCCCGGCAGTCGGCCGCGGCCACCGCCCACCGTGACCGTCGCTATCCGGCCATCTACGGCGTCCGATGGGGGCTATCGTGCCTCCAAACCGGTCTTGCACGGGCGGCCGTGGGGCGACGCCTCTGCTGTGGAGGTGCATAGGGAGGCGCCGGCGCCGTGGAGGCACTAGCGATGGTGTTAATGTCGGGGCTCAGCAGGATAATGTCGGACCGTCGGGGACGAGCCTGGCAACGGCAGCAATATAGATGATGGGTGGTTAGCTATAAAACAATTTGTATGGAGTCAAGGAGGGAATACAAGAGCGTAGATGCGAGGTGCGAGAAGCATCTGCGTGTGCATGCTCTTGTGTGGAGGAATGCGATGGTGGAGAGAAAGCAAGCGGTAATTATGGCAGAAGACAGCTGCAGTTTGATGACGTCAGATCTTCCAACTTCCATTTGACCATTTGTGGCGTCTCTCATGCATATGATAAGTGGATGGCCATGCTATGGTTACCCTGCTAGTGAACACCTAACTCCCACATGTTTGATGGAAGGCTCTGTTGGCGCCCGTATCGGCATCATCGTGGCCGGCGATTGGCCGCCGATGTCGTCACCCGCTCGCCGTCTCATTGGTGGCCCGGGGCTGCGGCCGTCGCCGAGGAAGGTCGAGAGCAGCCCACGCGCGGCGGCCCCACCAGCGCGCGTGGGCTGCCGACCTGCTCTCGGTCGACCTCCATCTCTCACGGCAGTCGAGCGAGCGGTTCGGACCGCCTGACACTGCGGTGTGATGGAGCCCCCCGCCCCCCGCCCCGCCCCTCCAGCTGCGCTGGACTGTCGGACCGCGACGGGCGCGACTTGGTGGCGTGTCGCTGCAGACACAGGGCGCAGCGGTGCCACCGCGAACAGAACCGGCAGGTCGCTATTTGGGGACTTGGAAAAGATTCGCTGCCGTCGCTGATCTGTGAAATGACGATCACTGGCCGGATTCTGGCATCAGTCTTATGCGCCGAAGCATGCAGTAGGAAGCCCACCAGCAAGTTCCATATTGCAAAATTGGTGTCGCCGAAAATGAAACTTGGCGCTGCAAAGTAGACTAAGCAAAGTAGGATTAGATAGTTGGCATCGCAGCCAAAAGGCTATTGTTGCAGTTGTAGCACGTGCATCATCTCCTCAGGCAATGTCGGTGCGCTTTTCAATGAAAGACATGACGAGTCTAGAGATCGCCCCGCTTTTTGTGCCATTATATCTTCATTACAGTAGCTGCGTGGTGTGTGCTGATGTATCCTCATCCGTGTGAATCTTTTTCCTGGTACCGTGCTCCATGTGATCAGTGAGCTAACAACAATCAGACATTGAAGTCGATGGCATGTGCTGAGCTGCCTTAAAATAATGCAAGATCCTTGCCGCCTGGCGATGTTGCTTTTGATTATATAGACCGTCCAGGGAAACCGAACGCGGAATCACATCGGCGCTTCATCTCTGGTTCGGAAAAATGGAATGGAAACTCAGACACAAAGGGCGCAGCTTGCCACTCCGGCTCCTGGCGAGCAATTCGACAGGTTTCACCTGTAACTTTGAGCTCAGTGGGGTCACTGCCCCCGGCTCGGTCACCGCTACGAACCACAGCGTGATGTGTTGACTACATAGTTTGATGCTGTCACTGACTCCTACTCGGCAACCACTAAGAACCACCGTGTGATGATTGTTTTGATCAGAACATGCCGGCTGCAGCGTATTTGGTATTATTATGTTACATTACATTATCTATGGGACGCTTCTGGCCTGTACGTCATCGTTCGCGGCTTCAGCCACAGTGCTGTCGCCCACACCCGCTCTCTTTCCTAACGGCGCGCACTCGAAGACCACGTTTGATGCAATGTAATGCAAAGGGGGCTATTTTCTCATAGTAATAGTGTAGTCACCAACTGCCATGCACTAGTACATGATAATTAGTGTGTATGTGCGTGCATCGTGTATGCATTGTTATAATGTGCAGTTATTTATGCATGATAAATATATATTTATTGTATATAATACTACATTGTTCTCGTCTTATCGGTGATCCAGTGCTGTATAATGGCTTATCAAGGCAGCCGCTGCACCCAATTAAGGAAACCATCGCACATCCTAAACTGTGCGGCCTGTACAGTATCTGGGCATGGCTGGTGTGGCCACGCCAATGCCGTCCGTGGCCAGCATAGCTTAACGCCGTCGGAAAACATGCGCATTCACCCTTTCGTGGCGCGTGTAAAGAAAGCTTGACGCGGTCATACCGCGACGCTTTCGCCGGGAGTTTTGGGCACAGACGTGACACGAGTCACCATCGAACCACCGGTCTGGCAATCTGCCCACACTGAAACTGGGACAGGACAGAGTGGACGTGCGTTCAGACATTCAACCGCCATGGCTTCTAATTCGCATTCGCATACCTTACTCCAGCTACAACCAGTATATTTCTGACATGGAACTTTGAGTAAGCATCGTGAACTTCAGCAGAGGCACAGTCATGGGCTGCAGTGTGCATACAGTTTGTTGCTTGAGATTCAATCGTTCACTGTTCGCCTACACTGTTGCAATTGCATTTATGCACCTTGCAACTTTAGTGCGACAGATGGCCTTGCGTAAAAATCAGTCAGTTTTGGTGAATATTCAACGCGACTTGTCTGCAGTAATTAAAGAGGCACACTTCGAGGTGATTAATGACTCGTATGGCAAGCCAGGCGAGTCACGGACGTTGATTCATGGTCCAATCGTTCTCGGAGCTATCGTCATCCTGTTCGAATCACCAGTCGTACTCCTGCCAGCAGCTATGGACGTGGCACCTGTGGTGATCTCTCCGACACCACTGGCAGCACAACGGCACCGATGGTGGTCTCCCTGACACCATTGGCAGCACAGCGGCACCTGTGGTGGTCTCCCTGACACCACCGGCAACACAGCGGCACCGGTGGTAGTATCCCTGACACCACCGGCAACACAGCGGCACCGGTGGTGGTCTCCCTGACACCACCGGCAACACAGCGGCACCGGTGGTAGTATCCCTGACACCACCGGCAACACAGCGGCACCGGTGGTGGTCTCCCTGACACCACCGGCAGCACGGCGGCACCGGTGGTGGTCTTCCTCACACCACTGGCAGCACAGCGGTACCGGTGGTGGTCTTCCTGACACCACCGGCAGCACAGCGGTACCGGTGGTGGTCTCCCTGACACCACCGGCAGCACGGCGGCATGCACCCGCACATGTCAATGAGCTGCGTCCAGCCCCCGCCCTCCCCTCCCCTCCCCGGACGGGACAGAACCGGTTGCTGCTCTGCCGAGAGGTGGGCCGGCGGCGGATGACGTCACCGTCCGGTCGGTCGCAGGTGACGTCCGTGACGGCGACGGGCGGCGCCTCGGGCCGCGCCGCCGCCGTCGGCGCCGGCGTCGCCGCCTTTGTGGCGCAGTCGACGCCGTGGCCGACTGCCGACCCCGGTCGGCGGCCGCGTCGCGTCCGACGGACGCGTTTCGCGCCAGTTGGCGTTGGCGCCGGTGTGACGTCATCGGACAGCGGCGCGACCTTGCGCGGTGGCGGGCGGCGGCGGCGGCACGCCTGCGCTCGCCCCGCCCGCGCTCGCCCCGCCGCCCTCGCCTGATAGGTCGCGCAGCTTTGTCTTCGGCCGATCGCCTTTCCGGGCGTGCTCCGCCGCCGACGCCGACGCGTCGGAGCTCCTCGCGTGTCGCGTGACTGTTGCTACCCTAGTGCGCGTCACGCGCGTCACGGTCGCCGGCGGTGCCGGTGTCCGGCCACATCGCCTCGACCGTCGACCGGCGTATTCCGCCTGCAAGACCAGCGGTCCGCGCCCCGTCCGGTACGCAGCCGGGTGGCTCCAGCTCAGCGAGGCGCCAGGTGACGAGAGGCACCCCCTCTCGGCTCTCGCCTCTCGCTCGGGCCGGGCGTGACTCGGCAGGTAGCACCACGCGTCACGTACGTCGGGTCGGGCTAGATACCACAGCTGATACTGCTGAGGCGGTGTCCGTGTGGCTAGATCAACTGTCACGCGTGCCGCCGTCGAGATTTCACAACAGCACGAGGAATTTCACTGAGCCCCGCTTCCAAGTGTGGCCGGTCGCAACTCACACAATGACCAGGCAGTGATGAATCGCCGGGTCGGCCACCTGCCGAGTCAAGTGTGCTCGGAGCTTCTTCGCGCGTGATTGCACGCAAAAGTGGCATGCGGCATGTTTGTTGATTGGCGTAATTTCAATTAAGTACTGCCATCTAACCGAAGCTATCTTTCCTGATCGAATTATGCACAGAATACGTGCACACGTCTCAGTGGCCGCTGGGTGTAACCACCGGCTACCCGTCAACTGTCAGCTAACGGGCGTGGTGTCTACGTGCACACGACTCGTGTGGCCGCTGGGTGTAACCATCAGCTACCCGACAACTGTCAGCTAACGGGCGTGGTGTCTACGTGCACACGACTCGTGTGGCCGCTGGGTGTAACCATCAGCTACCCGACAACTGTCAGCTAACGGGCGTGGTGTCTACGTGCACACGACTCGTGTGGCCGCTGGGTGTAACCATCAGCTACCCGACAACTGTCAGCTAACGGGCGTGGTGTCTACGTGCACACGACTCGTGTGGCCGCTGGGTGTAACCATCAGCTACCCGACAACTGTCAGCTAACGGGTGTGGTGTCTACGTGCACACGACTCGTGTGGCCGCTGGGTGTAACCATCAGCTACCCGACAACTGTCAGCTAACGGGCGTGGTGTCTACGTGCACACGACTCGTGTGGCCGCTGGGTGTAACCATCAGCTACCCGACAACTGTCAGCTAACGGGTGTGGTGTCTACGTGCACACGACTTGAGTGACCGCTGGGTGTAACCAGCCGGGGTGCACGACAGCTGTCTGGTGCTCCACGTAGTGTCATGGACCACACAGCGGGCCGGCTGTGACTGGGAGCTCCGCCAGCTGACGCCTGAAACAACACCCGCCAACAGCAGCGCAGCCGGTGGCGGGAAACAAGGGCGCCGCGCTGGAAAACAACAGCACGGTTGTAAACAGTAGCTCAGTGGTGTTCCGGCTAGCGTGAAACGAGGGCTCGGCGCTGAAGAAAAAACAGCAGCACAGCCGTGTCCCGGCTGCTAGAACACATGACATACTTATGCCGTGAATGTGGAACAACAGCAACACGGCTGTCTCCGGTTTATGTGGAACATGGATGCTGTGTTTATGCACTTTTGAGAGACATGGGCACAATTGTCCCTCGACGGCCAAGAAACAAGGATGCAGTTGTGCCCAGACTTCTGGGAAGCAGGAACGCAGTTGTGTTCCAGGTTATTGGAAGACACTGTTGGGCCTTACCTGTTGAGATAAAAACATGGCACAACTATGTCATAACTATTAACATTTGGTTGGTTATTTAGGCTTTGGGGCGCCTCGTCTGCTACATGACTGTTCAAGAGTTAGTTAGTCATTTGGGCTTTAGGGCGCCTAGTCTGCTTTCTGACTGAAGGAATACGGGTATAGCTACCGTATGAGAGGACTCTGCTTGCTTTTCCTGTAATCCAACAAATATCGGTGAATGATTGGTGTAGCTTAGGTCATGTGTGTCACTATGTGAATTTGATTGTTAGGCTAATTGATGACTGGTGGTATTTTTATCCGGAAAGGGGAGCCATCAGCCACAAAAAAATCGTTCAGCGGAGGGGGATGGCAGGGGGACTTGAGCGTTCTGGAAGGCCGCCTCCATAGGCTGGATGGTTAAGCTGAATGGCCGGCTAGCGTGCTGGAAGATTGTGAGCGGTGTCCCTTCACACGGGACTGCTGGCGCCGCTTCTCAGCTCACGAGTTGGCCAGTTGGCGTGCTGGAAGATTGTGAGCGGTGTCCCTTCACACGGGACTGCTGGCGCCGCTTCTCAGCTCACGAGTTGGCCAGTTGGCGTGCTGGAAGATTGTGAGCGGTGTCCCTTCACACGGGATTGAGGCGTGAGTGGCCGCTGCGACGTTGATCTCGCCAACACTTGTTCGGTGTAGTGACCCTGGGTTCAACCGGCCAGGCGCCGCCGGCAAATTTGGCCAGGTCATCTCCCGCCAGGTAAACACAATGACAGCATCTCTGTGGTGCTGATCCGCGGCCAGATCTTCCTGTTATGGCATTTGGCTTATGAATTGTTAATGGTAGTATCGCTGCTGTTTTATGCATGATTGTCCTTGCTAATTTATCCCAGCTTTATAGGGTGAACGTTAAGCGCTGAAATCGACTTCAGCGTTCACAATCGCTTTTGAGTTATGTTTCAGGTATCCACGCTCAGAAAAGGTCGGATATCCTCTATGTGATTCGCCCTGTAACACGCCTCTTGACACTTCCGTGAGGCGTTACGTCTCTGGCATTATGGCCTGCCCCACGTCCCTGGCTGGACACGCGGTGCTCCTACCGTGACCGCAGCGCGACCTTGTCGTGACCCTCCGGCGACCTTTCGGCAGACGTGGACACCCCGGAGCCGGACGAGAAGTCGCTCATCACGTACGTGTCGTCGCTGTACGACATCTTCCCCGAGCCTCCGGCCGACCACCCGCTGTACGACGCGGTGAGTAGGGGCCGTGTCTGTGGCGTGAGCACCGGGCTGGTGACGAGCACGCGGTGAGTAGGGATCGTGTGAGTGGCGTGAGCACCGGGCTGGTGACGAGCACGCGGTGAGCAGGGGTCGTATCTATGACGTGAGCACCGGGCTGGTGACGAGCACGCGGTGAGTAGGGGCCGTGTCCGTGGCGTGAGCACCGGACTGGTGACGAGCACGCGGTGAGTAGGGGCCGTGTCCGTGGCGTGAGCACCGGGCTGGTGACGAGCACGCGGTGAGTAGGGGCCGTGTCCGTGGCGTGAGCACCGGACTGGTGACGAGCACGCGGTGAGTAGGGGCCGTGTCCGTGGCGTGAGCACCGGGCTGGTGACGAGCACGCGGTGAGTAGGGGCCGTGTCCGTGGCGTGAGCACCGGGCTGGTGACGAGCACGCGGTGAGTAGGGGCCGTGTCCGTGGCGTGAGCACCGGCTGGTGACGGCACGCGTGAGTGGGGCCTGTCCGTGGCGTGAGCACGGGCTGGTGACGAGCACGCGGTGAGTAGGGGCCGTGTCCGTGGCGTGAGCACCGGACTGGTGACGAGCACGCGGTGAGTAGGGCCGTGTCCGTGGCGTGAGCACCGGACTGGTGACGAGCACGCGGTGAGTAGGGGCCGTGTCCGTGGCGTGAGCACCGGGCTGGTGACGAGCACGCGGTGAGTAGGGGCCGTGTCCGTGGCGTGAGCACCGGGCTGGTGACGAGCACGCGGTGAGTAGGGGCCGTGTCCGTGGCGTGAGACCGGGCTGGTGACGAGCACGCGGTGAGTAGGGGCGTGGTGGCTGAGCACCGGGCTGGTGACGACACGCGGTGAGTAGGCCGTCGTGGCGTGCACCGGGCTGGTGACGAGCACGCGGTGGTAGGGGCCGTGTCCGTGGCGTGAGCACCGGACTGGTGACGAGCACGCGGTGAGTAGGGGCCGTGCCGTGGCGTGAGCACCGGGCTGGTGACGAGACGCGGTGAGTAGGGCCGTGTCCGTGGCGTGAGCACCGGCACGCGGGGGGGGCCGTGTGTGGCGGGGGCTGGTGACGAGCACGCGGTGAGTAGGGGCCGTGTCCGTGGCGTGAGCACCGGGCTGGTGACGAGCACGCGGTGAGTAGGGGCCGTGTCCGTGGCGTGAGCACCGGGCTGGTGACGAGCACGCGGTGAGTAGGGGCCGTGTCCGTGGCGTGAGCACCGGGCTGGTGACGAGCACGCGGTGAGTAGGGGCCGTGTCCGTGGCGTGAGCACCGGGCTGGTGACGAGCACGCGGTGAGTAGGGGCCGTGTCCGTGGCGTGAGCACCGGGCTGGTGACGAGCACGCGGTGAGTAGGGGCCGTGTCCGTGGCGTGAGCACCGGGCTGGTGACGAGCACGCGGTGAGTAGGGGCCGTGTCCGTGGCGTGAGCACCGGGCTGGTGACGAGCACGCGGTGAGTAGGGGCCGTGTCCGTGGCGTGAGCACCGGACTGGTGACGAGCACGCGGTGAGTAGGGGCCGTGTCCGTGGCGTGAGCACCGGGCTGGTGACGAGCACGCGGTGAGTAGGGGCCGTGTCTGTGGCGTGATCACCGGGCTGGTGACGAGCACGCCGTAGACGACAGAGACCATCTTCTCCGCATTTTCCTCTGTGTCTGCCTGTCACGTTTGCTTCCTCTGTCTCTTCCTCTACTTGTTCTTTTGTCTTTACCAATTTCTCTTCTGCCTTTGCCTATATCTCCTCCGCCTTTGCCTATTTCTCCTCTACCTTTGCCTATTTCTCCTCTGCCTTTACATATTCCTACTTTGGATCTACATCTGCCTTTGCATATTTCTGCCTTTCCACTATCCTGCTCCACCTGTATCCTTACCTGCCTGACCACTCCGCGCACACAGCTCCTCGTCTAGTTGCGGCTAGTGACGCTCCGCAGATAGGTGGCGCGCACGGCACTCTTGAGCGGCGGTCAAAGCCGCCAAGTCTGAGCTGTCACAGCGGCAGGTCTTCAGCGGTCAGTCAGTCGTAACACCACGAAATTGCAGGCACGAAGCGGCTGCCTCCGCTGGTTAGGGCATGGGCATGTGACGCTTGGATAGGTGGGCCCCACTGCATGTGTCGTCACATGCTTCACACATGCAGTTTATTTCCACTGTTATAACCATTGCATCGAATATTTTCACCAAAGTTAACGGCACCGGAAACAAAATTCCGAATTATACGTGCAATTATTGTGCTTCATTTCGTGGAGCACATTTTCCGCGTTCAGAGAGCTGTAAACGAAGCGCAAGTGTTCGCTCGTCGTCTCAACTCGAGGCTTGACCCGACTGTGTAGCCTCGCTGATAAGCACAGGGCTCGTTCTTCGCCTCCCACACGACAGGGGCGCTGCTGCTGTGCGACAGGAGCGCTGCTGCTGTGCGACAGGAGCGGTGCTCCTGTGCGACAGGAGCAGTCTGGCTTGCCCTGCTCTATTCTCGTTGAGCGCTGCTACGAGGTCTCGCCTCCATTTACCGGTGACTTTCTTGTCCTGTCCACGGGTTCGATTTGTTGCCAGGTAGGCGGTGCCTCGTGTCGCCGCTTCTTGGCTCTTCCCGGGTCTTGTCGGCGTTTCTAGGTGGATTGTCTCGCCGAATCACACTGTCTATACAAGGTGTACATGCTGTGGGATATACAACATGCGCAAGATGGTCACGCACGAAAGCATTCGCTACCAGCATAAATGCACGTTAATTCTGTCAGTGTTTTCATGGGCGGCTACTGCACTGATCCGGATATGAAGGCGTTCTACTGCATTAACATCGAGCCGCATCCCTGTTCTTGGCAATTGGGGAGCCGGTTTTCGTAGCGTGTGGGCCGTCAGCACGATGCTTCTGATCTTGTCCTGTACCTCCTACATGTTGTCGTGTGATGGCGAACAACACCCCCCGGCACGAACTCGCCGGGTGGCTCCAGTCAGCCTCTGCTCCCTGTTCCTGTCGGCTGTCGTGTTCGTACCCCTTAGAATAGGTTTGTTGAATGGCACTGCATTGCGTGCTCTGCTGCGATCCCCAACTATTGATCAGCTCGTTCCATGCATGCCTATCCTCAGATCGCTTTTCCTACGTATCCTCCTATGTCCAGAGTGCAACCAAGAAGGACCCTTGTTGCTCATGGTTGCACTGATCTTTTATGTCTTTATGTATCATGTAGGAACATATTCGGTGTTTTTGCTTTGGGAATGTGAGCAAGGACACACTGGGTTAGTTTCATGCATATTTCAAGCATGTGGGGCCGATGATAGGATGAAGCTACTGAGTTTAGAAGGTGGCTATGTATGGCATAGTGCATGATTGGATTATCTGTCAATAAGTGAAATAGCATGCCATCAACATGACCTGGAGGAACAGAGGTCACGCTGTGTGCTGATGGTCTGATGGCCTCTTTGGTGCACGTGGCTTCATATTGCTGCCATTATTGCACGTGAGCGTACATGTATCCTTTGTACGCGCACAAATTGTAAATACTATCAGGTATCGTGGTATGGCGTTTATGGAGCCCACCCTCGGGAGGCCCCCATTTCCCGCCCGAGAGCATCCCCATACTTACCGGGAATACCCTCGTCGACCTTCAATCACATTCCTGTCCAACTTGTCTTTGCATTGCATGGCTTTATAAGGCAGGCAGCATGTGCCGCTTTCGGACACCGAGCTTGCTGCCATCGACCCCGAGCGCACCGACATGAAGACACCGTTCTCCCAGCATGTGCCATGCCCCGCCGGTACACTAGACACCGTTATCCCAGCACGTGCCGCCGGTGCACCAGACACCGTTCTCCACGCACGTGCCGCCGGTGCACCAGACACCGTTCTCCACGCACGTGCCGCCGGTGCACCAGACACCGTTCTCCACGCACATGCCGCCGGCGCACCAGACACCGTTCTCCACGCACGTGCCGCCGGTGCGCCAGACACCGTTTTCCCAGCACGTGCCACCGGTACCCCAGACCCGTTATCCCAGCACGTGCCACCAGTACACTAGACACCTTCTAACCGCACGTGCCGCCGGTGCACCAGACCCGTTCTCCCAGCGCGTGCCGCCGGTGCACCAGACCCCGTTCTCCCCGCACGTGCCGCCGGTGTACCAGACCCGTTCTCTCAGCACGTGCAGCCGGCGCCCGTCCGGCCCGTTCGGCGGCAATGACAGACGCGCTGACCGTCCGTCCGTGCGGCAGGGGGCCCAGCAGGCGCTGGTCGACTACAAGGAGAGCGCCTCGCAGCTGCACCAGTGGATCCGCCAGCAGACGACGCGCATGCAGGAGCGCACCGTGCCGTCGACGCTGCCGCCGCTGCGGGACCTGCACGCGCAGAGCAAGGCGTTCAAGTCGCACGACGTGCCGCCCAAGCTGAAGGAGAAGAACCGCCTCCTGCGACTCTACCAGGACTTGGAGGTCGGTGTTGGCTCGCGCTCGGTCGTTGAGGTCGCAGGAGGTGAGGAATGTTGAGCACCAGTGGCTGTGGAAGATCAGTGGAGATCGCGGGAGGCCGGTGTCCACCTCTGAAGCGGAGCTCTTGTACATTAGTGGTCAGCTAATGATGAGGTGGACTTGCGACAGGTCATTGCGAGTTTCCGACATGTCTCCTCGAGACATTCCCGAGGTGCACATACATTGGTATGTGCACCTCGGTATCCAGACATTCTGGGATGCACATACATTGGTGTGTGCATCCCAGAAAATCCATGCGTTTTATATGGATCAATGGGTACCGTAGGAGGTGAATGTCCATCTTTGTAAGTCAATGAATATTGCTGAAACGTGTCATTTATGGCCGCTTTGCACTCGATCAGTTCGAATTAATTGCAATTTCTGCTCAGGTCAAATACGATAGATGATGTCAGACGAACGTTTCGACTGTGGTGCCCTGAGAGCTCGGCGATTTCCCTTTCGGAGAGTGCTGTGCGAGTGACCGGCATGCCCTGGCTGCAGCGGTCGCACCACGACCTGGGCAAGATGGACATGCAGCCCGAGCAGCACATCTCGCTGCTGGAGCGCAACTGGTCCGTGATGATGCAGACTTACCAGCAACGCCACCAGCAGATCGAGGATGAGATGACCAGAATGGAGCGTCTACAGCGCCTGGCCGATAAGGTAGGATCAGGCTACGCTGGTCCGACTTCTCTGTGTGCTCCGTGCTGAACTCCGACACCTCTGTGTATGACGTGTTGGTGCTTCACTCCGCTGTATGATTGGTGCTGGATTTTATTGACCCTCTGACACCACTGCCTGTGCTGTGTTGGAGTCCGGTCTCCACTGTGTGTGCCGTGCTCATTGTCACGACACAGCGTGTGCTGTATTGGAGTCTGGTCCCCACTGTGTGTGCCGTGCCGATTGTCACGACACAGCGTGTGCTGTGTTGGAGTCTGGTCTCCAACATCCGTACCGTCCCGATTGTCACACGACTGCGTGTGCTGTGTTGGAGTCCGGTCTGCACTGTGTGCCGTGCCGATTGTCACACCGCTGCGTGTGCTGTGTGTTGGAGTCTGGTCTCCACTATGCGTTGTTGGCTGATCTCCATTGTGTGTTGGAGTCTGGTCTCCACTATGTGTTGTTGGCTGATCTCCATTGTGTGTTGGAGACTGGTCTCCACTATGTGTTCTTGGCTGATCTCCATTGTGTGTTGGAGTCTGGTCTCCACTATGTGTTCTTGGCTGATCTCCATTGTGTGTTGGAGTCTGGTCTCCACTATGTGTTCTTGGCTGATCTCCATTGTGTGTTGGAGACTGGTCTCCACTATGTGTTGTTGGCTGATCTCCATTGTGTGTTGGAGTCTGGTCTCCACTATGTGTTCTTGGCTGATCTCCATTGTGTGTTGGAGACTGGTCTCCACTATGTGTTGTTGGCTGATCTCCATTGTGTGTCGGAGACTGGTCTCCGCTGTGTTCCGTGCCGATTGCCACAACACTGCGTGTGCCGTTTCGACTGATGGGCGCTAAATGACCTTGTAGTCGGCGCGCCCTTACGCCCAAATAATCGATCAATGCCGTTTCGACTGTGACGCGGCCGTGCCAACAGGTGGCTCGCGAGATCCGTGCCACAGACCGGCGGCTCGACGACGTGCAACAGACCATCCGCGACGAGGCCAAGCGACTGCCCAAGCTGAAGCCGAGGGACGTCAAGCTGCGCTGCGAAAAGGTGAGCGTGGCTCCGCCTGAACTCCATCTCGCCACCAGCGGATGGCCGGAAAACATGTCCAAACATTCGTAGCTCAGTAAAGCAGAATGTTCTCTTTGCGTGCCTTTGTGCTAGGGTTCTTTATTTTCCGTCCCACGCTCTACAATTTGTTTGCTAGATTGGATGGACATGTGATTAGCATGGCTCAGCTCATTGAAAGCTGATTAGTAGCGCATGTTAGTATGATTTAGCTCACTATAAGCTGATTGGTAACACGGATTAGCATGACATAACTCGCTGTAAGCTGTTTGGTAGCATCGATTGCTACCTTGGCTACTCGCCTCGTGTGAATCCAAGGACAATCTTAGCACTGATAACAGTGGACAGTTGTGTGCAACAAGGGAAAGAGCCGCTGGTGGGTGACCAAGCTTGTTTCGCTACCAACAAAATTATATTGTGGAGCCTTGTGCAGTGGTAAGTATGCATTGTTTTGTCGAGTGCGTTGCATTTTAGCAGACCAGACTAGGCGTAAATGCATAATCACACTCATAAATAGGTGGTGTCAACTATGAACAGGCTTCGGAATGTCCTTTTTGTAAATACTTTCCGAACTAGCTGGCATGGAGTTCACAAATGAGTGTGAACCAGCTAAGCGGGATTGCGCTTGGTAAGTGCTAATGGTGTGGTAGTGCAGGTGGAGAGCGGGTTGGGGGGGTGTTGGTCTCAGCGTCACGTGAGCTGCATGGCGTAACGGAAGGCACGTACGGGCTCATGGCGAGTTATGGTCTTTGTGTGTTGGGTGCATAGTCTGTCTGGGCTTGTGTTGGCTTCTTGCCAGTCTCGTTACTCCAGTCAAACCATGAGACTGCGCCGATCTGGCCGACGATGTCATACCATTCATCGCCAAATGTGCGAATCTCGTTCGCTTAGATGACGAGCATGTAACGACAGTCATTTGGCGTGTGGTTGCTGTATCCATTGACGAGGTCTTTTCCGAAAAAAAAGGTTGTCACGCAACTATCGGCCTTCGATGTGGCCCATATAGCGATGGCGTGCTGACGCTTGGCATGTTTGGAATTGTGTGTCGAGTGTGGGTGGGCGGGAACGTCTGGATGGCACGGTGCAACATCTGGCAACACCTGTCACAGGTGGCTGGCAATGCAATACCTGCCGCAGGTGGCTGGCAATACAACACCTGCCGCAGGTGGCTGGCAATACAACACCTGCCGCAGGTGGCTGTCTCTCCTGTGTACGGCACCCGCAGACAGTGACGTCATACGCGCGGTTTGTCCGCAACTGGTCACGTGGCATGCGCGCCTTTTGTCTGCAGCTGGACCTGGAGCTAGTGCAGGTGGAGGAGACGATCAAGGGCTTGTTCTCGGACGTGAACGCGCTGCAGGAGGGTCGACAGCCGCAGGCGCCCGAACTCTACCACGCTGTTCAGCAGCTGCACAACAAGTGGATGAACGTGCACACCACCATGCAGGTGCGTCCGCCCGGTCTGTGCAGTGCTGTGGCCGGAGGTGAGGCTTCCAATAGACTATAGGGACTGTTCAACAATGCTAAAGAAAATGGCGTGCGCACGCATTGAAGGCACATGCTGGACTGTACATGCGAAACTCCCTTTGGAGTTTAGCAGGACGTTATTGGAGGTGTTCAACTGAACATTGGATGGGGTTAAAAGAACATTGGATGGGGTCAAAAGAACATTGGATGGGCTCAACCGAAGATATGAGGGGCTCAACCGAACATTGGAAGGGCTCGATCCCTTCCCCTCCCACAACATATGCAAATCTCCATCTCCGGTAGTGACCATCTTCCTTTCTTTTTCATCCAGTTCACTTATGCCTTTAGCATGCCATATCTGTCTGCA
The DNA here is from genome assembly GCA_034440575.1 of Imbricaverruca yamaguchii. Lineage (NCBI taxonomy): Eukaryota > Metazoa > Arthropoda > Thecostraca > Neoverrucidae > Imbricaverruca > Imbricaverruca yamaguchii. The sequence goes on from JAOTOL010001635.1 coordinate 2,338,860, forward strand.
ATTATATGATCGCCTAACGGTAACACAGCTGTAAGGCAGTTGTGCACACACTCACACATTGCCACCAATACCGTTACTTCATTTGGGGGTAGCTCAGTCCCGTAGAAGGTTATGCATTTCATTGGAGTTCGGCAATGTGTACGTCTGACATGTTAATTTGTTTGTGTTGACCGATAAGTGTTGACCAATAGTAAAATACTCGTTTAATCTATTCACATTAAGAATTTCTGGTAAACTTCTGTTATGCTATAGGTGTGATGACTGTGTTTGGAGTATCGGTGATGATGCTGTGTTGTGCCTTTGACGTGCAATCTTCTCATTGTAGTTTCGATGTGGTTGCGTGTAGCGTAGCTGGCAAATCCTGCGTTGTGATCGGGTCATGGCTCCGGTTATGACTGCCGTCTGTGACGCGTACTGTACTCGATAGCTGACTGGGGTGTGCGGCTCAATCTGTGATTCGGTACTTAGCTCGCTATCTTACTCGGTGTGCGACTATTTGTGGTCCGATCTGTGGCTGACTCGGTGATGCTGTTCTGTCGACAGGACACCCTGCTCAGTCTTCCGCCTCACTTGGGGTGTGACTATGTGTGACCTGACGTCTGTCTCACCCTTCGTGTGACTATTTGTTACCTGATCTATGCCTCACTCGGTGTGACTATTTGTGACCTGATCTTTTCCTCACTCTGTGTATGACTATGAGTGACCTGATCTCTGCCTCACTCGGTGATCCTGTTTTGTCAACAGGACACTCTGCTCAGTCCTCTGAGTAAGCGGATGAACGAAGACCCGGACACCATGTTTGCCCGTCTCATCAAAACGGACGAGAACTTCCGCTTCCTGCACGAATGTCTGGAGTGGGTGCGAGACAAGCTGGTGAGTGGGTGCTTTGCTTCATTCTGTTCGCCGACGCTCACATCGGCCTGGCAGCTGGTGTGGCTCTTGGAGTGCCTTCATGCAAATCCTTGACAATGGGAGATCAGTGTCAAAATATTACCAGAGCCTCTTTTTGGTGTTTTCTGTTCCCTTCTAGCCGTTTGTCACTGCCGATTGGTATAGTTCTCTGTTTCTAAGTTAGTAAACATGAGATTACGGGCATGCCCGGATTCGTCATCTTGATAATTTTCGTGGCATCTGATCCTAGGGTCAACTCAACGACTCAGAATACGGCCACGACCTTCACTCTTGTGAGCAAGAGCTTGATACCCACCAAAAGGAGCACAAAGTCATCGACCAGTTTCAAGTGAGTCCGAGGCAGGATTGTTTGTCATGTCAGACCAGCGCTAGATTGTTACACCAATGACCACTGCTGTCATGCATTTTATGTCATTGGCAGGAGTGTAGTTCCTTTGAAGCATTATTGTAGTATTCATGGCACATTGGTGGATTTATCCTCTTGCGGGATATCTCTTCTATTATGTGTGCAATGTTGGGTGTTGATTTCCATGCTAGTATTGCAATTAATTATACTTTAGCACATTTGGTTTGACAGTACGAATAACGCTGAATTTGCTGAACCCATGTTGCTTTGAGAATGAGCTCAATATGCAGGTTTTCTGCCCTCAGGTTTTAGAAGGTAAAGTTTCCTGCCGATTTTATCTGTGCACCTAGAATCGAACGATGTCGGCGCTCATGTGCTACCCGAACTTGGAACTACACCCACCATTTCCCCCGCGATTGACGCAGACGGCGTTGGCACCGCAGTGCTGACACCGCCTGCTCTGCCCCAGGTCAACCTGGAACGGTGCGTGGCCTCCAAGGTCAACTACGAGCACGAGGAACTGGCGCTCTACATGCGGTTGCTGAGCCAGCTGCAGAAGACGTACGCCGACCTGCTGTCCTCCTCCAACAAGCGCCTCTCGGACCTCATGATCCTGCACGACTTCATCCAGGGCGCCACCAACGAGCTGATCTGGCTCAACGAGAAGGAGGAGGCCGAGGTGCACCGTGACTGGAGCAACCGCAATCAGGACCTGCGCAAGCTGGACGCCCACTACGAGGTCGGTGAACCCGCAGAAGCAGCCGAGTTCGAGCGGAATTAAAGACGTAGTCGCAGTGAAGTTTTGCATTTAAATGCGAGTACCTTAAGATTCGGCAAAGCTGCAAAATCATAGCACATTGTATCATTTCAGATGGATGGATATTTGGGCAAGCTGTCATTGATATTCCATTGGAGTGTTATAATGTGGCTTAAAACATACTCATGCCAACACTTTGTACACTGAATCCGTGTATTTCAATACCTTCGGCTGTGGCCAGATCTTCATAACTTGCAGCTGATGGGACTACGCTGTACTTCGGTTTATGGAGACTTTGTGCTGACACTTTAATTGAGTGCCTTTGAACTTCCGTGGGTTATGTTCCCGACCGTTCAGCCTGGAAGCGTCTCCAGGGAATTTATCCATGCAGTGGTGCCCCGTCTTCAGCCTGCGAGGTTCCCCGGTATCAGCTGGGCAGCGGTGCCCAGTCTTCAGTCTGTGCCGTTCCCCCGGTATCAGCTTGGCAGCGGTGCCGCATGTTCAGTTGATGACGTTCCCCGGTATCAGCTGGGCAGCGGTGCCCAGTCTTCAGTCTGTGACGTTCCCCCGTTATCAGCTGGGCAGCGGTGCCGCATGTTCAGTCGATGACGTTCCCCCGGTATCAGCTGGGCAGCGGTGCCCAGTGTTCAGTCTGTGCCGTTCCCCCGTTATCAGCTGGGCAGCAGTGCCGCACGTTCAGTTGATGACGTTTCCCCGGTATCAGCTGGGCAGCGGTGCCCGGTCTTCAGTCTGTGCCGTTGTCTTCAGTCTGTGCCGCTCCCGCGTTATCAGCTGGGCAGCGGTGCCCCCTGCGTCCAGTCTGCTGACCCCGCCGCCGGCCGGTTTCAGCACGTGATGGCCGAGCTGGAGCGGCGCGAGCGGCAGTTCGGCGCCGTGCAGGAGCAGGGCGGCTCGCTGGTGGCGCAGCAGCACCCCGCCTCCAAGACGGTGGAGGCCTACCTGGCCGCCATGCAGACCCAGTGGTCGTGGCTGCTGCAGCTCACACTCTGTCTGGAGACGCACCTCAAGCACGCGCAGACGGGCGCCAGGCTGTTCCAGGATGTGGACGAGATGGCACACGTGATCAAACAGTGAGTGCGACCGCCGGGCGGCGCGCTCTCGGCTCTTCAGCTGAGGCGAGCGCATTCGCTCGACTTGGCATCGTGCTAACCGCAAGCGTCCCGATGCGAACAGGGTCGGTAAGCTTATGACAACGTTTTTCGGTGTGATACCGGACAGGTCAAATTGATGTTCCCACACTAAAGGCAGTCCTAAAAAGACACTAAGGCAGTCATAGTAAGTGTCTGTGTAGGCCGCACCGGCGATGTTCAATTGTTTTTCACCCGCCTGTGGTGGCTCCCAAGATGTTAAGCATACACACAGCGTGGCCGAGCACTGGCTCCTGGGGTCGTAGCAAATATGGATGCCATAATTCCTGCGTGAATGACTGCCACAATCATTGTGTTGTGTGTGGTAGAGAGTTGATGATTTGTGACTGGGGTATGGTCGTTGTGGGCCGATTGACAAAGGTGGTGATGGTGACTTAGTTGGTAGCTACCACCATTATCGTCATTGACCGTGTAGCAGGATTGGAAGGACAACCGAGCCCTTCGTTCGTATAATCCAGAACGTTATCTTTTCCGATAAATGCGATCAGCGGAATGTGAACGCGTATGGTTTGCTTCGAAGTATTTAAGTTAGCATGTCTTATGTACTGTTGTATTCTGTCTTCCATTTCTTAGCTGAGAGTGTCGCGACTATCGTCGTTTGTTGGTGTAAACTTACTTCTCTGTGTCGCCGGGATTGAATTCGATGACGATGATGGTAGTGACCGTCGTGCATTGATCTCGGTGCGGTAACATTTTTTTTAGAAATGCACAACATGGGTGAAATTGGTGTCTTGGCTCCGCCATTATGCCATTGAGTCGAATGACCAATTAAATTAATTGACTAGCTATTGGCTGCCAAGGCAAGAGATGGCGATGCTCGACGCTGGTGATGATAGCGTTCCACATTGATGGCAATGACAGTCCACACTGGCGGCGCTGGTGACGCTGGTGGTCCACATTTGTGACGGTAGGCATGGCGACGTGACGCTTATCACGCCGCAACCGGCGTCAATGCTCCCGCTCTGCCGCAGACAAGACGAGCGTCTCAACTCCGAGTTCAGCCAGACCGAGTTCACGCTGGACGAGGGCGAGCAGCTGCTGCGCGACATGCAGCATCTGCGCGACGAGATGGGCCGCCAGGCGGAGCTCATCCAGGAGCTGGAGCAGCGCGCGCACCAGCTGACGCCGCAGCGGCAGCGCCGCGAACGTCTCACCGCGCCGCTGCCCGTCACCGGCATCTGCAACTACAAGAACGCCAACGTGAGTCGGCGTTTTCTGTCTGCCTGCAGGCCGTCGGCGGTGAAGGGTACATACTCGGATTGTTTCGGCCTGTATGGATCAATATGTTTAGATCAGTTTTGGATGGCATATTTAGTGGGATAGACGATGGATATATTTATGGAAATTGGTATAGAAAAAACGTCCGGTGCGTTAGGAGTGCATCGACACTAAGACACATAGATGGATTGAAGCAAATGAGAGATAATTCGGACAGGATGGTTCGGTGACCTACAACCACTGATTGCCTGGTTCGGTGACCCACTGCCCACTGATTGGCTGGTTCGGTGACCCACTGCCCACTGATTGGCTGGTTCGGTGACTTCCTGCGTACTGGTTGGCTGGTCTGGCGACCTGCCGCCCACTGATTGGCTGCCGACCCCGTGCAGATGGTGATCCGGAAGCAGGACCAGTGCACGCTGCTGGACAACAGCCACCGCACCAAGTGGACGGTGCGGTCGGCGAGCGGGCAGGAGGGCGCCGTGCCTAGCGTCTGCTTCCTGCTGCCGCCGCCCGACCAGGAGGCGCTCGACGCCGTCGAGAGACTCAAGCGCCAATACGAAATGTCCATCACGCTCTGGCAACGGAAGCAGCTGCGCATGCGTCAGAACATGATCCTGGCCACCATCAAGGTGGTGAAGAGCTGGGACCTGCAACAGGTGAGGCCTAGTGTTGTGGTCGTGAGCTGTCAGCTGCGCATGCTGATACAATTCGCCAGGCAAGCATCGATAGCTCATATTGGGAAGGCATGAAAACAGTCTCGTACAAAGGAAGACCAGGAGTGTCATTGATGTGGCATACCTCTCCCGAAAGAACAACTCATGTGCATCCAGTGAACTGGAAAGTTCAGCATCCCAGTGGGCGACTTTGATATCCCCACCACCTCTATATACCAAAGTTTCCTGGCACACTCGCATTGCTCCGATATCGCTTCCCCCTCACAATTACTATGTGGGATCATAATACTCCTGGACTATCCCGGTGAGAAGTGTTTGCGTTGTGTGAAGCGTTATTGTGTCAGTTCGTCGGTTCAGATTGACGCGCATTTTCTGGACATGGGTGACGATGTCGAATGTTGCGCTCACCGGTGGCTGTGATCCGACTGGGACGTGAGCTGACCCGACACGACCGGCGGACAGTTTATGGCGATGGGCCGCGACCAACGCGACGCGATTCGGCGCGCGCTCAACGAGGACGCCGAGAAGCTGATGGAGGAGGGCGAGCCCGGCGACTCGCAGCTGCGCCGCCTGCGCCGCGAGATCGACGAGGTTAACCGGCTGTTCGACGAGTTCGAGCGGCTGGCAGCAGAGGGTGAGGTCGATGGAGATGGCGCGGACGACGGTGACAGAGCTGGGGTGGCTGTGTGTCGTACGCCAGGCGGTTTATTGCCGCCAGCGCCTGCACAGATTGCGCTAACTGGCATTCGTTAAAGTTGGGTCAAAACTTTGAAGTGTCCAGGTCAAAGCACATTCGCGCGCAAAGTCGTCCCAGGGGTTGCATCACTTGTGTGCCGGTCGTAATATTGCCTGGGTCTCAACTGTGCACACATATTCGCATTGTTAGAGGATATACGACGTGGTTATTTTGGAAACGCCCGAATAAATAGGTATTTGCTAAATAGTCCTATTTAATAGCATTGTCCACCTCCCCCTCCCCTCCTGCTAAAATAGCTGGACATGTACACGAGTTGCAACACGGTGCCTGTCGTGGCCTGCTTATGTGACGTATAGGTGCTGGGACGGGAAGAAACATCCCTGTCCATCGGCGTTGGATTTGTTCGGCCTGTTCGTTAGATATTGCATTAGAATAGCTCCGACCTAACATGACCTACCTGGCCTATTCAGGCCCGCCAGATCTTACCAGAAATCACCCCACCAGACATAACACAGCCTACCCTAGTTGTCACGGGTTGACTTGGCATTTGCCAGCACCACTGACCGATAGGATGTTGTCGCCATGGTTACCTGCTGACGTCGCGTGGCGCTCCCCAGCCAACCCGACCAACCAGTTCAACACCAAGGTGTCGACTCTGGAGACCGAGCTGATCCGGGCCGAGACGGAGCTGACCGACCGCTGCGTGGCGCCGCTGCCCCGCGACGCGCGCAACGCCCAGCGTCTGGTCACCAAGCACAAGGACTGGGAGAACAAGCTGCAGGTGAGGCCGTGACCCCGGGCTGGCTGAAGCAGCTTAGCCGCCGCGCTCCCCTCCCCTCCCCTTCCCTGAGCTACCTGAGGCGGTTTGGTCGCCGTGCCCGCAGTCGATAACACACATTCCCGGGAGGTGCAGCGATGCATTCATCTGTCTTCCGTCCTGTGCTAATTACTGATGCTTATGTGACGTGACGATAGTATTGCACTGGCTTGCGTGTGCGGACACTTTAAGCAGCGACTGTTGTGCCGGCAGCGGCATGAGCCGGCCCTGGAACAGGTGCGCAACATCTATAACTCGCTCTCCAAGAAGACGCCGACCATGCAGGCCAAGCTGGACACGGTTAACGTGCTCTGGGAGACCATCTGGGAGACTTCACACACGTACATCGAACGGTGAGTACCTGCGGTTCGAGCGGGACCACTGATACTGGCTCATGTCTTGCCGGCGGTGTAATGCCGTTAGTTATTGCAACCTGAGTATTGCGTGCTCGTGGTGTCATTGACTGCCGTTGGGAACAATGTGGCCTGAGTGCGAGGGACAGCCACAGCGAGGGCAGGTCAGTCGATAGTATTGTAACGATATGCATACATATATGTATATATATCGGAGATTCGGGAGGCTACTGTGTCATGTCGATAATAGTCCTTTTCCTTCTAGATGTAGAGCAGTGTGTAATTTAAAGACATGCTTCTTCATAAGCCAATGCCGTAGGTGCATCTTGAGGGAAGGGGAGAGACAGTCCTAGTCTTGTCTATGCAACGGTGAGTATGTAAGGGGTTCATGCCTTAAGATCAGGGTTGACGGTTTTCATCACCGAACTTGTTTTTACTATCTTTACCACCGGGAAAAACCGGCGTGTCAAAACCTGTTTTTATCGTTTTTGCAGGTAGGGGTCTTGCAAATGGTTTGCTCAATATTTTTTCTTTCTTTCAGATCTGTGACATCCTGTGTATATGTCTAGTATAGTGTCGTGTATCGTGCAACATGTATATTACATGGAAAGAGACACAATTGGAGCTGATATAGCCCTAGAAAGTGTGGGCATGACACGATTTTTTGTCGGGCTTGTACCAGTTTTTACTGGTGAAAACTGGCTGACCTAGCAAAAACTAGTTTGTTCAGTATAAAACTAGCCCTGCTTACGGTTTCCAAAAAAAAGTGGGAGTATGGAACATTTGATCCTTTTCTGCCCAGCCGCTTTATAAGCCTGCGGCAAAAGCTATCGCTAGGCCTGATGCCGGAGCATAACTCATGGCTGTGACATGTTTGTGAAGTGTTCGGGCACGTTAGGGAATGTGTGCTGTTCTTTCGTGATACTTTGCGCAAAACGCCACAACTGCCTGTCTGACATGCTCTGGTTGTGTTGACGTGAGGCGTTCTGACGAACTGTGACGTATTGTAACCGACTGTGGCGTGTTGTAACCGACTATGACGTGCTGTGACCGACAGTCACGCGCTGTGACCGACTAACACGCGCTATGGCGAGCTGTGACCGACTGCGTCGCACTGTGACCGTTTGTGGCTCGCTGTGACCGACTGTGGCTCGCTGTGATCGGCCGTACGCATTGTGACCGACCGTGACGCGCTCTGACCGACCGTGACGCGCTCTGACGTATCACGACCGACTGTGACGTGTTGTAACGGCCATGCGGTTCGCCGCAGACTGAAGTGTGTGGAGGTGACGGTGGAGGGTCTGGAGGAGGCGACGGACGTGGTGACGCAGTCCGAGGTCAGACTGTCAGACTACCGCCAGCTGCCCGAGGACCGCGACGGTCTCAAGTCGGCGCACCTCTCGCTCGTCGACGTGCAGAGCAGCCTGCAGAAGAAGCAGGTGAGCGCCGCCGACCTGGCTCACGTGGAAGAGGGCCGGCACGTGATCGCGCTCGGCAATCTCGCTCTCGGTGTTTGTTGTAGGCGTACTGACGAGCACGCAAATCATTGCTGTAAGCATAGACACAGCTGATGCTTCATTTAATGTTTGAAGTTTGAGTTGAGTCAGCATTCGCCATAAGAGTATGCATGAGGCTGGGTAATCTTACTTTCTTTCTTCTATTCATATTGCATTTCTTCGTTTTTCCATACTTGGATGAATATCACCTTGAGGAATTGGCAGCTGTCGAGGTGCAACCTGAGCTGCATGCAATTCAGTCATCATCTCCCCACTGCGGTGTGGTATGCTTGTTAGTGGTGAGGATAAAACTTTTTTGTTACAAAGCGTTGCAGGTGTTCGTGTTAGTGATGAATAATTATTTTACTAAAGGTATACGCCATACATTTCCTCTTGTATTTACGAACATTTCAGTTGTTGCTTTCATCTGTGTACAATGCTCTGATGAAACCATCAGCTGAAACTTCGGTAATTGTTACACAGCACAAATGTTGGAAGAATAATGTACGTCTCACTGTCTTGAAGCGCTCAAATGTCACACAGTTGTAATGATTTGTTCATGTATACGGATGTAGCATGCAATACTTGTATTTGGACACGTCGTTTGTCACATAACCAAGTGAACGTGGACGTGAACGTTGGCGTGGACGTGAACGCGAGTGTGGACATGAACGTGAACGTGAACGTGAACGGTGGCATTGCTCAGGGTGTGATGGAACGGCTGAATACGGACGTCACCAAGACTCGGGAGACCACAGAGCGCACCAGGCCCCGGCAGCGCAACCACCCGGACGTGGAGCAGCTGGAGGACGACGTCAGCAGGGTCAACAAGCGCTGGACCAACTGCTGCGACAGCGTCAGCGACAGGTCGGTGCCGCCGCACGGTGCCCGGCCGCGATGAGCACGGCTGCTCCTGCTGCTGGTTGCAATATAATCCACATATGTTGACGTACCCTAAACTCCAATGATCATCATCCTGCTGCTGGTTTCTAGGTGTGGCCGTGCTGTCTCCGCTGGCGTATATAGCTGGCCCAAGTCGCACACGCAAAATGCGCTCATTCTTTATGTATGGTTATTGGTGGATGGGAGGAGAAGGAGAAGAGTAAGCTCATGCTCCTTCGATGACCGGCGAAGCCTACCTTCAATGATTTCGAATTTTAACATTGCACCCTATGGAGTAGTACCCATTTGTCTGAATATCTCCAAGTGTTATGCTGTTACCGCTCAATCTTTTTTCTCAGAGGTCCACATGTGCTAAACCATGGTGTGTGGCTGTCTACTGTAATCACAAGTATAGCAACTGGATGGTCGTCTTGAGTACATGTGCTAGTCTAACATCTTAGCAAAACAAACATCGCTTTTTCGCTATTGAAAATGCGTCTTAAATGGCGCTTGCGCCACAATTTACAAGAAGTTATTGCATTCCTGATGTGATCGCTGCCACTAGAAGGTGACTGATGTGATGCTAGACATGTGACTGACCTGAGCTCCCCCCCTCCCCTACCCCCAGACTCCGTGCCGTGGACCAGGCGGCCGACCTGCTGACACAGTACGAGACCCCAGACAGGTGACTGACCTGAGCTGCCTCCGCAGACTCCGTGCCGTGGACCAGGCGGCCGACCTGCTGACACAGTACGAGACCCCAGACAGGTGACTGACCTGAGCTGCCTCCGCAGACTCCGTGCCGTGGATCAGGCGGGCGACCTCTGCTGACACAGTACGAGACCCCAGACAGGTGACTGACCTGAGCTGCCTCCGCAGACTACGTGCCGTGGATCAGGCGGGCGACCTCTGCTGACACAGTACGAGACCCCAGACAGGTGACTGACCTGAGCTGCCTCCGCAGACTCCGTGCCGTGGATCAGGCGGGCGACCTCTGCTGACACAGTACGAGACCCCAGACAGGTGACTGACCTGAGCTGCCTCCGCAGACTCCGTGCCGTGGACCAGGCGACCGACCTGCTGACACAGTACGAGACCCAGGAGCGCATGGAGCGCCAGTGGGCTTCGCAGATGGAGGCGGAGGCTCGCCAGCGCGAAGTGGAGCTGGAGCGAGCTAGGGTGAGTCGATAGTGGATATCAAATCGACATGTTCAAATTCCACCACTGCATTCAGTGTACATGTTTCCAGGGATGCTTAAATGCTTAAATTTCCAGATGCTTAAATGCGAATTATTATGCAAATTTTGTCAGAGTATCTGCGTCAATAGATTGTCCGCTTAGTAAACAGCACATTCACATCGTATCCCACCATACGAGCCTCTTCCTATCGTTCGCGATTCACTATGGTTCACCGGATTTTCTTCATCTCTGACTGGGTTGGAATGTTATTGTCATGGATACTGTCATCTACGCCTGCTCACATCACGTGGTGTTCTGCTTCAGAAAGCGATAATGGAGAAGTATCGACACTGTGATGACTCCATCGCGAAGTACTTGGACTGGGTGGCCAAGGTGGAGCGACGGCTGGCGAACCAGGAGCAGGTGCAGGAGGACGTCTCCAGCCTGCGAAACCAGATCAATGTAGTCAAGGTGAGAAGCCGCAGCCAGGTCATTGCTGCCGAGGTGAGGTGTTGCGACCTGGTCAGCGTTGACAAGGTGAGAAGCCGCAGCCAGGTCATCGCTGTCAATGTGAGATGCGGCGACCTGATCAGCGTTGACAGGGTGAGAGGTTGCAGCCGGATGGGTCTTGTCGAGGCAAATGGTTTCAACCACATCAGCTATGTCCGAATGAAAATGTCGCAGTCAGCTAAATGCTTCCGAAGGTTACAGTGCTGACAGTCAGTGACGTAGCTGAAATCCTCAATACTCCGCCCTCGTGAAGTGTCTAGATTTTATCCAAATAAATTACGGTATGACCTACAGTGTGGTAACCAAATTCCCCCGCAGTGTTGTCAGATCCGTCGTGACCCCTATAGTGCTGTGAGGTCCCTCGGTCCCGTCAGTGTTGTCAGATCCGCCGCGACAGGTGTGTCCGTTGGTCTACAGGCGATCCAGGACGAGCTCAAGGACCAGCAGAGGCCCGTCTTCGCCGCGCTGGACCAGGTCCACGATGTGGTGAACCAGGCCGGCGACGTGCTCTCCAAGGACGAGACCAAACAGCTCGAGAAGAACGCCGGCGAGCTGCGAAACAGGTGACGTCATCACGGCCTGAGCGGTAGTCAACTGTCGGCGTGGTCGTGCCGGCTTCTTGTGTTGTGTCGAGTTGCACCAGCTGCAATTTCGATGTCTGCTTTGACTGCTGGTGAGCTGCAGCGCGCCAACCGCATCATTTTTGGTGGTTTTGTCACGTCCATGAACGTAAGCAAATGTTCATGATGCCCCCCGAGATCTTCGATCAAGTAAAACACGCCCTGTGTGACGTTCAGTCACTACAGTCAAACATTGGCTGTCATGTTCTGGTGCTGACATTCAACGTTTAGATGCACACTGAGTTGTGTTGATTTCATGCAGTCTTCTCATCGTGTTTTTATAAATGGGATTGGGAGTTCGTTGTGTAATTGCGCTTGAATGTAGCGCTGCTGGTGTCGTATGCTGCGATGGCACACTGTCTGATGATTGATGGGAACAGCGGTGGCGGTGAACTTACTGGCTCTGTTTGTCTCCAGGTACGAAACAGTGACCGATCGTTCTGATCAGCTGCTGCGACGACTCGCCTCCTGTCTGGACGAACTGAGCAAGTACAGGACCGACCTCGTCACATTCCAGGTGCGTACCACCCGAGCGCAGCCCTCTCTCAGCCATGTAGCAAACCAAGGTGCATGCGTCTGCATTGTAGCAGGCTCCAGTTTTATATTGTCGCCCTTGTCTGATTCATTACGTTCTTCAGTACCATTTCACCGCACTGTGATGGTTGGACTGACTCACGGTTTCTCATTGTCATCTGGTCACGAATTGGCTGCATAATGCTGGTCAGGACACAACCGACCAGCTGGCAGCTGACCCCGGGTCACGTACAACTGGTCCCCCACGTTCTCAGGCGGGCTGGGTCGTGTATTCCTGCGTACGACGGTAATAGTATAGCCGCGACATGATGTTCAAATGACGCTTTCACAGTCGCCATTTCGGTTACTGTCTCGATGATTTTATTACGTTCCCGCAAGCCGTGCACATCATGTGCTTCTGCACAGATGCGCGCCGGTTTGTCCGACCACCCGAGACTCGATAATGTGCCGTATGTTGAGAGACAGAGCTTGATGACAGCATTGAACAAGTCCGGAGACTGTGGCTGTGTGACGGCGTGTTTGCGGGGCGTCGGTAGCTCAGCGGTTGGGCTGAGCGTCCGGCATGTCAGACGTGAGGGTTCGATTCCGCACGATGCCGCCCTTCTTGCCGGGATGACAGGCGGGCGACGCCGCATGGCCTCAGTTGCCGTGTACGCGGTAAAGTCACGGCTAACGGCGTGTTCGCGGCCGGCAGACGTGGCTCACGCGCGCCGGCCGCAGCCTATCGGAGAAGGAGCGGCTGCTGTCCGACCTGAACCAGCTGAAGGCGAACGAGCAGGGCTGCCGCGAGCTGGTCAACGACGTGATCGCGCACCAGGCCGACCTGCGCTTCATCACGGTCGCCGCACAGAAGTACATCGACGAGAGCAAGGAGCACCTGAAGACGCTGAACAACTTGCGCACCAACCTGCCCCAGCGGCTGGGGCACATTGAGCCCAGCGAGTATGTAGTCAAGCGGGAGGTCACCGGCGTCACCCAGGTCAGTCTGCGGCGCTTTCGGTGGAATGCGAATATGCAAATGCCAATGGAACTATCCATGTTGCTCTAAGCCCTCCGTCGATAATCGTGTATTTCATCCTTCCCGTTGGACGTTGTATGATTGACGAATTCGATGCGCGCTAAAGCCCAAATAGCTAATTAAGCAAATTCAGACTTCGTGAATGGGTCTGTGTCGCCTTTTAAGTCCAAATAATCATGCACACTGTGGGCTTAATGTTCAGCTTACTTCGTATGGGATCAAGACTCATCCTTCCCATTTAGAACGTCTGATGTTTTGTCTACTAGATCGTAACAAATTATGATGTCTACTAATTCACTTTTGTTGACGATGGTGTTTCCTATGCTTCATGTCATACTTATGGTTAAATGATGATTAAATTAAACCATGATTATCCCTAATGTAGCATTTTGACGATTCTTCTTACGGTCATGATATTGACGCAGCCATGGAGGAAGACGACGCTGGTGTTGTCAACGTTAAGCACACAAACTTGAAATGCTTAGCTTAGGAAATGTGAATAGTACTGATATCCGTGTGCAACCGCATTATATTCGTAGCTAATTATTTGCAAGCTACCTGATCCAACGTGCAATTGCAATATGTGAGCCTATTTACGTAAGGTTCATCCGTTGCATGGAACGTGCTCTTATCGTGCAACCGTATTTCCAGACGTTCCAGGACGTGCTGAGTCGCGCCAACAAGCTGTCTGAGCGTCTGTCGAGCGTGGGCGGCCAGCAGCGCGAGTACCAGGAGGCGCTGGAGCGCGCCGGCCGCTGGCTGCGCGAGGTGCAGCCGCAGGTGCACAAGGCGGTGTCTGAGCCGGTGGCGGCCGAGCCGCGCGGCGTGCAGCAGCAGCTGGAGCGGGCGCGCCACCTCAACGGCGACCTGGTGTCGCAGGCGCGCCTGTTCGAGCACGCCGACCAGGCGTCCGCGCAGCTGGTCGACGCGCTGGCCGACCAGATCGGGCCGCGCGAGGGCGAGGCGATCCGGCGGCCGGCGGCGGAGCTGGCGCAGCAGTACCGCCAGCTGTGCGACGCCGTCACCGACCGCTGCCAGCAGCTGGACATGGCGCTGGTGCAGTCGCAGGGTGTGCAGGACGGCCTCGACTCGCTGATGGCGTGGCTGGACCAGGCGGAGGCGCGGCTCGGCGAGCTGCTGAAGCCGGCCAGTCTGGAGCGCGCCCGGCTGATGGAGCAGGCGCAGCAGCAGCGGCTGCTGCGCGCCGACGTCGACCAGCACCAGCCGAGCGTGGAGCAGGTGCGCCGCGGCGCCGAGGAGCTGCTGCGCACGCCGTCCAATGCGCGCATCGCGCACAAGATCGAGCAGAAGCTGCGCGAGCTGACGTCGCGCTTCGAGGCGCTGGAGGTGCGCTGCCGCGAGCGCGGCCGCCACCTGGACGACGTGGCCGGCCAGCTGGACAAGTTCGGCGCCAGCGCCGAGCGCGTCCAGACCTGGCTGGTCGAGATCACCGAGCAGGTCGAGTCGCAGCAGCTGGTCAAGCTCAGCGCCGACTCGTACGCGACCAAGATGGACGAGCTGACCGGCCAGGCGGAGGCGCACCGACCCGAGTACGAGGCGGCCGTCAAGGCGGGCCAGAGTCTGGTCGCCAGGAAGGACGTCACCGACACGGCCGCCACCAAGGAGCGTGTAAAGGTCGGTGGGATTACCACCCTGTCGTATAGCCCCCTCCGACCACCCTGTCGTATAGCTGGCTGACGTGGTCTTGAGTGAATAAGGTCTTTAGAACAGGAATGCATTCAACATGGCGTATGCTTTTCGTACTTTTCGTGTGTCTGTGTTGATATACCCGTGTGTCAGTCACATAGACCGGCAGCAAGGGGCCCATTTTGTGGCTATCCGTAGTGCATTTGTAATCTGTCACCAGATTATCCAGTCATTAGCCCCACAGGACTAACCGCCATTTGTGCCCACTAATCCCCAATCGCCCAACCCCCCGGCTGACGTCACGTATCCTCTTGTGACGTCAGGAGCTGGAGTCGCAGTGGCGCGACCTGCAGGACCTGCTGGACGAGCGGCTGCGCGAGGGTCGCACGCGCTCTGACTCGCTCAACGCCTACGAGAAGCTCAAGGAGGACGTGCTGACTTGGCTGTCGCGGATGGAGGCGTGCGTGGACGCGCTGAAGCCGGTGGCCGTGGACCAGGCGTTGCTGAAGCAGCAGGCCGACGAGCTGAAGGTGAGCTGGACGCCGCCGCCTCGCCTGTTCACCAGTTGACACGCCTAGTCGATCGCCAGCATGCAAGTGGTTTGACGAAAAGGAGTGGCTGGCCATGATGAGGACTTTTTCAGCTACTGAAAGTAAATATTGGTCTAGGTATCGGGTGTGTCGCTTCCTTTGAGCTTCGGTGCTGTGTCCGTACTTACTCCCCGTGTAGGTCGAGTTGTGTGGAGACTGACGTGATGACTTGCCGCCTGTGTGACCGACCGAGCGCCGCCCGGCAGCCGCTGGTCAGGGAGCACACGCAGTACGGCGCCACCATCGACAAGGTGTGCGAGCTGGGCGCCCAGTACGACGCCCTGGTGCGGGGCGAGCGCGCCGAGACGCCGTCACGGCGCCGGTCGTCCGTCACGCCGACCAAGAAGACGTCGCTGAGCCACGGTCGCCGCTCCGTCACGCCGCTGGCGCCAGGTACGCTACGCCGCGCCTCGGTGCAGTGCATGTGGGGCCGGGACAGCTCAGTTGGTGGAGCGACCGCCTCTTGATCGCAAGATTATGGGTTCGAATCTCACAACTGGCGGCGTTTACCGAGTCCACCCGCGGCCAATCGGCGTGAGAGGTTGGCGACGCTATATGACCTAGCGGTTGAATGCGTCGTAAAAGAACCCAATGTGGTGTGCATGCGCTTCAGGTGGTCGCCGCTTGCACTGCGTTATCCGTGCCGATATCCCGTGGTGCAGAGATCTTCAACCGTCTGTCCTCCCCTGTATCCCTGGTGGTGTCCGTGTGTGAGCGGGGGTCGTTCGCGTTCACAGCGTGGTCGTGGTAGGTCGACTCTTCCTGTTTGCATACATTGCAGAGTGGATGGCATGGGCATTATTATGATGATTGCGCAGCTTGTCGGTGACGTACCACGCATTGGCGTGTCACCGACCAGTTTTGTGATTGTTGCGATTCTTCCTGGTGAGAATGCGTCCTGGCGTCGGCGGCCAAGTTGCGTATCCGCCAGGCTGTCTGCATGCTCGCTTCTCTTGCTGTCCGGCGTGAGGGGGTGCGCTGTTGCCTGCTTGAGCTGAGCGCGCCAGACCCGCTGGCGGTGGTTGATGTGCACGCGTGTCTGCAGCGCGTCGCGCCTCCTACGACAGAGTGTCGCCGGCGCGGGGCTCGCTGCACCGGCGCGATTCGCAGGGCGACGGCTACGTCGGTCTGGAGGGTAAGCCATGGCGGAGGCCAGTCTGAGCTCAGCGGTGCAGTGTTGCGCCGCCGCAGCGCTCAGACAAACACTCCGCCACCGCCTCACTGCGGTGGGCTGTTGCGGAGTGCGGCGGTGGAGGTGCAAGCGGCAGTGGTGGCGTTTGACAGGCATCGGTATTGTTCGTTGTCATGATGGACTTCCGAATTGTTCGGACAGGTTTCCGACGGTTGGTTCGTCTTGTGCGTTTGCTTCCCCCAGCGATTGAATTGGCCCTCGTGTGTGTATGTGTGTGTGCGGGGGAGAACATGTACCGATTGCAGGCAGGGAATGCACAACGGCTTTGCGTGGAAGCAGTGAATGATTCCGAAGTGATCGAATTCCCAGTAAGTCTTGTACTAAACACCACTATACCATATATACTACAGAGATCAAACATGCTCCAATTCCCCCCCCCCCCCCCCCCCCCCCAACCCAAACAAAAAAGAAACTTAGCTCCATCCATTAGTTTATTTATATCACTGGCCTGTACATCTTCAATAGATCTGCAGTAAGTACCCGAGCCTCATTCACAATCGGAGTCACCGAAATTTTATATATCTTGATTAGCGGAGTAGTTATGTTTCACTGATTGCTCACAGATGGCACATTCGGCCTGTTTCTCAACCTCTCGTCTACCCTGCACCGATAATTCGAGCTCTTTGTTACTCCACAACGCGACAAGGGGACGTTGGTTTACCTTTGTGTGACCGATTGGTACGTTGACGACTGTACAAGAAGAGATATAGTTGTGTTTGCGGCTCAAATGTTAAATATATCCTCCAACATTTTTATTAGGTTGTTTTTGTTTCGTGTTTTGGGATTACAATTGTTTCGTTACCTCCTCCCCGCTCATTACGAAATGCGATCTTCCATCCTTCGCTTGGTTTCGCTATGCCCAACCCGGCGTATTTCTGACCTTCACATGAGCTGCAATTTCATCTTAGCAATCTGTGAACTGCTTTTGATTAGTTCTAACCAGTAGCTCATACTTGCAATATTTGAACTGGCGTTAATACCTAGTTGTTTTTGGACCTGACGAATAGCTCATACGTTCGCTACCAGATATTACCAATAGTTGATATGTGTGTTACCAGACTTGACCATTGCCTGCCGTATGCTATGAGACCTGATCATTAGCTGACGCGTTCCTGACCAGATCTAATCAAAAGCCGACCAACGTCTGGCCGAATAGTCCGTGCGTGTCGTCACCGAATAGTCCGTGCGTGATCGGCGGCTCACCTTGGTGCACGTGTCCGCAGACCTGACGCCGATCCAGAGCCAGCTGAGCGAGATCAACCACCGGTACCAGATGGCCGGCACGCGGCTGGCCGACCGCCAGTCCGACATCGACACCGTGTCGGCCGAGGTGCGCCGACACGCCGACACGCTGCGCCAGCTGCTGCAGTTCCTCGACAAGACGGAGCGCCAGCTGCCGCGCGACGCGCTGCCGCAGAGCCGCGACGAGGTCGACAAGGAGCTGCGCGCCGTGCGCGCGCTGGCCGACGCCGTGTACGAGCGGCAGCCGGCGCTGGACGCGCTCAAGACGCAGGCCGGCGAGCTGCTGCGGCGGCGGCCCGGCGTGCCCGGCGCCGACCTGCTGCAGACCAGCCTGTCCGACCTGGTGGCGCGCTGGGCCGCGCTGCAGCAGCGGCTCAAGGCGCGCCAGCAGCACCTGCAGCACAGCCGCGAGTTCTTCGACACGCACGACCAGCTGGCCAACTGGCTGGCGGCCAAGGAGAAGATGCTGACGGTGTTGGGGCCGCTCAGCTCCGACCCGCGCCTGGTGCAGATGCAGAGCCAGCAGGTGGCCGTGCTGCGCGACGAGTTCGCCGACCAGTACCCCACCCTGCAGACGCTCAACCGCACCGGACAGTCGCTGCTGGACGGGGCCGAGCCCAACAGCTCCACCGCCCGCCAGGTGAGACTTGACCCAGCTGTGGAAATGTCTCGCTGAGCCACACAGCACTAACGCACGCCAGGTGAGACTTAGTCCAGCTGTGTAGATGGTGTACATCCGGTACATGGTGATGTGTGTGCGTGCGCGGGCCTATGTGCATTCTCAGGTGCTCTGTAGAATACAGATGATACCCCTTACTAAATGAACGGTGTTTCTTGCGGTTGCTGTTACCGGCGATGTAGATACTTTACCTGCTTTGTATTTGTACTTTTTTTGCTGGAGAACAGCAAGTATATTATTGGCGTTGTATCAAAGGACACGATTCTTCCGCCTTCCTGCAATGTCCAATATCGGTAGCGCGTTGTTCGGAGTGTGCTTACTCGCCGTTAAATTGTATCTACGGTCTTTGAAGTGAAGCGTGACAGGTGTGAGCTGAGCTTTGTGCGCAGTAGGTATCTGTGTCGTCCAGTGACGTGGTTCAATCGCATGTGTTCTTCTCGCGTCAGGTGGGCGACAAAATGCGCAAGACCAACGACAAGTGGGAGGAGCTGATCGCCAGACTGGAGGACCGCGAGCAGAACCTAGACGCCGCGTCTGGTGCCAGCCGCCAGTTCAACGACTCGCTGGGCCGTCTGCAGCGCGACCTGCAGAAGGTGGGCGACGCCTTCGACGACCTGACGACGGAGCGCGCCGAGCCGCAGCAGAAGCTCAAGAAGCTGACTACGATGCAGCACCAGGTGGACGAGCTGGGGCCGCGGCTGGCCGAGGTGGAGGCGATCGGCGACCAGCTGTGCACCGTGCTCACCGACCCGTCCGCCAAGACGGAGGTCAAGGACAAGCTGTACCAGCTGGCGCGCCAGCACAACCAGCTGCAGAAGAAGATGGACAACATGCGCGCCGAGCTGGAGAACGCGCTCAAGGAGGACCGCGAGTTCGAGGACGGCTGCGCGGACGTGCAGGACTGGATCAAGGACTGCGCAGACCAGATGGGCCGGCCGCTGCAGGTATCGGCAGACGCCGACATGCTGGCGCGCCAGGTGGCCGAGTACGAGCCGGTCTACAAGAGCGTCACGGCGCGCGAGCACGAGGTGTTCCTCTTGCAGCGCAAGGGCCAGGATCTGATCGGCAAGACCACCAACAAGCAGGAGACCAAGACGCTGCAGAAGTTCCTCGACAAGCTGCAGAAGGACTGGGAGGCGCTGAAGAAGGACGCCGTCGGCCGGCACACGCGTCTGCAGACGTGCACCGACCTCTGCCGCAAGTACCACTCGGCGCTGGAGAAGTTCGCGCCGTGGCTGGACAAGGCCGAGGACCGACTCGACCGCCTCCAGCCCATCGCGTTCACCAAGGCCGAGATCCAGAAGCAGCTGCGCGACCTGCAGGCGTTCAAGAACGACGTGTCTCTGCATTCCGGCGAGCAAGAGCAGGTGCAGGCGGCCGGAGACGCGCTGCTCGCCGCCACAGACACCGACAAGGAGGGCGTGCGCACCGACCTGCAGCTGCTGCGCCAGCGCTGGGACGAGCTGAACGGTGCGCTGCTCGGCCGCCAGCAGGCGCTCGACGACGTCAACGCCAAGGTGGGCGACTTCCAGGACAAGCTGCGCGACCTGGAGCACGGCCTGCAGCGCGGCGAGGACAAGCTGGCCTCGCACGACGCGCTCGGCGGGAACCGCGACCCGCGCCTGCTCGGCCGGCTGCGCGACCTGGTGCAGGAGGCCGACCAGTTGGACGGCCAGCTGGACAAGCTGCGCGACTGCGGCGCCGAGGTGCGCCAGGACGCGCGCCAGCTCGGCTCCAACGCCGACCACGTCAAGGACGACGTGGAGCGCGTCGGCGACCGACTGCGCGACCTGCGCGACCAGCTGGACGACCGGCTGCGCGAGCTGCAGGACGCCTCGCACGCCGTGGGCGAGGCGAGCGAGCGCGTCAAGGGCCTGTCTCACGAGCTGGCCGCGCTCGAGGAGGAGCTGGACGGCATGGCGCCGGTGGCGCGCGAGGTGGTGATCGTTGAGAAGCAGGTGATAGAGATCACCGTGTTCTTGGAGAAGGTGGTGACGGAGCGGCGTCAGCTGGACCAGGCTGATGCTTCAGTTCAGCGACTGTTGCAGGAGGTACGTCACCGCCACCACAGCTCCCCCTCCCCGTTTCTGTAACTCCCGCGGGTGCTTCTTGGGCGGCCCGAGATCTTTGACAGACAGTTCAAAATATGAATGTGTGGTTTTCATGCAACCACACTCGGGTAGTACTGTTTTGTAGCTGCAACTGCGTAGAAACGCAACTGCGAAGTATTTCACAAGTGGTCACGCAATTGGCATTTGGCAGTGGTAGGTGCCATTCATTTAACTACTGCCTCATATTGTAAGGCGTGTTTCACCGCAGAGTGCTGGTGATTCCTCTGCCTGTGCTCACCACACCGTGCCGGCAGGGCTACGCGTCGGACGCCAAGACGCTGCGCGACCAGCTGGGCGGCATGCAGCGCCAGCTGGGCCGGATCGACGACCGCGGCCGCGCGCGCGAGCGCGACGTGACGCTGGTGCGCACCAAGCTGACCAGCTTCTACAGCTCGTACGAGCTGGTGGTGCAGGAGATCGGCACGGCGTCGCGCGAGGAGGCGGCGCTGGCGCCGACCGGCACCGACGTGGCCGCCATCCGGCGCCAGCAGCAGCAGTTCAAGGAGTTCAAGACGAGTCGCGTCGAGTCGCTCACCTCGCACGTGGACGAGTGCAACAAGAGCGGCCAGGGCCTGGTGCAGTCGGCCGCGCCGTGCGTGCACACCGGCAAGCTGGAAACCGACCTGGAGACGATGAACGACATGTGGAACGCGCTGAAGGAGCGGGTGAGCTGCTCGGCCGGTCGAGTGTGGGGAGGTAACCAGTTGGTCCTGTGGTCGAGTGTGGGGAGGTCACCAGCTGGTCCTGTGGTCGGGTATGGGAGGTCACCAGCTGGTCCGATGGTCGGGTATGGGGAGGCCACCAGCTGGTCCTGTGTTCGGGTGTGGGGAGGTCGCCGCCTGGTCTGGTGGCCAGGGTGGTGTGGCGTGTTGTGGTGCCGACTAACGAGTCTGTCTGTTTCTGGTGGTAAGTCGTGTGGCTGGGGAGTTGTGCAGAGTGGTAGTTGCTCCATGTTTTTGTCGCTCGCGTTGGGTTAGGAGTACTGGGGAGGGGGCTATCCTGTGAGTAATAGGCAGAAGGAGTCGGCGACTGAACGAAGCACGTCGTGGGTGAGATATGTCGTGCGCGATGTACTATGTGGATTTTTCTGTCGCCATTCACCCACCGTCTGCGCGCTGTTTTTTCACCATAGTTTAGCCACCACAGTTGTTACGGATTGTCGCTCGTTACCCGGTAGAACCATCCGGACCGTATTCGACAACACAACCACCTGTCGACAGATACACAACCGGGGGCGCGCGCTCGACGTGGGCCTGCTGCAGTCTGGCAAGTTCCGCGAGGCGCTCGAGGGCCTGCTGCAGTGGCT
This sequence comes from Imbricaverruca yamaguchii, assembly GCA_034440575.1. Lineage (NCBI taxonomy): Eukaryota > Metazoa > Arthropoda > Thecostraca > Neoverrucidae > Imbricaverruca > Imbricaverruca yamaguchii. Next base: position 2,360,812 of record JAOTOL010001635.1, read on the forward strand.
GGCCGACACGGAGGACCTGGTGGCGCACCAGAAGCCGCCCAGCGCCGACTACAAGGTGGTGAAGGCGCAGCTGCAGGAGCAGCGCTTCCTGCAGAAGCTGCTGCTCGACCGCGAGAGTTCCGTGTCGGCGCTGTTCGAGATGGGCCGCGAGATCGCCAACAACTGCTCGCCGGCCGAGAAGGCCGAGATCGAGGGCCAGCTGCACGAGCTGACGGAGAGGTTCGACGCGCTCACCAACCAGGCGGCGGACAGGATGCGTCAGCTGGAGGACGCCATGAAGGTATCGTGTCACGCCGGGGTCACGGCGGACCTCAGTCGGGGGTCACTTTCTACCGCCGTGTACGTCGTGTGCGTGTTGCGCATTTACACCTAGTCAGTTGGTTGATATGTACCTATGCATTTACTTTAAAATAATATTGAAGATTAAATGCTCTTGAATTAATTGTGTTACTCGGTGAGCTGTGTTCGTTGCGGTCATCAGGCAGCAAGTTCTGGATATATGCGACCAGTTTTTCCTTCTGTTCAGGTGGCGAAGGAGTACCAAGATAAGAACGGCCCTCTCGTCGAGTGGCTAGAAAAGATGGAGAAGAAGCTGAAGGATATGGAAACAATTCCAACTGATGAGGACAAGATACAGAGAAGAATCAAAGACCATGACGTAAGTCTTCGTTCTACTGCAATGGTAGAATGCCGCTTAGCTACCCGTACAGAATTAGCTAGTAAACTGTCAAGATATATAATCGATCAATATTACTAATCGGTCAATATTTATCGGGCCACATTGATGTAACCAGATCCAGGCTGTAGATCAATGTTTAGAATAGGGAGTCAGTTTTTACCACCAAACCTATTTTAGTTTTGCCATTTGTAAAAATCGACATGTCAAAAGCTGTTTTACCGGTAGGCGTCCTGCAAATACTCCGTTTAATTAGTTATATGACATACTATTTTATGTGTAGTAAAGTGCCACGCATTATACAATGGGTAAATTACGTAGAAATAAGCAATATTACAGCCAAGCGTGCCAGAACCTGTAAACATGGAAAGAATTGTCTCCTTGTCCCACCTTTTACCTGCTTTAATAGTAAAACCAGTAGGCCTGACAAAAGCTAATTTTCCATATAAAAACAAACCCAGGTGTAGACTGTCTCAGTCGATGCATTGCGAGAGCGCGATAGGACGCCGAGCTGCCCCGCCGGAGCCTCCCCGGAGGCGAGAGCTCGGCGTGCCGCCCCCGCCGCACTGACAGGCGGCGGCGGGACGCTGAGCTGCCCCGCCGGAGCCTCCCCGGAGACGAGAGCTCGGCGTGCCGCCCCCGCCGCACTGACAGGCGGCGGCGGGACGCTGAGCTGCCCCGCCGGAGCCTCCCCGGAGGCGAGAGCTCGGCGTGCCGCCCCCGCCACACTGACCGGTGGCGGCGGGACGCCGAGCTGCCCCGCCGGAGCCTCCCCGGAGGCGAGAGCTCGGCGTGCCGCCCCCGCCGCACTGACAGGCGGCGGCGGGACGCTGAGCTGCCCCGCCGGAGCCTCCCCGGAGACGAGAGCTCGGCGTGCCGCCCCCGCCACACTGACCGGCGGCGGCCCGCACCAGACGCTGCACGGCGACATCGTGGCGCGCCGCGGCGACTTCGACCGGCTGGCCAGCATCGCCACCGTGCTGATGGAGCTGGTGGGCGACGACGAGGCGGCCGCGCTCGCCGACCGGCTGCAGGACGTCACCGACGCCTACACCCGGCTGGTGGAGGACAGCGACGCGCTGGGCCGCCTCCTGCTGGACGCCGGCAAACAGCTGCGCGCGCTCGTGCTCAACTACGAGGACTTCCTCGTCTGGATGGACGAGATGGAGCAGCGGCTCGGCAAGTACCGCGTGCTCTCCGTGCACGTGGACAAGCTGCACGAACAGACAGAGGAGCTAACGGTGAGCCAGTGGGTGGCTGGCGGTGGTTCACTCGGCTCTGAACTCATGCGTAGTGCACCTCTTTTTCATGGTTGCCTCTCCTAATTTTCCTTTCAGACAACGTAATTCTGATAGTTTCGTTTCATCATATGGCGTTGATTAAATATGGCATAGTTTAGTTTCACCAATGACATAGGTGGTTCTATCAGATGTTTTGTTTTGTTATGTGTCGGGCAGGCTTGTTATTAGTAAACGAGTATTGATGATTAGTGAAATATTTCGCTGAGGGGAAACAGGAATGGACACGCTGAAATGTTGTGTGGTGCACATGTTGAGGAATGTATTTGTGACCGTGATCCGTGTCTAGCCTTGTGTGCAGGTGGTTAATGTCGTGCCGCAGATATTGCAGTTGTGGTGCCAGCCTCGGTAGTTTTTCATAAATCCGTATGTTTATCCTGCTTCGCAGCACCAAATTTGCGATTCGCAACATCAGCTCTGGTGGCGATTTTGTGCTTTAGTCGCGCCGATGCATTTAAGCGAGCAAGCGTTGCGTCGTGTGACAGATCTGATACATTGACACAACGTCGTGAAAGCCTTGATGTATTGACATCACGAATTGACGGTGAGAAAGACAGCATCGCGCATGTGTGGAAATGCAGCATGTATATGCCTGGTGCGCAGGATCTGAGCGAGGAGGTGGATCACCATCGGGAGCCGGAGCAGGAGCTGCAGGATATCGGCGCCGACTTGATGCGTCACATCTCCAACGAGGAGGCGCTCCAACTGAAAGACAAGCTTGACTCAATCAGCCATCGCTACTCGGACCTAGAGACTAAGGTACTGCCGCTGTTTAGGCGTCTCGAGACGGACACACTGTGGTGATTATGAATACCTGTTGTAATTGTGATTGATAGGTTATCTCAATTGAGCTTTTAACTTGAATACATTATGGATGCGTTGACTCGTCCCGGTGCATGTTGGCTGTGCACGGCTGTAATGGCGTGAGCAGTGCTGGTTGCGTTGTGCTGTGCTAGCTAACTCGACACTGCCGTGTAGAGACTCACCATTTCGTTCCGTTGTGGAATTTGTGTTGCCGTGTTGCCGCGGTAACGCCGGTCTCTCCGTCCCGTTGTGGCAGTATGTTGTCATGCTGCCGCGGCAACGCCGGTCTCTCCGTCCCGTTGTGGCAGTATGTTGTCATACTGCTGCGGTAACGCCGGTCTCTCCGTCCCGTTGTGGCAGTATGTTGTCATGCTGCCGCGGCAACGCCGGTCTCTCCGTCCCGTTGTGGCAGTATGTTGTCATACTGCTGCGGTAACGCCGGTCCGCTCGTGCCGTTGTGGCAGCGTGTTGCCATGCTGCCGCGGTAACGCCGGTCTCTCCGTCCCGTTGTGGCAGTGTGTTGCCATACTGCCGCGGTAACGCCGGTCTCTCCGTCCCGTTGTGGCAGTGTGTTGCCATACTGCCGCGGTAACGCCGGTCTCTCCGTCCCGTTGTGGCAATGTGTTGCCGTGTTGCCGCGGTAACGCCGGTCTCTCCGTCCCGTTGTAGGCTGTGTGTTGCCGTGTTGCCGCGGTAACGCCGGTCTCTCCGTGCCGCTGTGCCAGTGTGTTGTCATGCTGCCGCGGTAACACCGTGCCGTTGTGGCTGTGTGTTGCCGTGTTGCCGCGGTAACGCCGGTCCGCTCGTGCCGTTGCAGGCGGGCTCGCTGCTGAAGAACGCACAGGAGGTGCTGCCGCTGGTGCACGCCTTCCACCAGGCGCACAGCCGGCTGGCCGACTGGCTGGTGACGGCCGAGCACACCCTGCAGACGGTCGACTCGCTGCCCAGTCCCGACGAGACCATGGATCACCTGGAGCAGCAGGTACGGCCAGCTGCCGCAGCACGCCGTCTGCCGCTCGCTAGGCTCAGGTCGTGTTGAGAATCGCCTCGAGCGGCCGCTGTGGAATAAGCACGGTAGAGATTGTAAGGATTCGGATAGCGTGGTGGTAGTGTGATGGTAACGTGATAGTAGCGTGATGGTAGTGATGGTAGAACTGTTGTTCACGTCGCATAACCTATGCAGTTGGCGCGCCCATAAACCCAAATGAATAACTGTCGGCCAGAGGTTGCTGGCACGATTCCTAAACTGGACGATTTTGGATCGTAAAAGATGATTTGGCAGCTAAAGAAAACTGAATCCGTCTCAGCTCAAAACTGGCATCGTGCGTTTGTCTGGTGCCCTTCGTAATTTGTCGCGGGCACTCTTCTAGCGTGGTGTCGCCAGGTCCGAGCGCGAGCTCCTGCAGGTGCTGACCCACCGTGCGCCAACAGGTTCAGGAGCACAAGCCGCTGCTGGACCAGGTGAACCAGACGGGCCCCCAGCTGTGTCAGATCTCTCCCGGCGACGGCGCGCAGACCATCGAGGCGCTCGTGACGCGTGACAACCGCCGCTTCGAGGCGATCGTCGAGCAGGTGCAGCGCAAGGCCGAGCGGCTGCGGCTCAGCCGGCAGAAGAACCTGGAGATCGGCATCGACATCGACGAGCTGCTCGACTGGTTCAGAGAGGTAAGGCTGCCCACCGTCTATCCAGTCACGGCCTGCACTGTCCATAAGCAGACGAATGTCGTCAGTAGATTCAAGCAACCACATTGACATATCTAAACGTAGTGCAATTCTAGCTGATCGCTGCCGCCTCTATAGCTCTGTTGAGGTTTGCTGCTCTCCACACTCCTGGTCTCTGTTGGCCACGCTCGCCTAATACCCACAAAGTGACATGCACGATATGCTAGCACTTACGGCGACTACAGTTCGGCGCGATTCCGATGATCAGCAACTCGACGCGTGCCCCGCTGCGTGCGCGCACTGCACGGATGTGGGTGACCAGCCCGCCTGTCCCCCGCCCCCCAGGTGGAGACCCAGATCCGGGAGGCGGAGCCGCCCAGCTCCGAGCCGGCCGTCATCCGGATCCAGCTGAAGGAGCACAAGGCGCTGTACGACGACGTCAGCGGCCAGAAGGGCCGTGTGCGCGACGTGCTCAGCACCGCCAAGAAGCTGATGCGCGACGCGGCGCAGTACGACGACGTGGCCGAGATCCGAGAGAAGGTCGACGAACTAAAGGAGACGGTGGATTCGGTCAGTGGCGCCAATTCCGCGCAATGTCACGTGCTTTTCGGTCCGATCCAGTGTTCATTTGGCGGGGCGTGGTATGTTTCTGAGATCGGTATGGCGCCTAAGCAATAGGAAGAAGAGAAAAGACGAGACACAGTGACATTTCGCACACATTTTTGGGCTCTAACAGCAATTTCCCTCCGTTGGCATGAATGCTGCTATTAGCCTGTCTTTAATTTCCTGTTTTCTATCCGTAGCTGTGCGACACTAATTTTACGAAAGGATATCTTGCTATGATTTCGTTGACCTACCACTGCCTCGTGCTGATTCATTAGCCAGAATTCCCTTCACCACTTGTGACCGAGTAATCTTCATGAGCAGTACCAGGTTGGATAGATCAGTAGAGGTGGTGTTACTCTTTCACATCTGATACCAGAGGATGGGTTACTCTGTCACAGCTCTCTAATATTGTTATATTTGTGGAGTGAAGAATACCAAGTGAAAACGCGAAGTAGGGACATTATGTAATTCGGCATTTTCACAGGCATAATATAATGATGTTGAAATAAGGACATGTCATCGATTTGAAACAAAGGAATGATGGAAGCTGGTCAGTCAAAAGTGGGCATGATTGGAAAAGGAGGATGTTACTGTATTTCTGGCAAATATTACAGCGAGACGATGATGTTCCCGTATAGTAGTGTTCTTCCATTATCCTCTCGTTTTTAACATTTTGAGATTGAATAGCTTATCTTGACATTGAGCTGCCCACTGATAAAGTGCTCAATATTAACAGGAATGTGCAAACTGAAATTCTGATGTCACAGATTTGAGGAAAAATACCCACCCTCCCCGTATTCACTCGCATCAAAAATGTCTTCCCATCCCGGATTACACAGTGTAAATCCGACCCTGCCGGTGGCGGAGTCGAAGGTGAGCACACCGGCACATTCCTGCTGAGAGTAGTCGAATTGAATGTAAGTCAGCAAGCAAAAACTCAGAAGTAGGCTCCCAAAATGATGGAGCATTCGTGGCTGGCTTCTATCTCATTGTCTAATGCTATGACGCTCCTTCGTCATTGGTATTCGCTATGGCCAGCACGGTTGCCAATGGCGAGTTTCCTTTGAGAAGTCTGATCCATCTTCGCCCAGCCAGTCCCTCCCTGCTGACGCCGCTGCCGTCCCGCAGGTGAGCCAGCTGTCGTCGGACCGGCTCAGCTCGCTGGAGCAGGCGCTGCCGCTGGCCGAGCACTTCTTCGAGACGCACGCGGGCCTGTGCGACTGGCTAGACGAGGCAGAGGCCGAGGCGCTGCGGCTCAACGTGTCCGCGCTGCGGCCCGACCAAATCCAGCGGCAGCAGGACAAGAACAAGGCGCTGCAGCAGAGCGTGCAGGAGCGCAAGCCGCTGCTGGACAAGCTGAATAAGACGGGCGGTGCGCTCGCCCGGCTCTGCAACGACGAGGAGGCGCAGAAGGTAATGGTCGCCGGCTATTTCTAGGCTGTTCAAAGATAGGATTTAGTGGGAGTTGCGGTGTGTCAGCAAGATCCCAGGTCAGGGGCGTGAAAAGCAGAGGCTTTGCAGCGGATATCGAGGATACGCGAAAGGGTTAGGCTACAGTCCCTCTGTCGTAGATGATTCTGTGGCTGATGGCTTGTAGAAAGTGACACAGGGAGCAGTTTTTCTTCGAGGGTGAGGGTCACCGCCACCTAGACCCGTCAACCTTGACGGCGATGCGTCCTCATCACATGCATGATGTTTATCGTGAAGCCTATGTGGGGCCATGGTGGCAGTGGTGCCGATGGTGACTGACACGCCGCAGGTCAAGGACATCATGGAGTCGGACAACGCGCGCTACGGCGCGCTGCGCACCACGCTGCGCGAGCGCGGCCTGTCGCTGGAGGAGGCGCTGCAGGAGTGCTCCCAGTTCGCCGACAAGCTGGACGGCATGCTGACGGCGCTCAAGGACACGGCCGACCAGGTGGAGCGCGCCGAGCCGATCTCGGTGCACCCGGACCGCATCCACGACCAGATGGCCGAGAACAACGCCATCGTCGACGACCTGGACAAGCGCACCGCCGCCTTCGACGCCGTCAAGAAGGCGGCCGCCGACGTGATCAGCAAGGCCGGCAGCGGAGATCCGGCCGTCAAGGGTGGGTGCGGTGACCGCGCTGAGGCCAAGGCCGTGAGGTGTCTAGAGGCTGGTGGTGTTCCGCCTGCCTGTGCGGATGTCAAGTGGTCGGCTACCTGCGACTGTGGCTGTCTCGTTTTGGTTCGGTAACGTTCTTTCACAAATGTTCGCTTGTTCGTCTTCGGTCGTAGGCGTTTCAGCAGAATGAACGGCAACTTTTTGGTACCACGGGCGATTCATTGTGTAACTTATCGGTTTGAAGGCACCACATACAACATCCAGCATATTTAGGAATACCGCAACGTATTTTTGCGATTATGGCGTTCGTCTGACATCCTCTGTGTTAGTCGTGATCGTGCATAAAGTGCGTCGTGAATCACCCTAACATCCTCTACACATGTGGTCGACCAGGGCTAACTTCACTTGCTATGCCCGTGTGTCCGCAGACATCAAGAAGAAGCTAGACAACCTGAACAAGCTGTGGGACCACCTGCAGAAGGCCACCGACGACCGCGGCCGGTCGCTGGAGGACGCGCTGGCCATCTCGGAGAAGTTCTGGTCGGAGCTGCAGTCGGTGATGGCGGCGCTGCGCGACCTGCAGGTGTCGCTCACCACCCAGGAGCCGCCGGCCATCGAGCCGAGCGCCATCCAGCAGCAGCAGCACGAGCTGCAGCAGATCCGGCACGGCATCGAGCAGACCAAGCCCGAGGTGGACCAGGTGCGCCGCACCGGCCAGCACCTGATGCAGGTGTGCGGCCACCCCGAGAAGCCCGAGGTGAAGAAGAACCTGGCCGACCTCGACTCGGCCTGGGACAACATCACCGCGCTGTACGCCCGCCGCGAGGAGAATCTCGTCGACGCCATGGAGAAGGCGATGGAGTTCCACGACACCCTGCAGGTGCGCTCATGGTGACGTCGCTGTCTGGCTGCGGAGGGGTCGTGGTGCACCCAAATTGTGCACCACGACACGCTTCACGAGGTGCCGAGTCGTCCTCGAGCCGCACTACTTAGTCGTGTTAATGTGGTGGTTCTTCAGCGGCATGCCACAGCGTCAGGTATCAGGCGATCGCGCGTTGTATTGCCCTCCTCAGTGTGGCTCTGGTAACGTTGCTGGTTATGCTCTCCGCCTAGTTTAGTATTTTGTTTGTGGTCTAATGACCTGGTTGCTTGAACATTGCATATGTGCGGCTCGGTGCCACCAGCGCGTGTATCGAGTTTGTGTTCTCGGTACTGGTTTGTCTGAGGGAGTGTTTGTGTTCTCAGTACCTGGTTGACTTCCTGGAGGACGCAGAGGATCGTCTGGGAAATCTTGGCGCCATCGGTTCGGATATCGTGGCGGTCAAAAAGCAGATAAAGCAGTTGACAGACTTCAAGAACAAAGTCGACCCGCAGATGGTCAAAGTTGAGGCTCTCAACAGGTGAGAAGTGGTGAGGGCAGCTGCACTTACAGTTTAGGTGTTTATTTCCGCATTGTTCGCTCAACCTTTCACACCTCTTATTTATTGCCAGGTTGCATATTAGTCGATTCAGCTTATGCCGAGTTCCTGGTGAAAAGAATGTATGGCAATGAGAAATAATGGTTGGAAATAATTATGCAAAGTCCAGTTATGGCATACATTACATACTGATGCGTTTTGTATTTATCTGCGGGTTAATAAGCAGGTAGGGATGCCGCTTTCAAGCTCGCATGACGAGAATACGTAAGATTCCGAAGGTGGGTACAGTTCAAGGTTGCAAGTCATGGTAGTTCACACCACCTATCACCTACATTAAGCTTTTTCCGGGTAGAGACAGGCAGTAGAGACCTATACTAACAGAGGGATTATCATGGAGCCCTATTAGACACATGCTTAGCTAGTAATTTGTGTGGGCATCTGAGGTATGAGCACACTTTTTAAGTCTCCATATTTCCTCAACAGGTTATTTCTTTATGTTCCGTAAGTGTGGCTTTTTATAGCAGCGCATCATTAGGTTTAGGGAGCTCACAGAAGTCGCATGCACGTTTTGATGCAAGACAAGCTAAATGAAATGCTCCAACGTGTATGCTTGCTTGCGGTACTCTGAAGTGCTTCGGGCAACCTGACGTTATTATTGTGTTATCTGTTATGAAGAAGGAATATTAGCAATGGGTAATAATAAATGATAGAAATTGATAATCATATTTGTTTTCAATGTGGAATAAAATTACTGTAAACATTGCTCAAATTCGTGTGACATTAGCATCGTAAAATATTGCATCTGCGGACAGGAGTAAGCCAGTCGTCGATGGCTATTAATATTACAATATTATTCCCTCTGCTTTAAGTCGGAATTGCTAATCTGGTTTCTCCTTGCATATGGTGTACGCGCAGAAGTATCGTAAGGCAAGTATGCGACAGTATGCGACAGTGTGCGACCAGTTTGCACTCGGCTGGGTTATGTCCTCGTGTGCCGTGTGCATAAGCGTGTTCCGTCCGCTGCAACCGAATGAGCAGAGTGAACTAACTATTGTGCTGGGATATGCAAAGCGAACTGATCAGTGGGTTGGAGAATGCAGAGCGAGCTGATCAGTATTGCGGAATGCATTGCCAGAAACACATCAACGCGCTGCTCTTGGCATCATCAATGTATTTTCGTCTGGTTGCATAGTATGTGATTTGTGTTGACAGCAAGTGTGTTATGCTTTAGTGCGGGTACTAAGAGCAGCATGCGCCCTGGTAGTTGCATGCTGTTCGCGAGTTAATGTGTTCATGTGATGCGGAATGGCCTTCATCTCCCGGCATGTTAACCTCATGATGGAAATCGTAATAAAAAATGTGACGACCTTCATTTCTCCCAGAAAATGTTGTTGCAGTCTTGCATACTAACAACGCACGATCGTATCGGCCGCTAGCCATGTTCAAGAATCGCTCTTGGAAATGGCCCACTCAGAACCTTCGCTTGGTAGAAAATAGTACGTTCTGGTGTCCTACGTATTGTGTTGAGGTCACAACAGAGGTTTTCCGCTGTGAGCCATTTCCTAGACTCTCTTGAAGATGGCATATAGCAGAAAATTAAAGCCTATGTTTCACCAAAGGAATTGCTATTCCCTGAATGAAGGTCGGCACAGTTTTCACCTTTATTTTCATTATGCATTTAACATATGCCCCAGTCGTCATGTGCGCCATTAATGTGTCCGAATTCGAGTATCTAACCTTAGCCAGCGTGACTGGGAAACAAGTAGTCAGGAAGCATGCTTTTAATCGTGTTTGGAAAGTATTGATGGCAATTGTGTGAGTCTGGCATGGAACTGTCATCGCCAAACTTTCGGTGCACTGCACACGACCCCACCACGACTTGCACTGTCGTGGGTCAGCAGGGCCGTTCCGAGGTGCTCGGTGTCGCGTGCAACGAGCAACATTGGCCGACGTAATCCACAATGGTCAGACAATATTTCGAGAGTGAACCACAGCCGAAACTGCGATCACTCCGATGATGATGAGGCTTGCGCCAATCCGGATGAATCAGTTCGACGTATGCAATTTTGAGCGTGCTGAATAACCCGTTGCAAATTGGTAGGGCGGTCATGGTAGTCTGCAGCTTAAGAGCTATGTTTGTATGTTGGTACTGTATCTGTGGGAGCGTGCCGCGCCCTGCTCCATCTCCCTAGGTTGGTGGTTGTTGTTCTTGGTGTTAGAATCCCGGTGTCCGACTGGCTGTTGAGCAGCGCCGTGTTGGCGGCAACAGCCCCCGCTGACACTGTGCCGATGCTCTCTCAGACAGGCGCAGGAGCTGATGGAGCGGACGTCGCCGGACAAGGCGGCCGCCCTCAAACAGCCACTGTCCGACATCAACACGCGCTGGGACGACCTGCTGCGGGGCATCGTGGAGCGGCAGCGCGAGCTGGACCGCGCCCTGCTGCGGCTCGGCCAGTTCCAGCACGCGCTGGACGAGCTGCTCGTCTGGATCGGACGTACCGACAAAACTCTGGACGGACTGCGGCCCGTGTTTGGAGATCCGCAGGTGGGTGGCGACGTATGCATGGGGCCGGGCCATCGGGCCTCGAACGGTTTTACATCAGTGACGAAGAAGGTTTCGACAACTGAACACTGATTGGGAGATGTAGCATATGCTACCGATCGCGAGGTGCGTAGTTCCAAGCCGTGGGTGTCCCAGTTGACAAGGTGGTCGCATCTGCTTCCATCCGCTTGAAGTTCTGCTTCCGTTTCTGCAACAGAAGTATCTTTGAGGTCCTCTCAGGGGTTTCGAAGTTCCGTGCAACGCTGCGATGAAAGCAGATCTGGCGACTTGTTGCTTTGCGTCGCTTCAGGAAGTGCAGATAAACTGGCATGAGGGTATTACTTGTTACTTTGTCAAGCACCTACATAACTGCAGTAGCTCTTCATGGCACGTCTGCCCCTGGCGTTAGTTCTAATGACTTCTCGTGGCGTTCTTTTTAGGTGATCGAGGTGGAGCTGGCCAAGCTGAAGGTGTCGGTGAACGACATCCAGGCGCACCAGACATCCGTGGACACGCTGAACGACGCCGGCCGTCAGCTTATCGAGGATGACCGCGACTCCGCTGATGCCGGCACCACGCATCGAAAGCTGGCGCAGCTTAACGAACACTGGACGGAGCTGCAGGAGAAGGCCGGCAGCAAGCAGCGCGAGCTCGAACACGCCCTCAAAGATGCGCAGGACTTCATGAACGAGATCCAGGACCTGCTGTTCTGGCTGAACGACCTGGACGGCGCGCTGACGACCAGCAAGCCGGTGGGCGGGCTGCCCGAGACGGCCAAGGAGCAACTGGATCGCTTCATGGAGCTGTTCAGCGAGCTGGAGCAGAACCGGTCCAAGGTGGAGGCGGTGCTGACTCGCGGCGACACCTACCTCACCAAGTCCAAGGACAACGCCTGCACCAACCTCAAACACAACCTGAAGACGCTCAAACAGCGTTGGGACCACGTCACGAATCGCGCAAACGACAAAAAGATCAAGCTGGAGATCGCGCTGAAGGAGGCGGTCGAGTTCCAGGAGGCCCTGCAGGAGTTCGTCGACTGGCTGACGTGCGCCGAGGGCGTGCTGTCCGGCCTGGCGCCCGTGTCGCGCGTCATGGACAACATCATCGCGCAGATCGACGAGCACAAGCAGTTCCAGAAGGAGGTGAGCGCCCACCGCGAGTACATGCTCAACCTGGACAAGAAGGGCACCCAGCTCAAGTACTTCTCGCAGAAGCAGGACGTGATCCTCATCAAGAACATGCTGGTGTCGGTGCAGCACCGCTGGGAGCGCGTCGTGTCCAAGTCGGCCGACCGCACGCGGGCGCTCGACGTCGGCTACAAGGAGGCCAAGGAGTTCCACGACTTGTGGTCGGAGCTATGCGGCTGGATGGACTCGGCGCTGCAGACGCTGGACGGCGCCGACGCCTCGCTCGGCAACAACCCGAACAAGATCCGCGCGCTGCTCGATAAGCACAAGGAGTTCCAGCGGGCGCTCGGCGGAAAGCAGTCCGCCTACGACCACTCCATCAAGCTGGGCCGCGCGCTGATCAAGGACAAGGCGCCCAAGGGTGAGGAGCCCATCATCCGCGACATGCTCAACGAGCTCAAGGACAAGTGGAACGCCTGCTGCAACAAGTCGGTGGCGCGCCAGCGGAAGCTGGAGGAGGCGCTGCTGTTCAGTGGGCAGTTCCGCGAGGCGCTGGAGGCGCTGCTCGAGTGGCTGCGCAAGGTCAGCTCGCAGCTGGCCGACGACGGGCCGGTGCACGGCGACCTGGACACGGTGACGGCGCTGTGCGAACAGCACCGCACCCTGGAGCAGGAGCTGAGACAGCCGGTCACAGCAGGTGGAGTCGGTCCAGAAGACAGCCGACGACCTGATCAGCAAGGCGGACAAGAAGGACGCCACCGTCATCAAGACCCAGGTCAGTGTGGTGGCGGGTAGCTAGGACCGATGCGACCGTAATCAGGACCCAGGGCAGTATGGTTACGGGTGATGTTGCTCATTGCATAATCTAATTGAGCTTTTGTGTACTATTATTATCTTTTATGATGCATTTGTGCATTTATGTTGAAGTAATTTAATCCGATTCTTCTTTTCCTCTTTGATAAAATTTGTCTTTAAGTCCGTATTTAAACATTTTTTTTCAGCGTGGCTGGCTCACTGCACGATGTGTACGCAAGTTAACGCAGGAAATTAATCGATATACAATAGTAATTTGCAATCACCATGCTCTGTTTGATATACTGTATTACCCTCGCACCAGGGTGCTCTATGTAGTGTTTATGGCGGATGGATGGAGCAGATTCGACTTACGGTGACGATCTGGGTGGTGGTTGGGATGCCTGACCACACCTACGGACCGGCAGGTGACCGAGTTGACGACGGCCTGGACCAAGGTGGCCAAGTCGTCCGAGCTGCGCGGCACGCGCCTGCAGACGGCGCTGCGCGACGCCGAGCGGCTGCACAAGTCGGTGCACATGCTGCTCGAGTGGCTGTCCGACGCCGAGATGCGGCTGCGCTTCGTCGGCGCACTGCCGGCCGGCGAGCAGGAGGCGCAGCAGCAGCTGCAGGAGCACGCGCGCTTCATGCAGGAGCTGGCGGCCAAGGAGGGCGAGAAGGACGCCACGCTGCGGCTGGCCGGCCAGATCCTGGAGAAGGCGCACCCGGACGCCGTGCCCGTCATCAAGCACTGGCACACCATCATCGAGTCGCGCTGGGACGAGGTGAGCAGCTGGGCGCTGCAGCGGCAGACGCGGCTCGACGAGCACCTGGCCAACCTGAAGGACATGCAGCAGCTGCTGGCCGAGCTGCTGCGCTGGCTGCAGCAGCGCGAGCAGCGCATGGTCGAGCTGGAGCCGATCCCGCTTCCCGACCCGCTGCCCGACATCGAGGAGCTCATCCAGGAGCACCAGCAATTCATGGAGGATCTGCAGTCGCGGCAGCCCGACGTGGACGCCATCTGCAAGCCCAAGAACAAGGGCCTGAGGAAGGGCTCCAGGCCCAAGAGGTGGGTGCCTCGGCATGGGCTCCGTCTGCTGGCGCGTGGTGCGAGTATTTGTGTGCACTGATCACATCAGAATATATTCGTAGAATGGTTGTGACTCAGACACCACACTTTTATTGTGGGTTCAAGCTTAGCTTATGGGTGTTGTGGTTTCCTCAAGATTGGATTCTGGCATTGGTATATAAAATGTTGTTCAAGATTGCGAATACCAAGGGCTGTGAGTGTGCAGCTCCAAACCCCAGCCTCAACTTGTGTTGTTTCATCACACGCAACGAGGTACGACGTTGCACCTATGGTGCTGATTGTTGTTTCTGGCGAATGCACCTTGTCACGTGTGTGCGCCCAAGCAACTAGGCCACTCAGAGACACAGCAACCCTCGTGATAGACTCATTCACACCCACAAGATGGCACTAAGCAGGCCAACGGCTGTCAGTAGGCGCGCCGTTGCTGTTGCTAAAGTAGCGACTGGATCTTTCAGCCCGTCGCCGAGCCGTCCGAGCGAGCCGAGTCGCCGCAGACCCAGGTGCCCCCATCACGAGCTAACCGGCTAACGGCTCGGATAGCTGGTGTAGCTAACGTAGCCGCTCCTCCCGCGTGGCGCCTCCACAGGGTGTGCGTGGAGCTGGTGGATGGCGACTAGCGCAGCTGTGGCGGCTGTCACAGCTGTAGCCGCTGTAACAGCTGTCGCAGCTATCGCAACTGTAGGAGCTGTGGCAGTTGTCGCAGCTGTTGCGGATGTCACATCTGTGGTGGCTGTCGCAGCTGTCACAGCTGTCACAGCTGTCACAGCTGTGGCGGCTGTCACGGCTGTAGCGGCTGTCACAGTTGTGTGGCGGCTGCCACAACTGTGGCGGCTGTCACATCTGTCGCACCTGTCACAGATGTGGCGGCTGTCGCAGCTGTGGCAGCTGTCACAGCTGTTGCAGCTGTCGCAGATGTGGCGGCTGTGACAGCTGTGGCAGCTGTCACAGCTGTTGCGGCTGTCGCAGATGTGGCGGCTGTGGCGGCTGTCGCAGCTGCCCAACAGTCGTGGTCCACTTGTAGCCGTAGAAGCTTAACATTGTGTGCCGAGCATCCGGTTCGGCTGGGACTGTGCACACTGAAGAGATGCTTCGGTTGTTAACGGCATATCAGGCGTGCAGCGGCGGGAGTTCCGGGCTTGGCTAGTTTAACACGTGGATTGGATGGTTCGGTAGTGGCTTAGCAGATGGGGTGTTCCCGTTTGCAGCACTAACTGCCTAATTGGATGCTTGAAGGAAGACTATGGTATCTCGGATGTCAGCTCTGTACTTGTTCGTTACAAATCCAACGAAGAGCTGCAGTGTTTCAGATGTCGGCGTCAGTTTTTCGTAAACATGACGTTCCGTGTCGTGGATGTCTTTCACCAAGACAATCAGAACTTTTGACGCAATCGATGTCAGCGTTATCTCGTTTGTTTGTTTTTCTCTATAGCTCGGCTTTTTCATTTCGCTAGCTGGCCATTCCGCTATGCTCCGAACGCTGTCAAACATTCTGCTGTGCCTGGAATCTGTGCTTGAGATCGGCAAGCTAATTAGTATTTCATATGTATATTTTATGTTGTTCGTAGTTAACTGATGCTCGTTTCCTCAGCCAAATCAGTCCGGATCGTGAGGCAACACCTGGTAGAAAGAGGTAAGTCTCGAGCGATGGCGGCACCCGCGTTTGCATGCCTCATAGCACGTAACAGCACGCGTCACAGCATGCCAACGGCACGCGTCATAGCATGCCAACAAAACGTGCAACAGCATGCCAACAGCACGTGTCATAGCATGCCAACAACAGGTGTCACATCATGCCAACAACGTGTCACAACATGCCAACAGCACGTGCCATAGCATGCCAACAGCACACGGATGCATGCCTCGTGCATTTGCACGTGAGGCATGTCCGTGGTGACGACTTTAGCGTCGTCGGTGAGCAATCGACTACACATGGCAGTAGAACAGGGGTGCTACGGAGCAGTGGCGCTATCGGTGGTGAACAGACTGTGCAGCCGGGCTCCCGCCCACTGACCGGCATGACTGCCGTCCGCAGAATCACACTCGGCTCTGGGCCGCCACCCGCCGCTTCCCGTCGCCTCGTGGCTATTAACATTCGCCACACGTCATAACCAGACTCGTCCGCGCTGGCAGCTCGCCGCCCCGCGACCCGCCGTGCTCTGTGTGGGACCGGTCCCGGCAGCGTGATCGCCACTCTCCGACGTCAGGCGCCTCTCGTCCTGTTCACGTTTGTGGAGAGTGGCGAGGCAGCCGGTCGTGCGGGCCCGCTTGTGCGTGACTCTGCCGCACACTAACCACGCCGGCCTGCGTTTTGGCCGCTGCCACTCGCCCGCGCTGGGTCGCCTTAAGTGGTCGCTGGCTGACGGCACCACCGGGAAATGTAACCGCTCCTACTCCGCTTTACTAAGTCTCCGTTTTGAGAACGATTGTGGTGCCGCCTCGGATGTTATCCCTCAATTACCACGTCAGTGTTATTGCTCTCATTTCAAGTTCTGCTGACGATTTTCCTGGTGGCTCCATCACTTGCGATCGGTAGTGGCGTTCGGGCGGGTGACTTGCCTGTTCGTTGTGTATCACCAGCCCCGTACCGAGCGCCAGTCGCACTTTTCATGGATCGCATACGTCGTCACGTTGCTACGATATGAACGTATCGAAACTAAGCCATGCGTACTTGAGGGATAACGTTTGTGTGCAACCTCTGTTTGCTATGTGGTTAATATGTGCGCTCTAATTTACGTTGCATTCCAGTTAAGTTCCATTCGCTGATCGCTGCATCACTTCCGATGTATTTTTGGGGATCCCGTTTCACCCGGGTTTTATAATTGCAATCCCGTGAGCCTGACTGAGCATTTGTCAAAACCGGTATGGTCCGAATTGCTTCGTGATTTTCTTTGACGGTCACAAATAAATATTTTGTCGTTTAATAAGTTAAAATGACAGGGTCGTAGCAATGCAGCAAGCATGAAATTCATCCGACTCTTACACTGCCGGTTGTGCCTGGAAGCAAAATCTCATCTCAGCTCATGCTACCACGACGTTCCACTCGCGTACCGACGTTTTCTCAAGCGACCGCAGTTCTTCGGGGTGTACATAGTGCCGGTCGGATGGGAGCCGGGTTCAGCCAGGCTCGTCGCCGCCGACGTGCTCCCACTGACGTAGTCGGTGCGGCGACCGGCGTCGCGTGCTGACAGTTGTAGAAGAGCATGCGGCGAGTGTGGTGGGTGGTGGTAGCCGAGGGCGGTCACCAGCCGGTGAGTGCCGCCCGGCCGTCCGGCCGTCCGACCACGCCAGCCGTCGGTGTGACTCTGCGCTCGTGTGTCTTCCTCTGCAGCAATGACAGTCCAGGCCGAGAGGTTTCGCCGAGCCGGGGCTATGCGAGGCCTTGGTTGTCCAACGCCAGGTACTTTGCCGATCTGCTCTAGCAGCTAGTAGGAGCGTCGTCCGTTTCCGTTCCAAAGATGGTTGGTCGCAAATGATCGCCTCGCGGCGATTTTGCAAACAGCTTCACTAGCGAGATCTGACGGATTAAATGTCTCGATGGTGGATCATTTGGATTTTGTTGGCATATTTAAGTGCATTTTATCACCTAAAGTGAATGCATCTGGTTCTAATCTCTAACCGGTTCAATGTGTCTGAATGAACCTCTTAGTTTTAAGGTTGTGACGTACACGCATATCTGTATTCATGCGAATGTATTGGGGTTCTTCGATGAAGTCAGTATATAGAAGCATACACGGCCACAAGTGAAGTAGCTGCATGTGCACTTGCATGAGTTAGTCATGAGACATGAGTCCACGAGGTCCTGTAAACCATACGTATGTACCTGCAGTTTGAGTAGTACTGCATGCCATCACATTCATCTGACCCGGACCTCGCATGCTACACGTACTCTGTGCAGTTGAACATACGCTGAAAATATCCTCGCTTTGCCTTAACTGATCGTGCAGCATTTTTTAGTTATTGGTGTTTGTGTGCAGTGTTGTTCAATTTTGTTGCTGACGGTGTGCGGCCACATTGTGTGTTGTTCTCGGCCGACTGATCCGTTTTACAACGCTTGCCACGCATACACACACGCAGAGCACGTACTCATCAGGCTCGTGTTGATACACGACGTGCGCCCTGCCTTGGACGGGCGCGCGGTTTTCGGGTGTTGCGCGAGACGAGGCCGCGGACGCCGAGTCGGTGTGTGGTGTGCAGTGTGTCCCCGTGCTACGAGTGCCGCCATATGCCTGTCTAACACGGCTGACCTGACAGGGCGGGCAGTCCCGGCCGGGAGACCACCCCCGACGGCTCCTCCTGGCCCCGCATTGGACCCGTCTTCGCGGGAGGGCCGTACCCTCCGGGCAGCAGACGCTCCAGGTGGGAGGCCTCCGCAGCTGGGTGGACAGTCCTGAGTCTGGTCTGGTCCGCTCCACTGATCGGTCGCGCGGACCTGCTGGGGTGCTGGGTATCACTCCCTGAAATCGCTTAACGTCCCCCCCCATCCATCCCATAAAAACTACTTTTTTAAAAAATATTTTTAAATAAAAAAAATTTTTTTTTTTTTTTTTTTTTATTTTTTTTTCCCCTTAAATTGTCCATTTAAACTTAACGTTGTCCATTAAAAATAACTTCGTATTCATCCTCATTTGTCTTTCTTGTGGTCTTGTCAATTGTCTCGCTCTTTTCTATTGTTCATCATTTGTCGTTGTTCTTACTTTATAGGCATTGGCTCATTTATTGTGACTACTTCTGCGTTGCATGATCAAAGCTACGAAATCGACTGTTGCGAGTTCGGACCCGGTGCATTCTATTCAGTCACCCCGTGCCAGATTTCACCTCGCACTGTCCCATCCATCTTTCCTCGTCTGACCTCACTGGCGACCTCCCATGGCCTTACGTCCACAGTCGTATGACCTAGCCGGTAGCTTCTGCGACTTCACTTCTGAGTTCATATCGCCTGAACATCAACCGGTGATCCCGTGGAGGCTGGTGCCTCTCGTCATGCCTTGTTGACCTCGTGCCGCCTGACGTGACCTCTGACTAATGCGGCCGGTCTACAGTCGGCAGAGTCTGACCGAGCCGGTGCTGAAGAGCGCTCACGACAAACAGCTGTGGGACACATGGCGCAACACGTGGATGATGGCCTGGGAGCGGCAGCACCGACTGCAGGATAAGTTCAACTACGCGCAGGAGATCGAGAAGCTGCAGAACTTCGACTTTGAAGAGTGGCGGAAGAGGGTGAGCTAGAGCTGTTATTTTTAACTCTTGCACATATGCAGCATGGAATGAAGAGACCTGTTTCCTACCTGAGGGCTCAGCTAGGTGGATTCTGCTGGTTCTGACTCACCACCAAACAGCAAAACCGGCTCAGCCAATTCCAAAACCAACACCCAAGTTCCAGCACCAGCATCCAAATTCCAACACCAAGACAGAAATTCCAACACCAACACGAAACCAACGCGATTTACTGGTTGGTAGTAAACAGAGCACTTTGCAATCACAAAGCATGGGGACCTCGCCATCGAGCACACCAGTTAGCACAGAGGAAGCCATCGGGCATTAGCACAAGGTCCTTTTTTCTTGCCAAAGGACTGACTAACGCTTTGACTCTCCGTTTGCACTAATGGACCATACCGATGATCCTACCCCTAACAGCGGGTTTCCTTTTTTCACTCGCAATGTCCTTGATTTAATCTGCCAAATACGCCATCTGCTCTTCGATTACAACGCCAACCGTCATCCCCTCTTGGTTTAAATTTGATTATCATGTGTCAAACCAGACGACCCTACCCCACACCGGAGCAAGTTTTTAACTAAAGACACCATCTTGTTGGAGCATAGAACCGGTACCCACACGGCTTTCTAGTTCCAGAAACTACACCCAGTATGCGTTCAAATTACGAACCTTCAATAATCCATAATTCAATAATTAAATCATCAATGATCCATATTCTAAATTGTACCTCTAGTAGGGGCAGTCCAGTAGGGGCAAACAGTGTTTAATGTAAGATACAAACACCAGTAGGCAAAGGATTTTTATACTTGGGAGTCTCAGTACGGGCAAACCTCATTTGATTTTTTGTCGCTATTATTCAAGGGTGTTGGGCGGTCTTCATTTCCAGAACAAACTTGCTGATTAGAGGAAGTTGCGGTTGGTTGTGTGGGTTGGAGACACCCCGAACCAGGGGTTGGTTTTCATGTTCAGACTTTCAGTAAAGAGAACTTCGATCCTTAACGGGACGACCAAGCCTCGAGGACCCTGGGGTGAGCTGTTGGGCATAGCTTACAGTTGCAAGTATTCCACATCGATATCACCATGGAGTGAGAACATCAGAAACATTTCACAAGAGAACTCCAGAGAGGAAAACTGGATATATTTTATTTCATAAACAATATGCAAGTATTTTATGATGACCAATTTATATAAGGTGGATACCCCCTCACTCACTTTAACTAATCTTAGATACCACGAGGAGCTATGTGGCCTTTGAAGTCAATGTGAAACCACGATCACAAGGTCAGTCGATCAGGTCGGTGAGGCCTGATCTTTCCGTCTTCCATACTGGCTAATCTAAGAAATAGAAAACGTAATCAAGTAAAAACCGTCCCACACCCGGCCATGGTTGCTCATCAGACAAATAAGCAAAATGGCATTGAAGCCTAGCAGGATCCAAATGTAATGAGCAGGTGCCAACAGTAATATCCAGTGCCTTCAGGTTTTCAACATGCATTTGATTCTGAGACTGCAAAGTGACTGACTACAAAGAGACTGCAAACCGAGTGATTCTTGTTTTCCACTCTGTTCGCCAGTTCATGAAGTACGCGAACCAGAAGAAGATGCGCATCACAGACCTTTTCCGGCGCATGGACATCGACAACGACGGCTTCGTCACAAAGGACGAGTTCAGCGAGGGCATCATGCGAACACGTGAGTGCAAGACACACTCGAGACACACTCTTAGTTCCGCTAGCGGCGAGATGCATTGTGTTTATCATGTACGCCCTCGTGGCGCAGAGCACCGGGTGGTCGACGGTGGTGGTGGTGGGGTAGTTTCTTCATCGCTTCATCGTGCAGCCGAAGCGACGGGGCGGGGTGTAGGCCTCGCTGAGTGGCCCGCCGTAGGGTAGTCTGACTTCCCTTGTACACCTGGCTACACCCATCCGTCACAGCCGAGCTGACGCGTCCGTCACACCTAACCCGATCCATTTGTCACAGCTGACCGGATCTACCGTCACACTTCCGTACAGATATACCCGCCAGATATACCGGTCTCCGTCCGTACAGATATACCCGCCACACTTTACCTGATCTGCCTGTTACACCTGATATGAGCTGCCCTACACATCTGGCCTGTTCGGTCTGTACAAATATACCCCCTACACCTGACCTAACCTGCCGGTCGCACCTGATGACTTGCTCCACATATCTGGCCTGCTCCGTCTGTACATGTATAGCCACGGGTGTCTGTAGCTCAGTGGTTAAGCTGAACGTCTGGCACGCCAGAGGTACGGGATTCGATTCCCCGCGATGCCCGCCCTTCCTGCCAGGGTGAGAGGCAGGAGACGCCGTATGATCTCAGCTGCTGAGTGCGTCGTAAGGCCACACTTTAATCCAAACATGTATGGCCACCACACCCGACCTGACCTGGCCGTCGCACCTGAAATGACCTGCCCCACACACCTGACCTGGTTCGTCGCTCCTGACGCTACCCGCGCGTCTCACAACCCGCCCGCCTTCGCAGACTTCGCGACGTCGGCGCTGGAGATGCAGCTGGTGGCCGACCGGGTGGACAAGAACCAGGACGGCCTCATCGACTACAACGAGTTCATGGCGGCGCTGCGGCCCGACTGGGAGAAGAACCGGCCGCTCACCGAGGCCGAGAAGATCGAGGACGAGGTGCAGAAGGCGTGCAGCGCCTGCAACTGTCGGTCCAAGTTCAAGGTGTTCCAGGTCGGCGAGGGCAAGTACCGGGTGAGTGCCGGCGCACACCGCACGCGCAGCGGCACCGGCCGCCGCCGCGCTACGTGACAGTCGGGTCCGCTTAGCGGTCACATGGGTGTCGTGTGTTGCCGTACCGTGTCGTGGGTTTAGCGGGAGCAAAGAAATTCATTCAGGCTGTAATGGAGTGGTTTGCTGTAGGCTACAGCCTCGCCCGCACTGTCAGCCTCCTGGTACTCGACACCACCGTCTGACCAGTACTGTCAGTCCGCGATGCTCGGCACCACGGTCTGACCCGCACTGTCAGCCTCCTGATACTCGACACCACCGTCTGACCAGTACTGTCAGTCCGCGATGCTCGGCACCACGGTCTGACCCGCACTGTCAGCCTCCTGATACTCGACACCACCGTCTGACCAGTACTGTCAGTCCGCGATGCTCGGCACCACAGTTTGACCAGTACTGTCAGCCTCCTGATACTCGACACCACAGTCTGACCAGTACTGTCAGTCCGCGATGCTCGGCACCACGGTCTGACCCGCACTGTCAGCCTCCTGATACTCGACACCACAGTCTGACCAGTACTGTCAGTCCGCGATGCTCGGCACCACGGTCTGACCCGCACTGTCAGCCTCCTGATACTCGACACCACCGTCTGACCAGTACTGTCAGTCCGCGATGCTCGGCACCACGGTCTGACCCGCACTGTCAGCCTCCTGATACTCGACACCACCGTCTGACCAGTACTGTCAGTCCGCGATGCTCGGCACCACGGTCTGACCCGCACTGTCAGCCTCCTGATACTTGACACCACAGTCTGACCAGTACTGTCAGTCCGCGATGCTCGGCACCACGGTCTGACCCGCACTGTCAGCCTCCTGATACTCGACACCACAGTCTGACCAGTACTGTCAGTCCGCGATGCTCGGCACCACGGTCTGACCAGCACTGTCAGCCTCCTGATACTCGACACCACAGTCTGACCAGTACTGTCAGTCCGCGATGCTCGGCACCACGGTCTGACCCGCACTGTCAGCCTCCTGATACTCGACACCACAGTCTGACCAGTACTGTCAGTCCGCGATGCTCGGCACCACGGTCTGACCCGCACTGTCAGCCTCCTGATGCTCGACACCACAGTCTGACCAGTACTGTCAGTCCGCGATGCTCGGCACCACGGTCTGACCAGCACTGTCAGCCTCCTGATACTCGACACCACCGTCTGACCAGTACTGTCAGTCCGCGATGCTCGGCACCACGGTCTGACCCGCACTGTCAGCCTCCTGATACTCGACACCACAGTCTGACCAGTACTGTCAGTCCGCGATGCTCGGCACCACGGTCTGACCAGCACTGTCAGCCTCCTGGTACTCGACACAACCGTCTGACCAGTACTGTCAGCCTCGTGGTACTCAACATCACAGTCTGACCAGTACTGTCAGCCCATGATGTTCGGTACCATAGCCTAACCAGTACTGTCAGCCGCCCCTGGTACTCGACACCACCGTCTGACAAGTACTGTCTGCCTCCTGGTACTCGGCACCACTGTCTGATCAGTACCGTCAGCCCCCTGGTACTCGACACCACCGTCTGACAAGTACTGTCTGCCTCCTGGTACTCGGCGCCACAGTCTGACCAGTACTGTCAGCCCCCTGGTACTCGACACAACCGTATGACCAGTACTATCAGCCCCTTATACTTGGCACCACAGTCTGACCAGTGCTGTCAACCCACTGCACTCGACACCAACGTCTGACCAATGCTGTCAGCCCCCTGATACTCGACTCCACCGTCTGACCAGTAATGTCAGCCCCTGGTATTCGGCACCACAGTCTGACCCATACTGTGTCTGAGCAGTTCGGAGACAGTCAGAAGCTGCGTCTGGTGCGTATCCTGCGCTCCACCGTGATGGTGCGCGTCGGCGGCGGCTGGGAGGCGCTCGACGAGTTCCTCATCAAAAACGACCCGTGCCGAGGTGAGTCTGCCGGCGGCCAGTCGGCCCGCCGCTGACGCTGAGGCCGCTCCCTTGCTCGCCGCGGTCTCGCCTCCTGCCGAGCGGCTTAACGGAACGCTCACAAACCGTCAGAGGACTATTACTGAGGCGGAAATGTGTCTCGATAAGAGTCGGGGTCGGGGTTTTTTCACGGGCTGGTGTACATAACCTGACTGCAGTGTAATTGCCTGCCGACTGTTCTCGTAAGCTTGTTACTCGCGGTGACGTGCTGCCGATGAGTTAACTGCATGCATTGTGTTTGACAGCCGTTGACGGTGCGCTCATTTACGCTAATTGTTATTCGCTTTATCTACTGGCGTACTTATTAACCATACAAAGCTATTGTTTGGCTAACATTTCTTTTGCGTGCTCTTGGGTGCACGTGCTGCGTAGCACGTGCTACGTAGCTGCGCAGCATCAGCCGCCTGGACTAGTTAGTGTCTATGGACCGTGTGCATCACTAACACTGCTCTCGGACACTTTCTTCCTCTGCCCCATCCCCTCTCCTGCTCCGTTACCGACCTGACCTGACCCACGTTTGGACCCCGCTCCACCACCTCGACGCTGTGCCGTGCACGCCTGAAGCTCACGCTTTGTCCTTCAAAGAGGTGTGCTTTTCCCGGAATCAGCCGTTGGAGGAGCGCCACCTGCCCGGCTGCCCCAGGAAACTCCAGCGTAAGCGTCGGCTGGACCATCCTCGCATGCAGGGCCTGCTTCAGCCGAGGCCCGACACTGCCGGAGGGCCCCCTGGCCGGGGAGCACGGGCACGGGCTGCTCAGGTGCATCGTTGCCGAACTCGGCGACGTGTCGGGTCTGCAGGGCTGCTGTCTGGCTGAATGTCTGCATGCCTCTGGTGAATGGGATGCCAGCGGGCTACGGATGACGCAGGGCGCTGCAATAATTGCAGCAGGGTGCTGGCTTTGGTACTGACATTTCACGTTGCAGCCCTGTCCAGCCCGGTTCTGCGGAAGAATATGCGAGTTATTAGTTTGAGCACTTTTGGTAATAGTCCTCGCCGTCTGCAATCATTGTTCAGGCTGTTCAATATTCGCTGTGAATGATACTTATTGTATGTAGCCCCACCACTTCGTAAGTGTTCTTAGTTCACATAGAAGCCTCACTCTTCTGCTTCATCTGTAACTTAGAAGCATGACCTAGCATCGGACAGTGTGGTTTAATGTCTACATACAGCTTTTGTTTGTTTCTTTTTTCGGGTACTGTTCTGGGACTTGTTTTGCTTCTTGTCTTCTTGTCCGTTGTTGCTTTCCTCCGAGTGGTATTTAAATACCTCGTACTATTCACCGTTTTGGTATTTCTTCTAATATTTCTGTGACTTGCCGTTTCGATATTCCCTTTAATATTTCCGTGACTTGCCGTTTTCGGTTGTTGCGTGGCTGAGCCTTGTGTTGCCGAAGCCGTGGCCAACGGCGCGCAGTGCGGCGTTGGTCTGCCTGTCTGCCGGGGCTGGCGGGTGTCGGCCGAGCCGCGCTCGACGCTTGCGTGCCGTCAAATCGTGTGCGTCGACCGCCCCCTCCCGGCCGGCGGGGGCCGCTCCTGACCATCCTGACCGGCGCCCGACCCGCACCACAGCCAAGGGCCGCACCAACGTCGAGCTGCGCGAGCAGTTCATCCTGGCGCCGGGCGTGTCGCAGAGCATGACGCCGTTCAAGAACAAGGGGGCCAGCCCGTCCGGCCGGTCCGCGTCGGTGCCGACAGCCGGCCCCATCACCAAGGTAGGCCGGACGCCGCCGGCGCCGCCGCCGCAGCCGCTGCCACTGCCGCAGCTCACCTGTGACTGTCGGCTCTGTTTCAGCCGAGTATTTCATGGCGCAGCTGATGCCCATATTTGAGAGCATCCGTCACCAGCGAGACATTCCGTGTACCTATCCCATTAGCGTGGAGCGGCCCGCCGCGTATCGAAGGGTAACGAGTGTCTAATGAGTGCCGATCTTGCCGGGTGTGCAATGAGAGTCTAATGAGTGCCGACCTCGCCTGCTGTGCGATGTGAGTCTAATAAATGTCCACCTCGCTCGGTGTGCGATGGGTGTCCAATGAGTGCCCACCTTGCCTGGTATGCAATGGGTGTCTAATCAGTGTGACTGAGTGGTAGTGTATGGGCGCAATATGACCAGAGTAGTCGAAGCGCCCGAAAGCCCAAATAACTAACTGAGTGGTAGTGTAGTGGATTATGTTGAGTCGAGCTGTGGCATGTGCTTGAGGAGTGATCTTTTCAACTAGTGTTGTTTGAGTGTGTGCTAACATAGAGCCGACCCCCGTTGGCCGTGTGTTTAATGCGTGCCTCTAACATGTGCATAATGTGAGTGTATGCCTGTACTGATGTTAGTGGCCGACGTAATGTGCCACCGTATTTCCTTTTAAACCATCCTTTTGCGAGGGATTAAGTTAGGAACCATACGCAAGCTAGATAATATTTACCTACAATTAGTATCCAGTCGGACAGAAGCTTAAAAAAGATGCCGTTTTGCCCCTGAGAGCTAATCCTTGCGTACGTCGTCACAGTCATATACTGATTACACCACTTGGAATGCGCACCATATACGGGCAGGACGAGATCACGACTCTGGCTCTGTTGTTGCTCGAGGGAGATGAGGTCATTCGACCACTCTCTGAGACACCTCAGCGGTGTCTGCCAGATATTCTGACCCCATTCATTTGATCTGACATTTTGCATGTTTGGTTCCCTCAGCGAGAAATGATGTTGACTTTTGTTGTGGGATTGATATGGACCTAAAATAGAAATTTGTCTCCGTTTTTCTGAACGTATACCTGATTTCCCTATTGGATTTGGTAGCTGATTGAGATGTCAAGAGCCTGCCTGCATCACTTTTGCTTTGTCTTTCTCTTTGCATGAATTTGAAGCAGCTGCAAACTGTGTTCGATGCATATCTACCTCACGACGTGAATTGGACATCCGTTTAACGGTAGCGATAGTCACGTGTAAATAATGTGGCAACTTAGTGTTTCTTATTGATGTCTATTGTACTTAATCGTTCACTCATCGCGACTAAGGTCACAGGTACCTTCAGTGTTGACCGATATCAAAACTACTGCCTGTCCAACTTATAAAGTCGCACATTATGTGCTATCGCATGACGTTATTTATTTCATGATCTCCCTAATCTCGTCAGATGGTCTCGTCCCTCCCCGTTCATGTTGTATCCCCCCCGTTCAGGTGGACTTGTCCCTCCCAGTTTAGGTGGTCTCATTCCTCCCCGTTCTTGTGATCTCATCCCTCCCCGTTTATGTGGTCTCGCCCCCCCCCCCACATTTAGGTAGTCTCGTCCCCCCACGTTCAGGTGGTCTCGTCCCTGCCCTATTGCCAGGCAGCAGACACATGTGTTGTGGCCTCAGTTGCTGTCTAGCTTTTGCCACGGTCGTGCCGAGTGTCGTGTGTCGTGTGTGTGTGTGTCGTGTGGCGCCAGTGTGTGTCTGTGACCGGCGGCTGGTCCCGGCGCAGGTGCGGGAGAAGACGGGCCGCAGTATCCCGCTGACGCGCGCCTCCGTGTCGGCCGCCGCCGGCGAGCGCGGCTCGCAGGAGGGCTTCCACACGCGCAAGGCCGGCACGCCGCTGCGCAGCTCGGGCAGCAAGCCGCCGAGCCGCGCTGGCTCCGAGGCGAGCGTCGACTCGATCGACGCCGCGCCGCACCGCGCCACCACGCCGTCCTACCCGTCGCGCGTCTCGTCCTCCCGCAAGGTGGGCTCTCGGTCCGGCGCCCGGGCGGACGGCGGTCTGGTCCTGGGTGGACGGACCCGGGTGGACGGGCGGTCCGGTCCCTGGTGGATGGGCGGTCTGGTCCTGGGTGGACGGACCTGGGTGGCGGACGGGCGGTCTGGTCCTGTGTGGACGGCGGTCTGGTCCTAGGTGGACGGACCCGGGTGGACGGACGGTCCGGTCCTGGGCGGACGGGCGGTCTGGTCCTGGGTGGACGGCGGTCTGGTCCTAGGTGGACGGCGGTCGGCGGTCTGGTCCTGGGTGGACGGACCTGGGCGGACGGCGGTCCGGTCCTGGGCGGACGGCGGTCCGGTCCTGGGTGGACGGACGGTCTTGTCCTGGGTGGACGGTCTAGTCCTGGGTGGACGGACGGTCTGGTCCTGGGTGGACGGATGGACGGTCCTTGGTGGACGGACGGTTTGGCCCCGGGCGGGCGGACGGACGGTCCGGTCTTGGCTGGATAGACGATCTAGCTCAGGACGGACAAGCTGGGCATTCTGGTGTTTGGCAGATGGGCGACGTGGCCCCAGGCAAACGGGCGGCCCAGCACCCAGTAGCTCAGCTGCCGAACAGCAGCCCGAGTCGGGTTGATTGTTGTTGGAATTTGACGCTCCTTCCAAGTTTGTAATCGTTGCCATCATTGACGGGAATCGCACAGAATCGTACAGCTTCGATGACGCGCTAACTGCTGCGTGAATCTTATAGGTGGTCTCACTGCACCTCGACTATTTCTGTAAGCTGGGAACGTCATCATCGTCATGGTGGTGCTTAAGCTTTCCACAATCATGCTTTATACTAATTGTACTACCTGAAAGGTCAAGTGCATTGTGACACGCGCTGCACTATTCTTGTAACACTGGAGGCTCTGAATGATCTGCCGGTATTCTGAAAGTTCGTGTACTACTCTGTTAGCACCAACCTGTCACGTTGTCAATCTAACGTAGCGATAAGCTTTGTATGGCCAACGCAGTTGATGTACCCCAAACCTAAACAACCAAGCAATCTTAAGTCCATCGATATTAATGCCAATCAGCTTTTGAGTGCTTCCCACCAGATGTTGCTTCTGTCCATTGAATGTCCCAAGCACGTCAGTTGAAGCGTTCTAATGCGTCTGCGACGTCTCCAGAGCTCGACAACACCGTTGGGCAGAACCGCGCCTCCTGGGTTCTACAACGGAGCGGCCAACGGTACCGATAGCACCCCCACGCATAGGTGAGCATCTGGCCACCGAGCAGCACAACTCGCCGGTGCCCTTCCGTGCGTGCGAGTGCATGTGTGTGCGTTTTGTGCGTGCCTGCACTACCCGCTGACTTTTCTTTTCTGGACGTGCGAATGGTCATACTGACCGATAACCACGCCCTAGCTTACGTTGATAGTCTAACGTCTTGCAAGTTTCCGTTCTCGCAAGTCGCTGCCCTTGCAAATCGCTGGCTCTAACTAACATACACTCACCGGCCAACTATTTTGGTTGCGTGACTCGTCACGGCACGTCACGCGCGAGCGTAGGGCATCTGGGCGCCGAGGCACCAGGCCGGCCTCCACGGTGTCGGCTGTGTTGCACTGTTAATCAGAACTAATGTTCTAGGATGCCGCCCAGGTGTCCGGCTTCCGTGTCGTCGATGGCTGCGGGCGTGCCGAGCCCCAGGTAGACTAACACCGGCAGGCCTGACCGTGTTTTCCGCCAGGCCGTGGCCCTGCTTCATGTGATCGTACGATTTGTCTTTCGTATGCGTGACAGTCGCCGCTTCGTGGCATGCCAGTTCCGTTCATCCGTGGGCTTCGTTGCTGACCTGTTGGCTCGGCATTGATTGTCCGGTGGCGCTTAGGGATGATTAGGGACGGTTAGGGGATGTTGAGTTCTCTGAGAGCGTGGTGGGCGGCAGAGGATGGTGCGGTAGTGGACTACGTCGTCGTGTGCTGGCGTGCAAGTATAAGGTTGCTGTCCTGAAGGCCCTGCTCGCCACACGTGTATTGTTGCGCTCACCATGCTGCAGTTGTCAATTTTTTGGTGTTTATGTTTTGTGTCGTTCGTGAATGTGGGAGTAGACAATAACACAGGGGCCGTGGTCCTCCTTGGTGCTTAAATTGTTGGCAGTAGACAGTCGCACACGAGTTGTAACTCTCTTCCCGAGTTGCAACTCTCTTCCGCACTCAAATGGCAATGGCACAGGATTATGTTACCTGTGTCGCAATCCTCATGCGTCTCTGCTACCTCAGACACTGAGAAAGGCTTAAGGCAGATAAGTGAAACGTGCGCTCATACATTCATTGGCCTATGGGCGCATCCATGTGGATTTTACGTTCAGGGGGTGATCGGTTCGGTGTGTGCCTTCTGGTAGTGGTGTATGTGCTGTGTCACACGTGGGTGTCTGAATTCATTGCACTTTCCAATGCTGAACCAGCTGATTTATTATGTGCCGTTCGCAAACCACGTCATTTGCCTATTGCTCTCTTAGTCTTTCTACCTGGATGTGTTTGTTTTGTTTTTTGCAAGTTTGCGTGAATGTTTTATTTTTAGAAGGGATCTTATCCGGATGTAATGCAGAGCACTTGAAAATTGATCATATCAGCATTCATCAACATGTTACGTTGCTGCTTTGTCCTTTAGAACCCATATAGTTAACACCACTTAGTACATTATCTCGTTTACCAAAAACAACTATGCTACCACAACCACAAATGCGGGAATTTTTTGCAAAAAAACTCAGGATTAAAACTTCAAAGAAGTTTTTCAGGATATCAAAACGTGGCAGGCTCTATTTTCGTTTAGGTAAGTACATGGGCAATTGTTAGTGTATCACACAAAATATGTATGACACGTTTTTTTTGCAAGAAGTTGAGTGGCCAGTTGCTCATATTTCACTTCGAGGGCAAAGTGACAGGGTGAAATTGTTCGATAATAAAACAAACTGCATATCATAAGAGAACTTGTTTTAATGTTTTTCATCCTTTACCATTGAACATTATTTGCACCTCCCCTAGAAGCTACAATATAGCATTAATCATAGCAAGCCCACTCTGGTGGTGTTCCTTCACAAACCCATCACCAGAACGGCGCCGCCAGTATTGCGCCCGCTCATGACTCCTTACCAGCTATCTTTAGTTCGGTCGCCAGAGCAACATGTCACTGTACTCTCAATGTTCTACCTGTCTTTAGTTTGTGTTTCCAAGGGGCGAATCGTTATTAGTCTAGGCACACAACTGCACTAATAGAGTCCCATCTGTCTTCACTAGTACTATTT
Organism: Imbricaverruca yamaguchii; assembly: GCA_034440575.1. Classification (NCBI taxonomy): domain Eukaryota; kingdom Metazoa; phylum Arthropoda; class Thecostraca; family Neoverrucidae; genus Imbricaverruca; species Imbricaverruca yamaguchii. The sequence continues at coordinate 2,391,799 of JAOTOL010001635.1, forward strand.
TCGACGTTGTGCTACGGGCGCGAAATGACCCTGGCAGTCGACGCGCCCCTAAACCCAGTCATCATCATCGGCGTTGTGTTGGTGCGCTTGTGTGGGCGATGTGTGGGTGTTGTGGCGTTGTGTTGGTACGCTTGTGTGGGCGATGTGTGGGTGTTGTGGCGTTGTGTTGGTACGCTTGTGTGGGCGATGTGTGGGTGTTGTGGCGTTGTGTTGGTACGCTTGTGTGGGCGATGTGTGGGTGTTGTGGCGTTGTGTTGGTACGCTTGTGTGGGCGATGTGTGGGTGTTGTGGCGTTGTGTTGGTACGCTTGTGTGGGCGATGTGTGGGTGTTGTGGCGTTGTGTTGGTACGCTTGTGTGGGCGATGTGCGGGTGTTGTACGCGTGCGCCGTCTGTGTGCTGCTGGCGCGCGCCCGGTCAGGCTTCCGGCTGCTCTCTCTCTCTCTACCTCCACGCGGGCTCTCTGTCTGTCCTGTAGGAGTCGGATTCCGGTGTTGGCTCCCGCTGACACGTCGGACGGCGTCCCTCTAACTCGGTCCAGGTAACGCTGACACCGGCACACGCCGTCCACCCGACCCCGTCCCATCCCCAGCGCGACACCATCCCGACCAATCCCGACCCATCCCGACCCATCCCGACCCATCCCGACCCAATCCCGGCCACTTCCCGACCCCATCCAGACCCATCCCGACCACATCCTGACCCCATCCCGACCCATCCCGACGCGTTCCCGACCCATCCCATCCCCATCCCGACCCCATGCCGATCCCATCCAGACCCCATCCAGACCCCATCCCGACCCCATCCCGACGCTCCGCAACACCCGCTCACTCTACCTGACCTGGTGAAGACCTCGGGTCATCCCTGCATCTCTGGAACGAACCTCACATAAACCCGGCATCTGAAGTGGACCTCAGATCATGTTTAAAGTGTTCTCAGGTGTTCTCAGGTGACCTCAGGTCATGTTTAAAATGCCCTGCCTGACGTGTCCTCCGATTGCCCTGACCGCTCTGACCGCCTCTGACCGCCTCTGATCTGACCTGACACTACCCAGATGGTCCAGTACCGTCAGCCTGTTTCTGACCTTCTCCGTGTTCCGCATGTTCCTGACCTTAAGTACCCGTCCGGTCCAGCACCCCAGTCATGGCTCACCACTGGTCCTCCACATGTGACGATGACATGTGCGGTTGTTATGGTACGGTATATCATTTCGTTCGCATGCTCGGACAGTAGATGGCCTAGGTCCGAATACCTCACCGAATACCGAATACCTAACTGCTGCGAGTGTGTGCACCTAAGCTAAGATCAGATGCAACGATTGTCAGACGCAACGGAAGTCCAAGTTGCGCCGCTTGCTGACGTGTCGTCGAAAAGTGCGTGGTGGTTGTCTTGGTAGCCTTTTGATTAACATTAACATCAACATTAACAGTTTAGCATTTACTCGCTAGCCGCGTGAAGATCTTTTCTTGCTGTCGTGTTTCACCCTTTAACTCTGCGTATAAGATCTCTCATTCTGCATATCTGGTACTCGGGCAGAGTGTACTGTACCGTGCAGTGTACCGCTCGGCTGCCGCCGTGTACCCGCTAACACCGCGGTACGTTGTACCGGCCGCGCGGCCGCTAACTGTTAACTGCGCCCACCACCTGCAACGGAGGAGCGAGCGTAACCGTGCCGCCCTGTGCCCAGGTGCACAACCCCTCAGGGCAGCCGACCGCGCCGCCCCGTACATAGGACGTCCTCCACGCAGAGCATCCCGGCTTCGTTTGGGGCGCCGACGCCCAGGTACTAACCCGCGACTGTGCTGCCACCTGCGTGATTCGCGCACGGCTCGCCGGTCCTGCTCTCACTGTCTGGTGGCGCTTGTCATAACACTGAATCTTCACTCACTCTGGTGGTCGTTTTTTATGAGCGCCCAATTAAAATAATTTAGGCATGGCTGTTGCATACCTGGCTAGGAAGCGCCCTGTCGGCACCTCTGATCTTAACGACCACAGCAGCCACCTAGCGGCGGAAGTGTAAAACATCGACAGATAGGAAACTGCAGTGGGCAGCTACGTTCTGAATATAGACCGACAGAGTTCAAATTCTCCAAGCATATAGCACTTAGCGCAATTCATGGGCTCTATATATATATATATATATATATATATATATATATATATATATATAACGTCCGCATCCATATCGCGGTAGCTCAGTTGGTAGAGCGTCGGTCTCTTGATCTCATAATTGTGGGTTCGAATCTCATAATCGACGGCATTTACCGAGTCCACCCGCGTCCAGTTGGCGAGAGGTTGACGACGCTATGTGACCTAGCGGTTAAATGCGTTGTAGAATAACCCAAGTTTCTTCCCAAGATTAAGTATTAAGATTAAGTTAGTTAAAGTTAAGTGTTCTATAATTCAATGTAGACTCTGCCATTTTAAATTCAGAACGTTTCGGTGCACGGCCGTCTCCGACTTGTCGATGTTTTGCACTTTCACCGCCAGGTGGCTGCAGTGGTCGCATCACGGTCGTGGGTTCACGGTACATGTGTCTATCATTCACGATTTAAGCGAACCCTATAGTTAAATGCTGGCTTATGTGTGCATTTGCATGGTACCTTGGCAGAGATGACAGTGATTAGCTGTCAACGGTCAGCTGTCAATGGTCGGCTTCCAATGATCGGCTATCAATTATTGTCAGCTGGAATGATCAGCTGTCACATGTCGTCAGAAGTCAAGCATCCATTTGCGGTGCCACAGTGGTGCAGACGTTGAATAGCGAAAGCATGCAAAGACATAGCAAACTCCACAAATGGAAGCCACATGTATTAGCAACCAATAACTGTGCGCGATCATAACTAACTGTTTACCCGATGTTGGCACGTGCTACTGCGCCAATGACCTGTCTGCATCCGTCGTCTGTAGACTGCATGTGCATTAACATGACTGATACAGCGTCCACTGTGATACTAACACGGCGTTAATGCTGCGGCAGTACTGGCCGCTTGGTCAGGGGTAAAGCCACGTCTCAAACCAGTCTGGCCAGGGGCAGAGCCCCGTCCCAGTCCAGTCTGGTCAGGGGCAAAGCCTCTTCCCAGACCAGCCTCAGCTCGACCAGCTCCACGCCGCAAGGCCGCAGGTAAACACGTCGCCGCCAACTCGCTCCACGCACTTGTGTGTCGCCGCAGCCGTCGGTGACGCGAAGTCCACTGCATGTCTCGTGCGAACGTGCCGAACTCAACTGTCATGCGACGCTACCAGCTCCAGCAGCAGGGCTGGAGATCTCCCACGAAACCGGGGGCTCCAGGGTCCTTATCGTTGGGACATATTGTCAGACTGAGTAGGGAGGATGACATTAACAGAGTACCAAACACAGGGTCCAGACCCCCTCCCCCACCACTGACCCACCCGGGATCTCCAGTCATGCTTAACAGCACAGTACGTGCGAAGGTCTTTGTTTGGAAGATATTTATTTGGCAGTGTTCTAACAGGTGTATGATTCACTTTCAGGCCTAAAACCAGTGGATCGCAAATTCCCGTGTCATCAGCGCAGAGGTAAATATAGAACAGTTTCAGAAGAGGAAGTGTGGCTTACTCGTGAATCAGACTTAGTTTGATTTATATCGCTATCTGGTTTTAATACTGTGTCTACGTATCTGACTAAAAAACCATGTGTCTTCATTGATGTTTTCTTTTTCTGTTTCTTTTCGCTGCCGCTTGTCTGCGGCTTTTCACTTTTAAATGTCTAAGAGCAGTGAAAACAGTTTTAATGTTTATAGCCTTTAATGTAGAGCAAGATGCTTAAAAAAGAATCGATAATACAACACTCCTTCAGAGCTTCTGTGTCATCTCGATAAGCATATTGCAATAAATCATTTCGTGCATGTTTAGAGTATTTTTTGGGACTTTTTATCCATGATGAGTAGTTTATCAGTCTTCTGTTCGTTGGTAATAATTCTGAAGTAAGCAGTGTAAGTTTATTGGCAAGTCATGCGTCACGCGTAGTGTTTGCCTGGGACACATTTTAAAATGTTGGAGTACAAAAACATCCATGTTATCCAGTCGCAGCGCAGAGAAATGGTCTTCCTAGGTTCAGGTATCTTAGAAACCCGCCGAAGCACATACCTTAATTTGGAAAGATTCGATAGGATTTCCTAGGTTGATAAATCTTCAAAAGTTGCCGAAACTCGTACCCATATTCGGAGAAACTCGGCAGGACTTAGTAACCAAGTTTGACATTTCGCTCATTGCATCGAGCGGACGTCGCATTGTTTAAGATGACATTTTCAGGAACGATCTCAAAATTGGAAGAATGTCATTTCATGCCATGGAATAGGTAGTGTTAGGCTTCTCGCGGGGTGCGGGGCGGGGATGGCCGAATGGCTAAGGTGTCTATGGGTGTGTGGGTACCAAAGGTTACGGGTTCGATACTAGCGCCGCTCGGGACATTTCTCAGTCCCGCGGCCCACCGGCGAAACGGTGTGGGCGGCGCCATTAGCCGTGAATGTGCACAAAGTGCGTAGTGAACCACCCAATAAACAATCTTTGCTATGCTAGGAAGGTTCACTGTCTCGCTCCCTGTCGACTATGTATACACCTATATTTACAGATGTATTTATCTTGCCTCAACATTCTCACACCCAATCCAATACCCATCACATTCTTCACACTAATATGATGTAATGACTGAGACATTTTTCAGTGTGCGAAACATTCCCTATTCGAATGTCATTGTATAACGGCGATATACAATGGCACATAGTGACCATGATGCCCAATCTTCCTCACGTCGCCGTCGAATCCACCGGTGGGGCGTCGCTCGCGTCTGACGTGGTTCGTGCGGCTGACCCGGCGCGTGCGCCGTTCTCAGGGAGCGCTCGTCGTCCAAGGTTCAGCGGCGCTCGTCCGCCGCCAGCGACACGCCGCGTGGCCAGGCCAGGAAGCCGCTGTGGCACTGAGCGCGCCGCGCTGCCGCGCCGTCTCGGGACCACGTCTGGCGTCAGACGCCCGCCACTGTACATAACACACGTGTCCCAGCGCCGGCCGGACCAGAGCAGCTAGCGCATAATCAGATCACTAACTTTAACTGCCAAGGTTCTCTGTCATGCGATCTAACAGTCTTTCTGACGTTAATGATGTTAATGATTCTCCGATGTTGAAGACGCCGACGATGCCGAGCGCCTTCAGGTATTTCGAGTCGCGACGTGTTAATTGTACCATGTTGTTATTTTGTCTGCAACGAGCGTCGCCGTGCGGCGGTGGCGCCGCCCTGTCGGCGCACACCGGAACTACTCGGTAATTAATCGTAATCGGTGGGTCGTGCACACGCGTGTACGGGTTTTCTAATGTGTAGTGTGCGTGGATGAGACGCGTGGTCGTGCGCGCGCGTGTGGGTGTGCGTGGCTGAGACGTGTGGTTGTGCGTGTGCGTGTCGCCTGCGTGTGACACTAGTGGACGGCAGCGGCGTACCGGCCGGCCGGGTCGCAGCCAGGGCCGCTCGTGCGGGGCGTGCTCAGGTCGGGTCAGGTCAGGTCGGGTCGGCCGCGCCGAGCTGCCGACATCGGCGCACTGAATGCGTGACAGCAACGCGCCAGCACCACCTGTTGGGTGGGGCACGGATCGCGTGGCGACCTCCTAATTATGCGAGCGGTGTAACCCGTGAATGTTCCACAAGCCGCTTGAAATAAACCGTTTTACTATCTGTTCGCGGTTTGGGTGCCGACGAACGGCTCGAGTAGTGGATGACGTCACTGGACGTGAATGCCGACTACATTGTCAATGCACGACTTCGGGAATTCTATCCAGACAGGTTCATCTGCAAACTGCAGCGTTGCGTATGTAGCGCGCACGGTAGCCTCTGAAACGTGAACAAGCTGCACATCTGCATACAAATACAAGGTTCAGAGTGGGGAATATGCGTAAGCGGATCAGAAATAGCTTGCAAATCCCGTACAATATAACAGTCGCGTAGCTAACCCCGCTGATTCATATTTAATGCAAGAGCTGCTCAGCTTTCCAATCTCACTATCCCAACACCGGTATTGAGCCATGACCAATGGAAGCAGCCAATATCCCGAGCTAATCTGGGCGCAGTGTTTGAAATTCGTCCTGTGTAAACCAAGCCAACAAATGGCGCACAAGACGACCTCTGGCCACACCTAGACAGGCGGCAGTCTGGGTGTGACAACACGCTGCTCCATGTCCGGAGCAGCATATTGTCCTCGATGCTCACCCCCGCTGCAGCCCCGTCGTCAGAGATGTAGCGCACAAGTATTGTATTGGCACCTTATGAGTTGCTTCGGGTGCCACGGACATGTTTGTCGGTCTCATCTCAGCTTGGAGGCCTCCAAGCTGGCCCAACACAACCGGCTCATGGTGACGATGTTTATTGATTAACTATTGGAAGAACCAAGGGCCATCCGCGCGATGGTTCACATCGAGCGGCGAACTCTGGACAGCGAAGTCGTCCGTTAAAATCAACGTAACACATGAGCGCCAGCACACAGCAGCCCCGGGCGGCACGCCGAGCACGGGAAACCCGCGACCGACCACGTGGCCGCCGAGTGGCTACTCACTAAAACCCTGTGCACACTTAGGACGTCATCCGCCCGCCCCTCTTCCCTACAGTGGATGTGGTTCCTCTGGGCCTCGGCCGCGTGCGTGGTCACACAGCAACTGGATCGTTCGATAGCTGTCGCACCCATGGGATGAAGGTTCACGGATAGACTCTAGTTCAAATCAGAAACAGCACACATGCGAATCCACATAAACGCGAACATCGACACAAAAATAATACCGCCCGTCTTGCCCGGGGAGGCTGACACACCCGGCTAAAAAAGCTGGGCGTCGTTCACTCCGCCCGTTGTGATGAACTCTTGCAACTGGTAACCCCGATACTTACACGCGTTACGTACTTCGCGTGAAGTCTCATTCTCCGCCAGAAGAGACAGTCGTGGGACGCCAATGATTGCGCACCGCCCACAGTGCCACGTCAGCATCCCGTGGTGCAGCCATTAGTGCACACCGCGAACATGCCCGCAAAACCATGCGGTGAACGTCCAGTCACAACCGCATCGCATAGGAAGTGTCGTCCGCCACCCAGCGGCCCTGGCGTGACGGTGGTGACGGCGAGTCTATACTCCGCGGCGGGCCGAGCCAGCCGTCACAACGTCCCGGCTAGATATCACATGTGGTGCACTGGCGGCTCGCTCGGCAACACTCACCAGACGTACGGATGGCACCAGCGGCAGGCCGTGCCCTCGGAGCGTGCGGGTGGAACTGCGCCGCCGAGTCGTGCTCGAAAGCGGCATCACGCGCCGACATGCACTGCCATCTGTTGGCCAGCATGTCAGTCGGACTGACGGCGGCTGTCGGCAGAGGTCGGCGCACGGCCGGAGCACAACTCACTGCTGCGCATCGCCGGCGTCCTCGCCAGCCTCGGACTGTGCCTGGCGCTCCTCGCGCACGTGCACGGCATCTTCGTCGTCGAAATTCAGCACCTGGGAGTTGGAGCGGCACGTCAAGCCACATCGTCAAGTTGACAATCGTTGGATCATCAGCGGGCCACGGCAGATCGATTCAACCATCACACCGGAACTTCCTGTCACACCAGTATTCTGTCCCCGATCACAACCATGCACCAACTATTCCATATACTCTCACACACCAAACAGTGACTGGACGCTACTATTTCCTTCCACAATCATGTTCCAGCCGGTCCATCATATACCTTCATTCACCCAACAGTGATTGGACGCCACTACTGCCTTCCACAACCATGTACCAAACAGTCCATATACCCTACTCACCCAACGGTGACTGGACACTACTATTGCCTTGCACAATCATGCACCAACCAGTCCACCATATACCCTCACTTACCCGACAGTGACTGGACGCTATTATTTCCTTCCACAATCATGCACCAACCAACACACCATGCATTCTTGCTCACCCAACGGTGACTGGACGCTACTATTGCCTTCCACATCCATGCGAGTATGTATATTTGGCATTGATCTCAATTTTCTCTATGTCTACACATAGCTTCAGGCAGCTAATTCCGGCGACATGCAATACCTGCATGGCGGTATTAAATGCAACCCTGCATTGAATGCAATACCGCAGGGGTTGCATGCAACGTCATGCAAACCCTGCATGACATTGGTTGCAAACCAGGATTGCATGCAATATGATACCAACATTGCATGTATTGCATGGCGTATTGCAGGTACAATAATTGCATGGCGTATTATACCTGCAATACGCCATGCAGGTATTGCATGCAATACGGCAGGGTGCCTGCAGCTCTCTGTTGCCGCCCTGTCTCTCTCCTGCAAGCAAGCGTGTCTCCCACCCTCACCCCCTTAGTTGGTTATTTGAGTTCAAGGGCGCTTCGACCAAAACGTGATCATTTGGTGCCCAACCCCCACCCCCTTGATGCAGTGGGTGCTTCCACACATTGGAATTGGAGCGCCGGTTACGAAAACTACCCAAACTCCCTGTCCTCCCACCGACTTACCTCACCCTCTCCCAAGACAGCTCGTATGCCCCTGCCCGCGCTGATACCGACCGACGTTCCCAGGCTAGCTCACGCTCCCCCATCAGACGCTGGCGCATGCCAAGCCAGGCAAGGCAGTTCAGCCACCGACACATCCCTGCCAAGTCAATCCGTTCTTCCTGACACAGCAGCAGCGCACGCATCCCAAGCCAGTTCCCGCTGCTCCGCTGCCCAAACAACGGCGCACCTCTCACAGGCCAGCCGACGCTCCCCTGCCCCGGCACGGGCTCGGCTCCGCCGGCCCCGACGCCGACTCACCTGGCGCAGGCTCAGCCGGATCAGCTGTTTGTGCTTGTGGTAGATCTTGAGGGCGCCCTTGACGCAGACGAAGGCGGCGGCGCCGAGCAGCGTGCGCTGCAGCCGGTTGGGCACGCTGTCGAACAGCGCGCGGCCGGCCAGCGTGGCGACGGTGGGGAACAGCAGCGCGCCGCACAGCACGCGCGTCGTCGACACCGGGTCGCTGAGAGGCAGCGTGTGCACGTACGGCCGCGCGGCGGCCGCCGGCTCGGGCAGCAGCCGCTTCAGCAGCGGCAGCCGCAGCAGGCGCAGCGCCGCCTCCTCCCAGCGCACCATCTTGGCCATGACGAGCAGCAGCGGGATGGTGGGCAGGCCCACCAGCAGGAAGATGGGGTCGGCCGCCTCCATGGCCGCCAGGCCGTCCCGGTGGCCGACCACCTGAGGGCACCGACGGCCGGGTCAGGGTCAGGGTCAGAGGTGCCGCCCACTGTCCGATGTCGTCCGCCACTAGCTGACACAATCGGACAGTGTCGAGGTGTCAACGGACACTGGGACATCTCCAGACAACATGCGATATCACCGAACACTGCCGACACAAGGCCCCAACGGACATTTTTGGACGATGTTGCACATCATTGGGCACCATCGGACACAATGTGATATTGCGTGGCGCCATTTACATGCCAGACAGCTATAAAATTGTCGCGAATAGGGTGGAATATACCACTCACTGAACACTGAATCGACATACTTCCCAAAGATGTATCAACGTCGTGCTTATTGGTGCGTGTTTGCGAAGTTTTCATTCCTTGTTACTAACGTCATCCCATTTCCAAGCATCATGCCATGACGGATCCTGGATCGTGATACAGAACATCCCGTGGCGAAATTCCAGGTAAGGGTATTGCCAATGATGTGCTATGTTATGCAATACTGGTTATATCATAGGTATTTATATCGTTATCGCTGATATCGATGTCCTCAAATCAGATATCTTTCAAAGCACGCAAAAGGTGACCAGTCATATGTACGCAATTGTCTTGAAACTGGGTTTGAAGTATTTAAAAAGTATTTGATTGATTGATTATTTGGGCTTAAGGGCGCGTCGACTTAACAAGTATTTGAAATCAAATAACTTATATGGCGATTTCGTCATCCTACTTTACTCGTTTCCCCATCTCCCACCTAACGAGAAAGCAGTGCTTTATCACTGCATCAGTATAATGTGCCATTAGAGACTGTGGACGAGCGGGGCCCAGACGAGAAAGGCTGTCGAGCTGCTTGTTGCAGGCACATAATCGAGCACCATACCGAAACGAAAAACTGGTCGACTCACCGCAATTGTGTTCTCTTAGCAGTCCGTAAAGCCACGAATCTTATTACACCGTATGTTCGCAGTAGTACAGGAATTTCAGATAGAAGTTATACATATTTTGGCAACTCTGCATAGTGCATTCAAGCTTGGGAATCGTGCAGATATTTAGAAACTGGGTCCACGGCCAGCAATTTAGATAAACGTACATTAAAAAACCAATTCCATTCAGCCTAAACTGGGTACAATCTTGTCGAAATCTGGCTCATCTACCGAAATATGCGGTGCACGTATCCCAAAAATAAATAATGGAAAAATTGTTTGTTTTGTCAGGACAACCAGTTTTTAGCGGTAATGCGGTAGCGCGGTAGCGGTAGACAAAACCGGGGAAAAAACACAAAAGTGATGCCATGTTTACACATCCGGAGGCATCTTCAGCTCCAATCTTCCTAGTTATATCAATGATACAACTAGTATGATACGTGACGTTACTAGAATAATACCAGGTGACGATATCGAGTTAATTTGCGTTGCAGTTCCACATGACCTGCTCAAGGTAACTGGGTTATCATTGGTCGTGTCAATAGGCCACTGCCTTACTGCGAAACCACTAATTTGGTGGAATCTATCACTCATATGGCAATGGAAACAGCGAATTTGTCAGCTAACAGTGACATAATATATAAGCTGCATTATTTAGCTAAATTCACATGTTATTCTGGAAAATAATCGTGTATCATGTTCACACACAGGACATGGGCTCATTTGACCTCACATTTCCTTACGTGACCAGCGCGACCTTGTATTCAGAATGTTCGACGTTAAGCTGATGCATTCAATTCATTCAGTAAAAACATTGCCATTGTATTCGGTTACTCCGGAGATATACTGCGGTCAAACTGAGACCCAAGCATTCTATGCTTGACCTGACATGTGACATCATCGGTGGCCTCCAGGTTTACAAAATGTGGCATCCTTGCACATGGATGTTGCCAAGGGGACGAAAGGGGTGGTTCCTCTTGAGGTTCTGACTGGCACTAGCTTGGTCCGATGTGTCGCGCCAGAGGCCCTACCGAATCGTCTACGGAATCGCTATGGCGGAAACAGAAACGCGAACAACACTTTTGCATGGCTGTTGATGGGCCTGTGATAACGTCCACAAATTCATACGAATGTCTACTGATCGTTAACTTGTCCACTGATGTCTCTTACGGGGGACGAGTAGCCTATGGGTAAGTCGCTCGTCTCACAGTCGAATGGTTGTGGGTTCGAATCTCGCCTGTCGCTACTCTTCGCCCGCGACGAATCGCCGTGAGAGATTGACGACGAAAATGGCTCAACGGTCGATGTGTCGTAAAACCAATAACCAGCCCAAACCAATGATGCCTCTTACGAATGTCTACTGAACGTCCATGAACCCTTATGAACGCATAACGGGCTCTTGCGAACGTCTACTGGTCCTTAAGATCGTCTACGGGCCTCTATGAATGTCCGCTGGCCCTCGTGAACGCGTCCATGGGTCCTTAAGAATGTCTATGGGTCATTACGAACGTCTAAGGACGCTTACGAATGTCTATGTGAGATTATGAACCGGTATGAGTCCTTACGAATGTATACAGCTTCAAGCCCTGAAGAGAGTCTACGAGCCCTTCGAACGTTTACCTACGGATTATAGAATAACAAATTGATGTTTTTCCAAGGAAACTTCAAAGAAACCTGGACATCCTGCATCTAGTCGCATGACAGACCATCCGCATTCCTGGTCTATAACAGTGCTTTGTTTACTTGCAATTTCAAGAGGAAAAGTATCCGGAAATCCGGGCCCCAATATGAAGAGAAAAAAAATTATAAGGGATAAACGACCTTTCTCTAGACAAACGACTAAAATGTTCGACATCCACGGAGTATAAAAATCGTGGAGGTAGTCCGGGCCCCGCCTTGGAAGCCTTGGTTGCGTCCCTGTCCTCGCGATAGTTTCAATTTTTTTAACTGGCAAAATTATTTGAATTGCCCTTAAAAAGTCTTCATAGGAAGTTGGTGTAGTAATATCACACCAACTTTAAGGTTGGCATGGACATTGGCGCACCTGTCATACCGTATGTTCCATACATGCCAAAGGGTCACACAAGGTACCATCGGCACAAAACACCGGAAACACCGGACACCGCCGGACACAAGACCAACATTTACGCACACCGCCCAATGCAGACATCACCGACACAGAACTGCCAGGTAAGACATTACAAAGATCGCTCTCCAGTGATAACCCCAAACGCCATGACGGGCGGTGGTGGTGGGCTACACCTGAAGAACATGGTGACGACTGGGCTATTTTGTGTTAAAAACTTGGTCTAGTAAACTTGATGAGCTGGATAAGCAGCACGAAGATCGCAATCTTCAAAAGCGTGCATCACCCCCAATAAACTGCGATAATTATCCAAGAACATAGCCAACACTTCCCCTTCAATTGCCATCGCTACAGTATCAAACGCCGTATGCATATTTTCGGCTGTTCAAAATCGGATAATTCAGTCGTACACAACATTGACGGATAACAAGAGAGACGCAATAATGAAGTAGGATGATGCCGAAGGGATTCACACTATACCTACCAAAATCGGCAAATCAACAATTTTCATAACTTGCGTGTTTCCTCTCACTAATCCATAGTAAAACCGTGGAGCGATAACTGAAGAATAACGCCCACAGATACGCATTCCATCCAGTCCCGGTCGCTGCAATCTTGTCATCACCACAATGTCTCATGCATTAATATAAGTACCGATGATCGCAAACAATGTGAAACCAAATTCAGCAACGTCACGGGCTTTGCAACTCGAAAGCATTTCGGGAACATCTTCTAAACCGTCCCGTGAATTATATTCGTCTGTTGTTTTTATTCCTAGCCCATGAGTAGCTTTTCAGAAGCCTTCTTTTAACAAAAATTAGCTCGTTATACAACGTAATTTATGGATGACGTCACAACGACAACACCTCAGACTATCGCTTCACCGCCACGGCGTATTTTTGCATCCTCCAGTATGCGTTATTCGATGCTTTAGGATAAGTGGCGAGGTCTCACATGCTCGCGAAGTTCATTAACCTATCGAAGATCAATTAAATGATTCAACTGATTGGTGCACAATGACTTGGGTGATTATGCTGTTATCGAGAGGGTATCTGACGTCTTGAATTCGCCATTAATTTTTACATATAAGGCAAATTGTGGTTTCAAGAAAAACGAAGGAATCTCACCGGTGACGTCATTAATTTAAATTGTGATATGTAGATACGCACGCTAATATGGCATCCGATACGCTGCCGGAAACATAAGACACGAAGAACTTTTTAACATGACTTGAAAATGCATTTCGCTTGAAGTTTGTATGCAAACTAAAATTGAACTGGAAAATTATATATTATTGTTGAAACCGGACATTTAATCTCCCATGCAAGGCCACACAGCCACCTGAAGTGTACCACCGGCCGTGAACCACGAGATCTCGACACAAGCATCAGCAGGCAGTGGATAGACCAGCCAATTGCCAATCGAAGCATCCCGGCAAACTTCAGGGAGCACGAGCCGAAAGCCTTCAACAAGTCTGCCATGTCGTTCTGTTTCATCCTGCACCACGCCACGCCAGACGTGTAGCCGGCAGAGCCGCGTGCATCCGTTCCCGGAGCCATCTCACCTGCATGACGGTGACCGCGCCGAAGGTGACGGCACTCCAGTACACCGAGCCCACCACCACGCCGGCAGCCACGAACGGGCACGACCGGCTGATCAGCTCATCGATCAGGTCCATCACGGCCACCACCGGACCTGACGACGTGCAGCGGTCTGTCAGTTACAGTCGTCATGACCACCACCGGACATGACGACGTACAGCGGTCATCACGGCCACCACTGGACCTGACGACGTACAGCGGTCATCACGGCCACCACCGGACCTAACGACGTACAGCGGTTAGTTAGTTATTTGGGTTTTAGGGCGCATCAACTGCAGTGGTTATACAGCGCCCATGACGTACAGCGGTCTGTCAGTCACCGTCATCACGGCCACCACGGCCACCACTGGACCTGACGACGTACAGCGGTCATCATGACCACCACCGGACCTGACGACGTACAGCGGTCATCACGGTCACCACCGGACCTGACGACACGAAGTACAGCGGTCATCACGGCCACCACCGGACCTGACGACGTACAGCGCACAACAAAGGTGCAGCAAACTCGTCAGTCACCCCCATCGCCATCGACACCGGGGCTAACGAGGTGTGACAAATTTGTCAGTGAGGGTCACCAGTATGCCTGACGAAATACAGGCACTTGTCAATCAGGAGTACCGCCGGGCCTGACGAGGCCGTTCTTCAGCCACATCCGTCACCCGGCCTTACGAGACACAGAACACTCATCAATCAGTTCTGTCATTACCCGGCCGGGTCTGGTGTTGAGCACATGCTGACGTCACCATACGCATATTGAGGTTAATATATTTATTACAGTATGCCACACATCCCATACTGTAAAGGGTACAATATGCTGTTGGAGATTGTGGACAATAAACAAACCATACTCACCTTTATGTGTGCTCGGAAGTGAACGATATTGTGCCAACGGTGCAACCAGGTCCTAAGTTGGTTTTATGAGTTTCTATGTGACATATATGATTGTAGTGTGTCTACAGTCCATATGAGATAGATCTAAGGCAGGTGCAAAGGTGAGGCGCAGCGTCGACTGCGTAGTGATCACGAGCCCGGAAAACTTAGTCCATATCACCAGCGAAGCAGAAGACCAACCGACAGGTACGCCAGAGTCAGACAGACAGGTGAACACTGTGAGTGAACGGCTGCTCACCCATCTGAGGGAAGAGGATGATGTACTCGGTGTTGCACTGAGGACACCGTACCGGCGCCACGGCGTCGCCCTGCTGCTTCTCGTCCACCCACCGCTGCAGACAGGCCTGGTGCACCTGCGATCGGCTGGTGTCAGCGCCAGCTGACACTCGGCAACATCTGCTGCACATCACCGCCTGTTGCGCCCGCGGCACCCACTGCTTAGCAACATCTACTGCCTCTGCAGCATCCACTGCCCACCGACACCCGCTGCCCCTGTGACACTCATTGTCTAGCAACATACACAACCATTGCATCATCATTGCCTAGCAACATCCACTTCCCTGATGCACCAGTTTCCAACAAGAATCCACTGCACTAATGTACCCATTTCCAAGAAACATCATCTGCCACTGCAACAACCACTACCCGGCAGCACCCACTCCTCCTGTGACAACCACTACCCAGGAACACCCATGCACCACCTATGCAGCATCCACTACCCAACAGAGCACTTGTCACTACAATACTTACTACACAGCAACATGCAGACAGTCTCAACAAAACCAACTGCCTCATCGAAAACGATTACCTCACCAACAATCATCACACAGTAAAGTTCACCCATTGCATGTGCTACATTTACAGCCAAGCAACATCTACCATACGCACGACATGCAATACCTAGTAATACCAACTACTCTGCAGCATCCATTGATCCTCAAATATTCGCTACCCAGAAAATCACTTCGAAGCATCACTTCTTCTCCACCATGAGAAAAACTCGCATCGCCCAGCAGCATCCATTACTCCTGGAACATCCCATACTGACTCCATCAGAGTCCATCATTCGACCAGCATGCTTCAACCTAGCAATACCGAACATTCTGGGGAGAGGGTTAGGACGTACCGTACATTATGATCAGATGGACAAACAATTCTGGAAGCACCCACTACAAAGTTGGCTCATCAACCAGCAGCAACCAGCAGTATTCATTACTCCAGTAAAACTCTTCATAAAACAACAACCATAACCGCATGCTCATCTACCCTGTCCCACGAGCACACCCCTCCCCGAGTATAACACGTCACCCACACCTTAGTCACAATATCCAATGCCAAGATATGACTGATCCTCAGCAGCCACAGCTCATGGGTAACTAATTAATAGATATGGATAGCTTACCGAGAAACCTCACCGGCTATCAACGTCTATATATTGTGGGCCGTTCTAGGCTGGCCATTACCATCTACACATTACGAGTAGCTTCAGAAGGCATTCTTACGAATCGAACTGACCCCAGCACCGCAGATGATTATCTCAGAGTGATATATTTATGCAAACGTAATTAGATATCAACACTATATACTGCTAGTAGTTGAGTAACACTGCTATATCCCTGGCTGTCCATATACACCAGCTATGGATAAACAAACACACATATATATATATATATATATATATATATATATATATATATATATATATATAGATATATATATAAGTATACATATACACATACATATACACACATATATACATGCTACCATCAGAGTAATGATGTGGCAACATTTCGCCCAGCAGGTATACCCCAAACGACAGATGGGTGTACCCCAAACGACAGATGCCACTCCGCACCCTGCCTGGCACCCCTGCCGCACAGTGCGCCGCACCCGCCGACACGGCGCACGCGCGGCGTACCCATTTGGTGGTGCCGCGACACCTGCAGGGCATCACCCAGGGCGCCGTGCGGTCGTCCTCGTCGGATGCGAAGCACACCCAGCAGCTGCGCCTGAAACGGCCCGTGGTGCATTAAGCACAGCGCGCGCCACTGCTGTTGGTGATGGGGGTGGGGATGGGGTGGGGATGGGGTGGGGAGGGCACGTGGGGGCGACCCCAATCGAAGTAAGAGACAAGCTTGTTGCACATATTGAAACGTCTGGACGGCGAGACAGAGAGATCTTCAATGCAGGAGGGTTTGACCATCGTGCAATGGCGTTTCGTTTCTATTTCCGACGCACCAGCTGAAAAGTAATGCAATAATGGCAGATTTTGAACAGCTGGAGTGAAATAGGAATAACAATACTCCATTCAGCAGCATGGTATTCAACAGATCAATCAACATCACACTTACAAATGGCAACCCATTATTACAACACATCGAGACAAGATGGCAAAAGTTGAGGTTAGTTAGATAGTCAGTTATTTGGGCTAAATTTATGGCCCTTCGACCAGAGTTGAGCATTCGTGCCCAGCAAAATTTGAGGTTCTTAGAAAGACACTCACCTGTTATCTTCATCAGTACTGTTACTCTTGGCCACGTGCCTTTGGCTGTGTGTCCCTGACATGATTGTCAACAGATTGAACTGCAGATACCAATGTACATTCAAAGAAGAAACCTGCACAAAAGACATTAGTATAGATTGGAAAATCACTGGCGTCGGAATTATCACAGAACTAGAAAACTGATTGACAGCATGCCAATATATTGGAATGGAAATATATGGAAATATACTGAAATAACGAATATATACCTTGGAATGGAAATTACCTGCAGTACAATGAAAAAACTTGACTATGCTCCATCTTTATGTTATTCAAATAAAAAAATTAGAGCACATGCCAAAGGATGGTTTTGAAAGATCTAAATTAATGAGATAAAATGTTCATAGTCATTATAGTGGTAAGTGCTTTCACTGCAGTCATGAAAACATTTTTTTTTTAAAGTAGGAATTTAGCACAGTGAAACAATTCAACAGCATAGTTTCTTTGTGTCCTACATAAGCCAGCGAAACCTAACTTTATCTGGCCGAACCCAGGGTAAGTAAGGCCTGAATAGGAAGCAATATGAAGGGTTGGGATTGCAGCATGAAAAGGTCTTTAATATCATCCCTAGCAGAAAGGCATCGTCATTTTTTCAAGACGAAGCAGTCATATCACCATACTATATCTAAAAGTAGGAATAAATATCAATGAAGCACACTCCTATTCGCCGGCGGCGCCCCTTGATCATCACTGCTAATGTGCCAGGGGGATGTTATCTGAAGGTTGAACTTTTTCCTTCACACGCTCATCGAAGACCCTCCCATATAGCATTTCCCAGAGGGGAGGCGATTCCCAATATCTCATTGCCTCCCTCACATAGAGGCGAACCCCAAGATCTCGGAAACTAATGAAACTAGCACACTATTGGAGAATAGGTTACAGGGCTATGACTGTAGCAAACTCCTTAATGTATGAATTGAATGTCCCTAGGCCAATGTGCTCAGGGTCATATGAGGTTGAGATCGGCCAGCACACTACATTGCAGCACCAATGAAACATTGTGATCACGATGCTTGGTGGCCGGACGCCGACCTGATACCCCCTCCCATCGTTTCTGTATGTACTAACAAAACTCAAAATTTGTCTGAGGATGCACTTATCAAATTATCAATTTTTAACAGTCAAAAGATTGAATTACAAGATGATTACCCTTTATGAGATATCGCCGGAAAAAAGGTATGTATGGGCAGATTCTGCCCCTCTCCCTCCCTTTTCTGGTGTGCATGTTAATGAGCAATGGCAATCCATAATAAACTAATCCAACATAGCCCATCGATTTTGATGACATGAATGAACACCTATGGATTTTGGATGGAATAACACCTTTTACACCATAAAACCTATACATATGGATGCTGAAAAGTACAAAATATGTGCTAACTTAAAATAAACAGGCCTAACCTAATTATTTAGAACTCTGGTGTGAAACATTTCATTTCATCAACATCATATGATGACCTTTCCTCAATGATTAGAACATGCCCTCAAAAGTTAGTTTGCTCTTGGTATATACATTCAGGTACAATCCTTTGTCAAACTGCACAAAAAAAATGTGCAATTCCATATACTGGTCAAATTCTCAATTCTTACTGGCATTTAAATTTAACCTATAGACAGAATTGCAGATTTTTTGTGGCTTGATGCAGGGCTGTACCAGAATATATTCCAAGAGCAAAGTTTTGACTGTATTTTCTAATCATTGAGGAAATGTCATAGTATGATATTGATGAAGCATGACATAACAGGACTATTTTCAATGGAACAAAACACCATACACCTATGGACGTTGGGTAGCTACACCAAGATATGTTTAAGGTAAAACTGATAGTGATGCATACTAAACTAGCCAAACCTAACAACACATTTCTAAGACATAAATCTGATACCTATGCATGTTGGGTTGTATAACATCTAAACTTCTGAATGTCAGATGTAATAAAGCTCACAACTATGTATATTTGAGCATGCAAAAGCTATGCTTTCAAATTTTCCACCATGCTGAACCTATGACTAGTGATGCTAGATCACATAAGAAAATGCACTTGCATCATTTCCTGGTAATACAATCTGTACATTTGGTGGTTTGCAACTTTCTCGCAGAATTCCGAAATTCATGTGGAAAACGACACCTGCCAGGAACATGCTTTCACATTAAGAATGCAGTTTTGGCTTCATGAATTCGTTCCCATGTGACTTAACACATGCAACAGTGGCAACTGTCACTTTTTCATCTGGTTCAATTCATAGCATCTCTGGAATGACAATCATATCAGTAGATGTTTGTCTGTCAATAGCATCCTTTGCCAGCACTTTTCCATTTCATATTGCCAAATTGTTGCAATGCCATTGGTGATATTGTAATATTTGCATGGTGCATGCTATACTTCACTCCACAAAAAATTAGAATCATCCCCAATAAAAAGAGCTATACCATGCACATCATGATCAAATACTGCATACTGTACTCAGAAGGCTTTAATTTCTTACATTTTCTTACCAGATTAAATTCAACATGTTTGCATGGTTTGCACAAGTATGCATGCCACAGCAAATTGTTTTATGAGTCTATAACCAGAATAATGATAATCAAAATATGCATGTATGCTGGTGACTACCCTGTATACTATATATATTAGCAATCATGTGATTTGCAAAGTCAAACTGAAGACTCTAGAATATGTGCAAAATATTGATGATGGTGAGAGGCTTCATGATGAATGTGACCAATCCCAGACCAATACTGCCAGAGGTGTGGAATTGGGAAATGAGCTAAGGGAGAAACTAGAGGCTAGCTTTGAGACTAGGAAAAATGTGAAATTCAAAAATGTTCTGAGGGCCTAATATTTTCATACCATGTCCTCATGTTCATTACTGCTCATGAAAGCAACATGTTTTGTGTGCCAAAATGTGCTACTTTTGCATAGTTTTTAGGCATCACTATACAAGGCAGGTATGCATACACAGCTCCAAAAGCAGGTGACTAAAATCATGGAACACAATTTTCTGTCCAAATGCTTACTTTTCATGTTCAGAGGAAAATAATGCCAAAAAGGGCTTTGAATTAGGTAGCTATAGAAACGACGGTTCAAAATTATTCAATAAAAATGTGGCATCAACTAGCAAACCTGGCCTAACCTGCATTTGAAGTTGAAAAAATCAACAAACTATTTTCTTAATGTCGAGGAATCTATTTATGGGAAATTTTCACAATTAAATAAGAAACACAATCCAGCTTAACCTAACTTAAGTTGCTTTTGAATAAACAAATTCCAATTAAAAGTTTGGGAATATAATTGGAAGCTTTTCTGCATTACCATGCTTTAACACTCGCATGTCCGGCGGTCCGCGCCAACTTCGCATGTCCGGGGGGCAGATGTCTGTCCCCCCCCCCATAAGCTCTGAAACCGTGCTAGCTAGCGACAAACGGAAAACGGCGTTGGATAGCTGGTGATGGGCTCTATCGAAAGTGCTTCGGTCATTTTTTTCGCTCAGATCAACATTCAGGTCACTGGGCCATCATAGGTCAAATTCGACCAGATCAGGTGGGACTCAGCTATTGACACATATCTCAGGACATGTAACAGATAGAAACAAATGGCGAACGCTATTCGACAGTCCTTGAAATGCACTACCGACAATAGGCGGTGCAATCTACGGTTAGGTCAACCGAAACTCAGGTCAAGGTCATGAAGTCATGACCTCAGGTCAAGGCCTAGGGAGGTCATGCAAGGTATCAATCGACACGTCTTGACGATGCAAGCACAATGACGGTAATTTCAGCCTTCTAGCTCAATGCAGTGCGATTTAATGCACATAAATGTGTAGTGATTTCAGGTGACCAGAGACCTTGGTGAGGCCACTGAGCAAAAGTGTCAGCAGTAGCATTAGCATAGCTTCCATCTACATGTCACAACCATTGTGAGATCATTCTGAGCGCAAATATGTAACTAGGAAACATTTGTATATTTTACCATAGCCCTATATTGGGGAAGCCATGGCAGCGACCTGACCTAGGGTCAATGCTATGAAAAGAAAACCCTGATATACATATTATGGTCCCTGATGAGATCATAACATGAAATCAATCGCCCAATTATTGTGGAAGTTATGCCACCTAGAACTCTGAGTGTAGTTGGGTCACTTTGCCTGACCTGGTGACCTGACCTGAGATAACCCAGGATTAAAATGTACGAGGATATGCGGAAAAGACCAATGAACAGCTATGCGAGGTTTGGCCTTGCTGACCCTATTAGTTTGGTGGCAAATGAGGAAAAACCGGAGGGGACAGATATCTCCCCCCCCCCCCTGACGTGCGCAGGTTAAGATGGTATCAAGAAAAGTTTTATATGCATTTCCTTCCATAAAGAAAAAAAATGAGCTAGGTTTGGTTAGATAGGCTTAGGTTTTTTAAGTTGGAAAATTTGTCATTTTGTATTTAATAAAAAAAACATTGCGAAGATATAAGTGGGCCATCATCTTAGTCACATTCATAAACATGATATTCTGAAGAAGCAAAAACGCCTTTTAGGATAATAATACCAGTTCAATGATATAGAAGAATGTATACAGCAGAGATGATACGAGTGACAGACTTGATGAATTTTTGTTCAATATTTTGTGCTCTATATCCTCCCCATACATTTTGCTTACCTTATATGCTTTATATTTCAAGTTGGATATTTTGTGCTTTAGATATCTGTGTATTTGATATTTTGTGCATACAATATTTTATGATTCAACATCATCTGATCCAATCTTCCCTGTTACTGATATTTTGTATCATCAATATTTCACATATTCAAAATGTTTTGTGTCTGTATTGATTCACTAAATATTTTCATTTTGTTCTCTGGAAGTCATTGACAATACATCAGTGTTGGAAAAACTGACATTTGTTGGTGTCATGTATACGAATACATTATGTACTCCAGGATTGTGGCTAGACTAAATGAAATATTTTTTACTCCAGAAAGGAAAACGAACAACATTATTTGGTCGAGTGCTACCACTCAAAGTCCATACCTGAAAACAACTAGCAGTTTCAGCGATCCCTGCATGCTGACCAGTCAATGTCACCATACATCTTTGAAAGGCAGTACAAAGCATACCACACATGCTCATCTGTGTTGTGCTAAAAACATCTATGCACAACTGACAGCATATAGCATCTTCACATGCGTGAAGATGCTATATCTGTGTCAATATAGTTGATAATTAATTCAATATTTATGCAATATTGATTCAATATTGATTAAATATTTTTCCTGATACATGACATATTTAGATTAACCAATATCTATTTAATTTTTTTAGATAGATACTTGTGTTGGAGCGCTTGCTGAGAAGTACCAGAAATCCCTAATTGGCAAATCTTGGGGTACTTGGCATCACTGGAGTAAATACTTGAAGCCTCCCTTTGCCATTAAGGTGTTTTGAATGCACAATCGAAGGTCATTTTGTTAAAGAAACAACTTCTTTAGACATGAGCCCATTCAATGCAAGGAAATAACTTCAAATTTACGAAAATCGGCTCCGGAGCAAGCAAGCTCTCCGAGGCAACATGAAATCAATGCCATTTGTGCACTTATGCATGACTCAATTTTTTTGGTGTAAATATGTGAGAAGAGAAGATAAATCATGTACCTTAAAATATAACTGCATTTGGGGTTCATCAATGTCAGTGAAGTGTCTGTAATACTTGCTCCAAATTTACTCTGAGCCATCCTCTGTTCACCCACCCCATGATCAGCTGTACTTCTAGTGCTGGAGTAAGCAAATTCAACCAGCTTTATTTAACAGAAAAAAACCGCCTATGAGCAGTTATACAGGGGCAACTTGCTCTCCCATCTAGCAGCTCTGGATCCTTCCAAGTTGATTCTTGCTTCAACTAAACATTACAGACATGAACTAAACAAGTACATAAAGGAACTTTTAATATTAATAAGACTCGGTTTCAATCATTTTTTCAGCTTTTTCATGCAAAATAACTTTCTTGTTGCTGACAATGAAACTATTTTAGACAGATTGTTTTCGTATAATTTTCATTAAGTCATAAAGTCATAAAGTCATAAAGTGTTAAGGCTTAATAAGGGCCACAAGGGCCCATCTGGGTCAAGCCTGTCTAGAAGATAATAGAAAGTACATGTTCACACCTATCAATTCCAAACCCATGCAATCCCTCCACCTGTGCCACCACAGCCAATCTCATCAGTATGACATCGCAAAGGAAGTTGCCAAATCCACTGCTAGGTACACCCCATATAGTACAACATAATACTAGCATAATGTTATACCCTATATAGCTAGTGAAAATACTCAATATCCCATGCATCACAAGTTAGAATTCAAAAACAACATTTTCCTGTCTAAAAAATTTATCCACCCTACTTTTAAAGACATTCAATGAGGGACTCCCCACTGCATCAGCAGGCAGCCTATTCCATTGGTCAACAACCCTTTGACTGAAGACCTGTTGTCGTTTAACTGTCCTGCACCTCATTTTGTCTAACCTGAATTGATGACCCCTATGGGATACTCTAAACTGCAGAGCATCATTCAAATTGACCTGATCTAGCCCTCTAACAATTTTGTACATTTCAATCATGTCTCCCCTTAATCTCCTATACTTGAGTGAGTACATATCTAATGCATTAAGCCTTTCTCCATATTCTAAGTTACTTAATCCACTGACGAGTCTAGTGGCTTTGCGCTGGACTCTTTCTAACATATCTATATCCTTTTCTAGGTAGGGGCTCCATGCTTGTACAGAGTACTCCAAGTGGGGCCGCACATATGCTAAGTACAGCTTTTTCATGACTTCCCTGCTCTTATATTTCACACTTCTATTAATGAGTCCCAGCATTCTGAGTGCCCTATTTCTAGCTGAGATACATTGTTTTTTCTGCTTTAAGGTCTTTTGAGACCAACACACCTAAGTCCCTTTCCTCTTCAATAACATCCAGTTCCCTCCCTCCCATTTTATAACTGAATGTCTCGCCTGCAGACCCTATATGCATAACCTTACACTTATCATAGTTGAAAGTCATCTGCCATTGATCAGCCCACTCTTTTAGGTCGTCCAAATCTAGTTGAATATTACTAGATTGATCTCTGCTGTTAGCCACTCCTACCAGCTTGATGTCATCAGCAAATTTGAACACTCTATTCCTCAGCCCTACTTCAATGTTGTTCACAAAGATGATAAAGAGGAGGGGCCCTAGAACAGAGCCCTGTGGCACTCCACTCAGAACATCTTTCCAACCAGATTTACATCCATTCAATACTACCCTTTGTTTCCTTCCCTGCAACCATGCTTCAATCCAATGTAGAACTTTTCCTACAATCCCATGTTGTTGTAATTGATGAATTAACCTTCCATGTGGAACTTTATCAAAAGCTTTGCTAAAGTCCAAGTACACAACATCCATCCTGCTTTCATTGTCTACTTCTTTGGTAACATACTCAATGAACTCCAATAGGTTAGTTAAACAAGACCTTTGAGATCGAAATCCATGTTGAGTATCCCTTAAAAGGTTGTGCCTATCAAGATGAATCTGAACATTCTGTTTAACCAGCTTTTCTAGTACTTTGCAAACTAATGAGGTCAAACTGACTGGCCTGTAGTTTCCTACACTCTTCCTATTTCCCCTTTTGAAAATTTGTACTACACTTGCATTTCTCCAATCTTCAGGTACTTCTGAATACTCCATAGATCGCCTGAAAATGATACCTAGGGGAGTTGCTAAAGCTTTAGCACACTCTACTAAGATCCTAGCATAAATTTCATCTGGTCCGGAAGCTTTATTAGGTTTTATATTCTGCAACTGCTTCTCTACGGCTTCTGTAGTTATTGTAAGATCCTCCAGCATATCACCTGCCATGGCATGGCCTACAGATGTTCCTATTGTACCAGAATTATCTTTAGTGAAGACTGATGAGAATTGCTTGCTTAGGGATTCCACAATGTCGCAATCATCAACCACTATTTCCCCATCTACCTCCAGTGGTCCTACACTACACTTTTTAGCCTTAAATTTATAGAAGCTAAAGAATCTCTTAGCATTACCTGCTGAACATTCTCGAGCAAAGTTGATTTCAGCAAGTCTTTTAGATGCTCTAACACACCTCCTAACTTTATTTCTAGCTATTCTATATGATTCTAGGTTTAACCCAGAGTTAGTATCTTTTAGTTTCTTGAATGCTTGTTTCTTTGAGTCCAGTAATTGCTTAACTTCCCTAGTCAGCCACGAAGGGTGCTTAACCCTGTTTGATCTAATTTGCCTACTGGGAATGAACCTATCCTGACCCTGAAATAGCTTATCTTTTATCATTGTCCACATTTCATAAGCATCTAAGCCATTCAATATGACTTCCCAATTAATTTCACTTAGGAAGCTCCTGAACTCACTGTAATTCCCTTTTGTAAAATTCGGAATCAATGTTCTGTTGGTTGCTACCCTTCCAACAAATAATGAGAAGCATATAATGTTGTGATCACTATTACCAAAGGTCTCTCCTACGTTAACATTTTGCACAAAATTTTCCTCATTAGTAAGCACTAGATCTAATATTTTATTTTCCCTTGTAGGCTCGTGTATCATTTGAAAGAAGAAATTGTCCTCAAAACAAGCCATGAAACATCTTTCTGATTTGCTTACACCTATTGTTTTGTTTCCCAATCCAGCTATGTTGAAATCCCCCAACAAAATAGTTCTCTCCTGTACTCTCCTACTTAACTCTTCCTGCATCAGCCTGTCAGTGTTTTCATTCTGGTCTGGAGGTCTATAGAATGCCCCAATCCTAAATTTTGTTCCATTCTTCAGAATTATATCTAACCACAAAGATTCTACTCCTGCACTATGTACTCCATCCTCTATGGAATGACATTTCATTACTTGCCTAACATACAAGAGAATGCCACCTCCTATCCTTGCCTCTCTTTGATAGGCATGCATGTTGTAGCCTGTCAATTCAAATTCTTGCAAGTTGTCTCCAAACATGCTTTCGTTAACCCATGCTTCTGTTATGCACACCAAATCTAGCTGTTCAGACAACATATATGCATGCAGTTCCCCAATTTTGTTCCTAACACTTCTGGCATTGACATAAAAACATGATAAATTATTCCTTCCATTGCTTGCTATGCTTCTCTCTTTATCAGCTACATCCCCCATGTCCTGCCTAGTTTCCCTGTTTCCTGTTGAGAGCCTCCTCATACCTATTGCTGAGCAATTCCACTCCTCTCTTGCTCAGATGTAATCCATCTAAAGCAAACATCTCCGTCCTCCCCCAAAACTCCCCCCACAAATCCAAGAACTGCACCCCAAGCTCCTTACAAATGTTGGCCACCCTGGTATTGAGCCCAATGGCCCTCGAATACCACTCCATGCTTGCATGGACCATAGGGAGGATGGATGTCACCACTCCTCTTTTCCTACTTCCTGCTAAACTACCTATCAAAGCCCTATAGGCTTTCATTGTTTCCTCTGTATTATTTTTTCCTACATCGTTAACTCCAACCTGCACAATTACCGTTGCACCCTCTCCACTTCCCCTCATTACTCCCTCCAGCCTATCCCTAACATCTTTCACCTGCGCTCCCGGGTAGCATTAAACCATTTTATATTCCAAAACCTATATTCAAGTCATGTGGAATTTGTTATGAACATCAGGTGTCCAGTGTGAGCCGGTCTCAGGTGTGGGGTACACATTTGTGAACTTTGTTGACATTGATTAAGTATACTGTTGTTATCATTTTCTCTACCATTGCTCATGAAGTTGGCTTATAACCTCATGTTTCACTAATAATTTAACCACAGCCAATTTTGAGGTCTGAGGCAGAGCTGTGTATTATGTGTTGGTGGCGAATGATGCGCACAAGCTATGAATGGTGAAAAGGTTGACTGGGGCCATGAAATGCATTTTGGGAGTGCTTGAGATCTTGGACAACAATGGAAGTTAGCAATAATTCCAATGAATTGTGGGTGAACTTGGCTCATTAGTTGTGGGACTAGTTCTTTGGAGAAGTGTTTGTTGAAGGATGAAGGATTGTTGAAGTGTTTGTTGAAACAAGGTAATCTCAGTTGTGTGGTCTGCCCAAGATGAATTTGAGTGTGATTCATCCTGAGTTCTGCCAGGAGAAATGTTATTGGTGTTATCACATCACATTATGCCTATTTATCATAAATACTTGTTTGTGAACTTTGAGAATACATCACCCACCTACACTCAGGCAATATCTATCCAATTTGCATATCATGGGTATATTTTTATCAGTACTTTGGCTACTGAGGAAATTTCTCACTAGATGCACTCCTTGGCACAATTACACCTATTCATGACTTAGCTTGCTGACATATTGCTCACTTAGAAGCAGGGTGGGAATTAAGGCACTTCTTAAGAGATTTCATCTCTAAAAACATTTTTGCACTCTGGATTCATACTGGATAGAATGGGCTCCACATGTACTCTGACGTAAACATGCAGAAGGAACAAAAATACCACTAAAAATTGAATATAAGATTGAAGAAAATATCCACCAAACATGTTCTTCTACTTACTGTTACCAAATAACTGTACACTTTTCATACCATCAAGCACACAGACAGCAACCGAACACACACACCACACGAAACCACAACCAGCAGAAATGCTGACAACTTCGCGCCTGTGCACTGAATATAGTGGCCTCCGGTCTCTACGAATTCGGTCGGTGGGTCTCCAGAAACCTGCTTTCAAGCCACCCTATAGTGGGAAAAACTTACTGTTTTAAGAGACGCTTCCGGAGTGCTGTGGAGGCCTCCAATAGGAATTTGCTGCATCAGCATTTTCTGTTACGAAAACTGTTTTTCGACCAATCAATGCAAGGTATTTTTTAATGACGTCATAACCATTAGCAACTTTGAACACATGTTTTGAACATGTGTTTTGAACACTTAACAGTGCCATGCTGCAAACACAAGACCTAGACTGATCCTGTGCACACCACTGTCGCTTCCAACTGAGTGTGAGGTAGTGGTGTTTGGTCCGTATTGTGCAGGGAATTGGTTGAGTATGTAGGTAGGTGTGAGCTCTGAGCTGAGGGTGAAGCGTGAATTATTTGTGTTTTTCATTTTGCCTAGCATTGTGCTGAGACCAACAGTGAAAGGAAGGCACATTGCTCCTGTGAGTTATGAGAGACAAAGCTGAACTGATCATAACTCCCTGTCTTGCTATGCCATCCATTGCTCACTTCTTTGTTCATATGCTTTGATGTGACCAAAAACAATGTGCATTACTTATGCATATTATGTAGACACTGACTAGGTACATATGATTTTCTCATCAGTTACCAGCAAATAGATTCCATGCATGAAAAATAATGTGCATGAAAATGTACTCCAGAAGAAATATGTTTGCACTCCAACTCCAAACCCAGAAAGCAAGTTTCCCACCCTGCTTAGAAGCTACCTATATGTACATATATGTTTGTATGGTACATACAGCATGAAATGCTAACATTTATTTTTAATTCCATTAAAGCAATACTACCTGGTTATGGACAACCCATTTTTTAGTGCAGCAAAATTTTGCAGGTGGCTTAGTTTGCCAAGATGTTTATGCATACAGAAATGCTACCATTGGTTTTCAGCCCCACTAAAACAAGGTGAATTGCCAGCAAGTGCATAGCTATTTTTTTGGAATCAAGCTAAAAAAAATTCATACCCCAGTGGAAAATTTTGCACTACACTACCAAGAAAAAAAAATATGGAAATCCTGCACTGCAATACAAAATGGCAAAATTGAAGACACTCTAGAAAAATATTAACTGTCATATGCAAGCCAAGAATACTAGGAAGTGAGATGCGATGAAAGTAAAAATGGTCCCATGGAAGTTGCAAAAGGTGCATTGCCACACTTTCCCAAAAGGTGCATCACAACTCTGTCTTAATCCCCATGGCAAATTTTAATCTGCTGACACTGTGGGTTGCACAACCAGTACACTAGGTCATGGTGCAGACTAGGTAGTTAGAATTGTTGCACAAAACTACACTGATATGAAATGACAAAGAGAGGGTAAACAGGTGGTACAAGAAGCATAGAAGACAATAAAAAAAATGGTAAGGCCAATAGTAAATGGCAAGGACATGCATATTTGTCTCACTTCACTTCAATTCCAGTCATATTTAACAAGACAAATATATGCAATTTGGAACATATGGTTTTCAAGCATTTGGGGGTTCAAAGTTGAATGAACTGTGAAGTAGGTCACTAGGTCTGTGCTCCAAAATAATGGAGCCCTGAATTTACTCTCATTCTGGCATATTTATTTGCAAAATTACCATTTTGAAGCAATTATAATTTGACGAAATGAAAAAATTCAGACAACAGTAATCTTGTAGTTTTGGATTAATTTTAATTGGATTATGGCAAAAGAATCCACAGCTGCAAGACAAATTCATCCATCTACTCGAAAGGCTCAACAAGTGATAAGTGCTGTTAAGAACACGTGATAAACATGAAACAATTATGTAGGTACTACTAAGGTAGACCGAAAGTATGTTGAGAGCGGGTCAAATTATAATCTTTTGTACCAATGCTTCTACATAGGAATAATATAGCCAAATATAACCTGAATTGTCTCGGCTTATACGCACCGTCCTCCACAATGGTCTGTGTTGATGCTGCTGGGACAAAATATGCGCAGATGCATAACGTAATCCCAACCTGGTAACACCTGGCCCCGCCCCTGGTCACTATAACATGACGTCATTTGAAATATTGAGTCGGCAAGTACGAAGAGATTCCTGAAGGTTCGAGGTTTGAGAGTGAAAACAGCAACAGTAAGCAACGAAGCCTGGAAGATAGCAAGAGCTCCAAGCAACCTAGACGAGTGTTACAGCGACTCTAAAAGGAAAACGTCACACCATATCCTCAAAATATCTTTCCCATCTAACCTCTATCCTCCGGAGAAAACTTAGCGGTTACGAGTCCACTGTCCTTGGGCCATTGTGGTCGGCGTAGGGACTAGATTGTGTAACATTTCAAGCTGGTGCATGCCAAGGACAAACTTCTAGGTCAAAGGTTAGTTTGATTCATCAGATGGCGATATTGAAGCGATATCGACTGAACGCGGTGTTCGTTTGCTATCGCTTCAATTTCAAATCATTCGACGTGGCTTATGCGGTATCAGAATCATAAGCAAGCGAATTATTTTCCAAGGTAAAGGCCAAACTGATCATCCGGTACCCTCAATTTACATTCGTTTTCGCCCAAACCCATCCAAATCTGGTTTCAAGCAATATCCATTGGTGAGCACTCGTGTAACATTTCAAACCGGGACGTCAACAGGTCAAAGATTTTATTGAGTTCTTCTATGGCCCCGCGTCTAATCCCAATGTCTTCAATTTGCAGAAAATGAATGTCATTCGACGTCGCTTGTGCGGTATCAGAAAGTTGATAATTCGAATTATCTCGACGGGTCAAACTTCAAGCTGATCTCTTCGTTCGTCTCACATTATTTTTGTTTTCGCTCCAGCCTACTCATATCCACTATCAAGCGATAACTAATGGTGAACTATCGAGTAACGTTTTGAAACCGGGATATATCAAGGTTAAACCTCAGAGTCGAAGGCTAGTTTACATTTTTTGAAGTCCTCACGATGCATCGCTATGGATTCAATTTGCATGAAGTGGGTGTCACTTGACGTGGCTTGTGTGGTATAATGGTGCCAAAGAGAAGGATTTTCAAAGGTCAAAGGTGAAACCGATTGTTTTGGTTGCCTCGTATCTTTTCGTTGCCCTAATCTGTCCACATCTGGTATCAAGCAATAGCCGGTGATTGAAATTATTTTTATTTTGTTTTTTAGATGCACAGTGGCAAACTCATACGTAGCGATATCGGGCCGCCGTCGTCGACAGGGGTACGGAGCGTATTTTAAAAATGGACATTCCCAACGGGTCATGAATTCAAAGGGGGTTGGCACGCCGTTCGGGTATGGGTCCAAACCGGCCCGAAGTTGGCTCCGGGCCGGTTTCGTATCGACATCCGATATCAACCAAATTACAAAACTTTGACAGGGTTTACTCTGACCTCCCACCAATTAAACATGCCGACTGCAGTCGGACGTAGGCCCGATGCTCTCCCCTACGTTGAGCCGCTGCCAGGACTCCAGCGACCGGTCGTCAGCTGGCAGTGGAATGTTCGTTCATGCCGACATACAGCCGACGTAGGGTGGATGTCGGGACGCTAGCGACTCGCTGTTGGCTGAACAGTGGAGTCGCTCATCCCGCCATCAAGCCGACAATGAGCTAGATTTGGCGGAGATCCTGCCGAAAACCATGTCTATGTCTCTATCCGATCAACGTTCCCACGCTATCCGGCCGATTTCCATGCCATCCACCCGATGTTCCCCGCTGTTGAGCTGACGTTCCCCAGTGTTCAGCCGACGCTGAAAAGACTGCTGAAATAAAATTTGCTCGTGACTGCTTGGCAGGAAGTTCTGTAAGATTATGCAGCCGCTATTAATTGAAATATCAAAGCTGTGTGGGGAAACTGGAGGTAAATGATGAAATCATTAACTTACATAAATTAACTAGGCCAGCTTTATCACTTCTCACACAATTCTCATGACGGCGCCGCAGAGGCCGCGAGCGCTCCGGTGTTATTCTTTGGAGGTCCCAACTCGTTCTGTCTGTCGTGAAGTTAGATGCGAGAAAAGGTCAGGTCGTGATGTGCACGTGGGTGTATCAATTGTGTATGTGGTACCGAAGCCAATCTGGAAGCCAGATTTCACTCCATTTTAAAGTATTTCAGTGGTAAATGTCCCATAACACTGATCAATTTTATATAAGACGATTGCGTCACGATTGTCTTGTCGATTATGTTTTGCAGTGTTCTACAGTTTTAGTATCCATGCAATGTGTCGTCAATGAGCCTAAACTAACGCATAGACGATCATCCTGACCTTTCCACAATTTGTTAAAATATTTCCCATAAATTTATGAACTATCTAACACTGAATTTACTCGAAGCTGTCAATCCCGCTCGTGTGAAATTTAGTCGGATATGAATTAATCCGTTTTGTTTTTGTTGGTAATCACATTTAAATTCATGCTTCATATGTGCCACCCAGGTGAAGTTTGTGGAACGGAGAACCTAATGTCAACGGAGAACGGACAACGGAACGGAGGAGCTGATATTAACATGGCCCCCACAATGCCATTGACAGAGTACCGGCCACAGATAATGCCTGTTTGAAAACAATCGCGAGTGAGAACTTGAGGAGATGCTTAACCCGCGCCGTCTTTCCTGTAAAATCCTCCCACCACGTCTCGGGAAGGGGGCCGGTTGATGACCCCCCTCTAAAATCCAAATTAAGCATCGCACGATAACGAAAGAGGTGTCATCGGAAAGCGCTCGACGAGTAGTGTTCGGGTCCACCACCAAAAAAAATTCCCCAAAAGTGACGTCACCAGGGGGCTAGATTTTCACGACTTTTCACGACTTGCATTATGTTTTTTACTCAGTTCATTTTGGGACATATGGAAAACAAATTTTATTTGGAATCAGAAAAGGACAGCGAAATCGACCAGGGCTATAATTTGTTTTGGCCCCCAAAGTATATTGTTTTTGAAATTTCAAAGTTTTTAGTTCAAGTTTTCTTTAATTTTCCTTCTCCAATGGGTAGAGCAGACCGAGAAATGTTGTTGGAAGTAAACTTGCACTAATACAAAATGCTTACTTTAGCCAGAATCCTGTGTTTCAACTGCAATATGGTAAATACGCAAAATTTATATGTAGTCAGGAACGAAAAAACTATAAAAAATCAACTCGTACGTTTTGTTGCATCCGTAAAGATAAGCAAACGCTGAAAGTTTCATTAAAATATCTGCTTCCGTTAAAGCGTGACGACGGGTTGAATTTTTTTTGGAGGTGACCTCACTTGACCTTTACTAACTCATTTACCCTAGATGACCTGACCTAAAATTTTTGAATCAACGTGTCAAATTGATGTGGGAAAAGGTATGCCAAATTTGGGCGCGCTGCCGCGCGCCGTTCGACCGCTATCCGCGAAAAACCTGAGGGGGCGGTTGAAGACCCCCGAGACGGGACGGGGGTACGGCATCTGTGAATGACGGCTCTGATTGACTGATGACAAAATGCATTTGTTCTGCCAGATAGTGATAAAATACAGTTGTTCTGAGAATCGGTTGCTGAGATCAAGTGTATTCGTCGAGATCAAATGAACGTCGGCTGGATAGCGAGGGAACGTCGGTTGTATGTCGACATAGACGTACATACTCCTCAGCCGACAGTGGGCCGCGAGCGTCCCGACAGAGGCCCGACAGACGCCTCACGTCAGCTACATGGCGGCTAGGTGTCGGCTGCACGTCGGCATGGGCGGACATTCAAATCTCCAGCCGACAGCGGGCCGCTAGTGTCCCGATAGTGGCCCGATGTAGGGTCGAGCATAGGACCGGTGTCGGGCCGCTGCCGGCATGCTCACTGGGGAGGGCGAGCCAGGCTTGGTGGTGTTAACGCTGCGCACATTTACCCTGCCGGGCAAGCACAGCGCCGCAGCCCGTGTGTGCAGCGGTGCAGCATCTACCCCTCGCCGTAGCCGCCGGCGAGTTACGACCTACGCGGGCGCACCGGAGCTCGGCTACCTCGCGGCGCTTGGATCGCGGAACTGCAGACAGCCGTTACAGCCGCAGACAGTCAGAGTGTAACCCGCGCACTACCGTTCTGTCTCTCACGCGCGATGCATCACGCATATCTGTGCCTACGTGCAATACAAGCCGTATTCGGCATATACAAGTATGTGGTAACTTGCTGTCGTTAAAGTGTTGAGCGGACTCCTGACTCCACAGACACTCGCCACATTCTCAAATCATTGCACTTTATAATCAACGGGCACACCGCTCACACCATAGTTCAAGCACAGAGGAGCGCTGAAACGCAAACGCTTCTAGACACACACACACACCTTCAACAACCAGCACTGCTCCTTCATGCTACCTCGTACACTAAACACCAGCCGTGGCTGCATATGTGCCTCATAGTCGGATAACCTACTACTCGACGATATCGCCACACTGCTTAACGCCACAACCCTCCTAGACGTCACAGCCACGGTATATCACATTAAACGGGAGGCACGTTCCACACACTTCATAGTTGTGTTACTTAACCCACGGCATACTCAATTACACATACACATGCACGGCAATGCATACGAGGAACATCTCGTACCTGTACGGTGTGGCCGCTGTCTTCGCTATGATAATGGCGAACGCGTATACGCGTCGCCAACACCACGATGCAGCCAGTGTGCTGGTCGCCACACGGTATCCGACTGCACATCCGTATAGCGGAGCGCGGCCGACTGAGGACCCTGTGAGACCTTGCTGAGACAGGGACACCTCTCACCTCAACGCCCTACCGATCCTCGCCTCCACCACCACTCCGGCTATCGACTGCATCACCCAGCGATCCTCGATTTCACAGCCCCACCGTTCCTCAACTCCATCGCTCATCACTCCTTCCCACGCCACCACTGACCAGGCATTCTCCTGCATCCCTCCACCGCGGATCCGGCTTCCTCCCACACCCTCCCCGCCGTGGAACCGGCCTCCTCTCACGCCTACCCCGCCGCGGACCCGGCTTCTTCCCACCTCAACCTTTCCTCAGATCGGTCAACGCC
Organism: Imbricaverruca yamaguchii; assembly: GCA_034440575.1. Classification (NCBI taxonomy): domain Eukaryota; kingdom Metazoa; phylum Arthropoda; class Thecostraca; family Neoverrucidae; genus Imbricaverruca; species Imbricaverruca yamaguchii. Next base: position 2,426,740 of record JAOTOL010001635.1, read on the forward strand.
TGCCACTAGCCCACTTCTGGCACGGCCTCCCACATCCACCCCGCTCCATTCCATCCCAGCACCCCTCAGATCCAGACCCGGTCTCCATCCGATCCCCCACCGGTACCCACCATCTCCACGGGACCTGGTCGTACCTCTTCGCCACACCCCGTTCAACCGGCCAGGGCCCTCCCTGTCACCCTGATGCCTTCCCACCATTTTCTCCACCGGTCCTGACCCCTGCTCCACCGATCCGATCGGCCCAAGCCAAGGCTTTGGCCCAAGGTCGCCACAGCATCTACACAAACCTACTACAAGTCCACGGCCACCCAGACCACCTAGACAAAAGTTGGCCTCCAGACCCAGACCACGGCCACAAGTCGGCCTCCACTCAAACCTCCCACAAATCCACTACTGTCTCCTGCCAGACCGATATCCACACAACCTCCTGCGCAACCCAAACCTACCGCAAAACCTTAGGCCGGCAGGGAGACCGAACTCAAATTTCTGTTGGTCTGTTTGAGTCGTGAGTCGAATCAGATCTCAAGATCGATGAGTCACATGTGAATCGAATCAAAACATTTGAGTCAGCACCGGTCTGCCCTCAGGAACGAAAAATTACACCAAATCAAGCAGGACATTTTGTGATTTTCACTACGAGAGATCATACAACTTCGATGAGATTCGCGTACCAAAAGCAGCTCCTGTCTCATAGCATCTTTTGGTAGGAGCCCCCTTCAAGAAGAATACTGGCTACGCCCCTGGGTTCAGGCCTAAACAATGCGAAAGAGGTCAGCAACAACTGATTCCTATTGCAGCCAAGAATGCCGTCATGAGTGTCTATTGCTGTGGCACGGTGTCGAAAACGATGTGTTGATAGCACAATTACTGAGAATAACGTTCAATAAGTTTTATTGATCATGGCTTAGAATTTATGTCTGCAATTTCGGATGGTATCTTGCAACTTTTATCGGGTCCGTATCACAAGTACCCAAAGTCATAAGTACCAAAATTCATAAGTTCCAAAGCTGCCAGATAACTTCTAGAATATCTGCGGGTAGGACGAATTCACAAGTACCCGGTGTCATAAGTTCCAAAAATAGTTCTGAATTCTACCGCTAGATGACAACGTAAGTATTATGCACCAGAGCTTACTTGCGTGCCGACAGATGGCAGGCCGCATTTGCTGTGTGCTTCAAAAAGGCTACCAAATTCTTGAGCCGGGAAATTCTCAACAAATTATAGAGATTTTGTGTCTAGAAAAACCAAGTGTCCCCAAACAAAGGAATGCCGCTGGTTTAGTTCCAGCCTGCCGTAAATTCGTCAAAGTGACGACATATTCATATTCATATTCATTTCGCAAATTCGCCGAATATCTAAGAAATACAGACTCTTCAGAATTCCTTCAAAATTGGTACACATGCAGTACTGGATGAACTGATCATCATGACTATAAAAGCTAAGCAGGGCGCCCTTAAACAGCTGAGATATTCCAGGTAAAACGTCTGGGTCATTCAGGTCGTGAACTCCTCATAATTCCTTCAAAATGGGCACAAATGTACTCTTGAATGCATTGATGACCATGAGCATAAAACCTGAAGGGACGTTCATGAAAGCAAAATTATGTGTATCAAAACCTCTCCTGGAAAAATTATCCTGGACCAAGGCAGCGATTCAAAGCACAAAGCTTTTCTTTTTTAACTTGCACGTCAAGTTAGATTGATATTCGATCCCTACATGTGGAACACCGTGGAAACGAGCATGCTGGTGGACCTCGGTACACTGATTATCGTGAGCACAATCAAGAAGCCGCATTGCTGGTTGGTTATAGGTTTTACGACACATCGACCGTTGAGTCATGTAGCGTCGCCAATCTCTCACGCCGATTGGTCGCGGGCGAAGAGTAGTGACAGGTGAGACTCGAACCCACAACCTTTCGATTGTGAGACGAGTAACTTACCCCTAGGCCACTCGTCCCCAAGAAGAAGCCGCATTGCAAAACATCACTGGGATATTTATGGTCAAAGGTCAAAGGTCATCGAGATTTCCTTCGAAATTAGCAGATGGGTAGTACTCGATACACTAATTACATGAGCATACAAGCTAAGAGGAGCATTCACGATCAGCTGAGATATGTAATGTCAATGGTTAGAGTTATTGTGGTTGGATTCTTCAGATTCCGTTAAAAATTGGTGGAATAGTCATAATTGATGCACGGATCATCATGAACACAAAGGCTAAGAGGGCCGTTCATAAACAGCTGAGCTATTCAAGATCAAAGGTCGAGATCATTGTGGTCGGACCACTGATATATATTGTTAATGGCACACATGTAGTCAAGGACTAACTGACGACCATGGGCATGAATGATAAAGCGGCGTTGCTAAACAGTCGAGCTATTCAGTGTCAAGGGTCAGGGTCAATGAGGTCGGACTATTAAGATTTTCTTCAAAGTTTGTACACGTGGAGTAATTGATGCACTGACCATCATCAGCATAAAATCTCAGAGGGCGGTGTCATTGGGGTGGGACTTCTTATAATTCATTCAAAATAGGCACACATTTATTCTAGGATGAACTAACCCTCATGAGCATACAAGCCAAGATGGTCGTTCATAAACGGCTGGATTATTTGTGTCCAAACATTTCTGGGTGTGCATATGTAGCGATTAATAGCACAAAACGAATATCAATATGCACATCAAGCAACATTGAAATTTCATTTTTACAGGGGGAGCATCGTGAAAACTAGCATACTGGTAGGGTAAACGGACAAATGTACGTAAAGCAAATGTATGCGTGACAGATGTCCATACTGAAATGTACCGAAGCAAATGTACGTAGGCATAGATGTACGTATGGTAATCGTTCGTCAGCGCATATGTACGTATGACAAATGTAGTTAAGCGCAAATGTACGTATACGCAAATGTACGGAAGTGCAAAAGTGTGTATGATCTAATGTTCGGAGACGCAAATATACGTATGCATAACATGTTCGTAATTATACGCAAGCGCAAAAGTACAGATGGCAAATGTACGTATGCGCAAATGAACGCATGTACAAATGTACGCATGCGTAGATGTACGCAAGCGCAAATGTACGGATGTGCAACTGTACGTATGCGTAAATGTACGTACGCACAGAAGTACGAATGAACAAAGGCACGTCAGAGCAAAAGTACGTATACGCAAATGTGCGCATGCACAAATGTATGTATGCGCAGATGTACGTAAGCACAAATGTACCTAAGAGCAAATACAGACATGTGCAATTATGCGCATGTCTAAATGTACGTAAGCGAAATGTACATAATCTCCAAAAGCACCTATGCGTAAAGGAGCGTATGTGCAAAGGTACATATGCGCAAATGTACGTAAGTGCAAATGTATGTAAGAATAAAGGCATATAAGAGCAAATGTACGTAAACGTACAAGTATGTAAACGCACATGTACGTAAAGTAAATGTATGTATAAACCAATGCGCGTACAGTTACGCATACGTATCTTTACGTTTTCATACGTTTGGCTGGATACGTATGCCATGCGCACATTTGCGCTTTCGTTTTTTCACTTATGGACCTTTACCATGCGCATAATTGCTCTTGTGTACATCTGCCATTCATCTATTTCTCATGAGTATTTTTGCGCCTTCGTACATCTACACTTACGTTCATCTGCCTCATGTAAGTTTGCGCATACGTCCATATGTGCCTGTATGCATTTGCTCTGACATACTTTTGCGCTGACGCATATTCGCAAACACGCATACGTAAATTTGCGATTACGTACTTCTGCGCATTCGTATTCTGCTCTGATATATAATTGCGCATTATATATACATTGGAACGTAACGTGAAGAGTTACTGCCCAATTGGGGAACGGGTGGCATATTCCCTTTTTAATTGAATATATGATGCTATTGTTTTTTGCGATCTGTCTGTCTGTCTGGCTGTCTGTCTATCTGTCTGTCTGTCTGTCTGTCTGTCTGTCTGTCTGTCTGTCTGTCTGTCTGTCTGTCTGTCTGTCTGTCTGTCTGTCTGTCTGTCTGTCTCTGTCTCTCTCTCTCTCTCTCTCTCTCTCTCTCTCTCTCTCTCTCTCTCTCTCTCTCTCTCTCTCTCTCTCTCTCTCTCTCTCTCTCTCTCTCTCTCTCTCTTCTTGAAATCAGCTCTCTGGACAACAGAATTGCTGTGCTTATCGGCGAAAATTCATTTGTGAGTCAAAACAGTACGTGGGCCGCTAGTACGTCGGTCAAGTCGTTGACGCGCAAACCGTTACATTGCGCGCCAAGTAACCAATTCAAGTGTCAACCGGCTCGCATGACGGCCTGTATAATTCGCGCAGCGAGAGGTGGGCAGTGATTGGATTAACGGATGCGGGCAGTTACTCCAGAGTACATTTTAGTAACAGAATACCACGAATGCATATGGCTTTCCATTGGTCTCCGGAAGAGCATAGGAGTGGCATCAATGCCCTTGTCTGTAATACCTATAGTTATTGCGGTTGTGCATAGGCTTCGCCGCCACTGAGTTCCGAGGCCCGAATCCTCCTGGGATGTTGGAAAACTTCGGGAAAATATGTCATCTTCCGGCAGTTTCACAGTTTCTGTACCAGGCAACATCTGACTCTGGTGGGAGAATTCGTCAGACGGTGCCATCACGGGTCTGCCGTATCAATGCTACCATGGCCCGCGGCGTGCCGCCCGACTGGACCAGTCTGCCGTCGGCTGGATGTCAGCTAGGTGTCGGCTGCATGTCGAAATTGGCGAGCATTCCACTCACCAGCTGACAGCGAGCCGCTGTCGGCATGTTTACTAGGAATATGTATATACATATATATCCACATGCACACACACACACACACACATATATATATATATATATATATATATATATATATATATATATATATATATATATATATATATATATGACAGCGTATCATAACCTCCACAGTTCATAACCTCCACAGGTCACAACCTCCACAAATTCAACACATCGCAGCGGTCGTAACCTCCACAGGTCATAACCTCCACAGGTCATAACCTCCACAAGTACGCAGCGGTCATAACCTCCACAGGTCGTAACCTCCACAAACCCGCAGCGGTCATAACCTCCACAGGTCGTAACCTCCACAACTCCGAAGCGGTCATAACCTCCACAGGTCATAACCTCCACAGGTCGTAATCCCCACAGGTTGCAACCTCCACAAGTACGAAGCGGTCATAACCTCCACAACTCAGCAGCGGTCGTAACCTCCACAGGTTGCAACCTCCACAGATTCAAGAACTTTTTTAATTTTCTAGAAGCATCACTTCAGATAGCTATCGCTAGGTAGCAGCACGGTCTACTTATTACACTAATGAGATTGAATGCTGAATCATAGGTAACAATATTTCTCGCCAGATGGCAGGATGATACAATTGAGTACGTGGTCTTTGCGTGCAGCTGTCCTATTGTTCGAGAGCTCGGTAGCCCGCGCATCGACGCGTGAGAAAGTAATGCGTTGCGCAGTGGCCGATGATCGTATAACATTCACACGATTTTCGCCTGCAATGCGTCGACGCGTGGGAAAATAATGCGACACGCAGTGGCGGATGATGGCGAGACATTTGCATGCTATCCGTCTGCAATATGCCATGCAATGACCAGGCCATGAAATGCAACGATGCCTTTTCATGGCCTGGTCAGGCGTAGGAACGTCCCCAAAAGTGAGTGGCCCAGGGTGAACAGCAGGGACGCATCAAGGAATTTCGCAAAATACCATGGTTGAGCACTTTTGGGTCGATAACCCGATAATTTTAATTGTAAACACACAACTTTTACCACTAGGATGGGGACCGCTAAAGAACATCCGTTGTTCACTGATGTTCATGGGGAGAAAGAATAGACCACCAGTCCAACTTATCCCGTAAACGAACATTTTGAAATGGCCAAAAGCTGCAGGGGGTCATTATGAGTTCACCGATCTATGCTTTTGCACAATTCAGATTGTTGTTCATTGAGTTGAGTTTTTCCCCTTAGACATTCTTCACACGTTCATATTTTCATGGCATGTTACTTGAATGTGAAGGTGAGAAAGGGTTTGATTTGATTAAGATTGCCAGATATTGCCATACTTAGTACTTATTGGCCCACAGACGTTTCTAAGGCAGTGTTCACCTTACAAGTTTGCACTGGCTGCTAGTAAGAACGAAACCTACTTGCTGGCCGATGAAGAAATTATCATGATTATTGTTGGAGATGATGAGAAAAGGAAAGACGGGTGATCGCTGGTTGAAGGTGCTTTGATCCGGTTTGTGGGAGGCCATGATTTGCAAGCTGACAGAATGGGGAAAAGAAAAGCTCTATAAATAATAACATATGGTATTGTGTTCGTCCTCAGGGCCTCATCAGTCACCTCAAACATTTGTGCAGTGCACATCGTGCACTTTATAATATTTGTCACTTGAAAGGAAATGCTACAACTGCATCACGTAACACCCGGCTGAAGCGGAATGAAAGCGCATATGTTGAGGACCAACAAAACAGTGGAAAACAGCTGATAGGTGACAACACACGACACCTCATAAAGTCATAACGTGTTCAGACTTAGGGCCGCAAGGGCCCATCCTGAATTCACTTCGATGACTCTCCTTCCCACGTTTTCTAGTGGCTAAGAAATCCGGATAACCGCTTAGCTTTGACGCACCTCATTTCTGATTAAATAACAACGCTTCCAGATTGGGTACCGAACTGAGAGTCCAGTTAGGTGTTCTTTTTAGCCTTTCCGATTTTCTTTGTCTTCGGATGTGTTTTAAGGCACCAGCAATTTTTTGCTTGGGGCTCGACACGTTGCGAGCAATTTATGCGATACCGGCTTTTTAAACAAAAGTAAAGTTTTGTTACTTATTTTTGTGTACCGACGATAATTTGTAAGCATCGGTGCGTTTTCGTGGGCCCCGCAGTGTTCATTTAGTGCACTGTCTTTTCATTCCTTTTCTAGAACCATGTCGATTTTTTAGGGACCTAGCCTGTTTTTGAGGCCCTATGCTGTATCAAACCCCGCTGTGCTTTGAGGGACCGTTGTGTCTTGATTTTTAGCTCCGGTGTGTATACTTAGAGCAGCAGAATGTCTTAAGGCAATGCCGTTTTATTCCAGACTCGGAAAGCTTTGAAGCGCTCGGTGCATTTTCGTACTCAAGTTATGCTCTTTGAGTCCCGCTGTGGTTTTTCCTCATGTTTGTGGGACTTCGGCACAATATTAAGGGCCCGGTATAATTTCTTTGGATCCGGTCTCGACGTTTCTGGCCCAGTGGCGTGGTTCCGGGAGAATCGGACGTCACTTTTCTGGGCTTGACAGTTTTTAGTGACTGATTCTGAATTATGTAAAGTCCCAGCCAAGGCCTGATTTTTCAGGCCCTCGGCGACATTTCTGTATTTTTATGTCCCGCCGGGATTTGTCGAGCTCCGGAATGATTTTCGGTGTCGTATGCGATTTGTTAAGGCATCTCGTAGTAGGTTTGGACTAAGGGGTTATTTTTCTGGTCGGAACATTTATTTTTCGGTACCTCCCTTTATTTTTTAGGGTTCTGGCTTGATTCTTGTCGGGTTGCGTTGCGACTTTGGGACCACGCTGTGCTTATTTGGGGACATCAAAGCCAATTTTTGTGAGCCCCGAGGGAATTATTGATGCCTCGGCCAGAAATACGCGACGACCGACGGGAATTTTAGGTCCCATGCGCGACATTTGGTGGTGGTGGTGTTGGCGCCAGTTCACAGGTCGCGTTGTGCTAATCCGACCCCAGGCCCAGACTAATTTTAACGTTCCCCGGCGCAAATGTTAGAGCCCGAAGCAAATTTTTTTGGTGTCCGCTGTATTTATTTAAAACCCTTAATTATGGGGGCCCGAAGCGAATGTATCTTGCCCTAGAACTTTTGTTGTGGACCCAGGCGCGATTCTTGGGTTCTTCGGAGCCCGCCTTGCTAGGACGGAGGGAGATTTTCCTCTTTAGCATGTCATTGCGGCTGCTCAACGAGTTTTTTTTCCAGCGGATGGCACCATTCAGAGTAGAAAGGCCCTCAAGATAATTTCCTTTCGTGACCTCTTCTGAATTGTCCGGTACTCGGGTGAACTCGATAGAATCCCTTTGTGATTTATTGGGATCGACTTCTATTTTTGTAAGCCTCCTGCGCGATATTTGTGAGCCCCGGTGCGATTCTTCGGGCTCCTGGTGCATTTTTTCCGTGCTCCAACGCACTTCCTTCCGGGGCCCGACATCTGTTTGGGGTCTTTGACGCAATTTTTGTGCCATTCCCGCACTTTAAGTTGATGTAGTAAGGTGTAGACTTCATTATTGTACCTATGCTATCATAATGCATTATGGAAATAAGTATTTTATGGGCTACACCCAAGGTTAGTCATACTTAGTATCGTGCCGTATATTGGCTTGTGGGTGATATAATGCGGAGATGTGTTGAGGTTCGCATGATGTTTCATATTTCGTTCGATGGTACCTCTGGGTGACAGGGTTCAAATGAAGTCTGCCCATTTACGTCCGATGTCACCGCTAGGTCGTCACTCTGACCTTAGATGAACCCTCTATAACCTACCACTCCTTCGACTTCAGATGTCCCCTCTTCTACTTTAGACAGTCCCGAGTCACGATGCTGCCCCGAATAGCAAGATTGAATCACTGAATGAAACAGTGCATAGTATGAAATTAACTTTTTAAGAATTGCATTCTATTTTGGCCAGGTGCAGACCCAGACATTGTCACACGGTGGCCATGTCCGAAGGACACCACTTCGAAAATGGAGAGAGAGAGAGAGAGAGAGAGAGAGAGAGAGAGAGAGAGAGAGAGAGAGAGAGAGAGAGAGAGAGAGAGAGAGAGAGAGAGAGAGTGAGAGAGAGAGAGCGAGAGAGAGATAGATAGAGAGATAGAAAGAAAGAGAGATACAGAGATGCAGAGATGCAGAGAGGCTTAGATACAAATATGTATGCAGAGATACAGATGTGCAGAGATCAAGAGATACAGGGATCAAGAGATGCAGATATCAAGAGATATAGAGATCAAGAGATATAGAGATCAAGAGATACAAAGATCAAGAGATGAAAAGAGTGATGGAGAAGGGAGAGAGGGAGAAGAATATATGGATATAGATATCAATGTATTTATATGCATATATATATATATATGTATATATATATATATATATATATATATATATATATATATATATATATATATATATATATATATATATATATATATATATATATATATATATATATATATATATATATATATATATATATATATGGTGAAGACATGGACCTGTATTTCGATATAAATGTATAGATTAGGTATATGCCGGGCCTTCAGTTGTTCTTGTGCCTTGTGTTCGCCGACGTTAAATTCACGATAGTTTTGCAGGACTCGCAAGCGTTTGTTTCAGCGCTGGACGCCCGGCAGCCATCCCAGAGACTCGTGTTTCGCGACGTCACCCCTCGCCGAAGAGCGGATAGCTAGTGATCATAGTGACTTCTAGTGATCAAGCCACCTCCTGCCACAAACACACAAATGCACATACACACAAATACACACACACATACATACACACATACCTACACACACACATACACACACACATTTACACTCACGCTGCATATTACTAGGTGTCGAGCTCGGCTGTGGCTCAGTCACCTATTGGTCCGTTAACAGCAGAGCTGGGGCAGGCTGTCATCTAGTCTGTTGCGACGGCGCAAAATATGCTGCTTATCCCCTGGTTCTCTAGATCTACCAGGAGACATAAATAAGTCAGAGCGTCCCTCCTCGATCCTCCGCAATATTCATGACCACCTAGTGTTTTTTTTCTTCAGTAATACCTTCACAAATGACACATCTCTATGTTTGTTGATTGAGGAAGAGAATACCAGAGGTAATTGTGAGCCTATATGGAGTACTCTCATTTACTTTGTACCGCTTCAGTGCTCCATTAGAAATTGCAAGATCGCCATCAGTTAGCCGTTTCTAGATCAGCTCTGCTTTTGAAGCAGGCTGGCGGTTCAGATCGCGGCCAGCTCGCCTCTTCGGGGAAATCCGAGCCGGGCTGCTGCTTCGAGCGCCCAGCCACGCAGGCTGGGAATCTGACGACAGCAGTGGCGGACACAGTTGTTGAACTATTCATCATTTTGTCAACATGTACAGTATCTTCAGATCTATATGCTGTTGTGCTATTGGCGCATCATCTTTTCCCTGTCAGTCATGTGGAGGTATCCTTGGAGATTAAGCTGAAGACGCCACTGGCAACTTGCACATGTCACTGGATACGGCGAGGGTGAGGCATTATATCTTGCGGTCGTCTGGGGGGAGGGGAGGGGTAGTTGATGCGTGGTCTTCCAACGCAGGCTTGGGACGGGCTACAGGGAACTGACACCAGCGGGCGGTCTGGCTTATTCAATGGCCGACGTGGTTGACTGGTTTAAGGTCGATACACATATGCATAGTGCAAGGTGTTGAACGATATGTCAAATGTATGGCTTTTTAACCTTGAAATCATTCTGCTCGCATGCAGCATCCAGCTAGGAGTGTGTGTGTGTAAGTGAATTATAACAGCCTGCCACCGTGTGGTGATTTCGGCTGTTTACAACTTTGAAGTCGGTTGGAGGTGGTGGTCCGGACGGTGCCTGGTAGTAGTTGGTGGAGGGGGTTGGGGGTCATCGCTTTTGGTATTAACATTGCAAACATACATGGTCATACACTGTTAGTTGTCTCTTACAATCTCTTTTTGTCTTTTGTCTAGTTCTTTGTTGTTGTTTTCTTTCGGTTCTTTTTTTTAACTTTTTTCCTTTCTTTTTGTTTGTTTGTTTTAGTTTTAGTTTTTGTTTTGTTTAGTTTTTCTGTTTTTTCCAATTCCTTTTTACGTTTGTTTGAGGTTCTGATGTCGGTCTGGCAAGCTTCTTTCGATTAAAAAAAAATATAAACACATGTCATGGGCAGAGTTGGGAGAGACCGGGTTGAGGAGTTGTTCGGATGTTTGTTCCTATGCTGTCTAGTGTCGAGTAGGTTTATTACGTGTTTTGGTTTTCATGGGTGTTGTGGTTGGTTTGTTCGTGGATGTAGTGCTTGGTTTGTTGGTTGCTCGTGTTGTCGGTGCTTGGGTGGTTTGTAGAGTGGTTCCTGCGCTATCTGAGCTAACGTCTTCTTCCTCTGAGTCTGTGGGTGTGGGTGGTGTCTGACATTTGACCTCAGGTCATCTATGTAGCAGCAATTTCTCGGGCCATTACCTGCTGCGGTTACTGTAACCGGGCCGCCCCCTGACATCTCCGTTGGGCGGCTCGTCGCAATCGGCTTCGCAAAAAATGGAGTGAAGTACATGAATAAAGTATGGAAGCGCTTAGGTACACAATGACAAACAGCAGTTTTCAAGATGTGTAGGGAATAACACACAAAGTGACATCAACCGCATGACAGTCATTTGCATTTATGACAGCATTCCAGTTGACCAAGTTTGGTTCCATTAACCTGTCATGAACTGGACCTAACTTGACCTCGGTGATCTAACATAACTTTGAAACTATATGGCATAATAATATACATGAAACAAGTCGCTAGTGTTGCCAAGAACATTTCCCTTTTGCCAATCTATGGGATGCGCATCAGCACCGATTTTTGTGGATTGGCGCTGCGAGATTTTCGGACTTTAACGGCCCCTAACTCGAATTTTGTTGTCCAATTTCCGTTTTTCATGCTTTAAGCAACGCGCCTGCTAATTTTAAGCAGGTACGCAAACAATGGTGTTTATCTGCCAGTAACTATCTGGAGTGATGTACGAAAAACGGGAGGGATAGGCGGATTTCGCCCCCCCCCTCCAGGGCGTGTGTTAATTTTCAGAGTCCTTGCGTTTCGTGGTTATGGCTTCAATTTGCATCACGTGGGTATCACTTGACGTGGCTTGCCGTACGGTATCAGAATGTTGAAATATCGAAGTAATTTCAAAAATGTCGAAGGTCCGGCGTGTTTACAATTATTGAGTGTAGTAGGAATAGGACGGTCAGATCTATGTTTGTTTGCAGCCTTTGTGATAGCAGTCACTCGCATCCTATATGACTAGGGGCTCCCCAAGAAATCCGTCGTAACCTGTTCGGACGGTGCTCTCATCGCCGGTTTTTAATTTACGCTGCCACATTGCTGTTACGGACATACAAAACATGTAACTTTCTTTTCAGTTTGACCGCTTTCCTTTTAACGACTCAACTGTAGTTGTCAAATTTGCAAGAGAAGCCACACGTGAATGCGCACAATTTTATAACTAGCCCGAGTTCATAACCGCGAGAGAGTAATGTTGTAATCAGGTGTAGAACCCAGGAATTTTCATGTGGGCACCTGTCTGGAGAGGCGCCATTTCTTTGGATCGGCTCACTGTGAAAGCGCCTGAAGTGGCGCCTCTCCCTGCAAAATTCGAAGGGGAGGGATGCACTCGGCTCTTCCGCAAGGGGCGCATTTCCTTCTAAGGGGAACCTTTTTATTTAATAGAGGCGCCTCAAGCTGAAAAATGAGAGCGGGAACACTGGAACCTTTTCAGAGGGACGCATTTCCCGGCCTGGGGGAATGTGTCCCCATAAAACAGGATAGCATGGGAAATGAAGTTGCATGCTCATCTTTGCTACCATAAAACCATCGTCCGATAATTTATATTTTTCCTGCTACAAGAGGGCAACGTTAAACATACTTAAAACATTGCTCTAACATTGTTGGACCTGATTCACTATGGTGATGGTGAATCAGGTCCAACACAAGTCACCAAAATATCATTTTTAGCAATGGTGAATATGAAAAATTGAAATACACTGGAATTGAAAATGAATTGAAGTGTCTGAAAATGGCATTGAAAAGGAAGTGGCTGAAATCCAAAGTTTTGTTATGTCCAGCCGGCCACGTGTGTGCTGTCATGTGCATGTCAGAATGTTGGCTGACCACGTCGGCAGCTAGGTCCAGCCGGCCACGTTTACGCCGTCATGTGCGTGTCAGTGTGTTGGTTGACCACGTCGACAACTAGGTCCAGCCGGTCACGTGTGTCTGTCAGTGTGTTGGCTGACCACGTCGGCAGCTAGGTCCAGCCGGCCACGTGTGCGCCATCATGTGCGTGTCAGTGCATTGGCTGACCACGTCTACAAATAGGTGCCGCCGCCACGGAACGGCTCGCGCCAGACGGCACGGAGCCTTGGGGTAGGCTGGTGCCGTGACTTTAGCGACTCGTGGTCGACCACAAGTTGTGGGATTCTATTGCAATCGCTAGTCATCAGCTACTTCGCCGGGTCACACTGAACCGACCGGCGGGTTGGTGCCATATGTACATGCCATATCGATCCCCGATAATACAAAGCCAAAGCCATTTGCTGATGAATATTTGCTATGTGTTCACAACCGAATGTCAGTACACACTGAAGCTATCAGCCGCCTCCACGATGCTGCTGCTCCCCGCATGGCTCTCGTTCGATATCTCTTGTATGGCCATTTTATGAGCCATCTTCCATATTGACTGAAGCGATTGTATCTGAATACGCTGGGTTTCGACAAGAGACTTTATTCGAAAACAATGATCTCGTCTAGGTTTACATTTGGGTTTACTTATGTTTTGATTTCATTGTCTTTTTTGTGCGAGTATGAGAAGTCCAACTGTTGGCCAACTGGCCAAAATACTTTTGCAGAAGCATGGATCACGAATACAGTTGCTTATAAAAGGAATAGTTTCGATGTCAGGGATGTGTTGCTGATTCAATAATTGTTCCCTATTCATGTTCCCACAACTAATTGTATAATTGTAGATAATCATAGATGTGTGGGAGGGATTCCAGCGTCCCAATCTACCTCCTTCCCCACCACTTGTGTACATCGTAGACATCTCAAAGGGCCCGTTATTATTTGCAAGGGCTTGGAGGCGTTCTTAGGCTCCAAACAACACCTAAAAAAGTTATGTTGAATTTTCTGTCTCCACCAAGACAATAGCGTAGAGGAGTGCGAATGGGCCACTAGCATGGCCCTCGGGCCGTGTCATGGACCCGTAGAATCCCAAGAATGGGGTGACCGATCCAGTCACCCTCTTAGCTACGTCCAAGTTTGTGGCACTGACTGTGAAGATCAGGAGCAAGGAACGAATGATACCTTCCCTTCTTCAGGCTTCTGGCTGCACCATTGGATGTTTTGCATGTGCATGTATGGACATCTAGTGCTTTACACCATTAAAAATCATTTGTTCCGAGCTATGACAATTTTGTCGACGTAAAATTTAAACGCAAGCCCAAATAGCCTTTATCAATCCACCAATCGTTTTACCTCCTGACCTCTCCACTCGGAAGGTTGACATTTCGACATTCTTAAAGTGTATATTAGACGAACCTGAGCTGTCCAGTTTCGATATGTGTCCAATAGATTTCGAGATGGAGGGGATAGATGGGGGGATCCACCCCATAGATTCAGGCCAAAACGAGCCCCACTTTAGTAAATGTAATGAATCCACATACACCTCTGGTCTTCTTAATACAACTACATTTTAACAATATTCTAAGCACGCCTGTGCTCTAACGTACGGTTACTTACGTGCAGCTACTCCGAAGTACGCTTGTGCATGCAAACATGGGTAAATTCCCTTGCATCTGTGTATGCACATTTCTGCATATTCACGTACATTTGCGCTGACCTATATTCATATACGCAACTTTGCCCTCCATACATTTGCGCTCACTTACATTTGCGCATGTGTGCTTTCGTGCTTACGTAGACTTGAGTGTGCGCACAATTGGCATGCGTATACGTCAAAGTACGCGAAGCCAATGAAATACAGCACATTCACACAAACTGATTCGACCGGGCGCACTTTCCGGGATCATCAGGTGACTCGCAGTGCATGTACAACACTCGGTGCTTGGGAACATGAGTGTCGAAAAAACAACAAAAACAAACACTCAGCAGGGAAGAGGTGACAAATCCCTACCAATACGGGGCCAGACACAATCATTCCTGCGCCATGCACATGATATCGGTCTGCCACCTTCATAATATGACGCTTTATTGGCCCTCACAACCTGGGGTGGGGGGCGAATGACTCATCTTTTCCTTTTCCTAGGCCTGTCTATGATTGGGAAGTCGAAAGTTGTTTTGGGAGAAGAGGGACGATAGATTTCCTAGGCATGTTCTTTACAGTTAACAACATAAAACCCTGGCTTGCATAACACAGCCTATCTCGCGCCCAGCAAACAATTTTCGAATCCCTCGCATAAAAGACGTTCTATGACAGTGGAGTTAGCATAGAACTGCTAAAATAGTCGATATTATCCCATCTCTGATGCTGAACCCAGAGACGTCTACAGAGTGGCTTTCTCCTGTTCTTGCCCCGTCCCCCCGAGTGTTCCGTACATTCATCAGTATACAATGTGCAGTTCAGTGCACTGCCGGAGATCCCAGGAGTGGTGGGAAGGTTGGAAATAAATGCTGTCTGCTGGGTCCGTGATCTCTGTTTCTGAGTATGAAAACATGAAGCTGAAAACATTCAGCTTTCCAAAAATGAGAATCTGGTCATGCACTGTTGCACGTCATGGAGTTTTAGCTCGATTGGCCGATCCAGAGGGCCCGATTCTATTACGTTTGCAAGATATCACAATCTAAAGCTTAGCGGACATTTCATATGTCACACGCCGGGGATGGATACTACATGAGGGCGCATTGGCCTAGACAGACCCGTGTCATAGCATGCTGGGAGGTCATGTTAACCAATGGTACGGCATATCACGATTATGCACACCGTCATCTTTTTTGGGGGGATTGAGATATATTTCAATGAATTAGTGAATATGTATTTTCTTATCATTACATTCCGGAGTATTCTATGGCCATTCGGAAGTCGTTGGAATTGATGGACACAAATTGGAAGTAACAGATTTAGGAAGTCTGCATTTTTCGCATAATTGACTGCGCATCGGACGATGTGATGTTTTATTTCTTGAACGGGAATAGAATCGCCAGAGGTCGGTTGAAACAAAATGAAGGCTGCGAACACATGCCAGCTGCTACAAAACTTGCACACACTTTGCGATACAACGCATACCGACCAATTATATGATGGTTGGAATCTTCCATTCTGCTTCTTAACGGAACAGTAGCTGTTTGGAAGAGCTAGTAAACACGGAAGGAATTAGCCAAATTCTTACCGAATCACACACGTATGTTCCGATAACATAACTATAAGACAAGATTAAGACAGGAGAAATCTTAAATTCAGCTGCAATTTCCAACCGCAAAATCAAATGATGCTATACAAAAATGGCCCCAAAAAATCACTTCATCGCATAAATTTTAACAAGATATACAGTGTCGGTGCATTCTGTAGAACTTTACCGCTGTTTAACTGATTAAGCCGAGGTGCTTTAGATGTACGCAAATACAATCGTACATGATGAGTAATACATGAGTAATTCTTTCCTTGAGGATTTGGAACGGTGGTCTAGCCTGGTGGTCGCTTACCTACAAAAAGCAGTTGCTTCGTCCAGCAAGCGCTATTGCGACATAAAAAATTCCAACACCGTGCAAGTAAAAGAGAGCCAACTCGTAATGAACCTCGAGTGCACAAGAGGCAGGAGGCTATAATGAACTATGGGTAACCCGTTCTCGCAGGTTAATGCACATTTTCACCAGCGACACCGTGACGGTTTCGCGATGCGAACAATCATCGGATTTTAATCGAAAGAAAAAATGCTTTATCGGAGGAAATTCTGGTCCAACAAACATTGGACTGCCAGCGGATTTTAAAGCAAAACACCCACAGAAGCATACAATTATAGCGGAAACACTACAGCGGATAGGTTTGTACTCAAGATGAAGTTTCCATTTAGACAAAATGTGTTTCCACGGGAGCTGTGCATCCCATAATAAAAATGAAGAAAATATGTACTTTTGAATGATCTACATTCGTCCAGTACACTCTACAATTACCTACGTTATTTGAATATAATTGTTAATCTGAAAGAAAAGTTTTCAACAAAAGTTTAAAAAGTTGCACAAAATATGCGACATGGGGGCTTTCTCCGCCGGTATTTTAGGATATTTGGATATTAATATCAATATTTGCTATGGCAAAATGTTCTTTCCGAGACGTGAACTCCGAATCACCGGCTTGAATTACATGCTTATGGTATTATAATGGGCATCGCAACCACTCAGAAGGTAAGAAAATACCGTCAAATCACCCTACTTCACCGACTCAGTAGAAATCACAATTTTTGGAAGAAAAAAAATGGGGAAAAATTCCCAAAACTGTGAGAATTCCTAAGTGGCCCACGACCCCTGATCCCATATTCAGCCAAAAAAAATCGGTCAGCGATTTTCCAAACCAAACTCCGAATCACCCACTCCTGGCAAAAGTGCCAAGTCGACTCCTAATCACCCACTTCGGCTTCCATAACTTTTCATCAGCGACACCGTGACTGGTTCGCGACGTGAACCGTCCACTTTCGCGCCACAGACGCTGCGCTTTCTCCGTTCCTTCCCAAGACAGCTGATCAATGGCGTCACCAGGGTACGACTAGTCGGCATATTCAGGGCGGACAATGCAAATATTGCGCGATAATCACAATGTATTCAACATTTTAGGTAGCCATCAAATCTGATACAAACAGGTCTGAGCAGGGTGTTCGTTCTCTGCATCCGCCACTTCGCCGCATATCAGCTTCCCACGGGGCGACGGCCGGTTCCCGACGTCTGAAAAGTTAACAATGTGCGCACACAGAAAAAGCGTATTCAACGACACATCCTTCCATCTAGTGAGAAATATTGTTATCTATGCTTCAACGTTCAATCGCATGACATTCATTCAATATCCGTTGCTATAATACCTAGACCGTGCTGCTACCTAGCGATAGCTATCTGAAGTGATGCTTCTAGAAAATTAAAAAAAGTTCTTGAATCTGTGGAGGTTTCAACCTGTGGAGGTTACGACCGCTGCTGAGTTGTGGAGGTTATGACCGCTTCGTACTTGTGGAGGTTGCAACCTGTGGGGATTACGACCTGTGGATGTTATGACCGCTTCGGAGTTGTGGAGGTTACGACCTGTGGAGGTTACGACCTGTGGAGGTTATGACCGCTGCGGACTTGTGGAGATTACGACCTGTGGAGGTTATGACCGCTGCGGACTTGTGGAGGTTATGACCTGTGGAGGTTACGACCGCTGCGATGTGTTGAATTTGTGGAGGTTGTGACCTGTGGAGGTTACGACCTGTGGAGGTTATGATACGTCTCCATTCCATATATACATCAAAGGGAGTGATTCTTTGAGCCTGTTCACTATGATAACCCAAAGACTCCAAATGACACTGAAAAAGAAGGAACTTTCACTTTGCTTATGTGCTGCAGCAAGTGACACACTTTCAATCCATCATCTCTTTGCATCGCTAAGACAGTGTGACAAATTTATCCCATGGGGAGTGGAGAATGGTGATTTAGGTCAGCGACTTGTGCGTGTTAATCACACGAAAGGCTGCGAGGAGATTCACCATACCGTGGCCAAAGTGGGATTCGGTCTGCGAGGCCGGCGCTCGACCAGAGCTTCCTCAGGGCCTGCAAAGCACGGTGCAAATATGACAGAATGGTGAAGGTAGGAACGTCGGGTTGTTGTGAACGTGCACGTTCCAATAACTCAACGTCACCGTTAGGCGGCCTGTCGAACGTACAAGTGCCAAGTGACGCACCGATAAACAACCTGTGGTACGTGCGCGTGCCAATCAATGGACCGCTAAGCGACCTGTGGTACGTGCTTGTGCCAAGTGACGCATCGATAAGCGACCTGTGGAACGTGTACATGCCAAATGACGCACCATTAAGCGGCCTGTGGTGCGTGCACGTGTCAAGTGACTCACCGTCACCGTGAGGCAGCCTGTCGAACGTGCACGTGCCAAGTGACGCACCGCCAGACGGCCTGTCGAATGCACATAACCACCCCCGCTGCTTGCGTGCACGCGGCCCGTCCATAATTGGCGTACTTTTAAATCGTTTCTTCCTCCTGCCAGCGGCCCTCTCACTTTCCACCGAAGTTCGTGACTGCAGCGGGCGAAAAAGGCACACGTTTGCAGGCATACAGGCGGATAGAGCGGCACGCCCACGCCGGGACCAAGGTAAGGTGAAACACCGGGACCAAGGTGAAGCGAAACACCGGGACCAAGGTGAGGTGAAACACCGGGACCAAGGTGAGGTGAAACACCGGGACCAAGGTAAGATGAAACACCGGGACCAAGGTGAGGTGAAACACCGGGACCAAGGTGAAGCGAAACACCGGGACCAAGGTGAGGTGAAACACCGGGACCAAGGTAAGATGAAACACCGGGACCAAGGTGAGGTGAAACACCGGGACCAAGGTAAGGTGAAACACCGGGACCAAGGTGAGGTGAAACACCGGGACCAAGGTGAGGTGAAACACCGGGACCAAGGTGAGGTGAAACACCGGGACCAAGGTGGACCTGGAGCCACAGGGTGTGTCTACTACTGTCCGTGTGTCTACCACTGCCAATTTCCCGCCACTATTCACATGTCTACACAAGCCGTGAGTACTACTAGTCGTGGCGGTGTGTCTTTCACTGACCATGTGTGTACCGCTGTCCATTATCTTCCACTCTTCATGTGTTTACCACTATCGGTGGGTACCACTGGTGGTGACGGGATGTCTGCCACCGTCCGTGTGCCGACCACTGTCCATGTGTTTGCCATTATCCATATGTCTAGTACTGTCCATGTGCATGCCACTGTCCATGTGTCTGCTACTGTCCGTGTGTCTACAAATGTCCGTGTGTCTACAACTGCCCATGTGTCTATAAGTATCCAAACTTCGGAATCGCTCTCACCTGAGTAGTCTGAAATCTCGGCGCACCGGATCTGTAGGAGGAGCGACCAGCGAAGAAGATCATATTGAGTCAACAACGCTTCATCAACGAGCTGCTCGATATCTGGCTGAACAGCCTGTGACAACCTCGGAGCAAGTCTTGGATGCTGTTCGTAAGCTGCACTAGACCGACGTCAATGTCCCGCCATTCTTCAGCAGACGAGGACGTTCAATAAAGCAAATGATTCAATTATCGTAATGCAAATCCATTTTACTATCGGTTTTGAGTTGGTCCAATGTATTAAGACGTCGTGCGTGAATGCGGTCTGCGTTGCTGTGAGCAATGATTCACTTTTTGACCAGTGTTGCGTGTAGTGTCGGCATGGAAACCACTTAATGACAGGCGAAGCGGCATCGTGCATTGAGTTCGTTGGATAGCAGCCCGTGCTAAACCACTGGGTACATAACGTGCCGCAAATGGCATCGTCGTTGTCGCACCCCTAAACCGCAACGCACCACTACCTCATGAGTTGTCACACTGTTCGATTGGGACCAAAGCGTGATGTCATCCGTCGTTAGACCAATCTCGGACTGTGAAATTTCGTGGTTGTAGCATAAATGGTGTTGGCAGCATAAGTAGTATTGCATATTCGGTGGCTGTTGCGATGGTGTGCTTCCTGTTTTGTTTTGGTTAGCTTTTTTAATGAGATTTTTTGGTTAGCACCTTGTTGTTCTCTCCGAACCAAGCTTCACTGCACGTGTGGCTACTATCACCACCATGTGGCAATGTGGTAATAGTGGTTATATCGTTGCTTTGGTGCCCAATACATTATATTGGCCGCTGTACAGCTGAAGCACAAGTACACACGTGTTTACCTACTTTCTTTAGACTCAAGTTATGACTGGAACCGACACACGTGGGCGACAAACATATAACTTCTGCCGACAGTCACCTGAAGGTGAAAATATTTGCCCGATAGTTTGTGAGCCCGAATGCTGAACCTGCGATTCAGTGGCACGATTCAGACAGTGTTATCTTGTTCTAGTTCAATGTGGACGAGCTAATGGATAAAACATGTGGGACCGACCGGTCCTTGATTGCGAAATTTGCATGGTTCCGGGAAAAGTTTCCAAGGCTGTTCGCTGAAGACCAGGTAAGCTGTCATCCAAGACTGGACAAAAATGACATTCCTGTTCTGGATTTGTCATTCAGACCATCATGCTCACGCTCTTATTTTCCCTCGGAAAATTTGAATGCTCCTTGCAACGCCTGAGGTTCATGGCTTGTTATTGTTATTTTAATTCCATTGGTATTAGTACAAACTGTACAATCGTGTACCCGGCGAGTTAAATAAAAAACCCCCACCACCACCACGTTTAGTTGGTGGTAATTCCCATTGTAAGTGTGAGTGAAAATTAGCCGCTGTGTAGCTGTTTATCCGGTGTTATATGTACTGAAGTATTCCAAAATTGCAAATTATTTAATGTCTATTTTAAGCTTCAGTGTCTTTAATGTCTTCACTGCCATCCGATCAGAAGTGCACACACTACCATCCCACACGGAATACAATGCATGCGTATTGCTCTATTCGAATTACATAGCTCAAAGCCATCGGTTCTCCACCTCAGCAAGCTCAAACCATAAACACGGTCGCGTTGTCACTTTACGGTGTTGCCGAGCCATATTCGTTACCCCAGTGCGGGTTAAATGGCCCAGCAGCTGATGGGCCGCAAACACAAACAACCAACCAACCAATCACTCAATCAATCGTTATCGCAGTCAAACTTAGTGGCCGTACTAGTTTCCAATTATACACGTGCTTCACGTTCTTTTTCCGATTAGATCACGCCACGTACACATTGCATAATTATTAAACATTTGGGCGATTCTCTGCATAGGTGTCCGCTACAATCTCACCTGCATGGTGGTTAAGGGCTACACCAGGTCCCTCAACAATGCAGTATCAGGGGACGGTGTTCAGGTTCACCACGAGCACGCTTGATTTCATGTGCCGGGGTTTGTGAAGTGTGTTGCCACATGCTATAAAGTCGGGGTAATGGATAATGTGCTGGTGTTACCGACGAGGCACTATTTGTATGTTGAGGTCTGGGAGATTGCTCTGACCTGTTTATCTCCGTCGCTTTCTGGCTTACTTCGTCATGGTGCGTGAACACACTCATGGTTGTGAAGTGTGCTTTGCGGTAGTCACCACGTGCGACTGCCTATTTTGTGACGTCTTACGATTGACGCACAGCCACAACTGAAGATAATCACACCATTTAGGAAATCTTTTGTGCTTAGTACCATGATCGTAAGGCGGTGCTGAGGTTCCATTCCCCGTCTATGCCGCGTATGATGAGTGGCTTCACCAGCACACGTCTTTCGATAAACAAAACTTGAGTAAGAAAGCTGAAGCATACGGCTATCTTCGCAGATTGATTTTGTTTCCGCCAAGCACGGCAGAGGCTTTATGCTAATCGTTAAAATCCTTAAAATCCTATTAGCCCGTGGAGCAAACAGGCAGCTAACCCATCTCATGTTAAACTTGCCATTTTCCAGGATCTATATCTCCTGCTCTACTTCAGCAACTTCGAGCTTGAAACGTCATGTGGTAGCTTCCCCATGAAATCGGGAATATCGATGTATTTTTCTTTGAAAAGAGTGTTAAAAAATACAGATATGATGTCGATGCAAAAGCCTACTTCACGGTCTCCCCCGGCAGTCGGTGAGCTGATGGTATAATAAGTAACACGCCTGTGTCCAGAGGCGCAGACGAGGAGAACAGGAGCCCATGGACCCGCCTAGCATACCTAGCATAGCAACCAAAAATTACACCAGATCAAGCAAGACATTTAACAATTTTTATCACTCAAAATCCAAAAATTCCGGCGCACTTCGCGAACCGAAACCAGCCTCTTTTCATTATGCTTGTTTTGGTCCATCCCCTAAGGAAAATCTTGGCTGCGCCACTGCTTGTGTCATAATCGTCCCCGGCACATATATGCTTTTAAATTTTAGAAACACACACGCAGAAATGTTTTATTGCGACCACTTTTGAAAATGCGGCTGCCTTGTGACATGATAAATTATGTTAGTCGATGGTATATTTTGGGTGGAGTTTTGAAATAATGAACACAAACACGAATATAGAAAAACACTTCAAGAGCGGGTAGAAACGTAAGTAGAGCATAGCAAGATTCGTTTAGATGTATCTATAAATATAATGGTTTGGCTGCCTTTTGTACTCAATCTGCCTTGCGATGAATTCACAATCATCACAAGGCAGATTGAGTATAAAAGGCAACCAAACCACTATATTTATATATTTATGTCATGCGGTTTAATATAGCCTCTGAACTTGTAGCGCGGAAATTAATTATTATATCTAACATCTCGGATTTTAATTGACCCTGCATATGTAATCTAAGTATAAGACATAAGTTAGGTATATCATTGCGAGTGCCTTTTCCGAAATACCTGGTAAGCTTGCTTCCTGTGAATCCCAACGGCATGCATAATGCACATTGTGCATTATATAGCCACTAACCATCGAAGCGCACAATGCCCAAGCAATCACACAATCCCCACTCGTTTCATTGCATATAAATTGCACGACTTGATGCATGCACTGATCATGCATGCATCCGTGCAAACCATGAATCCATGAATTGATCCATGAATTGATGATTTGCAATTCATTGCATGATGCATCGCACTTCACCAGCTCTTTGTTTTGCTGGTATATCTGGAAAGAGCTGGCGAGGGTGGCCGGGATGCTGGGCCATGTGTGGTTGCATAAGATGTGTCAAGAGATGCTCCAGCGGATGTTGGTCCTCTAGCGTGCGAAGTCTCGTGCATGGAATTTAAGAGAGTTGGCCCTATATAACATCGACATCTAATTGTGTGCTCATTTGGGTATTGCAAATCGGAAATGCTGATGCACAGAGCGAAACGCGCAAAAACCAGTCAACATTTCGCTCTTGCTAAGCGATTAATGGGGTAGGTCAAGCCATTCTCCTGTACGTTACGACTTCGAAAATACTCACAAATTTTGTCTTTACAGTTTCGAAATTGCAACCGTGGTTACGTGTGTTCCGGGATGCATGTGTTGTCAAAGGTGTTATCCAAAGTCAAATGATACCAATGGATTGGTGCACTCTTGGGAGAACTACAAGTAAGTATTCTTATTTATGTAGAACATCGGTGTTATCGGTGATGGTGCTGTTTCTTGTTCATAATGCAATAGTGCGGTGCTCCAGAGATGGGTGATATGCGCAGTGTGAGGACCGTGATCTTCAGGTAACTGTCGTCGCATCATCTAAATGTCAGGCGGCGGAGATTCGAAGAGCGCTCGCCCCTCGCCCAACGGCGTTGCTCCGGCCCAAGCGGCGTCAGAAGTGATAGCGCCAGTCGTCTAGCAACCGGAGGCGGGAGAGCACCTGCACGGACGAAAGCTGCCCGTGTCTCCCGCTGGCGCCGACGCCCACGAGAGTTGACTCCCTGAACACAGTCTGAACACAGATGCCGGAGTGTCAGGACAGTTGAAGGGCCGGTGTGTGGAGCAGGATCGCAGAGGTAGTGTGCCAGCGCCACTGAAGATCGTGGCCGCGGGGTGAGTGATATCGGAGTGAAGAGATTTGGGATACCAACAGGGTGAAACCAGACTGCAATGAGAGTGGGTCAAGAGCTCCAGGATTCAGAAGGTTCAGCGTCCCGGCAGAATTGCCGGTTTGCAGTTGACCCTGTCTGAAGTCCAGGCCAGGCACCAACATTTGGGTAGGGAATGGAAGAAGAACAGGTGTGGTCTCAGCTATGCAATCTTTATGACTCTAGTGGATCGAGGCTGGTCCATATTATGCTCTGGTTCTTCGAAACTGACCCACACCATGTGCCATGTGACCTTTGCGTAGATTAGTCCCTCGGACTGGTCCCCATTATGTGGTTTCTGTGCGTTCTGGTCCTTTCAAGTTGGTCCACGCTATGTGTTCTATGTGTTCTGGTTTATTGAGGTTTGTTCCTGCTACGTGGTCTGTGTTCTGGTCCATTGAAGCCTCCGTCACGTGGTCTGTGCGCTCTGATTAATTGTGAGGCCGGCCTATGTTACGTGGTCTGTGTACTCAGGCCCATTGAACATGGTTCCCATTACGTAGTTTGTGTGCTCTGGCCCAGTGAGTTCAGTTTCTATCTTGTGACTTGTGTGTTCTGCTCCTTTAAGGCTGATGCCTGCTATGCATAACCTGTGTGATGTCCTCAGATATTGGTTTCGGTTACTTGACGTTAAGCAACCCGCCAGAGGTACTCGAGGATTAATGTACGACCATATGCAGAGGTCTTTGTAGTTGTTTGGAATCGAAGACGATTAACGAATTTTAATTTCCTAATTTGGGTGGACACTGTTCAGAAGTCAATTTTGGAACTTTGTGAGCACATTTGGCCCTTCTCTTGCGAGCCTCCCTCCCCTTGGTCAATTCCTGGCTACTCCACTGAAACGACCCAATAGCGGTAGAGCCTCCAACAACAGAAGGAGGCCCCACACAGGAGAACGGACCCCGACACTGGAAGTAGCCCGAGCCCTGGAAGAGGATCCGCTGTATCGGAAGAAGCCCAATAAGCCCACAGGGAGCTCGGACAAGCAAAGGAGACCAAGCAGCCGAAAAACGGTCCCCAATGTAGCATACCCGCCAATGCATAAACGCCTCCAACGGTCGTAACCTCCTATGTATCATAAGGTTCAATACAACGTAACCTCAAATGTGTCATAGCCTCCAATTCTCATAACATCCATTGTTCAAGAGTCAGCTGACTGTGCATTTCCATCGCGAGCGCTTTCGATCCCTTGGGCCTCACTTTCACTGGAATCCACTAGTCGACAAATACCAAGTCTTAGGTTCCTAAACGTCTTGCTAGATGGTTCTAGAGTTTGTGTGGGGACCGCATCATAACCTCCAATTCGAGATCGATGTGCAAGTAATGACATGCTGTGGAATTGTACGGTCGACTCCCATCCCTGACAGACATAAATATATTAGTGTGGTTGAGAGAGAGCCATGTCAGTTGGCCTACTCAATTGCATGCATGTGCAGTATTATGGAGTCCCAGGATTTTTTTTGCAATAGAGCGCTCATGCTAAGTTAGTGCCGAAACTAAATCAAACAGTAGGACGCACGGTCGGACCTTAGACGGTGTATGTCATGTCCACTGCCCGATATCCATGGCATCCACATGACATTCACCTGACACCCTCATTTAGCTGACCCACACTTGACACTGCGTTTCCAATTTATCTTTCAAACTATGTTGAGCTTCTTCATTACATCACCTTCCATTTCACGTGATGACTTACGTCCGTCCCGCTTCTACCTATACAATCGTTATGTAGATCTATGTCGTCACTATGTAGATCTATTTAGTGTATATAGCCTCTCTCTCTCTCTCTCTCTCTCTCTCTCTCTCTCTATATATATATATATATATATATATATATACATATATAAATAGAGAGAGAGGCTATATACACTAAATAGATCTACATAGCGACGATATAGATCCTACAGACGACTTATCCTACAGAACATCGACAAGTTTTGCCATCATAAGAACCGTTGGGCCGCCAACAGTTCCTATGAACCACTATATAGAGGTTATATATATAGCCTCTATATATATATTATATATATATTACATCTCAATCACACTAATATATTTATGCCTGTCAGGGATAGGAGTCGAAGTGTACAATTCCACATCATGTCATTACTTGCACATCGATATATATATATATATATATATAGCCTCTATATAGTGGTTCATAGAAACAATTGGCGGCCCAACGGTTCTTATGATGAGCAAACTTGTGGATGTTCTGTAGGATAAGTGGCCTTCTCAGTGATGCGCAGGACGGGTGGACTCGTCAGTAGACTGTAGAGTAACCAGACTAGTCAACTGTCTGTAGTTAGGGTGGATTGGCCAGTTGTCCGTGGAAAGTGACCAGTGACCAGTGATCGGTGCTGAGTGTGGTCAGTGGTCAGTGGTCGGTGATCAGTGGTCGGTGGTCAAGAGTCAGTGATCGGAGGCCAGTGGTCAGTTGTCAGTGATCAGTGGTCAGTGGTCGGCGGTCGGTGGTCAGTTGTCGTTGGCCAGTGGTCGCTGATAAGTGGTCGGTGTTCAGTGATCAGCGGTCAGTGATCAGTAATCGGTGGTCAATGGTCGGCGGTCAGTGGTCGATGGTCAGTAGTCAGCGGTCAGTTGTCAGCGGTCAACGGTCAGTAGTCAGTGGTCGGAGTTCAATGGTCGATGTTCAGTGGCTAGTGATCGGTGGCCAGCGGTCGGTTTTAAGCGGTCAGCGGTCAGTAGTCTGTGGTCGATGGTCAGTGATCAGTGGTCGGTGCTCAGTGACCAGCGGTCGGTGGTCTGCAGACGGTGTTGGCTGGTCCATGGTCATGGTCGGTACTCCAACACCTGACTGAAGGTGTGGTGTCGCCGATCGCCGACGACAGGGCGGATTGGTGCTGAGAAAGCGTGACAACCCGATCTACACCTGTTGACAACTCGCTGGACCGCGTGAAGGTCGGACATGCAATCTCGTTTTCTGACGGCCGTCTCCGCTCTCCAGACGGGTCCACTCGCTCGATACTCCTCCCACTGCCAGGACCCAACACTAGTGCCCACCAGGATCCACTAGTATCCGCCAGTGGCCTCTGGTTGGCACCGTCGACCCGCGTGGACAGCTGTGCGGCCCGATACTGCCGCGCCGGCCCGGGCGACGGCAAGGTCAGCTGCTGGTCCGGCCCGAGCCGCGACACGAGGCGCGACCCGGTCAGAGCCGCGGCACGAGGCGAGACGGCGACACGGGCGCGATAGGAAGGTGCAGTGCGACGCGGGCGCGGCGGCGAACGCGGCTGCACCGCCTACAGCACACGCGCCACACAGGCGGAGCCACGCCGTGCCGGCCGTGGCTGAAAATTTCTGATTCTGACGGCCGACGGCGGCGGCGGACTGACCCGTGTCAGCGGTGGGACCCCTCCTGCCGGCTGCAGACGCGGTGACTGAAGACCTCTGATTCAGACGGCCGACGACGGCGGCGGACTGACCCGTGTCAGCGGTGGGACCCCTCCTGCCGGCTGCAAACGCGGTGTGAAATTTGCGGCCGACGACGGCGGCGACTGACCCGTGTCAGCGGTGGTACCCTCCTGTCGGCTGCAGACGCGGTGGCTGAAAACTTCTGATTCAGACGGCCGACGACGGCGGCGGACTGACCCGTGTCAGCGGTGGGACCCCTCCTGCCGGCTGCAGACGCGGTGACTGAAGACCTCTGATTCAGACGGCCGACGACGGCGGCGGACTGACCCGTGTCAGACAGGTGCGGTTGGACCTCTCCCGTCGGCTGTAGACGCGGTGGCTGAAGACTTCGGAGTCCGACAGCCGATGGTGGGTGGCCGCTGACCGGTGTCAGGCGGTGCGGCCAGGGCTCTACTGTGGTCTGCGGGTTGCGGTGCTGTGAGTGAACAACTGTGAGTTTTTGTGAGCGGTTGAGTGCTGCGGCGCGTGATCCAGTGACCACGCGGAGGTGGTGTCAGCCGTTTTGCTCCAGCTGGAGGGGAACGTCCACTTCGCCAACATCATGAGCAGATCTGGATGGACAATGTCGCTTCAGCGACCTGCAAAGCCAACGGGGAAGAAACTTCGAAGGTAAGTGATGCAAAAACAAACACAAAAAACAACCCGATTAAAAATATCGAAAATTTGGCTTCTCTTCTTTCAAATCTTAGAAGGAATGCATTTTTTCTCAAAACAAAACAGCTTGCTTATCCTTGGCCCTTGAAGGGGTGGAGATGGAAAGTATGGAGGGAAGGGTTTAATGCAATCCCCTTGGGCTTGCTTCGGTAGCACACAAGAAGCAGTTCAATTCTTCGTGCCGCTTCTGGGCCATAGCAGATTTGGGATCTTTTATCGACTTTAGGTTGCAAAAATGGAAATTGTATGGCACGTCGATGACCCATGGCGGCATTTCGCCTATTTCGCCAACATCGCGAAATGTCGGCAACTAATCTCACTTATTGCCCCAAATGGTTAATGCTGTGTGTGATGGGCTGATGGATAGCTCAACCAGTCTGTTTGCACAAGGCGTTATTGACTTTATCTAGGCACATTCGTGGTCATTAACACAATGGACTAACTAGTGACCTTTTTGGGGATAAGAATATCTCCAGCGCTAATTTGAAGGCACCCATTTTTACCCCTAAACACAAGAAAATAGTGTTCTCTGGCACTATTTCGGAAGGTTCCGAAAAACGTTAGCATCGTCTGACACTTCGCACATGAGCTTAAGCTCAGCAAATCTAACGTGTTTAATATAACGAAGAATGGATTTTAGATGCTCCTGGGTTTTAGACATTGCGTGAGAAGAAATATACGACATTCAATATGCCAGGGGGTGCTGAGTTTACATAAAAAGTAACGTTAAGGATTATACTGTATTAATCAACGTTTCGGCCAGGGGCCATCGTCAGGAGTGACGATGGACCCTGGCCGAAACGTTGAGTAATACAGTATAATCCTTAACGTTACTTTTGATGTAAACTCAGCACCTCCTCGTATATTGAAGGTCGTATATTTCTTCTCACGCAACGTCCAAATCTAACTTCAGTATCCTGATATCCTGTGACTATACGGTGTTGATCATTTCAAGTCCGGATCTGCTACTGCTTACAGAAACAACGAAAAAAATGGGAAACATTATCGATTTATGAGAAAACATTACTTTAACGTTGACATGGGAGGTCAACCCGTGATGCGAAGCATGCAAATCTGGAATCACGTGCAACACCCCAAAAGTGCTTCATGCAGCCATCATTTTCCACTAGGAAGTGCTAGATGTCAAAATAGCTTCCTTGTACCGGGAAAGGTGGCAAAATGGTGTGCACAGGCGAGGGGATAAAGTATCAGAATCTATCACCACGCACAGATGATTGGCCTCAAGTGTCCGCAGCTGAGTAGGACTGAACATCTCCCCAGTTCGGTTCTTCATCGGTACATGTCAGTCAGCGGTAGGTTTTTCACCGTCACCACCCCGCAGTGGCCTTAACACCACCCTTCCACTCGAGTGTCATAGGCAACATGTCTGCCACGACCATATCCATATTCGCGCCGTTATTGATTAGAACACGAGAATGCTGGCACGGTATTGTTAGTAGTATTGGGAAAATGGCGATGCGTTTGACAAGTTATGAATTTTCTCGCGAACCAGAATAATGAACGATGCAAGTCTCATTCGGAGCTCGACAGTCATATTCCCGTCACTTCGCGGTCATCTTCGCATCAGTTCGCTACCGCCTTCACGTTAACCGGACGGTTCACGCCTCAATACGCGCTACGGGGCGGTTTCCACCACGTCCCACCAACATCTCGAAATTGCTTTGTCAGATTTCACAACTGGATAGCTGAAGCGAATTCCACGGGACTAACCCAAACTTTTAGAATGCCAAAATGTCAACATTTTCGGAGTCGAGAAGATAGGAAAACAAATTGATGAAAATGCATCAAACAAATTTGGGACTGTGATTGTACTTTACATCGGCAAAATTGTGCCTGGATGAGCAAAAGAAATTCTGAATGGTCCAAAACACCATGTGATGTCCATGCATGAGCATGCAAAGGAGTCAATGGCGTAACCAGGAGCTCAAGAGAGGTGCGCATCGTTCGTTATTTGTGGCCGGCCATTCTTCGCTGTCAATGTCTCAAATGCCTATTATTGGGTCATTCTTACATGACATCAATGCTTACCATAGGGTATTTGTCCAGGTGTCGGCAGTTGATCATGCCGAAAGACCTGAGTGGAAAGGCAAGTAATCATTGACCATGGGGAAAATCTCCTGGTTCCGCCACTGCTCGTGGCTAATTGTACTCGTTTTCCCTGAATCCACTCCACCCCTCCCTGATCCGTCATTGGCAAAGCTTCACTCTCATTGCGCCATTGTTTGTGGTGGCTTGAACAGGGCTTGCTCTCCTGAATGTCTTTCGTCACCTCCTGGATCCGTCATCGGGAAACTCTTCTAGTTCCGCCACTGCTTGTGATGCATTGCTACCGTTCGCCCTGAATTCACTCCATCTCTCGGCTTCCCGGCTGCAACATAAATGGTACCGCTTTGGGAAAGCCAGCCACATGTTGCCCATTCTTCCCCTCTGTGGACACGATGCGACGCCTCTGACATGCTTAGGCACCAAAAAGCACTTCGGTAGGTAAACAAGGCAGTACCAGCAGCTTAGTTCCAAATTATAGTCACCCGAATGTCAAAACAATATAGTTATTTGGATACATGTGCTATTCCTAAGTATTCGCAAATGCCTATCGGGGCATGATTTCTACTGTTCGCTCCTGTATCCAATGATATAGTTGCGGCTCTGGCATAGCTGCAAGCCAGCATATTGACACGAAGTAGAAAAAGAAAGGCAGGACCATTCACGAAGTTTCACGCTCATACCACAAATCCACAGAGAAAGACAGGCGAAAACCCATTGGGTGGGTTTGGGGTGGGGAAAGGCTTAAACCTCGGCGACATTCAGGGGAGGTTAGTTTTAAACCAAGATGGAATGCTCCACCTCCGTACTCAGGTAATGCAAATGCGAAAAGAAATGCAGCATGCATGAAGAGCAATTACCGAAGTACAATGGGGAGCAGAACAGGCAGCAAATGCCGTCAAACGCCAACAACGATAGCCGGCCAGGCTGGAGTAGCCGGAAAATACCCAAGAGCGCACCGTTATGTAGATACCAGGCGGCACCAGAACGACGAGAATGCTAAATAGCGAATGGGGTATTGCGATAGCATCTCAAGGTTCGCCGGCCGATATGGGCATTTGAGGCAACGCTATTTGGGTCACCCTTCTTTCTGACCTTATTTTTTCGAGTACTTCCATTGAGCATTCGCCGGACGTTGCGTTGCTGGACGTTGCGTGTGGTTCTTAGGAAATTTCCGTGGCGAATAATGAAGTGCTCTACACAGGTTTACTAAATCACTACAGCATGCACTGCACACACTGCCGATAATATATGTCGCACATTTTGACTGCTGGCCTCACACTTTTAGCTCGAATTATGTAGATATATATATATATATATATGTGTGTGTGTGTGTGTGTATACTTCAACATGCATATAGGAGGACATCACACATCACACAAATCGGAAATTGGAGGCTAATCCCGCCACTTAGATCTATAATATTACCTAGACTAGAAATACAGAACTTGGAGAGCATATTGTGCCTGTAGTGAACTCTACAGTGCAAGTTTTACAGCCATACGTCAATGTCTTCAGGGTAAAATATGTCAGCTATCAATGATTCCGGTGTTGACGGCGCTTCTTTGGGCCATGTTTATACACACATAATGGGGGATCTGCATACCCAAGGTCGAATTATGTACGCTTTGCCTGAAATAAGATGCAACAGTTAGCAGCAGGCTGTCATGTGGATCTTAAGACCATCACTAAATCATATGGACGTCGTTTGTTCGAAAAAAGCAGTCGTGTATGGTATGCTACTTTACTGATCTGGTCGATGGTGTCGAAGTCTCACGCAATGCTCATGTCCGCAGGATCAGACAGTGACTTGTCAGAGGTCATGCCTGTCCGGTGGTATGTCGGCAGAGTCAGATAGTGGCCCTTGTCAGAGGTCATGCCTATCTAACAGTCTGTAGGCAGAAGCAGACCCTAGTCAGGGGCCATGTCCGTCTGGTGGCATGTCGGCAGAATCAGATAGTAACCCTATTTAGGGGTCATCCCCACCCGGTGATATGTCGGCAGGATCATCTGGACAATGGCCTATGTTAGGGGCCATCCCCGTTCGGTGGGGTGTCGACATGATCAGACAGTGACCTCTGCCGGGGGCCATGCCAGTCTGGTTGCTTGTAGGCGCGGTCAGACACTGGCCTGAGTCAAAACCTATGGTTCACCCTTCATGCCGACTGGTCTGAGAGCATGCATATGGTGTCGTGACCCGTGTCCGTACCTCTCGAGGCACGCGCCACGACGCGCGTGACGACGCGTGACCCAGCGTGACCCCGCGTGACACAGACAACTGTGGTCAGCCGTGGCCGCCGGTCTTCACATGGATGGCCGGTCTCCTGAGCTGCTGATCGGGCCGGGTGTGGTCCTGGTGTCTCCTGAGCTGCTGATCGGGGCGGGTGTGGTCCTGGTGTCTCCTGAGCTGCTGATCGGGCCGGGTGTGGTCCTGGTGTCTCCTGAGCTGCTGATCGGGCCGGGTGTGGTCCTGGTGTCTCCTGAGCTGCTGACTGGGCCGGGCCAGTTACTGGTGTCTCCTGAGCTGCTGATCGGGCCAGGTGTGGTCCTGGTGTCTCCTGAGCTGCTGATCGGGCCGGGCCAGTTACTGGTGTCTCCTGAGCTGCTGATCGGGCCAGGTGTGGTCCTGGTGTCTCCTGAGCTGCTGATCGGGCCGGGTGTGGTCCTGGTGTCTCCTGTGCTGCTGATCGGGCCGGGCCAGTTACTGGTGTCTCCTGAGCTGCTGATTGGGCCGGGCCAGTTACTGGTGTCTCCTGAGCTGCTGATCGGGCCGGGTGTGGTCCTGGTGTCTCCTGAGCTGCTGATCGGGCCGGGCCAGTTACTGGTGTCTCCTGAGCTGCTGATCGGGAAAGGTGTGGTCCTGGTGTCTCCTGAGCTGCTGATCGGGCCGGGTGTGGTCCTGGTGTCTCCTGAGCTGCTGACTCGGGCCGGGCCATGTTACTGGTGTCTCCTGAGCTGCTGATCGGGCCAGGTGTGGTCCTGGTGTCTCCTGAGCTGCTGATCGGGCCGGGTGTGGTCCTGGTGTCTCCTGAACTGCTGATTGGGCCGGGCGTGGTCCTGGTGTCTCCTGAGCTGCTGATCGGGCAAGGTGTGGTCCTGGTGTCTCCTGAGCTGCTGATCGGGCCGGGTGTGGTCCTGGTGTCTCCTGAGCTGCTGATCGGGCCGGGTGTGGTCCTGGTGTCTCCTGAGCTGCTGATCGGGACAGGTGTGGTCCTGGTGTCTCCTGAGCTGCTGATCGGGAAAGGTGTGGTCCTGGTGTCTCCTGAGCTGCTGATTGGGCCGGGCCAGTTACTGGTGTCTCCTGAGCTGCTGATAGGGCCGAGTGAGGTCGCCGGTCGCGTGAAACATAGCTGGTCAAACCGCAGCAGCTGGCCTCTTGAGGACAGGCCAACTCAGCGTGACTGGGGGTAAGTCAGCGTGGCGCGGCGTGCCGTGTCATGAGGTGGTGTGGCATGGCGCGGCCCGGCTTGCGTCGGCGTGACACGGCGTGACACGGCATGGCTCGGCATGAGTCGGCGTGACACGGCGTGACACGGCATGGCTCGGCGTGAGTCGGCGTGACACGGTGTGACACGGCATGGCTCGGCATGAGTCGGCGTGACACGGCGTGACACGGCATGGCTCGGCGTGAGTCGGCGTGACACGGCATGGCTCGGCATGAGTCGGCGTGACACGGTGTGACACGGCATGGCTCGGCGAGAGGCGGCGTAACAGGGCGGGGGGGGTAAGTCGGCGTGACACGGCGTGACACGGCATGGCTCGGCGTGAGTCGGCGTGACACGGCTGGGTGGGCGTGAGGCCCGGCGGCCGGACGAGCTGCGGCGGTCAGCGGCTCTGTTTCGCCGCAACACGCACTCTGCCGCCGGCGCCTGGTGCGTGCCACTCTATCTAGTGTGCAGCGTGGCGCAAACGTGCCGCGCCGCGCACGCCGCAATCAGGTCAGCGGTGCGCCAGTTTCACCGCCGAGTGTCGCCCCTGTGCCAGTGTCGAGACCTTGGATCAGTTGGAGTCCATCAGTCGAGTCGAGCAGCTGTCTGGATGGTAGTGTTGGCTCCAGGGCAACAGCTGTCGGAATGGTAGTGCCGATCTCAGAGCAGCATCTGTCGGGATGGTAGTGTCGATCTCAGGGAGAGATGGTGTGCGATCTCAGAGCAGCAGCTGTCGGGATGGTAGTGTCGATCTCAGGTGTGCAGCTGTCGGGATGGTAGTGTCGATCTCAGGGCAGCAGCTGTCGGGATGGTAGTGACGATCTCAGGGCAGCAGCTGTCGGGGTGGTAGCGTCGATCTCACAGCAGCAGCTGTCGGGATGGTAGTGTTGATCTCAGGTGTGTAGCTGTTGGGATGGTAGTGTCGATATCAGGGGGAGTTGGGACGGTAGAGTGTCGATCTCAGGGCAGCAGCTGTCAGGGTGGTAGTGTCGATCTCAGGGCAGCAGCTGTCGAGACGGTAGTGTCGATTCAGGGCGCTGTCGGGATGGTGTGTCACTCGGGCAGCAGCTGTCGAGACGGTAGTGTCGATTTCAGGGCAGCAGCTGTCGGGATGGTAGTGTCGATCTCACAGCAGCAGCTGTCGGGACGGTAGTGTCGATATCACAGCAGCAGCTGTCGGGACGGTAGTGTCGATCTCAGGGCAGCAGCTGTCGGGATGGTAGTGTCGATCTCAGGGCAGCAGCTGTCGGGACGGTAGTGTCGATCTCAGGGCAGCAGCTGTCGGGATGGTAGTGTCGATCTCAGGTGTGTAGCCGCCGGCGTCCCATCCGGTGAAGCTGCTGACCTAGGCCCTATGCCGTTGGTACATTGGTTTCCTTTCATCAATCTCAACCGCTGTTATTAGTTCGTTTGCGTCGCAACAACCTCAAGGTATAGCTTCACATAGCCTGTCAAACCTACTAAGGCAGACTGGGCGCCAACACGATGGAGTTGGAGGTTGCGCTCTCATGGTAGCACCTCGCATGAAGCAGCGATTAAATGTAGCACTATCATAGAAACACCTCTCATCAGACAGCGGCACCGGTGAACGCATCCTGTTGCATATCAGCACGACTCTCTCGATCAGTTCAGTCGACGACACAGCTACTTACCTTGGAAGGTGAGGACGATCCGCCCCTACCGTGTCAATGGTCCAGAACTGGTATCCGCGCCACACAGTCCCCTGAGAAATGAATGAACACCCAATGGTTTATTGTATGGGCGAATCGACGTAATCAAGCATCAAAACATCTCATGCGTGCCGTCAAAACACAACACGAAACTGATGTTTTGCTGATGAGCAACATTAACTAGAGTATGGTCGGCACCATTGTTTTTCGGTCGAGAGTGGCTGGATGAGGTTGGTACTCTTCTCTAGCTAGTTCGGTTAGGTCAGTGCATGGCTGGGCTGCATGCTCTGGTGATCTCGATTTTGGCGATTCACTGAGGTGATAGATTAAGACATAGACCCATTCATTAATTTCTTCGGCACTTCAGTTCGATTTTAAGGCACGGCGTGAGGGATCAATGAGCGTGTATTTTTATTTTATCCATAACATATCCACCCCACTACCAGCTACCTTCGTCATCCCCTTCCAAATCAGCTTACGAGCCGTCTCGTAAATTGGGCTGCATGCTTTGGTGATCGTCTCTGAGTTGATATGTGCACCCCACCTAAGGTTTTCCGCGGATAAGAAAGAAAGTCGTGCGACAGCGGGCCGAAATTTGGCATACCTTTTCCTACACCAATTTGACATGTTGTGTCGAAATTTGGAGGTCAGGTCTTCTAGGGTCAACGAGTTGATCTAGGTCAAGTGAGGTTACCTCCAGACAAATTATACCAGTCGTCGCGCTTTAACGGATAAAGATATTTAAAAAAAATGAAATTCCAGCGTTTGCGGATGTTTAGGGACGAAACAAAACGCACCATAATTTTTTTTAAGTGTGTTTTTTTTCTTCTCGTTTTTGATCACTTATTACCTTTGTATATTTGCCCATTAAAGCTCAAATTGAAGATCCTTGCTAAGGTAAGCATTTGTATGAGAGCAAGTTGACTTTGAACAACGTTTTCGGTCATCTGTACCCATTATAAAAATACAAATTCAAAGAAAACTAAAAGTCAAAATTTTGAAATTTCGGAAGAATAAAATATGTATTTTGTGTGGGGGAAAGAAGTAGGATCAAAGGTCCACTTCCCTTCCTTTTGTGATTCTAAATAATTTTTGCATTTGCATCAAATCTCCCTACACATGATGTATGTCGTGAAAACCTATGATGCATGATGTTGGGCCCCTAGCGGCGTCACTTTTATGAGGGAAAATTTGGGGTGGCGTCTGGCCCTACTCGTCGAGCGCTTTCCAACGACACCTCTTTTGTTCTCGTGCGACGCTTAGTTTGGAGATTGAGGGTCTGAGGTGGACATGACCGCTTAGTTTGGCATAAACACTTTCAAAAATGCCATAAAACAGGGAACACTTTCCGCACTTTCCGCACTTTCGGCACGGGAAATTTTTGGTTTTACTGAGTGCAATAAAAATGTTTTGCTTCAATTCGTGTATATTCTGTTGCTGAGGGATGGGGAGGGGCGGCTCCACGGCTCCCTTTGTTGCGCCTCTACAGCTACTCATGAGATTTCGAAGAAGATGAATGCATTTTGAATAGACTTGCTGGGAGATGTCCTGAGATCACCGTATTTACACCAGGAAAAATGTCGTGGAAATATTTGTAGCAAGGGCGAACAGCTATCTTTCACATTGTAATGTTATCTGCTCCGGGTTTGAACGGTGTGGTTGCTTACATACCAGTACAGTTTTGTTTCAACAAACAATGCGCTGCGGTTACACATATATATATATATGTATATATACATATATATATATATATAAATATATATATATATATATATGTATATATACATATATATATATATATAAATATATATGTATATGCCTGTATATATATATGTGATAGGTGAATAAATCGTCGAAGTGTTTTATATATCGCTATGGATGTGTTCAAAACGTTTCCGAATGACCGAGAGGCCATCACGACGCCACCAAGCCAATAAATATGCTGCACAAAGCCAATAAATAGAAAATGCACCACAAAGTGGTGGTGAAAATGCACCACAAAGTCGGCCATAATAGAGAACGAACACATGAGGCTTGGGAATCAAAGATATCATTTCCTAAGGCGTGTGTGCAAGTCAGTCACCCCACTCCAGAGACTGAAGTTACATTTTCAATGGAATTGTTCGCATAGACTTGGAATCGATCAAGGCTGTGACAAACCTAGTTTGAAGTTGATTGGACAGTTCCAGGTGCCTGCTTTGTGGTGGATTGCTACGGCTGAGAGAAGAGGATTTTCGTCCTCTCAGGTAAAATGGGATGTAAAATGTGTTTATCGGTAACATGAAAACTGCATGCTCAATTTGGACGCAATGTTGCACGCGTACGTATTTGGGGAAGTCAAAACTGTTGTGAAGGAATTTACCTTAATTGCAAGGTTCTTAATGGTGTTCTTTTTGCTGAACGTATCCAAGTATGAATTTATACGCTTTTTGTTGAACGTATCCCAATACATGCGCGCTCGCGCTGCAGGTGCAAATTCGTCATGCCAAAGACATGGCAGCCCTTTGCAGAAGATAGCTGCTTAGGAGCTGAGCTGATAGGTGAAGGGACTGGGAGGTTTAATTTGTTCTATTTTCCGACTTGAAATCACCGTAAATTTATTGAAGCTTGACAGGCAATGTAATCATGCAATCATGCAATGCAAACAGTCGGGCAATGCATTTTGCAATGCAAGCATGCATTGTTATAAGCAATGCGGCTGGCAATTATCGTCATCAACCGCATACATGCATTTATTTTGCGCTATTTAATAAATGCTGAAAAGGCCCGAATGAGGTAATCGAAATGATCTTGCCACCTGTGAATTCTCCTAAAGAACTCGGCTGTTAGACACATTGCAGCTTAAAAGGAACGTTTTGCTGTTCGAAGGTTTTGGGGAATTGCTCATTTGGTTCGTCCGGTTTGTACACTTTTTTATCCAACACGATGGAAGTATCAAAAATGTAAATTTTTCACATGTTTTGATGGCCCCGGCAACTTGAAGACTTTGGCAACATGGATATAGCTGATATAGCAACATGGATATAGCTGGAACCGAATTTTGGACATTTCTGCGTTTCATAAGCGGATTGGTGGAAAAATGAGTCCGCTTGAAAACCACATCGTCGAGGCAATTCATTTTCGATCGTTTGGCACCATTTCTAAGATTCTGGCTGTTTTATTACCTTATATTTCGTCCTCTGAAGGAT
Source organism: Imbricaverruca yamaguchii (assembly GCA_034440575.1). Taxonomy (NCBI): domain Eukaryota; kingdom Metazoa; phylum Arthropoda; class Thecostraca; family Neoverrucidae; genus Imbricaverruca; species Imbricaverruca yamaguchii. Next base: position 2,465,646 of record JAOTOL010001635.1, read on the forward strand.
GGAAGGTTCGGGCGGTTCCCTGGGCTGCCTAGGGATGGAAGGCCTAGCGAACCCGGCTGCCTTCCCGGCTGCCTTATGACGGACCCGTATGTACTTCCCTCCAAGCGTGGTTTGGCGTCTTGGTGCACTGGTACGGTCTCAACTAACTTATCGGTTATGTTTTCTGTGACTTAGAGATGCAAATACATCCAAATTGTAACGGATGCTACAGTGAAATAATCGCACATATTCGTTGAAAAGCGGTGGAACTGTGCAGAACATGCCCTGCGAAGCCTAGCCTGAATCGCAACAAGGTAATCAACATGAAACCAGTGTCATTCCTCATATCTGTATGTGTTTTGTAAAAGGTGTATTCTATGTATTCCGATAGATCATCTGTCATCACCATTCCGCCGCCGCCACCGGGACACGCCGCAACAGCCCCCTGCACTGAGACTCGCCGCAGCGGCGCTCACTCACTCACTGGTCCAAAACCGACGACGGAAGGTCACCTTAATCAGGCTATAGCCGCCGTGGCGGTCCCTGCCGGTGACAGCCGCCGCCGACTCCATGGTCAGCTTTACACTTACCTCCGTTTCCTGCGTGTGGCAGGGAATGCCAGTTCGCAGAGGCTCGTCCAGCAGACGCGCCAGCTCATCGCCGCCAAGTGGGCGGGTCAGGAATGGCTCGATATCTGCCTGGTGGTGCAGCAGATCCACCAACTTCATGGAGTTAACTGGCCTGGAGATTGATTTCCGGGCATTTGTACCGTTGACAGGGGCTGGAACTGAGGGACAGGCAACTGGTGCACCGGGCTCTACAGTAGCTTGCCGATGGGACCCGAGAAGCTGGAGGGACTGGTGGATGGTGGAGGGACTGGTTGATTGAAGAGGGCTCTGTAGGGCAGCTCGGCCTGATTGAGGAGGCAGGCCGCTCGGGTCAACGGCCTGCCTAGCATCTTTTCGAATCGAATTTAGCCAGCCAGCCGCCTTGCCAGCCTACCACCGTTAGTCCCATCGCCTTTCACCGCATGGATGGCAGTGTCTGTATGCCGGGCTCAACCAGAAAGCGCAGCAGCTGCTGGGCTATAGCCGCTCCGGTGTGCCGCGCTTCGCAGTTAAAGTGCCCGACAAATACATCGCCCGGGTGGGCGTTCACGGATATGTTGTGAACCCTTTCGTGTCGGGTCCCTGCCACCCGGCCGTGTACGGCCGAGCTGCCCTACAGAGCCGTCAAGAGGCTCGATGGGCCGACCACCAGTCCCTCCAGCGTCTCGGGTCCCATCGGCAAGTTGCTGTCGGGCCCGGTACACCAGTTTCATGCCGCTCAGTTCGAGCCCCTGACAACGGCTGAGCTGCCGCAGCTGTCAGATGATGTCAGACGCAATCTGAGCTCAGATCTGCACCTGCTGGTGCAGTGCGCCCAGTGTGTCACTTTGGGCGATGGAAGTGAAGTAGCGCAGCGCGTTCACGGCCAGCTCAGTATGACGCGGTGGCACACCGCACAGAGCAGATTGTTGCGTGTCTATATGGTCAAGCAGAGCCCCAGTGCCCAGCTGCAGACGCTTTCATTGTACTTTATGGGCGTTTACATCCCAACAGTGCTGGCAATCAGACACCGGCCGACCTGGTGGAGGCGCCGCGCCACCTGTATGACCAGCTCGAGCGGCAGCGCCGCCACATGACCGGTGACGATCTGGCCAAAGTCCAAAGGAGACTCTTCGGGAACGCCATGATGGCGCACTCTGAGGCCGTCATCCTCGTAATGCTCGGGGACGAATGCTGGGAGATCCGAGCCCGAGCTATCCAGCTCATCGGTGAGGCCCGTCAGCGCCGGCAATCTGGGCAGCCAGTCCGGGCTTACAAATGTCCGGAAATCAATATCCAGGCCAGTTAACTTCATGGAGTTGGTGGATCCGCAGCACCACCAGGCAGATATCGAGCCACCCCTGACCCGCCCACTTGGCGGCGATGAGCAGGCGCGTCTGCTGGACGAGCCTCTGCGAACTGGCATTCTCTGCTACGCGAAGGCGACGGAGCGAAGTGCAAAGCTGACCATGGAGCCGGTGGCGGCTGTCATCGGCAGGCTAGGCTCGCCAGGCCTGCCATCTGTTGGCAGCCCAGGCAACCGCTCGAATCTTCCATACTTCAGAAGACGAAACCTGAGCTAATAAGACAGCTAGAATCTTGGAAACGGTGCCAAATGATCAAACATGAATTGCCTCGACGAGGTAACTCAAAACTCAAAACTCAAGCGGACTCATTTGTCCACCAGTCTGCTTATGAGACGCAGAAATGTTAAACATTTGGTCCCAGCCAAAAACTTCAAATGATCGGGCCATCAAAAGATGTGAGAAATTTGCATTTCTGATGCTTCCATCACGTTCAGCGGCCCAAAATGCATCAAATAAGGGCGAGTTGCTATCGATTTTGGTAAAAAGTATACAAACCGGACAAACCTATTGCTCAGCATGCAAATTGTCACAAACGCAACGCATATCAGAGTACTAGCGCTGCGCTCCTACTTCTACTGGTCTGTATGCAACCCGGAAATCTAGTTGATTAGTTTTAACCCGCAGTGTGCACGGCATTCTGCGACCTTCTTCAGAAAAGAAGAGGATGGGTGGGGATAGGGTGGTGCTGTAGTTCACCATAATTTGTAGGCAGTGAATGCTTCATATGAAGCAAAATCAGCACGTTTCCATGACGAAAATCGTCAAGCTGATGAGTTCGTTCACTGAGCTTCATCTAGTGCCATCGTGGCTTGCTTGGCACAGAGCTTCCCTTTATTTGCCTTTCTGTCATGACAGTATGGCTGTACACACACACACATACACGCACACACACACACACACACACACACACACACACACACACACACACACACACACACACACACACACACACACACACACACACACACACACACACACACACGCACGCACACACATACACACTCGTATTTAGCTGCACCCCATCAGGATATCAGAGTAGGCTCACAAGTGGTCCTGTGAGCCCATGGTCACGAGAACATAGTGACCGTGGTCTAGGGCACGGACGGGACTATGAGCCAGGTGGGGTCGCCAGAGGTCACGAGAACGTAGTGACCGTGGTGTGGCACCGACGGAACTGTAAGCCAAGTGGCACAATATGCCCGGGGTGACGAGAACATAGTTACGGTGGCAGGGCGCGGACGGAACTATGAGCCAACGGTGTGTGAACAACAAAAAAAAACAGGCTACTAATCCACTTCGTGAGATTGATCTTTGCTTGTGGCTCTCCTCTACGAACGGGGGCACGGATGGGGTGGCCATGAGAGGTAGTCGTAAGTATCCTCGCTCAATAACAGCTTTGCATGTATCAGCGGAATAGCTTCCGAAAGCCCAATGAAAATGTTTGCACCTGATGCCGCATCAACTGCGAGGAAGCCCTTGGATTTTCAGACCAAGATTATCTCAGGTTGTTTACTTTAGCGGTTTAGGCACGGAATGTCGGACAAAGTATGTGTGAAAAAAGACACACGTTCTTAGTGTGGACTCTGTTATGTGTCAGCTTCGCTACGGTTTTCAATCGACAAAATTCATCGGACCTATCGATTTGTCAAATTTAGGTCTTTTTCACTTGCCTTGCACTGCATTGCATCCAGTCATGCCTATGAGTTCAAACAAAGATTGTCTCAGGCCAATGCCCCAGGAAGCTTGTAATTGCAGTATGTCGTCTAGATTTAACACTTGTCATAATATATGCGATAAACCAACTGCTAACGTTACGATTTTAGCCCTTAGCTTCTTTTTCGGTTAGATCTATGGCCAGTCGTATGCCTCCCTTGGGTGTGAATACCAAAAACATTCTATATTGCTAGTCCTATTGCTCTAACAGATTGATGTTTATTTGCTTTCTATGTCTTAGTTGGGAGTGTCACGGTTTTGCTGTTTGTTCTGTGGCGTTAATATAAGGTTTCTGCAGTCGCTGGGTGAGAGGAGAGGGCACTCCCGGTCACTTAATCCTGGATGACAAACTTAAAAAAAAAAAAAAATTCAGGCTGATACAGATTACGATGTATGATGGATGAAGACGTCACTATTTTTTTGCGACATGGCCCTGAGGCTTGGCCGCTCCACTGTTCTTGACAATCACCACACTTCCAGAATAGTGATGCTTGCTTGCAGGGAGGATGTAGAAAAGCTGGTGAAAAATGTGCTGGCTTGCACCATTTTCCCAATAGGCCAATGACCGAGCTCCAAAAAGTGGGGAACGGACACCATGATCGTCACGTTCCTACTTCTGTACTCTCTAGTTTGGATAAGGATACAAATCTAGGGTGGATAAAAATATTGCCTTCCTGCTGCAAGCTCCAATAGCAGACAGCATCTGCGGCGCCACGGACTTTGGATGGCGGGAACATGATCGTTTGTGGCTTCATTCTTTCCGTGTGACGCCTAAGTGCAATGCTAAGCTTCACGACGTTTTGGGTGATACGCCCGCCCGTCGCCTCCTCTTAGCGCCGCCTGTGGCAGACGGGCACAGTCGGGACGAATGAAGAGACCTCTATTTGTCACTGCAGTGAAGGCCGTTCATCACTCCTGGGCCGCACAGGTGGCGACATCGTCCAACGCGTGGGCGAACTTCACCATTAGTTACAAATGTTCACACTAGGTGGCAGTAGACGTGTTGCTGCAGTGCTCTCCAAGCCATGCAGAACGTCGCCGAGGGATGACGCCGCCGAATATGTCCACCGTGAGGATCCAGGACGGGGATCTCGATGGAAACCTCATCCGTAAACAAGTTCGCCTTAGTGATGCTAGCATTGATGGATTTAACGTATTTCCTCACGAAATTCGGGGAGCTGCTTCATTGAATGGCATGGTGTAATCTGAATAATAACGGTGTCCGGAGAAATGTGCGCAAAGCAAATGCACGTATGAAAGATGTGCATACTCAAGAGCAATTATGAAGTTTAAATATACGTATGCGTAGATGAACGTATGTCAATTGCACGTAAGCGAAGATATACCTATGGCAAATGTACGTGAGCAAGAATGTACGCAAGCCTGAAAGCACGCAATCGCAAATGTACGTCACTGTAAAAGTACCGAAGCACAAAAGTGCATAAGCGCAGAAGTGCACGTACGCAAATGTACGTATGCGCAAATGTACTTCAGAGCAAACGTACCTAAGTGCAAAAACATACGTACTATCCTAGAATCGCTAATAACCGTATATATGTGCGGTTGCTTTAGTTCGATTCCTGTGCAGTTGTGGCAGGGATGTGTCGTTTTATCTCGTCATGGGTGCGCACGCATTACGAGCCTATGTTTTCTTGGTTTGTGCAGGAGCAGATCTGTGCATGCCACAAGCCTACTTCCCACAGCAAAGATATGATATGTCGGTACATTTGTGCGGAGAAGGTATCAAGAAACTCATACCACAGGATCGCTCAATGCTACTTTCATATGTTTAGTAGTTCTGGTCAAAGACTGGTCGAAGCACCCTTCAGTACAAATGACAAACAGCAATTGTTTAGGAAGCTTTATTTTGCCGAAGTAGGTATATCTATAAAATATACCATAAAACTACATGCCCACATCACAATCAATCCATTATCTCAAGTTCCAAGGAAAATTTATATCCCTGCCTATCTATCTGACCGTGTACCGTGACAGTTGAGCGTAAATGATGGCGCTGTTTTAGCGGTATGCCTGTCAAGTACTGTGACTGCCGAACGTAATTAATGGACGCTGTTTTAGCGGAATGAGTGCGTGATGTGATTTCAACTAGTCTGCAGAACACGCTGCATATTTCAGCTCAAATTGAATAGAATTAAAAACTTATTGCAAGCATTTAGTGCAACAGAACATTGTGATTCATCAATGGCTGGAACATCTCCGGAACTAACTGTGCTGCTCACACTCGCCGAACATTGTCAGGATAGAGTATATAATACAATATCATAATGAAACACTCAAGAACGCAAGAAATGTTACTGCATAGGAATGCAAATATTAGAATAACGGAATAACAATCATATATCAGACTTGTAATTTACTGATGTACCAGCAAACCGCTCTACTCTTGATCGGATCAGTTTATGTGATCGGAGGTGATGGATGTAACCGTTAGTGTCGAAAGTATGTGTACGGAGCTGTTGTTGTCGGATATGAAGTACAAATACGCCTGCGTTCTAAGTGGTGGACGGTATAATTTGAATCCGAAGTGGTGGACAGACCAGTTTGTGATCGAAGTCGTGGAAGAGCACTATGTGTCGGTATTGGTGAACAGCGTAGTGTGTGTCCGAAATGGTAGAAACAGACAGATCTGTGTCTGAAGTGGTGAACAGAGCAGTTTGTGTCAGTATTGGAGGACAGAGCTGTGTGTGTCCGAAGTGGTGGACAGAACCATTTGTGTCCGAGGTGGTGGACAGAGCAATATGTGTCCGAGGTCGTTGCGAAAGCAGTGTGTGTCTGAAGTGGTGGACAGAAATGCCGCGCAGATCCGCGGCACTTGTATCCGCCACTTGGTGCGCGGCGCTCGCATCCCAAGTGGCGCTCAGATGCCCCGGGTCGGAAGTGATGCACCGCGCCGTTTTTGTCCGATGCATCCTTACCACGCCGCGGCCCGCAGCCGGGGCGTGGTCGCCCATTACTCCGGACCTTCGGCGAGCCGAGTGGGACCACCAAACAGCGGCCCGACCTCGCCGCCGCCGACAGTCCGGTCCCGGTCACAACAGGCCAGTTACGTATGCAGCGTTCCCGGGAAGACCTTGACCGGCTTCTGACCGACCGCCGGGAAAAAGCCTTAGTCATGAACTGGGCCAAGCAACATGGACATTAGGGACATTAAGGCTCAAAATTCGGATTGAATCAGTTCAAATGCGGGCAGGCGGTTTCCGTAGTGGGCCATTAGGATTATATTTGTGTTATTCTGCGCGCCTTCTGTCCCTACTATTCATCCCTCTATGCTGCCACAGTCTTATCCTACGCTACCGTCTCCCCATGGGCTTTAGAAGAAACGCTCTGGTTAGGCAGCACGCCAGAGAAGTTACAGAGGTGTCGCATATCGTCAGCCCAGCTTTGCGTTCTCATGTTGTGTCCAAATACTTAATGGCAGCCTGCAGGGCCCTAGATCCAGGCATTCCTGCAAGTCACTGCCAGTCAACTCCGAAGAGCGAGGTCAGCCAGCGTTTATCGATAGCTCTGGGCTAGGCCATAGGCTTTCTCTATCATGGAGCAGATGCAGTAGTCGCTGGGATAGTTTGGCATGATCACAGCATATCTTCACCTTTGTGACGTGAAGTCCATATTATCAGCTTCTTGAGTGTCATCTTGTATTCGCTGTCGTTCCTCGCCGTGTTCTGCAGTGGTTTCCAAAGTGCTTAGCCTGCCACAGATGTCCACCCACAATACGTCGTCTGAAAAGTATGTCCTCGCTCCCATACAACAGCGCGTGTACATTTCGTAAATACGTAAAAACGCTCAAGGATGTCGTCTTTGCAAATAATTTTTTTCGGGATGTTCCCCATAGCTTTCACAATACCTACAGATGCCTGGCCAGGCTGTGCACGGGTGCACAGCCTGATCAGTAGTACCCGTTTGTGGGCCATTAGTGCAGGCCCATATGGCTGGAGAACACCCTCACTTGGCTATGACTGTCTCTTCAGTGGCAAAAACCAACCTTCTCTGCATGTGTTTCTCGTAACCCAACATGATTTAATGGAAACCCTGGTGTTCAACAATTGGTCACTTTGCTGGCTAAGAGCGGTATGGTCTCCACTGGCGCACAATGGAAAAACGAAAAAGTGGCAAGCACTCCACTTGCCAACCGAGACAACGACCTCCCCACATGGTGTGGCAGAGGGAGGGGGGAAGGAGAAACCCCCTGGAGGGTCAGAGGTGGCCCTCCAGGCGACCGCCCTGAGGGACTCTTGTGGACCCCTCAATGCATCTTTGCAGGGTCCCGCAAAGGCCCCTGGACCGAGGAAAGGGCCACAGGCTGACAGAGATGGTTCCGGGACGATGAAAAGAACCCAGAGCCAACGGAGATTGTCTTCGAGAAGATGTCGAGGGCCGCCCTTGGTTGGTCTAACAAGTTCTAGGGTTTCTAGATCGACGGAGGCGCCCCCGGATCGTTGGAAGGGCCCCGGGCTGACCGAGAGAACCCCGAACCAATATGAAGGGTCCTTAAGCTGCTGGAGGGGTCCAAGCCGACGACAAGACCCTGGCCAGATGGAGATGACCCAAGCGTTTGAAAATGGACCTGAGCTTTCCGAAAAGGCCCTGGGTCGTCAAAAAGGGCTCCTGAGAAGACAGAGGTGTCCTGGTTTCTGCAGAGGACTTCTGACGTCAGAATGGGTTCTTTGGCCGACGGATGGGGTCCAAGCCGCACAAGGACCCCTGGCCTGATAGAAGTGTTCGCAGGTGTTGAAAGATGGCTTCCGGCCCGACAGAGGGCGCCCTGCATCGCTAAGGAGGGGCCCTACGCCGAAAGAGAACACCCCTAGCTGCTGGCCGTCCAGGAGTGCCCAGAACCGACATGAAGGGTTCCTGGGCCAACGGAGGGGACCAACACCGCACAGGAAATCTATTGCGCGATAGAAGAGGCCCGAGCTTTTGAAAGAGGGAGACTCCGGCCGGATGGAGAGTGTTATGAGCCATGAAAGAGCTGTCGATGATTAGGGAGGGTCCTTGAGACCTAGAGATGACCGGACTGTGATACTGCTGAAGCTTGGGAAGAACGCTGGGGAATGCACAGAGCCATTTAAGAGCTAAGGAGAGCGGTGATAACTGGCGATATTTGCTATAAATTGTGAGGTATCTTTCTCGGAGCTGCAGGATGCTCCTGAAAGCTGGACAGGTTTGTCGAGGACTGGGAATGGCAGATTGGCACATGTACCATGGAGAAGGCTTCTTACCGATGAGTAGGTCCCCTGAGAGCGAGATGACTGAACCGGGATGGTCATGAGCTTTGGGATGGGCACTCGAGGGACCAATACCCCGATAGGTAAGGAGACTCCAATGTCATGTCGCACTACTTAGACAGCTCTGAAACCGAATTCAGATATCACCGGCGAGGAACAGCAACATTTTGTACAAGATGACATTGTGTAAATTATACGTGCTAAGTGATCTGACCTTTTGCCATTGACCTTTGACACATAAATTAACATACAAATTCTTAGTTAATGTTCTGTATCATTTTTGGCTTGCTAGGTTACTCCCAAATTGAACGCGAACAAATACCGGTAAATTGACCTGACATCATGTCTGTAACCTTGACCTTAATTTACATATTATATAAGAGTGTGTTCGCTTTGATGAAAGGACAGATTGCTTTTAGTTTTGTGCACATATACTGTAACTACTCTGACTGGCAGTACTTTCCCTATCTTGAGACACCACTTATTTTGATCCTTTCCAAATCATGCCCTTTGATAACCTGGACCTGTAATTTTACAAAATATTCAAATATATACATATATATATATATATATATATATATATATATATATATATATATATATATATATACATATATATATATATACAATAGTGCACATAGCCAAATAGTAGAAATCTAAGAGCAAAATTGCGGTCTGGATATCATTAACAATACATGGAAATCCTGTTATGCATCGATAGGGGACAAGATAAGCTCGAACACTTGATATTCCACATAAATAAATATATGCAGTGCTTATAAAAGTCTGTCGGTCAGTGCCCCCGTGGTGTTTCCGATTGGAAAATGAATTCGTGAATTTCAATGTAGTGAATAAAGTATCCTGGAATTACCGCTGTCTTCGAAATAAAACGATGACTGGAGATCAATCGAGATCAATGACCTTGTTTGGCATCGCGATCACCGGTAAGACGTCATGAACCGAAACCATCTAAAACCCTGAAATGTCGATCATCTCAATACATTAACAGCAGTATAAAATCACCAAAACCACGCCTGATAAGACGAAGCATTAGCTCTGCAAGCTAACATGAGCAGACTATGCCTATAAAAAGGTCTGCACTATGTGTCATTAGTAGTCCGAACGATGTACCATCACAACGTGCCATCAGTCATGCTGCACGACCGCGAGCTGTTTAACGCTCTTCACCGGCGCTATAATTCCGATTGCTTGTGGCATTCACCTCGCCGGGTGACGATGGTAGCTATGTTGACTGAATGGACAATCCCCTCCGACAGTCAGATATTATTTTCGGCCGCGGTCATCAGGCAGTCAGAGATTGTGTTCGGCCGCAGTCATCAGGCAGTCAGAGATTGTGTGCGGCCGCAGTGATCAGTCAGAGATTGCGTTCGAATGCAGTGATTACTCAGTAAGAGGTTGCGTTCGGCAGCAGTGATCAGGTAGTCGGAAATTGTCTTCGGCCATAGTGATCAGGCGGTCAGAGATTGTCTTGCCGCAGTGATCAGGCAGTCAGATATTGTGTTCGCCCACGGCCATTAGTCGGTCAAAGATTGTGTTCGGCCGCAGTGATGAATCAGAGATTGTGTTCGGCCCCAGTGATCAGGCTGTCAGAGACTGTGTTCGGCCGCAGTGATCGGGCAGTCAGAGACTGTGTTCGGCCGCAGTGATCAGTGATCATGGTCTACCATTGCGTTTGGATGGGGGAGATCAAAATGCATCCAACCGGATTCGGTCGATCCAACCGGAGTCACTTCGGTCGATGTCTTGATCTGAGTTAAAGTGCACCGCTGTTTTCCCCGAGACGTGGCCATACAATAGTAACAGACGTCTCGTTAAACAGAGTATTAAATCACGAAGTTGTCAGTTTTGTTTCGACATGCTAAGTGACAGCAGCCGGCCCGACGACCATATACACGTACAGCACGGTAATATTTCAACTGTACGTATCAGTGGCACGGAGTTCTAGGTACTTACGCGAAGTAACCTTGCATGTTTGTTTTCGTAGAAGGAGCAGGATTGAAGTAGACGACGGTGAAGGAGAATATGAAGGGTGTGTAGGAATGCACTAGTCTCATTTTGTGGCTTACTTACTTAGGGGAGAGTGGAATCAAGTCTCCGCGCAATAAACGGCCTGGACGAATCGCACAGGTATATGATTCAGACCCCATGTGACCAATCGGTTGTGGCCTTCGCATGAGGAAAGTCCTGAGTATGCACTGGGGGCGGCTATTGACTGGAACTCTCTATGATACTCCAGACACTGCAAAATACTGGCCTCGCCCACCATGACCTTGCGTCGCACTATTCATACCATCGCTAAAGCCATAGCAACATCAGCCTACGCTAACCTGGATGATCCATCAATTCAACGGCGGTGCGTACACGAAGCTAAAGTTCAATGCAGAAAAAAGCGACACAATGACAGCAAAAAACGGCCGCAGGCGATAGCGGGCAGCCAATGACTGCGACGCACGCAGCCGCTCTGTGAGCTATCAGTGGTCACGAGTGGTGCTGCCGTCACCAGTGGGTCGTAGCGAGCCACGGACAGACGTCAGAGGCGGCCGGCGTTTCCGGGACGGTCTGGCGCCGCGCCGCGCCGGCTGCAGGGTGTGGCCAGTGTGTGTGCGGCGGCACGCGGCCCGACCCTGGTCTCGACACGCCGCCCGGCCCGCCGACACCGACTGCGGCCGGCGACCTGACAGCGGCCGCGCCGTAACGAGGGGCGTGGTCACGGCCGGAGGGTCGCACCGCCAGCACGCCGGCGACCGTCCTCGGCGGCGAGACTTCGGAGAAACTGGTGGAGGGCTCAGGCAGTCTCAGTCGCAATTCGCTCCCGTGTACCCCCATTCGCGAGTGGAAAGCATGGCCCCGGGAACCGCTCGAGCTCCAAACATGCATACGTCGGGTGTCTTCCGTGGCCCTCTGGGGCGTGGCTAGCGACCTACCGCATGCCACCCGGCGACGTGTCCTTCGCACTTGGGCGGGTATTCGTGTTGCTGAGACAACCGCTGCCCAACCGGAACCCTGCCAAATACGGCGCCGTGCTACGACGAAACTGAAATTATAGCGATTTCATCATAGGCGGTACTATCCTGGCGGCCACTATCCAATGATACGGCTGGATAACTATGGGTGATCATGTCAATTGAAAATGAAACACCGAATCGTAAAACTGCATGCAGAGGTAAGAAAGAATGAGGGAGCGCCAGGGACAGACCCAGTGATGGGAATCAAGTTAGACGAAAAGGACGTTTCTAGAGGTGGTTGCGAGGAGCGAGTAAATGATTGGTGGCAGGAGAGATATGGATATTGGTGGTGGAAGCGTACCAATAGGATGGTTAATGGTCGTGGAAGCAGGGTACGCGCTAGGGGTGCACCCCTGGCGCCTACCATGAATTCGCGAGGAAAGCACCTCTTTTGATCCATGGATCCAGAGGACAATGAGAGTCGCCTGGAGAATGGCAATCATCCCTCAGGTCGTTGCCCTTGCCAGTGCACGGAATTGTACCACATTCCTTAAATCAGTAGATTTATTGCGACCACCCTAATAATGGCTGTGAACGACATAAAAACCAACGAGGTGCACCTGGCGATATCTGGAGATTGGCATCTTCAGGAATCGAGGGGGAAAATAAATGCAATATTTATCTATAGTGTCCAAATTATCCGAGTGTTGAATATGTGTCCCTTATCGAGGAGGTAAAGCTAGGTTGATGACGTTGGATAACTTTATAAATGCAATAAGCCAGGTAAAAGATTGAGCTGCATTATTTAGCACGGTACCACGCCTAATTCTTGATAGTATGCGATCAGCAATGGATGTCCCATCAGCTACGCCAGCATCAGCTACGCCTAAGATGAAACCTCCATCGTTTGCTTAACTTTAGGGACGAAACAAAACGCACAAAGGATTTTTTTCGTTTTTGATTATTTATTAGTTAGGTATATTTGCCAGACATCACCACGTGGTGGCAGGCTGGCAAAACTGAATCACACACACACATTGGAGTTAAATAGAAGACTCTGGCTAAGGTAAGCATTTATTTATAGGAGCAAGTTGAGTTTGGACGACGTTTTTCGGTCCGCTTATTAAAAAGAAATGTTGGGGGTGCGCAACATTTAAGGGCCCTGGTTGATTTCGCCTTCCTTTCCTGATGTCAAACAATATTTTCTTCAAATCTCCCCCAAAATGAACTCCCAGAGCCAAAAACATGATGTAAGTCGTGAAAGTTATAGTTCACGAACAGAAAACTTTGATGCCAGCACCGTGTATTCCTCAGCGATCGGCGGTAACCAGACTGGCCCCCGCTGACCTATAATTTTTGGGCCCTCCAATTTTTTTTATTTGAAAATTTTGAGTTGTCAAGTTTTCTTTAAATTTCCTTCTCCAATGGTTAGAGCAGACCGATAAACGTTGTTGGAAGTCAACTTGCCCTAATAAAAAATGCTTACTTTAGCCAGAATCCTGTATTTAATTTGCAATTTGTCAAATACGCAAAATTTATATGTAGTCAAAAACGAAAAAAATGAAAAATTGCACTCATACGTTTTGTTGCATCCGTAAAGATAAGCAAACGCTGAAAGTTTCATTAAAATATCTGTATCCGTTAAAGCGTGACGACTGGTTGAACTTTTTTGGAGGTGACCTCACTTGACCTTGACTAACTCCTTGAACCTAGACGGACTGACCTATAAATTTTGAATCAGCATGTCAAATTGATGTGGGAAAAGGTATGCCAAATTTGGGCGCGCTGCCGCACGCCGTTCGTCCGCTATCCGCGAAAAACCTGAGGGGGGCGGTTGAAGACCCCCAGAGACCCCAGCAGGGTTAAAGGCTCTGCTGGGTTTGACGATCAAGTGGCAACATAGTTCACGCAGCCAGTTTAAGCCATAGCTTTATGCATGGCTTTATTCGGCTAAAACTACACAGCGGCGCACACGCCTTCATGGTGGAATATGACGTATTTTGTTACTTTTAATTGGCATAAATATAGCTCAGATGAAAGCTTGGACATTTATATCGCTGGATGGCGGCGTCAGCATTGAGCTCAGTGCGGAAGGTTAGCATTGCGGGCTGCTCTGTGAGCATTCATGTCCACACACATATCAACTTGAGCACAGCAAGACGAATGGATGGATGCTGTTCACAGTCTGACCACCGAAGAAATGGATAGTCGCACGCGTCTGGAACGCACACAGCCATGGACGTCGGTGAACGGCTGACGTCGGCCGCGCTGGCTCGTGCTCCGATGGTCCCACGACTGCTGTTGGACGTCGGTGAACGGCTGACGTCGGCCGCACCGGCTCGTGCTCCGATGGTCCCACGAGGGATGCTGGACGTCGGTGAACGACTGACGTCGGGCGCACCGGCTCGTGCTCTGATGGTCCCACGACTGCTGCTGGACGTCGGTGAACGACTGACGTCGGCCGCACCGGCCCGTGCTCCGATGGTCCCACGACTGCTGCTGGACGTCGGTGAACGACTGACGTCGGCCGCACCGGCTCGTGCTCCGATGGTCCCACGACTGCTGCTGGACGTCGGTGAACGACTGACGTCGGCCGACCGTCCACCGCTGGACGTCGGTACGCGCGGCCCGGCCGAGCTGCTGGACGTCGGTGAACGACTGACGTCGGCCGCACCGGCCCGTGCTCCGATGGTCCCACGACTGCTGCTGGACGTCGGTGAACGACTGACGTCGGCCGCACCGGCTCGTGCTCTGATGGTCCCACGACTGCTGCTGGACGTCGGTGAACGACTGACGTCGGCCGCACCGGCCCGTGCTCTGATGGTGCCACGAGGGCTGCCGGGCGTCACCCCGTGCCCGGTGACGCCTCCGACGTTCAGTCGGCGCGCCCACCTGTGGGGTCTGACCGACAAGAAGAGGCCGGTCTGGCAGAGTGGCCGAGGCCGCAGCGTGCAACACACAGCGGGGATTCTGACCCACCCGGGATCGCGCCGGACCCGCTGCTCTGGGAAAACAAACAGCCGTGACGCAACGTTCAGATTGTATGTAAATGCCAGCGGCGAAGTGGAGCGAGAGCGAAGAAGGTGCAGAGGGAATACGCAGGCACGCGTGGGGTATCCAGGCCTGCTGCTGAACATGTACCATGCTGGATTATCGTGAATAATCCTTGCGCTTTTGGAGCGGTGATCGGCTAAAAAATTACTCCGATGTATATTGTCACATGCTCAATGAACGAACGAATTGGGACTGGAGTGGAGTTTGAGATTAGTCCGGGAGCCATTTTGAAAATAGAATAACTTCACGGTCGCTGTTGCAAAAATGAATTGCTTACCGACTTTCTTCACTCCCCACATATTTTTTTTCCGGTTTCCTTTTCCCCTGGAATGATTAAATAGCATTAATGTATGCTCAAGCACTTCGGGTGCTATCGAAATGATATTTAGTTCAGTTCGTAGCAAAATATGGGAAACATGATATCCATGGTAGAATACGTAGGCATCCAAACATGCTAGAACTGACCAGACATCCAGAGATATCCAGAAGAGATAACCAGACCTACGTGCATAGTTTTTGTTGAGCGAAAGCATGGTGTCCTTAGAAATAGCACTGAGCTTATAAGCCGACTGTGGTAAGACGAGTTCAAATCCGGCATATCGCTCATAATGAATGCCTTAAAGCTAAGCTGGCTACCAGACAGGCAGGATCTTGGCTGTTTAAGCCCTGTCGGTGCATTGGTTGTACGCTACATTCTCGAGTTAAATTAGGCATTATAACTGAAATCTCCACTATCGGATGGTGGGTTCAGGGTGAATGCAAGGTGTTTCGCTGAGCCGCTTATCCTGTTCTTCGTAAATCGTCCATGACACGCTTGAGTAATGCTTTAAAATGCGATTAAGGTATGAACGAAAGAAATTAATAGATTTCTTGTCATTTTTGCTCCTTTTATAAGCCTTCAGCCTTGCGATTAATGTATTACTGCAATACACTTCGCCTTTTCATTGCCTCAAAGAAGACAAAAATCGTGTAAAATGATCCTAGACTGTTGCCAAGTACATGCTTACTGTTGTCGGCGACGATTCTAGTCATAAGTGCAGTTTTTGTAGTGTAATTAGTGCGATGCAAATTGCATGGTTCACCTGCTATGACTGAACATTCACAAGTCTTCCTTTCTGGCTTGCTTCTTGTTGAAATACTTTGTCAAAAGTTCTGCTGTGTAAGAACCTCTAGTTATCTCAAACTAGGCGGAGAGGAGGTGGGGAGGAGGAGGGTCCTATTCTGCAACAGGAAGGGCCTCGTCCCCCACTCCGTCTGTGCCGTCCATGCAACAAAGTCTTCGCCAAGTCGCAGCAGTGATGTCTCCCCTCCTCTATAATTCCTTTGGCATGGACTCCGAATTGCATGCATAAGTGCCCCGAACACTATCATGCAACAGTTCTTCCACAATTCCACTTAACGCTCATGTGTGGAAAGTACATAGCTTAGTTGAAGGTCAACGATGGGGATCGCAAAGCATAGGGAAGTTTTGTTTTGATGCTGTTTGATTCTCCTGTTCTCGCTACTCTTGGTTGGTTATTGGTTTTACGACACATCGACTGTTGGGCCATGCAGCGTCGCCAATCTCTCACGCCGATTGGTCGCGGGCGAAGAGTAGCGACAGGTGAGACTCGAACCCACAACCTTTCGATTGTGAGACGAGCAGCTTGCCCCTGGGCTACTCGTCCCCTGTTCTCGCTACTCGAACGATACTGTGTGCTAATTATGCTACATTTAGTGTAAACGTTTAAAGCAGCGACGCGTGGTCGGACACCGAACATCGAAAGCTTATGACTGCATGTTTTCATTTCCGAGACACCATAATTCTGGATTTAAAAAAATCATTCTTCTGGATGATTCACAAACCCATGGAAATACCTCTTGATGCATATTATACACATCATAAGCGTGCCAAAAGTGACAGAGGCGATGCAACTCGGTGGAGTGTCCGTACATTTCAGCTTACGCTTAGTCCCGAAGCATCATGATCAGTGTCTGCTACCGGCGCGATTATGCTTGCATTTTTCTCAGTGGCGTTGTCAAGCACGATGCATTTATGGACGTATTGGGTTAGAATGCGCCAATACCTTTTGGGATTCGATGCATTTACGTATAGCCGTATGCAATGTGCATGCATACGTACGTATACGTACGCGTGCAACTGTAAGTAGTGGTGACTCCACAGTTCTTTGGAACTACCAAAAATTATAAGCATGCACTAGCACATCAGTGCATAAAATGCCTCCCAAATGTACATATCAGACGATTTGAGGTTGCCCAACGCCAGCTTTGACGACAGCAGCAAGAGCATTCAGAGTGCCATAAAAATCTCACCGGAAATGCCATTGATGAAACAAAAATTAAGTAGGAATGAAGTGTACCATGTTTCCAGTTGCATTTCTGTATTTTGATGTACCTGTGGATGTTGGGCCGAGGTTCACTGCAGGAACCGTCGAGTCGACATGCACAACTGGCATGCATTTAATTCAACGGCTGTACCTTGCAAACCCTCCGTAATTTTGACTTTCTGGAGACGCCACTGATCGTTTAGACGCCATATGATGCAGCACACGTTGTCGAATGACATAAGCAGCGACGAAGTACATATCAACCATCATAACCCAATTTTGAATGCAACAATGCCCGACGTGACCGATATAAATGACAAAAATGCAAACCACGTCTTCCTAAATCATTCCTTGGAACGGTCTATGACAAAAGCAAGACTTAATGCTTCCAACGGGATGCACGAATAGGTTAGCTAGAAGTCACGAAGGTTCAGAACACTGATGCAAGGTCGGAAATAGCACGTGAAAAATCTCGTGATGCGAATTCAATCCGCCCCCACCTGTACAGGAATAGCGTTAACGGATTGCTGATGGCTGATTCACCGACCGTCGGCCGGTGATAAGATAGCGGACATGCCACTTCACGGCACGCCTCCGCGTCCTCCGGACAGGGCGACCTTGGTGCGAGCCGACGGAGGCTCCCAGCATCCGGGCGGCGGCTGGGTGGGGCATCCTCCGGCGGCGGCCAACCGGCGTCCGCCCCGCGCCGGTGTGACGTCACCAGCGTGGTGTGACGTCGCAGGCGGCGCCGGCTGCTGCGGCGCGCAGTGGGACACTGGCCGGGTGGGACCGCTGGAGTCGTGGCCGGCGCGTGCTGACCGTCGCGTGACGTGACGTGTCCGTGCCACCGCCGCCGCCGCGCCGCGTGCTACCCTGTCTGGCTGTCGAGAGCAGCGTGGTGACCAGACCGGCTTCGATACCGCGCCCAGAGCAGCAGCCGCGCCCCAGACAGGTGAGCGCCACCACAACACGCACTGCAGTCAGC
The DNA here is from genome assembly GCA_034440575.1 of Imbricaverruca yamaguchii. NCBI lineage: Eukaryota > Metazoa > Arthropoda > Thecostraca > Neoverrucidae > Imbricaverruca > Imbricaverruca yamaguchii. Next base: position 2,483,870 of record JAOTOL010001635.1, read on the forward strand.
ACTGCTCACTGGCGATGGCCCGAGGCGTGGCACATACCGGCTGATGGTCGGGCCGTTGGCAGGTGGGAATCCACCGCGCCACCACGACTGGCGTACCCCACGGTGACCGGCGTGGGTGGTCGTGACGGCCCCCAGCATGCAGCCGACTCCCTGCTGGGCGTGACTGTGGGCGTCACGTCGGCCGTCACTCGGCACGGTCTGCGGTCGTGACGCTGCCCCCTCCAGTGACACGAGTGGTGGTGCTGGTGCTGCTGGGGACGGGTGCTGTAGTGGTGATGAGGTCCGCCTGGTTGCCGTTCTGTGCTGAGATCATACTGACCCCTGCGGCCATACACTGCACCGCACTGACCATTGACCACCAACAACAAATCAACAACGCGTGTGAGTTAACCACATCAATTCTGGCTTTGGCCATGCTAATATCCAGCCACTGACACCCAAGTCAACAACACCAACCGACAAACATGACTATACGAGTCTGGCGGTGACCTCTCACGTGGCAGCATCAGTCCGCCTTGACCTCTCACGTGGCAGCATCAGTCCGCTTTGACTTCTCACGTGGCAGCGTCAGTCCGCCTTGACCTCTCACGTGGCAGCATCAGTTCGCCTTGACCTCTCACGTGGCAGCATCAGTCCGCCTTGACCTCTCACGTGGCAGCATCAGTTCGCCTTGACCTCTCACGTGGCAGTATCAGTTCGCCTTACCTTCCACGTGACAGCTCCAGTCTGCCGGTGGCCTCTCACGTGGCAGCACCAGTCCGCCTTGACCTCTCACGTGGCAGCATCAGTCCGCTTTGACCTCTCACGTGGCAGCATCAGTTCGCCTTGACCTCTCACGTGGCAGCATCAGTCCGCCTTGACCTCTCACGTGGCAGCATCAGTTCGCCTTGACCTCTCACGTGGCAGTATCAGTTCGCCTTAACCTCTCACGTGGCAGCATCAGTCCGCCTTACCTTCCACGTGACAGCTCCAGTCTGCCGGTGGCCTCTCACGTGGCAGCACCAGTCCGCCTTGACCTCTCACGTGGCAGCATCAGTCCGCCTTGACCTCTCACGTGGCAGCACCAGGCCGCCTTGACCTCCCACGTGGTAGCTCGAGTCTGCCGGTGGCCTCTCACGTGGCAGCATGAAAATTGTGATCTCCCAAGTCGTAACACGAGTTTTGTTTTGGCCTATGCGGGATAGCACAGCGCCGTAACTTAAATCACTGTACACAGAAACACAGGCGTAACATTGAACGTGGGCGATGAGAAGTGAACGCGTCAACCGCACGGGGACAGGATTTTGTCGGTTTTCACCTCTCAAGTGACAACACCCGACTGACGTTGACCTCTGAGGTGACATGCGTGTGATCAGCTGACGGGTGACATTCAGCGAGTCACGACTGAACCAATTGGCGCGCCTTTAACGGCCGGCCGCCTTTGTAAACGGCCGTGCACATGCGGCTTGATGGTGTAATTATTGTGATAGCGCTTGCTAATGCGCCATTAGTGTTGGACGCCTCCGACAGCGTAGCTCTTTAGGCGGCGAGTGAAAGTGCCTCAGCCGCCAGCGGGCGCCGATCCGAAAGGCGGCAAGTTTTGCAAGCCGGCCTGCAGCGGATTAGCGCTGACCGCGGCGGCGCTCTGTGGTCTGACGTCACCGGTGCTGTCGTCCGGGCTGCTGTGTCTGGCCACCATGTCCACACCGGGCTGCTGTGCCCGGCCACCACGTCCACACCGGCTGCTGTCCCGGCCACCATATACACACCGACTGCTGTGCCCGGCCACCATGTCCACACCGGACTGCTGTGCCCGGCCACCACGTCCACACCGGCTGCTGTCCCGGCCACCATATCCACACCGGCTGCTGTGCCCGGCCACCACGTCCACACCGGCTGCTGTGTCTGGCCACCACGTCCACACCGACTGCTGTGCCCGGCAACCACGTCCACAGCGAGCTGATATGCTCGGCCACCATGTCCACAGCGGGCTGATATGCCCGGCCACCATGTCCACACCGGCTGATGTGCCCGGCCACCATGTCCACAGCGGGCTGATATGCTCGGCCACCATGTCCACAGCGGGCTGATATGCTCGGCCACCATGTCCACACCGGGCTGATATGCTCGGCCACCACGTCCACAGCGGGCTGATATGCTCGGCCACCATGTCCACAGCGGCTGGCGTGCGCGGCCACCATGTCCACAGCGGCTGCTGTGCCCGGCCACCATGTCCACAGAGGGCTGATATGCCCGGCCACCATGTCCACAGCGGCTGGCGTGCGCGGCCACCACACCACTTCAGCGCCTGCATGGCGCGCGTGCTATGCCAGGCACCGGTGAGGACACTTTCCCAGGTCCCTTGTCTCTCCCCTCAGCTGTCGCACCATCACCATGCACAACTTCCTGCACCATGGATCGTACTCGAAACTCGTTTGTTCCTGGGTCAAGTTCCAGTTGCCACTATTCATATCCCCTTACGCTCCGTACGCATAGTTGTATATGTCGTTCTACGAATGCCTTACATACCACCAACGATTCTGACAAGAAGGTACATTTCGTTATCACCTTACCCTGTCACCAACGTGTAGCACAGCTATGATTTAGGTTAGTGAGCAGTCACGTATTTAGCTCTCGTATAATCACCCTTTGAATAACCTATTTGTGGTACGCATATTTGAAATAAGCATGATAAAATGCAAATAATATCCCTGAAAGTATACAAAAATATCAATATCATGCTTGCAACAATAAGTTGTATTTAATGTTGCAAAATATCTTCACACACTCAGTCATCAATATCATCCGAACATGGGCGCTGTATGACCGAAGCAGTCGATGCGCCCCTAAGCCCAAATAACCAACCATCATCCGAACATGCTATTTTTGTTGTCAGTGATTGTGAAAGAGCTGTAAATATTTCATCATGAATGTACCAAGGTTTTTAACCCAATTATATTTGTATGAATGGAGTGCATAATACAGCGGTAGGCGCAAAACAATGCGCACGCTTTCGACAGGATGAAATTTGTTCCCAGTCACCACCACTGACATTACCTTCTGAGCGGTGAAGGCTGCCCACTAGACTTGTGGGTGGCGGGCATACATATTCAGCGTATTATGATGTCGGCTGGCAGTGCAGGCGATGCAAATAGCCCGCCAGGGGAGCGGCTGTACTCCGGAGCGGTACCGGAGCGGTACTGCTCGCGGTGGTGCACGTCCTGACGCCCACCTCTCACAGTTACACAACACTCCTGCCAGGTGCGCTCCTCAGACTGTCATGTGCGGTCCTCAGACCGCCAGGTGAGGTCCTCTGACTGTCATGTGCGCTTCTTCCACTGGCAGGTGCGGTCCTCTGACTGTCATGTGCGGTCCTCTAACTGGCAGGTGCGGTCCTCTGACTGCTAGGTGCGCTTCTTCGACTCTTAGGTCAGCTCCTCCAACGCTCATGACCGCCCTTCAGGTCTCAGTTCCGCTCCTCTAACTCGCATGACCACTCTCCGACTCTTAGGTCCGCTCCTCCAACTCGCAGGACTGCCCTCCGACTCATAACCGCCCTCCGATCGTGCCTCTCGACTCAACGCACCCAACTGCGTACGTCGGATTGCCGGGCGTATGGTCGGTAGCTCCGTCCCAGTCACCTGGGAACCACTCGCCAGCGGTGGCGACGCCGGGCCTCCGTCCCAGTCACCTGGGAACCACTCGCCAGCGGTGACGACGCCAGACGTGTGGGCAGCATCTCCGTCCCAGTCACCTGGGAACCACTCGCCGGCGGTGGCGACGCCGGCCTCCGTCCCGGTCACCTGGGAACCACTCGCCGGCGGTGGCGACGCCAGACGTGTGGGCAGCATCTCCGTCCCAGTCACCTGGGAACCACTCGCCGGCGGTGGCGACGCCGGCCTCCGTCCGACCGCCGGCGGCCTCCGTCCCGGTCACCTGGGAACCACTCGCCGGCGGTGGCGACGCCAGACGTGTGGGCAGCATCTCCGTCCCAGGCACCTGGGAATCACTCGCCGGCGGTGGCGACGCCGGCCTCCGTCCCGGTCACCTTTGGACCACTCGCCGGCGGTGACGACGCCGGGCCTCCGTCCCGGTCACCTGGGGACCACTCGCCGAGACAGTGGCGACGCCGGGCCTCCGTCCCAGCCATCTGGGAATCACTCGCCGGCGGTGGCGACGCCGGGCCTCCGTCCCAGTCACCTGGGAATCACTCGCCGGCGGTGGCGACGCCGGACGTGACCGTCCTCGGAAGCCGTCCTTGGACACAGCTGGGGAACGCCCTGTGCTCGGCGTGCCGATCCCGTTCCGGTTACATTGAGACCAAGAGCGATGGTTCTCGGCACGTCACGGTCGACCGGCTGTACAGAGCGTTTGGGCTATTTATGCATGTGTGTAGTTGGGTGCATGCCGAACTACCTGACCTGATAAACATTTGGAGACAGCACCAGCGTAATGCGACGTTACGGCCATTAGACGACAGAGTGCAGGCGGCTGGCTATCAGGTTTCAGGGGCGCAGTCACGATCGGTGCATGTGGGCCAATCCACCACGAGTCCGCCTTGTCTCATGTTCCTATCATAGCTGTCTGATACCACCACTTGATCCTTCTCTTGACATCGAGACGTTCCCTTTCTTGTGTCGCAATGTATAGCCTTCCGACTCCCATGCTACAGGAGCATACTGGTGAATCACACCGTTGTTTGTGGAGAGACTGTGGGCCGACCGCAGCTGCCCCTTCGTGGCAGCTCGTGGGGACAATTTTGGGTCACCTATGGGTGATACAGTGGTTGGGCCGTAAACACTAACCACTGTATCACTAACTACTATGTACCCACAGTGCGGTTATTCGGACGTCTTGTGGTAACAGGTGCACAAGGCGCGGCTTCTGAGTTCATTAGAGATTATATTGGATTACACTAGATTAGAATATATTAAATTTGACGTGTATTGGCACCATCCGCAATGCGTTTCGTGGCTATTACGGAACACCATAAAAGCGGGTATTACTGGCTGTGGTAAAGAAACACAACAGCCATGTACATTCAGGCAGTGACACGCCAACGCTCCACCTCAGGTCACGTGTCGTGGTGCTATGGACCAGCGCACGTAATGCTTCACCTCAGGTCACGGGGCCACTGCACAAGTGACGTAATGCTCCACCTCAGGCAACATCACCACTGTGCAGGCGACGCATTGCTTCCACTAATTTCACGAGGTCACTGTGCATGTGACGTAATGCTCAACCTCAGGTCAAGGTGCCATTGTGCAGATGCCGTAATGCTCCACCTCAGGTCACGGTGCCACTGCGCATGTGATGTAATGTTCCACCTCATATCACGACACCACTGTGCAGGTGACGTAATGCTTCACCTCAGGTCACGGGGCCACTGTGCAGGTGACGCAATGCTTCCACTAATTTCACGAGATCACTCTGCACATGACGCAATGCTCCACCTCAGGTCACGATGCCACTGCGCATGTGACGTAATGCTCCACCTCACATCACAACACAATTGTGCAGGTGACGTAATGCTCCACCTCAGGTCCAGACGCCACTGTGCAGGCCACGCTTGAGCGTCCGTTCGAAGGAGCAAACTGGTAGCCCGACTAATGCTGGCGGTAGCTCACTGTATTGGATCGGACCTCTGCAACTAAGCCGCCGTTTGCCAATTTCGGTTTGGGATCATGGAACACGCACAATGCAGCTCGCTCATCCTGCGAGTCGTGTTGCCCCTCTCTGCTCAGGCCGCAGGCCCTCAGATGGACAGCGTGGCTCGCCGTACTGCCGCGTCTCTGCTCCGGCAGCGAGACGGCGTGGCTCGCCGTACTGCCGCGTCCCTGCTGCAGCAGCGAGACGGCGTGGCTCGCCGTACTGCCGCGTCTCTGCTGCGGCAGCGAGACGGCGTGGCTCGCCGTACTGCGGCGTCTCTGCTGCGGCAGCGAGACGGCGTGGCTCGCCGTACTGCGGCGTCTCTGCTCCGGCAGCGAGACGGCGTGGCTCGCCATACTGCCGCGTCTCTGCTGCGGCAGCGAGACGGCGTGGCTCGCCATACTGGCGCGTCTCTGCTGCTGGCCGCCGTTCCTCAGAGGGACAAGCGTGGTTCCGTATCGCACAGCGCCTGGTGCACAAGGCACATCATGTGGTGTCTGTCCAAGTTCAGGCGTCCAGACAGTCAAGTTTGTCTCGTAGATTAGCACACCGATCGAATTTGCCATGTCCAAATAAGTCTCTTGATGATTAGTTGAAAAAAGTAATCACTTCCGCAAGACTGTCAGACATTACTTTTTCGGTCGGAATTTCCAGACTGCGATACGTGACTGTAGATACGTGGGCATTCTAAGAGAAGGAGCGATCAAAGACGACGCCGATGTTATTCACTTTAGAACTGGTTGCCAGCCGTTGTTCCATGAAGTTAGCAGTGACTCTGAATGCGTCAAGCAATTTTTTTTAGAGCCGCCTAGCAGCAGGAGTTCATATTTTTCTGCGTTGACCGTTATGTCGAAACCAGGTGCCGAGTGAAAAAAGCTGGCTTCCACATGCGAAACGACGTTCTGAATTTGCGACATTTTTCCAGCTTACTGAAATTTGCGTAACATTTGCACACTGAGCTACGGAGCCACCTTCAGCGAATAAGCTGAATTCACCAGTGAAAACGCAGTACAGCAAAGGTCCCACAGCCAAACTTTGGAAGATTCTCACTGTCCCAGTGAGCTTTCCCAAATTTTTGCTTGTTACAAAACCAATCCGAATTGCTGACAATCTGGATGACGCTCATTTCAATTGAAATTACTACCTTAGCATTAACAATAACCTTAACATGTGATTGTGATTTGCAAGTACGCCGAAAACAAATAAAAAATAAATAAAATAGATGCATAATTTTCTCATGGCCGATTACAACAAAGCACTTGCCTCAATCCAAAGGCCAATGGAGCGATCCAGCACGTTCGACTACAGAGAGCGCGACGAGTGCCGTCTCTGTTGAATGTCGGGGACAAAAGCCGTGCTGGGCAAGTTAATATAGCTGGTTTCTTGACAGGCATTAGCAAAATTGCTTGCGAACAGCACGGTGGTGCAGTTTTACCAAGACAGGAACGATGGAAATATGCCAAAAATTAAATAGGTCAGATTGGTTGATGCATCTAAATGTTGGATCCACTACCGATTGTTTCCATTATTGGTGCACCTCGTCCTTCAACAGAGATGACATTTTGATGTGCAAAATGTCACCGCCAATTGCGTTAACCCGTCCCGTCTCAGGGGGGGGGGGGGTCTTCAGCCGCCCCCCAGGTTTTTTTTGCGGTTAGCGGACGAACGGCGCGCAGCACCACGCCAAAATTTGGCATACCTTTTCCCAAAACAATTTGACATGCCGTTTCAAAATGTTGAAGTCAGGTCATCTAGGGTTAACGAGTTAGTCAATGTTAAGTGAGGTCACCTCCAAAAATGTTCAACCAATCGTCACGCTTTAGCGGATATATATATTTTAACCCGCGCCGTCTTTCCAGTCAAATCCTCACACCCCGTCTCTGGGGGGGGGGGGGGGGCGGGGGCGGTTAAAGACCCCCCTCTAAAATCCAAACTAAGCATCGCACGAAAACGAAAGAGGTGTCACCGGAAAGCGCTCGACGAGTAGGGTCGGGGTCCTCCCCTCCAAAAAAAAAATCCCCAGAAGTGACGTTATCAGGGGGCTAGATTTTCACGACTTTTCATGACTTACATTATGCTTTTTTTTTACTCTGGGGAGTTCATTTTGGGGATATATGAAAAAAAAAAATTATTTGGAATGAGAAATGGACAGCGAAATGGACCAGGGCTATCATTTTTTTGTGGCCCCCCACAAATATATTTTCTTTTAATTTCAAAATTTTGAGTTTTCAAGTTTTCTTTAATTTTCCTTTACCAATTGTTAGACCAGACAGAGAAACGTTGTTGGAAGCCAGCTTACTCTAATAAAAAATGCTTACTTTAGCCAGAATCCTATGTTTGAACTGCAATATGGCAAATACGAAAAATTTATTTGTAGTCAAAAACTTTTTTAAAAAAATCAACTATTTCGTTTTGTTATATCCGTAAAGATAAACAAACGCTGAAAGTTTCATTAAAATATTTGTATCCGTTAAAGCGTGACGACTGGTTGTATTTTTTTGGAGATGACCTCACTTGACTTTGACTAACTCATTGACCCTAGATGAGCTGACCTAGGAATTTTGAAACGTCATGTCAAATTGATGTGGGAAAAGGTATGCCAAATTTGGGCGCACTGCTGCGCGCCGTTCGTCCGCTATCCGCGAAAAACCTGAGGGGGAGGGCGGTTGAAGACCCTCCGAGACGGGACGGGATAATGAAACTTGCAGCGTTTGCTTATCTTTTGGGATGCAACAAAACGTACGAGTGGAATTCTGCATTTGTTTCGTTTTTGACTATGTATAAATTTCACATATTTGCCAATTGCAGTTCAAATGGAAGATTCTAGCTAAAGTATGCATTTTTTATTGGGGAAGGTTGACTTCCAACAATGTTTCGCGGTCTGCTCTACCCATTAGAAGAGGAAAATTGAAGAAAAATTGAAAACGCAAAATGTTTAAATTAAAAAAAAATACTTTGGGGTGACAAAAAATTATAGCCCTGGTCGATTTCGCTGTCCTTCTCTCATTCCATTTTTTTCATATGTCCCCCAAAATGAATGCCCCAGAGTCAAAAACATAATGTAAGTCGTGAAAAGTCGTGAAAATCTAGCCCCTGGTGACGTCACTTTTGGAGGGAAATTGTTTTGGAGGGTGGATCCGGACCCTACTCTTCGAGCGCTTTCCGATGAAATCTCTTTCGTTTTCGTGCGACGCTTGGTTTGGATTTTAGAGGGGGTTACTATACCCCCGAGATGGGGTGTGAGGATCTGACCGGAGGGACGGTGCGGGTTAAAGCACATTCGCGACGAGCGCACAAATATGCCGTCCCTCCCAAATGCTGAAGAACTGGGCATGTTGAAAACTGTTCGCTTCCTAAGTCGGTCCGACTATCGAGGCATTAGATAATGGTGAATACCTACATCATGGTAGATTCTTAAATAACCTCACGAAGTGCTCAATTTATTCAACACCATACCCGGCCCTTGCGAACACATTGTCTTTTCTACTGCGGGACATGACGGGTGAGAACCAGCACTCGCTGCAGCATATTCAGTGTGACTGCGATTGATGGGCGGCACATGTATTCCATCAAATATCTGCACATTGGGGATGCGGCATGATCCTCATCATTGTGCTCTCATTTAGGACAGATTGTCGCTTGCTGCCTTTCCGGCATTATGTCTAGCCCTTGAGCAGATCTTCGAGTCTGTCTGATGGTGTACCCCGTGCCCAATGCCCCCCTTGAGTATTCCCGGAGGTCTGGGCTTGTGTTCTCGGTGCTACCTGTCCGATGTCCCCATGCCTGAGCTGCACCTCCGAATGCTGCTCTCCTGCGTCGATCTATAAACACACGTCCACACGTGACAGCGGCGTCATCCATCTGAGCAGCACCTCCAAACGCTGCTCTCCTGTGTTGATCTATCATCGTCGGAACCCCACACGTGGTGACAGCGGCGTCATCCATCTGAGCAGCACCTCCGAACGCTGCTCTCCTGTGTTGATCTATCATCGTCGGAACCCCACACCTGGTAACAACGGCGTCATCCATCTGAGCAGCACCTCCAAGCGCTGCTCTCCTGTGTTGATCTATTGACAACATGCGTCCCCACGTGACAACGGCGTCATCCATCTGAGCAGCACCTCCAAACGCTTCTCTTCTGTGTTGATCTATTGACGACATGCGTCCCCACGTGACGACGGCGCCATCTATCGGTCGAGCGACGACAAGCGACGCCGCAGGGGCCCACGCGCCGTGCGGACCGAGGCGACTTGTGACGTAATTGAGAGACCGACGGCCTGGCTGGAGGTAACTAGCGCCGTGCGGACCGAGGCGACTTGTGACGTAATTGGGAGACCGACGGCCTGGCTGGAGGTAGCTAGCGCCGTGCGGACCGAGGCGACTAATGACGTAATTGGGAGACCGACGGCCTGGCTGGAGGTAGCTAGCGCCATGCGGACCGAGGCGACTAATGACGTAATTGGGAGACCGACGGCCTAGCTGGAGGTAACTAGCGCCGAGCCCGGCATTCGCCGCTTCGAGGCGGAAAACAACAATCCAGAGAAGGCCTTCGCACGGACGCATGTATCACGGCCATAAGCGCACCGCAAACGGACAACTAATGACCACGTTCTCTAAGCAGAACTTCCTCCTGTCCGCTTCCATTAGGCTCACCAGCTGGAATCTCATCCATGCGCTGTTTTCCTTTGTTCAAGAAAGGAAATCTATTCTAGTTTATAGTGGCCGTATGCATCGACGAGAGTCGTCAACTAAGTGGATTCGCCGTCCCCTGATGCGATGCTGCTTGTGTTACCGCTGTCGTTTTTGCCAGGCGGCTGGCAGGTTTTTGTCAGGCCAGTTCGAGGGGACGGATCGCTGTCAACTGCCCTAGTGTACCATGAATCTATACGTACGCGGTACAAAACGGGTCTTCTTTGTTCGCTTAGGGAAGGAGCAGGTTAAAAGTTAAAAGATCAAGGAGCGGTGTGAAAGCCAATATCAGAAGATATTTTGGGCAAATTGACACTGCCACCCAGCTTACGGCTTTGAGCGTTATTTCGATGCTTGCAAATCTCCTTCATGCCATATTTAATCAACGTGGAGGCACGACTTTAGCTAAGCAAGTTATCAGAAACACAATCATTTATTTCCATAATTCACGTCATGGCGAATACGTTCGCAACATTTAATCACATAAAAAGTTCCTCTGTATCTCTTGGAATATGCTTCTAAAACAGCAATGAAAAAATTTGCCGTACACCTACAAATAATTTGAAACGTTCGCTAATACCTAGTACCTACATTGCGACAAAGTTTTCGGGTGGAAAACTTGGCTTTTGAATATGCTGGATATTTAATTAAACTCGTTTAGTTTAATTTGATGCACTTCCTGATGCATGTCTCATTTGGCAATAAAGTGCAACGCTGTTTCTGTCAGTGACCAGCATGGTATAAGCTCATGTGCAGTGTAGAGACGCCCCAGGGTTCAGAACATGAGCAGCCGAGGAAACAGCCACCGACAGACCCCACAAGTCACCATCCGAGGAAACGCCAGCCGACAGACCCCAAAAACAAGATCATCCGAGGAAACAGCAGCCCAGCAGATCTCACAACAAGATCAGCTGAAGAAACGTCAGCCCGGCACGCCACACAGCGAGGTCATTCTACAGAACAGCAGCCCGGCTGGCCCCACAGCGAGGTCATCCTACAGAACAGCAGCCCGGCTGGCCCCACAGCGAGGTCATTCTAAAAAAAAAAACCCCGGCCGGCCCCCCAGGGGGTCATCCTAAAAAAAAACAGCCCCGCCCCCCCACAGGGCTGGCCACACAGCGAGGTCATCCTACAGAACAGCAGCCCGGCTGGCCCCACAGCGAGGTCATCCGAGAAAACATCAGCCTGACAGGTCCCACAATAAGGTTCTTTGAGGAAATGCCAGCTCGTCCGGCCTCACAAGTCTAGTCAAAGGAGCGCCAGGCGAGGCGAGGCTTGCCAGAAGTGTCTGCGGTTTGTGTTCGATCTGCTGCCGCGTGCCTTTGCCTGAACGCTGCGCGCTGTCGCCTGCTGTCCAGGCCAGCCGTCATGCGGGATGTCAACGGGAAAAGTACGGCTGACTGGGAGACCAGCACGCATCAGAACATGCCGGCGCTGTGAAAGACAAAGACTCGGTCCGATTGCGACCAGGTGGTGAGACGGCATCCTGCCATTTGTGGCGGCGCGCGTTCCCATCAATCGCCGCCCCTGGTCGGGGTGAGCAATTTGATGCAGTCATCCCGCCGCATTCATTGCATGACCCAGCATAAATCTGCTGAAGGCTGTCTGCAGAGCTGGTTGGAGATAGGCATCCACTAGTCTGAAATGTGATGTACAATCTGAAGGTCGCGAAAGATAGCAATCAGATCTTCCTGCTACCTGGTCAGACCCTCACTCTACCAACTTCGCACTACGAGTACATAATCTCGCACCACTTGCAGCGATAGATTGCTGCACCTGTACACACTAGACGTTCTCAATTTCCTTTACACTTGCATATTGGGTAGCTGTGTACTTACAGGACAATCTTTCTTTTCTGACTGCACCGCTTGCTTAAACAGTCTTGTTATCGCTGCGTGGCTGTATGTCATTTGTTTCAAACGCAATCCCGAGTTTGCATGCGATTATGGAGGAGGCAATACAATCGAACACAGTGAGAGGAGGGAAGGTGTTGGCCATCTCCAAGCGTTGTTGCAAAGCATGCATGGATGAAATTCAATCGAAGAACTAGTACCAGTGTACGTACCTGACATCCCCAGTGACATGTCAAGGTGGCGTCGACCTAACAAGGACTGCACCAGCCCTCATCCCTCCAAACGCCTTCAAACGCACCACAATAGTCCATCTCCCACCACTCTTCCCGCCCTCAGACCCGCCACTTCCGCCACCACCCGGCCTTCAGACCGTCCTCTAGAGTCCATCTCCTGCCAGGCATGTCGTATCTGACCACAATTGCTGAAGCGTCCTTCACACCTCCAGCCAGCAGATGTTTAGCACTTGTAAGTGCGTGTAATTACAGCCCTCATGCCCACTCTTCTCACCTCCTCTGCCCGCTACATTCGAGTATGGCAGCCACTTCTGACTCCTACTCCTCTCTATCTCGCCTTCCCTTTTATATTCTTCGCCTCTTTCGTCGATGTATAGTATTCGCTATTTTTGAAGGCATTACGGAAGAAGAGCGAAGGCTGGCTCGCAGATTTACACCACGAGTGCTGCAGGATGATCTGCTCCTAATTCGCGCTGTGGCAAGGAGGGAGGAGGACGACTGGTGAAAGATGCGAACCGCTGAAGTTTTTTCGACCCAGAAAGTCTTGCCCTGCTCAGCCAGTATTAATTAATAAAGTACAATGCAAATACATAACAATACGATGATAGTTCCAAATTCTGCCATGCTCTATGCATGGTTGCTGAATCCACAACAACTGCTCCACCATTGAACACCCATTCCCACAAATCTGTTTTTCTCCACTAGTTGAGACCAAATACCAGTAGGGCAGCTGCTTTACCACTGAATACCCGCTACCATCAAAGCACCTGCTACCACCTTCTTCTGAAATCTCACTAGATTGCTACATGAGTGGATATATTACCGAAGTGATCTCTGGGGTTTTGAGACGGGGGTGTAAGTTTAAATACTTCTCGGAGGGCTCAAGTCTCCCCACCCAAAGTTGACGTGAGCCATTCAGATAATTTAGGATTGTAAAGTGGATTCCTTTGCAGTAGCTCTCCCAGCCGATTCAGGCCATCTCATTTCCTCTATTCATTGAGCCCACCCTGTCATTTTGGAGAAGTTCCGGCCCCGACTAGAGGTTAACGCATTTGCACGTGTGTGAAGCTACAACCGACCTGTTTGTTGTTCCTGCTAATGAGCAGGCGCAGAGGCTTTGCATCCATCAATGATGCATCCAAATCACGCGCCACTGAAACGGTCTAGTTATTGGGACATGCAAAGGTCACATAAGGTAAGACATCAGAGAAATGCTAATCAGAACCTCAGAACTATCGATGCGTGCGAAGTGGCAACGAGCCGTCGCGGTGTTCCATGGAAAATCGTGACGAATACCGACATGCTGCAGACATTATAATATACATGATATATCCATGTATCCATACAACCACATGCATAATCATATATGTATATAAATGTGTGTGTATGTGTGCATGTGTGTGTATGTGTGTGTATATGAATGTGTAAGTCATAGATGCCTGCTCGTATGTGCAGGTCTCATTGGATATTAGAGCCAGCGAAGCGCCTAGTATCCTTGTATTTATTTATTGCATTGTCCTTAGCGTTTCTTCCTCCTGTCAGCACATGATGCTTCTGATATTCATGGTAAAGAAGTACAGCATGTACCCTGTAATTGGCATGCAAAACAAAACAAAACGTTGCGCACAGTGGACACATATTATCATTATTTTGCTTTGGTACAATCATTTTCAATGCACAACTAATGCAGCTTACAAATATATAATTCCCGTTAATAGCTCATATATCTCATATGCATTTGAACGATGATTCAACATGAAGTAGCGGAGTTCATGCGCATTCACTTGACACTGGATGGGCGGGTCGGTCTTCTCGATGTGTTCGTCTTGCTAGAAGGCAAGGCGACCGTCATCATTCACACTTGCAGGATTTTAGTGTTTTCTGTTAGTGTTTGTTCCGTGAGTGTTGTGTTGTGAGGCTGTTGGGTATGTGTCAGGGGCCGTCACTATGCAGGTACATGTTGGGACGCTGGGTACAGGCGGCAGGTGTGCTGCCACTTTGTATACCGTTTGTTGGAAATGTGCAGCGTGTTATACTGCTGATACTACTAACTATAAAATATACTATTATGCTACTAACAGCCATCGTCATATATTCATAGTGATATATGACGATGGTTTCCTGGAGCGATGCTGGATCGTGCAATGAGTTGTTCATCATGATAAATGTTCACGTCGTTTTGAACTTCCTAGCAGGCGTTTACTCTTACGGGGCCAATCGCTGTTTGTGTTCGAAGTTTCTGGCTATAATATTTTCTTGGTGCATTTCCGCCGTGCTTGCATACTGGAGACACAGTGTTTTGATAGTTGTGAGTAGTAAGATGTGTTGTGGATGCTGTCGGTCGATGTCGGCTGCTGTACTGATTGTAAGTGCTAAGTGGAGACCCTTCGGGATTGGTTGGTATGTACAGGATAATGAATAGTTGTCCAGAATTGCTTGCTAAATCTTGGCCACTTTTCGATGCACGGTGAGCAGCGTGGAGGTGTGTTTCAGAGACGGTTGATATATTCATTAATCGCACTACTCTTGTAACGTTCAGGGTACTCTCTAACACTGTTCAAGCACTGACCTTTATCCGATGTGTCACGTTCATCGGTGTTCACATCCAGGAAGGTGGCTTTGCCCTCGATACATTTTCACCGGCTTCAACTACGAGTTCCGGTCCAGCTGCGCTTTCAAGTCGGTGTTGTAGTGGAACAGTATCACAGTCGCCTCATGTGACGTCATCAGGTACAGATCGGATATGCGTGGCCTGACATCGTTGTCGACCAGAACCAGTTTTTGTGTGGCAGCCATGGATGCTTCAGCGAAGGGCACCACCCAAGGGTCAGTTCATTAGTATTCCGTCGGTCTGACGGTGGAGTTTTCCGAGCCGACGTCTGAATGGTTCGTCGATGTTTCATAATCGCAATATTGCACACGTTATATTTTCATGAATGTCTGGTGAGATCGTGGACGAAGGGGTGGACTGCCGAATCGCCGGCTGCCACCACACTGCACCCGTCCACGCGCCTGGGGGAGGGGTGGACTGCCGGAAAACCGGCTACCACCACTCCGCGCCTGTCCACGCGCCTGGGAGGGAGGGGTGGACTGCCGGACCACCGGCTACCACAACTCCGCGCCTGTCCACGCGCCTGGGAGGGGGGGGGGGTGGACTCTGCCGGCTGTCAGGACTCTGCGTCTGTCGACGCCTGGCTTCCGCCGTGTGCCGCTATCCCGTCCCGGCACAAAGGCCCACCCTGTCACGGCTCCCGGCCTGCCAACCTTGGCTCCGGCTTACCCGACTCGTGCCGGCGCGGCGGCTGGCGGCTGTGACGTCACTCATCCGGCGGCACCGATCAGCCACTTAGCTCACCAAACATAGTTGGCGTGTCTCGGGCTGGTCGGTGTCCGGACACCGCAGCGCCGACGTGTCTCGGGCTGGTCGGTGTCCGGATACCGCAGTGCCGACGTGTCTCGGGCTGGTCGGTGTCCGGACACCGCAGCGCCGACCAGCCGCTCCAGTCGAGCCGTGCTGACGTGTCTCGGGCCGGTGGTGTCCGGATACCGCAGCGCCGACGTGTCTCGGGCCGGTCGGTGTCCGGACACCGCAGCGCCGACGTGTCTCGGGCTGGTCGGTGTCCGGACACCGCAGCGCCGACGTGTCTCGGGCCGGTCGGTGTCCGGACACCGCAGCGCCGACGTGTCTCGGGCTGGTCGGTGTCCGGACACCGCAGCGCCGACGTGTCTCGGGCTGGTCGGTGTCCGGATACCGCAGCGCCGACGTGTCTCGGGCTGGTCGGTGTCCGGACACCGCAGCGCCGACGTGTCTCGGGCTGGTCGGTGTCCGGACACTGCAGCGCTGACGTGTCTCGGGCCGGTGGTGTCCGGACACCGCAGCGCCGACGTGTCTCGGGCCGGTCGGTGTCCGGACACCGCAGCGCCGACCACCACTTCAGTCGAGCTGTGCAGGCGTATAATTGCGATAGCGGTGCGCATTGATGCACGGATGCTTGCGGTGGCATGTCTCGGATCAGGCTACGCATTCCAATGATCAGACATTTCCGAAATGGTGAACCCCAACTGCCACGTAGGGGCGGCGATATTCTGTGATGCTTTTCCACTGCAAGACAAGCCCAGGCTTAACACGAGAAAGGACAGGCATTGGCCAGGATCACAACTGCCCACCGCAGCTCACTTGCTTTGTAAGTTTGCACGAGATGGTGTACTCACCATCTCGTGCTTGAAGGCGCCACCGAAATCTACAGAGGATGCATGCAACTGCACTACTTTTCACGTATAGCATTACACACACGAGCGTTGCGTGTAGCAATGCTTAAGTCTCTCTTATAGTCCTTTGCTTTGTTTGTTGGTGGCGCCGCTATGACCCTATCGTCTCACGTGCTCAGCCGATCGTTACACTTGGGGCCGGTGTCAGCACGCTTGCGACGCAGAGGGTCCTTTTGACTACCATCAGACTCGTGATAGTTGCGTGTTCCGGGTCCACGCGACGCAGAGGGTCCTTGTGACTACCATCAGACTCGTGATAGTCGCGTGTTCCGGGCCCACACTGAAGACTCAGCCAGGGGGTCCAGCACACCGGCACCGGTCCGATCAGCGCATCACACGTGTCCGAGGTGGAGCACATCCCGCAGCCGTGACAAGTGGCTGCTGACGTTGCTCAGTTGCGTCATGTCTCAGGTCCTTGGAGATAAAAGCCTGAAGTTTGGGTTGTCTACTTTTCCGAATGCTGAGAGGCAACGAATCGAAATAATGAAATGGTCACAGCTACAGATCCATGCGGAAGATTGTTGTAGTACAGCGCAGTCCGGAGCTTTATACGGTAAATGGCTGTGGTACAGCGCAGTCCACATCTATATGCTGGAAATGGCTGCAGCGCAGTCCACAGCTCCATGTCAAAAATGGCTCCAGCACAGCGCAGTCCACAGCTCTATGCGGGAAATGGCTCTAGCGCAGCGCAGTGCACAGCTCTATACGGGAAATGGCTCCAGCACCGCGCAGTCCACAGCTCTATGCGGGAAATGGCTCCAGCGCAGCGCAGTGCACAGCTCTATGCCGGAAATGGCTCTAGCGCGGCGCAGTGCACAGCTCTGTACCGGAAATGGCTGTAGAATAGCGCAGTCCGCAACTCAATGTGGAAGTGGCAAGAAAAGTTCAGCGCAGTCCACAATCAGCCGTGCCAATAATTGAGCCATCATCTGTGGTGCGAGCTAGCTACTCTTGACTCCTACGCATGTGCTTGGATGACTCGTTCCAAAACTTCTGAGCCAACGAGACTGAAAAGCGCATAATGGACATGTCGCAATGAGGAACTGCCATCATGTTTCTGAAGGGTAGCTTTCCTAAAGTTACGCAGGCTTCTGATTTATGGTGATTTACGCACAGGCCAGTTATTGTTCTGGTATTAAAAAAGCATGTTCCTTGTGGTATGCACTTTCGCAATGCTTGTGCCGGTAGCTCAAGCGGGAGCGCAAATGTAAGATTCTAGCAAACCAGTGCTAAAAGGAAATGCTAAAGGGTGCGTCCTGGAAGTTTCAGGTTATTTAATACAACGAAGAATGGCTCTTAAGTGCTCCTGGGTTTTAGACATTGCGTGAGACGAAATGTACGACTCTCAATATACCAGGAGGTGCTGAGTTTACATCAAAAGTAGCGTTAGGGATTGTGCTGTATTACTCAACGTTTCGGCCAGGGGCCATCGTCATGAGTGTGACTCCTGACGATGGCCTATCGTGATCCTAGCCGTGACTCCTGACGATGGCCCCTGGCCGAAACGTTGAGTAACATAGCACAATCCCTAACGCTACTTTTGATGTAAACTCAGCACCTCCTGGTATATTGAGGGTCGTACATTTCGTCTCACGCAGTTTCAGGTTACTCAGCCTTCATTTGCATAATGCCATGTTCTGGTGAGTTTTCCTGTTTATTTTGCCATGTTAGCTTTTGCTTCATATGTCCAGCTTCCTTTTTGAAAAACCATAGCATTTTTTGATTAGCGTTAGACAAAAGCTTTGGCCAAGCCAAGTGGCATTGCTGTTGTCATAACCAAGATCTCTGTTCATGTTATCAGCCAAGCTATCGGCAATTTTATCTTGTAACAACGCTTGCCACGCTGCCATCTCTAAGCCTCTCTAACTCTAATTGTTCGGAAGATCACTTATTACGTTAACTGTTACATAGTTAAGAAAGATCCATGTGACATTTCTGGGCAGTGGAGGTAAAATTAACTTTTCATCTGTGTGAAATCGTGTATCACGTGTCTGGTCCCAAACTAAGGAGATTAATTGGCATTTCTCTCGGTATTTTTACCGCAGCACCTACCACGCTGACAGTGCAGATACAAAGCTGTTGACTATGCAGGGTGTCTCACTTGGGCAGCACGGCCCGCTGCAACGCACGTCAGCACAGCCACCACGCGGCAACGAGCGGCCACCCCGGCGTATTGTCCACTGGCACAGCCACCAGGCGACAGCGAGCGGCCACCCCGGCGTATTGTCTGTCAACACAGCCACCACGCGGCAGCGAGCGGCCACCTCGGCGTATTGTCCGCCAACACAGCCACCACGCGGCAACGAGCGGCCACCCCGGCGTATTGTCCACTGGCACAGCCACCAGGCGACAGCGAGCGGCCACCCCGGCGTATTGTCCGCCAACACAGCCACCACGCGGCAGCGAGCGGCCACCCCGGCGTATTGTCCACTGGCACAGCCGCCACGCGACAGCGAGCGGCCACCCCGGCGTATTGTCCGCCAACACAGCCACCAGGCGACAGCGAGCGGTCACCCCGGCGTATTGTCCGCCAACACAGCCACCAGGCGACAGCGAGCGGCCACCCCGGCGTATTGTCCGCCAACACAGCCACCACGCGACAGCGAGCGGCCACCCCGGCGTATTGTCCGCCAACACAGCCACCACGCGACAGCGAGCGGCCACCCCGGCGTATTGTGCATCGCCACAGCCACCACGCGACAGCGAGTGGCCACCCCGGCGTATTGTCCGCCCCGGAATCAGGATAAATGTCTTCGACGTCATGAGGAATTTCCTGGGAGATAGATGCCGAGCAACACTTTCCGCCGCGTGAAGTAGCTGGTGACGTGGACGCAGACGTGACGGATATTGATTGGCACTGCCAGCTGCATGAACTTGCTGTTGTCATTGCGACGTGCTTGATATACAACATACGACGTGCTTGATAGGTAGCATTTCCTGGATAGCGACGGACAGCTGGTGGGGTATCGTCAGTGGAAAGGCGGGTAACTGATGTGGAAAGGCGGGTAATTGGTGACGGTGTCCTGTCCACGATAGCCAGCTGTGTGACATTTGTGTGCCGCCCAGGACACCCGCTATCGCTGACATCTGCGCTAGTCGACGCGACGCCATGTATGGCGAGATGCTAACAAACTCGCACTGTTTCACCACTGGCGTTTGACTGGCCCATGCGATGCTATCTGGATTGCTTTTGTTGGGCCATCTTACTGACTTGGAATACTTATAGTCCGTGGTTTCATACCACTTGGACAAGGTACAATACAACTAATCAACTTCGGTCACACTCTCGACTTACTCTTCTGGAAACGCGATAGGGCACATCCCATAGAGCTCACACGCGATAGGGCTCTTGTCTTCGCAGGCAGCGGTCAGAATACTCAGGGTGGAACAAAGCCTTCTCGGTAATCCTGACAAAGCGTACTGGCACACTTTTTGAAATATTGTCTTGTAACGTCGCCACGGTGGATGGGAGTGTGTGTGGGGGGTGGGGGTGAGGGTGGGGTGGGGGAGATTCCACGTCCCTCCACACTTGGCAAAATTATATCTTGCCCCGAGGACGTTGCAAGTAAAAATGGACCTCAAATCCTCTCGTCCCCATATCTAAAATCTATCACAAAACACATTGCTATAGCTCTAGTAATTCCCGCGATCTTGGCGATTAGTATCAGTCTTCTTCTCCCCTCATACATAGTGGGGGATGAAAATATATGGGTTGTTGATGTTATACCACTGTCTCCAGTTATTGCTCAGGGCTTCCAGTGATTTACTGAGTACCTGCACCAAACTTTTGAAGAAAACAAATCGGTCTCGGAAAATGACAGAATGCAGTAGGTGTTTTTCGCAACGCCAAAAGATCACCGAAGACCTGGAGAATACATACACAACCCTGAAAAAAATATGGGAAGAGAGTTGGAGACGTATCGCAGCCTCTGCTGGGTGATGTCCTAAATGGACTATTGGTTTTATTTTGTCTGAAGTTGAATATTTCCGACTTAGGATGTTTGTTCATGGAAAATGATATATACCGCAGGACTAATTTTTTGTTTACTTTATGATCGTTCTCCAGGTATCAGCTTACGTTCCTATTGGCTCTTTGTCAATGTTAGACTTACTGCTAATTTCAGGAGCAGATCTAGAAGTAAGGAAAACATTGTTTGGATGGATAGTTTCCCCAATAGGATACAACTTTTATAAGTCTACATGATTCTTAAATCATCTTGCTCACTGCAAGTGATGAAGTGAGATTTCGCCCTTCCTCCATTTTTGTTTGGAAACATCTCCAAGACCAAAAAATAGATATGTGAATACAACGTCCTTTTTAGTGGAACCTAGGGAAATTAAAAGTCGAGAAAAATTTCGGGAAGAATGCATCTACAAAGATAAACCTACCATATGAAATGGATCGTGGAATCGACGGAGATGTATATGAGACATGTTTCCAAATAATATCCGTAGTTTCACAGTGATGGCTATTTGTATCTGCGTACAATGATAAATGGTTGTTAATTTCATGTATATCCGCTAACGTCATCTAGGTCAAGCTCACGCTATGCCAACGAGGATAATTCAACTCAGCCAGGGTATTGTCACCATGACCGCGCCTCCATTCAGGTTCAAGGTCAGAAAAGTGCACTAATGTCAGTGAAGGTGAAAGTAACGTTACGTCATGGAAACAAATTCAACTACTAGTTCAAATTGTCACCTTGGCTAAACACATATTCTGTAAATAATGTGCTGTAGAGAATCTGTCCGTAGACATGCCAGCAGCATGGTATTAATTTACTCAACCGTATTTATTCGTAATTAAATTACCTCAGCCTTATTCAAACGTAATGCACTTTGGTCTCATTTGACCCAGAGGGTCAAGTGAGGCCTTTACCCTGTTTAATTAATTCACCATGGTCCTCAAATACGCCCACATGAGATCCGAACAGCTCTCGGTCACCCTGCGCATTTGATATGTCAAGTTAGTATTCACTGATGACGCGATGCGATCTGAGAGCTTATAAACACGTGAAATACCAACAATATCATCGCATTACCTACAGAAATACAGGCAACGACGACGATTTAGCATGTCAAGCTGGCATTCATTGATGACACGATGCGATCTGAAAACTTCCAAACATGTGAAATATCAGTAATCTCAGTGACCTCCAGTAATACAGACAGCGACGACGATTTAGCATGTCAAGCTGTGATGCATCTGGCCACTGCATTACAGTGCATACTGATCGCATCGCGTCACTGATGGCGCGATGCGGTCACTGATGACGCGATGCGATCTGAAAGCTCCTAAAGACGTGCAAAAATATGTAATCTGAGAGAAGCAATGCTCTATCACCTCCAGTAATACAGGCAATGACGACGATTTTGATGCACAAAACATGCCACTGGCATGATGTCATCGCTTGCTAACTCGGCATAACCTTGCCTTTTTGTTAACGATGGTCCGTTAAGTACAGGAACTAAGTTCATAGATGCGTCATCAGGCACGCCGAATGAGTCAGCATAGAACAGTGAACCACCGCATCGCTAGCAAGCTAAGATAATTGATCGATAATATCGCAACATCAAATATCTCGGGAATTGTTTAATCTCTCCGATAGTTACAAGTTTATTAGGCTGCCAAGGGCTCTCACCAATTCCCATGGTTTCTTATTTTCCCCGGAGCTCCATGCAGGTCTAATAACTTCATATCCCGCGGCCACTCTGTCTCATGACATGGCGTCCCTCAATCTCATATATTCCCTGGTCCCTCTGGCAATTCCAGTATGATGTTATAGGTCCAAATGTCCGTGCAAGTCCAAGCCTCCCAGGATAGTCCCATGTCCTCCGTCAGGACCAGATCTCGTCAGTAATTCCAGATCTGTATTACACCCCTAGAACATTCTAGTGCTAACGTAATATTTGAATATGTCCTGGGCCGTCTGTCAGTCTAGGGACACTGTGGAAATTCTAGGAGTTTATGGGAGTCCTAGATTTCTCTGACAAGCGAAGCTCGAAACTATCTCAGATTCGTTTAGACATTCAAACGCTCTCTGACCGGCTACTCTCAAGGTGCCTTTTACTCCACGAACAAATGATAGTTCAGCGATGTTCTGACAGCTTCAATGTCACCTGGCAGTCGCATGGCCGTCTGACACTCTTAGTGGCCCGAACTGTCACATCTAAAAGCACACTAGCAGATGCAGTTCGACTGCCATCAGCTCACACATCGCCACCCGCTCATTCTGTTGAACAAAGAGATGATCCTTAGAGGTAGCGGTACAATTCGAGTTCGCCAACCGCGACTACATGCTGATATTCCTCCGACCCTGTCGTCGGGCTCGACAAGTTCGCCGGGCGAGTCCCGTGGTGGCCATTTTGTTGTCCTACCAAGTTACCTGGAACACCGTAAATCCGTATCCTAAAATTGCCTTCAAATCGTGTGAATAATATGTTTCTTTCAAACTGCAGCGAACTTTAAAATTCCCTCTAAGTGCATACCACTGCTCTCTAAATGTTTTCCTGATAACCGTATCAAATCTTTGGATTTATTGTAGTTCATTCCAGATTATATTGCGTGCCACCAGTGCGTGAGGAATTGTTTCGATCTCGTGACAAGATATCGGTCACCAGTCATTATGCTGACCTCTTGACATAGCACCTGTACCTACAATTCTATCTAAATCTTGCACCATGATTCCGGTCATGGATAGTCAACTTTTTGCTCTACGGCATGCCACCTGTTGCTGAAGTTCTCCTCACTTCTTGCTTGAAATCGGTTCCCTTAGTCCTTCACTGTCTTATGGTATGACATCGGCCCCAGGGATATAACCTTGTGACATTTCACTGGATGGAGATACTCCGGTTCGCTATGGTATTGTAACCTATACTTCTGAAAGAAACACATTGCGATTGTGGCATTTCAGTTATTGGCCCATGAGTCCGGTAAGCCCGGACACATGGTCGACACACATTTGGCTCATCAGCTCCAGGTTTTTCGGAGGCACTAGTAATCAAGGTATCTGCTTTCTAATGCCAAGGCATTCCATATCTATCCGGTGTACATGGATCGGGTCAAAGTCATGCATGTTGTCGTCCACGCTGCTATTTACGACGTCAACAAAAGCGTGTTGCATGTCAATAATCGACTGATTCAGTTCCATCGCCGATAACTCGGCAAATTGTACGCTTCTGGCGGAGGAGACATTTTTTTAGTTTAGAATGCGTGTTGATTGAAGGAATAATCATTCTTGTTTAGCATGTCCCCGTACCGGGTAGGGTGGGGAG
The DNA here is from genome assembly GCA_034440575.1 of Imbricaverruca yamaguchii. NCBI lineage: Eukaryota > Metazoa > Arthropoda > Thecostraca > Neoverrucidae > Imbricaverruca > Imbricaverruca yamaguchii. The sequence continues at coordinate 2,507,817 of JAOTOL010001635.1, forward strand.
AGCGCAGATTCTACCTCCTTGGGCTTCATTTTGCGTGCTATTTCCGCATCGTTGATTTCTTCGAACCGTTCTAGAACTGAACCTCTAAAAATTGGTGATAGTGCTTTCAGCTTGGAAAAGTATCCATCGAAAGCAATACGGTCTAGTTTTGCTTTATGACGGGTAGCTCCATGGAAGGATTTAGAGTCTCGTTTTGTCAGCTGTACCTTTCTGTCACACGGCACATCAGACATTGATGCATTAGTATTAATTTGTAAGAAAAAGGCGATTTAAGATACGTTAGTGTTATCATTTTAGACACACTACGCTCAATTACATCCTGCTTCAGACGGTTGATGGCATGCCAAGGCTATTGAAACGAGGGGAGGAACATTTCAACGATGCATACGTCAAATGTATGTGCAGTACATATATTTGACACTGCAACAAGTGCCATGGAACATCCCATGCACAATTTTAAGCTAAGTTGCATAATCAGCAGCGGTTTTCTGACGGCTTCTGTCTTCTTTTCTATCTTTGTCTTGGTCTCTGTCCCCGTATGTCTCCACCTCTGACTCTACCTTGTCACAATGTATCCTAGCCATTGTCCTCTCTCTCCTTCTCTCCCGCCCTGTCTTTCTCCCTCCACCTGCCTCGCCTACTCGCTATCGCTCTCTCACTTTTACTCTCACTCCTTCCTCTCTTCATCCCTCCCTCTCTCTCCCTCCCCCTCTCTCTCCCTCACCCTCTCTCTCTCTCCTTCACTCCCCTCTCTCTCTATCTTTATCTCTTTCTACCTCCCTCTTTTTCTCAACCTCTGTGCTTTTCCGTGCACATCCATGCATATACATCCATCTCTTTGCATTTACACATTTCCAAACACCTTCGAGCAACTTTCTCTGCAATCGCCAACCTGTCGATGGAAAATCTGCCATTTGCAACTGATTGTTGCTAGCGTGTGAACACCACGGACGTAGCATGCTATTCATGGCACGCTAAGATTGAGCAGAAACCAATATGGCTGGGCTAAGCGAGAAAACGTGGATCATCGGTCCAGTGAAGTCATTTCATTAATTTATTGGATATGATTAGAGCACATGGATTAGGAAATCAGTAAACAAAATCCCATATCGTAGTGGGTCGACATGGAAGCTAGGACCCTGGACCTGCAGCGAAACAGTGAAGAAGTGATCAAGCTCATCAGCAAGAACCTAGCCCTAGCATAACCTCGAAGTCTTTAAGATATTTGAATGCCAACGGGCTACAGATGTCCCATCGCCTCAAAGTGCACAGTCGCCGCACCAATGTACTGGTCCGGCGGCCACTGGGACGGCGCCGCTGGTGCGTCTGCCACTGGTACGGCTGTACGACATCACTGGTACGGCGGCCAATAGTAGAACGACCACTGGTACGGCTGTCATTAGTACGACATAGCTGGCACAGCGCGGCCAATAGTAGGTCGACCACCGGTGCGGCGGCGGCTGACGCAGTTCCGGTCCACACCTGACGGCCCGCCGCGCTGACTGGACTGTCCGGCGACTCTTGAGCACCTGGGTCTGAACTACCGCGGACCGAGCTCGACGCCAGGTGTTGTTGCCATCGTCCCTGCCGTGGATGCGACGACTACGGAGAGGTCTATCGTTCTGTCGTGCCACGGCTTCACCCCTGTGAACGACCCACTCAGTCGACCTGCGTGACACGCACACGACCTGCTGTGGGCACTCTCGGGAGTCCGGTGGGTTTTCCAGTGCGTGTGAATGTCTCGTGGACGAGGACGCACTAGTCTTTTAGCCACCTGCATTCCGTCGGCCAAGGCCATTTTACACGAGCATTGAGCATCGCCTGCAAGTGTTTTAATTCACCATTTAAACATCTCACTGCTCACAGATGCCTGCATAGTACTCTTGAAATGCGCACATGCAATTGCCATAAAATTAGGCACTGGGAAATCAAGTAAAGGAAGCGCTGTTCATAAAAGAGGCTAACATCGTACGAGAAATGAACATGGGGCGGGATGGAAAGCTTTTCGTTGCATTTCCCGTTCCGTGTTTCGATGTCAAAGAAATGCAGTGATTTGAAGTACGCAGTCCATCGCAAAACGGATTAAATGCGACGAGAAGGGCGCTTGGTCATTATTTAACTGGCTCATGTCTGTATCCGCTCGAAGGTTCCACGCAAGCACTATGATAGCTAGCCAGAGGCTTAAATCATCCCGCTGAAGACTGTGTTCAACAGAATAGCTTCCGTGTTCATATCAGTTGGTTTCGGGAACCCGTTGCTTGTCTTGATCATATTTTTAAGGAATAGTTCGTTCTATCAGATGTGATGCGGCATTGTTCTAGCTGACCACGTATATTTATGGTCTTACCATGTCTCCACACACCGTGTACAAGGTGTCAACACATCAGCACCAGCTTCGATCCAATTTCCTCGTCACTAAGTGATTTCATTGCGCTGAAGGACTATTTGGACTTTCTCTGGGCTGTAGCCTAATCTGAGATCTCGCTTCTCAAATCTGATGGGGTCAGCGGTGATTGGAGCGCACTACCACATCGGTACTGGGCCAACACCCCAACAGCAGTACCGTTAATTTATTGGGAGCAAATGTTAGGAATGCGCAATGGAAGTCCCCCACCTTCATCGTGCTTATCGATTCCACCCGGTGCATATTTCCAAGTTGAAAGACTTGTGCATTGCGAACTACTGATAGTCACGCTTGTTGCTATAAAGATAATGCGGCTATTGTGCTGATATTTAAGCTGCTTTCCGGATAATTTATTCATTTTGCATAAATCGCCTATGCAAGCTGCATATTTAGCGGTGGCTAGGGCTTCTCAGATGCACGGCTGTCCCTGGCCTGCTCCCCTTCAGACGGCTGGCGTCACTTCCGGCGCGCGTAGTGTGCTGCACCAAGGCGAGTCTGGCGACCTCAGAGAGAGTTAACCGCCGGAAGTTGGTGAACACCAGGCCACGCTGCGGTGGCACCTCCACACTGCTCTCAACGTCAATTAAGGAGAAATAGTGAGAACCAGTCGGATAACGGAACACCGGCATGGAGTGCCAGCTCCATGCGTCGCGTTTTCTACGCGGGATTCCTCGGCTCACGCTGATCCGAGTCGAATTGGCTGTCAACAACAGGCGGTCGGCAGCTCAAGCATGGACGACGCATCAATATGTTATATATATATATATATATATATATATATATATATATATATATATATTGATATATGCATATATTAATATTGATACGTGTATACATACATGTTTATATATATGTATATATGTGTGTATGTATATATATAATGTAATGTATTTGTGTGTGTGTATGTATGTGCGTGTGTATGTGTGTACCAGGGGTACTACGGTATGCCACGCTGGGGCACTACACTAGCGCCACGGTGCGGCAGTCGTGGCGGCGGACCTTGAGAGCGGCCCGCCAGGAATGACCACTTTCTCCGCGGCGATACCGGCTGGCTGCCCGACCCACATGCACACAGGCGCAGCTGAGGTGCAGCCCAGACACACTTATCAGACACAGCGCCGACAGGCTCGGCCACAACTTTGAGACACGGCGCACACTCGATTGAGACACGGCACGGATTCAGCGCAGACACGGTTCAGACACGAAGCACGGATTCACCACAGACGAGGCGCGAAATACAACCTGAGGAACATGACAAAAGCGATACAGACGCAAGCAGGACGTTCGTTTGTGTCACGCTAAATTTCTAACTCCCGGCTAGGGCGTGATGAGTACGTGTACAAGCGCGCATTCATCATGTACACACGTGCACAAACACGTATTCATCATGATTGCGCATCTTCATCATCATGAAGACTCATTCCCGAGGCGTATTCGAGGTGCCCCTTGACCTCTTCGTCCCGTCCCGTTCGTGCTGATCGCAAACTCCCGTTCGTGACATTCTACCAGTGAGCGGGCATCAGTTTCGCAGCTAGAAATGCAGCAGAGTGCATGCCACCATGCCCGTTAAATATGTACATAATTATCTTATCATTGCTGAATCTGGCATAACATTCTAGTTTTGGGATCGTAATGACCCACAAATGCGTTTCCAAACTTGAACGGTTCTCACTTGTAATCGGAATTTAGGCCAGGCAAATGCATGGTGCTTTCTGCTTGCTGGTTATGAGAGCAAAAAATCAGCGACGGTTTTGGTTGACTTCCTGTTCACCGTTGCAGAACAGGGTGCGTGCATGATTGACCGCGCACATGGAATGGTGTACCGGTCGACTGCAGTGAAAGCGGACAGTCGGCACACCCGCATGTCCAGAGGGCGGAAATGCAGCTGATTGCGGTTATGGCCTTTTGGCGCAATACGGAATGTTGAGGAAGCCACGCGTTATTCTAGGGGGAATTATCGATGGGGACTAGTATAACTAATTAAGCGGATGCCAGTCAGACGCAGGACTAGAGCACATAAACATTTGTTGAGCATGTGGGAGAAGGAGGAGAACGTTCTCTGAACATTTTCCGTGCAAATACGTCAAGTTGTTTCACTCTGGGAACAATATTGCTGACTGGGGCGAACTTTCCCACAGTCGGCTAACATGTTCAAGTTTGCGAGACTCCATTTTCTTGCCGTTCTTCATGGACAGCTGCCTTATTTTCGGATTTTTATTCAAGCAGATTTTGTAAGTTTTTTTTAAATAAAGAGTTGTTGTTTTAGCTGCATGTAATAACTGCTTAAATGCTTCCTAATTACTGACTCCACTCAAATTACTTTTCACACCCCTGGATAAATTATATTTGTGTCTCAGAAGACACCTGAGGGTTCATGTTGTATTTACGATCTCACTTATTCGAATGCGTGGAGTCATATCAGGAAGAAACTGATCTCCGCGCATCTATAATCTGATTACTGACTTGTTACGAGCAAGGACGATCGAAGTTTTATTCACATACAATTGATGATCTTAGCAATATGATCGACACGAACTAGCTTGACGAAGGCCGTCACCCTTTTAATAGGTAGATAAACTTCAGCTGGGTAGAGCTAAAGCTACTTGATTCTTGTACTATGCTAGGCTAATGACTTTTCAAAGGTTATTCTCTGCTATCATAAAGCAACTAGTACATAGTGCGAGTAAATAAACTAATTAGTGTAATTTACTTTGATATGCAGTCATGTTATCGCGTTTTGACCTGAACTCCTGGACTTTCATTCTGAGCGCTTGGTGAACACAACTGTGTCTACAGCATGAAATATGCACTTTCCGTGTGACATTTTACGGTCCGTTCCTCTGCGACAAAATACAATATAACGAACTCGAGCATATGCTGCTAGATTGCTTGTCATCCGTGGTGAGCAAGCAATAGCCTGGTAACAAGGTTAGGTATTCCAAGCACATTTTCCTTCCTGGAAGCCTAGCAATTAGTTCTTCACTTGAGCCCTCGCATGTCATCGTCACGGATTACCGTAATGGGCCGTTCTACTATTGGGGGGCATATGCCTGCACACCGTATTGTCGTGCATGCATGTGTCCGGGCAGATGAAGCTGTGTCAAGTCTCCGGGGACGAGAACCATCGATGGTCGGCTGGATACTCACTGTGAGAACACCCGCACAGCAGCTGTAATGGGCTAGTTGCATTGCAACAAGACAGCTGTTTATACTATGTTGTGTCACACTGTCATCATCATGAACATGCGAGCGACTCGCATGGTTGGGAACACAGTCATAAAGATGTTTGATGGAAAGATAATGGAATACTGGTGCCGCTTTCTAAATGTAGATGCGTGCTTGTAACAGTGCTGCGAAAACGATGATTGGACACTTTTGCATATGGCTCATGCACACTAACTGCTTGATTAGACAGGATAGCCAATAGGAATTTCCCTGACCTAATTATCATTTTCCGATAAGCGATGCGTGACAGGACTGTTAGGAAATGGCGCCGGTACCCATATGTGCTCCTGATTCTCTTTCAGATGAGGCACACATACGTAAATTGGCGGCAGTACAGCCGATAACAATGGTGCCAAGCCTCTCGCTCTTTCATCCCAACATAATGCCGCTTCGTTCTGAGCGACTCATTTCGTAAGACCTAATGCCGCTTCGTTCGGAGTGGTCCTTTCTGCGAATGGTAATGGCTGCAGGCTCGCCTGTCACAGCGCGTGGTAATGGCTACCGGCTGGCTCGCCTGTCACAGCGAGTGGTAATGACCACCGGCTCGCCTATCACAGCGAGTGGTACTGACTACCGTCTCGCCTGTCACAGAGAGTGGTACTGACCACCGGCTCGCCTGTCACAGCGAGTGGGACTGACTACCGTCTCGCCTGTCACAGCGAGTGGTAATGGCCATTGGCTTGCCTGTCACAGCGAGTGGTAATGGCTATCGGCTGGCTCGCCTGTCACAGCGAGTGGTACTGACTACCGTATCGCCTGTCACAGCGAGTGGTAATGGCTACCGGCTGGCTCGCCTGTCACAGCGAGTGGTAATGACCACCGGCTCGCCTGTCACAGCGAGTGGTAATGGCTACCGGCTGGCTCGCCTGTCACAGCAAGTGGTACTGACTAAGCTGGTTGGCGCCAACACCGGCTGGCGCCAACGCCGGCCGGCGCCAACACCGGCTGGCGACATCCGAGCGGCGTGACCGGAGTCCGCACCAGATGGCGCCTCGCGACAGATGTGGCGGGCGGATCTGGGCGGCTGACCGCCGCCCGCGCACCAGTCCCCCGCACCGGCCAAAGGCGGTCCACCCGAGTGCCACTCACGGGGTCCGTGGGGTCATGTGGGGCGCACGGGTGACGTGTGCCGCTCGCGGGTGGGGTCCGTGTCGGCCGGACCAGGCGGCCGGCACGCACCTGTGCAGTAGGCTTGCGTCGTCTGGCCGCCGCAGCCGCAGCCGCCGCCTGGCTAGAAAGTGGACCGGCCGCGCCTGGGAAAATCATACACGTCGAACCTGATCGCAGCACGTGCTGGCGCCGCCCTGGACAGCTGTCGAACCGCGTCCGAGGCAGAGCGGCGCGACCGACGTCGGTGGGCTCGGGGAAGCCCGATTGACGACGGGCTCCCCGGGATCCGGGGGGGCTCCTACGGCAGGCGAGCTCCCCAGAATCCGGGAAGGGGGCTCCCACGGTCGGCAGTCTCCGCACAGACAGAATCGCTCCCACAGACGGAGACCTCCTCACAGACGTAGTCCTCCACACAGACTGGAGTCATCTTCACGGGCGATGCTTCCTCTTCGTATCCGGCCCGGTCTACGTGACCAGAACGGCTTAGCGGGAACTGTACATTGCACAACCCGAGTGGTGCAGCTTACAGACTGATGCCGGATCCACTCTGAAGCCGTTTCATGAGTCCCCGTGCGCTCCAAAACGGCTCAACCAAAACCTGTGAGCGGTGGTGGGATGACATCCTTCAGGCCGCCGGACGAGTGCCGAGACAGTGCGTCAAGCCGTTTATCTGATGTGACGTGAACTACTTTTGCTGGCATGGATCCAGTCGTGTTCAGCCGGAACCGGCCCCAGTCCTGCCGTGTCCAGCCGGAGTCCAGTCATGTTATACCGCGTCCGGCCCGTGTGATTGCCCGGCTGACGGTGTGGTCGACTGACCGGTGTGGTCGGTCTCAGCAACGCTCGTCGCTCGTCGCTCGTCGCTCGTCGCTCGTCGCTCGTCGCTCGTCGCTCGTCGCTCGTCGCTCGTCACTTGTCGCTCGTTGCTCGTCGCTCGTAGTATGTCATATGTCACTAAACACATGTCGCTTGTCGGCCGTTGCTTGTCGATCATCGCTTATCGACCCTCGCTAGTTGACCGTCGCTTGTCGACCATCGCTTGTCACTCTCCGCTTGACGTTCGTCGCTCGTCGCTCGTCGCTCGTCGCTCGTCGCTCGTCGCTCGTCACTCGTCGCTCGTCGCTCGTCGCTCGTCGGTCGTCGGTCGTCGCTCGTCGCTCGTCGCTCGTCGCTCGTCGCTCGTCGCTCGTCGCTCGTCGCTCGTCGCTCGTCGCTCGTCGCTCGTCGCTCGTCGCTCGTCGCTCGTCGCTCGTCGCTCGTCGCTCGTCGCTCGTCGCTCGTCGCTCGTCGCTCGTCGCTCGTCGCTCGTCGCTCGTCGCTTGTCGCTCGTCGCTCGTCGCTCGTCGCTCGGCGCTCTTTTCTCGGCTCTCGGCTCTCGGCTCTCAGCGCTCGGCGTCCGAGGCCGTCCAGCGGCGGTGACAGCGCCGGTGAGCGGAGGGCGGCTGCCAACCACCACCCAGTCAGTCCGCCGGGCCGAGACACGACGCGCCGTGCGTCCGCTCTCCCGTATCGGCCCGGCCTCCCGGCACCGCAGCGGCGCCAGTCAGTGTCTCCGACCCGACCTGACGCGCAGAGCACTGCCGAGCCGTGCTGCCGAGCCGTGCTGCCGAGCCGTGCTGCCGAGCCGTGCTGCCGAACTGTGCTGCCGAACTGTGCTGCCGAACTGTGCTGCCGAACTGTGCTGCCGAACTGTGCTGCCGAGCCGTGCTGCCGAGCCGTGCTGCCGAACTGTGCTGCCGAACTGTGCTACCGAACTGTGCTGCCGAGCCGCGCTGCCGAGCCGTGCTGCCGAACTGTGCTGCCGAGCCGTGCTGCCGAGCCGTGCTGCCGAACAGTGCTGCCGAGCCGTGCTGCCGAGCCGTGCTGCCGAACTGTGCTGCCGAACTGTGCTGCCGAACTGTGCTGCCGAGCCGTGCTGCCGAGCCGTGCTGCCGAGCCGTGCTGCCGAGCCGTGCTGCCGAGCCGTGCTGCCGAGCCGTGCTGCCGAGCCGTGCTGCCGAACAGTGCTGCCGAGCCGTGCTGCCGAACTGTGCTGCCGAGCCGTGCTGCCGAGCCGTGCTGCCGAGCCGTGCTGCCGAGCCGTGCTGCCGAACTGTGCTGCCGAGCCGTGCTGCCGAGCCGTGCTGCCGAGCCGTGCTGCCGAGCCGTGCTGCCGAGCCGTGCTGCCGAGCCGTGCTGCCGAGCCGTGCTGCCGAACAGTGCTGTCGAGCCGTGCTGCCGAACTGTGCTGCCGAGCCGTGCTGCCGAGCCGTGCTGCCGAGCCGTGCTGCTGAGCCGTGCTGCCGAACTGTGCTGCCGAACTGTGCTGCCGAGCCGTGCTCCCGAACTGTGCTGCTGAGCCTTGCTGCCGGACTGTGCTGCTGAGTTGACCACAGCGACGGAGTGACACTGACGGGACCGCAGTGGCGGTGTGGTGTTGAGGGGGCTGCAGTGGCGGTGTGGTACTGACCAGCCTGCAGTGGCGGCGTGGCACTGACCAGCCCGCAGTGGCGGTGTGGCACTGACCAGCCCGCAGTGAACCCGCGCGGGGTCGCGCGGAGTGGATGACCTGACCAGTGGCCGACCGAGTGCCCATTCATGGCGTACAGACAACCAAGACCACATCCGCCGTACGAGGAGATCGAGGACGGCCCGTACTTGCTCCGATCGCGAGGCGGTCACAGAGGCGCCGAGGCGCGCGACCATAAGACGTATGATTTTCTGCCGACGCATCGGCCTGGCAACAGCAAGAGGTTGGTACCGAGTGACATCCCGTGGGCTGCGGGCCCCCCACATCGCCAACGTTGTCGCATGGTCGCATGACGTTTGTGGAGGGAACCCGAGCCGGTGCAGATTCGTCAGCTGAATTAGTTCCGCGTGTACTGAACAGAGCACGTGCATGTGCATTGACAGTGTCTCCTGTGGGCCCATTGTCACCGCATAAATAGAACACTGATATTCATGTGGCCGCCGGGTGCAACAAGCTTGCGCTGAAGCGCTCGTTGTGGCTTTTCGTTATTGGACCAAGCCCTTATGAGGGCATTGCAATACCAGTGAAAGTACTTCATTACGGGCGAGAGCGATGAACGAGCGAGTCTACGCCCCTGCAATGGTAGACAAGTTCATCTGAATGGCTCGGTCAGGCCCGGCCCAACGTTAAACGTTAACACGGCAGTAACGTTTTTACTGCACCTTTGTGCTTCTAACTTTTTCACTCCGAGTCCATTGTGTCCTTTCAATTGTGATTTTTGTTCATTTTTAACCTAATGTTTTTGTGAAGTGCTCCGAAGTATTCGTTCAGCGAAAGGGTCCGTGTCGACATTTTCGCAAGTGGACAGCTTTAAACAGCAATTCACAGTGCAATGCAGCATTTCATGTTCTAATTTTTCACTCAGAGTCAAATGTGCTTCTTCAGGTCGAATTTTACCAATTTTCATCACAACTCCGAAATCGCTCAATCATTTCTGAAATATAGCTTTTTCGGCAGCGTTTCCGCGCACGAATAGCTTGATATATACCTATTACCGTAACCGACACTTTCGGATGACAAAGAAGTACGTTTTTTGTTTGTATTCCGGCGTGTCTGCTTCAGACCGGAGTAGGTAGGACACACATCACCGGATGAAAACCTTTATTCATGTCTGAAGCAATGCCATTTTTTAGTGTATGGCATGTGGAAGCACTTTAGCTCTGCACATTCTTGAGGGCGCATGACTGCACAGACACTCAAGCCAATTCTCCTATCATTGATCAGCACAGATATTCGAATTCATTGAACTTTTAGCACTTGCCCTCACCCGTCCAACGTCACTAATACCGGTTTATTAAACCTAAATTGTCGCAGTGGTCTTTTTCATGTAATGTCCCTGGTATACTCATGAATGATCCTACAATATTTCCATTGACTACGAAGAGGATTAGAGCTCGTTACAAGAGCATGTAACTTCTTCAGGTTTTCGGCCTCATACCACACAATTAACTTTTTCGGTATGTTGGCGCAGCCAATCGCCAACTTTGAACAGTGATGTCAGACATCAAGGTACCTAGTGAGGCTCGAACTAACAACCTTCCGAACCGAAGTCGCATTTTCTAGCCATATCATTGGTGAATGCAACTGGGTGCAACTGTCTCCTACCTCATCATTTGTGTTTAATTTTCTCTGTGAGTTACTGTTCTGGCTTCTTAGATAGCATTATTCCAACACCATCCTAAATCAGTACTGGGTATATATTTGGTATGTTTCGGAATTACTTTCACAGCTGAAACTGTTTCTGCCTTGGTAGCTTTGGAGTGTGACACAATGATGCCTGCGAACCGGTTTGATAAAAAAAGAGCATGCTTACTGAAGTCGAAAACAGTTCTCAAAGCTATTTGGTAAAATGTAATCGCAAGCACATACACACACATCTACAAGAAGCATAAAGAACACCTTCATCCACGCCAGCTGTAGACATCCAGTTATACTATGCAATCAATCAGGAAAATATAACACATTTCCCAATATCATATGTTCACTTTCGTTCGGCCTACATTCCATTGTGAGAAGTGTTCAGAAGGTTGCTGCCTGTGTTGCGCCACTTGGGTCTGTCCCTGCTGCTCAGACTCTCGGAATGACACGGCGCCATATAAACCCGACCAGTCATCGACCGGCCGTCTCCCTGCATTGGGAAACGCCCGTGCGCTGTTTGAGAGTGGCTCGTCGCGCCGTGACGCTGACCTGTATTTCGGCGCCGCGAGCCTCCCACGCTCTCAGACGGCTCTATCTGGGCGTGACAATGGGTGGCAGGCTGACTGCCGGCTCACTGTCTGCTGCAGGGTGGTGGGGCGGCCGTGGGCGGCCGTGTCTGGGCGGCTCATGCGGCCCCGCCGCGGTTCAGACAGTCTTCAGGTTCGTGGGTTTCGGTGGTTCGTGCATCTTGGTGGCTCGTGGGTCTCAGTGGCTCGTGGGTCTCGGTGGCTCGTGGGTCTCGGCGGTTGGTGCGTCCAGGTGGCTCGTGGGTTTCAGTGGCTCGTTGGTCTCGGTGGCTCGTGGGTCTCGGCGGTTGGTGCGTCCAGGTGGCTCGTGGGTCTCGATGGTTCGTGGGTCTCGGCGGCTCGTGGGTCTCGGTGGTTGGTGCGTCCAGGTGGCTCGTGAGTCTCAGTGGCTCGTGGGTCTCGGTGGCTCGTGGGTCTCGGCGGTTGGTGCGTCCAGGTGGCTCGTGGGTCTCGGTGGCTCGTGGGTCTCGGCGGTTGGTGCGTCCAGGTGGCTCGTGGGTCTCAGTGGCTCGTGGGTCTCGATGGTTCGTGGACCTCAGTGGTCCGTGCGTCACAGCGACTCTTGTGTGTTAGTCGGTTCTTGCGTGCCAATGCTTCATGTGTCTTGATGTCACTTATGTCTCAATAGGGCGTGCGTCTTGTTAGCTCAGGCGTTTCGATACTTCAGATGTTTCTGTGCTTGAATTGTTCATGGTTCGTATGCTCCGACGTTTTGGAGAATGCCTGAGGAAAGCTCCATCTGGACCAACGATACAAATGGCTCGGAGTTCAGTGTTCCCTGTGGATCACGTGACTCGATGGGCCAAGCATTCTCATGCCTCAGATGAATGAATGATTCAGTTGTCTCGATGCTTAAGGTGTGCTTATGGTTGAAGAGTTTCTATAACGTAGAATAGCTTCGATGAAAAACAAATCGATACCACTGTTTGGCTGGTTCCTGTTCATCGTCGGTGCAAGTGTGCCCCTGGATCTGACGTCTCGGCGGTCCGAATGAATCGATCGTGACGGTATCCGGCGCCCCAGGACCTGTTTCACAACGTCGAGAGGCGAACCCGAACACCGCAATTGGGTCAATGTCTAGCCAGCTAAGGCCAACGGCTCGCTCTCCGCATAATTGGGTTGAAGTGGTGTTTGACTATATGCATTACCATGAAAGTGGCTGCGCGACATCGACATGACTGATTTTGGCATCACGCTGTGTGTGATTTATCTAAACCGCAGGACCCTTCCGCAGGATAAATAATGACATCATTTGTGTTGGACGATTTGTCGAGTGTGCTCAGTAGTTCATGCCACGCCATTTGCCCTTCCAACGTCCGCACAGCCATCATCCCATATATCGATCGGCTTATCACATGCTAACTTGCCACTGTTTTACAACGCGTACTATGTCCCATGATTACGGTGAAAATGAAGCCTTGCAGTGTTAACCCGCGCCGTCTTTCCGGTCAAATCCTCCCACCCCGTCTCGCGGGGGGAGGGGGGGGGGCGGTTGAAGACCCCCTCTAAAATCCAAACTAAGCATCGCACGAAAACGAAAGAGGTGTCATCGGAAAGCGCTCGACGAGAAGGGTCCGGGTCCCCCTCCAAAACAATTTCCCCCCAAAAGTAACGTCACCAGTGGGACTAAATTTTCATGACTTTTCACGACTAGAATTATGTTTTTTACTCTGGGAAGTTCATTTTGGGGTACATATAAAAAATTATTTGGAATGAGAAGAGGACAGGGAAATTGACCAGGAGTATATATATTTCGCCCCCCCCCCCCCAACCAAATACATTTTCCTTTTAAATTTCACAATTTTGAGTTTTCAAGTTTTCTGAAATTTTCCTTTTCCATTGGGTAGAGCAGACCGAAAAACGTTGATGGAAGTCAATGTTCCCTTGTAAAAAATGCTTACTTTAGCCAGAATCCTGTATTTGAACTATGATTTGGCAAATAAGCAAAATTTATATGTAGTCAAAAACGCAGAAATGAAAAATTCAACTCGTACGTTTTATTGCATCTGCAAAGATAAGCAAACGCTGAAAGTTTCATAAAAATATCTGTATCCGTTAAAACGTGACGACTGGTTGAACTTTTTTGGAGGTGACCTCACTTGACCTTAACTAACTCATTGACCCTAGATGGTCTCACATAACAATTTGAATCGTCATGTCAAATTGATGTTGGAAAAGGTATGCCAAATTTGGGCGCGCCGCCGCGCGCCGTTCGTCCGCTATCTGCAAAAAACCTGAGGGGGGAGGCGGTTCAAGACCCTCCCCCGAGACGGGACGGATTAAGGGGTGGGTGAGGGATCGATTTTACACCACAAGAGATCTTCTGAGGTAACTCCTGAATCGTTCAAGATATTTCTTTGAAATTCGGCATCAGCTTTGACAATTTATGAGCGCATGCTATGCTTAAACGATACTTCTAGTCTGTTCAGGGTCCGCAGCTGAGACAGGTCAAAGTCAGGTCACGATTTCGCCTCAATGTCGTTTTTGGTTTGCTTTCGCCTTTTGGTTTGGTTTCGCCGAAATGTCGTCATTTCGTGCTGTCAGAGCGGCAGCTCATAATGTGATAACCGTCTGAATGGAACCTAGCGTATTTGAGAGCTATCATACACCCACTCAGTAATGATTACGATAGTGACTGAAGGGAGCTGGTAGTTCTCTTTCATTGACAGGAGCAGATGTGTTTTATTTTTTGCCGTAGATTAGGTGGATTGAACGGCGGAGTTCCTCCATAATTGAAGGATCTACCTATGGGCAAAATAGCAATTGTTCTCTCGAAACTGTCGACTCCTCTAGCCCAAAAAAGCAATCACATAAACATGATTTTTTCTCTCAAAATCCAAGAGCACTTTATGTCAAAGATGATCACGCTTAAAACGATCACACCTGCACTTGCCAAATTCTGCATCTACCAAATTCCGAGATATTTTCACAATTTCAAGGAACCTTTGAAACATTTTCGACCACACACCGTTAGCATTCCCTACTCGGATATTTAGACCAGTATCAGTTTTTGGTAAGCATTGTGGCATTTTTCATATATCTGAAGGTTGTTTTAAAACTAACGGTTTGCGTGCGCAATCATGCATCAGAAGGGCAATGAAGCTAACGAGGCAAATGAAGCCAATGATGCAAATGAAGCAAGCGATGTAAATGAAGACAATTTAGCTGGCAACTTCCAGTGCAGTTCCACTGGTTCCCCAGGCTGCGGGTGGCCAGCTTGGACTCGACTCGATGGATATTGATGGTCGTGGCGTGGGTGGGAAGGAGGAGGCCCTCGCACCGCCGGCTGGCGTTAATGACACGTCCCAGTCGGGCTGTGGCGGCCGCGCCGGCCAGCTAGCCTTCGCCCGGTAATTGCCGGCAGCAGTAACTGGCCGGCCGACCTTGGACCGGTATGCAAGCCCGCCGGCGCCAGCAGCGCTCGTGCGCCAGCTCCTCTCTCGCCACTGCCCCACGACCTCACTGCCGACGCGCTCGCTCTCGGAGACTCGGGTCTCGGGTCTCGGCCGACGAGCAGCCGGCCATTCCTGCTGGCGTGCACATGCCGAGCGAGGTCTCTCGCGGTCGGCGGTCGTCCGGCGGTCGTCCGGCGGTGTGTTGTCGCCCCCGGAGAGGCGAGGTCACCTGCTGTTGGCAGTCAGGCAGCCACGGCCTGCGGGGCCTTTGTCGACTCCGCTGCCACGAAGATTAACTTGAATGTGTGCCGTTGGTTTTACCCTCAGGCCTTCGACAAGCGTTGCTGCGTAATGCCTAGCAGGGAGATTTCGGGAGAGGACGGGAGTAGTTTTTTTTTAGTCATCAAAATCCTCAATCCGGCGGGAGGTGGGTGCCTTGAGCACCGCAATTTCCTGGCCGTATGTCCGGCGAGGTACCAGTCGGGCTCACTTTGACGATAACAGTCAGATCGGTCGGACCTGGTCACGTGACAGGGTGCGGTCACTCCCATTGGTGGCTCCAATTGCGTCATGCAGCTCTCCACTGTTGATTGGGCCGTAGGATGGAAAGTGGTTGTCAAGGTTCCGGAATGCATCAACGTAACGTTAATTGGCTTCACTCCTGCCAATGAAAGTGGTGGTGCATGCGAAATGACACCACCAACAGTTTTTCATGATGTTACAAAAGGGGTTGGATGCAACACACTGCACTTCGTGCTCCCAAATCATGTTCGATCAATAGCCAATTAAAAGGTCTTGACAGCTAGAAAATGCTTTAATGACTGCTTCACGTCCATTTGTTCTTTTTGATTATCGGTTGTATACATTAGCAGTGACTGGTGGAGTTTTCGCTGCTTTTGTTCCACGAGTCGCTGTTTTTCTTAGTCCGTCTAGTATTTCAAGAATCAATGGACGTATCGAAACGAATCCAGGTTAGTGGAAACGTGAAACAAGATATATCAGGTTAAATTTTCCGAAAGCCTGAATTTTGTTTGGCCTCGACGTCATCGATGATGTCACGTGTCGGGTGAATTAACCCTCCCCATTTTTTCCCGGCCGGAACCTTATTATGCCCCGTCTCGGGGTGGGGATGAGGAGGGGGTCCTTTAATACCCTCTTCTAATTTCCAACCTAACCGTTGCATTAAAACGAAAGTGGTATCATCGGAAAGCGCGCGACGAGTATGGCCAGAAACAACCCAAGAATCCGCAATAAAAAATATGACTTCACTGGGGAGGTTTATGCGATCATTTCTGACATCATTTTGGTTGGCTCTGGAGTTCATCTTGGAGGATATTTCAAAAACAATGTTTTTAACATCAGAAAAGGAAGGCGAAATCGACCATGGCCCGAACATTTTTGCACCAAAAATTCAAAATAATAATAGTTAGACATTTTCAAGGTTTGAGTTGTTCATTTTCTTGAATTATGCTTTTAGTACAGCGGATTCTTGAATTCTTCTATAAGTAGCGCGGACCGTGAAACATTGCTTTAATTCAACTTTCCTTAATAACATACTTACTATCAACAAAATCTTTTATTTTTGCCCTAATTGGCAAATATGCAACAAAAAATATTAAAAAAAACAAATGGTGAGTTTTGTTGCATTCCTAAAGATAACTGAATGTTGAAAGTTGCATTCAAATATTATCCGTTAAAACGGAACGACCGGTTGAACGTTTTTGGATGTGACCTCACTTGACTGCAAATAACTAGTTGAACTTCGATGGCCTGACATCAAAATTTCCATATAACATACCAAATTGACGTGCGAAGATGTTTGCCAAAATTCGACTTATGGAGAGCTAAAATGATCCCCCCAAGACGGTGCAGGTTAAATAGCGTGAACATTTTATGGGAATTCATCCAATTGACCTAATGACTTCTGTGATGTTGTTTAGTCACCTTCTGGGCATTTCTATGCATGGAGTCAACAAATACACACCTTTTTTATGATAGGTACACCTGAGCACTTCGGAAGCGACAGCAATTCACGCATGCATAGCACTGACAAATTCGATCTAGCATGGGCTTGACTAAGGTCATGGGTGTCCTAGATTGACTTGGCGCTCTTGGAAGAATGCCAACCAAATCTAAATATGTCCTCAATCGTGCAAATTCCTTAATTTTAGCGGTCCTACTACATTAACTATTTAACTGGACTATTACCAGCAAAGTGCGATATAAATATATAACGCATGCTCCTTAAGTAACTTTATGACGCGGCATTGACATGACCTTAGGTGAACTTGAACATGCTTTTCCAAAAACACAGCAAGGTTGATCATCTAAATGTTCCAAAAGCTTGAATCTACTAGCGACAGCGGTTTCGGCATTAATAAAAAAGAATTAATCGGGTGGTGGAAGTACCCAGTGCCGTGTGAATTATCCTAGTACAGGATACATTCGGAATTGTAACGAAGTAAAAAAAAATCAGCTAACCCCTGCAATGATGTCAGATGTTACATAAATGTTAGACATATTCCGTGGTAAAGTGTATTTATTGAAGGTAACTTCATTTGATCTTATCATACAAACGTATGTTTACATGCAAACATCTTGCAACTTGGCATATCAATAGAAAGGGATTGATAGTTCCGGCCATCCACCTCAACTCCTAGCCCACTTGCTGACGTGCCAGGCTCGCCACCACTGGCCCGCTTAAGGTCGACCACCACTGCACCGTGCCACCCCATATCTCTACGGTAATTACACGATAGACGTGAAGTATGTTGTGTGACATCGCTCACAGTAATTTTTGGTAATTGGGCTTAGATTACGTTGATGGAATTTCCTGTCGCTCAAAATAAACTCCGATAATTTCCCCGTCGGCGGTTGCAGGGTGCCCGTTGCTTATCAACAGCTTGGCAACCACGGTTTTAGCCTGCACACTGTTGCACAGGAATGCGGTTGTCATAAATACTCGTTTTTCTGACAGCCAAACTGATTACATGCAATTTACTGGCAACGTGTGAATTGTGGCGAAATCCACGTGCGACTTGCTCACATCGTTACCAGCTCCATATGACGTACGCCCCGAGGCACAATCGAGATGGGCCCACCGCCGGCTACCACTTGCAGTAATTGCTTGCCATCTGACAGATTCGTACACTACCAGCTCCACTGCGTGTGCAATTAATAACTGTCATTAATGAGATGATCGCCGGCGCCGGGAAGTCTCGCAAGTGGCTATCCACTGATGTTGTTCACCGTTCCATGCATCCGAAGACAAGTGTTAATTTTTGATGTGTGGTACCTTGGAGTGTCGACATTGCAGCCAATCGAGTTCTAGGCGATGGCGAGAGGTTGGTTGGCAACGGTGTGTTAAATCTGGCCACGCTGCGCTCGGCGCGAGCTCTGAAGCGATTGCAAAAGCCAGATTTACCATCGCAACACAGAGTGGGCTTTTGGCTGCATGATACACACACAGTCAACTATTTCTCATTGTTGCTACACAATTTTACAATACCTTGACATGCAAAGCGTTTCAAATTTCTTCCCTTCCACGGACCATTTCTTCTCTCTGATTGGGTACTGTATCGACAGCTTTCCCTCTGTCCATATGGTATGTGGACTGTGCATGCAACAACACGCTAGCCTTCCCTCTTTCCTCGTGGTATGTGGACTGTTGACGCTAAGAATACGCTAGCCTTCCCTTTGTCCTTATTCCATGTGGACTGTTCACGCTAACAATACGAAAGCCTTCCCTCTGTCCTTGTTGCATGCGGACTGTTCATGCAAACAATACGCGAGCCTCTCCCTGTCTTTGTGGTATGTGGATTGTTCACACTAACAATACGCGAACATTCCCTCTGCCCTTGTGGCACGTGTGATAGTGAACCTCCACCACTGACCGTACTGGCCACCAATGATGGTCGGCTGCCACCGATACCGTACCGACTACTACCAATGATGGTCGACCGCCACCGATACCGTACCGACTACTACCAATGCTGGTCGGCCGCCAACGATACCGTACCGGCCACCAATGCTGGTCGGCTGCCACCGATACCGTACCGACTACTACCAATGATGATCTGCCACCACCGTTATATGGGTTGAATGTTACATTATCTGGAATAATGATTATGTGAAGAACATTTACTTATATTGCACTTAGGCATTTAGCGCATCACGCCAGGCGACTTTTCTCAATGTGCTTCATCGCACTTCTGTCAATGCGTAGTGGTGTACTGATCCATGTTAGATAATGCTTCATGTGTTTCATATGCTTAATTCTTCTAGAGGGCTCGTAATACGGTTCCAGATCTTGTTCCGGCGACTTATGCAAGTTTGACGACCGTGCAGTTCTAATTCACATGTATGCATGTATTAAAAGGGTGGGATAACAGTCGAACGTTGGTTTTGCAAGAAGTCACTTCAGAAGTTATGCATTGCTTCGTAACATTATACTTCTAGGACTTTGATACAAGTTATAAATCATCTGGCTCTAACTTAACGTATCCACAGCCATATAGTCCATGTTCTCAACGGCATATATTCGTTTAGAGTTTTCCCTCCGAATCAAAATTTGTAGACTGCGAAAACATTAACGAAAGAAGGCATGGGTGATGAGAAGCAGGAGGCTAATGGTGATAATGGACCAGTATGAACCACTGAAATTTCAGGCCATAGGCTGTCTACGCACAAGAATGCAGACACACGTTAAAAGTTGGTGGGTGTTCTAATAGGACGCCACCTGATAAAGGGTGCCATATGTAATGGGCAGCACCTGTTGAAGTACACCACGAAATTAGCAGACGGCGTCACAATAGGCTATGTCGTTCGAAGGATGCCGCGCACGAGTCCTGAGTACGTCCAAAGTAAAGTTAGAACATCTTTGGACGTCTTTATTACGTAGGTATGACCCCGTTGGGTTGGCCTCGGGCATCCTTGGGACAGCGAAATGGTGCCCAATGGATCTCTTTCAGGAACCCCGATGACTTCCTGAGGGCGTCGCGAACACGCCCTAAGAACGCATTGAAAACGTCCCGGATGCGCCGTTGGTGCACCTGTGAATGCCCAGGAGCGCATTTGATTCCCCTCATAGCGCATGCTGGACGAATTTGTCAATAATGTGGCGCACTTCTACGTCAGCAACCGGCGTCGAGGCGCCTAAAAAGCGCTCCAAAAAGTGTGCGTGGCCAATGAAGTTCGCTATGCCTGCTACGGCATAGCTAACCGCTCGGAACCGGCCGGTGAAAAGGCAGCTCCGAAAGCTGGCGTGGGCTGATCGGCAGCCGGGCGGCCTAATGAAGTGGAGCCGCCTGTGTCGTGGTCCGGCCGCGTTACACTTTCTCCCTGCCGTGTGGCAGGCGCGGCAAAAACAGGAAGTGTGCGCGGCTGTCTCGCTCCAGTGGCCCGACTCTGGATCGGCTTCGCCTGTGCAGTTCCGAGGCGTGCCGCCCCGGCTGTTGCCTGTCCGGCAGGCCGGCGCAGTTCGGCGATGAGGTGTGCGAACGGTGGCAGACGGCTGGCGACGCTCGTGTTTGCATCACTTGTCTGCAGGCGCGTCGGACGCGGTGCGCACAGGGAACAGCCCGGGAACTGGCGCTGCGGGGGCGCTCGTGATTGGCCCGGTTTCACTTTCTACGATGCGTGCGACTCCAGTCTAGTGTCACGAAACCTTGCACACGCACGCAACAGTAGCGTTTTGGGACGGTTTCTGCCATGATTGTTGCGCTCGAGCCGTGGAATGGACCGCATTCGCTGCCGCTGACGATGAACAAATCCTGTCGCACTGGCACAACGGCCCCATTGTTAAGGTCGCCTTCCAACTTATATTTGAGGATTTCCGCTGCCCGTGCAGACTCAGCGACTTGGGCGAAATCACCATTATCACCTATGTCTATTTAGCCGTGGTACCATTGGATGGTGCAGACGGCATCCTCCCTCTCCAGCTCTGGACAATTTGAGCACTAATCGCATGACGTTCCATGAACTGAAACAAACTCCAGGCTCTGAGGTCGCCCCCGTTGGTGCCTGGTTCCCCGGTCTGGTGCCACGCCAGAGTCGCTGACACCTCCGTCCTCCGTTTCAGAAGCGCCACCAACGACATGGTGAGCCGGCGACGCATCCTGAGCCGGTCACGTGACGACCTCAGCCTGGAGGTCGCCTACCAGGAGGAGGAGGACGACGTCTGGTACAAGAAGGAGAAGCTCTACAGTGTGAGTGTTGCTGCAAGGCAGTCTCCTGTGCATTTCTCTATGCATCTTTTGTTAATTTCAACCACCTCCCTCCTCTTGTAGCGAGTCAAAACGCTCGGTCGGACAACTACGGCATTACGTAATAGTCCCCTACCCGATGCAAAAATATAAAAAAGCGATGAACAGCGAGAAAGGGAGAGAGAAAGAGAGAGTGGAAGAGACAAATATATTATATATATATATATATATATATATATATATATATATATATATATAAATATATATATAAATATATATATATAAATATATATATATATATGTATGTATATATATATATATATATATATATATATATATATATATATATATATATATATATATATATATATATATATATAAGAAAGGAGGAGAACTCAAGCACTGGATCCATCAGCATGGAGTGAGAGCGTAGCAAAAGAAATACAGTACATCAGTGGTGAACGTTCCGGTTCAACCGAAAGTGGAAGCTTGCGACGTGAAATCGCTTCTTTGCAATCTACAAATATTGTCGTTTAAAGTTATTAATGCTGCTGCTATGAAAACCTGATGTTGCTGGCTGGCAGTGGTCAGAAAACCAGCTGATATATGCAGGATATGTCACTGGAAAACAATTTCTACATCCTCTTAATAAGAAAGATTGACGGTAATCCTTTAATGTTTGTAGTTTTCTATAGTAGTTTGTTTAGTCAACGAATACATGCCGGAAACAGCAACAAAATGATACTAGTTCCGCGAAAAGTTTTATTCTGCTGTAGTGCATTGGGCAGTCGCACCGGGAATTAATGTTCAATTAAAACATCGAACGAATTTTATCAGCCTTGTTAATTTTTGCCCAAAGTTTGATGTCTTTTAAGTTAAATGCACTATGCATTCGTATTTCCCCAATAGAATGTGTGTGCTTTATGTCATTAGCTAATCTTCTGCTTCGCATTATGATGCTTTTCTGGAATTTCTGGAAAATTATTGACAGATATGTTGGTGCTGTCATATTAAATGCAGTGGAAGGCTGGAGCCGGGCAGAGTCTTGTCAGTTTGGAGTACAAACATTTCACTTGCTCACGGAAATCTGACATGGTTTTCGAATTCCGATGTCATGAGTAGCCAGTTCCGATAGACATACGGACACAAACACTAATGGAAATACTGACACCAGCTGTGATGAAAATACTGTCACCAGTTCCGATGAACGTTCCTGGAACCAATCGTGATGGGCCTTACCGACGTCAGTCCTGATGGGCATACCGGCATCAACTCTGGTGGAAGCACTGGCACCAACTGTGATGCGAATACCGGCACCAGTTCTCATTGACATACCAACACCAGCTCTGGTAGAAAAGAACACCAGCTCCCATTGACATACCGACACCAGCTCTCATTGACATACCGACACCAGCTCTCATTGACATACCGACGCTGACACTCATTGACACACCGACGGTCATTATTGATACCAAACCTGATGATCACTACCGCTGCCAGATCTGGTGAATATAGCCGAAAGCAGCTCTGGTGGGCACTACCAATAATAGTTATCATGGACACTGCTGACGTTTAATACAACGAAGAATGGCTCTTAAGTGCTCCTGGGTTTTAGACATTGCGTGAGACGAAATGTACGACACTCAATATACCAGGATGTGCTGAGTTTACATCAAAGGTAGCGTCAGGGATTATGCTATATTACTAAACGTTTCGGCTAGGGGCCATCGTCAGGAGTGATATGAGTTCATATCACTCCTGACGATGGCCCCTGGCCGAAATTATGAGTAATATAGCATAATTCCTAACGCTACTTTTGATGTAAACTCAGCACCTCCTGGTATATTGAGGGTCGTACATTTCGTCTCACGCAATGACACTGCTGACAGCGGCCTCGATGAACAGCACTGACAGCGGCTCTGATTGCCGTGCTATTTATTTATGTATTTATTTATTTAACAATACATGCCCTCCACGTGCAGTGGCTATTACGGACAGTCTGGGTCACATATATTTACAAAGAAAGGATAGATTTGTGGTCAGTAGTGGGAGCAGATGCGCAACAACATTCGTACACCAACATAATACAATACCTATATCACTCTCTGCACTACAAACACCAGCTATATGCACACACTAGCTATAAACGAGTGGTTTGTAGAAGTGGTAGGAAAGCGATCTGCCACCCCTGGCGCCGCGCCTGCCCCGGCGTGTGTTCTTGGTGGGCGTTGTCACGGCGACGGCGACGCTCCCCTCGTCTGGTTTCTCGCTTGGGAGGGGTGTCGACTGGCGGGGGCGTCCAAGGTCGAGGCTTTGATGACGTCACAGTGATGCGGGCGCTCGACGTCGCAGCCCTGTTCGGCTGCGTGCACGTTGATTATGGGGGGACGTGATGGTATTTGGCCAAGGCGATGGTTAGCAGATCCGTATGTATGGTAGAGCTGAAGATGGAAACCTGGTAGACCTGAAGCTAGACGATAACTGTTATTGAAGATACAGGCATTCCGAGCGGCACCAAGTCGTCAGTGAGATAATTTCCTTCTCAGCCGCAGTGCAGGAAAGAAGACGGGCAGTAGCTGATGCTTGATGGAAGGGAAGTCACTATGGAGAAAGGCGCTGTCGCTTCTGTACTCACTCAGTTTTCCGGCGTCCAGTCACTGCTCTGTAGAATAGTAGAGGAATAACCAGCAGAAAAGTCCACTGAGTTCAGTCACTTTGCACACGTGTAGCGTATAAGTACGCCGGTTTTGTTCAATAGTTCACTTTTTCTTCCTTTTTTTTGCTCGTGCACTGTTCACTTGTTCTGTTCACTTCACTCACACCTTGCAGTTTCACACACCTTGCATACAGAGGCAACAAAGAGGGAGAGAGAAAAGGTTGGGCGAGCGGCCGAGACGCGTCTGCTCGCGGCGCCGCGCTCAGACCGCCTGCTAGCTGAAAGGCTGGGCCGAATCATGATACAATAAAACACCTGCGATGACCAAAGTATAAACTGAACTTGTAGCGTGAGCACGCACATGCTTGATATTGCCGGAATGTGTCAGTATTTACCTGGCACTCCTGGCGATCTGATTATGTCATCAGAATCAGAATACCCATGAAATTCCTGGAACATTTTAGCCGCCGAGGATCGGGCGAGAAAAAAATCACATCGGGCTATATGTTGTCTCCTAGTTATAACTGACATCGATCAGCCTGCTGCATACTTAATCGAAATGAAGAGGTTCGGAGCCAGAGGCGGCGTTATCAACGTCGAGGCGCGGGTTGACTGTGCTGAGCTGAGCCACGTTTTCTGCGCTGAACTGTGCGTCGTTATCTGCGGCTGAACTGTGGCACGTTGTCTGCGGCTGAGCTGTGACAAGTTATCCGCGACTGAACTGTGCGGTGTTAGCTGTATTGAGCTCTGCGGTGTTAACTGTACGGCGTTATCCGCGGCTGAACTGAGCGGTGTTAGCTGTATTGAGCTCTGCGGTGTTAACTGTACGGCGTTATCCGCGGCTGAACTGAGCTGTGTTAGCTGTATTGAGCTGTGCGGTGTTAACTGTAGGACGTTATTCGCGATTGAACTGTGCGGTGTTAGCTGTATTGAGCTCTGCGGTGTTAACTGTACGGCGTTATCCGCGGCTGAACTGTGCGATGTTAGCTGTATTGAGCTCTGCGGTGTTAACTGTAGGACGTTACCCGCGACTGAACTGTGCGGTGTTAGCTGTATTGAGCTGTGCGGTGTTAACTGTACGGCGTTATCCGCGGCTGAACTGAGCTGTGTTAGCTGTATTGAGCTGTGCGGTGTTAACTGTAGGACGTTATCCGCGGCTGAACTGAGCGGTGTTAGCTGTATTGAGCTGTGCGGCGCTGTCTGTGCCAAGCCCTGTTCGCCGGCGCTGCGGGCTGACCCGGTTTCACTTTCATCTTGTTGGTGAGGCGGTAGTTAACCTTGCGAGGTGCGGCCCTAGTCGGTCATACACTGGCATGGTGGCCGCATTGCACACTGCACAGCTGTCGAGCCCAAGCAATGCCAGCGTGTAATGCGTGACACGGATTGGATATTCGTACGGTTATCGATCAGTACGGATACCGGAGCGGGTCGGATACAGTTTGGTGAAAAGAAACTGGTGCGGATTGAACAGCAGAATGATACTGAAATGCCTGCCTTGAAAATTAAATTGAACCAACTAACCATATCTCCTGTTTTCCGACCACAATTTAGTCTAATATAATTATCGGATTAGCTGATTCTGATAGTTTTAAATCAAAATTGTCTGTAAAATATTAGAAACTAATCAACAATCGCACTATCACGCTCAAGCTTGTAGGCATCCTGAAGTTCAGCACATGCGTATGCAGCTTGAGCTGGATTCGTTCCATTGTTCTCTCAAGTCCATTCACCCCAAGCTTTTTTGCACTCCAGTTGACTGCATTCATATTAATATCACACAGTGTGTTGATACACTATCCATAATCACATTTAACTGATAACCTAATTGGTATTTTCATACATTATGGGCCGATTTTTAACGTAATCGTGGGCTTAAAATATTGTTTATTATTCATGTTCTCGCTTCAATTTAATACCGCAACCAGTCAGGTTTTATGCATGACGAATAGTAGGATAAAGTTTAGATATTGAATGTATATCTCTAACTGGTACGAATACGGATGCGGATTGGATTCATTGGCTTATACGGATACGGACTGGAACTGATTCGAAATCCGTGTTATGCTCTACCAGCGAGATGCCTGACTGGAACTGGCCACTGTACCATCTGGTGAGCCCCTCACTGGAACTGGAAACTGTGCCATCTGGTGGGCTCCTGACTGGAACTGGGAGCTGATCCATCTGGTGGGCTCCTGACTGGAACTGGGAGCTGATCCATCTGGTGGGCTCTTGACTGGAACTGGGAGCTGATCCATCTAGTGGGCTCTTGACTGGAATTGAGAGCTGATCCATCTGGTGGGCTCCTGACCGGAACTGGCAGCTGATCCATCTGGTGGGCTCTTGACTGGAATTGTGAGCTGATCCATCCGGTGGGCTCCTGACTGGAACTGGCAGCTGATCCATCCAGTTGGATCCTGACTGGAACTGGCAGCTGATCCATCCGGTGGGCTCTTGACTGGAACTGGCAGCTGATCCATCTGATGGGCTCTTGACTGGAACTGGGAGCTGATCCATCTGGTGGGCTCCTGACTGGAACTGGCAGCTGATCCATCTGGTGCGACCAGTGGACTGCGTGGCACTAACAACGTGCCGCACAATCAGCACAGTCGGCCAGTTCCACGTGACTGGTCCACGTGCTCCACTCGTCCACGTAACGTTCCACGTGCATGCGCTGGAGATCTGACAGCGTTTGTCTGGCTAGTGTAATCATGCCGCTTTAGCTTCGCAGCGATTTTCCGATTCACGCCTGCTTTGCCATGTGCATGCAGCGTGCAGCGATACATAAATTTAGACACTACTATGGGACCGCGAATTTTTATCTGACGTTCCACAGCATGTCGAAGTTTAACAGCCGTATGATCTGTTTCGCTTGGAAGCTTGTGAGATTCCAAGCTCTCGGTAAGCGAAGAGCAACTAGCTTGATCTCCAAACCCAGGTTTGGCAGGGCTCAGTGGGCTTAGATCACTGCTGCTTGTTTGAAAACATATGATGTGTCAGGAGGCTGAAAATGACCAGGAAAGCCACTTTCGGTCGCTGCCTCCTCTGCCTCCATAGCAAACCCCAGATCCACATTTTATGCTGGTCAGCCACGTGATAATACCCTGCTGGCCTTGGCAGAGTTATGTCGAGAAGAAATATGTTAACAAGAAACTATTTCAGGACGACCTCGGGGTCGTATATCTGTAGCATACCTATAAGGTATCCATAAGCCGGTATCGCTGTTAAGGCCTTCATCAAGGATGACGTCGCTCTTCTGGTAGTTGTCCGCATGAGGCGCTCTATCACTGGCTCAAGGGAAAAGGAAGGATCACTGGCTCAAAGGATAAAAACGCGGGCCACAAAAAGCCATCGATGAGCCCACCCGAGGCATGGACTAGCTTCCGCATGTGTCCTGGGTAGACTGCCGGTACACTGGGACGATGGGGATTGGGCTGTAATTTGCCGTCCGTCTGACATGTAAATGCCAGAGGCATCTGGATACCAGAGGCGCGTCGAGGAATGGTGCATCTGTGGTGACTAGTGCATTTCCTAGAAAGCTCACCAAATCGCATGAGATAGAACGACGCCAATCTCGCCAGGTGGATACTTCACACCATTTCTCTGCACTCCCTCCCCTCTGTGCCAGGAACTAGCAGTTGGCGGCGCTCCGTTCTAATTAACATATTCGGCGAACCCCTGTCTTCCCAACCGACTCACTGTCGCAGGGACACACTAACCTACTCTCGGCCAGTGCCCATCCTGGCGCACAGCCCGGGCGACCCTGTAGATCACCAGTTGATGGCTCGGCCGACCTCTGCGTCATGTATTGGCAGGGCTCAGAGGCGCGCCAGGTTTGTGACTGGCAGTTCCGACGCGTCCCCTGTGTCCTCCCGGCCATCGATGCACCTGACCAACACGAGGTCACCCTACAACTGTCGCCGGCGCACACAAAACACGACGCCTCCGGGTGTGCCAACACACCGATCATACTAACAGGCCGTGGAAGGTCGGCTCTTATAGGCGCTGGATGCGCGTGAGACCACAAATACGCAGATTGACCGCTAACATCGATCGGTCATGGTCGGAAATAAAAACGAAGCTGCCATGACAGACCTCAAGACGCGCAAATGTCTTGGTGAGGCTAGCCAGGTGTGTTCAGACACCAGATCAGCGGACTCCTTCGTGGTGTGAGAAATCATAATCATTGCAACTGACGCATCCGTTGCCTTAGCTTTCACCTGCAATCCAGTAGACGAGTGCTTGTGTAGTGATGGAAGTGGTATACTCGAATGGTGAATTATGCGCTGAAGCTGATTGCAAATTCGTTCACCTTTCTTTCTCGAAATAATCCCAATTTTGTTATCCTGCCTATCTTGCCTAATCCTGCCTAATTTTGTATATTCTGAGCAATCTACCAGATATATAAATATATATATATATATATATATATATATATATATATATATATATATGAATATGTGCACGTATGTGCATATATTTGCACATATATGTATATATATATACATGTATGTATATATATGTATATATATATGCATCAGTATCAGATAAGAATTATCAGAACATATTTCTGAAACATGGATGTTAAAATCATAGTGGCTGTGTCGTCTTCGCACAACACTTGTGTTAGATGCACTGCATTTGTGAGAGAGGATGAATGTAGAAGAGGAGGAATGTACATCTGGTATAAACTCAAAACTTGGATCAATAGCGTTAGTTGAGTTGTATCGTGATAGCTCCCTTGGTGCAGCTGACTATGTACAGCTGATAACATCCTAACGATGTAGCCCATACTGCACCCTGATCTTGAGCGGGGAATCGGTAGTGCATCGTGCGTAGGTGGCCCACCAGACGACTTCATGTATCACCGTGCCCACCTGCGTCGCTATTGACACCGGCTGGTCGTGAGGCGAAGCATGGTGCCGTTAGCAAGGGCGTCATAGCGGTGTGCCGTTGTGTATGGCGTAATGGCGGCACAAATCAAGCGGCTCCCCGGATTAGTCTCAGGTTGTCATGGTGGGATGAGGGTGGGATCGACAACTTCTCTCAACTACCCCATCCCAGCCCGAAACAGCTCAGTTGTTGGTTGGTAAGGGTGAGATCGCCACTTCCTCTGAACCACCCCATCCCGCCATCAATGGCTGTGCTGTTGTTTTGTGCACGTGTGCCATACCAAGAGATATCGTAGCTGATGCTATGCATAAATATATTTTTATATAAAAAATGCAACACACATGCACTCTGGGACTAAACAAGTAGTATTTTAGTTGCTGTGGATTTTGTCATACTGGGCTCAAGCTGCAGATTAAGCACTTTGTTTTCATACTCTAGCACCTTCTCACCACAGCATGTTGTGTTATGTGGATTCACCTGACGGCACGGTATCTCAATAGCCTCGAGAATGAATACCCTATCAAACAGATCAACTCGCTTTCACCCGACATTGGTATTTGCAAAGCCTGGCAGGAATTTCACCGCTTCACGTTCGAGCCGGAGACGTTCTACTTAGCCAGCCAAGCTGCTTTGTCAGTCAGTGGTATCCCAGCCACGCTCACAACTCGCCTGGTAAATAACCGCAGCTCCGACTTTTTGCAGGCATCTTGAACGCGCCTATGTGCACATACCTCTAGTTGAAATATGCTGACCAGCTTTCACCGTATTCACACTGATTGAACTATATCTGCCACATTTCTTGCAGGATCCATTTTTGCCCGTTTTATTTCCGCTTGGTATTTAAAGTGAATACCTCTATGATTAGTGTTTAGATGACGGTAATAGGAAACGACGAAGGTGATGTTTGCACGTACATGACATTCACTCGTGTTATATATTGAATGCATGCTTAGCAATGATTCCTGCGACTGCTGCACGAGAGGAGGGGACGGATTTCACCTGCCCGGAGTTTTATTTGCACTGCCATTTCGAACCATTTGTGCTCCAGCCCTGGACGCTGTGGCATTCCCAATTCAAAACAATCCTATCAGAAGCAATTGTTCACAACTTGAGCAAGAGGACTTGATGAAGATGTTTACCTTCGTGCGATTTGCCGCTTTGCCAGTTTTATCTGCTTCGCATCACGCATTTACTAGCCATCACGTTTCACTGACATTCATATGCAACAGGTGACGTAGAAAAGCTTCGAGATTGATCACATCATTCAGATATAAAAATAAGCAAGTCGTCTTCAGCACGTCGTCAGTCATCGAACATCACATCGAACATCACATCGAACATCACATCGAACATCACATCGAACATCACATCGAGCATCACATCGAACATCACATCGAACATCACATCGATCATCACATCGAGCATCACATCGAACATCACATCGAGCATCACATCGATCATCACATCGAGCATCACATCGAACATCACATCGATCATCACATCGAACATCACATCGAACATCACATCGAACATCACATCGATCATCACATCGAGCATCACATCGAACATGACATCGAACATGACATCGAACATCACATCGAACATAAAATCTAACATCAGTTGTCATCTACAGGTGCTTAAATGAAATCAACCACCTATCGTCGGGCTGTTTTTTTTAATCGCCAAGAGCCTTCTAAAAACTAGGTTCCAGTCATTGTGCGCGACTGTCTCCACTGTGAAGCATAAAGGAAAATGTACTTTGTCACATGCACTTGAGCACTCAAGTTCCATCTCTAATGTAGCATTTTCGGCTACCTTTGGCAACCAGTCAAGGAGTCAAACCTTCGGACAATTTCTGAAATTGCGCACATGTGAACAAGTGGACCAGTGTACTAACGCATCACACAACTATCTACCACAACCGGCGGACTAGTGTACGGACCTTGGAGTTTTTGAGCATGTGCACATTAACTAGTGTGTCATTAAGCGAAACAATTTGCATTTTAAGTACTAGTTTTTCTATTAAAACGCCCACTAGAACACTGAAAATCGTTTTATCCGGGTTTGGCTAATTTGTGCTAAACCGTGCAGTTGCACTCCAGAATATTCCGAACGGCTGGATTCGTCTGACAATTGCATCGTCGCTGCCCCGCGCCTCCACTGGCAGCGGCAGAGTTGTGGTGTCACCACAGCGCCCTTCGTGTGTACACGGCAGACGCGTGTCACATGCGATGCTAAGCGAGACGCTGACACTGTCCACACGGCGAGCCACTCGCCCACGTGGCCGAGCACGCGCTCGCCGGCACCGTGCCGCCTCCACCGGTGTTCCATCAGTCACGGGGCCGACCAGCAGACGGACACGCCAGACGTACAATACCGGCCTGCCACTGGATCAGCACCGGGCAGGCAGACAATGCACACCTGGTCGGAGCACATGGCAGTTCTCGGCAGCACTGTCGAGCCTGCCAAACGGCTGGAGCACGGCACGACCCAATGCTGATAATCGGCCAGTGGACGATCAGACTGTGCCAACTCAGCAGCCTGCGCGATTGCTGCGCCACTCGCCAGGCTTCGTGACGCCATGTGAGTAGTTTACACCCGCAAATCCTCCGCTCCCAGAAAGGTGTCCAACTTCCTGCTTCCATAGTTCACGCCGCTGTCGGCCTGAATTGCTTCCTCATTGCATATTTAATGGCACGGAATTTTGCTGCAAGGCCGTCAGTAATGGAACCCGCAGAGCTAATTTTGCGCGGCGTAATTCGTCCGAATTACTCAGAATAGCTGCAGTTAGTCGTCCTCTGAACGAAACATAGCATTGTTATTGCACCGCGAAATTAACTCTGGCACTGCAAACTGAGTTCTTATCCCTACTTTGTGTCAGGCACATACCAGAAATATTACCTGCTCGTTGCAGCATGAAGGCAGTTCGGAAGTGAATGCTTAGGAGAGGAGATAATGATAATGCCGGAATGTTCGAAAGGGAGGAGCAGTAGCACTCCCGGAATGTGACGAGAGGGGACAGGATGGCAGGCAGGAACTTCTGGGATGTAACGAGAGGGGAGAGGGGAGGAAGGCAGGTACCTCTGGAATTTGACGAGATGGGAGAGAAGAGGCAGGCATGTCCTTCTGGAATTAAATAAAAACAACATCTCCGCAGTGTGGGAAGACGAGGAGCAGTGACAGTTCCGGAATGTGGGAAGAGGAAAGGAATTAGTTCTTCCTGGTTAAACAATCAGGATGTTCAATATCAAAAATGTAATCATGAGCATGTAGGCACCGTTTTCCACTAGATGACAGGCTGGTGATCATGGTGCAGTTATCGTGATGACAGATGATGTCATATTATAGATGACAGACTGTTGATCAACGTGCTGTTATCCATTCAGGCCATTCGAATAATGGGGCATCGGTCTATACGAACTCCATGATCTTTTTTGCATCATGTTTCTGAAAGATTTTGGATGTTGAGCTTGGAATTATTTCAATAAATATGACTGCAGCCCAGGACTTGCATTCTGACATGGCAGTTCGTTGCTTAAAGTTCTGTATTTGCATTGCTTAACCCTTAACAATGATTCCTTTGGGCTATTTCTGTGGAAAGGATAACTATTGTTTCTGCTCTTGTGTCAGCTGTATTTCCATACTGAAGTGGGTAGTTGAGGTCTTAGGGCGCGTCAGCTTCCTCGGCTATATCGTGTCAATCCACAATAACTGATATGCACAGTAGTTAAATAGGAGACGCTCCTGGGTTTCCACGAGTTTGCCTTTTTGCTTCAACAGAGGAGAGGAACAGTCTTTAAATGTCTATAGCACCTCTTTTTCTCAGCACAGCAGCACTGAATATGATGTGGATTGAGTTTGGTACTTAACTACCTTGAAGTATGTGTAATTCATGACTTCAGGATATCATATTTCTGACTCCGGCTAAGCTCATTCCCCTAAATGTTTCAACACATATAGCCGAGAATGTTTTGTCAATTGAGTTAAGCTGTAGACACCAATCATTTTTTGTTTATGTGACTCCAAAACATTAAGGACACCAAGGAAAATAATTATACTTGTTTGTACTTTCTTAACTGCAATTGGAAGCATATGGGGACCATATTGCACGCACTTTCACCATGAAAAGGACGCTTAAGAACATGTTAAGAAGTAAA
This sequence comes from Imbricaverruca yamaguchii, assembly GCA_034440575.1. NCBI lineage: Eukaryota > Metazoa > Arthropoda > Thecostraca > Neoverrucidae > Imbricaverruca > Imbricaverruca yamaguchii. The sequence goes on from JAOTOL010001635.1 coordinate 2,540,591, forward strand.
ATTGACGATGAAGCTGCACAAGAATAACGACATGTTGACGATTCATTGCAAAATCACAAAAATAGCCGGGTCATCGATTGACTGGAGTGCCAAGAAAAGGTACATAAATAAAAGGATGGGATATCCTTGAAGGAACTCCAAACGAAGCACGCTTTCATTGCACGGTGCTTATTCCAGTTTCAAGCATTGTGCATCCGCACGATGCTTATTCCAGTTTCATGCATTGTGTATCCGCATCGTAGAACCAGACCTCGCATGCCACTATTCCCTTAATCCTGATCATGCATCCGTGACTTTCTAGCATGACATGACAATAACTTGCGTGTTCAAGTCTCAACATCATGTTCTGGTATAATGTCGCCCACGCAGCGTATTTCCGCCTTACTGTCGTAATGGTTGATGTGTCATGTGTCAACGATTCAGTACATAACATCATCACGATTGTAGACACCATTCGGTGGATATAGTTGTAGGGGAAAAACAACGAATTAACCATGTTCCGGTTGTTCCGATCACATCCGCACACCCGGTCCGGGGTTGGTTCTTGAGGACCCCCATCTAACTTATGCATCTAACTTATTGCTAATTATTGCACGGAAACAAACTGGGTACTGTCGGGAAGCCCTCGACGAATAGGGTCCAAAAATGGTGCTACGTTTTATGTTGAGATAGTTTGGAACAAGTGCTTTTGAGGAGGATTCAATGTTTCAAAAACGTTAGAATCTACATATTAGGCTACTTTAGATCGTGCAATGCAACTTCGGCACTGTTTAGGCCATGACAACTACAAATAAACCATACAAAAACAGAAGTGTCTAAATAGGCTTAGTACACATTGCGCGCTTTATCGTGACCTGACCTCAGGCAACTTGACGGAAGTCATGTAAATTAAATAAGGAAGTTCTCATAATGCTTATGTATACCACATGATGCTGGAAGAACATAAATAGTACACAAATAGGGGAAAATGACTCAGAATTGGTCAAAATTGGCTATGACTTCCGGTCACTGTCCTGATCCAAACAAAAATCCGTGAGATACGTCTTGTGGTACTGGCCAACTGCACTCATGTGCCAATATCCATCCTAATATCTCTTCATGTGCGTAAATTATCGATCGTCAAACATTTTTGAAGGTGGTCCTCTTTGACCTGAGCTAGGGCTATGACCTTACATAACATGAGGTTGAAATTTTCATGTGAGGCCCAAAATTGATCAAGGAAAAGGTACTGCAAATATTGCGGCGCTTCACGGCGCGGTTTTTTTCTCGATGTCGCGGAACAATATTACGCAGGCGGGCGTAAAGAGAGCTTCGAACACACTGGAGGGTCTCTCACATAACGAACACCATAGAAGGTCACTCCCCCCAACACCCCGAAAACTACTGAAGGTAGAAATACCAAATTTTGATGGTGGAATGGCGCCGCAGAAAGCTCGCTTCAGCATACATTTCATGATCGTGAATGAGATAGCTTAAGTAGTCTTCATGGCAAAATGAGATCGAGACCGGCCACCACACCACGCCGCAGCGACGCAGCACCGCAGGAAACCTTTGTCACCATGAACGCTCGGCAGCCGGTCGGTGGCTGACTTTGGACCCCACAATTTCTGTATGTACCAGAGGATTTCGAATTTATTTTGCATATGTTGCGCTTATATAAATGTGTGATAAAGTCATGTACGTATCATTGCAATATACCCATCGGCTTATGAGATATCGTTTAAAAACAGTAAGGTGGGCGGATTCCGCCCCCACCCGGTGCGCGTGTTAACACAAACGTCATGACAAAGGGTCTGGTGGATGGCACAGATAGAACGCTAACTACGTAATGCTTAAGGCGATCATTAGCTTAGCCGATGCTATCAAGGAGTAGAACTATCAGTGAGATTTGTAAGTTGTCCTTGTCGAAGTCGTTACAGAATACTTATGGCGGCGTCTAAGGCGATTATGTTTGAGGATTGGTATGCGTGGCGGGTGCTCCAACTGCAAGAAACGAACTTCTACAATGAGTGCGATAAATATTGAACTACATTGTGGACCTACTATATAGCTATTGCTTCCTGTTACTGTGTCAACGCAAACTATCTGTTATTGTGTCACTGCAACTACCTATCAGTGTGTCACTGCAACTACCTGTCAGTGTGTCACTGCAACTGCCTGTTACTGAATCACTGCGAGTACCTGTTATTGTTTCACTGCAACTACCTTATATTGTGTCACTGCAACTACCTTATATTGTGTCACTGCAATTACCTCTTCTTGTGTCATTGTAACTACCTGCTATTGTGTCATTACAATCGCTTGTTATTGTGTCATTGCAACTACTGGTCATTGTGCCATTGCAACTACCTTATATTGTGTCACTGCAATTGCCTGTTCTTGTGCTATTGCAGCTATCTTTTATTGTGACACTGCAACTACGTATTGTTGTGTCACTGTAACTAGTATATGGCAACACGAGATATAGCTTTCACGTTCGGACCGCTGTAAGTACGACTTACTTCTGGCTTGTTGAGCTAAATGCTTCATAAGTCAGGCCAATAATTTTCCGGTTTTACCCGAATTATATGTAAGCGATTTGCACAAACAAACAGCTAGTTTGCTTTGTTTTTCTGGGTGCTTATTACAATCGTGAAGTATCAAACTACTGAAAGATAGCGACTCGTGCTAAGTCAGAGCTCACGGTGCGAGGACATATCGACTGTAGATCAGCAGCAGGAAGATGTGTGGGCCTTGACAAGGAAGCACAAAAATACGTAAACCAAAAGGGAACAGCAAATCTACACATGCAACGTTGATTTCAGTGACTTCAACAGTGTTGGAATGCTTTTTCTCCAAAGCATGTGTCGAAGGCGTTCGATTGCCTGCGGGCATTATGGTCGGCATGGTTCGTTGCTCGTGAATACTTCCGAGAAGGAGCGAACTCCGCAGCAGCGGCGTCATCCTCCAGCGTCTCCGCCACGTGTGGCCGGTGTGGAACTCAATGCCAGGGCGTGGTCACTCCGACCTCTCAATGCCAGGGCGTGGTCAGCCTTGCAGCGGCGACGCCCCGCCTCCGATCTGGCAACCGTCGAGCAGGACCCGTCCGCTGCGGTCCAAGCGATTCGATCTGCTACGGCTCCGTCCGACCGCCGTCCTGAGGTGGGGCGGGGCCGCGCGCCCGGCAGGACACAACCGCCGGTGTCGACAGGCATCGCCGCCGGCGCCGCCGCCACACGCCGCCTTTGTGTCGTTGTCAGCCGCCGCATCTGTACCGACAGCGTCATGCGGCGGCGGCGACAAAAACGCGCCACTCCCGGCCAGCGTCGACGGACGGCGGCTGGCGCGCCGGCGCTCGTGTTTGCCCGCCGCCTGATTGCCGCGCATTGTCGCCGGCCGGGCGCGCGCGCCGCGCCGCGGCCGAACCGGGTCACCTGGCCGCGGGGGGCCGCTATCCGACCGAATCCCGGCGGCCGATCGGGCGGCGCGGCGCGCCGCTCGCCGGCCGGCCAGACGACGACCGGCCGTGACGCAACGCCGTCGGCCGCCGCGGGTCAGCCGCGGGGTCGCGCTCTTTCCGGCCGATTGGCGTCGTCATCTGGGCGCCGTGCTGCGCCGGCCCGCAGCGCCAGCCCGCAGCGCCAGCCCGCAGCGGCGCCGCGCCACCGGCCCGACGGCGCGCATCTGCGGAGCGCCGCCGACAAGGCCGCCGGACGGGGAAGGCTGCGGCGGCTCCGATCGCCGCCGGCAACCGGCCGGCCGGCGCGCGGGGCACTTGGCAGGGGAGCTGATAGACAACAGCGCCGTTAACGACCCGGTCGAGATATGGATTGCATCTGAGTAACGACCGTCGAGCGAGTAACGTCGTGACTATGGGGCACTTCGATCCCAGTAAAGACGCTGCTGACTATCGCACATGGATCGCTGTCTGAGCGGTGGTGATGAAATGAACTTCATGGGGCCCAGACACGGAGCGGTGACTGGGTTTCCCCAGTCACCGCCATGGACTGAGGAACGGACTGGGACTGGGTCTCCCCAATCACCGCCATATGACTGAGATGCAGAGCCGTGACTGGGCAGCCTGTCCTAGCGATCACCATGGGAATGACACACGGTGTCTTGACTGAACAGCTTCTCCTAGTTACCGACTTGTGACTGAGGAACGGAGCTGGACACATACTCCGACCACCGCCATGGACTGAGGATACTCTTTAATACACTTTCATGAAAATGGGTTCTGGAGCCGTGACCGAACATACTCTTCAAACCATTGTCATGCTATAAGGTCAATCCATTATACCATGACGATGGTATACGGTAGTATCTGACTGGACATGTTCCTGAAATCACGTTACCAGTATATTTTAACATTGTCGTTGTCGGTAACACCAGTGATTATAAACGGCGTAATTCTGGCAACTGTCGGGACGAATCTCAGAAAACGGACCGTTCAAACATTTTAGCAGAATAAGATCTATTTTTAAAGCCTACGGAATGCTTACTTGCTGCAATAACTTACCACCACCGTGGCTGGAAGCTGTTTCATCAGTGCGATAGATTAGAACAAAGGTAGCATTCAAGCAGGCCCAGGCTGCCCAAGCTGTGCAGAATAAACTTAACGCTTGCAAGCTCCAGCGTACCGTACCGTTCCTCGCCACCCAACTGGATATTACCTTCACTTTCGCCGATAAAAAACCCACATGGTCTGTGCACACCACCAAAGTGTCAATGACGTCTCACCAGGGCCGATTCGCTCGCAATGCATACGAACATCGCCCAATGCAGATGGCAAATGCATGCATCTGATGTTGTGCCGTCATGCTTCATGCCCCCCAGTGTCACTTGTAGCTGGAGCGGTGGAGAGCTAATATCCCGTACTCCTCCGCTCGTGCAGCTAGTCGTGTTTTTGGGTCGGACCAATGACGTTCGAACAAATATACGTGCAAGTTCAGTCGGGTCGTGGGCTTAAGCGTGCATAATGATTTAAGATCGGTCGGTGACTAATCGAAGTGCTCCTGCTCTCGACGTTAAGAGTGCTGATTTGATAATTATAAGTGACAACAATGATTGAATTGTTCGGTAACGCTAGCTGCCATCATAGCAATACAAAGCATGGTAACATTGCGGTGTCCTGCAACTATTGCTAAGCTTGTGGTGATATTGATTTCACGCTAGCTGATGGATAATCCATGAGGTATAGCTGACATATCTGAAAATATATCTGGAAGCGTACCTAGAATAGCGAGACAAAGTCGTTCGCATATACACAAAACAAAAGATGTTGATACTCTGAACCTGAATGACCTTGGACAGTATTTTAATGTAAATTTACTATCCTCGTATTGAAAAACGCAATGGACCCTATTCCACGTGATGTACCTCTATCCCTCTTACTTTCCGAGGTCCACGGTCTTCAGCGGCGTTCCCCTTTCCGTTCCACGCGATAAACCTTACGCACATTATAAAACGTTCGCGGCCCCGCTGCGTCTGCAGGATATTTTCCACTGCAGAAACGCAGTCTCCATCTATCCGCTGCTGCATTTCAGTTCCCATAAAAAATATGGGTATGTGTAGGCGCGTCAGAAGAAAAACCTCATTTTTTATCAATGTAGAAGTACTTAGAGATGATTCTTACGATTCGACGCTGAAAACACACCTTCATATTTAAAAATTCCTGATCACGACAGAACATAATGATCCTGTTTCAAACCAGTTCAGGCAACGCTTGAGTGGTAGGCCATCTTAGCGCCGCCACATACCAGTGACTGATAGGTGGCTGTATATATAAGGTATCATTGGAAGCACTGGACTAGCGAGGACAGGAGGTGGGTTATGCAATCTCCGTTCTACTGGCACAGGATCGGTCATGGTTGTTGTCAGTGAACGGTGGTGACGCGGTGTGACGGGTAACGCTATCTCTACCACCAGGAACTGATCTGACATGACAAATGGCGTCGTAAAACGCTTTCTTGGAATGAAGAACGTGAGAACTTCCCGGAATATTTCCACAGAGTATTTCCCAGCTTCGCGATGATGCAAAGCTGATGCAAAATTGACACTGGTGCAATAATAAATTAAAAATAGAGAACAGGTCTAACCTTGAGTGAACAAAAAACGTTGTATCAAAAATATTCAGGTTTGAAATTCGTCACAGTCGGGTCGTGTTGTCTCAGGCTGGTTGATATTGGATCGTTGTTGCGAACTTATTTTCATATACAATCCGATAAATGCGAAAGAATTCCGGTTGTGTTGTTACGCTTGGCTTAGTTTATACTGACATCCAGGAATTCCCTGAACCGTGATATCAGATGTTTTGTTTAAACTGCGGTGAGATTCGACACTGTTGGTTTCTATTTCACATCTTTTGTGTTGTGCTCCACATCATTTCCGCTGTCTCGTCCTCTCTGCACGATTTCTTCGCACACACGGTTTGACTTACCCAATATTGACACCACGAGCTGTGTAGGCTTGCTGAACTAGGACCGCTCACGTAGTAGGACCTTTCTCGTTTGATCCAAGTGTTCCATGCTATTTCCATCCGTGAGTTCACCTATCAACATGTGGTGACATCCGGATAAACCAATCCGGTTTCCAACTGAGGATCTGCTACCTGGGGCTGATCGGGTCCAGCTTGTTATCAAGTGACAATGGGGACCATTCGCTTCAGCTGTGGCTGGTGAAATTCAGGTCAATCGAGATCGGTTGTGGCGGTCAGCTGCCGGATGCTCAGGCTTGACTGATTTTGTGGGTTGACGGCTGGTCGCCTTTTTCTCTTGCTCTTTCCTCCCTCTCCTCTCCTCCCTCATCCCTCTCTCCTACCCTTTCTCTCTCTCTCCCCCCCCTCCCCCTCTCTCTCTCTCTCTCTCTCTCTCTCTCTCTCTCTCTCTCTCTCTCTCTCTCTCTCTCTCTCTCTCTCTCTCTCTCTCTCTCTCTCTCTATCTCTCTCTCTCTCTATCTCTCTCTCTCTATCCATCTATCTATCTATCTCACCTGCCTTTTTACACTTGGCCAACCGAATCCACATTGAGCCTACCAACGGATGTGTCACGAATGACCTCCCGTGCAATGTCGCCACGAATTCAGAACCTACACTAGCTACAACTTCGAGCAAGGTTCATGCCATTTGCACACACATGCATCATTGGCGGCCTTTCGTTCCACGTGAACTCACTAGTAGTAAGCGGGACAGCCGCACTTCAAAGCTCGGTAGGACACCGTCGCTCACTCGGCGCATGTCGGCAATCCCTCTACATGCGCCCGGCGGCTACGAGCCTCTTGCAACGCTGCGCTTAGCTGAGATAAAGCAGAGGGACGAGATCCGTGCGCTCTACAACACGAGACAAAACCAATTATATCCTTTAAAATATAATTTGAGACTAGTGACTCCCCTCCCAGGGCCGGTGAGTTAAAGTTCCCAATAGTTCCGTGTATCGGTAACTCAAGCCAGACTGCGTGTCGAAACTATATTCAATATGCCGCTTGCTTATCTCAGTAAATGGAGCGTTGGCCTGCAAGAGATTCTTCGTCTTGGCACAACGGGTTCGAGCCGCTTCAGGCGACCGCTATTAATGCCTCCGGCTTGGGTGACCAGTTGGCAACTGGCCAGGCAAGGTCGGAGCTGTAGACACCAAGCGGTCGTGTCCGTCATGTTTACACATTGAGCTCTTGGATAACATAGTGGTATAGAACTGGTATTTCCCAATCGGGAGGTTGGTTCATGGCACGTGCAACAAGATTGTACTTAGTACTGACTCTGGTTCTGCAAAGCCTCACAAACAACAACTCAAACAATTTTTGTTTAACAGAGCCGTGCGCTGAGTGCCAAAATGTATGTAGTTCCTTTCAAATCTGTCGAAATTCGTTTGACCTCGTAAAACGCATGGCCAATGGACAAGATCAGGGAAATCCATTTCAGTTCATACTAAACGTGGCATACGATGGCTTGTAAGACACTGGCAATTTTCTTTCTCGGTTACGATCGGGTAAACGAGCGTCGCTGAATCCCACGCACAGTACGTCAAAAAGTCCTGCGAGTTCAATAGGAGTTCATGGCCTCATTGGATCATGAAAAAATTGCCGGCGAGATGGTTTGATCTGAGAATATGCATCTTTATTAATTGAAGTTGAACCATCTGAGCTCATTAGCCGCAGCAATGCCGACAAAGACTACGATTTCAGCAGAAATACACCAAACTTGTCTCCAGAAATGACGGTGCAGTCTGACTTGACTTAGCTCCTCTTACGAAACTATCCGCAAAGCACTGTATGTACGGAAGGAGATCATCAGCGATGCAGAGCAAACCAGGGCAATGTGGCGCCCTGATGGACCATTGGAAGTTAAACACGTCCCATAATTATATCGCAATCCCAAGAGTCCGGTGAATAACATGCCATTACATAGCATGATAGGCAACTAAACACATATCGACCTAACAAGTCTCAATCGCTCCCATCCACCTTCTGTACTGTTAGGACGCAGTATGTCCAGTAAATAAACACTCAACGACCTAACGCGTCTCAATCACTCCCATCCAACTTCTGCACTCTCTGATATACCATGACATCTGTCATGTCACTGTCAAACTCTCTTTTCGCAGCATCTGATGAGTGTTTACCTTCCATTGCAGGACCACATCAGGGAAGTGCTCACCAAATGGGACTCGATCGACGACGAGATCTGGGCCAAAATAATCGTGTTTGAGCGAAACCGAAGGGTTGCCAAGGCGTACGCCCGTGTCGGCGTGCTCACCATCCATGGCTCGGACATGGGCTTCGATGGCAGCAAGTAAGTCGCCGAAACAGTGTTCTCGAACGACGCTCCTTGGGGCACATACATCCCAGCTGGAGCCTTTGCACGCATCCGTAAAATAATGGATGCTACTGGGAACGCATTATATTGTATTATTGTCATATCGGTGATCGATAACAAGCGGCATATTGTTTGGCTTCCCCCTACTCTGGCGACATTTTCAATTGCTTAAGCCCGTGATGAAGATATTCTTGACTTGTCCGGTCGTTTTAGCACAGTTTGTCACATGCACTACTGTTTTGGTGGTACTTTCGTCATATGGCTAACTATATAATCTTCATTAGGGGCGGCTCTAGAGGAAGGTGTAAAACTAATGACGTTTACAAGACGCATTTAAGGCCCTCCAAGCACATCCAATTTATGAAAGCGGCCTGCACGAATGTGGGAAGTGTTGGAAGAACAGAGTATTCAAACGTGGCTTTGTGTATAGTGTAGTGTAATATGCATAATACGATTGCTTTTCGTAGTTCTACAGCCACACGACTTAGAAAATGTAGGAAGATATACGCTAACCTCATGTGCGATGAATTCGCCACATTGCATCACTAAAAACTCTCTACCATCCCGGATTAAAAAATAAGGCCTCCAGATTGCAACCTCACGACTCCGCACCGACTGTAATAACAGCTGCTCGGCGAACGGATGCGGTGCAAAATAAAGTATCTCAATACATCCCCACGACCCCGCACCAACGGTACCAACAGGCCGTCGGGCCAACGGAAGCGGTGCAAAATCCGTGACAAGGACGAACGATGTACCACCCCAGACACTTTCTTTGAAGACACACTGCTAGTGTTTCAGGCGAAACTTAATTTGCCGTCGAATACTGATCGTCACAATGTGAACATGAATAGGTTTAGTAGGTAAAGCACGACTTGAAGCCGTCCAACAAATAGCTTTTTTTCTGGTCTCAAAAGCCTGATGATCGAGCCGGGCCCCTCGGATGATCTGCCCACAAACACGAGACCGGATTTGCTCAGGTTTTGCCTTCGCTCGAAATAATGCGGCGCCGAGGCGATTTACAGTTGCTGTACGCACTACTGGATTGCACCTGGCGGCCAGTTAAGTTTACGATGTTCAGCGTAGGCGGTGCGTGCCGCCACGCTCTCGGCCGACTCCAACATGCCTTTCGACACCGAGATCAATGTGTCACTTTCTAATCAAGTGGTCCGATCACGCTCCGGCAGCCCCGACGGCTCCTGGGCGCGGCTTACGCAACACTCACGTGGGTCGGTCAGCGGCGGCGCGCGCTTAGACGGTGCCGAGCGCCCTCTCCGTGGTGAAGCCACAACTCCAGTCGGCCACCTGTGGCCCCCCCCCCCCGGCTGCATTGGGTCGCCACTCTTGGTCACTGAGCTCGTCGACTGGAGGAAGTGCTGTGGTGTCCGCCCGTGGATATGCGACTGGATTGCGTGACCCAGGTGGTCGCTCACCTCTGTGGACTTGAAGCCGCTGTCACAACAAGGATAGCTCGTTGGCTGCTCTTGACTCGTTCGGCTCCAAGTGTGCTGAACGAAGCCTATGCCACCTCCGTGGTGATGTTGACCCGCCTACAGGCGGTTCGGTTCTCTTTTGCGTGACTGAAACTGTAACTGACACTCCAGCAAGCATCCACCGAGTCTATAATGCTAGAATGCTCTTGCACAATGATACGAGCGGTATATAATATTTAGTTCGCTGCAGATATTCTGGTGTGGAAACTCTTATTTCGCCTTGTAATTTTGCGCAGAACCCGTCCCTTTTTTGTGTAATATTCGGGGGAGGATCTAGGGAATAAAAATCAGATTATGAATATTTAAGAATCGTGAGAGAATTACCTACGGAGATGTGCACATGTGCATCCCCATTCGATACACGGCCCGATAGAACACTTCGGCGGCATGCCTGGGCGTTTGCGCTTCGTCACATGTACGGTGCAGCAAAGACAATGGGACAATAGTTCGGACCAGAGCCGTGCGTAGCTGACTGCAGCTGCAGGTAGCCTGACGCTGTGCTGCACCGCTATCTATCCCCCTCCGCCCACACACGCACACATACGCTGGTGCATCGACTGGCAGTCAAGGCCAGCCGGTGAATAGCTGGCGGCCAGGATGTGGTCGGCTGGTGACTGTCGCCGCAGTCCGGAGCACCAGGTCCACTGCGAGACGCGATGACTGGATGTGGGCCGGTCGCCAGGACACATGCCGCCAATGCCCACGTCATGGGAGGTGACTGTTAGGAAACTAGGTCTCGGAATTGCTTCAAATGCGGACGGCGCGCTAGACCTTTTGAAATGCTCGCCGCAGGAGGTGAGCGAAGGTGGGTGGGAAAAACGGTGGACGTTACTTCGTCCCGATATTTCTCGAAACGCATTTGACCCAGCCTTTCTCATAATGAACCTGCATATGAAAGCAATTGCCGAAAAGCACAAAGGTATTCATGAGTCCAGTTTCTCAATCTATTCCCAAGTATTTCTTTATGGGAGAACGGCATTTTTGGCATAATGTTTGCACCACAATCCATGCATCCTCACACTACTCCATAGGTGTGCATTAGTATCCACGATCGCTTTTTATTTCCGTTGACACTTGCTTAACGAGTATGGTAAGTATACTGGATGCAACTTTCAATTTAGAACCAAGCGGCCATGTGCTTCTCCACCGGCCGTTGTATTGCCCTTGCCACTGTTGGAGCCAGCCGGCCTACCTTATCTCGAGGTCCTGCTCCCAACTGCGTCTCTAGCAGCGCCGGACGAAGGTCGCCCGGTTCATGATGGGGCCCGCGTCTGGGTCGGACGGTTCGTGCTCCCCTGGGCGCATGCCTCCCACGTCGCCACGCCACGGCGATCTGGGTCAGTTATCTCACCGCGTCCCGGCGTCCAGCACCCTGCTGTTGGGTCAGACTGTGGTGACCAGTAGCCTGTTGTTGGAATAGATCCTAGTGTCCAGTAGCTTGTTGTTGGACCACACCCTGGTGACCAGCACCCGGATGTCGGAACAGACCCAAGTGACCAGTACCCTGTTGTGGGACCAAAACCTGGTGACCAGTTCCCTGTTGTCGTGGTGCACGCTGGTCCATGTTGACAGCTGCTCACCGCCACGGATACCATGCGCCATTGTGACTGGCGTCCCATTGGGAGATTGTGAGCCTACAGTGGACAGGAATGCATGTATTCATGGCGTGATCGCTCCGGTTCAGTTGTCCCCGCCCACTGGGCGGCCCCGGGCTGTCGGGGTCCCACCTCCCCCCCCCCCGCCATCTGTTCGCCCCCGGGCGAGGTCCTGACCGAAGGCCGCCCGGTGTGTGCCGGTTTTTATGGGGCGCGGTGGCCGGGCGACCGGCGTTGGGACGCCGCAATAAACTGGAGCCAAGTCTCGGGGTAATTAACTCCCAGACGACTCATCCCCGGCACATTATTCCGAACAGATCGTGGCCTGATCGCAGAGCGCTCTTGTCATGAACTGGCTATAGCAATTGCTACTGATCACCGTAATCTGCAAGTGTAAGTGCAAGTGCATGTGCAGCGAAAAGTGTAGCGAAATCTTACGAAAACGGACCCAGCCTTCCGAATATGGTGTGCATATACTACATTTAGATACACTACGCTGAATTGCTGAACTGGCATTACGCCGTGTCACTGTCGTTTTGTCTCCCAGCCTTCCCGCTCAGCTGATGCTGTATGCAACATTTTAGCGAGGCACCGTCTATCAGATTGGCACCATCCACACAGTCGCCTAGTACCGTGGTACACAGATCGTTGACGATAGTATAACTACGTGACAGGTAGCTGGCTGGTTGGCTCTCATTCAATGGCGGCTGTGTCGGTGCTGTCTAAGTTCCGCCATAAAATCTTCCCATCAAAAATGCGCGTAGTTCAAACGTGGGCCCCGGTGAAAACCGCTGGAAGTATAAAGAGAACAAATATAATGTAATTTCGATACTTTGAACTGTGCAAAAAAGAACTACCAAGGTATCAGAGGTGTCGGATCAGGCCAGGCCTAGTCAGGCTGCGCCGCTCCGATGACCTTTTGTAGCAAATACACGGTAATTGACTCGTCAAGGCTTCGTCCTCGCTTATAATTACCCGGTTGTACCTTATTACGGAGGAGGCGGGCGGGCACAGTATGTTCACCCCTATGGTTTTGTCTTCTGCTCCTAAACGCTTGTAGGAATTATCCTTAAATTGGTGACTTTTTCCATAAATCTTCTTGTTTACACCGGGTGCCAATTTGTAATCTCACAATTTGCTCAGTTGAGGGTCATGGAGGACGTTTTCCGAGGTATTTTGTGAAACTTGCTTAGCTTTTTTATCACATCGTAAATTACTCCACTTCTTCCGTTTGTATCTTCAACAGAATCGAACGTTCTTCACAATGCGGGGTATCAAGTGTTGAAATACCATTTGGTAGGTGATTTTGGAGTTTGCAGTTCGCATGCTTATCAGAGGCATGTCCAGAGTGGGAGTGAGACCGAAAAGAATATTTACTCTCTAGGCTCGTGCAGTTGTTCACATTGAGGAACCATAGAGGTGCACGGATGACTATGCGGTATATGATTAAGTCTTACTGGATTTTGAAGGAATATCCTAGTGAAGAGCGACACTAGGCGACTTCGGCGGACACATAGCACCTAGTAAAGGCTGTTGCGAGGTGTATCTGAGATATTTGAACATGCATGCTTATCCGGGGTGAATGCGGAAAGCATTGGCCTGATTCTGCGGTTCTGCGGGTGCATCGACTCATTGAAGATGAATGCTTACTGAGATATGAACACGATGAAGATGTTTTGCATACATTTCTGAGATTTGGAACTAAAATATCGATCAAAGGCGGGTTCAGCTTGGTTGTGCGGGTGGGATTTCCGAAATCTGTCAATGTATGTATCTTCGCGCATCTTTTGTTAATATCGTTGAAAATCATTGTTGCAAGGCGTTTGTGAATTCCGTTGCGTGATGTGGCGTGTGAGTGTTGCCATGCCCATATAAATTTCCTCATCAAAGGCGGTTCCATCAGACCATCGCCTGTATTTCGTTCTGCCTGTGTTTCAGGATCGGTTTGTGTGGCTTCGACAACCCCTTACGCGATCCCAAGATTGAGAATGCCAAGCGGTACATCGGCGCGGTGAGTAACTCGTCTCTGAACGCTCGCGCTCTCCCTCCCCTACAGCCGTCTTCACTGCAGCTTTCTCGACCACCTTCACTGTCCCAGCTCTCCAACCATCTGTCTATCCGGCTATCCATCCGGCCCTCACTGTTTAATGTCGTATGTCCCGACAGTTTGCACCAGCCAAGCGGCCTGCACTCTTTACTGTCCTGTCATATGGGCGTCTTCCAAAGAGGCTGAACTCCGGGAGGGGAGGCGGTGGGAAGTAGCCAGAAGTTCTCACCGGCGGACGTTGGCCAAATTGTGATGTTCACTGGATTTGGATCTATTTGGAATCTATCTGTCTCTGATTGAGTTCATTTCTTATGTTTTCTCTTGTCCCTATGATTGAGTTAATTTCTTATCTTCTCTTATTTCTATGACTGAGCTCATTTCAGCATCGCTGGGGATTGATGATTCTATGCTGTTGCCACTGCCCTGCATTTTATGCGCTAAATAAGACTCTACTGACGAATCGTAGACATTCGTTTCGAAGTTTAGATCAAGCCTAAAACATTTTCTTGCTTGGCGAAGCCTACATGAGCATAATTTATGGCTAAGTGTCATTTATTTTATCCAAACAAAGGGGGTGTGCTTTGGCTAAACAAAATGATTTGAGACTTCAGGGACCAATGACCTCGCATGCTATCGTCACGTTCGCCAGCAAGCCTGAGTGACCCCAAAACATTGAAACATTATAGCAATCATCTCATTGCACTGCAGATAAAAAGCACTGCAATCAGATTGGTTGCATCCGATTGCAGAGCACTGGTTAGTGCAATTTCGGAGAAATGCACCAACCAGTGCTTCAGAAATGACGACGAATTTCAGTGACCTAAAAGTATCAGATCACTTCTAAGGCCCATGGGCTTCCACATGACGTCCCCGACTATGCCCGACGGCAGCACGCTGCCGCATGGGAGGTGGCGTGTTCCTCTGTCACAGGGAATGACCAAAAGGAGTCGAACGTCAGCCGATTCCTACAAAATGCACATAAATAGTTATAAGCCCACAACAAACACGCATAATAATAAACAACGACGATTTTGCAGGGAGTCAAGATCAAAATGGACAAGGACGGCAACATGATGGTGAAGCGACTGGCGAAGTCAAATGTATACGTGCGATACGCAACGGGGGAGAACGCAGTGAGCTCGGAAATCCTCAAGCTACCCCAAGCGGCCCTGGAGGCAAACAAAGGATTGGCGGTGAGTTCAGCCACGGGACGCCAAAATGTCAACAAACGACTGGCAATGAACTTAGACTCGAGGACGGCCCTTATGTAAAGAAGGAATGGCGATGAGTTCTGTCTCTGGGCAGCCCTAGATGTCGACAATGGACTGGTAGCGCGTTCAGTCTACCGAGCAGCCCTAAATGTCGACAAAGGTCTGGCCGTGAGCCCAACCACACAAAGCTTTCAGAGCCTCACGTGGGCCTGCGATAATTCGTGGGAGAGTAGTGCGAACACGAGCAAGGGAAGTAGTATTGGCATAGCTTGGCACAAATATGTCTAATGAAGTTACGACCAACGTGTATGGATTGAAAGGAGATATGAGTCTCCGTTCAGAAGCATGGTAAAAACCACAGGGTTCTGGTTTTTTGTGAGGGACGGTGCACCCGCCAGGGTGTAGTCCCTGCCCCTGCCATCGTAAACCATTGTCAGTGTGTGGTCCACGGTCTGTCGGTACTCACCGACCGGCTGCCGTTCTCAGTCTGGAGCGGCAGCTGGCCATTGTGGACTCGTGGTCAGCTGGCAGTGACCGCTGTTGTTAGGATACTCGGACACTGATCAGCTGCCTTGTCGCTTGATCATACGGTCCACAGTTGGAGTCTCTCACTAAGCCAGGGGGTTGGTGTCCAAGTTCCATCTCCAGAGGATATAACTTCAGAGTGAATAGGGATGACATACTAACATTAGCAGGCTATAAAAAGCGCGAGATAAAGGGGAGTGGAGCGGACCCCTGGCCACCGGAATCTTCAGCCATGAAGCAGACACTGTTGGACTGAATTGGATTGGCGAATTTGTCTGGACTGCTGCAAATGCTATGAATGTGTCGTGAGCCCAAGCGCCAGACACAAAGCCAGCACCTGGCGTGAGCTATTCCCACCGCTTGCTATTTATATGTTCTTACATTCTAATGCTAGTCATGACTGTTGAACAGTGAGAGAAGGAACTGACATGCTCCATTGCTGGAAATGTTTTTGCTGTGCAGTGCTAGTGATATCTGGATAGTGGTTTTTCTTGACAGCTTCAGCCTGCCCTTTACCCTAATTTATCCTTCCAATAACATGCACGACTGCTTTTGTGTGCGATCCATGTCCTTGCGACGAACGCATTAAAAGCCACAATTAGCAAAAGGTGAGTCCGTGTCCATTGCAATCACTTACAATTCCGAGTTTGCCTTCCTCGTCATGATTAAACTAATTCACACCAATTCGGCAGCTGTTCGACCTGAAGAAATTCCACCAGAACGTGAACCGTGAGATGAAGCGACAGTACCCGGACCGTACCCGGCTCGAGACTCAGTGCATGACTTCCTTGGCGTTCGTCAAGAACGACGACGACCTGCTCAACTGTCCCTGCTGGGTGCTCATCATCAACATCGTGGCGCTCGACATGCTCAAGGGCAAGCTGATGCCGGGTGAGTAGTGCACGTGGTCCTAGTTGGCTGAACTTGCCGGTAGATCTCGCGCAGACTGATGCCATCGAATATCGATACGTGATGATTCATCTCAATGCATTCATCCACGAAACCATCGGGTTTTGCCTGCAGTCTGTGATGATGCAAGAGCATAGAGCTTAACTCATCCGCTTGCCTCCATACCGTGAAGAAATCCGCGCGATTCTCACGCCACCGCGTTTTTGCTCCAGCTGCTTGCTATTTCGGTGTTCACCACGCGTGAACAGCGGTTTTTGTCGCCGATGGCGGCACGTCTCGCTGTCGGAATGAATCTCCGTGACGCGGGCGTCCCTGGCGACTGCCACACATGATTGACACATGCCCCGATGCCTCGCCTACCGCGGCCCCTGGCAGAGAGGCCGAGAGGCGTGTCTCACCTGGGTTCGGCCCGTTTCAGTGCCGATCGCGCCGAGTGTGCAGCCGGCCTCTCGCTTGGCGCGCATTCCAATTCCGGACGAGGACCCGTACAGCATGGCCGGCTCTGGCGGTAGCTCCGGCTCATCTGGCAAGCAGGCGCGGACCGAGCGGCCGCCCAAGCTGCCGCCCAGGGACACCGACCGCAACGGCCGCGGCGACAGCGTGAGTCTCGGCGGCGCAGAGTGGCAGGTCTGCTTGCGACACCAGCTCGGGACGCGCTATCGAGGTTACTGCGGGATGTTTGGGCGCAGTTTTGCATATTTTTATGAGGCTCCAGCCCGTCCAGTGATCAGACCTCACCAAAATAATGAGTGTATCTAGGCCAGTTGCTCCAACGAGTCTAACAAAGGTCATGAATCAGAAGGAACAACTGGAACTGATAAGCAAAAAAGAGTAACTTGTGATGGGTATCACTTTCAGCAAGGAACCCTGATTGTCAGACAGTGGCGCATCTTGCCAGCTCGGTAATGGCAACCTCCATACCAGAAAAGAATATTCCTACCTTTCTTTCATATGCTGGTACAATCCATCACTGGGTAGGGATAGTTCTTGATCACCAGACGTATAGGCCCGTGCGAATGACAGACACCACTCTTCAGTAAGGACTTCCCTCCCGACGCAGGTACTATTTCCATGAAAAGGAAACCACACACAGTGATGTCACACTTCCTCAGTTTGTGCCCAGTGTCACAAACGTCCAGTCATGGAGCACTCCTGTTCATTCAAGGGCGTTCAAACAAAAGGAAGTGCACCAGGAATACCATTCCATCCAGTGATGGCTCGTACTCCATCCAGCACGGAACAGCCTACCTTAGTCAGCGTAACATCCCAACTGAGTTGCTAAGTCACGCGGATTTCAGTAATGGTATTGGATTTCACGTATGGTATTCACGCGGATTTCATTAGGGTACTCAGTTACGGTACATATATACGTATGCTAAACAAGGAATAAACTAGGGTCGACGAGAGCCATTTTCTGCAGTCGGCACCTTGTTGAGTTCCAGTCAGCGACGCGGCTACTTGACGATGGAATGCCTGGTGCCAAGCATGAACTTGTCATTCCAGTGCCGGCCATCTATTCAAGGCGAAGGGCACTTCTTTCTCTTTAAGATACCATCACATTCTGTTAGAGACATTCATTATTAGAGAGCGAGATGGAAAGAGAGAGAGAGAGAGAGAGAGAGGGTGGATGGTAGGGAGCGTGGGGAAGGGAGACGAAAGATAGAGGGCATGCCTATGCCTTGATTTGCTTTGTTTTGTCAGCACAACACAGCATGCTTTGGTATGACATGATAAGGCTATCTTTATCGCTTTAGTGTGCCAGCTCCCACCATTCTTCTTCGCACCTGGGAGACAACAAGATCCTTCATTCGGAGTGGGTACTTTTTAGTGATGACAGGCCTTACCTTACTCAATTACCGACATGATAAACTGAAAAGTAGCATAATGAGTAATAAAGGAAATCATTTGCGACATGGTAGCCAACCATTATGATAATATCGTCCGACATTTTCGATAAGGCGTGCAGTGTTTGATGTGTTGGAGGGCTTAGTGAACGACTAGTACATTTTGCATCTTGATGAGAAGTGTACGTATGTTCATGTTATTCCTTGTGGGACATAAAGCGAGCCTTACTCCGCATCCTTACTCAGGGCTCGCCACTTCTATTTGACTGAAATGCATTGGACGACAAATTTGGTATTTGGTTGATTGCTTTTGTTTTTGAGCGGTCCAGGCAAGCTACTTTAGTAAGAAGCAAATTAGTTCAGATGCACAGACATAAAATCCAGCTACCTATTTCACGGATCGATGGCCATTGTTACTTTCAACCATCACTGTACAACAGCTGGCGAAAAGTTGTCTACCTATGGTATATAATTTGTGGCGGTCTGAATCGCTCTCAAAGTGCAGATTACGTTAACATCGACCGGCTGATTTGCTAATCCGTGGTGGCTGCGAGTTTGTGTCGGGCTTCATGCACATTTACGGTATGGTACTGTGTTGGAATTGCATGCCCAATTTTCTGTCGGTTATCCCCTGCAATTTTCTGCTTTTTCCTTCACGGGAAGAAAACTGCACTTTGGTGGGCTAAGCTCAAGATTCTGCACGGCATCTCTGTGCAACAATCCGAACTTTGCCACCACCCTTAAGGAGAACTGTGACGTGCGACGCGCTGAGCTGATGCTGTCTGGCGACCAGCAGATCACCCAGTATAGCAACGTCGCCCGGAGTATGTGTTCAAGTCAGCAACAACCAACAACACCTGACTGCATTTACCCAGATTCGCCCATAATCGCTCAGAAGGTTGGCCACTTCGGCATCACAAGCGGCGTATTCACCGTAATCAGAACACCTACGATCCGCCGTCGCCATTAATCAGGCGCCCACACTGTGCTCAGTAGTGCGATTCACCTCGCTCAGCACAAGATCGCTCGGCACAAGACGTCTGCTAACTGGCTCCCAAGGTCACCAGTCGTCGTCATCCTCTCAACCTCCCTCACATCTGAGTCTTTCTGTTAAAGTAGAAAACGAGCGGGAAAAGGGGCACGTCTTTCTCGCTACGATCGAGTTGTACCGTCATATCCCGAATCAACATTTAATTGTTGATTCGCGATAATGAAAATGAGGGTAAACGCAGATAAGAATGCCGGAAGTTCCCAGCAAAAATGAATCACTATCAGAAATAAGCCCTTTTTGTTTTGATAATAGGTGATGTTCTGAAACTTCGCACATTTTCTTAGTGAATCACTAAGAGCCCCACAGGAGTACGGGTCGTTTCTAAATTACGGTTCAATCGTTTGCACCTAGACTACATTGTGAGGACAATGCGCCAATACTTTGGTACTTTAATGCATTGGTACTGATTACACGCGTTAACTGGTGGCATATCAGGCACGAGCAGATTACAACTGTAATCTCCGAGAGGGTGCATCTTTTTCAGCTCTCCATACTTCAAACCGCCCGTATGATCTCAGCTAGACTGATGTGTAATCCAGGCCAGGCTACACGTCTGGTGTTCTATCCCAGCCAGATTACGCGCCTTAGTCTATACGCCCCTAAACCCCAATAACCATACTATGCACCTTAGTCGATGTGCCCCTAAACCCCAATAACCAGACAACGCGCCTGGTGTGTAATCCCAGCCAGACCGCGCGCCTGATGTGTGATCCCAGCCAGGTTACCGTCTGATGTGTGATCTTAGCCAAACTACGCGCCTGATGTGTGATCCCAGCCAGGCTACCGTCTGATGTGTGATCCCAGCGAGACCGCGCGCCTGATATGTGATCTCAGCCAGGTTACCGTCTGATGTGTGATCTTAGCCAAACTACGCGCCTGATGTGTGATCCCAGCCAGGCTACCGTCTGATGTGTGATCCCAGCGAGACCGCGCGCCTGATG
Organism: Imbricaverruca yamaguchii; assembly: GCA_034440575.1. NCBI lineage: Eukaryota > Metazoa > Arthropoda > Thecostraca > Neoverrucidae > Imbricaverruca > Imbricaverruca yamaguchii. The sequence continues at coordinate 2,560,995 of JAOTOL010001635.1, forward strand.
TGTGATGCCAGACAGGTTACCGTCTGATGTGTGATCTTAGCCAAACTACGCGCCTGATGTGTGATCCCAGCCAGGCTACCGTCTGATGTGTGATCCAAGCCAGGCTACCGTCGGATGTGTGATCCCAGCCGGACCGCGCGCCTGATGTGTGATCCCAGCCAGGTTACCGTCTGATGTGTGATCTTAGCCAAACTACGCGCCTGATGTGTGATCCCAGCCAGGCTACCGTCTGATGTGTGATCCTAGCGAGACCGCGCGCCTGATATGTGATCCCAGCCAGGTTACCGTCTGATGTGTGATCTTAGCCAAACTACGCGCCTGATGTGTGATCCCAGCCAGGCTACCGTCTGATGTGTGATCCCAGCGAGACCGCGCGCCTGATATGTGATCCCAGCCAGGTTACCGTCTGATGTGTGATCATAGCCAAACTACGCGCCTGATGTGTGATGCCAGCCAGGCTACCGTCTGGTGTGTGATCCCAGCCAGGCTACCGTCGGATGTGTGATCCCAGCCGGACCGCGCGTCTGGTGTGCGATGCCACGTTTGCGACACTACCCATTTCACCGACAGCCCCAAAACGGCTGACGTCCGGCGCATTTTCTCCCTGCTCTTCGCGACACCATCTGTGCCGATCAGCGCGTAGGTGCACCGTGCCCATACTGGCGCCGACGGTGGACATCATCTCGGCTGTTCACAGGCGGATTACGGCGATGACACCGATGACACGGACCCGACCCAAAATGGCGGCATCAGTGGCATGAGGGCACGTCTTCAGTCGTCCAGGAGTAAAAACAAGAAAGAGAGGAAGAAGGGAGGTGAGTCGAACGCTTTCAGCGCCTCATTTCCAGATTCGATTGTATGTGTCCGTGACATGTACGATCACATTTTCTGTTTCTCAGTCTCACAACTGCGCCAGTTCACCAGCCCTCATCCTACTCACACCGTGCTGCAATCGACGACTGATTGGATTATGCTACTTCTCATCGAACTGCTGATAAGGAATGCCGTTCCATACAGGTAGTTGGGACCTTTCTAAATCAAGGACACATATTAATGTAAATCACATACGTAAGTAGGCAGGATGTAACGATTATCACCATTGTATGTCCTGTTCCGTTGAAAATTCATCGTACATCGACAAACGTAGCTAGGTCCGCACATGTGATGAACACATTATGTTGCATTGTCATGAGACCGAGCAGTCGCTGGAATGTAAGGCATGTTCCGGTTGACAGGAGTCTCAGTGTGTTAACGACACCATCTGAACACAGCTACAGCCAATATCAGAGCACAGGGTGGCGTAGTCCAACGTCCAGCTACAGCCAACGTCCGAACACACAGAGGAGCATGCCATGCGCTTATCGATGCGACCTGCAGCCACAGTCAATGAGAGGCACCGGCCATGTACTTATGGATTCTACCTGCAGCCACAGCCGACGTCCGCCCAAAGTTGACATTGTTCTGATCCATCCTCCAGACCCAAGGATGCTGCCATTTCGGCTGGATTGACTGCGCCGTCGCTAGATCCCCGGCCATGACCCAATTGAACTGACGATCACATAGAGAATGCCGACTAGAGCAGGCAGCACCGAACCACTGAGTTGCTACTGCGCCCGGAAATATCGACCGAAGTTCGGATGAGGAGCAGAGGTGGTAATCTAAGTGTCGGCTTAATGCGACCCGCTTGAAACACCACCAGAACATCTACCTCTGTAGGAATCACTTCAACTTTCAGCATGAAGGCACCACCGTGAGCACCACTATGTACTTAGGGTAATGCTTTAGCATTGTTTTAAGTTGGATACAGCTGACATCAGTATTAGTTGCCGTACCTTTTCTTTGTCTCTGTCTCTGTCTCTGTCCCCGTCCCTGCTTCTGTTTTTCCTTTCTTCATTTTTTTAAATCTCTCATTATCTCTCTTCCTTTGTCTCTCTCTTTCTCTGTCTCCTCTTTCTTTCTTTCTTTCTTTCTTTCTTTCTTTCTTTCTTTCTCTCTCTCTCTCTCTCTCTTTCTCTCTCTTTTCTTTTTTTTTTTTTTTTTTTTTTTCTCTCTTCTTCTCTCTCTTCTTCTCTCTCTCTCTCTCTCTCTCTCTCTCTCTCTCTCTCTCTCTCTCTCTCTCTCTCTCTCTCTCTCTCTCTCTCTCTCTCTCTCTCTCTCTCTCTCTCTCTCTCTCTCTCTCTCTCTCTCTCTCTCTCTCTCTCTCTCTCTCTCTCTCTCTCTCTCTCTCTCTCTCTCTCTCTCTCTCTCTCTCTCTCTCTCTCTCTCTCTCTCTCTCTCTTAGCTGTCTCTCAAACCTCCCATGTCGTGCAGAGCAGATGTCACGCAGCCGCGAAACCCAAGCCGACACAAAGTAGTAAACAAATGGTCGTACCATCTCGCCCAGCTCGCTTATCATAGCCCCTTCTCAACAGATGGCTGATAGTGTCAACAACCGAGGCTCTCGCTGCAGTCACCTGGGCTGGCTAAACAGACAGAGTGGACATGGTTGTATGAAACTGAGGTGGAAGTATGCACGATTTCGGCAGCCATGTTCCATCTCTCTCTCTTTCTCTCTCTCTCCCTCTCTCTTTCATATATATATATTATATATATATATATATATGTATATATGTATATATATATATATATATATATATATATATATATATATATATATATTTATATATCTCTTTCTCTCTCTCTCCCTCTCTCTTTCATATATATATTATATATATTCTGCGGCTAAACTAAAACCTGCTTGGGGCCGCACACAGAGAAATCTGGCTGGACACAACCCGTCCCGAAGTATAGCATAGACTGCTTTGGTATCGGACTGACACGAGTCTAGGGCCGGACACATACCACTTTTGGGTTGGACACAGAGCAGGGTGAGGAGGCTGGACACAGATTACTCTGGGGTAAAACGCAGGCTACTCTGGGATTGGACAGAGACCAGTCTGGGGTCGCGCACAAACCACCCTAGGACTGGACACATAATACTTCGGGGCTGGACACAGACCAGTTTGGCTTGTGCTAGCATCCGGCATCGATACCCCGGGGAAACCTGTTTTGCTTTCACTGAGCGCCGGTGGTGAATGCGACGGCGCCATGGGCTCTCGCCAGCAGCAGAGGGGCTTGGTGGGGTCAGAAGAAGGGGCAGGTCAGTGGGAGAGGACGGGTCAACAGGAGTGAGGTGAGGACCAGCCGTAGCAGGAGTGGGGTGGGGTCAGTGGGAATATCAGCGCACTGGGTGAAGGAGTTGGATTTTGCCTGGGAGATTGGGTACTGATGTGTCCCTGATCTGAATGAGGAATGGTGTGCATAGGAACGTGATTTCGCGTATAAATGAACTCCTCATGGAAGTTATGACGTGGAAAGCATCCCGCTGTTTTTCAGATTATGAAATGTTTGGAAACTTTAAACAGAGATAGTGATGAGAGCAGTGAAAAGATTGAACACAAGTTGTACCGCAAATACTTGTACGATATCGTTAGCACGCACACGCGAAATTCCTGGTAGATTTCTGATCGACAGCTTTGGCAGTCGGTTTGGCAGACACATTGTCCGCCATGCCATCGCTCCTCGGTAGCTACAAACTTGAAATGCGTTGATATGTCGCCAACAACAGCAAACAACACCATCGGCCGCTACCATTTGAAATGTGTGCCAGAGAAACGTAGCAAACTAAAAGGCTCATTGTGACTGCTTTTGCCTTCAGAGTATAAAAAGCGCCATCAGAACTGCCCAGGCAGTTTTCTTTTTGTGTGTCTGTGTGTGGGTGGTGCGGGGGGGTGAGGGGTAATAAGTACCATCGGAACCTTCCATTGCAAGTTCTCGGAGACAAATTTCGAGACTTTTCGGGGCTTCCCTGGAAACTCCTCGGAAAATGATATAACTATATATGCCGCGAGCGGATTAAAACGTTGGACTAAGTGTTTTGCTCCATTCGTTCGTATTACTTTCATCGGCTAGAAACCAGCAACTAACTCGATTGAAAAATAACAAAGAACACTCTACGATTATTGATATACCAAATAATAGGACAAATTTGTTCAGATAGTGGGTGCAATAGCCTTCGTGAGAGCCACCAGTAGCGACAGACTCCTGAGCGCACGTTGTGTGACTTCGATCATATTGGATAACTCACCTTGGGTACGGGAAGCACTCCTGAGCCGAGACTAACACTTCGGCACGGGATGCTAACGCAGAGCATTTGGTTACTGGGCTCTACCAATATGGGGGACCTGTGCACACACAAAGCCGTGCTTAGTTGCGTCAGAGTCGTCGATGGTCCTGAGCCGTCCACTGTTATTCTCGTATGACGACATCTCTGATCTATGACGCTGAATTGCAGATGAGCTATACTATGCAGGCTTCCAGGCGCGAATTCCGAACTTCGCGAAGTCGAAGCCCAGTCGGGACTACCCACGAGACCCCCGAGCCTACATGGCCGGACCCCATGGTATGCCAATGCCACACCCGGCCATGCTGCACAGCAGGAGCTACGAGAGTGGAATGGGTAAGTGTCCGCATCCATTATCAGTTGGCACGTGCGGAACTATGCACACTCCATGCTCGCATTTCTGCTTGCAAGCTTGGAATGCTGCAGTGTGCCTTTGCTTGTTGCTACACATGCCAGAGTTCCCTTGTATATTGGAGCTGTATGGTGTCTGTCCACGGGCGTATCGTTGTCACGTGTGTGTACATTTGTGCGTGACTGATGGACGATCCGTTATACTACGTCTGTCAACGACGTTTACCAGCACAATGCCTGGGAAATACTGGGGATCACTGGCTGGACGCGAAGTCGATTACCTTTTCAGCGTATCATCCGTGATGGTTCTGCGATTCATCTGCGATCGGACATCTCTCATGCTGAAATTATGAAAATGTGGAGCAAGTTTGACATCGAGATGTTCAAACCTTGTGCGAATCAACACAGTTTGGCCACCTCCCCACACACTCTCCTGTACCCACCTCGCACCACTGCAGCCCTAGAAGTTCGATGAGCGGGCAAACATCACAAGTCACCGTGTTATATTTTTTCCAGGTTCGGGTTCCACTTGATTAACCACTTCCCAGATCTTAGAATAGTTGTACCGCTCTCAGTGTCCTCATGTGGCGGCTAACGTAGCGTTTAGTGCTGCGTATTACGATGCGATATGTTTTTATATCAAACATACTCATGGGCATTGCTGTTGACGAGCGTAAACATGTCTATAGGTATGTTTCCCACGTCGCTCTGGTGGAAGTCATAGTAAATGTATTGTGAGGTCTCCCCGTCGCTCTTGTTGTTTAATTAGTCTCGGTCATTATGACCGCAGCGGTCTGGACTCACTATGCCAGCTCAGGCTGCTTTAGCTGATAGAAGCTATGTCCGAGCTGGCAGACAACGATTTCTGTTCCTGTGCTTCTCGAAGCTGCTGTCAGTCTACTCTCGTCTACGGCCGACGGCCATCTTGACCATGGCCCTTGATGCACCTCTGTCGCTGCTGGCTGTCTGGGTGCGCATGCCCGGGTGTTAAGCACGTGGTGGCAGTGGCGGTCCTGGTCGTGTTCAGGTCCACCTTGGGCCGCGATCTGTGTCGCACGACGGCCAGCAGGGTGACCTGTTTCTTGCCGCAGGACATGTCGTGCTCGGGGCTCCCGAAACTGTGACTTGACCTCGACCCGACTAACTTGCTCTCTCGCCCTCACAGGACGCATGCAGTATGTATCAATGCCTAACATCCATCGGATGTCTCAAATACAAAACCCGATGAATTTCGTTCAGCCCATGGCTTTACACCAGGGTGAGTCCCGAAGATCGAAACGAAGACATGTTTATAGTTGTCGAACTAGGTTATCGTTATTAGCATAAATCATGCAAAGATTGGTATGAATAGCAATAGCGTAGCTTATAGTGATACTAGTGCCAGTAGTGATATTAATGCAAGTAGCGATGTGTGTAGAAGCTTGTGTAGATATACCCTGGTGGTTTTCCGTAGGGTTGTTCATGCTGAATGAGTTAGACACAATACTAATTCATAATTTAAATACTGATTTATGTCTTCTACATATATACACAGATGTAGCGGTTTATGCATCGCATGCTACGGTGTTTTGCAACTGGCATGCGTCTAGATGATTTCTTAATTCATTCCCATTCATTTATGTGGCATCCTTTACATGAATACGTTGCAGTCATTGTTGCTGAAGTGTCGTCTCCCTTGCATACATTTAGCTTTCGTAGAAAAACACCATGCAATTTTTTTCAGAAGATTTCTTTAAGGGCTTTTTATATCAGCATTGCAGACAGAATTACATGCTATCGATGTGAGACAATTACTTCCCTTCGTGTTTCTGTCTTATTTCCGTCGAGTTATACTTTTCGATATCATTGCTGCTTACTGGCTGCTCTGTCACCTTTGTGTTGGCTTCCTCTCTGTTCCTGTGCACGCCTCCTGGGCTGCCGTCGCTGCTCTGCGCACTGCGCACTGTTCAGTATGCGGGCTCTGCGGCGGCTCTGCGCCGGCTCTGCGCCGGCTCCGGCTCCGGCTCCTCTCTGCGCCCCTTTGCACGTGGCCTGTCGGTGACGCCTGCTCTCGTGTGTGTCTGGTCGGCAGCTGTGGACCGCGAGTGGGAGGTGTATTTTCGAAACCAGCGCACCAGACCCGTCAAATAGCTAGCCGTGTTGCGCCGCGCGCTCGCTCTCTGTGTCTCCTCGGCTAGGTAAGCCGCTGGTGCACATGGAGCGACTGGCGCTCGGAGCCGGACCACCTGACCGACCCGCACTTCGCAGCACCCCGCGTGACCTGACCTGAACCATTGTCACCGGGTCGGCACCTGCCGCTGTGACCCGCTGTGACCTTGTCAGCGACACATGACTTGACTGTGGCGACATAGCTTTAAGCAGTGACGTCATGGGTGGTGGTTGTGTGAACTAAGCTGAATATATTGCATGCATTTATAACATGGAACGCGATAAAAATGCACACACACTCCTCACACACCGCGCATGCATACATCAGAACATGGTTGGTACTATTGAAGCCTCTTATACAGCTTAAATTCGAACAGACATAAATAAAGTATCCAGGTGAAACCGAATAACAACGCCTGTGCATAAAACAAACATTACGACGATGCACATATTCTACGTTGCAAACGTGACGATGAACATGCAAGCAGCGTTCAATCACTGCTAACTGTACATAGCACATGGACTGGCTGGTGACTTGAGGAGCTCGACCAGAGGCCGTTTAAATGCATCCCACGACGCGCGCACGTGTGAATTAACGACGCTATTCAGATGGCATGAACGATGCCCGGCTCTGTGCAGCTCGACACTCCCGACCGCCTGACGGCACGACAGTGACACGACCTTGACCCGACTGTAACCGGACAGAGACGACGAGGTACGTAACGCCACCGACGAAACATAACTGAATGATATTATGGTAGTTGTTCTTTTGCTAAGTTATCGTGGATGTCTAGGTGTGCATGCTCTGACTTCCTGAATAGGTCGTCCTTCTAAGCATACAGTTTTCTTTCTAGACAAAGGGAAATGTTCGTATCCTTGCGATTAGCATTACAGCGTGCAATGCTCTCAGGTAGGGAATTCTTATTCATGTTCCTTTTTTCGCCATGAAGCCGAAATATACTAAAAGTAAATGTAAGTCACTTATCTTGAATACATTCCAAGAGCATGCTTAAGTGCATTAGCACCAGTACCAATATTATCTTTTGTGTTCCATCCAATTGAATGGCTTGCATGAATTTCTTGTAGATGATATCACTTCAAATGCTTTATTCAAAAATGTTTATCTGGGCATTGGAGCATAACTCGACCAATTCCTCACGCCAGGATTCCAAATTATCTGTCCGCTTTGCAACTGACAATTCACTGCCTTATTCCACACATACCTTGTGTATCACAAATCACGTGCAATTTTGACTCCAGACAAAACGTTTTCGAAGTGTCATACTTCCATCAAAGCTATCTCTCTAACGTCAGCTCAACTTCGCTTTGTTAACAATATTGCGCTTCGCAAACTTCACCATGCGTGCTTAACATGTGAATGTGCGATGTCCGCCTACCGCGGCCACTCGACTGAGACCAATGTGGCGCGCCGTTTCAGAGCTGGAGCCGGTAGCGGACATGCCGCATTCTCGTCTGCACGGCTGGAGCGCGGCCCACATGCACGCCCGACTGCCGCCCTCCTTCCAACAGCGGCGCGCCATGTACGTCTCCAACTGGCAGTGAGGCGATCGTGGCGCCGGACTGGCGGGCGCGCCGCCCGGTCACGTGCCGGTGGTGGAGCGGCGGGGCGCCGGCCGCCGGTGCTGAGGTGTGGGCCCGGGCGAGGAGAGTCGCTGTTGTAGCGCGACGACCCCGTCTGGTGGGCTGGCGGACTGCGTGCGACCGTGGAACTGAGCACCCAGCCTGCTGGAAGCTGTGTGAGGAGCATGGCGGCTGAGCTGTTTTGTGGGACCGTCGCCCATCACTTCCCCAGACTGGGCGTGAGGCTGCTGCGCCGTCCATATACTGGGCGTGAGGATGCTATGCTGCCCACACTGGGCGTGAGGCTGCTGATCTGCCCACAAACTGGAAGTGAGGATGTTGTGTCGCTCACAGACTCTGCGTGGGGCTGTTGTACTTTCCCAGACTGGGTAGAGGCTGCTATTCCTCATCTTTCACACCCAGTCTGTGTGTGAGGCTGCAATATCGTCCCAGCCTAGCATGACACTTCTATGTTTCCCCAGTCTGGGTGTGAGGACGCTGCACTTCCTCAGCCCGAGAGCCTGAGTGTCAGGCTGCTACGTCGCCCCCAGCCTGTGTGTGAGACTGCTGTGCAGCCCCCAGCCTGGTTGTGAGCCTGATACGTCTCTTCCAGTCAGGGTGTGAGGCTGCTCTGCCGCCCCAGACTAGCAGACAGGGGAGACGTCAGCTGCTGAATGTGACCCCGAACAACGGGTGCAAATGCTTGACGTTCGACAGAGCGCTACCAGCGCAGTGCAACCACACTCGTCTGTCCAATGTTGTTTGTTTGCTGTAGATTTAAGCGGCCAGGGCAGCTTTGCGGCTATCCAACTCCTGGTCTGATGTGCCGTCGATATCAGTGCCAGCCCCGGAGGCGTGTCTCGGGCGGGGCCGAATGCGATACTGGCCCGATGTGCGTGTGTGCGTGTGAACGACTCGGGTGGATGATGTGGCCGGTGTCATGTGATTAATGCGAGCTCCGGAGGCGTGTGTCGGGTGTGGCGTGGAGTGTGTATGCTGAGTGCGGTGTTCTCCCGATCACACGCACGGGACGGCTGGAAGTGATGGTGGACATGGCCTGCGGGACTGCCGCGCCCACCCGCGCGAGAAGTGTACGTTGTGCGTTGATATTAACTCAGCCCGGTTGACGCCAGTTTTCGCCGCGCACTGGTTTTCGGCTGTCCTGGGACTGGTTCGAGATGAAACACTGCCTAGACTTGCATTTAATTTCGGCTGAGCCAGACAAAACATCTGAGAAGTTCGCCATGTGTGGGAGGCGAAAGGCATGAACATTTTTCATGATAAGACACCTTCGTTGATGACAGATGGGATGTTTTTTTGCGTGTGGTTAGCCTAGGAACCGTCCCAGTCAGCCGTACCTCAGTTATCGCTGAGTTTATCTTGATGTGTGATGCGGACGAGGGCGCTTTCCATATAACGCTGGGAGTTTTCCAATAGCATGTTGCTTGACAGCCAGTATTAGACGCGAGTGGCACGCCCAGCAAGCTGTGCTTGCAGGCTACCAGTGTACATTGTGTGCTCGATGCATCGATGGCCGCCGGTGCCTTGCGAATTGCTCCACTTACTAGGACTTCCCCAACCTTTACGCCGGTTCTTCTATCAGAATTGTATGCTCTCTGGTGCAAACCGAACTCCTGTATATGGAATATAAGAAATATTGGCTCTGAGCACTTTTTGTCAGACGCCTTGCTAAACTGGTGTCTTCCTATGCCCTCGTCATCCAAGGTAAGCACTTTGTGGACGATGCTGCATATTTGTATATGTTACCTCCGCCATCCGAGGTATGCACTTTGTGGACGATGCTGCATATTTGTATATGTTATCTCCGCCATCCGAGGTATGCACTTTGTGGACGATGCTGCATATTTGTATATGTTATCTCCGCCATCCAAGGTAAGCACTTTGTGGACGATGCTGCATATTTGTATATGTTACTGAGCCTCCGCCATCCGAGGTAAGCACTTTGTGGACGATGCTGCATATTTGTATATGTTACTGAGCCTCCGCCATCCGAGGTAAGCACTTTGTGGACGATGCTGCATATTTGTATATGTTACTGAGCCTCCGCCATCCGAGGTAAGCACTTTGTGGACGATGCTGCATATTTGTATATGTTACTGAGCCTCCGCCATCCGAGGTAAGCACTTTGTGGACGATGCTGCATATTTGTATATGTTACTGAGCCTCCGCCATCCGAGGTAAGCACTTTGTGGACGATGCTGCATGCTTGTATATGTGACTGAGCATTCCGTTATTTGAGGTGATGGTGGGAAAACTTCAATTTTTCTTACCATAAGGTTGGTTGAGAATACACCACAAACTATTCAGGAAGCTGAACGTTGACTCATGCCGTAGAAAAACCTTCGCGATCGCGAAGGTTTTTGCAATGAAACGCCGATCGCGAAAAAAGACCTTGCTGGCAGCTGGGGAGGCTGAAACTTAACCACTCCCATGTATGTACTAGTGAGGATTTTTACACTGTGGTTGTCGCAAGGAGGCATTAGCGATGTCCATGCGGATAATTATCCATCGATGAATTGAATTATGACAATAACTTTCTGGTTGCTGCACAGTGTCAGGTAAGCTTGGTATTTGGTATCGTGTAAATAATTCATTTGTTTGATACTAATATTGGCTTCAACTACACCTTCTAACACAGTCGAATCAACATTACGTGTTTACTAGCCTATTCTGGGATGCAGAATAAGAGTGCGGTAAAACGTGTTCCTGCAGGCTGAGCGATGTCTTTACCATTGTGACGAGTGATAAAAAAATGAGCACTGCTCATGATTTTCTGATCGGTTCCATAACTCACTGTTATCTGTATGTGCGTCGTCTAAAATGATCCAGCTGCTAACGGCAACATCTAATATTCTATCTAAAAGGCTGAAAATGTGCAGTAGAACAAGTACACCACTATGACATGGTATATATGCTTTCGTATATAAATAGTTTACAACCATCTGATGGTTACACTTTCAAGTAACCTCTATACGGCCAACATTAATCCCAATGGCATTGATGTACTGAGTTTAGATGATTTGTTTGTATGTTCACGATCGCCGGTGAAGGTAGCCCATTGCTGTGGCTTCGGCCTCAATGTTCTGTACCCAAATCTGCGTGTTGTTTTTAAGTTACGCTATTGTGGTGTCAATTTTTCTCTTTTTTATCAAGTAAATAACCTAAGACTGTTTTGCTCATTATATCATCCACAAACGAAAATCGTGAAAGTATATCGTGAATCCATCGCAATTCACGCACTGTTGCCGCAGTTTCCTTTTTTTTTTTGTTTGTTAAATATATATAATATATATATATATATATATATATATATATATATATATATATATATATATATATATATATATATATATATATATATATATATATGTGTGTGTGTGTGTGTGTGTGTGTATGTGTACGTGGGTGTGTTTTGAACTGCTTTCCTCGGGCCTACCAGGCCTCCATGAGCAGCATGAAAAGGTCCATATATGTGGTGTATCAGCCCTGATCGGCAAAATATATGTCCTCAATCTGGTCTAGCGTCAGCTAGGAAGTCATTTCAATTAATATTATGAGCTTAATTACATTTCGCGACATTTTGTTCATTCCTGCATGCTGTTTCCATATTTCATGGAATTTTTTTTTTAAATCAACCTAAATCAGCGTAATGATAAGTTGGCTATTTATTACATCCATTGAATATAAGCAAACGATGCTACGAGATATAGCTCACTGAGCTTTGGCTACCAATGTTATGCTACCAAGCTTGTACTAGAAGCTTGTGAAGGAATGTTGCCGTTCGTTGTACAAAAACTTGCTTTGTGTCAATTGTAAAGTAGTTTTGGAACTGAACAGCAAATGTTCATTCCGTTCATGGTTTAGTAATTCAAATTCTCGTACACTCTGTGGTGAAGGTAGCTGTTTTAATCCAGAAACATGTGGATATCTATGCCCATTGTTCGCGCAGGCATGATAATAATACTCATAGAAGAAAACATTTATTAAATAATAGGAAATGGGTATTGTTGTTCAACGATGATGCCCACTTTTTTAATATCTCCATTACTCCTAGACGTTTGCATATACTTATAGTGGCTGGTAAGCAGGTGTCATGGCCATTCTACTAGCGATATCTATTTAGAATTTGCACTGCGTATTATTCCTAACTCATGCTCATATACTTTGTAGGGACTTGTATGCGCTATTTGATAAGGTATGCAAATTTCAACGAAGGAAACTGGAACATTTCTGGTAATTTGCACTATGTATTATCAGGGGGAGACGATTTGTGAATCCACTTCGTTATTTTACAATGACTGTTCAGTCGCTACTGGTAACTGTGAACCAACTGTTCACTGTTACCAAATATTAATTTTCTGTTTCATATGTAATATATAATTCCAAGCTAGGCTGATGATTTCGTCGCATTGATAATAAATAAGAAGTATGCGTTGCTAGATGCACATCATACATCGATGTTGTAAATATCAAAGAGTATCGGGTCAATAAAAACGAACCTTGAGTAATTGCAATTTTTACTATCCCTATACTTATAAGTAATTCGCCAAATCTAGTTTTCTAAAGTCTGTTCTATTTATGTCAATTACCTATGAATTTATCTCATGCCGATGAGTTTAATGTTATCTAAAATAAATCGAATAATGATGGTGGCGATTCCCAAAATTCAAATTGGGCTCACATACAATTCTATTATTTGTACCGACCCGGTCATTGTTTTTGTTGTCATGCTATATGACTTATGCATTCGATGCGCTACTGGAATACAATAATTCGTTTTTTTTTTCAAACGTTCAGGCAAAACATATCAAGCCGACATTAAATTAATGAAGCCAAATTGCAAAGAATTGCGGACATTCGTCTATAAGCATATATAAAGTCATGCTATGAACGTTTTTTAAATATTTATTTGTGCAACAAAAAAACATTCCTGGTGACGTTATTAGGCACTACTTTTCCTCATCCCTAATTTTACTACTTGGATTAAATCATGGATCTCAAACCTAGTCAGGAGATATGGGTACACATGCGCACATATCATTGCGCATACACACGCACACACACACACACACATATATATATATATATATATATATGTTGAGAAGCTGAGCAAGCGGTTTAAATCAGTGTTTACATTGGAAGACATGACTAATCTGCCAACCGTACACCACCGTATACCAATATATATATTGAAGAGCTTCTTGAGTCGTACCGGATATCGCTTTCGAAAACCGCTCAGGATTCGCAGGCTGTCATTCCTTCTGACAATTGATGATCGCACACTTTGTCGAGGGAACTTGAATTCCAGTTGTATGCCGGAGATGGTGCAAGTCAAGGACACGCTTAACCTCGTCTCAATACGGCTTTTGATGTACCTTGAGACATACTTCAAAACCAAGCCTTGCCAGATACAAGTAGAAATAAAATATGTGTATGCAGCCACATGATGTAATAAATGCATAAAAAACACCAAATACAGCCTCAGGTCATCACACATATCCTGCAAAAAGATACACTGATGCTATTGTGCACACTCTCGCACATATTTTAACACGCGCCCTGAAGGGGAGAGGGGGGGGGGGCGAAATCCGCCCACTCCTTCGGCTTTTCGTAGATAACACCGAAATTGTTGCGAGTTAGCGCTCGTCAAAGTAAAACAAAATTATCTGCGCCAGTGTTCTTGGCAACACTAGCAACTTGTTTAATGCATATTGTTATACTATATTATTTCAAAGTCATGTCAGGTCACCGAGGTCAGGTCAGGTCAAGTTCATGACAGGCTAATGGAACCAAACTTGGTCAACTGGAATGTTGTCATAAATGCAAATGACCGTCACGCGATTTATGTCACTTTGCATGTTACTCCCTACACATCCGGAAATCTACTGTTTGCCATTTTGTCCCCAAGCGTTTCCATGCTTTATTCATGTATTTCACTCCTTTCTTTGTGAAGCAGATTCTGCCGAGCCGCCTAACGGAGCAGTCGGATGGGCAGCCCGGTTCTGGCCAATGGAGCAGGTAATGACCTGATAAAATGCTCTTAGATAGGTGACCTGAGGTCAAATGGCGCATCTGGCATCTGTACTGCATCCATACTAATGTCTAAAACATCATTAATGCCAATTTTGGAGCATCACAGCGATCCATAACAATGACAAGCCAAGCCACAGAAAACCAGAAAATTGTGCTATTTTCACCTTATTTGACCTTGAAGATATTGAAGATATTGACCTAAAGTCATGAAATTCGCACACAATAGAGTTCACTATCGTGCCCACCCATCCGGCGAATGTCGTTGCTCTAGCCTTAATAGGAGCCGAGATCTTAGGGGGCGGAATCAGTCCCCCGTCCAGTGCGCGTAATTTTCAGAGGCCCTCCAGGGCGCGTGTTAATTATAGAACTGTTCTCTTCTCACATCTGAATAATGAACGGGACTGCAAGCAGACTGAATGCAAGCACATCGCTTACGGGACTGGAGTAGTAGGCAGAAGCGCAGCCGTGGTATAGGTGTGGGGGTTTTGGTCCAGATAACAAAAACGTAACCTAGTTAGCAAGAAACACTAGAATGTACACGAAGCCACATGATAAATATTTGGCGCGCTTGGCACAGCCAAAGCGTTCTCGATGTAGTACAACTTTGAACGGGTCTGTCCCTCCTTAAGAAAACCTTGACTACACCACTGGCAGTGAGATGAAACGTCGCGCATGGGAAAAGGTTGCTTGGGCAAAGAGGAAGGAAACCTATTTCGGTTTTGGGAAAATGTCAATTTGTCAAACATGTAATCAGGAAACATTTATATATTCTACCATAACCCTATAATGGGGAAGCCATGACCGCGACCTGACCTAAGGTCAATGCCACGAAAAATCCGATATACATATTATGGTCCCTGATGAGATCATGACATGTTATAAGTTTGAAATCAATCGCCCAATTATTGTGGAAGTTATGCCACGTAAAACTCCAAGTGTAGTTGAGTCACTTCGTCTGACCTGGTGACCTTACCTGAGATGACCCAGGATTAAAATTATGAGAATAGGCGGAAAAGACCAATGAACAGCTAAGCGAGGTTTGGCCTTGCTAACCCGATTAGTTTGGAGGAAAATGAGGAAAAACTGGAGAGGGGGCAGATATCTGCCTCCCCCGGACGTGCGCGGGTTAACATCCAGCACATGGTTGGATTTTGTGGCTCCAGGACGTGGCTCCTTGGCTAGACCGTTAAAACGATATATCAAAGCTGGCTGACAAGACGTGCATGCTGCAATGTTAGAGTTCGGTTTCTTAAGTCAGAGTTCAAGTTAGAATCACCGGCATATACTATGAACATGCTAACTTAACTACGCGTCTATAAATGAAGCGCAGTTCTGTTAACGAATAGTCTAATATGGATATCCATGTTAAAGCGACCCGGTTGTATTAGCTGTTCGTGAACTCAGAACGACTTCTAGTGAACTCTCAAATATATGGCTATGCCAGGGCTAAAATGTTGTAGGTCACTATCTTTCACAATGGCCTGTAATCTCGTCAAGTGTAGACGACTTCGAAGGAGGCGATAAATATTCTGCATCGATCTAGAATGGAGCATCCACATATACCGTACCGTTCAATACCGGCAGTTGACAGATATTTTCAGACATTCGCAGCTGATTGGCCGGAGTCTCATCTCTGATCAATACATAATGTCACTTCGACGAAGGCGTGCGTGCTCTTGCTTCATATATGTGTACGCGTGGCTGGCGTCTCACAGTGTCGCGTATGCCTGCTCCACAGACAGCCCGTTCTTCCCTGGCCCACGTGTGCGCGTGCAAGGCTTTCGCGGCGTCGACCTGCCGGAAGAGTCGGAGCCGAACTACTCGCTGCCGCCGACCGACCGATGCTCGGCGCCTCGCCGCCTCGACCCGCGGCGCGCCTCGTGGAGTCGGCTCGTGTCCGACTCGGAGGCGGCGGCCGGGTCGCGCCGCAGTTGGCACGGCTCGCGACGACGCTCGCAGTCACGCGACAGCGACAGTCGGCCACGCCATGTGGCGTCGTCGCCGTCGCGCGTCGACCAGTCGGGCGGCGGCGGCCGGCGTCGCTCGTCCAGCCGGGCGGGGCACGACAGCCCTGCCAGGTCGCTCACACCCGCCGGCGGCTATAGCCCCGCGCGGGTCAGAAGCGGCCGGAGCCCGGCGGCGCCGTACCGGGCTCCGAGTCCCGCCCGCGGCAGGACAGCGGGTCAGACGGCCGGTCGTGCTCGCGGCACGGTGCCGGACCGGACTCCCGGCTCTGGTACCAACGCGCCGCCGGATCAGACGTTCAGTCCTGTCGGGGATGGCGATCACAGAGCGCCCCTGGTGTCGCTCAGTCCAAACTCAGTTTCCACAGGTGGCCACAAGACGGCGCACGGAGCGCAAATCGTAGCAGGTGGCGCCCACGTCTGCGGGCGGCATATCAGTCCGGCGCATGCTGACCGGTTCGTTGAGGCAATGCGCGAGAAGTTTGAGGGGGCTCGCTTGCCGCGCAGGCGCAAGGCAGAGGAGTAGCCAACCGATGCTTTTTATGGGTCGTGAATAACGGATAGGTTCGACACAATTATGGACACCTTGCCACGAGTCATGACTACCTCCATGTAGCCATAATCCAGCAGGTGAAAGCTGACCGGATTGAGAGAGAGAGAGACAGACATAGTAAGAGGGAGAATGCTGTTGGTAGCTAAGTTCACACCTGGGACCGGACGAATCCGTTCGAAGACATGCGGACAAACATTAGGTTGGCTGCTTGCGCTCTGCTCCCGTTGGTCACGGACATGCCAGATTGCATACTAGATGCACATATTAATGGATTCCCAACATTTGTCGTGCGCTGATGTGATCACAATTCTGACTGTATGCCCAATCGCTTATGATCGCTGATGACGGTATGCCCAAGCATTCGTTGCGTCTTCGATGACAGCCAGACTTTGAACTGCACTGATCCCGACAGATGGCTACTGCGGCCGACGGCACAGTACGATGCAACAATGCAACAATCAGCCAACAGGGTCTTTGAATCATGATGGTGCACTGGCGCAACCAGTAGTCCAGGATTAAGTTAAACTCATCAAATCCAGGAGTAAACCCACAACAACTACAGTCGACATTCCGCCACGATTTTGAAATGTTGCCAGGACACAGGGCGACCCTTCTGAACGTGGACAATAAGCGTATGCCTCAGTACTACCTAATGGTATTACTGAGGTCTACGCTTATTGTTAGTATGGCAGCCATAAGTCTATAGTTTTTTTTAGAAACATCTGAGTTTGCCGCTACACCGTTTAATGTGTGAGTGTTAAGTTATCAATCACGCAGCGGCCAAGCTCATCAGACCAATGAACGTACTGACAGTCTAGGTGGCAGCCCGTCTTAGATATCAGCCGTAAAATGTTCATTTGTGACAAGCCAATTCAGCTCTATCACTACCAGTTGTGCACAGTTGTTGCTCAACTGTATGCAACAATTCCATAGACCTGACTAATCTGCAAATCATGCCCACACACGTGACTAACCTTTGAATCCCGTGGTTTACATGTGACTAAGCTGCGAATCCTGCGCCTACCCGTTGTTAGCCTCCGAATCATGCGGTCTACAGCAGACTAAGCTGCGAATACTATGGTCTACGGCTGACTAAGCTGCCAGTCGCATCTGTTCGAACCCATAGTAATTGACAATGTCAGTATCTCTTGCGCAGTGGATATAACATTCACAAGTCGGCGTCTTTAGACATCGCGTTGCGTTCGTTTTCGTAACGTTTGAAATCGCTTCGCCAAGGCTCTGATGGAAGAAGAGGTACCTCCATCTACTGAGAACAGTGAGCATGTATGTCGCTCCCTTATATTATACGAATGTCATGTTTCCTTAGTCTACTTGTTTAGCTCAGCGAAAGAGCTTGCATGATGTTCATGTCGTCCCCAATTCTTTCCACGTGTGCAATCCCGGACTTGCGTTTGGCTTCCTTGATGTCTTGCTCTTTACGAGTATTTTCCACGGATTCAGGCTGCAGAATATTGGACATATCAGTAAATTTGCATATGCATCCTGGCGAGTGAGACATGGAAGCATATAAATGTGCTTAACCTCCGTTACATTCCTGAATTGGGAATGCTCAGATGTTGGTGGCAGGTAGTTTCGCCGCCACTTGGAGGAACAGGTGGTAGGTCTTCCTGACAGTCTGTGACATGAGAGAGTATCCAATCCGGGTGCTTGGTGCGAGTATTAGTGCATGCTCTTGGAGATGTCAGTTGCACTCTCTGAGCCGCTCTCCTAGTAGTTCCGACGGTGTAATGTCTGCCCAATGGGAATAAACGGGATAAAACTACGTGGTTGGTGACGGAGTCTGTTTCGCGGAGCTTTTGCAATGGTTCTGTTTTTTTATACAAATATACATCACTAACAGCAATGTGAACTGCTGTCTTCTTGTTTCGAGTGCCATTTATATCACGAAGACGTTATTAAACATTGCACTTTGGGTACAGCTTAACGACTATGATGTACTCTTTTGTTTGTTAATCCACCAGGGAAGAGATTCAAGACAAGTAGGTCAATAGCTAAATGTAGCAAAAAACTGAGTGTCGGTTTTCCAAAATAAGGCTACCAAGTAAACCTTCTTATATTTCATTATTGTGTTCTGGCTGTCAGCAGAATGTTATTCTACTCACTGCCTTCTCCCGTTGATAGAAAACCTGCGCAGTTGTCCAATCCTCAATCAAACAATGACTTGTCTGTATTTCTCCATTGTTCATGCTTCCACGTCATCCTGAATGTCGCAGGTGCAACTACGTCGCAACAAGTAGTCCCTGAATACACGGGGAAAACCAGGACACCATATACAAGGATGTTGTACCGTACGCAAGCTTAAAATGGAATCAAGTGATGCATTCTTTCACTTCTTGCCATGCTTCTCGAGCATAAAGAACCGCAACTTTGACGAATGTTCGCATCATTGAACATAGCCGGAGTAGTTATTAAAAACTGTCAATTTCAGGTGATGCTGCAATTATTGAAGTGCCACACGTACTTTTTAGCCATACTCTAATGAACCAAAGTGACATCAGTAACCCTAACGTTGCTTGCAGCACGACAGGACTTCTTAGCACCTTGAAGCCTAAATTTAGCGCTTTCATCGGGTCTATTTCAAAGGCGGCATGATTTCAGCTAACCTGGAAAGAGCATTGTATCTCGTATTTATACTTCGTAGCAAAAGCAGAGTCCCTTTCAATTACATCCTGCCTACTCGGAGACAGCAGTGAGCTGTATCACAACACATATTTGTTCAAAATTGGCCGAAGTGCATTGAAGAAAACGTTCATTGATCCGGCTTGTCATTACCAGCGATATGTGACTGCACGATTGTGCCAAACAACTGTGTCACTTCACACGTCAGCTGATGGGCATGCCCTGCTGCGATTGGTGGGATGAGACGGTTGGGCCGTCCGACAGACCCACAGGTCTCCCGGTGAGCTGGACAGTTGTGTGATGGGCATGTCCTGCCACGAGGTGAGCTGTGACGGTTGGGCCGTCAGGCAGATCCACAGACACCTCGTCGATCGACATTAGCCGGTGAGCAGGCGAGCCGGACAGCGAACTCGGCGACTGGCAGCGCCACCGGTATCCGCCAGCTAACGCTTACAACGCCTGACCGGAAATAGTCATGCCAGTTCCAGCGGGGACGACGTCCACCATCAAACTTCCCGGCATTGATCAGAGTTAGAGTCTAGCTGGACTGTTCGATCGACTTTTCAATGTTCCACTGGGGGCGCCCAAGGTAGCACTGACGGCCTGGACGGCCCAAGGACGGCCTGTAGCACAGCCGTCGTCGGGTTCAATACTTTGCGACTGAGTTGGGAAGGGCGAGTTCGCTCGTCATTTTTGCTGGCAGTTGTTCTCGGATTACCACACCAATTAGCTGAGGCCTCCGGCAATCCCAGATTAAGATGAATGGCGAGTGATGAATAACGAGTGATGAATAGCGAGGTACTAGGTCTTAGGCCATCATATGCCGATCGGCGAGTTATCAGGTATTTGGTCATCATATGTTGATTGGCGTATACCAGGTCTTAGGTCATCATATGTCGTTGGTGAAGTACCATGTCTTAGGCTATCACATGTCGATGAACGAGGGGCTAAGTCTTAGGTGATCATTTGTCGATAAAATATAGCTACCAAGGCGCATTTTGGCGCATCACAATCGAGGCTCGGTGAGACGCATCCTGTCAGAGTTGGAGGTGCTTTTTATGTTCCTTGTTAACCTTAGTACGCCTCGCGAAGCACTGCAATCCATTGCACCTATATAAGTATTTTCGGAATTTAATCAATTGGTCTGCCAGAATGGCATAGTGCTCGGTCTAAGAGCTGGCTCAATACAGATTCGATTTCATTCATCGTGCCTCATCCCAAGTTAATTGGAGTAAGTCACTGTGAGCATAGCACAGAATATTCACTGGAAATAGTGTTCTGCTGTAAAGACCAATCAATGAGCGCAAGCACTACAAAAATAAAAATACAAACATTTGGAGACATAATTACCGCTTCGGCCGTACAGTTCTGTTGGATTGTTTCCTTTGTTATTTAAAGGAGGATTATCTTAAGACGTTGCCTGTGTTGCTGAAGTCAGCAGTGGCCCTATTGTCGTAAATATGGAGCAAGACCTTAAAATACATACAATATATTCTGCTACTGGTCTTCTTCAACACCAACCTTGTTTAATTTTGATAACAGCACATTTTAATAACATGGGGAGACAATAAATGCTCTAGAGCAATGCCTTTAACACTCGCACGTCCGGCGGTCCGCGCCAACTTCGCATGTCCGGGGGGCAGATGTCTGCCCCCTTAAGATTTCTGAAACTCTGCTAGCTAGGGACAAACGGAAAACGGCGTTGGATAGCTGGTGACGGGTTCTATCGAAACTGTTTCGGTCATTTTTTCGCTCAGGTCAACATTCAGGTCACTGGGCCATCATAGGTCAAATTCGACCACATCAAGTGGGACTCAGATATTGACACATATCTCAGGACCTGTAACAGATAGAAACAAACAGTGAACGATATTCGACAGTCCTTGAAATGTGCTATCGAAAATGGGCGGTGTGAATTAAGGTCAGGTCAACCAAAACTATGACCCCAGGTCAAGGTCATGAATTAGCCTAGGGAGGGCATGCAGTGTATCAATCGACACGTCTTGGCGATACAAGCACAATGACGGTAATTTCAGCCTTCTAGCTCAATGCAGTGCGATATAATGCGCAGAAATGTGTAGTGATCTCAGGTGACCTCAGAGACCTTGGTGAGGTCACTGAGCAAACATTTCAGCGGTAATATTGAGCATAGCTTCAATCTACATGCCACAACTGTTGTGAGATCATTCCGAGCGCAAATATGTAACCAGGAAACATTTGCATATTTTACCATAGCCCTATAACGTGGAAGCCATGACCGCGACCTGACCTAAGGTCAATGCTACGAAAAAAACGATATGCATAATATGGTCCCTGATGATATTATGACACGTTACAAGTTTGAAATAAATCGCCCAATTATTGTGGAAGTTGTGCCACCTAGAACTCCGAGTGTAGTTGGGTCACTTCGCTTGACCTGGTGACCTGACTTGAGATGACCCAGGATTAAAAATATATGAGGATATGCGGAAAAGATCAATGAACAGCTATGCGAGGTTTTGCCTTGTTAACCCGATTAGTTTGGCGGCAAATAAAGAACGTTTCATTATAATATCTGTATCCGTTAAAGCGTGACGACTGGTTGAACTTTTTTTGGAGGTGACCTCACTTGACCTTGACTAACTCGTTGACCCTAGATGACCTGATTTCAAAATTTTGAAACAGCATGCCAAATTGATGTGGGAAAAGGTATGCCAAATTTGGGTGCGCTACCGCGCGCCCAAATTTGTCCAACAGGAAAAACCGGAGGGAGGGGGGGGGGGGGGAAGGTGGCAGATATCTGCCCCCCGACGTGCGTGTGTTAAGGTTGATCTCAATCACCATCGTTTATGAGCATCAACAACTGAGAGTGGTAGAGCTAAAGGTAAGGACTAGAAGATATGTGTCCCGATTCTGGCTAGATATTAACGCTTCATCACCTTCATATTTTGCATCACTTCTATCTTTGATGGAGATGATACAGCGGACGTGGGTCACCCCCTCCGGCGTCGACTCCTTTCGAATATCTGTTTCTGGCATGAAGCAGAGCTCCGGCGCGAATATGTTGCCCTTGGTGGTGTTGCAGTTGGAGTGGAGAGTGATTCTGACGGATTTACCACATGTGGTGGCGGGGAAGAGGGCTTTGGTCTTGCCTTGTTTTTGGGATTTGATGATGACAAAAGGAAGCGGATTCCTCGATAGGCTTGACAATTACATTTATGTCAAACCTGTCCACGTAGGGTTAGGTTGATTGGATTCGATCGGGTTGGGAGGGGGTGGACTGGTTCGAACATGGGTCAGCAGCATGAAGCGACTTTCTTCCGGATCGTGAGACGTGGTCATGGTCTTGGAATGAGCGGGGTCGGCGAAGCACAAAGGCCTTGCATGGCGTCATCCAAAGGACTAGTCCGGCGTGGATCATTAACCCGTCCCGTCTCGGGGTGTCTTCAACCGTCCCTCAGGATTTTTTCGCAGACAGTGGACGAACGGTGCGTGGTAGCGCGCCCAAATTTCACATACCTTTTCCCACATCAATTGGGCATCCTGTTTCAAAATTTTGAAGTCAGTTCATCTAGGGTCAACGAGTTAGTCAAGGTCAAGTGAGGTCACCTCCAAAAAAGTTCAACCAGTCGTCACGCTTTAAAGAATACAGATATTTTAATGAAACTTTCAGCGTTTGCTTATATCTAGGGATGCAACAAAATGTACGAGTGGAATTTTTCAGTTTTTGTCGCTTTTGACTGCATATAAATTTTGCGTATTTGCCAAATTGCAATTCAAATAGAGGATTATGGTTAAAGTAAGCATTTTGTATTAGTGCAAGTTGACTTCCAACAACGCTTTTCGGTCTGCTCTACCCATTGGAAAAGGAAAATTAAAGAACACTTGAAAACTCAAAATTTTGAAATTTGAAGAAAAAAAATGGGGGGACAAAAAAAATATAGCCCTGGTTGATTTCGCTGTCCTTAACTCATTCCAAATACATTTTTCTTTTCTTTTCATATATCCCCAAAATGAACTCCCCAGAGCCAAAAGCATAATGTAAGTCGTGAAAAGTCGTGAAAATCTAGTCCCCCTTAGTCCCCCTAGTGACGTCACGTTTGGGGGGAAATTGTTTTGGGGGTGGACCCGGACCCTACTCGTCGATCGCTTTCCGATGACACCACTTTCTTTTTCGTGTGATGCTTAGTTTGGATTTTAGAGCGGGGTTACTAACCCCCCCCCTCGAGACGGGGTGTGACTGACCGGAAAGACGGCGCGGGTTAACGATTGCATCGAGGGACGGAGCATCAGGGGCAGAATCTGCAATCACCCAATAATCCACAGGCATGGTGAGTGGTGGAAATTCGTATTCGGAGTCCTGTTGCGGGCTGGGTTCGGGCCTTTTTGCATTTTCCCAATATCCAGGGAAAACCATAGCAACCGAAATAAAAAGAACATGAAAAAAACACATGCAGAACAACAGGGAACAAAACTACGACGAGGACGAAAACTACATGGGGTGACGGGCGTCGCCTCACGAAAAAAAGAAGTATTGTGCCCCACTTGCAAACTAAAAATTGGTACGAAATCAGATCGATGAAAACAAGACCATCTTCTGTCACGCGTGGGCTATGGAAGCGTGCTAACATGATACCTTTCTACATTTCTCAGGTGTGTTTTTCATCGGGTCCACCCTGACATGTTCAGTATGTTTGTGGGACAGAGCAGTGGGACGAGGCAGTGTGTGGTAGGCAGTGGGAGAACACAGGATCAGAGAAGAAGCTCAGCATCTGTATGCGAATGACAGGTGGTCTGATAAGTAAATCAACATAGCCTGCATATCCGTTGGCTTTACATGTTTTCCGGGTGACAAATAGGAGGCAATTTCCTTGTAAATGTACAACAATGTATCCAATTGATTATGTATTTAGAATCCAGAGGACGTTATATTTCTTCATACGGGAAGAAAGCAGCCGATGATCGGGAGTGAAGAGTAACAATTTTTGCGCAGGCCAAGCATGGTCGGAACAGTCTAGCCGCCCGCACGGCGCACACCTCCGCCGTTGTACGGCTGATGCCACACTAAATGGCACCAGGGACACACGCCACATGCAGTGTGATGCCGTGTCCATAGATGGCATTAGGCACGCCTGCTATGTGAGAGCTGCATCATATTCCAAATTAGCCCATACGGTCGTCGCAGTCCACTCGGAGTACAAAGTGAAGTGACCAATTAAGCTAGCTGCAATTGTTAGAAATCATACTTACAAGCCATACTTACAATCACAATTTTGCCGCCCGGTAGAGCAGTTGATTGGGGCGTTGGCCTGCTCTGGTCTCCTCTGCCCTGGCGACATAGGGTTCGAATCGCTTCGCGCGCTAATATTTATCCCCGGCTGGGAGAGTCAGTTGGCAGCTGGCCCGATAAGGCCGGGGACGAGCTACCGTGCGGCCGTGTCGGTGCATTAGCGGCACGTTAAACTTTCGGTCAAAATTCCGCCGTTGAACTGGATTCGCAGATCTGGTGGTGGGGCTACGGTTCACGCAACAAGCTTTGCTTAGCAATATGACCCTGGTTCATAAAGCCACCCCGTCAAAGAACTCGGTTTTTTAAAAGGCATCTGATTCGTGCGAAGCCCCGTTTGGGTGCACCAGCCCTACGAAATCAATGAAAGAAAAAAATCAGCTTGGTACTTCCACCACTTGACATAGAGGTTGTACTGTTTAAGCATTGTTCTTAAAAGGTTTTCTTTCAACATCATTAGGCCAGACTGTTTTGCCCAAGATATTCTTAAAACGGAATCGGCTCCGATTCAGACCATTAACTATCGCAGTCGGAAAGTTTCTCCACATTCAGAAATGCGAAGCAATTCTTCCTTTTTATAAAAGTAAAGTACATTTCAAAACTGTAAGGCTTGTTAGTTTGCTATTTGGCTCGATGACTTATCGCCATCATTGGTTATTTTTCTCCCGACAAGAGCGCAAAACTACACATACGTTGGGTAACAGCGTATTTGTTATATATTACGCCAGAGAAATGGTTCCTCACCACCCACCAGTGTCATATCGATCACGTTGCCGTCTCCCCATTGCTGGCAGCACTTGTTCGCTGCCTTTTATGACTTCTTGTTAACAACTTCCACTTCTCCGATTGCCTCCCGCTGCTCCGTTTATTAGCAACCCGCTATTCCGCCTCAGATCTTCTGGTACGTGTCTGCTGCATTCGGATAAGTAAACGAGTTCCCTAAGCATAACTGCATCAATGTCCTGGAAGCAAATACAGCTGCGCTCGTGTTGATGTTGACTTAGAACCAACAAAGCACGTGGAAGATAGCTGCTCGTATCAATCGGGCCAGAGTTCCTGGACAGACTTCGCACTACGTCAATTGTTTGACAACAGTCGGCTTGTAGGAAATTGTTCAATTTGTAAAAAAGAAATTGAATGGAGGCAATCGGTGGGGATGAGACAATCACGGCAAACTGACCCACTGTCACAAATAGCACAGCAACTCCTCCATCACACTTATATTCGTTGACAATGTGCATACATTTCGCACATATGTATCATACAAACACATGTGCCTACGCTTTGTTCAGTCATTAATTCTTATTGCTGTTCGGATGTCCCAAGTTTCGCTTGGTGTGTGCATCACGACGCATATGGAAGTACTAGTACTTCTTAGGGCATATCTCATTGGTGAGATTCGATCTCTTATCGTGCATGATCACCGAATCAAGCTAAGTGAAGAGCTCATAATTCACGTTATATATACCCGCTTGTACCATGTATAATAGCTTCTTCTCACATATAATAGCTTGCAAAGTTCTAACAATTTATCTTTCGGTGTTCAAGAAGATTACAATGGTCGATTAATTCAAATGTAGGACGTGCATTATTTAAGACTATGGATTTGGGATTAGATGATCATTCAAGGTGAGATAAAGTTATTAGTACCTCCTGTGGTACTGATAACCATATTGAAAATAGCATTGATTAAAGCATAATAAGAAGAAATGCATTATACAAGCACTGAGTTGCATCACGTTCCGGGTAGTGCGGGCATTTGAAAAGACGCAAGTTGATCTACCCTGGCGCTTCTTCCACCTCATGGTGGAACATGGTGAATGGTGTTTACAGTTTATTTGACAAGTTAGCTTGAAGATGTTATGGCACTTAGCGTACATGACCATGCACCATAACACTTAATATATGGTGAATAGTCTCGATCAGGAACACAGCACTCTACGCCTTGCGTTCACATGTACTTATTGTTTAATAACATGTAAAACAAAGCAAATTTGAAGCACCATAATTGTGTGCAATATCCAAATAGGTTTGCTTGTCGATTTTCTTCTTGGCCTAAATGCACTAATTACACTACCAGAGGCTAGTCCTTGTCAGCAAGATTAAAACTCATCTGTGAACACCCTGCAGTCTGTTGCTCCTGTAGCATTAGAAGACCGGCTGTTCTAACCCAGAGTAGCACAATAGCACGGTTGGCGAAGGCACGCTCAGACTTAGAAAAACACTGACAAATAGCATCTTTCGGCTGTAGATCTTCAGCTGCCGAGGAGTAGGCAATTCACGTGCTGTACAAAGGGTTCTCTGAGGACTAAAGGACAATTTCGAGTGTTTTTACCTGGGAATACCGGGAGGCAATTGTTTCGACGCACCACATCAGTCAATGTTTATCAGCCAAGTAATGCAATCACGGGCGACATGTATGGCGCTCGTCGACGTGCCCCGGTGACGAGACAGGCTGTGAAAATAATTGAAGTTTGAAGATGCAGTAGATGAGGGTGAGCGGCACTGCACAAAACAAGGGGAAGTATCGAAGATGCTAGGATACTACGGCAGGACGCTTCGTATGGTTTCTCCTAGCAAGAGCGATCGTGCGGGGTAACGGAAGCACAGGAGCGACGTCAGGAATCAAGAACAGCAGCCGAACACCCACGAAGAACAAACCCGAGATTCGAGAAGGAAACCAGTCACTACCCGTTTACAGGAGCAGGTAAACGGAAATTTCCGATTCGGTCGATTCGCAAAAGTTCCGATCGCGCTGCCCATTTTCAAGAGCAAATCAGCCACCTAATGGGGTTTTTGCGATTTGATGGCTGACGCAATGTGGCAACAATTTCCTAATATTTGGCACATTTTTGCGCTTCTGAAGCACCTGCTTCGAGCAACGGCATGCACATGCACAAGGTATTATCAATGATCCACGTACCTGGAGGTTGTTTGGTAGATATATAGGGAATCTGTGAACTGGAAGGATTCACGTAGCGATGACACGTTGTCGATGACAACATATCCCATTCTTCTTCGTGAATCAAGTGGAGCATTGTTTCCAGGCCAGCCTTATCATGGAAGGAGGGCATTCTGGAACCAATGAATGAGCCCTCAGGCGCAACTCCATCTGAAAGCAATTGATGCATGCATATGTACCAATTTTAACTGTTAACTGGATTTTGCATGGTTTGCTGGATGTCATTTGTATTGCATTAGGAAGTCATTTGCGAGCCGTATTGAGACGAGTTCGTTACCTGTCAATGGCCCACCCTGGCTCCGGCAGCTTATGAGCCTAGAATGCAATGATTTGACTAGACACGTGCAAATCACTTGCCGGATGGGATGCCAAATATCAAAGCGATAGCGTGAACGGTTCAGAAGTTACGTTAAAAATATTAAGAGGAGGGATAGAGTGGGGAGAAGAAAAATAACCACCTACCGTACTGCAATTGTCAAAATGTGAGAGACTAGTAAATGCGGAGAACAGCGTCACACTTCAATCGGAATTGATCGAGTTGCGACCACTCTCCTGCCTTTGTTCCATAACTGCATTAAAGCAGACTCACTGATTTGCATATATTTTACGCACACGCGTGAATTACGGATGCACAGTGAGTCCTTTCCTAAATTTTCCGTCTTAGATTGAATACTGCCTTCAAAGTCGATGCCAACGTGGTTTTGGATGCGTTGCAAGCAGCGCAAGACAGGTTATGAGAGTGGGAATTGCTGGGGAGATTTGTCCGTTACCCAGCTGGGAAAATATGTCCGTCAACGATGAGTGCTGAGGTACATCGTGTGAGTGTTCCGACAACTTATCTCTCGCCAGTGCAATGTGTTAATACAAATTCCCAATACTTTCCCGCTCCTCCGAAGGACGGCGCGTGTTAGCACTCCGTCGATTCACAGGCAGATGCGATATTCGATGCCGATCTGATGGGGTCAAAATCATTTTGAAATATCGCGCCAGGTGCAATATCGTCGGATGATCTTTTTGGACTTAAGGGTCGATCTGAAATTAATTTTGCGACTGAAGTTAAATTTGACGCTGGTTGTGATCCATGTGTATTAGGAACAAATGTTTTTTTTCACTTTACTTTGGAGGTTTCCAACACGAGGTCGCCTCATCTGCACCTCGACCTATGGATCTAGATGCAACACATTTCACTTTGTTCGTATACAATGATAATAGGAAATAGCGTGCCGATTCTGTTTAAAGAGTGCAGTATTAATGTTGTTCCACATATAAATATTAATCATAGAAAGTATCCATTCCCGGCGAAGAATAGACCTTCAAACTGATCTTGGAGGTGAACTAGTAACACAAGCAAAGCCGATCGTACAGAATTTGCGAGATCTCTTCACGTGCGACAAGCTGGAATTTGTGATATCTCTCAAGCACTCTCTACGTGGAAACGCTGAGGGCCTCGCTACAGATCACCTGTACTGGGGTAGGCCGCACGATGCAGTGCACGGACCAGGGCTACGTGGACGTTGCACTTATGCGTGGGGAGCATTGTGATGCAATATGTAGCTTCCAGAACCTGCCGTGCGCCACCACAATATTTGGGTGTTTCCAGAGAGCATGTGAGGATTTCCGTTAAATTTGTGGGTGCTGCAGTTTACCATACGAGTGTCACGACATACGATGCGACTTTAGTGAAGTCTGCAACGTAGTATGTGATCATTGCGGTGGATTGTGATTCATGCGAACACTGACGGATCTAGCCCATCTACATGGGAGTGATCAACTTCCCGCGTCGGCTCAACCCTACTCAATATTGGTGTACCTTGGATTCGCGTCAAAAGGAGAGTGAAATATACTTGGAGGGTGGCCGACGTTCACATACACGTTTGGAGTCGCAGGATTTTGACCACGGTCTTTCCAACGGGGCTCATTCTGTAAATAAAAGTGATTAACTTCAGCACCCTTTCTATGGGGAACAGTCACCATCCACCGTCATGTTGAAGTCATCGGATTTCAACCCTCTTGTTCAAAGTTTGTTTGTGGTATTTCTTGATAAGTCAGCCGACGCTGCTTATCGTACAAATAACTGTAGAGCGTTAATGTTCCAATTGCACACATTGCAGTGAATAACGCCCATTTGTACCATGCCAATGTTCTTGCATGTGCACACCCGTCGCCAAATGTCGTGGGTTTTTGTGGTTTCTGCAGTTTCTGCCGTTCCTGAATCGCTTTGATAACTGCTGCCATACGATGGGCTTGCACTATACTTGATGTGATAGTATGGTTCGTATCGTGGTTAGGTGGACAACCTCAATGATGTGAAGTCGATAATGTTCTCTCCTTTCAACGTTTTCCGGTGGAAAATAAATCCGGATAACTCTGAATATTGATAAATATGCCTCATCGTTTTTGTTTAACCTGTCCCGTCTCGGGGGTCTTCAACCGCCCCCCTCAGGGTTTTCGCGGATAGCGGACGAACGGCGCTCGGCAGCGCGTCCAAATTTGGAATACCTTCACACATCAATTTGGCATGCTATTTCAAAATTTCGAAGTAAGGTCATCTAGGGTCAACGAGTTAATCGAGGTCAAGTTAGGTCACCTCCAAAAAGGTTCAACCAGTCGTCACGCTTTAACGGATGCGGATATTTTAATGAAACCTTCAGCATTTGCTTATCTTTACGGATACAACAAAACGTATGAGTGGATTTTTTCTTCATTTTGACTACATATAAATTATGCGTAATTGCCAAATTGCAGTTCAAGTAGAGGATTCTGGATAAAATAAGCATTTTTTGTTAGGGAAAGTTGACTTCCAAATACGCTTTTCGGTCTGCTCTAGCCATTTGAAAAGGAAAATTGAAGAAAACTTAGAAACTCCAAAATTTGAAATTTGAAGAATGTTCTTTTTTTTGGGCGGGGGGGAAAAAATTATAGCCCTGATCGATTTAACTGTCCTTTTCTCATTCCAAATGCTTTTTTCTCATTTACTCCCAAAATTAACTCTCCAGAGTCAAAAACATAATGTAAATCGTGAAAAGTGAAAATCTAGCCCCCTGGTGACGTCACTTTTGGGAAGAAATTGTTTGAGGGATGGACCCGGACCCTACTCGTCGAGCGCCTTCCGATGACACCTCTTTCGTTTTTTACGATGCTTAGTTTATATTTTACAGAAGGGGATCTTCAATTGCCACCCCCCCGAGACGGGGTGTGAGGATTTGACCGGAAAGATGGCGCTGGTTAAATATGCTCACATATTGCCTACCGTACAGATAATCGCACTGGCTCGGTACTCCATTCAAGACTAGTTGAGTTTTGTTCGCTTAATGATGTGTTTAGCACCACAGCATATTATTTAATATTTTGTCCTCTAGCACGTTTGTCCTCTCTCTTTGTGCAATATTTTGTCCTCTATCACGTTTTTAAGCCTCCGCTTAATTATTTCGTGAGCACAACGTGTTTTAAGAGACCGGAGTGTTGTGGTGATTTACTGTCTCGGCGCGCTTTTATGACCATGCATTTTTTTTTGTGGGCCTCGGCCTGTGTTTCAGGACCTCATATTGTAATTGTGGCCCTGGTGTGCTTTGAGGGTCCCAGCGCGTTTTTTGGGATTTTCGGTGTGTTCTTAAGTGCTCCCAGTGTGTCCCAGTGTGACCCCGTCGCATATGAATGAAGCGCTGTCGCTTTTCCCGAGACTTGGTACGAGAACTGGTACGGTTAATAGAGTTCCAGTGGGTCCTCGGGATCTTGGTGGTTTTGAAGGCATTGCTGAATTTATTTAGAGGTCCGACTGAAGTTTGTGGGCACTAGATGAAATGTTTTGGTGCTGCAGTGAGAGTGTTGTGGTTCAGTGTGACTCTTGGAAGGTCCGGCGTGATTTGTCAGGGTTCAGGAACGATTTTTCGGGCCCAGGCGATATTTCAGGGAACCAAAGTTAATTTTCGGAGCTCTGAGGTGAGTTGTCCAGGTCCTGACGTGAACTTTCTGGGCTTGACGCGATTTGCTCGAGACCTCAACTGAAAATGTTCCGGCCTGAGTCGCTTTTCCGGGTCCCGACGTCAGTTGAGTTCCGACTTTATTTTGTCCGTCCACTTGAGGTTTCTTCCAGGGTCCTGTAATTGTGGTTGTGATTGTGATATAATTATTGAAGCTCTCTGATGCGATTTTTGGTGTTCCAGGGGAATTTCCCAGGCTCGGCTTCAGTTTATTCAGGCCCAAGTTCGATTTTGGACACTAGCGTCATTTTTTCGGTGTCCCTGCACACAGTTTACGGACTCCGAACAACATGGCAACGATGAAGCATATATACCTTCATTTCTGCAAGTAATTGCCTAATGTTTATGGTTAGCTCCTTAGCATGTACCAACGTCACGGCTGGTACAGCTCTGCAAACGCTTTCCAAGGAGCAGAAACGTCTTGTTTTGTTGTCATCTCTGCTCACGATTAGCATCGTCTTCACCGCGCAATTTTTAACAACTAGAAAAACTCAACTATACTAATTTCAAGATTGTCTCTGGTGTTTCATCGGTTTTATGCATGAAGGGTCAGACAGGATTTTGATTAGCGGTGTGTTCAGAATACTTAAATTTAATTATCCTTTATTTGATTTCGGAAAACGCTCCACATTAAGCTTTCTGGAATTTGATGAACTACAGTCGTATACGTCAACGTCTATTATCATGCTATGTAATGGAACCCCGAATGATCCGCAAATTTACTCATTTTTAAGAGCAAATTCGCCGACCTCGACCGAATTCGTCATTTGCGTGCGTATTTTATCGCACAAAAAAAGACAATTGAGCAAGATGGTATGTGCCATGGAACTGATCTCTTGAAGTCATTTTACACTCCATTTTGGAGGGGGAAAGCTGGCTTGTCCCCCCCTGCAGGCCGTTTTTCGAAGGGGAATGGCCTCCATACCCATAGATCTGCTAGTGTATATGAATGCCAAGGCAGTTTTCCTTCCTAGAAGCTTTGCATTAAAGCACATAAGTATCACGATGTAGTGTAGATATTAACACGGTAGTCTGCATTGCATGGATTGTGTTCCATGGAACAGTAGTTATCAGGGTTGTGAAGACGCAGTACTCATACAGCATGTAAGCATCATGAAAGCATGTGGCATCCGGATGTTGCCGAGAAGGATATCATTACTGCGGGGCAGTATGCGGATACCTTGGTTATAGTATGTGGGCATTGCGATATAGTATGCAATGTGTGAATGAGGCGCAATATAGCAACGTCCAGCTCCCGTCATACGCAGACTGCTTGCGGCGGCTGAGGCTTGCGTTCGCATACATGCAGCGCATGCACTGCACAGCGTCGCCCGCCCACGCACAGAGTGGTGCCGATCCCAGGAGGTGCTGCAGCAATGACGCGCTATGCCCCCGCCAGCACCAGCCTTCTGCTGTCGACAAATGACACAATCATCCCGGACTACGTGGACAATTTGGCGCGACCAGGGCGCCGGCGTAGGAGAACAGCTCGCGCAGCCAAGCTCATTCTGTGCCGTAATTCAATCGGGTATCAATTTCACTGGGAATGACATCCTGGCGCCCATGTATAAAGCCCGAAAGCTTGTTGGATCTGACAGTATCGCAGAGGAGTGTGCCTGAGAGCGACCACCGTCAGACCGCTCAGAAGACCGCACCGCCAACAAAACACTAAGTTTAGCAGGTGAGTCTTCTGTCCACGCAGAGCAACAACTAGTGGTAGCAAGGTCAGACTCCTCACCTACTCTTTTGACTAGGCTTGGACTGTGGAAATACCAGGAGCTTTGAGTCAAAGTAGGAGTACCAGCTTTGATGTCCTCACGTTTCACACCAGGGCTAGGGGACAGTGAGTGTGGTTCGGACGCTATGGTGCGAACAACATCAGCATGTACTTAGGGCAGGGCAGGTATGGTTCGGACGCTATGATGCAAACATCAGCATGTGGTTAAGGAAGAGTGGGTGTGCTTCAGGAGCTTCCGACAACTTTGACCCCGATGGATGCCTAATTGCACTGGAATCAGAAGTCCCTAGCTTATACTCACTTTATCTGTTCGCTACATATCCACAATCAGCAAATAGCGAAACAGCCATCTAGTTTGGTGGTAGAGAACCTGAAGAGGACCCATCGGAACTGCCGAATCCACTCCACTAGTGGAGTGAAGTGAGCAAAATGTGGCGTAAATGCCGGCAGCAATAACTGAACACAACTGCGCTGCGTTCATGGTGCAGTAGGCATGGCGTATGCTGACCTCCCAACGTTACTTGACTCAAGGCTACTTAAATTAGCCACGCAATACTGGCCCGGTGTCGATAACGGTTCAGAACAGTGGTACAGTTCTGTAATCCTGCACCGTGGTCCGCAATACTGGCCCGGTGTCGATAACGGTTCAGAACAGTGGTACAGTTCTGTAATCCTGCACCGTGGTCCGCAACCCTCGACACATGAAGAAGTCCATTTGCGAAAGTTCAACTCGCGGACAAACACTCTGAAAGAGCTTTCATCGCCATGCACACAGATGAAAAATCATAACCAGACCGAATCCGTCGTACCTATCATTAGCCGAACCCACCCTGACGGCGCCATCTTGACATTGGTTTTTCACAATCAAGGGCAGTTTGTTGAAATCGGTGCAGAAATTTGGACAATATACCCTACATTTACCACATGTGCCGGTCAGGATAAGAAGGTTCAACATTTCAAAACGACTTCACTATCGGCATCGAAAAATGCAGCGTGAGTTACAAAAAAAATCCAGGGCGGGCTGTTAAACGAGACAGCATGATGGCGTCCACTGATAGCCGAGTAGGTGTGCTGACAAGTGCTACCGCTGACAGCGGCATGAGCAGTAACTTGGGGAACTCAATCTGTCCAAACCAAACCATCCGAAGTTGTGCCCAGTCCAGTGGTGACCTCCATCTGCTGGGTCCTCCATCTGCTTCTTCCGTCAAACCCAGACTTCCACGACCATAAAATTGTTACGGAGGAATTTCTGGACCATCAGGGGCAACATGCTGCCTAGATAAACCACTGCTAAAGTTCACTTCTAAAGCAATTCGGTCATAAGTCCAGCAAACGCCATGCGAGAAACGTCTCAATTCCGTTTTCTCAAGTTGTTGGGACCACAATGTTAAGGACAAATCAGTATTTGTACATGATGCATTAATCGGGGAATGCCAAAATAGCCAGTGTGTAGCGTTTTGTCTGTGATTTTGTTGGTTGTTGCAGTTCTAGTCGTGGTCATGATCTGTTTTCCCTACACTCGTATTTCCGCCATGCAAAGGTGGCGTCGAAGCAAGTGCTAAATCTGATTCACATCCAACAATTGGTTGTGGATGATCCAGAACTAGGACGAGGAGGTCGAAAACATACAAGTCAGCTTGTTCCAGCTGACACAACATCCTAGTCTAGTGCCAAACTGTGTTTCAGCATAACGCATCTTGCACGCTTCTCCACAGCAAGACATATTGATTTCGACATATTGATTTCAGAGATGAACGCCCGCTTCGTAGTTCATTCACTGGCCGTCCTGCTGGTGGTGGCGCTGGTGTCGCTGTCCATGATGGCCTCACCAGCTGAGGCAGGCTACAGGCGACCTACTTTCAACGGCAGCATCTTCGGAAAACGGGCTGCCGTTGGTAAGCTTCCGCAGTGACA
This sequence comes from Imbricaverruca yamaguchii, assembly GCA_034440575.1. NCBI lineage: Eukaryota > Metazoa > Arthropoda > Thecostraca > Neoverrucidae > Imbricaverruca > Imbricaverruca yamaguchii. Next base: position 2,596,308 of record JAOTOL010001635.1, read on the forward strand.
CAGCCCATCCAGTCTCGTGTCTGTGGTGCCACAAGTCATACAATACTTTCATTGGACAGATGTATTGAGCACTTCAGAGAATACAGTGGGATGAACGCTGTTGAGCATCAAAATCGATACAACAGGAATACATCTGAGTAAAAAAAACTAGTTCTTAGAATACTGGAAAATAAATATAAATCCATGAAAGGAAGTACCGTCTAGTCGTGTCGAGCTTGACCGCCAAATACACTTTACATGGTAGTACACCCTTTTGCATACTATGCGCAGGAGTATACAACCTAAGTAAATGGAGTGAAATGTACACATTCGTAGCATATATACGGGAGGAAGATGGCTCGGGTCTTCTCATCGCTAGAAATAAAAAGAGAGAAGATGCCCATTCACTGCGAAATGTGTCCATGCATATTAGTGCACTTTCGCATACGGTGGTATGATCACAATTTCTACGAATCAAATAATTGGAATTTGTCCTGAGAGCTCATGTGGTTGTCGGTACCTATCGCTTTATCTATAATATGTGGGGACACGCCAGCGGCCTATCGCATTCATGTGATATGTGAAAATGCTGACGCTGTTGTTTTGTCTGTTCGGCAGATCTAGACACCAATGCTGCTCTTGCGCGCATCTGCGCTACGGCGTACACCGTCTGTGGAATGCCTACCGAATGATAGACATGTGGAGAGTGAGTTGCAGCGGCCATGCTAGTTGGGAGATCACTCATTGGCGTTGTAAAGGGGTGGTGGATGGAGAGACGGATGACGTGTCTCCTACATCGACGTTCCACATCTTATCTGATCTTGTCACAGGCATTGACAGAGCGTCAGGTTTGGTCGGACTTGATTCAGTTCACTCCAAGCTTGATATGCAATGACCCTACAATAAACAACAACATAATAGTTCTACTGAGGCCAATGTATCCAACGTGCATTTCTCGTTAAAAAAATAACACCTGAAGTTCATCTTGATCAATGTGCTTTGGTTTGGGAAGTTTCCCCAATATGTCAATGCATTTTAGATGCATCTGAAGGAGAAAAAATGTCAGTTAACTGAGCAAATGGACTGAAGAAAACAGAAGCATTCAGATTCTTTTTAAGATGCACTAAACTGATCTTCATAAGCAATGACAAAGCCACGGAGCTGATCTGAACTGGGAACACTTTTGCAAACATTTATGGGAACGAAGACTCATTGGCATTTGTCACGAGGAAGGCGCTACTCTGCGCCGTTTTCAGATAGCTACAAGAAAACTATCAATGGGCTTCGGAGCAGAGTACCAATGGCCCTTAGCACCTTTGGTTAGCTTCCGATGGTCATGGGGAGGTTGAGTAGAGTTGCGATCATCGGCGTGTCGAAACCTGGTGAACTAGAACAACATCACCAAACGTGAAGACAGTTTTACGGTATTTGTGTGTCTGAAACAGTCGTGGCATTATCCATTTGTTTCAAGTTCATGCTGGACGAAACGGTCGGATGGTATTTTTGCGAAGGGGATGCTTTCTGAAGACGATATTGGAAAGCGTATGTGTGAAGCATTTAAAATTCAAGTTCGAATGGAGAAGGTTCACGCAAACAGTGAATCTATCCATAGTCGATTTGTATCTATCGAAACTTCATCAGGAAGCGCATCGGAGCAAAGAATGTCCATTATTGTGCACTTTATTTGTTTACAAGTCACCAGTGTTCCAAGCTCTGCATGGTACTTGCTGAAAGGGTGGTTGGTGAAAAAAGTGTTGCGATATTTTGTTGTTTCATACTTGGTAATTCTCTTAAGATTATCTTCTCTGAATACACTCAGCACCGATAGTTGGAAACTTAGCCAATTGCTTACCATTGAATGCAAATGAACATCCATCAGTAGCATAATATTTATATTCGTTCATCGTTCACGCTTCTTATAAATATTTCGAATACCGAAAAGTTCAACAGCAATATCTCTTGCAGATAACTTGGTTTTCGAGACGTTGCGCTATAACCTAAATGAACCTAAATGCGTCCGCTTCTGCTTGAACTGACGATGTCAATTACATTCGCGTGTAGGACTAGAGAAGCAGCTGCCAGATATGAATCAGTCAAGCACTCAAATTAATGGAATTTTTTAACGAAACAATTTACATTCTGAATAAATACGTTTTAAATTAAATTCATCGGCTCTAAATTTCGTTCGGTGTGGGGAGGAGCAAGCAAAAAAAAATCACACGAAAAAATGATATCAAGAAGTTTGCCTTGGGCGACTTTCCAAACAAACTGTGATGGCACTAACTTGAAGAGTGTCATTGTTGTGATGCTGTGCTATAAAATACCCTGGGCGCCATTTCCCGTATTGTCCGGACGATCATGTATGACAATTATCGGTTGTGCACTTCTGGATCGGGAATTAGCAGTAAATATGCTATGTTTGTATGTATTTCTAATAACAAACCATGCCCAGTTGGATGATATTTGAGGAATTATTATGGAGCCAGATATTCGAGGCCGTAGCCAGATACCACTCACTTGTTGCGCCATGCCTTTCCTTCCTTCATGAATACAGGTATGTCATAGCCGTCCTTCTGCTATATTTACGCATGACACACAGGCCCACTTACCACGAGTCTGACATTCAATGTACTGTGCATGTGACGACAGATTTGTCTCAGGACATTTTTCTGGAAATCAAGCAGCTTTCCAAAAAAAAGTATCCTTTGAGTTGTGTTTGGCCACTTTTACATCGCAATAGTGCCTCAGTGTGCTAATGTCATCATTACTTGGAACGAGGTACACATAATTTTCACACCGACCCCTTTGGCAACTGATGAGGACCATCGGTCTCCTCGTCTGTCGGTGCAATTGCATGGACACTTCCAGAGACTGAGATAGTCCAAATATTTATGTTTTTCTCAGTTTTACAATCTGAGAGCAGAAAATGATACCCGAAGATTTGAGCGAACATTCTGATATCTTTAAGGAGTTTTTCATTTTAGGTATTCTATGTACATTGATATCAAGAGTGACAAGAACAGACTTGGTGGAGAATGCCCTGCGGCAGTTGTCCATTCTTTATCACTTTGTTAGATTAACATGTGCTTATATCGGATTTGAATGAGTAAGGGCAGTCTCGTCCTGACATTATTGACTCGCCCTCTAAAAAAAAACAATTAATGAAGTAAGCGTTCATTCCGGAAGGTTCCAAGTCGGAGGTTGCTACGTCTGAAGACCTATTCATCATGGAACTTGGATAGAACGGATATGTGACCACCATTATTTATTCAGTGTTATCTACTATATAGTATCTACTACCGTACTACTATCTACTATCTACTATCACCGTGTTTTTGTGTGTGGAACTTCCTCCCTTTTGAACTGTGGGAACCCATCATTGCCAAAGAATGTTGCTGTACATGATGTTTTTTTCCTTCTGAATCTGAATTATCTTTGCTCATAACAGCACAACTCGACTTCTGGAAATTAAGGGCATCAACACTAAAGAGACCGGCATACAACTTCCTCTGATCTACATGCCATTGATTCATTTTTGGTCATTGAGAATTAATGTGTTCCTACTTAAGTTAAGGGACATTTCCGTTCACTATCCGTTGTGGGACTGTTGCCTGGTACGATGAAAATGGGTGCGAAATGTAGGACTAATCGGTATGGACACTTTCACGATCATATGTTTGGTTCGTATATATATATATATATATATATATATATATATATATATATATATATATATATATATATATATATACACATATATATATAAGATTTATGACATCAGGGGAACCAACCCATATTGTGTATATTGAACTTGGTATGCATTGCTCATTTCAGGGTTTCTTTGCCAGCCTTATACTTGCCGCAGCACTTCAACTTTATGTACATTTACATCCATGTGGCTTGGTTGAGATTGTCATTGTCCGAGTTTTTTTCTTCAGAAGGCTCTTACGCTTGGCCTACCGTGGTAAGCTACTCATTGGCTTCAAATATAAAAATCAGGTGCATACGTACCATCAGATTTTTGGTGTATTGCGTGTGAAGCTCCATTATTCGTGTCACTCCAGCGCTACGAGGGAATAAAGGAAGACAGACAGTAACCTGTCTTCTGCCTCCTCCAATGGCAATGCCCAATACGTATTGGCGAGATGTTGCGAATTTGCGTTTTGATCACTCAGCCCTGCGATAAATCCAGCCTACATGCATTTTCGCTCCACCGAGAGCACAATCGAGACAGTATCCATAATCGGCAGTGCCAAGCATGATCGATCGATCGATACGTGTCGTGACCCGTGACCCACGGCGGGTCGGTTTCAGGGTCGGTGGACTGCGCAGTGTGGCGGGCAGCGGCGCGTCTGGCACGTCTGTGTCAGCTGAAGTGCGGCGGGCGGCTCGCTGAGCCGGGCTGACTCCGGCCGTACCTGCGCTGCGGGCGGCCGCTCTGTTTGGTGGTGTGTCGGTGTCACTCGTCAAAACAACCCCGTTTCAAAGTGCCAATAAATCTTACCCTGTCTCTGACGTGAAGTGGGCCGGTAGTGAGCCCTCCGTCCCCTCGCATCTCGTTAGCTGGGCGCCACCGTCAGCTCAGCACCACTGTCAGCTCAGCACTACCATCAGCTCAGCACCACTGTCAGCTCAGCACGACTGTTAGCTCGCCATCACCGTTAGCTCAGCACCACTGTCAGCTCGGCACCACCGTCAGCTCGGCACCACTGTCAGCTCAGTACTACCGTCAGCTCGGTACCACTGTCAGTTCAGCACTACCGTCAGCTTGGCTCCGCAGTCAGCTCGGCAGCATTGTCAGCTTAGCATCACCATCGACTCGGCACTACTGTCAGCCCGGCACCACTGTCAGCTCGGCAACACTGTCAGCCCAGCACCACTGTAAGTTAGGCACCACTGTCAGCTTGCCACCACCGTCAGCTGGGTACCATCGTCGGCTCGGCACCACCGTCAGCTCAGCACCACCGTCAGCTCGCCACCACCGTCAGCTCGGCAACACTGTCAGCTCGGCAACGCCTTCAGCTAGGCACTCCCTTCAGACCACAGACCAGCACACCCGTCAGCATCAGCCGGGCAATCGACCAACCAAATGCCCTCAAGGACTACTCCAACAAATCAAAATGAAGTTTTACAGTAGCCTCGCCATGTGGACCTATATTAAGTTTAATTATTATAATAAATATCCTTTCTCAAGTCTCTCTCAGATCAAGTCCACACTTACCTACTATTTGCAGATGATTCCCATACATTTAGTTGCATTGCTCCGATGTTGACTTATAGGTGAAGATCGATGTATCTTGCCAACTTCCTGTGTGCCACCTGGTTTACTTTCATGACCGGTTCTTATTTTAATTGATAAAGAATGAACGATGCGTATGTCGTCAGTTAGGGTGGAAAGGGTAGTATAAAGATTGTTGTATGGTAGGAACGAAGAAAATACATGGTAATATTCAGGGCTCAGCCGACCAGGCAGACTTCTGACAATTCCATATATTTGCATGGGTTTTGAGGAACGTGCTTTTCTGGCAACCACTGGGCAGTAGGGTGTGTCGCCTGAACCGTTTTTCTTATGCTTAGTGAAATTATCGTGTAGATCACCTAAACAAACCTTGTGGTCGAAACCAAATCGAAATCAAACAATAAACAAAATATGCGACAGGCCGATAAAGAAACAAATTTGCCGGGCGCCCGGCGTTGAAGTCTCCAGTGATGGCGCTCCGTTGCGATTGGCATCTAACACCACGCGTCGGCCGCCGTCGGAGCGCCGCCGCGGCGCTGTGACGAAAAGGGCGGCAGTCGGTGCTCTGGATGACTTATGAATGGATTCTGGTAATTCAAAAACAGATCAGGGGAGCCGGGATATATCTGATTGTAAAGATTAAAATTCACTGAAGGACTGATCGCTCCACTTTCCTTTGTCTGTGCTCCACCGTTCACAGTGCTATGAATCATCATTCGAATAAATTGCGTACGCACTAACGACACAAAATAGCTTCGCATGCCATACATCCCTGTTTTATGGCCAATCCAAGTCTCCTGTTCCTTTTCGTTACTCAAGTTTCAAGGGAAACTGGGATTATCAGCAGTAGGGACAACCTATTAACGAGGGCGACACGAGCCGGCGGCGATCGTCGCATGGCGCGGGGGAGGGGCTGGGATGGGGCGGGAGACGGCCGGCGCACTGTGAGGGTAGAGAACACAAAGAGCGAGACAGGGCAGGGGAGGGGAAGGGGAGACAGGGGAGGGAAGGGCTGTCGAGACAAGGCAGTCGGCGGCGGAGACCCGGCGGGACGGCCCGAAAAATAGTGGTTTGGTGTCTGCAAGTTGTGCCCACTGCCTGTGAAGTGTGATATTACCTGCGTCGGTGTTATCGGGGTAAGAGTTCGAACATGAAGACCCGCGCTTCCACCAAAGGGCTTTTGGTTCCTTCTGAACTAAAAACAAACCGACTGCCCACGAGAATTGACGTTCTGAATTACTTGAGTAAAGTGAATAGAGACTCATGCGTTGCGAACAAAAGGTTGAAAGAGAGGCTAGCACCCCATATAAAGTTTGTCGCGGAAAGTGTGATGAAAATGTGGTGCTGCGAAGGAATACCAATTGTTGGGAGGGCCCGAGTCGAACATATGGTTCGAGAATGCCGCGATCGCTACTTGCGATACATGAAAACTGCTGGAAAGAAGTCGGCATCACCAGGTGTACGTCCGACCGGTGATGAGTGGTTTGGAAAATTGTTTGATATAGCCCGCTGCAAATGTGCTGATATCGATAGCTGCAAATGTGCGATGGCCGACAAAGTGCCACGAATGGAGTTTCCCTTTGTCCAAGGCCAGAGAGGACCTCGCCAAATGCAAATCGGCACCACAGATATCCGTGAAACCACTCGTCCACGCGCCATGGACGAAAGGAGGCGTCTGACCGCCGAGAGAGCCACATCACCACAACCGGGACCTTCTGGAATGGCCCAGCTAGATTCTAATTCAGACCAAGATTCCGCCACAGATTCATCATCGCTCACATCTGTAGTCAATGAGTCAGAGTATATGGTGAACAGTAACACAGACGAACTGCTAAATACGGCTCTAGCAGCAGATCGGTACGGAGTGTCTAATCGTGCGTGTGCTGCGATCATAAACGGTTTCCAAGTGGACATTGGTCGGATCACTTCTGACGATATGGACTGCATAGTGGATAGGAAAAAAGTATGGCGAGCAAGGGATCGGATTAGAAGAGAGGTAGTAGCCCAGAGCCATGAGGATCATGCAGGTCGTGTATCTGGTCTCTACTTCGACGGTATAAAAGACGACACGCTTATGACAGCCAGTTCAAAGAAGACGGAAGAGCACCTTGTGGTTGCATCCGAGCCAGACAGTGCATATTTAGTGACATTTTACCCCACAGACTGGGAAAGTGGAGGACATTTTTCAGGACCTGAACGCCGTGGCATATGAGTTTGGTGCGGATGTTTCTGTGCTTGGCTGTGACGGCACGAGAGTTAATACTGGCCAAAAAGGTGGTGTTATCCGTTTGTTTGAGCTCGGACAAAAACGCCCCGTCCACTGGTTTGTGTGCCAACTTCATGCAAATGAACTTAATCTTCGTGCAGTATTTAGCCAGTTAGATGGAGTCACAACAGGACCTAAGTCGTTTAGTGGGCTGATTGGCCAGGCTGCTGCAGGCGCAATAGAAGCCTTGCCAGTGGTCGATTTTGAGCCAATCGATGGCGGAAATATTTCAGAAATGACGCAAGGAGATTCTCAGTGACCTAAGTTCAGAGCAGGTTATTCTGTACAGTCTGGCGCGTAGTGTCCAGTATCTCAGATAGAACTGCGAAAATGAAGATCGGTCCACTAAACCACTCCAGGTGGCTGACTCTGGCGGCGCGAATTCTCCGGCTCTACATATTAACCGAACAGCCATCAGACAGTCTGAGAATGCTAGCGGAGTTCATCGTGTGCCACTATACTCCCATGTGGTTCTGCATCAAGAAGAACTGGAAATGTTCCGACGGTCCTGGCAATGCGCTGCACAGCGTGCAACTTCTCAAAAGTTTGCGACCTGAGATAGCGGCCATGGTGCAGCCGGTAATACAGCGCAACAGCTACTGGTGCCACTCTGAGGCAGTACTGCTAGCAATGGCAGCGGGCCAAGATCAAGCCACACGGGAAAGGGCGGTCACTCAAATCCAGCAGTGTCGCAGAACTCAAGTCGATAGTGATACTGACGAAATGCGGAAGTTCAAGCTTCCAAAAGTGAATATGGGGGCAAACAGCATCATTGAGCTGATTGATTGGTGTAATGAGGCGATAACCGAGCCGCCCTTGACGCAACAACTGTCCGATGATGACTTACTAGACATCATCGCGAGTCCTCTCGAAGTATCGCCATACCCCGTGCACAGTCAGACGGTGGAACGGATGGTGAAATTGGTGACCGAGGCGTCTTTGAAGGTAAATGGTGGGGCGGCCCGCCACGGTTACATTGTGGCGATGTTGAAACACAGGTCAGCAATGCCAGTGCTCAGCAGCAAAAAGGATTTCATGTCGGGTTTTCTGTCGAGCATATAGACAAGTAGTACAGTTATAAAATGATAGTTCGTACAAAAAATGTGGCCGCTCGTACAAAAGGTGACGTCGCTGTATGCCCGTCTCCTTCGGTTGTAGTGGAACGGAGCCTGATGCCGATTTCGCCTGGTCTATTTGTCATAACAATCAAGATATCAAGTGTCTCAAAATGATTTAATTGGTCTTCGATGTAAACAGACGAGGAATTTTGAAGATGTTCAAGCTTTCAAAAGTGAAAATATTAGCATTATACACCGATAGATCTACTGATTGAAAATGGAACGAACAAGCGACGTAAAGTTAACCTTTCTTTCAAGCGTCAGATATCCAGGCAACTTATTAAGCGACTGGTGATTATCAAAAGCATTTTACCCCACTAAACACTTTCATTGAGTTTTATTAATGAGCTTCATCACCAGAATCAATTCATCAGTCATCCACAGCACCAACTGCCGCCTTTTTCGTCACAGCGCCGCGGCGGCGCTCCGACGGTGGCCGGACGCGTGGAGTTAGATGCCAATTGCAACGGAGCGCCATCACTGGAGACTTCAACGCCGGGCGCCCGGCAAATTTGTTTCTTTACCAGCCTGTCGCATATTTTGTTTCTTGTTTGATTTCGATTTGGTTTCGACCACAGGTTTTTTTAGGTGATCTGCACGATAATTTCACTAAGCAAAGTGCAATTTCCAAAAAAAGGTCCTTCGTGACACACCCTACTGGGCAGTACACTCTACATGAAGGCTAGATGCGGGCACAAGGTTTGAGTGTGGAGGAGAGGGCACTGGAGGCATATGCCTCCCATCCCATGGGAAGGTGGTGCCCCTCCGGCAGGGAAAATGCACCCATCTTGGCAGGCCAGAGTGGACGTCTTTCGAATTGTTCAGCCGCATGCGCCCCTCGGAATGCTTGAATTTTGTTTCTTTCTTAGGTGATTTCCGGCTCAATTTATGCACATTTACGGATAATGGCGCCGCACGCACTGTTTCGTCGGCGAACTACGGGATTGAAAAATGTCCCGAGAGGTGCGAGTGTTGAACCCGGGACCTGTGGTACCCAGAGTTCAACACCTTAGTCACACGGATATCTCCACCCACGGGTACTTTTGATGTGGCGCGCCTCTGGACGTGTGCCCCATAAAAATTTCTGAACCCGTCCCTGACTCAAGCCAAACAATCAGGCTCCTTCATACCGTTTAGTTATGAGTGAGAACCCTATGGAAACGGTCCATCTTATCTCTTCCTGTTGACAATTTCGCTACATTCTCAAATGGCGTGGGCGCAAATGCGACTGAACGAGTATCACATCACATATGGTAAATGTGATGGATAAATGAGGTGAGCTAAGAGATATACCACTATTAGAGAGGCCAATGCAACACTAAAACCCAGGTGGTTTGACCCTCGCTTCATATTCTATTTTTCGAAGTGAAGAAACTACGTCAGGGAAGTTAAAATTGTGATGAAAGATATGTTTATCGTTATCAAGTGATCGATCCGTTTCCTTCTATATCTGCAATGGCATAAATTGTGTTGCCTTAACACCCATTAAACTGCCTGGTGGCCATACGTGTTTTCTGAGACGTTCGAACCTATACTTAGCCAATCGAATCCGCTCTCAGCATATATATATGAGGATTCAATGCTACTTTATTTGCACTGGGGAAAATAACCTTGTCAGAATGTGAGTATGGAGCGGAGAAGCACATCATGGATCCATAGAGTGCACACTTCTCAACATTTTATGCCAAATTAGGAATTCAAAATTTAAACTAAAGTGCAATGTTGATCAGTCCAGTGATGTTTTTACGCAGCATCTAAAGCCAAATATTTATTATGGGATTAGTTGTCGCTAGGAACAGCGTTGTTTCTCGTCGTTTCTGAGCAAGTTGTTATCATGATCATAATATCGGAACATTTCTGCTTGTTTGCAGAAAATATAGTGCCTGAAACCTATCCAAGAGTGGGAATACTATCTCCAGAATATTTGTGTTCTTACATCAACAATCTTGATGTTGTAACAATCAATCACAATTTCAAAGTATTTAATGTGATTAGTATAATATATTGTCACTGCTCCAGCTAGTGCCATATCCGTGTGCTTCTGTCCTTCGTGTGTGTTAGACGAATCCCTTAGCGAAGGTGCATTGTCAAGGAAACATGAAAGAAATCCTCCGTAAATCAAACCCATTCGTGCAAAAAAAAACGATGAAAAAAGCGCCATTTCTGGAATGGCGCCTGTTTTCATGGGTTCGCCCCTCCTCGAGCGCATGTACATACCACGTGAGGCAAACATGTTTGCACTATCGAGCTTAGAGATTGTGTTTGTTACACCGTGGCATCAGTTTCGTGTTGATCGGTCCATGGGTTCGTGAGCTATGCCGATCGAAATCAAGCCGACTTAGCGCACTTCAATCTGTCGTATTTGTACATCAAATGTCCAGTTTTACACGCTTAACCACTTGACGACAGAGGATTTCGGAGAAACCTTTTCTCTAATCACACAGATGTCGCTCACATGTAGCTTATTGCCCTGATCATACCGAAATTGAGCTCAAAAGGCTTTCACATGGTGTCATACATCTCTTGTTTAGTGCGATGTGAGCCGATCCAGACGTGAATATATGGTGATCGCTGCCCATGTTAAAAAATTGAGGACATCGAGCGAATCTTAAGCGCATCACATGCTCTTCGCCTACCTCTGCAAATTTTACATGCCCGGATAGCCCGGTGTCGAGCTACCCGTGCGACAATTTGGATGACTCTAGTACGCGCCGCTCTCGGGTTGGAGGTGCCCAACTCAAAACAGATGCACGCGCCTGACGGCCGCACGGTACAGCGCATCCAGCCGACCATCCCAAAAGCACACATTTCCCTATCGGGCACGCGTTCCACAAAGCTTTACATTCGTGCGACTTGTAACATATGCTGTGGTCCTGCCTAGCTGATGTCAACATGAGACCGCAGTTGACGTCACGTGGCCGGTGCCCACGTGACTCGGCCGACCAGAAACCACCTCCACGATCTGTCCGCCGAACCGGCCCATTGCATGTCGCGAAAGTTGAGCGAAATCCTCCCGGTTGTTTTGACACAGAATGCGTCGAAACGGCACATGCAGACACACAGATAGACAGACATACACTCAGACATGCAGACAAACAGAGACATATACGCTGTTTATGACGCAATCTCGGCTCCGGTGGAGCCGAGATATACTGGTTCGTACTTACCAGAAAAGTACTAGTTCTATGGTATTATTATAGTATGTAAGAAATAGTATAAAAATGATCGAAGGCAATGATGGCGACGGTGATACAATTGTGCTTTTGTTTCCATAGCACACATTTGTGTGGGTGGTAGGAGGTTCCAAATTTCTTGGGTGATCTCTATTCATCAGGTATTTTTTGGCTTCGAGTTGACAAGAAGTGTGAAATATGGCCGTTGAAGTACGGAGGTCTATAAATATTGGTCCAAGTGTTGTTTTGTTCTTGATGTGAATCACCTACGCGCGTGTAGGTGCAGTGGTGCATACCTGGATGTGAACATCTCTGGTGGAGCAAAGATAATTTTCTTTCACCACCGCACCGAGGCGATGGACGAGTGAGGACCAAGGAGGCCAAGGAACACGGTGTGGTTGGAATATATTGTTCCTTAGTAGCCGGAAGAGTGGATCGAAAACTTCGAGGTAGGGGGACAGTATTTCTGGCATGTTTGACCATGTGTGTGTGTTCTTTTCATTTCAAACCCAAAAGTCATTGTGATTTTGATCGATTAATACGAGCCACAACGGTCGATTTGAGTTAAAGGGAAGATGCCATGAGATGAATTATGTGGTTACACACCATGCATATTGTGTACAATGCCAGAGGTTATGCAGGATAGTAAAATACCAATCATTATATATATATATATATATATATATATATATATATATATATATATATATATATATATATATATATATATATATATATATATATGTGTGTGTGTTTATGTTTGCATACGTATATGCACTAATAAATAATGATCATAATGGGCCAGTGTTCTCTCCGGTCAGATCCTCACATCCCGTCTCGGGGGGGGGGGGAGATAGGAACGCCCTCTTATATCAAAACTAAGCGTCGTACGAAAACGAGGTGTCATAAGAAAGCGCTCGACGAGTAGGATCCGACACCGCCCCCCCCCCCCAAGTGACATCGCTAGGGGGGCGTATAATTTCACGAGATACATGATGTTTTTGGCTCAGGGGAGTTCATTTTGGTGGATATTTGAGAAGAAAAAAACAACAAAATATTTGGAAGCAGAAAGGACGGCGAAGTAGACCAGGACCATACAATTTTGGCCACCCAATTTTTTTGGGTGAAAGTTTTGAATTTTCAAGTCTTCTTCTATTTTCCCTTTCTGATAGATAGAGCGGACTGAAAAACGTTGTTTGAAGTCAACTCGTACTAATAAAAAATGCTTACTTTAGCCAGGACCTTCGATTTCAACTATAATAGGCAAACATATAAGTAATCTAATAAGTATATAAATAACTAAAAGCAGAACTAATAATTAATTTTTTTTTAAACGGAAAAAATGACAAATTTATATCGTAAGCTTTGTTGCATCCCTAAAGATAAGCAAACTCTGAAAGTTTCATTAAAATATCTGTATCCGTTAAAGCGTGACGATATTTATTTTTTTGGAGGTGACCTAACTTGACCTCGACTAACTCGTTGACCATAGATGACCTGACTTCAATCTTTTAACACAATATGCCAAATTGGTGTGGGAAAAGCTATGCAAAATTTCGGTGCGCTGCTGCGCGCCGCTCTTTCACTATTCGCGAAAAATTAAAGGGGCCGGTTGAAGAACCCCCCTCCGAGACAGCGCGGGTTCAAATAATAGTGTTTTGTTATGTGTGAGATGTTGAAACAAGTGCAATAGGATGTCAAGGTTTGCATTGGAAAAAATGTCATTAAGCATAGTCAACAAAACAGCTCAACATAACATAATCAACCATAATCGTCTTAGCCGTCTTAAACGCAGTATTGGGGGATTATCCGCCCCCTAAGGTTTCAGCGTATAATGAAATAACGGCGCGCGACAGCGCGCCAAGATACGGCATGCATTTTCTCACATCAATTTGACATGTTTTGTAAAAATTTTGCTGTCAGGTCATCTAGGGTCAATGAGTTAGTCGTTGTTGTTATTGGGGTTTTGGGAGGCATCAACAGCAGAGGTTATACAGCGCCCATTGAATGAGTTAGTCAAGGTCAAGTTGGGTCACCCACAGAAAAGTTCAACCAATCGTCACGCTTTAAGGGAAAAATACATTCCAATACAACTTCCAGCGTTTGCTCATCTTTATGGACGAAACAAAACGCACCAGAGGATTTTCCCCGTTTTTGTTTACTTTTTATGTTTGCATATTTTCCCATTAGAGCTAAAGTCGCAGGTTCTGGCTAAAGTAAGCATTTTTACGAGAGCAAGTTGAGTTCAAAGAAAGTTATTTTTCGGTCCGCTCTACCCATTATAAAAAGACAAACTGAAGAAAAATAAAAAATCGAAAGGTATCGAATATATCAATATTTGTCTAGAGCTTTTAGTTTCCGTTTTGAAAACAACCGCGAAATATTTTTGCGAACGCCTTGCGTGATGTTCACCCTGACTCAAAAATGGCAGTATCATGTCAAATGTCCTTGGCAAAACCTCAGTTGTAATCAGTCAAGCCAGGAGATATCACCGTCGATGCATAATTCAATTGAATCACTTACTGCACTTGTTACAGAGTTCTGTACACGTCGGTGGACGACAGGTTCTCCTGGTGATCGCCGGCGATGGGGAGTATCCACTTCTCCCATGGTTGGCGAAGGCGTACAATGGATCATTCGATCGTACTTCGGAGATAGACCAGACGAAGAGGTTCTACAACGCACGCCTCGGAGCGGCAAGAGTAGTGGTGAAGCAGGCATTCGGCCGCCTGAAGGCCTGCTGGCGTCGCCTTCTCAAACAATCTGAACACTTCATATTCATTCCACCCATGGTGTTTGCGTGTGCTATCATCCGTAACATTATCGGGCCCGTCACATTATCGTGAGCCGGTTCTGCCACGTTGGACCCAGGAGCCGAACTTACTGAAAGCGGATGTGCTCCCTCGCCCCCATGGATGCAGGCAATGGCACCGGAAAACGATCGTGATCATACCAGGGTCACGATGGATTACCCTCTAGACAATTTCTGGTTCTCCCGTATGTGAATTTGTAAGTTGACGCGACATTTGGTTGGTCGTGGTCGGTTTGTAGGCTATTCATTTTGCTTGGTGTCTACATTCGTTTTGCTGATTATTGACACTACGATACTGTACGACTGAACTGCTATACAGTCGTAACGGTAGTATCGCTGCGAGTAGCGGTGCAACGTGTCAAAACCACCAATGTTTCATGAATTAGTGTGGAAAGATTTATATTGACTTGTATTTTACACATACCTGATTGTTGGAATGGTAATGTTGTATACAAGCATGGTGTGCAGTTCCGCAGTTCAGCCAGCCAAAATAAAATGAACTTCCAGAAACATTCTGCATGGTCGGTCGAATCGTCAATCGATCGTAGTCATGTCAGCACATGGTAATTGGAGCATTCCATGATCTGCACCGACGTTCTGGTATTTGACAAAATACAATCCAGTTTGTTTAGTACTGGTTTCCTTATCAATTACCCCGACGTGGGAAATGAGTGCTTAAGTATACTTAATGACATCAGAGTTGCTTAAGACTTGCACGTCCGGAAGTCCGCGCCAACTTCGCGTGTCCGGGAGGGGGCAGATGTCTGCCCCCCCTAAGAAGCCAATGCTACAAAAAAACGATATACATATTATGGTCCCTGATGAGATCACGACATGCTATAAATTTGAAATCAATCGCCCAATTGTTGTGGAAGTTATGCCACCTAGAACTCCGAGTGTAGTTGGGTCACTTCGCCTGACCTGGTGACCTGACCTGACCTGAGATGACCCAGGATTAAAAATGTATGAGGATATGCGGAAAAGACTAATGAATAGCTATGCGAGGTTTGGCCTTGCTAACCCGATTAGTTTGGCACCAAATGAGGAAAAGCCGGAGGGGGACAGATATCTGCCCCCGGACGTGCGCGTGTTAACACAGATAATGCTAGCTTACCTAAGTTATTTCAAGGTACGAAATGATGTAAGAACGAATGCTGCGCCCGTTGTAGTTGCATCAATACATTTTAAACAAATGCATTTCTGTATTGTCAGGAACAGTTGCTAAATAATTGCAATACTTACAATCACTCCAAACTCACTCAATCCTATCCGCAAAGTCCCTGATTTTTCGAATGATCCCGGTGTTTTCGAAACCCACTATGTATCCCAGTGAGGAGATTGTTGTGTTCTAAACACCACATTAGTCTGACATTCACCATCTTTTCAAACAACTTACATAGGCAGCATGTTAACGAGATGGGGCGATAATGCACTGGGTCCGTTCCTGTTTTGTTTGGCTTACGTATAGGCACTACGACTGCCCTCCGCCACGAAGATGGAAATGTGCCGGCTGTCCACATGTCATTCAGTATCTTCAGGAGTCTTTATAAGGCTTTTGCAGACAAACGTTTGATGATGTCATTGTGCAATGTATCAGGACTTTCTGCGACACGCTTCAGAGTACTGATAGCTGCAGTCAGTTCGGAAATTGAAAATGGAACGTTGTATTCAAGGAGGTTTGTGGTTGAAAAATAAATGGTGCGTGCCTCGCAACGAGCCTTGTAGTTTGAGAAGCGCACAATATTACTGTATTTCGATCGTGCTGATAGAGCTCGTCCGATCTCGTCGGCCACTTCTTCCGGGTCGATGATGCGGCCAGCCATGTGCAGGGTGGGGAGTGGATGTGGCGTACACCTTCCGGAGAAACATTTTATGCGGGACCATACAGATGTCAATGACGTGGAACGGTTTAGAGTGTTGACATACGCCTTCCACGAGTCCCGTTTTGCTTCGGGGATGGTACGTCTGGCGACTGCCCGCGCTTTGTGGAAAGTTATTAAGTTTGGCGTACAGCTATTTCCATTAAAGACACGAAGCGCCCTCTTCTTGGCTATCAAGGCCTCTCGGCACCTTTCCGACCACCATGGGACGGGCACGCGAACTGCTGTTCCCGATGATCGATGTCTGTGCCGTTCAGCACTCCGCACAATATCCGCCGTGAACGTCTCCACGGATATAGCAGATTCGTCGGAGTGGTCACGTAGTGTACACTCAAGACTTGCTTGGAAAGAATCCCAGTCGGCTTTGTTAAATATATATCTGGGGGGTCGTCGGCTTACAAGAACACGGTGAACAAAACGAGACCAAACAGGGAAGTGGTCACTGTTGCACGGGTCGCCATCCACGATCCATTATAAAAACGGTGCCACTTCTGGGTTGCAGAGGGTGAGATCCAGCACAAAGGTCTGTCCTGTGGGCAATGTAAAATGTGTTGGCTTTCCTGTGTTAAGGACGCAGAGTGGGATGTGTCGTACGAAACGCTCCATATCACGTCCACGGCTCGTCACCATGTTTGAACCCCAGAGAGGGTGATGCGCGTTAAAATCTCCGCACACCATCACCGGTAGTGTGAGATGGCCCACCATTTGAGACAGCTCAGCAAGTGGAAAGGTCTCTCCCGGCGGTAAATATATGCTGCATATGGTAACGGCATGGCGGGATATTTTTATACGAGCAGCAACACACTGGATATTCGAAGAGATAGATATTTCGTGAAAGGGAGCAGAGTTGTGCACGGCTATGAGGACTCCGCCGTGTGCCACAGTGCGAGAGGAAATATCCTTACGCAACATAGTGTAGTCTTTCAGGTGGAAATGTGCATGAGGAGAAAGCCTCGTCTCTTGGAGACAAACCGCCAGCGGTACTCGTGAGTGCAGAATAGTTTGGAGATCGTTGAGGCTGGTTCTCAAACCTCTGCAATTCCATTGCAGAATAAAACTCATACGTCAAATATATAAAAGTGAGTTGTGAGATTTAAAAAAGGGGGACGAGGACGAGTTAGGTGTTCTCCGTTCCCAACCTCACTTCCTCAGGCGCTTCATCATGCGCTTCGAAGCTGGGAGCAGATCGGGGGATGACTAGCTCGACGTGGGGGATGGGTGACAGGCGGCCCCATCACGGTTGAGACTGGTGGTGACGGTGAAGGGGTTGCGGTTGGACGTGGGCTTCTGGATTCCGGACTTGAATGAGCGGAATCACGTCGGGTTGTCCGTCCCCGTGCGCCCAGATCAGGAGCTCCAGGGTATGCCGCGACTCCGGTTGGTCGGGTCGTGGGTGCGGCTGCCATGGGGTGTAGGGAGATCAGGGGGAGCGAGCGGGAGGTGGGCTTGGATGCTGAGGGCTGGCAAGAGGATGTGTTGGTAATGGTTGTGTTGGAGGTAGGAGGCATGGATGTGGATGGTAAGGATTTGTGTGCAATTGATGGTACTGTGGTATGTGAGGATGTCTGATTTGAGGCGGATGCGAGTGTAGAAAGGTTGGAAATGGATTGGGCATCGGTGGATATGACTGAGGGAAGGGGAGTGTCAGGTAGGGAGGAGGTAGAGAGGCTAGGTTTGCAGGTGGTGGTGGGGCGTGAGGGAAGAGAGGGTGGGTTGGAGGGCGGATGGGGGATGGGAGGTGGGGATTTCAAACTGGACTGGGAGGGGCTAGGATTGGGCGGAAAGGATCGACGAGGCCTCTTTGACCGTTGTACCAGCGTCCACGCACCATCTTCGGGTGTTGGTTGGAAGGGGGCCTCCGGTGGTCGAACGGCGTCACTCGTGGGCGGTGGAACCTCGGTCCCATGCCTTGTGGACGGGGCGACGAGTAATCCGAAGGAGCGAAGAACCTCACGTAGTGCTGCAACGAGTTCGTTTGCTTCAGCTGTCTATACTCGCCGTGGAACCGAAGTGACATTTTTAGCTTTTGTTGCGTACGATATTCTCGTGTGTGTGTGATCGTAAAGATACCGAGCTTCGCGAAACGTTACCTTTTCATTGTGTTTGATCGACATAATTTCCTTCTCTTTGGAGTAGCTAGGGCACGCGCGGTCGAACGATGTGTGGGGATCCTGTCCTCTGCCGCAGTTGACGCAGAATGGCACTTCTGAGGTACATTGGTCGCTACTGTGGTCTAGGGAGGCACACTTGCTACACACAGGACGATTTCTACAGTATTGGTTGGTGTGCCCATATTTCTGACGTTTAAAACAACGCAATAGGTTTGGAAGAAAAAGTCGCACCTTGACCAGGATGTAATCCACTCGGATCTCAGAGAGCAAGTCAGTTGAATCGAAAATCAGTATTACATTGCTTGTGGCGATCAGCTCTGCACCTCGTCTTGTCTTCATTTTTCTGGTTCCTATCAAGCCGAACTCAAATAGCCCATCTACTATCTCTTCCTCCGGTATATCCTTGATATCGTAACAATTGATGATTCCCCGCGATGTATTTTTGGTTTTATGTGGTTCGACCCTCATCTGGATGCTCCCGTCGACTTTACTGTCACCTATCCGCACACTATATACGAACTCGGTCATTTCCAGTGCGTTCTGTGCTTCTCCTACTTGTGCAAACTCTACTTCAATAGCACCATCCCTTAACTTCTCGCAACGGGTGATACTCCCAAATCTGTCGCATCCGTCTCGCCTCTGGAAAGGGGACAATGATTAAATATTTTTGGTCAGTCCTCGGAAGATGAGTATGCGAGGAACATTATAAATATTTCTCCCGTGACTTTCCTGGTTACACACGCTCCCACCTGCGATGGGCTGGGCGATGGTCTGGGCCCTACGTAAGGGACCAGGAGGATTTTTTTAAAGACGCCATGCGATGCGTCTTGGTGTTCGGCTCCTCGGGCGCCCCTCCGCATGGGGCCCCACTGAGGGGTCGCCTGGGTCCCGCGTACTGGAGGTCGCCAGGCGCCCGAGGAGTTATACGGGGCAGGCGGCGCCTTCGCCCGGCCGGGAGAGAGAGATACTCACCACCCCGACCGGGGTCCAGCACCGCCCACTCCTTGACCGCAGCCGGCCGGGCTGGCAGACACTGGGAAGAATCCCAGGTCCCCGGCCCGAGGCGACTAGCCACTTGGCCCGCGTGAGGCCCCACGAGCCCGCCCGTCCCTCCGGGATATCAGGACCAAAGAGGTGTGCTGGTCCCCCGTCACAACTGGCACCGTGCGACGGGGGGAGCTCAACCTCCAGGATTCCGTCAACCCCGGCGGGCGGGCCGAGGGGGGCGCGGCTACCCCGATAAAACAGAATTGATGGGCAGGACCGGGGAAGTTGCCCTGCCTGTTCATAGTAAGGTTAGTTGATGTTGTAGTGTCAGATGTGTTCATTAAGTTAAGGGTGTATTCCACCCTATTTCACATAATTTATAACTGGTGTGATGTGGTACTCGTTAAGGTGAGTCTTTAGGGAAAAAACCGGACACAATGAGCATATCTCGCTGCAAAAAGGCTTAGATGAACTTGTGAAGTACAATCAATGAATCAGCAGGAGAAGGAATTCCCAAGGAGTCCTCAAGGACTCCTTGGGAAGACAGATGAAGATTATTCACATTGGATGGCCTTCAGGTCCTCCAATATTGAATTCTGAATTCCAAACTAATGGGCATAGTACCTACTGGTAATATTCAAGTATTACCTCTCACAATCTTAGTCAATGTCAGTTGACTGCTAGTCAGCTGTTGGTGACATCACTCCTAGTATATTTTGAACCAGGGATATTTTGAAGGAGGTGATGCAGTGTTAAAATACTGGGTTTTTGTTAGGTGTGTGATGTCAAAATGAGTACAATAGGATGTAAACATTTGTCATGAAATTGGTGTCATTTCAAATGTTTTTTGTCCCACCAGCTTGCATTAAAGTCAATGTTGTAATTATGCCTTTACCTTATTCATTGTTATGACATAAAGGCATCAAAGATTAGTGCTACTATGAGCCACAAGGGCTCTTCTTGGTTGCACTCTGTACACTCAACCAGTTGCCCACCAAATCTATCGACCAGCCCTGCATGGAATACTGAAAAGAAAGCCCACTATTCTTATAATCATTGTCTATGTTGTTTTAAAGGTGTTCAATGTGCTGCTACTGACAATGGTTTCTGGCAGCTGGTTCCAGTTTTCTACTACCATGTTGGTGAATGCTGTCTTCATACTGCCATCTGCCAAAGCCAGTGATACACTGCAAAGGCTAGTGATTTGTAAAGAGGCATACAGTGGAGAACAGTGACATCATACGAGTCGGGTGTCAATGACTGGTTAGGTTAGGTCAGGTTAGGTTAGGATAGGTTGTAACCTAACTTTACCTAACCAAACCAGTCATTGACACCTGAATCCTGTGATATCACTTCCCTGACTCCTGTGATGTCATTATTCCACATTGCACACCTCTCTACAAACCACTAGACTTGCCAGTAGGTGTTGGCTGAAAGGTAAACATTGCCTATCTTTTGACATTTTCTGTCATGTTCAGCATATCCATGACAAAAAGATGACAGTATTCATAAGCAATGGATCTTTACGTCTCAAAATATGAAGGTCCCATCAAATAGTTCTACCAATTCTTTGTCTATGGGGTTAGTGAAGTTCACACATACCATTTTCAGGCTTCTGAGACCAGTCACTATAAGGAAACCAGAAGGAAGTGACCTCAGATAATTTTCTTGCAATCACACCCATATTTTTAGCACTACTAGTAACTTGTACCACAACAGCTCTGATGAAGTAATCCTGCACAACCACATCTTCATGTTTGAAATATGGCACACCACTACAACATAATTGCTTTCTCTTTGCACGTGGACAGAGGATTTTCATTAAGAGGAACTGTGTGAATAAGTATAGCTTTTCATTTTTGTACTTGGTGAACACCATACAATTATCCCCTCTTACATCATCTCAGACCCCCTTTCCCTTACCTACCTACCTACCTATATAGGTAGGTAGGTACCTACTCTCTTGTCTTGAAAGTCTTCACAATTGGCATTGCTGGATCATCAAAATAATTTCATGAAAGCTCAGTAACTGTTCACCCACTTATAGCAAAGGTTTTTCTTTAGTGGACCACTGAGTGAACTCATTCATTTCCATTGCATGCATATGTCACATTTACATTATGCCTGCCATGCTACCTAGATTTAGGCTTAGACTTAGACAAACTTGTGAAGTGGTCAGAAGAATGGCAAATGAAATTTAATTTTGATGAGTGCAAAATCATGCTTGTAGGCAAGCAGCATATGAAGGCTCCATATTTGATGGGTGGCCAAGTGCTATCAGTGACTCAACAAGAGAAGGATTTAGGTGTCATTCTAAACACATAGCCAGGAAGAAGGCACTGAGAATGCTTGGAGCAATAAATAGGAATGTATCATACAGAAGTGAGGAAGTCACCAGGAAGCTTTACTGTCATATGTCAGGCCACATTTGGAATACTGCATCCAAGCTTGGTCTCCTAGCTATGAAAAGGATTGTTGGCTTTTAGAGAAAGAGTACAAAAGAGGGCTACAAAAATAGTTAATGGTATAAGCAACCTGGCATATAAGGAAAGATTGAAGAAATTGAATGTTTTCACTTAGATATAGAAGGTTGAGGCAGAGTGGGAAACTTACTTTCCGGGTTTTGAGTTAGAGTGGAAACAGATTTCTTTCGGAATACATTTTCATGGACATTATTTTGCATGCATGGAATCTATTTGCTGGTAACCAATGGGAAGATCATATGTACCTAGTCAGTACCTATGCAATATGCATAGGTAATACATATCATCAATTTTGGTCACATCAAAGCATAGAAACAAAGAAGTGAACAATGGATGGCACTGTAAGATGGAGATGTGATGATCAGCTCAGCCTTGTCTCATAACTCACAGGAGCAATATGCTTTCCTTTCACTGCTGGTCTCAGTACAAGGCTAGCCAAATGAAAAACAAACAAATAACTCATGCTTCCCCTCAACTCAGGGCACACACCTACCTACACACACAGCCAATTCCCTGCTGATACGGATCACTGACCCAACCCCACTACCTCAAACACAACAGTCGGAATTGATGGCAGTGCGCAAACCAAAGGTTCAGTCAAGGTCTTGTGTTTGCAGTATGGCACTGTTAAACATGTGTTTAAAGTTGCTAATGTTTATGATATGATTTAAAGAATACCTTGCATCAATTGGTTAAAGGGCAGTTTTCAGAACAGAAAATGCTAACAAAGCAAATTTCAATTGGCGACCTCCTGGACCCGGAAGATGTGTTTTAAAACTGTCAGCTTTTTCCACTACGAGTATAGGGTGGCTCAAAAGCAGGTTTATGGAGATGCATCAGCCAAATTTGTAGCAACCAGAGGCCACTGTTCAGTGTGCAGGCACAAGGTCTGGCATGTTGTTGAAAGCATTTCTGTTGGTTGTGGTTTGATGTGGTATGTGTTCGGATGTTGTCTCTGTGCTTGATGGTACAAAAAGTGGCTAATTTATTTGGCAATCCTAAGTAGAGTAACATGATTGGTGGATGTTTACTTCAATCTTGTACTAGTTTTCTTAGTGGTATTTTTGTTCCTTCTGCATGTTTGTGTCAGAGTACATGTGGAGCCCATTCTATCCAGTATGAACCCAGAGTGCAAAAATGTTTGAAGAGGTGAAATCCCTTAAGAAGTGCCTTAATTCTCACTGAGCTGAGAGGAGATCTCATCAAGGTCTATACATTTTTTCATGGTCTGAAGAAGGGATATCTTGGGGAAATGTTTGAATTTAACAGAAATGATGCAATTAGAGGTCATCAATTCAAAATTAAAGTTAACCATAGCAGAACAAGGTTAAGACAGTATTTCTTCACCAACAGGGTAGTAGAACACTGAAACCAGCTCCCAGAAACCATCGTCAGTAGCAGCACATTGAACATCTTTAAAAATAGCATAGACAATCATTATAAGAAGAGAGGGCTTGCTTTTCAGTATGACAGGGAGGGCTGATCGACGGATTTGGTGGACAACTGGTTGAGTGTACAGAGTGCAACCAAGAAGGGCCCTTGTGGCTCATAGTTGCACTAATATTTTATGTCTTTGTCTAAAACCTACATTGGCGATTTCAATAGTGCTAACTACATCGTTCTTGCAGTCTTCAGAGGCTCCAAAAGAAATAAAACCTATCGCATGAGTTATGCAATGATAGCTTCCGACTATTTATATCTAAATAATGTAAGATTAATTTAATAAATTACCAGATTCTCTGTTCATTTCACTTTTACTTACAGATAAGCAGCAGTTCCCTTGCCGTTTGTGCGTCGGCTCTGCATCGACATACCAGCTGACCTGTGATTGGTCAAAGCATTTCTCGGCCCCGAGGGAGGACCGGGAACTACGAAAAATCGCGGAAAGCTTCAACGCATCTGGCAAATAGGCGGATGCGGCTTTAACTGTCCGTATTTTCTGACAAATGTGTGTTGCTAACAGTACAATTGACAATATTGTTAAATATATGCTTGTTGCACCTACTTAAACTTGAGAGGAAGAAGAATTTATATCTAGCTAAACGCTATTTTATATTTTATCAGCACCCCATTTTTGACGTTACTAGCGTCGCCTGATCTCGGTTCGGTACCGGACCGAACCGAGAATTGTATGGAATATGGCGGAAAGCTTCCACGCATCTGGGAAATAGGCGGATGCGGTTTTAATTATCTGTACTTTTGAACATAAATGCGTGTTGTTAACAGGATGATGGGCAATATTATTAAAGATATGTTTCTTGCACCTAGGTAAATTGAAAAAATCATTTATATTATAATACTTTTGAACATAAATGCGTGTTGTTAACAGGATGATGGGCAATATTATTAAAGATATGTTTCTTGCACCTAGGTAAACCTGAAAAAAAATCATTTATATCTAGCAAAACGCTATTTTATATTTTATCAGCACCCCATTTTTGACGTTACTAGCGTCGCCTGATCTCGGTTCGGTACCGGACCGAGCCGAAAAATGCATCATAAACAGCGTATTAGATAAGCATTTCTCGACAACGTTGGAAAAGCGATCGCCATTATTCGTCGGAGAAATCTAAGTGGGAGATTTCTCGTGACCTAGTCACTAAGTTCGATCTGCGAGTTTGAATAATCGCTAGATGCCACCACCAAAAGTGCGCCTGGTAAATGCTGTACCGTTGTGCATCGATAAAGTTCTAGATAGCATCAGCACGATTGCGCCTATTGAATGCTGCACCGGAGCACACGTGGTTATGCTATAACCGCCAGATGGCACTGGCATGTACCAGCGCGCCTGTTCAGTACTGCACCGGGGTTTCTATCTATATTTAATCATTGTCGTCAGATGGCACCAGTATTAATCTGTTTATTGGGTGGTCCACGACGCACTTTCTGCACATTCATGGCTAATGGTGCTGCCCACGCCGTTCCGCCGGTGGGCCGTGGTATTTGGAAATGTCCTGAGCGGCGCTAGTGTCGAACCCGGGACCTTTGGTGCTCAGAGCCCAACACCCTAACCACTCGGCCAACCACATGGTGATAACCGTGCCGGGGTACACCGATTTATGCTTTTAAATGCACACCAACCTCCAAGAAAGTTGGTGTTTTCAAAATCCATCCCGACCACGACGCTCCCAAGAGGGGTTGAAATGAATTAAACCAAAATTGGTTAATCTACACTAACCTAACCATATATAAGCTAGCTTGACATAACCTAACTGAGCGTCCAATCTGATGAAGTTAAAAAACCTAAGCTAACATAACCTAGCCTAGCTAAACTAACCAAAAATGACACCAGTGCGGCAAAAAATGCATACCTAATTTAATATCACCACCCTGCCTTTTCCTAACTACATTCCCATACTCGGAATACATCATGCACGACAAGGTATATTTCCTATAAAAGTATCACTTCGGTGGTTTGGCTGGCGTGGCAACACTTGTGCATGAAGCATTTTCAATCGGAGAAATTGGCCTCAGCAAACCCGGCCATCTAGCAATGAAATGGGCCGGCTGAGAAGGCCGAAAATGATGTTTGGTAATGTTTCATGGAAGTCTTGATTGTAGGAAGCATGTTTCTTATGGAGAAATATAAAGGTATCGTGGGAATCACAACAGTTGAGACTATGCGTGCCTACCACGTTTAATCCAAAATTTGGCCTGGCAGGGACATTGACGGGTGCGAAGCGGAGCTTATTTTAAGGGTAACGACATTTGCCACTCTCGTCGCGATGGATGACCAATGGCACGCG
Organism: Imbricaverruca yamaguchii; assembly: GCA_034440575.1. NCBI lineage: Eukaryota > Metazoa > Arthropoda > Thecostraca > Neoverrucidae > Imbricaverruca > Imbricaverruca yamaguchii. Next base: position 2,622,102 of record JAOTOL010001635.1, read on the forward strand.
GCAGGTGCCAATGGTCAATTGGAAAACTGTAGCCGATACATGGAACCGGGTAATCTAGGCTGCAGCGAATCGTCACATTTAGCCTTTTTCTAGTACCAGATCAAATCGTGAAGAACGACGAAAGCGGCCGCCTTTTCTTTGCATCTTTCCCCAAGTGCAAGTGCCATGTATGGCTAAAATATTTGCTCTGCCGAGCTTGGACATTACACTGGCGACACCGTGGAGTCAGATTCGTGTCGATCGACCCGTTCAGCTATGCCGGATAAAACCGAGTCGATTCGGCGCACTAAAATCAGTCAAAATCTTACTTTAAAATGCCCATTTCACACGCTAAGCCACTTCACGACAGAGTATGTCGGCGCAAGCTGTTCTCCCATCACGTCACTATCGCTCACATGCAGCTTGTTGATCCAATCGCACTGAAATTGTACCCGAAGGCTAGCAAACACTGTAAGCTCAGTGTGGGTTGGCTGAGCGCGTCAATGCGCCCGACCCGTTTGTTGTATCGTCTGCGGCTGAGGCGACCTGGGCCGGCTGGGAGCGGCCAACAATACAGACTTGGCTCGGCTCGTCGTGTGTGCGAACGTGCGGATGGTGAGAGCCCAACAAACACCGTGCGCTTTCACACGTCCCCCGTTCCATGAGATGTGAGCCGAGCTGGGTGGCAATATGTGGTGGTAACGTTTTCATCTAAAAATCACAGCTAAACAGTTGCTGAACAGAATTGATGGTGTCACATGAATCTTTAGCACATGGTACGCCCAGCGCATCGCCCACGCTTTCAAGTTGTACATGCTAGGATAGCCCCGATGACGGGCTACCCAAGTTTGATACTACTAGTGCCCGTCGTACTCGGTTGACACTATCGATGGGCTTGTAAGGTTTGTTGGGGCTACGCTCCGGAGTTAAGAGCTTCAGATATAAGCAAACATCCTCCAGTTATTTTCAGTTTCTATGAAACGGAGATGCTAAAACCACTTCACAACAATAAGGTTGTGCTCAAGTACTTCGAACTAAGGCGGCGGGAATGCCCAGCAAGAGGTTAATGTGTTGAACTCCGGATACAAGGGTCCCTGCTACAAAACTCGCACTATTCGGAACACTTCCCGATCCCGCAGCCCACCGGATGAACAGCGTAGTAGGGGCCATTAGCTGTGATCGTGTGCAAGATGTGTTGTTATACACCCAACACACCAGCAAACACTTTCCAGCTAAGATGAGAAACTTCGCACCCAATTCATCATCTTGTATTGTAACTCAATGGATATTGAAATGTGATGTCACCTCATGCGACTTCAAAATGTTACTGCGAACTGCACACACTTCTCGATAATACGCCACCATTTTCAGTGTTCATCAGTGAGCTATTACAGTGGAAATCAGACGGCGATTTCTACTTCACATGTGGAGGGCAATCCTGCAGCGAAGGTTCAGGCCGGTGTTTAGTAGGACATCTATACGTTCTCCATGAACATCCTGGCTCCCGTCTTCGTCGTCGCAACAGGTATCAGGCGTAGGATTTCTCCGGTTCCTGGTTCCAGTGCCAGCAGCTGTAATGCAATTTAAATCAGGGTGAAAAGTTCAGTCCAATCCAACATATGTTGGAGCTTCAGGAGCATCAGGAGTTTTCAGTCGATTCCGTTATCCTGAGGCATCATGACACATTACGAATACGCAATAGATGACATTACATTGTAATTCGTGCTTTAAGGAAGGATGTGAATACCAATGGCATGCTTCGTGTAATGGTCACAAGAGCTAATGGCTACGTCTGGTATGCCCAGGAGGCGAGGACGTGGGAAAGTATTATTCCACCTTCTGAAAAACCGTGCGTGTTCTCTCTCTCTTCATCTTATAGCACTACTCTACCCCTCTGCCGCTAGCTGGGGTCCGACAAAGTCGCCTTACCTCCTCTGTAACGATCGGGGGCAGTTGACTTCGGCGCAATCGAGGAATGATCTTTGAGCCCGGTGTGTGGGTGAAATACTGGGCGTCGCTGCTGATAAACTGTAGAAGTATGGCCACCAAAATCAGCGCTGAAAATAGCCAAGGCGTCAGTGCCATGCACAAACTCCTCACGAGTAAGGCGAATGGGTGGCAATATCGGGTTCACCTGAACAACGGAAACCACATCAAGCTGGGAGAAAACAACCACTCATGGAAATGATGTAAAATAATATAAGTACTTTCAGAGAAGGTGTGATTGAACCGCAAAACTCAGCTCACAGCTGCATTAAAACTTGCTTCACGTTCTGTGGCGCAAATAAAATGGCATCGTACAGAGTGGTTACGGGAGAGAGTATATACATTGTCGGATGTCCCTCTGCTTTCAAAAGCGGTTTAAAAGAAATGCAAACAAACGAGCAAATGAAATGAAAAAAGAACATTGAGTGCATGTTTGTGTACATGATTTACTTATCGCCGTTTGGAACACCGGAATGAATTATTATGCTGGCAACTACAGTTCCTCCAAGCAATCGGTCGATTGCCTTGACTCATGATCATTGACGGAAGTAGCCAGATACGTGGTGCGAGATCGAGATCCGGACACAGTCGGGATATTCTGAAGGTCGACAGCAGCGATTTCCTCTCATATAACGGCAAGTATTCCAGGAATATATTCGCACTGGAGGCTACTCGAGATAAAGCAGGCGACGCACAAAAGCCTTTTTAGTTTTGAGTTTTATTAAAATAGGCACTTCGGCCTACTGAGGCCATTTCGTGACGTGAAATAAATAAAAAATGTTATGCTCTATAAGTTATATTATAGTTCATGCAGCAAGTTTGTTTGTCGGAGAAAAAAAGAAAAGTAATTTGATTAAAAAGGGTGTTGCTCTCCGAGTAGTATGGGTGAAAAAAGGCAATGTTTTATGTCAGGCAGTAGTTGGTAACATTGGTAAGTTCTTCGAGGGGCATGGTACTGTTGACAGTGTAGGAGTATATGTGTGACTGTAAGGTGGGTGTCGCATGATGGGCATGAAGATCGAGGTGAAGCCGTGTAAATATATCGATGGGTGAGAAAAGTATGGTCGATGCGTAAACGTGATAGGACTTCATCTTAACGTCGTATTTTTAGATGATGCCCACAGTTTAACAGTATGTTTGGTAAGTCGTAATTGTGTGTAGTTTATATCCTGTGTCTAGTTTTGAGTCCAAAAATGTCGAATTTTCTGTTGTATTGATGATTCAATAACGTCAAATTAAGGTGGAATTTCTATAAAGTTTGGAAGTTGTTATGATTCCTTTGTTAATTTGTCGGCATAGTCGTTTCCTGGGATGCCGCAGTAGTTGGGTACCCACAGGAAACGGAACATCACGCCCATTATGTAAAGTGTTTGAAGTGTGTCATAGATGGAAATATGGCAATGGTGCGAAAAAGAAAGTGAAGAAAGTGATTTTGAGAAAAAAAGAAAAGAATATTTTGAGTGAGAAAAAAAAACAACAACGTTGCGCATGGGGTGACAAAGGAAACGATTACGAATATAAAGAAGGGCAATCAGAATGGCGTGAAATTCGGCAATCTGAAAAAATCGGCATACCTAAGTGTTTGTTCTGTTCTTCGTAGAGCTAATATTGGAATTCCTGATTCGGTTCGTAGAGAAATGATGAGAGAAGTAGTCATTGTACCGAGTGCTATGCGGATAAATGTATTTTATATACTGTCCAAAAGTTTCAAGGTGGAGGTACTGCCACCTGCATAAACTACCGACCCATATTCTATGATGGAAAGAACTAATGATTTGTGGAGATGCAAAAGCACATAGCGTTCGGCTCCAAATGAGGGAGAAGTAATACGGCAAAACAAGTTGAGTCGATGAAAACATTTGTTGTGGATGTGTGATGTGTTTTTGCATTGTAAGCCTACGATCTAAAATAATACCTAGAAAATTAAAGGAATGTATCAAAGATATGCGGCTGGTCCCGAGGTGAAGCGGCGAGTCTGGGTTTGGGTATGGTGTCCATTTACTAAATATCAGTGTTGTAGATTTTGGTGCCGAAAAAATGAAACCATACTTCAGGGACCATTCGTGTATTCGGTCAAGTGCGTTTTGTAGGCGAAGTAAACAATGTTCATAATCTTTGCCGGAGCACCGAATTGAACTATCTTCGGCAAAAAGTTAATATTATATAATTGGAGGCAAGTCTTCGAAAATATCGTTAATGATAATGTAAAATAATTATGGTAAAAGACAACTTCCCTGTGGTGGGCCGTTCTGGAGACAAAATGCATCGGAAATGGCTGACTGGCACCTGATGTGGAATTGACGAGAACCAGATAAAAAAACTTGCTAAATAATGTGCTAAATCTTCTTTTATACCGAGTTCATAAATTTTGAAGAGTTATCGGGGTTCGCAAAGCTAATCGTACGCTTTGCTGATGCACAAAAATACTTCGACTGTGTGTTGATGTTTTTTGTAACTTTGACAGACGTCTATCTCCAACCGAATGAGATGATCTATGGTGCTGCGTTCTTGCCAAAAGACAGTTTGAGAAGGAGACAGAAGACATTCTGTTTCCAGGCGCCCGGTCAGTCTTTTGATAACTATGCGTTCGAAAAGTTTTCCTGAACAACTGGTGAGTGCAATGGGGCGAAAATATGTGGGATTACTATGGTCCTTGCACGGTTTGGGGATGGGTATGATGAAAGATTCTTTCCAGGTTTCGGGGAAGGCATGAGTTGCCCATAGTGAATTAAATGTGTGCAAAATGCAATGTTTGGTATGATCCGGTAAATATCTGCAAAAATAGTGTAAGTTGTCCGGACCAACTGAAGTATTGCCGGCGGAAAAAAGGGCTGCATCAAGTTCTAAAATTTGAAAAGCAGTATTATATATTTCTGCGTTATCGTAATCAAATTGTGTGAGATCGACGGAAAAAGTGTCTTGTGCATTTTCTATGAAACCCGGCCTGTAGTTTGCGTCGGAGCTATTGTGAGCTATGGTATCCGTTATGGTGTTCGCTATTGCTTGTGGTTCGGTAATGGCGATATTGTGCAGCTTGATGGCCGATAGTGATCTAAATAAGGATCGTCCGCTCGAACAGCGGATCAATCCCCATATTTTGCTTAACAGTGTTTGAAATGTAAGTTCCTGTAAAAACAATGACCATGAACGGCGTCGAGCTTCGCGAATTATGCGACGTGTCCCCGCTCGTTCATGGTTTTAGTTGTCTAAATGTTGTTGATCTAGATGGCATACATATTTTATAAATGCTCATTTTCCAACGGCTATTGCTTGGGAAATTTATATGGACCACCAGGGGACTGGGGTTCATATTGTGATAGGCTTTGTCAGTGGAATTGCTGTAGACGCTGCTGTAAAAGTGTATTAGTAATGAATTGGATGTTTTGTACAGGAGAAATGTCCGGGTTGTATTGCACTGACGAAAGCTCCTCAAATTTAATCCAGTCGGCCTTCGAAAGTTTCCAGTGAGGGATAGAACTTGACGTGGTATCGGCTCTTGTTGAAATTATCGGTTTTAATTTGATGGGGTAGTGATCACTATTGTCTATTGTCTATAGTCTATTGTCCAATCAAAATCGTTGGCCAGGGCTGGAGAACAAATAGTTAAATCAATTGCTGTTTCTGTATTGTGACCGAGGTGGAAAAATGTTGCCTCACCAGTGTTGAGCAATACTAAATTGTGTCTGTCGAAGATGTCCTCAACTACGCGTCCGCGGGTGTCTGGTGCCCCGTTCACGGGGCTTGCGGCTGTCTGCGGCGGCCGAGTCTCTCGCGGTCAAAGGGGTGGAGCTTGTCCGCGGCCAATCAACAGTGAGCAGGATGACGTCACATTGTCTGCGGCTGTCTGCGGCCGCAGACAGCCGCGGACAATGTTTTTGATTGATTGATTATTTTGGCGCGCCCTTAAACCCAAATATTCAATTTAAAAAAGCAATGTCTGCAGCTGTCTGTGGCCGCCGCGGTTCCTGCGGTCGCTGTACCAGCGACCGCGAGCGACCGCAAGATTAGGGGAGTTATCTTGGCGCAATGGTGCGTACATTTGCGCTGTTGAAAGATGAGTTGAGTGGTTCACTGTGATGCATGATTATGTGCAAGGCACTATGCAGTTGAATTTTCTGGTGTCATGCAAACAATTTTAGGTGGTACTTTTCCATGGCATTGTGGTTTCTGGGTGGTGCTTTTCCATTCATCTGTATAGGCACCAATATTGAGTTTGTGAAAGCTAGGTGTTGTTAAGCCATTTCTATATGTAGCACTGAAGCACCAACTGTTGTTGAAATTCCAACCATGGAGCAGTGTCAGGATGAGTAAAACAGCTGTTTCTGTATGCTCGGCGCCCATAATATTATCCTCTCAAGAAAGAAGTTCTTTCACTTTTTTCACTTGCATGTTTAATGGTGGGTAGTATTGTGCTTTAAAGTATTCAAGAAGCAATTTTTGCACACACTTTACCTCAATAGAGCAAACAAAGGGGTAGATAAGCAGTAAATTTGTGATCCAATGCAATTTTTGTTTAATTCTTAAGATTTTTTCCAATGCAATCCTTATGAATGTAGTTGGCATGATGTGCCCACTCATTTCCTCTGCAAGTGCTTACTTTTCCATTGGCAGGAAAATAGCGAAAACAAATATGGCATTTAATTGGGTAATATAGCTTGGCATGCGCCCCAATTTGTTTGTAGTCTGACAACCCAGCCTAACCTTGCTGAACATTCCACATACAAAAAAGGAGAAAATTTAACCTAGCATGACCACCTGGACCTAACTACCTAACCACTGGGGACAAGTAGTCTAGGGGTAGTCACCCATCTCAACTGAAATATTGTCAGTTTGAGTTTGAGTCCCACCTGTTGCTACTCTTTACCCAAGGCCAATCCAAGTGAGAGATTGGCGATGTTATATGACTCAATGGATGTACTCTGGTGGTACCCAAGTGTTGTAAAACCAATGGCTATCTAAGTACCTAACCATGAAGAAAAACCTTTTCATTATTCAAAGGGGAAGCATGTACAAATTACAAAACAGAACTCACTTATACTGCTAACTAACCAACCAGCAAACATGCTTACTTTATGGAGGTAAAATGTATATAAAATTTGTCTTGTGAATATACTAAACAAAGCACAATAATACTGGTTAGGCTAGCTTTGTTTAGGGCGGATTCAGCTCTTTCAAGTTCAAACAGTGGAAAGAAATAATTTGTCCAAATTGTGGATTTAAAAAAAAATAAAAGTGAGGTTTAGTTAGGTTATGCTGTTGCTACAGTTTTCCTCATTTGGTGTGCTATGTAATGCTTAACCAATAGCAACCATTTGTTTTATGTTTTGTTTGCCAACTGAAAATTGAGCACTTGGAAAAAATTACTTATTTTTTAATGTCCTCAAGCACAAATTTGCCATGATGTTTAGTAATTAGCTGCACTGTGAAAGTGTAAAAAATGTGTCAGCATGTACACAATAAACCTCTGATGTTGAGGGTTTGAATTCCAAATGTCATCCTTGTTAGTATTATGTTCTATTCAGGACTGCTACTATTCAGTTTTGATGGCATGATCAGCTGCTTGAAATTTATCCATGGATTGCCAACCATTGACATTGCTGTTGTGGAGATATGAGAACATACATAACAAAGACAAAATTAAAACATCTAACACGTTGTACCAAAAAGAGCCCCAGGAAATGAACAAGTCGGTTGGTTATTTGAGTTTTAGGGCGCATCGACCAGGTTTGGTCATTTAGCGCCCATTATGAACAAGTCCACGATGTTGTCTGACAAGTGCTATGAACACAGGTGTTGATCTCTGAAACTTATTGGGAGAGGGCACAATGCATAAAGGCAATGGCAAGCTCAACTTGATTGGGGGTGGGGGTGCACACTCCATAGTGTCTGATGCTAAAAGTTTAAATGGTCAGTGGCAAAACCACCATTAAGAGGGCATGGGCAGCATTGAAAAATTGCATTTTTTGGACATTTATCCTTCCAAAGAATTATGCACTTCCCAAAAAATATAGTCCTTGCATTGCCATATCAGATGAAGAGAACGTATTACAAGCAACCCCAGTTAGTTCTGCCACTATCGAATGGTGATAATTGTGAACATAGCCTGAGTAGCATGTTCCTGTTCATATATGCTCAGCATTTTCATGTGAGCAGTATGCACCATGGACTATATGGTGACCTATGGTTTACAGTAAGAATAAGATCCACTGTAGTTCTAGTAATCATCTTGGATAACGATTTTGGGCCCTTGACACCACTTGGCCACATCAATGAGAAAAATGTACATTTGTTATTTCAGTTGATCATCAGAGCTGCAGAAACATTCAAAGAGAATGCAAGGAGCAGAACAGAAGATGAGATGCCCACGATAATTGAATAATGACAGCCTACCAACATATAGAATGAAAGCCAAAGTTGGGTTCCCATGCTTCCAAACAGCATTTAATATGTTTAATATAATGGTGCAAGTCAACAACCTAATCAAGCCTAATCGCTTATGTCGGCCGACACCACACCACAGCAGTTACTAGTCTCAATTCCTGCCTTCGGGTCCATTATTTATCCAAATACATATATCCTAACACCAAAGTACCACATAACTTACATTTAATACAAGATACCATTCCTGGGCTTCCCAATTCGAGACATGAAGTAAAAATATCTTCTCAAATGAAGGAAGCCTCCATGCATCTCACGGCTGACAGAGAGAAACCACCACTCCCTGAGATAGCTTAGAAATTTACCAGCTCTTGGACAGAGGAGGATTGTGGCTCTACAGCTGCCACTCTTTCTGGACTTTTCTAAACCACTATGGTGAAACACTTTAAATGTTTTATTTTTTTAATGCTTCCTGAAAGAATGTGATGCGTTACATTGATTGACAGACAAGAAAGTATTTATGCATGGAGCTTGAAGGAATCCTACGCCATGTACACAACGTATATGAACTGAAATTTGCATGTGGAAATTATTCACAACTGTCCAAAACATTCTCCAAAACTGCTCTAGACTTTGTGGCAAAATGGACAACGATGTGACCGGAAATTGCAGTGTCTTTTGGTTTCATGGTATACATTGGTTCAGAATGCCACACATTTGTGACACAAATACTGTTTTTCAAATTCATTCACAGAGGCTTTCGAACATAGCAGAAAACAAATTGACTGTGAATTTAATCTGATTGACCTACGCATACTTCTTATCCATGAGAATTGAGAAAAACATCATTCCTTTAATTTTGTCCAGGGTTGGTTTTTCACATTTCAATTTGAAGCCTTTTTAGGTCAGTTCCCCACCATGGCATGCTCACTGGTACACAATTTCCTGTGCCATTTCTGCCATTGACCATAGGTAGTAGGTTGTACAGTATTTCTTGATGGTGAGTATAAAACGATTATAGATGGATTGTTTTAGTACAATTTTCCTTCAGCCATTTTATGTTCCGAAGCCAATATCCCAATAGATGGCAACAAACAAATCAGTTGTTGCATGAACATCATACGCATGCCAGGTGTGTTCTGAATATTTATTAGTTGTGCAGTGTGAGCATGCCAGGAATATCAGGTATCCATTCATAAACTTGGTTGACATTAATTAAGTATACTATTGTCATCATTCTCTCTACCACTGCTGAGAAAGTTGGCTTCACAGGAATTCCATCTATCCTTCGCTGCTATGCTCCTATGCTCAGTCCAATCCTATACTCAACCCTTTGCTAATTTCGCAGGAAGTTACAGGGGCAGGGCGGATTTTGGTGGCATTTTGTGCAATAAAATGATCTGATTGTGGTTATTGCCAGATCTCAGAGAGGTGCAGATGATCTGAAGGCGTGTGTTTTTGAGCTGATTGGTACTAGATTCCTAATTAAGATATTTGTGGCTTAATCAGCTAGTCCTACTCCAGGTGAGCACTACCGAAGCATTCAAGTGGTGATTATTGAGTGAGTGCTTTCTTGCATATGGATAGTAGGTTGGAATTGTGCACTTCTTTTCACATCACTCACTGTGATCTGAGAGAAACACCACTCTTTTATTGCATGACAAAAATGAATTGTGGTATATGACTTAGCCATGTTATTTATTCATGATTATATCGGCACATTTATGCACCCTTTTGTTCATGGAAGTATATACACTATTGTATGGCTTGTCGACGATATACACTCCAATATTTTACCGAACCCAATAATTATACACTCCCAGTCCAACACTCAGAAGCGAAAATCCAACACTGGGCATGGGGCCCCTCAAAAGTATACAAAACAACAATCCTGGCTGCGAAGGAAAGAGAACATGCCTCAGAGCTGGAATGGGCTGTCTGGACTGGAAAGGCATGTGCATCAACCTATTTAACAATAGAAGCACCAAAATAAGGCAACTATTAACCTGACAGACAGAAAGCACAAACCTAAGTCATCAAGTCATAAAGTGATCAGACTTACTACAAGCCGCAAGAGCCCATCCAGGTTAAGTCTGTATAGGGAAGATACCATAACCTTTGCAGGCACTCATACCTTAACCAGCATCACATTCCTGATTTATTTTATGTATTATTTGGATTTAAGATCACACTAACTACAGGGTCATTTGGCGCCCATGTCCATTATTTCAAAGAATCCATCTACCAACATTCTACACCCTCATCAACGTCTATTTACCTTACATACCCAGCCCCATTCACCCAATTCCATGTAACACATGTGGCTTGAGTGCCTTCCCAATAATTTCCAGACTCCATATGTGCCTGCTTGAAGGGGTACACACCTACTTAACATAAATATCACGCCATCCGCCACTACTTTGGAATGAAATATTTCCAGTCTAAGCTTATTTTAAGCCTAATATAGGTATTTCGCAATTCATCGCCGTCATCCACATATTTTACGTTTATAAATGAAGCTCCTGCGCAATATTTGACGAATGTTTTGACAGCGACGGGCCGCAGCGGGCCGCGGCGGTGTTCATGTGCGTCCCGCTACTGATGACGGTTCGGTGGTAGGTGGATCCTATTTTGACCGCAGGGCCACAGCGGCCGCAGGCTCCGTGAACAGGGCTTGGAAGTGTGCATGCTCTATCCCACGCTGGGCTGTGGGCGTTAAAATCGTGAAGTAAAATAAAATGGTTTTTATATTGCACTATGAGTTCTAACCCTGTGAAAATGTTTGTGCTGTCTGTATATGGTGGGATATATAATGAACATATTTCTATGTTCCTATCATGCAAACACAAAGTACAAGTTACGGCTTGTAAATGTGAATTGATTGTAGTTTGTGTATGGGTGTGATCATTGCATGGGTGTAGTCTATGTAAAATGCTGCACCGCCACTTCGGTGTGTTTCACGGATCTCGCCATGGCAGTACAGCGAGTAATTAATGATTCTGAAATTATATGAATCGATGAGTGAGAACCAGGTTTCCTGAAGTGCGATGAGAATAGGGGTGAGTACACTAAAGAATGCTTTCATTTCTGCCGATTTCGATATTAAACTATGTCAGTTCCACTGCAAAAATATAGACATGGGAAAGATAAAATTAAGTGTTTGTCGGCACCTTTCGGTGTATGTCGGAGCCGAGAATGAATTTCTGGCGAACACGTGGGTTGGGTGCGAACGCCGGCGGTGGGTCCGCCCGAGCCCTCCGACCGACTGGTGACCTTAGCATGGTCACGGCAGCCGGTTACTGCCTCGAGGGGTGCCCGCCGGCTTGGAGTGTGTCGTGCCACGTGGGCGCCTGCCGGCGCTGGTCGCGCAGGGCTCGATCGGCGGACCGCTGATGGGCAACTGGAATTTCCTCCCGCAGCCGAGTGACTGCGGGGCCTGTCACTCCTCCCTGGATTGGTCCATTTGTTGGGAGTTGGAGTGGTGTGCGTATTGGGAATCGGAGCTGTTTGTGTCGTGATGGTGATTGGCTTTAGTTTGGTCAGTGATGCCAGGCCTGGTATACGTTCTGTTTGTATGAACGTGGAATTTGTTTTGACGCGAGGTGTAGAGGGAGCAGTGGTGGCCGCTTGGGCGTAAGTTTTGGTGGTCGGAGAGGTGGCCCCTACAGTCCGCCGGGCCTGCGGGTAGGAGACTCCAGTGGTGGCCTTGACAGCGCAAACCTCTTTTTTACCTTCGCCAGACTGGACAGAGATTGGAAGTGGTATGTGGTCGGATGTGTTGCAGCTAAGGCGGTGGCCAGGGTTGGAGCAGGCGGAATCAGGATGAGATGGTTCTCCGCACTTGAGGAAGCGGGCTGGTTGACGATAGATCTTACTGCCATGGCCGAAGCGCTGACAATTAAAACAGCGGAAAGTATTGGGAATAAAGACACGGACTTGGTATCGGATGTAGCCGGCGAGGAGGGTCTTCGGAAGAGAGGTAGAGTTGAATGTAAGGACAAGAAGTATTGCATCACGCTTCTGGCCGTCTTTAAAGGAGATGATACGGTGGACGTGGGTGACCCCCCCCCCCCGGCTTGAGCTCCGTTTGGATATTCGCTTCGAACATGAAGCGGAGCTCCGGCGCGAAGACGGTGCCCTTGGTGGTATTGCGATTGGAATGTAGGGTAATTTTGAAGGATTTACCACAAAACGTGGTGGTACGGAGGAGGGCTTTGGTCCGTGCTCGCGTTTGGGTTTAGTGACAAGGGTTCCGTTGGCAGGGGCTTCGATTTGGTTAAAGAGCAGATGGAGAGGAGTTGCTTGTTCGGACAGAAAACATTAATACGGCGGAAGGAAACAGTTACCTCGACAGGCTTAACTACTGTGTAATAGCCAGCGCTGTCGAGGTAGAGTTTGATGGGTTCAGGTTTGGAGGGTGTGGTCTGGCTAAAGTTTGGGTCAGCGGCGTGGATGGTGATGGTCTGGTCCGGATTGCTAGGCGAGGCAGTAGTCTTCGAACAAGTAAGGGTCGGCGAGGCACAAAGGGCGTCCTTGACGTCGTCGAGAGGAATTTTCCGGCGAGGGTCATCAATAGTTGCATCGAGAAGCGGGGCATCTTGCACAAGGTCCGGATTCGAGCTATGGTAAGCAGGCGTGGTTAGCGGAGATAATTCCGATTCGGAGTCATGCGGCGAGCTTGGGTCGGTATCCTTCCCTCGCTTTTCCCCATCGCGGGGAAAAACCTACCCAATGAGATCTTGATAAGCAAAAAATACACGCAGAACACATGGAACGGAAATGCGACGGGAAAAGAATTGGGAGTGGTATCGGGTGCCACCCGTTGTGAAAAGCGATAGAAGCGACGGGTGTCGTCCCACGGAAATGGACAAAGGCTGCAGAAACAGCCGCAAGTCAGGTCGGAATTGGCACCGCGGAGTGTTCAGCTAATTTAGCAGATATATAAAGTTCAAGTCGTAACGGACACTCCTTGTTGGACACACAAAGCTCTGGTCACTAGTCACATCAGCAAACTAAGCATGGACATCAGTTATTTATGATAGTTATGACTGCCAGTGCTCCAAACAACATTATGGGATCTGAAAAGTGCATGCTTCCAGCATATGATTACTTTGTCGTATTGAGCAGTGCAGTTGAAAATGTCGGATTTCTGATACAGAGACCCATGTTCGAATCTCACCAGCATCGAAAGGTTCCAGCATACGTTGCCGAGCAGAAATGCTATGCAATCCGTGCCCTTCTGAAGGCATTGATTTCATGATCCGGTCACATGAAGACATTCGCGGACGCAATTGGTCGAGACTGCCCAATCTAACGCTCGTGACGAGGACAGTATTTGACGACTACTGTAATCGCAGGAACTGAGTTTCTAAACCCAGACTCAGAAGGCAACCAAAGATAGCACATTGGCCGATCCTGGGTGTCATTCGGGACACTCACCTGACAAACACCAATACCAATATAGGCCGACATTTCAGCAAAATTCACATGAAATTATTGTCACTTCAAATTATTGTGTTTCTTTATTGTTCAAATTGTTCAAAGGGATGTAGAAAGCATTTCGATTTACCCTCGTCTCACTCATTACCCTTTCATTACCCTTTAATAAGCGTTAACTGCTTCGAAAGTCGTATTTTTCAACAGTTCATCATATACTTCCAGACATTTGATCTCACCGACATGGGGACCTTGACCTTTGCACGTGCAAACTGTGCTACAAAAAGTCTTCAGTTTGCGTGCCATCAATATCGACGAAATCGCGCTTGCTTTGCAACCAGAGTCCGAAAACTACGGCAAAGACGGGTGACTGGCTACACCTCGACATTGATCACCTGCGCCTAAACTGAATGATCAACCAATAGATATAGAGATGGGTGATTAAATTATCCAAACATTTCAAAATATAGCTGCTGCATGTCACCTACCGTATCACCCTTTCTTCTCTTTTAAAGAAACCTTTACTCTGGGATTTTGGAAGAGCACATTAACACGCTATTGACACGGCAGAGGTGGCATTTTTCGTCAGTTGAAAGTGACGAATTTCGAGGCAAACAAAAGTACTCTGTGTTGTTCCGTTTGTTCACACGCTTGATCTCAGATTGCTCAACGTAGCAATGTGCGCACACGGCGGGGCTATCCCGATTTATCGGTGATACCGAACCGGCGATGCTGTGGTGATACCGAGGCGACTTGTGGCATCATCGAGGTGGTAATAGCCGATCGCATAGCCGATTGTGGCGTCATCGAGCCCGGGGTCAGACTCGAGCCAAGACGCTACCACACTCAAATGGGGGTAATAGCCGATTACATCTTCGAGGCGGCCACCGCATCGTTTTATCTCCCTCCCAACACAATTTAGTGCGGGAAAAGGAATTGATGCCTGAAGGGCAGAACATTCTTCACACATCGAGGAAAGTGGTTCATGCAGGCCTTGTCCATGGCGTAGATGACCATGCCAGGAGATATTCATTAACTTACATGGGAAGAAAGCATCGGAGCAAAGCTATGCTTGCACATATGATAGCTCAGAAAGCTTCGCATTGAAAATTGTTCTCTTCAGAAGACCGTTTTCAGGCAGGAATGGAAGACGCAAGAAATTCGTGCCTGCTTGCAATTGAGAGTCCACTGCAGTTAATCTACGCTATAGCAACCACCACGCCCAGGTAGCGGGATATCAGCGGCAAGATAGCGAAATGTCACCGACAGAAGGTGTTTTTCAGCTGTGCTGGGACATCGCGTGTTGGTTGTTTTTCGGCTGGATTCGGACAAAGCAGTATGGAGAGCTCGCAGCCAGAACAGC
This sequence comes from Imbricaverruca yamaguchii, assembly GCA_034440575.1. NCBI lineage: Eukaryota > Metazoa > Arthropoda > Thecostraca > Neoverrucidae > Imbricaverruca > Imbricaverruca yamaguchii. Next base: position 2,637,244 of record JAOTOL010001635.1, read on the forward strand.
GCCGACTGCCGTTGGTCGTCACCCTGACGTACCGAAACGGCACCGGAACTGCCGGAACACAGGGCTGACAGCCTGTACACCGGCCGGAAGTGCACACACTGCCGACTACCAGCTCCTAGTCCACAAACAAGAAATTAAGGTGAGAGAGAGATAGTGAGAGAAAGAGATAATAGAGAGAGAGAGAGGGAGAGAGAAATAGAGAGAGAGATAGAAAGAGAAAAGAGAGAGAGAGAGAGGGGAGGAAGAGACAAGAAAAAAACGGAAGCGGAAGCAGTAGAGTATCAAGGTAGCGGGATGGATGCCTATAGACAGGTACAGCAAGATCGAAACCTGTTGCGCATTTCGTTTTTAAACCATTTTTTGCAAGGTGCCTTTACTCAAGTTATGCTGAAGAGAAGAACAAATTCACTTGGACTTCCATGCATGCTTGGATCTTCAGCTTGTGTAAGTGAATGCTAATCTAAGTTGTTGAGTTGTTGTTGTTGTTGTTGAAGTTTGTTGTTGTTGAACGAAACAAGTTCAGTGATGGCTTAAGAACTCCTCCCAACTCCACCCCTCCCCCCAAGAAGCAACTCAGTCTTCGAGAATACATTTCCACCAAATTGCATATCTGCAGCTGCACTGAAAGATCACGTTAGAGATAGTGGTAAAGGAGATTGGCAGGGTTGCAATACCATGACAGAAGGGTAAAACATCTGTGAAGCCATCGGGTTAAGATGCTTCTCATCTACATCGATGAGTAAGTATTGTTTACCATTATATTTAACAACGTTCTGTGCATGGCGTTAAGGACTAACCATAGATGATTTTGAAACCAATGGTTTCCCATATCATTCTTAATTGTATCTCCATCTACTCCATGCCTATTGAAGAGTTCACGCTGGTGTCCCATATCATATTTAGTTGTATCGTCATCCATTCCGTGTCACCTAATAAGCTCGCCCTGGTGTCACAATTAAAGAGCAGCATGGTTTTCTCAACTTTTGACGCTTCTGAAAGGAGACTAGCCAGGGAGCCTTCTCATTTTGGAAAACAGATTCCTCGAAACAGAGTGGTAGCAGCGACACTAGCGGGATGCTTCCCAACTAAGCGCGCGCATAAGACAAGTAAAAGATCTCAGTGCAAACGACAAATTGTCATCAATGGATGACAATCTCTGTGGGCGATTTGACCAGTGTGGTACAACAGTGGGTGTCGCATTCTGTAAGCGCCCCAGTGTGTAATCTGCAAGGATACCCTTTGGAAGAGACTCTCTTGGGAGGGCAGGAGGTAGGGTGGTTCTTTGTCTATTGGAATCAGGACCGTTTAGGAACCGGCCCCGTAATGCCGGCGTACGAAACATGTGACGCTTGCAGCGTTGTTGGATGATGGTATATAGGTAGACAACGGATTAAGCTGCGTTTGGAGGTTGATATTAAACTGTCTGAACACACCAGCAATCGTGAAATATCTTACATATATACATATGAGCCATGCAAGGGCGGATGTGAAAGGTGGACAGAGCAAATATTTTGTTTGCTCACACATGGTAGCTGTCATATTTAGCATGCCTTTTTGTAATCAAAGTGACTTAATCACTCTCGAATGTTATGTTTAAATTCCTGAATGAAGTTTATCTTCTTTCATCCTTACACAATCTGCCAATCTAGGAAGTGACATAAATACAACGAAAATCTTATTGCACTCATTTACCTCCCTGGCTGGAAAACAAACTAGATAACCAAAGTTTTTCCAGGTTTAATCCGCCCTGTCTAGGGGGTGGCGGGAGGCATTGTACACCACTCCTAGGTTATGCGCGGATAATGAAAAATGGCGAACGGTACCGCGCCGAAATTTGACATACTTGTTCCTGAATCAATCTGGCATGCTGCGTGAAATTTCAACGTCTGGTCGCCTACGGTCAACGAGCCATTCAAGGTTGGGTGAGATCACCGAAAATGGCTCAAACTGTTATAACGCTTTAACGAATAATGATGTTCAAATGAAACTTTCAACGTTTGTCTACCTTTATGGATGCAACAAAATGCACTAGAGTCATTCATACTTCTTTTTCAGTTTTTGATGACTTAATAGTATTTCATATTTGCGCACCAGTTCTAAAATCGTCGATTTAGGAGATTTAGCCCCACTTTTATGGGGCAAGTTGGCTTAACCCGTCCCGTCTCGGAGGGTCTTCAACCGCCCTCCTCAGGTTTTTCGCGGATAGCGGACGAACGGCGCCTGGCAGCGCGATCAAATTTGGCATACCTTTTCCCACATCAATGTGACATGCTGATTCAACATTTTTAGGTCAGGTCATCTAGGGTCAACGAGTTAGTCAAGGTCAAGTGAGGTCACTTTCAAAAAGTTTAAACCAGTCGTCACGCTTTAACGGATACAGATATTTTAGTGAAACTTTCAGCGTTTCCTTATCTTTACGGATGCAACAAAACGTACGAGTGGAATTTTTCATTTTTGTTCGCTTTTGAATACATATACATTTTACGTATTTGCCAAATGGCAGTTTAAATATAGGATTCTGGCTCCAGTAAGCAGTTTTTATTCGGTCAAGTTGACTTCGAACAACATTTCTCGGTCCGCTCTACCCATCGGAAACGGAAAATTAAAGAAATCTTGAGAAAACTTTAACTCTTGAAGTTTCAACAACAAAAATGTGGGGCAAAAAAAAATCATAGCCTTGGTCGATTTCGCTGTCCTTTCCTCATTCCAAATAGTTCTTTTTTCATATATCCCCAAAATGAACTCCCCAGAGTCAAAAACATAATGCAAATCGTGAAAAGTCGTGAAAATCTAGCTCCCTGGTGACGTCATTTTTTGGGGAAAATTGTTTTGGAGGGTGGACCCGGACCCTACTCGTGCGATGCTTAGTTTGGATTTTAGAGGGTTTTCAACCCCCGCCCGGAGGCGGGGTGTGAGGATTTGACCGGAAAGACGGCGCGGGTTAAAAGAGCGTTTCCTTGTCAGCTCAATCCAGTATATATAAAAATTAAAACTAAAATTGAAAAATCCACATTTTGCAAATTTCCCAAGATTCACTTTGATGTTGGGATGGGCGAACATTTTGAGGGCATGGCCAATTTCGCTTTCCGCTTCTGATTCTAAATATTTGTTTTTGCTTTTAAAATATCCTCCGCATTTAACTTCCCGGAGCAAAACGAATTAAGTCAGTCGTGAAATCAGAGACGCCGTGAAATCACCCTACTAGCGTCCGTTTTTTTGGGGCGGGAGCGAACATTTTGGGTGTAGTGTCAGGTCGTACTCGTTGAGCGATTTCCGATAACACCACTTTCGTCTTCGTGCAACCCTTTGTTTGGAGATTAGATGGAATATAATATGACTCTCCTCCCCCGAGATGTGGTGTGAGGAGCTGACCGTGGGAGGGAATTTTACAGCTGCATTTTTCGCCGTACTGTTCATGCGCATCAAACTGACTGCATCTGGTATCTTCGAAATATTTATACCTCTATAAAATATTTATTCTTCTTTATAAGCTTCGAAATATTTATGCCTCTTTAAAAACTATTGATGTCTTTCTTCTCATTCTACAGAATAACCGAGTTAATGGATAGTTAGCCAAGTAATCATTATGGGACAAACGTCATCCGAATTATCTGGAATGGCGTTGACATAAATTTCACCAATCTCATTAACTAAGGCATAAAATGTTTTGCTGACTTTGGCCGGTGAAAAAAAAAATAGAATGCTAGCTTAAGCATATTTCGAATGTTTGGACACCTGGACTTGGACATTCTTTTACGCACTTGTTCAATACAAATGAAATACAAATGTATGTCGCGAAATTGAATTTCATCACTATACCCGCAGGTATCACATTTTTGACGGTACAAAATATATGTTTAGTAATTGAGTTCGATATATTAGGGGCGAATGCTATCTTTTTGGGAGAAGGAGCCTGGAAATTGCTTCGGTTTCCATGTTTTACAATGCAAGTCAGGTAATATTAATTCCAGCTATAGCAATTGCGTCCACTTTTTCAGCTTTTCCAATGAAGGATATATTCTGTGTTGATTTTAGGATGGCTGGGCTGACTCCGAAATAAATAATCATCGAGCCAGCACAAAATTCTACATCAATCTTGGGCATCTTGTCATAGCGTGGCATCTAATCATAACGTAATCAAGCATTCCTTTGCCATTCGCAGTGGTGGGGGAAGTACTTCAACCCTTTTTGTTCTAAGTTTGTTCCTGAAACATTGGCGATGTCCCTTCAAGTATGACATACCGTCCGACAATTTATGAGCACACTTTGTGTCACAAATTGAGGTCCGATCTCTTCAGATACCTGAACTAGGGTGGATTAAAATTAGGTTACTACGTTTGTTTCAATGCAGTCTTTATATCTACACTGAAACATATTGCATACACAAAAGATGCAAGATACCGCAAAGACGTAAACGAAATATGGGTGCATAGACAATGATGAACGAGAATTTGAGAACAAAGTAACCTCAGGTCAGGTCACTAGGTCAATTCAGAGTTCAGTTATAAAATGATTCATAAAACTGATGTATAGCTTTTTATAATCATTTCTGAACAACTAGAAATGATGTTTTTGCTAATTGCATCCTATAAGCGTATCCCATGATTTACGTTAATAACTGGTTAAGTCACTGAAACGCAACCAGAAATGTCTCGAAAGTACAAACATTGCAGATGCTCTGGAGACCAAAAGGCAGACCATGACACAAAATGTATGCACCAGGGTAATTTTCTACGTCCATATAACATCTGATGTGAATGTTGTCGTGAAATTCGATGTGAAAACATGTTACGATGAGGACAAATTTGGCAATTTTGCATTTAAAAAACATTTGTCAGGGCACTGATCTATAAGGGAGCGGGGTGAACCAGGCCAAGTGTCTAAAGCACAGAGCTGTCGATATCCCGGCGCATAACAGCTATAGGCTCATTGCCTTGTGTGTCTGTACAGCCACGAGCCTTCAGGCATGCATACATGCAACTAGCATAATATAACTAGTGCATGCAAGTAGTGATATCAGGTGCAAAACATTCACCAAGTTGCACCATTAAGCGCAGAAGTAAACAGCCTTCATCCTTCACGATAATACATTCGGGCTTCCGGAACACAATTACCCCTGATGCCATTGGGATTCCGGGACGGACGACGACCTCGCCTGCGCGGCGGTGCGAAATCTATCGTTAGCCGCCAGTACGCGGAAACATCGCCACAGATCCGTTTCTTTGAACACAGACTGAAAGTACTTCCGGAAAACTATCGGGATGAAAGTTTTAAAATGGCGAAATGACGGGAGATCTGGTTCTCAGAGGAAAGATTAGAACCGGACATGCTGCGCCGTGGAAGGAAAAGCCGCCTCAAACATGTGTGTTTCGACAAAGATTAAGCACGTTTCATGAACTGTTGTGGAAAAAAATGGGGAAAATAAAAATTAAAGGAGCACACGTGACTCTGAGTGAAACATAGAACACAAAGCACGGCACCAAAAGTAGTTATAAGCACAAGGATTCACAGTTTCACAAGCGTGGCGGTAGGGCGGGCGGGATCGGACGGTCGCTCAAATGAGCTCCCGTATCATATGCACGTGAGTAGACCCGCTCTGGTTTCGCCCTCGCTCGTAATAAGACTGAAGAGACCGAAGACAAATGTAATGCCGGACTGCACTTGTTGAACGCATTATACAAGTTCACATCTCTACTCTCATGCATTTCAACGTGATGCATGTTACATGGGTGACGAATAAAATGAACTTGTATGGTCTTGGTAAAATAGCAGGGCAATTGCGGTACAAAATAAGCTTATACCTATCACTTGTCGAAAGAAAACAGCTCAAATTTCAGGACAATGGATAATTATATTCGATGGTGAGAAGCGGGTGATCTTATCGAAAAGTCACCGGTCCATTGGGGTATGGAGATACCATGTCTACTATCCATATGGATGGTGTTCCGCTGTAAAACATTGACCTTTGATACTAGGAGGTGTCAGAAATGTAGTGACTGGTGTGCGCATGTAAGCCCAGCCAATAGCGGATTGACGGTGGCTCGGAGTCTTGTCTTCTAGACAAGTAACAGTCACGTGAGGTCACAGATAGGGAAAGCTGGCGGGATCTTCCTGATAAATAGTCCATTCGTCATGGATGCCTTTTTGGACTGATGCTCATGCAGCTGTTTCGAGTGATTGATTGGTCCTCCGAAAATTGTTAAGGAAAACTCTACCCATGTAACTATATGGAATGCCGTATGCTTCCCCAAAGTATCGTTAATTGAGGAAAAATACAAAACAAATGCATTTATGTCGCTGGGCAGCATTCACATGTAGCCAACGGACACGTCACTAAGGGTATCACAAGCAAGTTTGTGCGGGGTTTCCCACACATATGGTACATTGGGGCAATATATAAAACAAATATATGAGTTTCTTCTATAGATTGGCAGCATTGAAACGTAGCCAAAATAAGTGTGATCATGCGCAACCGAAGGAAATTTTTGTGAAAGCCATCATAGCACCGAAGGAGGCTAAAAGGAAACTCCTACAATGCTGTTAATTGGTTTGCACTTTGACCGTTGAGTCATTTAGTTTCTCCAAACTCTCACGCCGGTTGCCCGCGGGTGAAAGGTAGCAACAGGCGAGACTCTAACCCACAATCTCTCGATTGTGAGATACAGAGATTGTGTAGACTCGATTGTAGAGACCTCTAGACTACTCATCCCAGTACAATCCTATATGGGAAATTCCGTAATGCAATGGCACGCCACTCTGACAGAATCTATATGCATGCTTCTACATGTCAAAGATAGCACACAGAAAATGCTAGTATGGGACCGTTTGCTCCCTCTTCCTTCACAAATTTTGCCCTTCTCCGAATGGCTCAGTTTACCCGGCTTCCTTGCATTTCAAATTTGAGAATCTGCTCCTATCCACCTGAACTAAATTTAAGCTTTTCTCTTGGCTTGGAGGGACAAATGGCTGGATATGTGTGCTCCCGCATCCTAACTTTTAGTTGAAGTTCATGTGCTTGTTGTGCCGCTAATTTTCCCGTTGAGACAGACTGTGAGCAGGTGCGTGAGCTGGGGCTGTGCGACTCACCGCGGTACAGGGGCGCCATGTCGTGTGGACGGTGTGTGATGGCGAGCTGCTTCCGTCGTCGCCGACGTGCCGTGCAGGTTTGTGCTGCGTCGGCCGCGACGCTACCTAGTAGAGACGCTGTGCCTGACCTCGAGCCACTATGGACGGCCGCCCTCACGGTGCGACGTGACTCCGCCCCCGCTGCGACGGCGCATATTCCCACCTGGCTGGGTCTGGCAGTCGGCGCAACACCTCGCCAACAAAGAGCCCGCTTACATGTATGCTGCATGCCCACGTTCTGCGTTGTCTATTCTTTCCTTCCTTGCCTTACGTTTTCCTTCTATTTTGTGTTCCTATATTTTACTTTTCATTTTCTTTCTCCTGTCTTCTCTTTTACTTTTAAGCAGGAAATCAATCAAGGGACAACTGAATATCTTCTTTTTTAGAAGCGAGACACTCGACCACTTCCCTCCGTCACGTTTTCTTTCTTCTCACTGTGTGCCAACCACAGCGCAACATGCATCAGAGAATGCATCACTAAGATATTTTTTTAAGTAGACATCTTCATACCACACCATGGAGCGAAAGCAAAAGAAGCACCCAGGCTGGGTAAGGGACACTTCTTCTGCCTCTCCCGCACCTTTTCACTGCCCTAGTTTATCCTCGCCCGTCGGTGGCCATCACTGCGCGGACGCTTGATTATGGTCTGGCCGACAATTGCTAGGCTTTGCAGCATGTATCTTCGCTGAGTGTTGAGGGCGTTTTCCATTTCCGACATCCCCCATAAAACCTAAACAATTTTTATCCGATTTTTCTCCAAAAATGGTGTTAAAAATATCGCAGAAACCCTTATCCATGCCTACAGTATCTCATCTAAAAATTGGCATTGCATGGCTGAGGAAATCAAACTGAAACATTTCCAAGTTTTGTTTTCCTATGGATTATCCTATGGACTTTTTTCCGATATGATGTTGTGAAATGGAGAATGTTTGCCATAGGAAACAACTTATATACAAAGAGGCTAGCAAAATGTCACGAAATGCGGACTCCATTGCTTTTTTAAACAACTTTCGATACATGGTTCTTCAAATATTGATTGATTTATCTCACGATATATACCGGTAACCAATATGCATCGTCAGCTATGCATATTTGTGGTATCGTCAGCGAACTGCACGGGCTTGGTGCATCTACGGTGCATTTGGTTTGCTACGAGGTTTGGTGCATCTACGCTGAGTTAATGATCATAAATCTTGTGCAGAGAACGACGGAGCGATCATTCTTAGTAGATACCGATAGTGTTAGGTCGCGCTCGTGGTGACACAACGCGGTTATGGCCACATCTGATCTGCTCCTGTCACGTATGACCGGATAGGCAATTATAAAAATCACATAGCATCTGCATCGTGCATAGAACGCTGATCAAGAAACCATTGGCGTGGAACACATTAGAATGGTGGGAGGAATTAAGAAGCACAATGAATGACACTTCAGTAACATCCATCTCAGGTCGTAGTTCGGAGTTTGTAAAAACATGCGGTGTGGTTTCGTTGGAGTGTATTCACCACTCGAAGTTGGTGGTTGGAAATATTATGCGGTGTAGATTCATTGGAGTGCTCTCCCCTTTGACCATGCTGAATATTCGCTAGCAGGGGGCTGTGTTCGAAGTAGTAGTCGACGTAAGCGAAGTAGTAGTCAACGGAAAAGCTGGCCCTAAATCACTTTCTACAATTTTATTAGCAGTCGGTAGGATACAAATTAGTGTCGTGCTTGATGTATTTGTGTGATTTTTGGCATTGATAATTAGTGTGTTAATAATTGCTTTCAATTATTAACACACTAATTGATACTGCTGCAGTTAGTTAGCAAGTGTTAGTAAGGTCAGCAACACATGCGCCTGAAAAGGCGTTTTTGACAGTTACGACATTCTTTGTCCGTTGATGTTGAGTTTTCGTGGAAAGCAGGGTGTGAAAAAGCACATTCATTTCATGACAACAGGTTGTACTTTGTGAGTGGGTGTCAATATGCGTGGTAGCTTTACACACTAATCTGTCTGATGCCGGACAACTCTCCCAGGTGGGTTGTCCTCATTGCATATAGCACTCATTGACAGCCTCCGGTGACGGATTTGGTGTGCTCTATTATTATCTACAACTTGCCGTAGAGCAACCCATAGTTAATTGCAATATGTGGCACAGATTGATGTGACCGGCAGCGATAATACGGAGAAACCTCGTCCGAACCGCGGACACGTCGTTAAAATAACTGCCGCTAACAACCCTCTGTTAAAGGAACTTTCTGACTGCAACGGCGGTCACCGAGGTGTTTCCGGCTGTCGACTTAAACTTAGTTACTCTACCAGGAGCAGCGTACCAGCCCTCCCACGTCAGCAACTCCTTGGCGACTTGTGGAGCGCCGTTGGTTTCCGCACACCACTGACCAGTGGCCATGCCATATAACCCACCTCACCCGGCGGAAACCTCGTGGGACCGTCGGCAGGCCACAACACGTAGACGTTGGCTCAGCAGTTTAGCGCGCCGCACCAGCTTCTGGGACGCGGCAGACAGCGGTCGGAAAGTTTGAGCATATATAGCTATCACCTATATATACGTATATAAACATATATAGGTATTTATAGAACTCCTCAGCATGAAAAGGCCAAAGGTGGTTATGGAGCATATGTTAAGTGTATGATGCTTAATTTCGTCTCACGCAACGATATGAAAGCCAGCATGGCCTACGCCAGACTTGATAAAAGCAATTAAGGCTAAGAAAGCTGCATTTAGAGTGCTTAAGGAAGCTTGAAATATCGTAAATATAAAGGCGTATCGAAAAGCTAGGGACACTGTGAAGCAAAAAAAAAACAGAGCAGCAAAGAGAGAAAAAGAACTAGATTTAGCTAGGAACTGTAATGGGGACAGCAAAACTTTTTATTTTCTACAAGCTGAGTAAAGTTTCTAGCGCAATTGGTCCACTGGAAGTAAATGGGACTATATTGGGTGAGGATACTGAGATGGTCGAGGGGCTGAGCACGCAGTTTAAATCGGTGTTTACATTGGAAGATATGACCAATCTGCCGCATAGTTCAGTGACATGTGATTGTGTAAATGATGTTGATTTCATTGATAGTGATGTTGCTTTCAATCATATCAAGAAAACAAAGCCAGACAAGGCAGCAGGACCTGGTGAAATTTATGCTAGGGCATTGCGGGAGGCTGAAAAGGAACTGACATTTCCACTTAGGATAATATTTTGTAGATCTGTTTCACAAAATGAAATTCAAACAGATTGGAAAAGGGCAAATGTAGTTCCTATTTTCAAGAGAGGAGAAGGAGGGAAAGTTGAAAACTATAGGCCAGGAAGTCTCACATCCCTAGTCTGCAAGGTACTCGAATTAATTATCAAGGATAGAAGAGTTAGTTATCTGGAAGGAAGCAGATTGATTCAAGACACTCAACATGGGTTTAGGAAAGGGCGATCATGCCTCACAAATCGCTTGAACTTTTTGAACTTCGCCACAGAACAATTTGATCAGGGAAATCAGGTTCATGTAGCATATCTTGACTTTAGTAAGGCCTTTGACAAGGTACCCCATAAACGGTTAATGATACAGCTTCAGTCCCATGGTATTGCAGGTAGCATCTTAAAATGGATAGAGTTATGGCTTTCAGATAGACAGCAAAGAGTGATGCTAAATGGTATATAGTCATCATGGCAAAATGTTCTGAGTGGAGTCCCCCAGGGGTCAGTACTGGGTCCACTACTGTTCATTATATTTGTAAATAACATTGAAAGTGGCCTAAGCAGTAAAGTTTTGAAATTTCCGGATGATTTGAAGGTATTTAGGGCAATAACAGGACAAGATAAGCATATCTCGCTGCAAGAAGACTTAGACGAACTTGTGAAGTGGTCCGAAGAATGGCAAATGACATTTAATTTTGATAAGTGCAAAATCATGCATGTAGGTAAGCAGCATATGAAGGCTCCATACTTGATGGGTGGCCAAGTGCTATCAGTGACTCAACAGGAGAAGGATTTAGGTGCTATTCTAAACACAAAATTGGGGGCATCAGAACAGACCAAGGAAGCCAGGAAGAAGGCACTGAGAATGCTTGGGGAAATAAATAGGACTGTATCATACAGAAGTGAGGAAGTCATCAGGAACCTTTGCTGTGCATATGTCAGGCCACATTTGGAATACTGCACCCAAGCTTGGTCTCCTAGCTATGAAAAAGATTGTGGCTTTTAGAGAGAGTACAAAAGAGGGCTACAAAAATGGTTAACGGCATAAGCAACCTGGCATATGAGGAAATATTGAAGAAATTGAATATGTTTGCACTTATATATAGAAGACTGAGAGGAGATTTCATCGGGTTTTTTATTTGTCCATGGTCTGGGGAGGGGATATCTTGGGGAAATGTTTGAATTTAACAAAAATGAAGCAATTAGAGGTAATCAATTCAAAATTAAAGTTAACCACAGCAGAACAAGGTTAAGACAGTCTTCCTTCACCAACAGGGAATTAGAACACTGGAACCAGCTGCCAGAAACCATTGTAAGTAGCAGTACATTGAACGTCTTTAAAGACAGCATAGACAATCATTATAGGAACAGAGGGCTTGCTTTTCAGTATTACAGGGAGGGCTGATCAACGGATTTGGTGGGCAACTGGCTGAGTGTACAGAGTGCAACCAAGAAGGGCCCTTGTGGCTCATAGTTGCACTAATCTGTAATGTCTTTATGTCTTTATATATATATATATATATATATATATATATATATATATATATATGTGTGTGTGTGTGTGTGTGTGTGTGTGTGTGTGTGTGTGTGTGTGTGTGTCTGTGTCTGTGTGTGTGTACAAAGAGCATCGCAATTGGCTACCCAATGTGATGCTTAGGCCACCGTCAGAAGGTAACTTCGCCGCAGTACTCGGATTCAGGAAATTTGTATGTAAGAGCTATTTTCCGCCAATTGGCAAATAGGAGCTATTTCTCTGGCATCGGCCGTTGAATGGGGGGCTTTCTAGTTTGTCGGGGAATGAGCTTTCTGACAGGGGTGACTGAATCAAATATCCGTATGTAAATGTTGAGAACATTTTGCTACTGTTCGCCTCTATCGACCGCTTGGGAACACTGAGCTGAACAGATTTTTGCTGAAATTGCGGAAGGTGGGAAAATGCCGTTCACGGGCGATGGCTGGGTTTGGAAAACATTGATGTCAGGCTGAGCTGAACCTCCTCCTAAAAGTATGTAGCACAACACTTGTCACGTCTCAAGTGGCCCTAGGCGTGGCTGGAGATCCAGGGTGCATGGTAAGTCAGGACCCCCTGGGCTTGGTATCCTGCTAATGTTAATTAGTCATTTTTCATGTTCAATCTGAAATGTCTTGAATATAATGGCCTGGACCCACCCCTCCCCAGACTTCGTGAGAGATATCCAGCCCTGGCTGCATGATGAAAATCTGTAGCTGGCTGCTGACCCAGGAATGTTTCAAATCAATGGCGAATTTTCGCAGGAAAATGCCGGCCAGATTCGGTTGCTGTCCGATTATATCTAAATGTATGCTTCGTGAATGTCTCATTACTAATGTACGCCACGGTCGCAACACCGTCATCATCAACTTGACTGCCGATTTCCATTGATGTCCATAGTAGTATGGGTCGGTATTGTGATGGCTCAAAAGTTTCACTGCCAATTTCCAGCTTCATTATCGGCTTGAGTAAGTTGTGACGTCTATGTTCCTCACATTTCACGAATAAACATAAATAAGCATATACGTAAACATGAGCCATTCCATCGACAGTGCAAGTATCACATAGTATCACATCGTCCATCATATCAGATGTCCATGTGAGGAATTGAAGAACAGCCTCTTCAAACACCAGATATCCAATCCATAGAGGTCGAACAGACTCGGGACCCATTCCATTTATATATTTGAAGCTAGCTTCCCGTAATTGACCTGTCTCCAGGAACCGTTGAACCTCCATCTGACCTGAGGAGAAAGAAGGAGGATTCTGTACCGGCACCGCACTGGGAGTCCAGGCTACGTAGCACAATGGGACTAATGGGACATTCAGTTAACAGCCGTCCTGACACAAGATTCCAATTTATCGTTGGTGTAGAGGGGGCAGGGCTGTCTGATAGTGCACATGCAAACAAGTACGTAATAAATATCCTGCAGATAAGAGGGAAAGAATTTCCAAAACGTTGCAGGATAAAATTGCTGATGAGGACACTCAGCGGTAACTCTTGCGCTTACCTGCTGTGTTTTGCATTCGGCTGAATCGTTTTATCTCTGTTGCCCTGTCGAGATGACGGGTGGTCACAAACATAGTCTAGACACCACCTCAGATACTCACTATTTGCTTATAATCCTAGGTAGTTGGTGGATCTGAATTTTCCAAGACTTAATATATTGCATCCGCAACATTTTGACTGCTTCATGTGATGATAGCAGGAATTGTTGTTGGGATTGAATAGACTAGAATAGTTCGATTTATCTTCTAATATTTCCATTCGTGAAGAAATGGCAATCACATTATAGCTGAGCTAAAAAAATGATAACTTCATGGCAATGTTGAAAACGAGCTCTCTAGAAGCCAGCTGACGAAGTAGTCACAAAGGTCATCACCCGAATATCAATTCTGAGTCCGCCACCGCGGCCCCAGTCCGATGGTCGGGTGTCATCAGCCATGATCCTTGGGACATGCTGGTGTAAGTGCGATGACAAGTGGCCGACACTCGTCACATCGACGGCCGAACCAGAAGACGTTCCGTCGACTGTTGGACGTGAGGACGTCGAGGGCGGACGCTGCGGGTCATGTTAGCATGCATGAGGAGACGGCGAGGCGCACATGGCGGCGATGCTGGTGCACTGCCCCCTGCGGCCCGGCGGGCAGGTGTCGGCCGCGACAGGTGATGCAGCTGTCGCCAGAACAAAGACAATGCCGCCGCCGCCGTTCACCATTGTGGGCTCCCATGGGCGGCTCGTGTCGGCAGCACTTTCTCTGTGTATGGCGTGCAGACATCCTGTCGCCGGTGAACTTAAATAGTGTGCTAGGCTCATCTTCGCCTTTCGGTGATAGCTGGTTGTCAGAATGCTTAAACAACTAGCTTAATTGATTCATCATTCATTCCTTATTCGATCTCCTACAGGAGCTCAAGTGCCGAAAGAAGCATTTTCTGCGCTTGCACAAGCAATCGTTGGCAATAGCGTGCTTACAGCTGTTCCGTGCAGAGCCCGATTTCTTCCTGGGGTGGAGGAGTTCCACCCCTCCGAACCTCTCTCAAACCCTTGAAACTTGTCCGATTACGTCACAACGAGGAAATGTGGTCGCGATGAGATTTATACATGGATATTTCCCGTATATCAATGCAAATTGACACGTGTGGATACACCAAGGAAACCACGAAGGGAGATAAATGCAGATGCTTCCTTTTCTAGAATGCAAAACATGGAACTTGCAGGTTTGTGGATATACATCTGGATAAAAAGTTGTCGCGATGAGATTTATACATGGATATTTCCCGTACACAGTTCAAGCGTGTATACCTTTATAAAATGGAACCTGACAGATGCGAATCATCCCAGATTGTCGTGGTATGTTGTACACTCGCCTTCGATGAAATGCATAGGGCACCCTTACACATGGCTGGTCCCTAAGAACGTAGGCTGTGCTACTCCACACCAATAATTACTGGTAGATTGCGCCGCTTCACAGTAACGCGTTGCGTGGCAGTCCCCAAGTTTCACCACTTGTCAGGCGTAGGTATTCGCTTGTGCGGTCGTCAGGTGGTCATTTGCCCTGCAGCCACGCAGTGAAAAACACGGGTCTACGCTGTTCCCGCCTTGCATTCCTCAGTCGACATTGGCAGTTCAGCGAGCAGTCCATCGCTCGACCTCTGAAGACAGGTAGCATTTGATCGCTGTGGATTTCGGACTTCGGCAACACCGAATGAGCTGGAAGTGTTGGAAGGAGCTCGGTTGGAAAGGATGGAGCGAAAGGAGAAGGGAACTTTATGATGACAACGGATGATTCTCATACCCTACAATGATAACATAATTTCTAACTTCTACACTTTTTAGAACTTTGGTTCGAATTCTTTCTCGAATTCTTTATAAACCAGAATCCAATTGCTAAACAGACCTTGCTGCTTGAGCCCTGACCGCATCACCTGATTCATTAATTGCAGTTCTACAGAAGATATTTGCAAAACGCTTCACTTGCTTCTAATGCATTCATATGACCACCGCGGAAGCTCGCTCTCGATATTATCGTAACAGTTGCCAATTGACCCTCCTAGCCATGGGTAAAAGCAAGCGCGTGAAGCGGCTCGAACACCGCCTTTCTAGGACAGGGGAGACCAACGCAGACCAGTGCCCAAGCCAACTTAGCTAACGCAGCACTTGATGGCTTGATTCAGATTCATTGATGAATCAATTAACTACTTGCTTACATTACATCTGTTTCATTGATATTTATACGTTGTTGAGCATGCGGCGTATGTTCTATGATATACATTATTTATCGTATATATTGTACGCTACATTGCAAGCGACATATGCAGATTATCTATACTCAAATAAAATATGTCTTCAAACGGGTACGATCTAATTCCCAAACAGATACCATCTAAAATGTTTACCATAATACATTTTTAGTTTAGTTTATTGATAATTTAGTTTATTGCTAATTTAGTTTATTGCTTCAGCACGAAATGTAACGGGGCCGTCCGTTCTTCTTATTTATCCGTATCGTACACCGCTTAACAGTTACTTAACAGCTACTTAACTGTTACTAATCCGGTGCCCATGGATGGGCATTCGCCTCTGCGGTGATCACGTGACTATTAGTCCTCCAGCTTTTTAGAGGACAGGCAGATCAGTACCGTTCCTGCCTTTGTGACGCAGCTGCGCCGATAAGATTGGATCGTGCAGATATGAGCTACCACTGAACCAATTTGTAAAATTAAAGTTAGTCAACTTCAAGGAATTAGGGTTTAGCAACGGTGAATGCGCCAGCAGAATTGGGAGGACAGCAAAGACAGTGGCGAAGTGGTGGAACCGCTAACGGACCGAAGGCGAGTTGGTTATGAAGGCAAGGAAGCGGTCTGGCCGCTAACGTACAACCACTCCAGAGGAAAATGCCGCAATTGTTGATGTGAGTATTTGAATTTTATTCTGTATCACTTAGCTAGTATTGTCGCATGACATTTAAATATACCGAACATGCTTAATAACATTATAGGCTCTTCGTAGCTAGTACATGCTCAGAATTGTAATGCTATAATTATCGTCGTTTGTGCAATTTAAACCCTTCCAACGAGCCGTGACGTGTTGTGATGCTGTCTTTGTAGGATTACGTTTGTTACCAGATCCCCATGGAAGCCTCTGGAATTTTCTCTTCTTTTCAACTACAACAATGACGTTATATACATGGGTTGAGATGCTGACAAAATATCGGATGTGGTCGGTTGGCTGAAAGGCATTTTGAAACAATTCTTACCACTCCATGCCCACAGGCTCCATGTGAAAGCTCAGCATGCTTTGAGTGAGGCTGAAACCCTCCTAGTTCGACGGGTAGCTCCACCCATGACCACATAGGTATGCATATATCCATATATACTCATGCGAACACATGCCAGTATATGTGTAACATGCGATTGGTTTATGAATGAAAGTGCACCACGAATTTATTTGCAAGTATTGATCAATTATCTATGCAACGAAGTCGTGCTTCAGTGCTCGTGTTTTGGGGATCTTCAGTAAATTTATGTTCATGTTCATAGCATACATAGCGTGGCATATCATACGAATAAGTCGAAAACAACATATTTCATTGGCACACATGAGCACAAATATGGACGCGAAGACATACACAAGCACAAAGGCGAAAACAAGCTGTTATGGAAAACATCCACAGGCAAAGGTGCACACCATAAGCACCAACGCAAGGACGAACAACAACACAATACAATACATACAAGCAAGCACAGACACACCACACACAGACTCAAACACGAATACAAGGAAAATTACTCACGACTCATCAATAGCCAATATATAGTAACAAATCCATTCTCATGGAATGGATTCACCTCCCCTACGGCGACTTATCGCTTGCATCAGAGATATGAAATGTGCAGAGCTTGTTTTCTATTGGGACCTTTGACTTGCTGTATCGGTTTCGGTTTCTGGAGAACAGATTCATGCATGTCTTGCCGTTTGCTTGCTGTGGCTCACATTATGTCTCTGTCAGCTGAAATGCACCAAACATGCATGCTAAGACTCACAAACATGTATTACAAAACAATATGCTGCGATCCTAAAACTTCTCAAATGCAGCGGGCCAGGAACATAGACCGGAGGTTATCTGATCTAGAGATCCCTCTTTTAGCAATGTAATTGCTAGATGTGATGGTCTTGAAATGTACTCAAAGGCTTAAATGTGCACGATAGCATTAATGCATTCGTTGAAAAATATATGATAGACCAGGGGATCTCCAGTCAAAATAAAAGGGGAATCAAATGGCAGCAAACATTTTCTAATTTGGGTAATATTACATCGTGGTTGAAAACAGGTGTAGATGTTATGTCGCCATTTCGGGACTGTCACTTTCCTTTTATGAATGGTATTGTAGTGGGTGACCCAAAAGTCTGCACGATTGAGGATATACAATCTCAAGTTTCCTCTCTTAGGACAAAATTATGGTTCTGATAGTTGTCTGTGGCATCTGAAATACTTTTTTAATATGGGAGGGAACTTGGTTGACGACCTTAAATGTTTCCAAGCCAGTTCCCAGATAAACCATCGTACACTAATACACATAACGTCTAACATTATTTTTGGGCCAGAGAATGCTTCATTGACATCACAAACCTCCCATCTCCTTTCGCTACATCTTTGCAACGAAGATTCTTCCAACCTTTCCAGAGCTATCAATTGTGGCTTGTTGATAGGAGTCCGGTGGTAGCCTGCTCGTTGAACTGCCAATGTTGTTTGGTCGGCCGAGGAATGCAAGGCGGGAGCAGCGTAGACCCGTGCTTATCACTGCATGGCTGCAGAGCAAATGGTCGTGAGACGACCACACGCGAATCCCTAGGCTCGGACGCTGGCCGATGACGAAGCTTGCAGACTCTTACGTAACACTTAACAATGAACGGCGCGGCCTACCAATAATTTTTGGTGTGGAGCAGCACAGCCTACGTTCCTAGGGGCCAACCATAGTTAACGATACCCCTATGCATTTCATCGAAGGCGAGTGTACCATTGGCGACATGCCTCTTTAGGATTTGTAACCCCTAGATTCTGAAACATTATATGATGCAGCTAATAGTAAACCTCATCCCGTGCTTCATCAAAATACCTGAAACATACCGCCAGGTCACAGCCAGAAGCGTCCAGCGAAGTTCGGTTAATTTTTCTGATTGAATTTTTCTTAAGCAAACATGTTGTTCAATAGGTCATATATACCTCTCTGAAGTATCAGAAAAACAAACTGAGAGACAAGGCCACCAAATCATATCGGCACTAGCTAAGTTCCAAAGCGTCATCTAAGGCTGCTCAAAGACCCTGACCTCCGAACTTAGCATACATGATCTTTAGCTGCAAACAACGTCCCATTGAACTACGTCATACAATTCATCTTCTTCTTAGTACGTTGCCAGGCCTATCAGGTGATATATCTAGCGCGAGAGCGTGACCACCTGGCGCCTTGGGCGGCACCAGGGAGGGGAGGGGGCACGTGCGACGTGTCATCTCCAAACATCGTGAAGGTTAGCACTACGCCTATGGGAGCTGAATGGAACAAATGTAGGTCGGAAGTCCGTGAGCCCGCTGCGCTGTCTGGTGACAGCCGACGCACCGGGCTGATGGCGTTGGTAGCTCAGTGATTCAGATGGCCTTAGAAAATGCAAAATCCATACAAGAGGCTCAAGCTTCCACCATGTAGTTTTAAATTGCTACGACTCTCTCAGCTCTCAACCTCACAATGCCAACGATTGCAGCTCGACCGCCCGCTAGGCTATTCTGGACACTCAGTCAACCAGAGGTCAATGACTTGCTCTCGGAAAATTCATCGACTCTCACATCGGCAGAAATTTCTGGCTTCTCCCACAAGTTCACCGATAAAAACCAAACACTCGCATTCGCGGATGGGTCGAAACACGAGGTTAAGGTAGGCATCGACATCACTGGGCCAGGTCTCAGGCTTTCCAAGCGTCTACCGGATAACTTCTCCATCTACTCCGCTGAAGCAATAGCCATTCCGTTCGCTATCCCCATTCTCATGAGGAGTATAGCTAGAGACGTAGTAATTTGTTCAGACTCCAGATCCGTTCTACAGTCAATTAGAGCAACACCAACGACTGTCCACATCAAGTCATTGATAGAACCTAACAAATCATGGCCCATAGCGTAAACATGAACTTTTCCTTCCTCTGGGTACCGGGTCACTCCAACATCCGATGCAGCGAAGAAGCCGACCGGCTCGCAAAGCAAGCCGTAACATTGAAAACATTTATGGAATATTCGGTATGAAATATTCGGTATGGAATATTCGGTAGACGATGGCAAAGCACTTCTACGACGCCACATTCGTTAGCATCATCAGAACACATGGACACAACACAAGTCAAGACAACACAACTCCAACTACACCCACGACTCAAACCAACGGTAGGCACATGGAACACATCAAATCAATCTTAACGACAAAAAGGAATCGTCCTCACTATTCAGAACTAGTTGCACTAAACTAACACCGCCTCAACTAGAGAATGACCAATATACAACGCATCACTGCGACACCTACAACACTACACTAATCATACACCACATTCTGCTAGATTGTTATAGTTTTAAAGCTCAGAGTCAACCACTTCAGGCCTTTTGTTAATGAGATGGCATCACCTGGTCGTTTCCATCGCTTCTGGGAGACAAGCACCCATGACTCCTCTAACCTCTAATTTCCATTTGAATATCTGTACACTAAAAAGCTAGCCGGATCACTGTAGACACCACACCACCAAAACTCACTTCAACACTCAATGCATGCCCACGAAACACTCGTACGAAGCACTTCAATAACCATCTCCAAATGACGTCGGATGTACATGAGCCTATTTGCTTTCCAACTATAAAGCATTGTCACCTAGCGGTGCCGTCAGACGTAGATGAGCCGACTTGCTTTAGAACAATGTAAAAAACAACAAGAAAAAAAATGACGCAACGTAAAACGAGTTCCCAAATAATCCATCGGACGTATATGAGCCGATTTACCTTGCCGATCATAACGTAAAACAGCTAACCAGAGATACAGCGGATATAGATGAGCCGAATTGCAAAACACCATACTGACCCAACTGACAACCCTGCATGACATGCTTAGAGTATTCCTCTACTAACAACTAACACACGGCGGCTGGTGTGATAGGCGGAGTGGACAATTACCTCCTAGTCCGCACGGTAAAGACCCCTCGGTGTTCTTCAATAAGGGAAGGCAAATGCCGGCACTCTGGATAAATCACCTTCCTCGTCATTCTCCCCCCCCCCCCAACCCTAGCTACGCATTTCCCTGTGGAGAATTGGAGTAAAGCTAAAACCATTTACACTTCAGGGAGATGTTCCTAACAGAAATTTCAGCACCTGAAACACCACACACACTATAACGTAAAATTCCCTTGACGTAAATGTACACCTACGTCCACTTGCATGTGCTTTACTTGCAGAACACACATGCACGCCTAAAAGAATCACTCTCCTCGCTGATAAGCGAGCACAGTTCTATGAAATATCACTCTTAGTTTCAGTTCTATGAAATATCACTTTTAGAGTATAGCCGCGCCTGGGCGCCGACAGTGCGATATTTCGCATCAGTACACCGACCGAGTGGAATGACGAGCTTCCACCAATAATAATGGCCGTTACAGCCACTGGCTATCTGTGATTCGTTAGCAATTTTGACCATTCCTATGCAAAGTAACTAGTTTTCTGTCGTACCAATTGCTTCATCTCAGTTCCGGTCGGCGGCCAGGACCAGTATTCTAGCAATGAAGCTACCAACAAGCTGGCAGCATAAGCGGTTGCGGTAGAATATGTAATTTCTGATAAAATGATTGCTTTGAAAAGCTTAACAGGGCAAGATTTTCAAATTTAAATTTCTCTCAGGCATTTCAACCTGCAAAATGGCATCTACATCAACTTAGACGTATATTTTGTATGCACTCGGCAGCCATTCCTCAATGATACCTCATCTCGGTTCGGTACGGTACCGAACCGATATTTGCATTGTAAACAGCCAAACTTGCTGACGTTGAATGCCCATAGAGGATGCATCGATATAGAGGCCTCTGCATTGGCAGTCGACCGCGACTAAAACCAAAAAGTAGTAAAATCGCAGCCTCAATGGAGAGCAGCCTTCGAGAGCATTGTCGGATTTCAGAAGCTTCCCGGAGTTAGGAAATGGAAGCCGTGACCGATGGAAAAGCGTGAGTAGCAGTTGATCCTCTGTACCTTACACTGCTTTGGTGAGCGCTTTTGATGTTTTTTTTCTTCTTTTCCAGCTCAGAGCTGGAAACTGACCTACTCAGTCGAACTCAGACCCAGGGAAGATAGCACATGGGAGACAAATTATCACTGTGTGACAGCATTGTATTCCTCCGTACGCGCCACACATCAGTGGCTAGTTTTCCGCACTACATTATTACTTTCAACTCCCACATCCCGCAGTTTACGCCAAACCAAACCCCAGTTAGCCTACTGAATGACAGCCAAGAAAGCAAATACGGTATGTATCAAGAAGTTGTTTTTCTTCGGCAAACATAAGACATAACTATTCCACTCTGCTCTGCCTTATATAACCATTCCACTATGCTCAGCACCACTGTACAAGGAGCCTGACTCCCTCGGAAAGATCGATGAGATTGTCCGCGAAACACTGGTATTGGCTTTCAATTATGTCGACGTCAGTGATGCGGCGTGGGAGCAGGCGACGCTGCCGCTCAGACTGGGCGGCCTCGGGGTGCGCTCTGTCGAGGCCTTGGCACTACCGTGGTACGTGACCTCACTTGGCGCAGCTCTTTCGCTGATCCGCGGTATCTGCCCAGGTCTCTCCGACAGCGGGGCGTCGTCTTCGCTACAGTCAGTGGTGCGGCGTTTCACGAAGCTGACAGGGGTCAGAGACGCGATGTTGCGTTTACCAGACGCGACATCTGCCAGTAGCCAGCGAGCATGGGACAGCCTGGGCACCACCGTGATTCGCGATCAGTTGGTCGGCGTAGCCAACCAGGTGCGCCGTGCGCACCTACTCGCCGCCACTCAGCCGCGTACCACCGCCTGGCTGCAAATCGTTCCTGCACACAACCTCGGTCTTCACCTGGACGACGAGACGATCCGTGTGGCGGTGGCGCTTCGCCTCGGGGCTGCAGTGTGTGAACCACACTGCTGTCGCCAATGCAACCGCCTGGTTGACCGGCTTGGACACCATGGACTATCCTGCCTCAAGAGTGTTGGCCGTCTTCCACGTCACACTCACCTAAATGACGTAGTGATACACGGCCTTTCAAGTGCGGGCATCCCTGTCATCCTGGAGCCGGTGGGTCTCGACCGAGACGAAGGCAAGGGGCCAAGTGGGTTTACGCGGTTTCCATCCGGTGGGGGCAGGTGTCTGACATGGGACGCTACTTGTGTAAATACCTTCGCCGATAACATACACATGCAATCGGCGTTAGAGTCCGGGTCTGCGGCTCGTGCGGCAGAAGCTCGCAAATGCCACCACTACGCCAACCTCTGCTCACGGTACAGGTTCGAGCCCCTAGGTGTTAAGACGACCGGCGTTCTAAGACCTGGCGTCTCATAATTTTTGCGAGAGCTCGAGCGGCACGTAGCGGCCCGCACCGACGAGCGCAGTGAAGGTGTGGCCGCGGCAACGCATTTCTGTCGAAATTGCGTATGGCAACGCGGCTTTTGTGCTCGCCACAGCCCGGCCCACAGATATGGTTTCGACTGGCCGCATTACTCACCACTTTCCCATAGTTGCACAGCATTTATCCAACCCTGATAAGATATGGTAACTTTGTTCATCTCACGTATCCAGCTAATCCTTGCACCACAATTATAGGTGTGCAATTCTGGTGCAACACGAAACACACTTGAGTGAGAGGTACTACATGTGCATGGTGCTTTCTCCAGTATTTGATAGTATACATCATGTTGCCTTCTGAATAAAGATATTTTAGCACAACAAACTATTCCACCGAACGCAAAAAGCACAAGGTAAACGCAAGAGGTACCGTCGTGGGCCCTTATAAGCAATTTTGTCCTGCAATATTTCGGACATTCTTTCGCTCTTGGCTGCAGGAAATTTTGTCCGTACTTCTCTGCTTGTCTATTGTCAGACAGCGTGTGTAAAAACGGTAAATTGGAATATAGTGTTAGAGTTCATGCTAACTGGATGTCCCATTGTGAGATATATAGCCTGGACTCCCAGTGCAGTGCGGGTACCGCGTCTTCCTCCGACCCCACAGGTCAGAAGGAGGTTCATTAGTTCCTAAGGATGGATAACTGACGGGGTGTTGTGTCAAAGATATAAATGGAGTCAGTCCCGAGTCTGTTCGACCTCTATGGATTGCATATCTATTGTTGGAAGAGGCTGCTCCTTAGTTCTCCACATGGACATCTGGTATGAATAAGAATGTGGTGTCATCCTGTTCTGTCGAGAGCATGGCTCGTGATGCGCGTCAGCGCATCGGCGCTGATGCGCTTTCGCTATATAGGCAAATGGTAGGTGTTCTAGGCAATACTAGCGACTCGTTTGATGTACATTGTAATGCTATATAGTTTCAAGGCTCTGTTACAACACCATGGTCAAGTCAGGTCAAGTTCGTGGCAGGTCAATAGAACCAGACTTGGTCAACTGGAAGATTGTCATAAACGCAAATGACTGTCATGCGATTCATTCCATTTTGCATGCTACTCCCTAGACATCCTGAAGTTCACTGTTTTTGTCATTGTGAACCCAAGCGTTTCCATATTTGATTTATGTATTTCAGCCCTTTATTCGTGAAGCCGATTGCACCGGGCCTCCCGGTCCACCAGTACGGCGGACGGCCTGGTTCCCGTAACTGGAATCGGTGACTGAACTGATAAAGTGCCCATATATAGGCAATCTGAGGTCAAGTGTCGTATCTATCACTGCATTGCATCATTGGTCATATTCCAAATGTCATTGAAGCCAATTTTTGATCATGTAAACACAATCGCAGCCATTCCTAGCAATGTCAAGCCAGACCGCGCAAAATAAGCAAAAAGTAGCATTTAGAGTTCACCACCATATCTATCTACCCTACATCTTTCGTACTCTAGCTTTAACCCTCCCCGTCTTTCCGGTCAGATCTTCACACCGCGTTTCGGAGAGGGTTGATACAAATCCGCCTCTAATCTCCAAACTAAGCGTCGCAAGAAAGCGAAATAGATGTCATCGGAAAGCGCTCGACGAGTAGGGCCAGAAACGAACCCGAAAATGTTAACCCCTCCAAAGGCGCTACTAGGGGTTTATGATTTCACAACTGACGCCATGTATTTGGCTCTGGAGTTCATTTCGGGGAGATTTGAAGACAAAAATAAACAAAACATTTTTTTTTCATCGGAAAAGTAAGGCAAAATCGGCCATGACCCTCTAAGTTTGTGAACCCAAAAGTGGCCTTTTATGTTTTTGAACATTCAAAGTGTTGAGTTTTCAATTATCTCTACTTTTTGTTTTTATAATGGGTAAAGTGAACCGCAAAATGTTGCTTCAAGTCAACTTGTTCCCACAAGAATGCTTACTTCGGCCGGTACCTTCAATTTTAGGAATTTAGCAAAAAACGGGGGGAATTCCTCCCGTGCGTTTTGATGCCTCCCTAAAGATAAGCAAATGCTGAAAGTTGCATTAAAATATATTTATCCGCCAAGGCGTGAAGACTGGTTGAACTTTTATGAAGGTGACCTCCTTTGAACTTGATTAACTCGTTGACCCTAGATGGCCTGACCTCAACATTTTCGCACAACATGCCAAATTGATGTGGAAAATGGCATGCTAAATTTTAGCGCGCTACCCCGCGTCGTTCTTTCACTGTGCGCGGCAAACCCTATTGGGGCCGGCGCACATCACTCCCCTCCCCTCCAAGAAAATAACAGGGCTGGATAATATCAGTCGAGGTATTATGGGCGGGCGGAATCTAATCTCTCTCCATAAAGATTGTGAGTCACATTTCCAATTATAACCAAACAAAGAGAAGACAGGAAGCAATAACGCGCCCTACGGCTATTTCTAGACATTAATGTACAGAGCATCCACGAGTGCCCAGTATTAAGCAAGACGTTGTCAAGGGCTGTAAAATACAAATAGGACCTGCCACATGTGATAATATTCCAGCGTCAGACGGATCAGTGCCCATATAGCTAACACGCATATTGACATCCTCCATCATGGGCGCTGTATGACCGAAGCAGTCGAAGCGCCCCTAAGCCCAAATAACTAACTAACTAAGACATCCTCTAACAAAGTGCATCCTGTTGCAGGGGTGTCGATTTTTAAAAATATCGAGGGGGCTAAAGTGTACTGGAACCTCCCCAAATAAAAACTTATCGGATTTCACCCACAGTATTTTCAGACCTCAATAATTCTGATTTGTATTTGACGATTTGTATGTTTATGTTTAATTAGCATCCTCGCCAACGGGAAAAATCGCCCAGTAACAGGTGAAGTCACATAAGCAAAAGTGCAGTGCACCATGCATGTCAACCTAAAAATTGTGGGTCGCAGAATGCGACTACAGTGTTATACAGTGTACTCGGATTCATCGTCATCGTCGACGTCACCGTCATCATCAAAGTCACCGTCACCGTCACCGTCACCCTCCCCTCACTCCAAACACCAGCAAACACAAAACTACTTAAATAATATATGTTTACATCCATATGCAGGCTAAAACACACCGGCCTTGATGGAGCATCGGAGCACAGCCGGCCTGAGCTGTGATGACCATGGGTGAAGGTATTTCCTTGGTGCCTAACATTAGGGAGGGACGAAGCCAACTTTTTGGTGGAGCGAGTTCACGATCGGGAAGTCCACTATCTAAGCCTAGTCTGTTTCTTTACAGTACAAAATATGCTGGTTAATATCAACTAAGTTTTCTGTGTAGCATGGTGTCTTTCTTTTTCTTCCTTTAGCTTGTTATCAGCATAAAAACAGCATAGATTATTGACTTGACATATTATTAACCCATTCAGAGGCAACAATCTCCATTCGACTGGCAAAAAGCAGGCTACTACTACGAAAAGCAACACTATCTTTTAGTGTTACTTCGGTTAGTTATTTGTGTTTTAGGGCGCACCGACCAGATTTGAACATTTGGCGTCCATGGAAGTAGAACTTCGAAGTGTGGTTTGGAAGGCATTGCTTGAAT
Source organism: Imbricaverruca yamaguchii (assembly GCA_034440575.1). Lineage (NCBI taxonomy): Eukaryota > Metazoa > Arthropoda > Thecostraca > Neoverrucidae > Imbricaverruca > Imbricaverruca yamaguchii. Next base: position 2,663,761 of record JAOTOL010001635.1, read on the forward strand.
CTTGGCTTTTTTCGCTGGTTTCGGCTCTGGATATTGAGATCGTGTCGTTTTTACCAGGATGAGGACACCCTGTGGTGAAGGTAAACATCAGCGTACTTGGAGGCCTTCGTTTGCAATACTCCACCCAGACATGTATGCTACCGAATCTTATGAAGCATGTGAAGAGAACGACGAAATTATTTTCTACAGTAGAAACCATTCTGAAAGCACACTTGAACTGGATACAATTTGGCAACTTGAGAACTATCCTGTGTCACTGGTAACACTAACAAATAAGTTGAGATCCGACCCCTTCATTATTGTGCAGTCTGTTAAACTTAATCAGCCCTAGTCAGCCCAGGGATGGCTCCAGGAAAGGATTCAGCGAGGCATGTCCAGTCAGTTCTCCCGTTCTCGTTATGTAAAAGCCACCCATTAATTTATCTTATGTGCCATGGAAAAGTAATATGAGATCAGTGACTTTGATTTCGTTCTGATCACTTTGTGTTAGTTAGATATTACGTTCCAGAAATTCGATAGCGTATCCAGGGAGACACACATGAGGGCAGGTTCCAAGGTTGCGTGATTATAAACAATATCCCCTCTAACTGGATTAGGCTCGGTCGTAATAGATACGCAGTCAATTAGAATGGATGGATAACTCACACGAGTACTAAGCTAGGGTATAATTCTGGAATAATCGTTGCCGTTGACGAAAATGACTTCCGGATACAGCAGACTCGTGACACCCGACACGTAGCGTCAGTGAATCATTTTGGCACGTTTGGTACACAGCCTCAATAAGAGGATGACCATTTTGCAACACATCACTGTGACACCTGCAACACTAGAATAAGCATAGGATAGGTGACATCTTGCTGGACTGTAGTAGCTTTGATGCCCAAAGACATCCACCTAAGGCCTTCTTCCAAAAAGAGAGCATCACCCTCTCGCTTTCATCGCTTCTGGATCACAAACACCCAAAACTCCTCCAATTGGTGCTTGGCTATCTGTACACCACCGAACTAGTTGAGGCACTGTGGACACTACACAGTTAACACGCAATGCTGATTATATGACCGTGCAGCCCCTTACAGCAGAGACGTAAATAGCCATCCAATAATTCCATCAGAAGTAAATGAACCGAATCATTTTATCACTAGAAAGAGATGCTTACCTGGCAATCCCGCCGGACGTAGATGAGCCGACTTGCTTGACAAATTGGCCTAACATAAATAAGTTTCCCAGAGGTAGCATCGGACTTAGACGAGCAGATTTTTATCATAATGCGCAATGTAAAGCCGTTAGGTTCTATTAGATATAGGTGAACTGAATTACGAAATATACTATTAATCCCATCCAAAACTTTGCAGGAGAGTTGTGGATGTGCACATAAGCTACTAACAATTACTAGCTACAAACACGTGGCAACCAGTGTGCTAGGCGGTGTGGGCAATTACCACCTAGCCCGCACGGTAAATAACCATCGGTACTCTTCATCAAGAGTAGGCTAATGCTGACACCCACGCACAATCAACTCACTTCCTAGCCCTCCCCCGTCTCAAAGTAAAGTTCCTTGCAGAGGGGTAATGCAAATCAAGCTTGGGAGAGGCTCTCCGATCACCCCCACCTTGAGCACCTTTACGTGACATACATTATAACGTAGAAGTTCTTTAGCGGAAATGTACAGTGCACACTTGCCTTGAACGTGCTTGCAAAACCAACTCGTGTTAAGGGCGGCGCCAGTGACCTCTATGGTCGAGTCGGGGTGCTGTTGGATGTAGATGAGCCAACTTACTTAACAAATTAGCATAATATAAAACGATTACCTAGAGGTACTATCTAACCGAGATCGGTCGACTCACAAAACACCGTAATAACATTACCCACAATGCTGCATAAGAGCATACTACTAACTAGTTTTAACTACCAACACGCGGCGTGAGAGGTGATGTGTGCGATTACCTCCTTGCCCGCACAGCAAAGAATCCTCAGTGCTCTTGGACAAGAGTGGTCTATTGCCGTTACCCTGACAAGATCAACTTTCCTGTCCCTCTCAAAATCACCCTCCTCACCTCAATGCAAATTACCCAACGAAGGAGTAGAATAAACCAAGCCTGGAAGATGCCCCCCCCCCGCTCACCCCCCGCCTTCGATACACCAACGTTTCATGCACTAGCGTAGAACTCCTTTATCGTACATGCACAGTATACACTTGTCTTGAACTTGCACGCAACACCCACTTGCTTTAAAAGTGGCATAAATTACCTCTATGTACTGAAAGAAAATTGACGAACGTGACGTTGTCAACGTTGGTGGTCATTTTGTCCAAAGGCAAAAACTAAGGCAATCCCAAGGAAACGAATGCTAAAATTAAGGGAACTATGGCTAAAACTAAGGCTTCAACTAGCTGAACTAACGCTGAGTACTAATATGACTAACCAAGGGAACTAATATAGCCAGCTATGAAAGCCAACATAACTAACCAGGCCCATTACCAGGACGAACCATGTTCACTAAGGCTACGAGCTAATGGTGCTAAGGAATCATTGAATGGTACAAAGGTAACCAACCGTAGGTAACCCCGGGCATTCAGTCGACTAACCAAGAATAATAAGGTACTAACCGAAGCGACCAACGTAGCCAACAGGTAACTAACCTGGGCCTACTAAAGCAATAACGTGAATACTAAGGCGAACAACGAAAGGTACAAATACGACTAACTATGTATGCTAATGACACTAACGAAGAAAAGTAAAGTAAAACCAACGAGAACCAACGAAAGAACCGTCAGTAAGAACCAACGAAAAGTACCAACACATATACCAGTATGACTAAACCATGGGTACAACAAGTAATAACGGAAAATAAGGTGACTAACGAAGGCAAATTATGCGATAATTAACGTGGGCGATTGGCAGTAAGGGATGGGTAAAAGGTCCGGTTATGAGCTGGTAAGGTTACAGGCCACCTTCGAAGTTGCTTAATCACATCATGCATTTGTAACCGATTTCCCAAGACCTCAGTAGTGATATATCTGGCCGTCGCCGCCTCCCGTGACAGCAGCGACGGCCGGAGATGTTTCCGATGTTGGTGATATTATGCGGCATCTGCTGTCGGAACACTGAAGGCGGCGCCAAATCCAGGCCATGCACGTTTCAGTGTGGCCCACGTTCACCAGGCCATGCACGTCTTAGCAAAGCCTACATTGCAGCCATATTCTTCCTTATTGTGGCGGACCGTGGAAGCGGGTTACGATACGATGGCCCCGGGAGGTTTCATTGCAGTAGGTTAGTAACATTCTCCTGTACGGAAAATGTATCCCAATGTTTGTTTTGATTTTGTTCTTAGGTAGAAAGATATGTTTTGATTTAGTTGGAAGGTGAAAATAAATTGAAGCCCGAAGGGCTTTTCATGATCGGTTAATTTTGGTGCAAGGGACGTGATCCATCCACTAAGCCACCACTGAAACGCATGTTTGGATCTGCCACTGATACTTGATGTACCGGTAGCCAATGCATGGTTTGCCATATTTTGCCCGCAAGGACTTCTGTCGGTTCTATGGATATCTGTCAGTGCTACTTAGTTTACCCGTTCATCAGTGTTTCATGCAATTGGACTAATAAGAGGCAGGTGCAACTGTAGCAAGGTTACTGGTGATCTGAGACATACGAACAATATCGATAAGCATAGGGAAAACATGCATAACGTTCGCTACCTGTCAGGTGATCAGTGCACTATGCGTTGGCACTCGTTATTGTTGGCAAAGTACCGCCGAAGTGGAATCCAAGAAGCTTCAACTGATATATATATATATATATATATATATATATATATATATATATATATATATATATATATATATATATATATATATATATTTATATTTTTATTTATTTATTTTATTTGGACGGTGATTAAGCAACATGTGCAGGCGAAGATATAATATGAGGTTCGTAGAGTGTGACAAAGGTTAACAAAAGCTTACATACAATTTTTCAAGACTGCATACAGTAAGTCAGGTTTGTTTTCATCTGCTTCCGGACCACTTCTGCCGCAGAAGTATGCGCCATGGCCCGACGTGCGAACGTTGATCTCCCAAAAGCCACAGTCAAAAAGTAGCAAGAGTATTTTATGAAAAATGAAACTGATGTTAAGCTGTGCCGAAATAACCTATCCATGCCATCACATGTCAAGAAGGTTAGGACGGGCCCGATAGCTTCAAACTCTAATCTCATTCGAACCTATGTTGAACAGCAATGCTATTCAAAACAATGTGAATAGCAATGCTATTGAAAACAATGTCGAATAGCAATGCCTGCATGTTTTAATGACAATACAATGACTCTGGACTAGAAGATCACATGATTAGCACACCCTACGGAGCCTCGTGAGACTCCTTGCATGGTGACCGACATGTAGTCAAACAGAGAACCTGGATAATGAAACAAACAAAACTGAGACAACATTCTTTCGTGATCGCAGATTCACCACCTCCCCTCCCCTCCTCGGCTGGCGACCTATGTGAGGGAAGAGAGCGCTGGTGGTGGACAGCATCTGAGGGATGCTGGCATGTCTAGCACCTTTCCCACTTCTCTATGTCCCTGACGATTTATTTACCTGGGTCCATCTCGCAATGTACGTTCATGATCTTCGTTCGAATGAATCAGTTTGTGTTTCTCACCGACCTCGTCGTTTTTTTTTTGGTGCAGGACGTAGCAAGACACGCACCATAAGCCGACCTCTCCTTCCAGTTTCGCTGAGCGCACTACATGTTCCCTTCAACGACTACACTTCATCCGTCTTCCTCCTCGATAATGTGCGGGTACGGTGCATCGCCCTCGCTGATGACCGTGCCCTCCTCCCCATCACACATAGGAGCGAGTTCATGGCGTTGTGTACGAAAATTGCATCAGTCAAATAACGTAGCAAACTGAAGTTTAATTTTGCTTATTATGGAAAATGATCAAGGTGTCAAAGCAAAACTATCGGAAAAGGGGATAACAAAAATGTCATAGCAGTTGCTCAGAGAACCACCGACTGAGAAAGGATATCCATGCTTATGTTGCGTAGAAGCTCTTGCAAAGTTCAAGCAATCACATTGTCTTGCATTGTCTGTGTCTGTGTCAGCAATCAAAGACGCCCCCCAGGGCTCGTATTAAACTTGTATATTTCAAAGCGATGATGATTCACTTATAGTTTATTTACGCTATCGGACATATATGCAGCATTAATTTCCGGCAAGCTAGCAGATTTCGCGCTTCACAGCTAATGAAGGTCAAATGCAACACAAAATGGAAGGATTATGCTTCATATAACAATCAGAGTTTAATCGCTTTCGATAAAAAGCTTTCGCTGCCCTATTTTTGGGTAAACGCGGAGTTTTATGGTTTCGCCGCTTACCGGCGCCATTGTTGATCACCATCATGTGTTCTTTGAGTTTTACGAGCTGGGGTTGATTTTTTCGCTTTCTTCGCTAAAATACCACATGTCAGTAGCTGGTGCACAAAGTTGCGACCCACCCAATTTACGCAGTTCATGGTGGCTTGATGCACAGCACGCATTCGGAATGCTGAAGTTCTAGCGCATAATTGGTGGTGATTCCTGGTAGGCCAGAGCAGGGTGTCACATGATGGATTGAGAAAAGTGCCGTCATTATGCTTTCGTGACAGTTCAATCGTTTTAAGAACCGAAGTAAGTGATATTAACCTATCCCTTTCGTCTAACGGGAGTTTCAACAAATTGCTAATCGCGTTGAGAAAGGTGGGAGGCGTAAGGTGTACAAATTCATCACGGAGAACTTTTCTTCAAGCTATTCAGTTATGCGTCCATTGGAGACCTGGTCCGGCAATTGCTCGAAGTAAGGGAATTAATTTACGTACACTGTTCATAACTTTGCATTTCACTTCATGGAGTACAGCACCAGCGAGGCCCCTGAGAAGACTTGAGACTATATGTGGCATTGAGACACGGAACGCCCACCTCATCCACACCCACGTCGTTAAATGAAGCTGACAGAGCTGCTAGAATTGCTAACCTCATATCGACAGTTCTCAGCGGACTCGGGACGGTGATGACGCACCGTCCATGGGCATTCGATAATTTGGCTCATATGAGTTAATCAACATGCGTTCCCAATTCCTGGTGTGCACGTATATCCCCATTGTCCGCATCGAGACGCACTTCGGGAGAGTTCCGATTTGCTCTTGATATACATCAAGAGCAAATTGGAAGGCTAATCTTTAGCATTACGTGTTATGAAACGTGAACTATTTATGCTTCAATAATCTATCACATGCGTTGTCTAAGTCCGTTGTTGCTAATCTAAACATAGACACCAAATTCTACTGGATAGCTAAACACAGTTTATGCAAATGATTTACATATATGATCCAAACGTCTGTGGCTGATTTGAGAATAAACCAAGCTCAGCATTTCGCCCTTGCTAGCATTTACACCCAAAGTTGCATTGCCAATGGGCAGGTAGCAAAATGGATCTTTGGGGACAACTTATGTACCCCTGCATGGCAATTACAACAAGAAACAGCAAGACTATAGGTACATGGAAAAGACCTTGGAAATGTTTCGGTTGATTTCCAATGCCAATTTGGTTGTGAAATGCTACCGACGGGGATGAAGGTGTCTTCGCGGATGTTTTCCAAGCTATCCTGCAAAGAAATCTAAGGGAGCTTCCCAAAGTTTCGTGGGGGAATACCGGAGTAAAATGCATCCCCAGCAAAGGTTTAGGTTGCAAAAGTTAGCAATTGTCAACCAGACCGTCATCAAGCGTAGTGGAAAGAATGGCCACCGACTGGTGAGAATAAACCAGGACAGTGAAAACGTCGTGAGCGGTAAAAAAAAGTCCCTTACCCAGCCTGGCTGCTTCGTTTTGCGTTCGCTCCATGGTATCAGATGAAAATGACTACTTCCAACAATTTCTTGGTCATGATCTAAAATCGTTCAGATACTATTGTCATTGGCACACCTTGAGAAGAAGAAAACCGTCCTGGAGTAAAATGGTATATTGTCCTGCTTTGGAAAATCAGAACAAACGGCCGTCAATTATATTCGTAAATTCGATTTATAAGGGCAGTCTGCCAATTAAAGCATTTAAGGCCGTAGGTTACCTGGGTAGAGCTAAAATGTATTTTTGACTTTGTGCTTGTTCAAAGCGATGCTATTGTTCACTGGGAAATCTGGAAATGAAAAATTGCACACAACTTGAAATTGTCGTGGACATTTATGTTAACCCGTGCCGTCTTTCCGGTCAAATCCTCACACCCCGTCTCGGGGGGGGGGGAGGCGGTTGAAGACCCCCCTCTAAAATCCAAACTAGGCACCGCACGAAAACGAAAGAGGTGTCATCGGAAAACGTTAGACGAGTAGGGTTCAACCCCTCCCCCCCCCACAAATAAAAAATCCCACAAAGGTGACGACTAGATTTTCATTAGATTTCATTGGGCTAGATTTTCACGTCTTTTCACGACTTACATTATGTTTTTTACCCCGGGAATTCATTTTGGGTGATATATGAACAAAATTGATTTGGAATGCGAAAAGACAGCGAAATCGACGAGGTCTATAATTTTTTCGGACCCCAAAGATACAAATTTCACTTTTTTGGAATTTCAAAATTTTGAGTTTTCGAGTTTTCTTTAATTTTCCTTTTCCACTAGGTAGAGCGGACCGATAAACGTTGTTGAAAGTCAACTTACCTTAATAAAAAATGCTTACTTTAACCAGAATGCTGTATTTGAACTGCGAGATGGCAAGTACGCAAAATTTATATGTAGTCAAAAACGAAAAAATGAAACATTCAACTTGTACGTTTTGTTGCATCCGTAAAGATAATCAAATGCTGAAAGTTTAGTTAAAATATCTGTATCCGTTAAAGCGTTACGACTGGTTGAACCTTTTTGGAGGTGACCTCATTTGATCTTGGCTAGCTCGTTGACCCTAGATGACCTGACCTAAACATTATGAATCAGCATGTCAAATTGATGTGGGAAAAGGTATGCCAAATTTGGGCGCGCTGCCGCACACCGTTCGTCCGCTATCCGCGAAAAACCTGAAGGGTGGGCGGTTGAAGACTCCCCCGAGGGTTAAGATTTACATATTAAATTTCGAGCTGCTCTATTACTGGTGTGAAATACGTATGCATGAGGAAATCCTCAGTCGTATATCGCCATATATTTCATTTTCGTTTCATATAAACGCAAGGTATACAACTTCCCTAGAAGAACGAAAGCGTTTCTTTGGAGCGAATTGTACCATCAGAGGAATGATTATATATATGCTCACTTCCTAGCTGCATTGTGACATTTTTCACACAAAACGTTTCCATTGATTCCATTTCGATAAAAAATGTGCGAAATTGTGAGGTAGGATAAAGTTACCTACCTGCTTAGGCGGATAAATTCGTGAGGTGAGAAATACTGAAACCGAAAGCTTAATTGAAAGAGTTCGGCACCAGTGGGTTCTAAGATAGAGCATTGACATGGTAGCCGCCGCTCTAGCTACCAAACAGTCACCAGGCGATCCATGAGCGCCCTCTCAGCCATGCTCCCTTCAACAACCTACTTTGGAACCATATTGGCCTATGGTCACAATTTATCTAGAACTAAAAACATTTGATGCCGAATCCAAGCAGTTGGAAAGTTAAAATCCTATAATTAGTTTTGCCCGACCCCACTGGGCGACTTAAATATAGCTATCTGGAACTGCCCATGCATCCAATTTTGTTGTTATGCTGAACTTGTCTCAAGATCACGATGATGTGTGGTCTCGTACTTGGGCTCATGATATTGTTCATGTTCTTCCTCATAACAGGTAGACAAGTGTCAAGGAAGTTTGGTAAAGGAAGTCAAAGGGGATGTTGGCCATCTCTAAATATGATTACCAATGGCTGAATTTAATAATGTGCGGATATGTGTAGAATGTGTATTGGCATTTTTACTTCATCAACAATATTCCCATAATATATGTCAGTGAACCCGAATCCTTCACCAAATATAGATTTGCATGCTATATATTTGCTGCATTGGTTTATGATTCAATGCATTTCCATGACTGAACTGTGCTTTATGTTTTCGCACAATTGGTATTATTGTGCTTTAAGGTTTTCGCATGACAATTTTTACAGACATTTTGCCTCCATTAAGCAAACAAAGGGGTTATGTTCCGTTAGGTTTGATGAGTATAGTGTCTTTAAGTTGGGAAATATGTGCAATTAAAGAAATAAAAATTCAATACAATTGGAACTTATTTGTCTTCAAAACCATGTTATGTTATTTCAGGTTATGTTGATGGCGCAATTTAATTTTTGTAATTCATGGAAAAAATGGCTGGCATTTTAAAACTTCGCTTTCAGCTAAAGGAAGGTTGGGATATGCTAGGTTAGGTTATGCTGCATTTCTATTTTTTTAAACATTGCTTCTTATGCTATGTTACTTAATTCAAAGAAGCCTTTTTGGTGTTGTGTTCCTCACTAACTGAAAAGTATTTGCACAGGAACTGAGTGGTCCTGTGTCTTCGTCACGTTTATAAACGTTGCATCAGACATTTTACAAAATCATAACACAACGTGAAGCATAAATTTACTATGTTTTTGTTGTTGCCCAGTTTTGTGTGACCAAAAGCAGTTCAATTGGGTTTCCATCAACATTTTTTTATATGGATCACACTTTACACTATATTTTGCTCACAATGGCGTAAATGTTTCCTTTAAGTTAGTTTTGACACTTGGAAAATTGCATAATGGCTAATGGCATAATGGCTAGTGTGTGGGCACCAAATTCCTTTTTACAAATGCTTACTGTTCAGTTCCGTGTTCTGAAATTCTAAAAGTTGAGTGGAGATCATCGATTGATGCAAATTGTATTGATGAGACTTGTTGAGTTTCGAATCATCATGTGACACTTTCTTTTTAATTTCACATTATTTGTGAGATTTGGATATTTAAAAGTACGTATCGAGTCTGGCACTTTTGTAGTGAAGGTCGTTCTTGTAGGCTCGTGAATAGTCTAGGGTCTCGACCCGCGCGCCCCGATAACTCCAAGAGCAAAAATGAAATGTTCTCTGCACGATATATTGTGCAGAAAGTAGAGTGAATATATGGAGACGCTCGAAGACAGAAAAGGCGTTCGCGATAATATTCCAGGCCGACAGTCGACAGCAATTTATTTCAATTGTAAATTTGGAGGCTAAAATACAGTTATTCATTTATGTACTCGACCGACAGCGCGACAGGCCCGCGCGGCTCGACAGTCAAGACAGGTCTGCTGCCGGGGGTGGTTCGTCGGGCACATCCCGGCCGGAAGACAGGGCACACGTCACGGTTGCTGGGCGTCGGCCTGTAAAACGCTAACTCGGTTCCGACGAGAGCCGGTGACCGCGTTGCCGGCGCCGGACGGGAAAGTACTAGCGCGACATATGCGGGGTATGGTAGGTCGGCTGACTTACGGGGTCACAGCACCCACAGTTAGACATTATACGATTAATACAGTACGTGTTTAACAACACTGCTACACTTTCATATTGGCAGTAGAGACAGACATCATTACTATTATTATGTAATGAACAAAGGTTATAGAGATTAATCATTAATAGACGTTGTCTATATACACTGAAGCGTATTTTTTCAACATCAGTTGGTTTTTCACATCACCCTCCCCTGTTTTCCACTCTACAAAAAGAAGTTTCAGGACACTGCTTCAATTGAAAGCCAAAATAACATAAAAAATGTGTTTTGAATTGGATAACATAGCACAAAAGTAACGTTAGAAATGGAAATACATTAACCTAACCTAGACCAACTAACAATTCCAGAAACGAAATATATTTATTCTCCTTGTTTCAAATAAAAATAGATGTAATTCGACCGAACCAAACTTAGCCTAACCTGTTGTTGAAGAAAATTCGTGATGCATTTTGTTATTATTATTTCTTAATTCCAAGCAAACCAACCACAGCATCATCCACACATTTGGTTCCTTTATAGAAATAAAATATGTCTCACCCATACATTAAAGCGTAATAATAACTGCTTTGCTTCTATATAAAGGACACTTATTAGACAGACAGACAGTTATTATGTGCAGTTATTATTTGGCTAGAAAACAATGATAATAGTTCATACAAGAAATCCTGGTATTTTTACACTCTAGGTTATTCACAAAATATGTCTGACAGAAATTATCTAGGTAAGTTAGATTAGGTTTTTGTATTTGGAAATATATATTTTGAAGTCAAAAATGGAATTTGCGTTTCTTCAGAGTATTTTAAGGTTGGGTATATTGGGTTCAGCTTATTAATGTTAAAATGTTTTCATAATGAAGCTTTTCCAATATTTTGAACGGATCTTACAGGAAATTTATGCTACGTTAACTTAGGTAATGTTACATTTTGTTTTTACATCTCATTGTTATGCTAAATTACCGGACTAATATTCAATATTTGTGTGATATTATGCTTTCAAAACTATAGGCAAGCATTTCCAGAGGAAATAAGTGGTCACACTGTCTTTATCGCTTTCATAAAAGTTATACTGGAGGAAAATCCATGAGTTCCCAACTTACATTACAACATAATTTTATTGCTAATATTTGTGTTAAGATTTGCATAAAAGCACATATTACTTATAGCTACCTTGTCTTAAGCTTAGTTCGTGATTGTTAACCTAGAGAAAGTGGAAAACGATAGAACTAGTGACCTATGGAATAATGATAACCATTACTGTGGGCAGCCACCGTGCCCACTACTATGGGCACTGTGACTTTTAAAACAATTATGACAAGTAGCAACTTTTTATTTTTACATATTCTTGTGAGTGTTTCAAATTTCGCTGATAGCATTTTGTAATATCGTTTCCTTCATCAAGTCGGATCTCTACGTTTCATGTATGCCTGAATTTTCTCTTGTTGTATTTAAAGCAATGGATGTGGTCTTGCTTTGTAGGCAATTTATTTCATGCGGACAGCAGTACTTGTTTCAAATGAGCTCATTTTACAGCAAGACCTTGTAAGTGGGATAACATCTTAACACGCGCCCTGGAGGGGGGGGCGAGATCCGCCCACCCCTCCAGTTTTTCGTAGATAACTCCAAATTTTACCGGGCGATATACGCCATTGTTTGTGTACCTGCCAATAAATGACCAGCGCGTTGCATGAAGGAAGAACAAATGAAAATAAACCGAAAATGTTTCGAGTTAGGGGTCGCTAAAGTTAATAAAAATGTATCAGCGCCAGATCACGAATATCGGCGCTTCCCGTATATTATCAACAAGGAAGTGTTCTTGGCAAAACTAACAACTTGTTTGATGCACATTGTCATGCTACATTGTTCCAGAGTCATGTCAAGTCACCGAGGTCAAGTCAGGTCAAGTTCATAACAGGTCAACACACGCCCTAGAGGGGGAATGGCGAAATCCGCCAATCCTTCCGATTTTCGCGCATAACTCCCTATTTTACCGGCCGATATACACCACATTTTTCGCGTACCTGCTTAGAAATCACCGGCGCATTGTTTAAAGCAAGGCAAATGAAAATCGGCCGAGAAGTTTTCAAGTTAGGGGCCGTTAAATTAAAAACAATTCGCAGCGCCAGACCACAAAACTCGGCGCTGATGCGCTTCCCGTATATTGGCAATAGGGAAGTGTTCTTGACAACACTAGCGACTTGTTTTATGCATATTGTTATGCTATATAATTTAAAGGTCATGTTAGGTCGCCGAGGTCATGTCAGGTCAAGTTCATGATAGGCTAATGGAACCAAACTTGGTCAACTGGAATGTGTCATAAATGCAAATGACTGTCATGCGATTGATGTCACTTTACATGTTACTCCCTATACATCCCGAAATCTACTGTTTGTCATTGTGTGCCTAAGCGTTTCCATACTTTATTCATGTATTTCACTCCTTTCTTTGCGAAGCCGATTGTGCCGAGCCGCCCAACGGAGCAGTCGGGATGGGAGCCCGGTTCCGGTCACTGGAGCAGGTAATGATCTAATAAAGTGCTCCTATATAGGTGACCTGAGATCAAATGGCGCATCTGACATCTGTATTGTATCATTAGTAATGTCCAAAACATCATTAATGCCAATTTTGGAGCATTTAAACACAACTACAGCGATCCATAACAATGACAAGCCAAATCATGACCTAAGGTCATGAACTTTGCACACAATAGAGTTCACTATCGTGCTCATCCACCCTGTGAATTTCGTTGCTCTAGCCTTCATAGGAGCTGAAGTCTTAGGGGGGGCGGAATCCGCCCCCCCCACTCCAGTGCGCGTTATTTTCAGAGGCCCTTCAGGGCGCGTGTTAACACGCACCTTGGAGGAGGGAAGCGAAATCCGCCCCCCCCCCCGGTTTTTTCGTGGATGACTCCAGATTTTACAGGCCGATATACGCCATTGTTTGTGTACCTGCTTAGAAATGACCGGCGCGTTGTTCAAAGTAAGAAAAACGAAAATCGACATAATTTTTTCTTTGAGTTAGGGGTCGTTAAAGTAAAAAACAAAATGATCAGCGCCAGACCACAAATATAGGCGCTGATGCACTCCCCGTATATCGGCAAAAAGGAAGTATTTTTGGCAACACTAGGGACTTGTTTGGTGTATATTGTTATGCTATATTGTTTCAAAGTCATATCAGGTCAGCGAGGCCAATTCAGGTCAAGTTCATCACAAGTTCACACACGCCATGGAGGGGAGGGCGAAATCCGCCCACCTCTCCGAATGTTCGTACTGTACCAGCTGATATACGCCATTTTTGTCTACCTGCTAGCAAGGACCGGCGCATTATGTAAAGCAAGAAAAATGAAAATCAGCCGAACATTTCTTTTTCAAGTTGGGGGCCGTTAAATTGAAGAAAAAATCGCAGCGCCAGAACACAAACATCGGCGTTGATGCGCTTCCCATACCTTGGCAAAAGGGAAGTGTCCTTGACAACACTAGCGACTTTTTTGTATGCAAATTGTTATGCTATGTAATCTAAAAGTCATGTTAGGTCGCCGAGGTCAAGTCATGTCAAGTTCATGACAGGCTAATGAAACCAAACTTGGTTAACTGGAATGTTGTCATAAATACAAATGACCGTCACGCGATTTATGCCACTTTGCATGCTACTCCCTACACATCCGGAAATCTACTGTTTGCCATTGTGTGCCTAAGCGTTTCCATACTTTATTAATGTATTTCACTCCTTTCTTTGTGAAGCCAATTGTGCCGAGCCGCCCAAAGGAGCAGTCGGGTGGACAGCCCGGTTCCAGTACCTGGAGCAGGTAATGACCTGATAAAGTGTTCCTAGATGGGTGACCTGAGGTCAAATGGCTGATCTGGCATCTTAATTGCATCATTAGTAATGTCCAAAACATCATTAATGTCAACTTTTGAGCATTTAAACAAAATCACAGCGATCCATAACAATGACAAGCAAAATACGGAAAACGGGAAAATTCTGCTATTTTAGCCTCATTTCTCCTTGAAATTCATCCCTAAGGTCATAAAACTTGCACACAGTTGAGTTGACTATCGTGCCCATCTACCCTGCGAATTTCGATGCCCTAGCCTTAATATAAGCCGAGATCTTAGGGGGGACGAAATCCGCCCCACCCTCTCCAGTGCGCGTAATTTTCAGAGGCCCTGCAGGTCACGTGATAAGGATCTCCTGTTCAGGGGCCTCCTCTGCTTCCTGAAGAGGGGAGACGGTGCAGTCAGCATGTGGCAAGGGCCTTCTCTCCTTTTCCTGTAGGTGCAGTCAGGAATATATAGGGACCTCCTTTTCCAAGGGAGGCCCTTGTTCCCCTCAGTTCCTCCCCTAGCTGTGCCATTGTTTTAGCATCTCCCCAGTGTTACAATAGTGATCGCAACCGAAATGTCTCGCTGATACATTTCGGTGCGACCGCTATTGTGTGTGTGTGTCTCAGCACCACTTTTTGTCCGAAAAAAGTCCTGCTGAGATTTGAAAGCTTATTTGTTTTTGGGTGGGGTACGGGCGAAGAACGGCTTTTAGTGTTTGGAAACCAAATACTCAAGTGACCGAAATCAGATGAGTTTTGTTTTGGTGTGTATGTGTGTGTGGGGAGGGAACATTGATGACTTTCTGCCACCTTATATTATATTTTGGTGCCTCGGACCTCCACTCGGCCCTTGCCACATGCTGACTGCACCGCCTACCCTCTTCAGGAAGCAGAGGGGGCCCCTGAACAGGAGATCCTTATCACGTGACCTGCAGGGCCTCTGAAAATGCACCGTGAGGGCGGCCGTCCATAGTGGCTCGAGGTCAGGCACGGCGTCTCTACTAGGTAGCGTCGCGACCGACGCAGCACAAACCTGCACGGCACGTCGGCGACGACGGAAGCAGCTCGCCATCACACACCGTCCACACGACATGGCGCCCCTGTACCGCGGTGAGTCGCACAGCCCCAGCTCACGCACCTGCTCACAGTCTGTCTTAACGGGAAAATTAGCGGCACAACAAGCACATGAACTTCAGCTAAAAGTTACGGTGCGGGAGCACACATACCCAACCATCTATCCCTTCAAGCCAAGAGAAAGGTGTAAAATTTGTTGAGTTGGATCTGAGCAGGCCCTCCACATAGAAATACAATGGAGCGGGGTAACCTCAGCAATTCGGAGAGGAGCAAAATATTTGAAAGGAGAATTGGGAGCAACTGGTCCGAAACTAGCATGTTCTATGTGATATGTGTGAACTGCAGAACCATGCAGATGTAGAAGCATCTGGATGCTTCTGTCCGGGTTGTGTGATGTTATGTCACCGGCTTACGCGTGTGAGATTTCCCTCTAGACTTCTCCTGCGCTATGATGGCTCTCATAAGTTTCCTTCGGATGCGCTTGATCACACATCGGTTGGCTACGTGTAAATTCTGTCCATCTATATAATAAACCATATTATTGTTATACCATGTCACAATGCATACTATTTTGGGTGGACACGGCACAGATTTGCTCCAGGCACGTTTGGTGACATGTCCGTTGGCCACGTGTGAATGCTGCCCACCGATATAGATACATTATTTATTTATCTTGCCACAACCCACGATATTTCTGGGAAACGGCGCAACTCCACATAATCACATGAGTGGAGCTGTCCTTGGCTGCTTTCCGAGAACCAATCAGTCATTCCAAATAGCCGTATCAGCATCAATCCAAAACGTTATTTGTGACGAATGGACGATTGAACACCAAGGTTCCACAGACTTGCCCAATCTGTAAAGTCACTTGACCGTTCCTCGTCTAGAAGACAATAGACTCTGAGCCACCGTAGAATCGCTTTTGGCTGGGCTTACACACGTACACGAGCCATTGCATTTCTGACACCTCGCAGCACCAAAGGTCATTGCTTTGCAGGGTAACGGCATCCATATGGATAGTGGACATGGTATCTCCATGCCCGAATCGACCGATGACTTTTCAATAAGATCACCAGTCTCCCACCATCGAATCTAATTCTTAAGTGTTTTGCAATTTGAGCCGTTTGCTATTGACATGGTATACGTATAAGCTATGGTGTTCCATAATTTCTCTGCTACCTTTCCGAGATCACGTACATTCATTGTATTCGTCAGCAATGTAACATGCGCCACGTTAAAGTGCTAGACGGTAGACATGTGAAACTACTTATTGCGTTCAACAATAGTAGTTGGGTGATCGTATTTGGCTTCGGTCCAGTATTAGAAGCATCAGAATAGAAAGCAGTACGAACAACGTTAGATGAAAGAGATGAAACTCATTTTGCAACCAATGGCAAAGGAAATACGCTAAAAGCCGGATACACAACTCGCGAACACCCGGAGGCGGCACATGGAGGACGAATTGTTTGGTACTGCGGGTAGATCCGTCCGGCAGATGGCAGCACTTGAGCTCCGCCGGGCGACATCACCCCCTATCATCTTAGTTGCTTGTTTAAAAAACCTAGTTTAAAATATACAGTGGGTAAATTAAGTAATATTTACATGCTTTTGCGTCTTTAAAAAAAGAAGCTTTTGTGTATTTTCTGCCATTGGTTTAATTGCATGCACCTTAAATTTTAGCATTGAACAAGTTGCATTCCAAGTTTCCAACCTCCATTAGCACTGTGCATTAAGCCTGGAATAGCATTGACAATCTGGTTGGTTTTCTAATCAGCGAGGTAAGCAACCTGCAACGAGACCTTTAGTGTATCTATGTTGATTGTTAGGACGAAATATTGTTAGGCTGAAAGAAAATAAACTCCGTTCAGTAATGTATACAATTTGGGTATGCCTAAAAGTCGTATTCATTACAAAAAGGCATGTTAAACATGGGACACTTTTCTCCCGTGGGTAAACCTTATCCACCTTTCACATCCGCCCTTGCAGGACCCATTCTTAGATAGGCAAAACTTCCCACCGTTTATATTCTCTTCAGACGGTTATATAACAACCTCCAGGCGCAGTTTAACCCGTCGAATGCCTATATCAATATGCACAACTAACATGGCTGGAGAAATTACTTGTTCCGTACGACATTAATGTTTGGCCAGTTTCTGAAGGGTCCTGATTCCAATAGACATTAAATAACTACCCTAAATCCTCCCCACCTACTAGAGTCTCTTCCTAAGGTGCCCTCGCAGACTACATGCCGGTCTGCTTACAAAATGGGGCACCCATGTTGTACCACACTGGTCAAAGCGTCTACTGAGATTGCCATCGTTGAATGACAGTTTGTCGTGTGCACTGGGATCTTTTACTAGTTTTATGCGCGGCTTAGTTGGGAAGCATGCCCACTTGTGCCGCTGCTCTCATTCGGCTTCGAGGAATCTGTTTTCCAAGATGAGAAGTAGTTTTGGCTAACCTCCTCTAGGAAACATCAGAATCTCCCGAAACCGCAGCTCCTCCTTTCATTGTGACACCAGGGCGAACTTCTTAGTGGGCATGAAGTGAGTGCAGCTGCAATTAAGAATGACATTGAACACCAGGGTGAACTTCTTAGGCGGCATGGAGTTGGCCGAGATGATGTAATTAATAATGTTACGGGACACTACTGGCGAAAAAAAAGCATCTTTGGGATAATCCTCATCGACATGCACAGAACCCTGTCGCAAATGACGACATACACTGGCGAGACGACATGTGTCGGGCCTGTTGGTACTGCTAAGATTCGAGCATGGGTGTCTGCATCAGAAATCCGACATCTGTCAACTGGACTGTTCAGTGTGACAAAGTAATTCCATGCTGGAAGTTCGTATTTTAGAGATCACCTGATGTTTTTTCTGGGCACTGGCAGCCATAACTAACTGATGTCCATGATTGGTTTGCTAATGGGACTAGTGACTAGAACTTTGTGTGCAGCCTGTTTTATATTGCGTAACTTCCGGTGGATTATATTTCCAGAATACTTGTCTTCCCATGGCAGTACATCGCTGCCATCGATCTTCTGAATTTCCAAACTGGATCAAAATCTGGATTTCACGACACGCACTTGTCTACTCTCATAAATTATCCTGGCCAATGCAGCCAATCGATTAATTTCAGGAGTCTTAGTGGTATCAATATGGATGAATTTCAGTGAGCTAAACGGCGACAGCTACATCATTCACAGAAGAGAAGAATTACGAACGTTTTCATTTCCTTTTCAGCCATTTTAGAAGGAAGAAAAATATCCGACGACGTTTAAACTCTTCCCCGTCAGTACGCAGTAGGATGCTATTTTCTTGCCATCACAGACCGTGAAGCAACTATTTATGGAGCTTTAAACTGAATTATTCGGTTCAATCATAACTGCGATGAAAATCATTCTAGTATTTTCGACATCAATACTGGTTGTTTTCCTTCAGTTTGATAAGGCTTCTGTTGTTTAGGTTAGCCAGATATTGCCATCCATTCGCTTTACCCGTGAGGAGTTCATGCACTGCTCTGACATCCTGGCTATTTCCAGCACTGTTTTTGGTCATCATGCTTCTACAGTTTATCGGCATCGATGGCCAGTTTTTCAACAATTCCCACCTTGGTTCAAAGAGCATTCCTCGGTTGTGTCGAAATCAGCTGCCTCCGATCGTGGCAGAGGAGGTGAGGAAGTTTTGTCAGACCCCAGCTGGTGGCAGAGGGAGTAGAGTAGTTTTGTCAGATCCGTAGATCAGACAGAGCCAGGGAGAGTGAGAGAGAAAGAGAGAGACATAGAGAAAGAGAGTGTGAGAGAGAGAGAGAGAGAGAGAGAGAGAGAGAGAGAGACAGAAAGAGGGAAATAAAGACATATATATGTCTGTATATCTCTCTCTGTCTCTCTCCCTCTCTTTCTCTACATTTATCTCTCTCTCTTTCTTTCTCTATCTATCTCTCTCTCTCTCTCTCTCTCTCTCTCTTCTCTTATATATATATATATATATATATATATATATATATATATATATATATATATATATGGAGAGAGAGAGAGGGAGAGAGAGAGAGAGGGAAGTGGAGATGACACATTATAAAAGCGATTTGATTAGCCCAAAGGTCCCCGATTCGGGATGTGTTAGAGCCAAGGTAGTATTTACCAGGATTATGCCGTTGCATCAAGATCGATTTAAACATTCCAAAAGAATGGAAGTGTGTGTCTGGCACACATGCTTTTTTCAGAAGAAGATATAATACCTTCCACACCCTTCGCCTCCTGGGCCTACCAGACGTCGCTATTAGCTATTGTGACCATTAATCGAAGCATGCCATTGGTATCCACATGGATCTTTATAGCACGAATTTCAATACAATGGCATCTATTGTGTACTCGTAGCGTGTAATGTCTCAAGAGTAACGGAAGCGACTGGAGGCTCCTCGTGCTCCTTCAGCTCCAACAGATGGTGGCTTGGACTGTGATTCTCTCCTAATTTCAACTGCATTTCAGTTGCTGGCAGTGGAACCAGGAACTGGAGAAATCCTGCGCCCGATACCAGTTGCGACGACGAAGACGGGAGCCAGAATGTTTGTGGAAAACATGTAGATGTATTACCGAGCACCAGCCTGAGTCTTTAACTGCGGGGTTGCCCTTCACATGTGAAGTGGAGATCGTCGTCTGATTTCCACTGTAATAACTCACCGATGGCTACCGAAGATGGTGGCATATTATCAAGAAGTGTGTGCAGTTCACAGTAATGTTTTTGGAGTCGCATGAAGTGAAGTCACACTTCAATATCCATTGAGTTATAATACACATTGCTAATGAATTTGGTACGACGTTTCTCATCTTAGTTGGGAAGTGTTTGCTTGTGTATTGGGTGGTTCACGACGCGTTTTACACATGATCACGGCTAATGGTGCCTCATGCGTTGCTGGGCTGGTGGGCTGCGGGATTGGGGAGTGTTAACCGAGTAGCAAGTGCTGAGCCAGTGACCCTCGTATCCGTGTACAACACTAACTTCTTGTTGGCCAGCCCGCCACTTTAGTTCGAGATGCTTGAGCATAACTTTATCGTGTGAAGGGGTGTTAGCATTTCTGTTTCATAAAAAGCGATAATAATTGGATGATAATTGTTTATATCTGAAGTTTTGCAGCCACTTGTGCATACAATTACCGTTACTTTCTCTAATGTGTTTTCACCCGGGTCTCTTTACAGGTGATTAGCATTTCGTGGGAATCAGCGATGGCTTCAGACTTAGTATAGCCATGCGAATTCCACGCATAGTTATACTTAGTGTAAAACTCACGTCAGTTCGGACGTATTCAACGGTCACTGTGAGCGGTCCGGTCACAATCAAAATCGCAACGACAAACACAACGTGCTAGGATTTTACGCGTGTATTCACTTGTTAGTTGGCTTTAGCACGCTAGTACACATTAAGTACATTAATCTTCCATGTGAATGACGGCGACGCACTACAGTACAGTGTCTGACATGGTCAGCTGTAGCGACTCGGGCCACGTCGCCAGGTACGGTTGCGAACATGCATCACAATCGGAGATGGCGGCCGAGGCCGCTGTCCGGTCCCCCATCGTCCTGTTATGTTACACACGAGTTATGGGAGTAAATCGAAGTGCCAGAACTCGACACTAGGAGCCGCCACACGATAAGAGCTAAGTCATTCGTTTGCTCTGCTCGGAAAGAGATGACGACATGTTTTAACACCTAATTCACAAAAGTGAGTGGACGGAGCGCAAGAGGTGCGATGGAAGATGTCAGATGTCAGTGGAAGACATCGAAGCCGCACGCCCGACCCAGCATGCCAAAGTCATGGAGTTGCAACTCGGGTGCAGCAATCCGTCAACTCTGTTGGGTCGTGCTAAGTCATTCCATAATTTTGTGGGTCCGCGCCGGACCATCCCACCACTGAGGTGCTGGGCCATCCCACCGCTCTGCGGGGCCCTCTGGCATGAGCATGCTCTCGGCATTTGACTCAGCCAACAATCCATCTGCGTATCACACATAACTTGGTGTCATTATGCACCTCACTAATACTCTTGTTAGCAAGTCGGTTTTCTATCAGCTGTTGGAATATGGGCTTATGCCATAAATTGATGGAATGTTTACCACTACTCGATTAAGCAATAGGCGCGAATCTATCAGTTATTGTGACGGGGGTAAAAACGATTTCGCCTCGATTTGCAAGAAAAATGTATCGAAGCCTGTCATAATTGACACAAACATGTTGCCAAATACATCATATATCATCACAAGAATAATTATCCCGACGAGGCACTATCACGAACATACTACGTAATGCAGATTTGTTCCGTAGCATCACTACTTCGTGCAGCAGGAAAAAAGGGTAACAGAACAGAACAGAACAAGAAGTACCGTACTTAGTCAGTATCTGTTTCTGGCACAGGAAGCACCATGCGCGAGTTCTTGGCCTCACACAGCTAAATTTCCGCCATTTTAAAGCTCCTCCAAATGAACGACAGTCGCTGTTGGTTACGATTGTTGTCAGTGAACTATTTTGCATGGCCACATCACAGCCCTCGGCTGCAATGATTAATTCATCATAGAAACTAGACGCAATCGGCCCGCGGCGGCTAGACGATGACCAGCAGCGCCACCAACAGTGCAGCGGCAGACGCTCCAACTACAGCTGCCGCCGAGCTGTACACGTCGCCGGCCGGCAGGTCGACGCTGGTGCCATCTCGGCGCGTCAGGCGCGAGCCGCCAAACCGCCGCACCTGGTTGATGTACCCCACCGAGAATGGCTCCTCGGCGCCGCTAATGAAACCTGCGGGCAGACACGAGCACTGCACTCAGAGTTCACGTCTGCTTCTGCTGCGGCGACGCCGCCAGCGGACCACGCTCGGTCCCGGACCACCTGCGGTCCGACACCTCACGCGACCGCGAGACCTACCCACCATTCACGTCTGCTTCTGCTGCGGCGACGCCGCCAGCGGACCACGCTCGGTCCCGGACCACGTGCGGTCCGGCACCTCACACGACCGCGAGACCTACCCACCATTCATCCCACAGTCTGCAAATAGTCAGAACGAGGCCGAAACACTTCGACCTTGTGCTCAAACCAAACCAAGGCCTGCCACGTCATCTGGTCATGCTATCTGCCGTGCCACCTGATGATACCTACCAGGCCAGCCGAAGTTGGAGCGTATCACGTGGCCCAGTCGTGGCTCCGCAATGTGAGTGTGGGAAAACAGAGCACAGACATGCCAGACGTGAGACTGAAAGGCATATCGAAGCCTGTGAATACTGGCGGGGCACACAATATTCTACTCGCGAGTCTCCACTAATCGCCATGAGAATGAATCTAGATTGTATGAAGCTGATCCTTCCTACGATCAACACGTGAACTAAGTGTTCACGCTATTACATGCATATCAGCCTTGCAAGGGTGTATTCTTGTTCACAACTTGGAGACAAATCAAATGTATGGAAAATTTTACTAAGATATCGAGATTCATATACAGGTAAGCGAGAATCAAGCACTTTCCCGACCTGTCATAAGATGCGTTAATTTACTTGTGCGGCTATTCCGTCTTTGTCGGTCTGCACAATTGCTCAGTGTGCTTGATGAACCGAACATACATATATTTGCTTCCTTTATATGTAGTAATGTTACGTTACAGTACATTTGGTTAGCTTATGTGAATTACGGAATTCCTATCTGTATTCTCTTACGATTGTGCGTTTCGGTGTATTGTGAGTCTAACCATCCTGATGTACGAAACAACTTGTAATTTATCTGTGGTCTAACTTTCGTACCCATATTTTGGAAACGCTTTCCATGAAAAAGTATAGCTCACAGGCCTTGCTGAAAGTATGCACCCTTCAGTACAATAAATACAACACATTCACACCTGCAAAACGACGTTCAATAGTTAGTCGACGGCCATGCCCTTATTTGAGATCTCGGTCTTGTCTTCACTAAAACAATGTCCGTTTATGGATGACCGAAGACAAGGGTTCGGCATGCCTCGCCAGGTGAACTTACCAGCTCTGACAGCGGTCTCCTCGTCTTCGAACTGGACGCTGAGGATGGTGCTCATGGTGACTTGGAACACCTGGTTGGGGTCACCATCAGATGTCAGCGACCGCCGTCTTCGGCCATGCCCCACCTCGCCGTTGCTGCATTGCACCTGTGGATGGACAGGATGGACGGCTAGCTAGCGGTCGGGTGGTGCTTACTACTGCACGGCTGGTGGCCGGGTGGTGTGTGCACTACTGCAGGCTGGTGGCCGGGTGGTGTGTGCACTACTGCAGGCTGGTGGCCGGGTGGTGTGTGCACAACTGCACGGCTGGTGGCCGGGTGGTGTGTGCACTACTGCACGGCTGGTGGCCGGGTGGTGTGTGTACTACTGCACGGCTGGTGGCCGGGTGGTGTGTACTACTGCACGGCTGGTGGCCGGGTGATGTGTGTACTACTGCAGGCTGGTGGCCGGGTGGTGTGTGCACTACTGCACGGCTGGTGGCCGGATGGTGTGTACTACTGCACGGCTGGTGGCCGGGTGGTGTGTGTACTACTGCAGGCTGGTGGTCGGGTGGTGTGTGCACTACTGCACGGCTGGTGGCCGGGTGGTGTGTGCACTACTGCAGGCTGGTGGTCGGGTGGTGCTTACTACTGCACGGCTGGTGGCCGGGTGGTTTTGACAGAAAGTGCTCTGTTTGTATGGCACATACGAATCGGCACGCCTCTTTCACTGCAGCTGCTTCTGCACCCACACTCGCAGATCACCATTAGGCTGGAACAGCTGTTTAATGGTCAGTGATCACGGACCGACATCAACTACTCACTGCATCTGTACATTGCTAACTGCTCGCCAGGCTGGCTGACACCCAAACAATTTCAATTTGAGCTAGCTGCTTAGTCAGTCTTTACTTTTCGGTTAAGCCTCGTGCTACGCGCCATTGATAGACAGCTGGTTTACACAGGACAGTATGAGACAGCACTCGGGTTGTATCGCTTAACCAACAAAATTTGCGGCTCGCTTCAAGCCGAGATGTGCCGGACCGAGGGCAACAGCGCCTTACTCTCAGAGAACATGGTTAAGAAAATGCCTCCTGTGTGACACGACGGATATAATTTTCGCACAGACCAGTGAAATACTGTGCATACATAATTCCGAAAATGGTCAGTTTAGGTCTGAACCTAGACAGACTATAGCTGCTGACTGCTCGACACCAGCTACTGTCACGCAACTACGTAATTTTTGCGCTGTTGGATTTGCATCAATTTGGCTCAGGGCTCCTCAGTCCTTATGTGTGAAATTGCATGTCGGCTATACGATCACAAAAAGTTGAACAACAATAAGGACATCCAATGGCGTTAATACCGACGGAATATACTGTGACTGTAGATCCTGTCAGTGGCATACTCGGTATAAGTTGGCCATGTAGGTTCATACACATACTCTCAGATGTCAAACTGGTTTATAATTCGCCATCTTCTTCTGTCCTTTCCTCTTGTGGCAGCTCCCACCAGAACAGCTACTGATGAGCACGCATGCACGCCGCTTGTCACCACGACAATCAGCTTGGTCGTAGAGCGCAGGGAAGCTTCAGCAACATTCTTGTGACACCGCCAACATAGTTGCATCACCAACTGCCCCACAGTCGGCGTCCTTGGCCGCGGGCCGGCACGCCTGAGTGTTTGTAGACGCCATGGCCCTTCCGACCATCGACCCGCTACAGGCAGCTCACCCGCTGCCACCGGGACCAGGGGCTACCGCTCCTCCACACCAAACCCTCGCCAATAGAATAGCCACCGTCATACCGCCAATAGAATAGCCTGTGAGTATTTTGCACAACGAAGTGCCCAAGCAGGGAAGATCGAAAATGGATAATTGTCGATATTAGCAGACAGTAATATCGTCAACACGTTCCCAGCACTCTAAAACATTCAGAGACATTCAGAGACATCCCCAGCATTCGGAGACATTCGGACTGGTCGCCGGACGACCTGCGAATGTTGCAGCGCGGCGAGACTCGCCTGCGGTGTTGATGAGCGGCCACACCCCGGACCTGCCGAACGGCTGAGTCGGCAGTTGGCCGCAGCCGGTGTGGGTCACCCGCAAGCTCCACACGGCACAACGTTGCCCACCTTCAGGACGGAGCTCGAGGAGCCCACTGGCGGTACATGTTAGTCAGCAGGTGCACCTCGGACAGCTGGGTCTGCAGGTGGCCCCAGCCGGCGTAGGCTGCCCGCCGGCCCCATACGGCATCACGCCGCCCGCCGCTAACACGGAGCAGGAGGCTGGTGGCCCGTGTTAGTCAGCAGCTGCACCTCGTACAGCTGGGTCGGCAGGTGGCTCCAGCCGGCATATGCTGCCCACCTACCCCATATGGCATCACGCCTCCCGCCGCTAACACGGAGCAGGAGGCTGGTGCCCCGTGTTAGTCAGCAGCTGCACCTCGGACAGCTGGGTCGGCAGGTGGCCCCAGCTGGCGTAGGCTGCCCACCTACCCCATATGGCATCACGCCTCCCGCCGCTAACACGGAGCAGGAGGCTGGTGCCCCGTGTTAGTCAGCAGGTGCACCTCGGACAGCTGGGTCGGCAGGTGGCTCCAGCCGGCATATGCTGCCCACCTACCCCATATGGCATCACGCCTCCCGCCGCTAACACGGAGCAGGAGGCTGGTGCCCCGTGTTAGTCAGCAGGTGCACCTCGGACAGCTGGGTCGGCAGGTGGCCCCAGCTGGCGTAGGCTGCCCACCTACCCCATATGGCATCGCATCGCCCACGATCCGTCCGCCGCCAGCAGGTAGCGCGGGGAGGTTGGCGGTCCGTGACGACCTGCGACTGTGCCCCGAACTTCCCGGCTGGGTCGGCAGGCGGCTCTAACCAGCGTGGGCCGCCCGCCTGCCCCATATGGCACCGCGCCGCCCACGGTCCACCCACTGCCAGCACGTGAACGCCGACCAACAAAGAGGTGTCCGCCTCCGCTTGACTAGCAAATCCTCGACCACTCAAGGTCGGGTCATCGGCCGTGGGTGTCAATCTGATCGGAGGCCGCCCCTCTTTCCCCATCCTCTCTCTCCATCTTTCTCGCTGTCCTTCCTCTCTCTCTCCCTCTCTCTCTCTCTCTCTCTCTCTTTCTCTATTTCTCTCTCTTTCTCTTTCTCTCTCTCTCTCTCTCTTTCTCTCTTTCTGTCACCCCCTCGCTCCCCGGTCTTCCTCCGTCTCTCTCCGTCTATCTCTTGCACTCTCTCGCTCTATCTGCTCTCACTCCTCTCCCCCACTCCTTGTTCTCCTACCCACTCCCTTCCTTTTTGCTCACTATCTTGTGTCTCTCTCTCGCTATCACTCCCATTTTCTCCCTCCCTCTCTCCTGCGTATGTGTGCGCCGGTCCGTTTTCCGGATACCACGGGGCGCGAATGACAGGGCAGCCTCAAGACAACCTCAAGACAAGACAACGCCGGGGCCGCGGAAGCTCATTTATGCAGCGTCGGACACAATCGCAAGATTATGGGTTCGAATCTCACAACCGACGGCATTTATCGAGTGCACCCGCGACCAATCGGTGTGAGAGGTTGACGACGCTATATAACCTAGCGTTTGAGTGAGCCATAAAAGGACCAAGGTCGGGGTGCCGAGTTTTGCGCGATCGTATGCATCGGGAAACGAGGTCCGGCCACTTCCGGGTCGGTGTTGTTGGTTTGGATTATCAAGTGCTTCGCTTGGTTCGAACGTTCGCTTTGCTTCACAAGGCTATCAAAAAGAACCGTTCGCCTTGCACTGCGTGGCCATTGTTGAGCGTGCTGCGAAGCATTAACGCTGAAGGGCAGCCTATCTCACGGTCTTGACCTGTACCACAAATGATGTGTGGTTCAGTTGATCCACTAGTAAAAGAACCACTGGTGTGCCATATACCATGCGTGTGTAGTCATTTGGCAACGCAACGGCAACCTGGTTTCTGTGTTTTCTTTCTTCATGCAGGTCACTATTTGCACCGAACCCCTGAGGCCACAAGGACAACTGCTTCACACCAAATTCATGGACTATGAACACGTCCATACGCTATCGACGGTAAGCAACGGGGTCTGATGGCTATCGCCTTGATACAGTTGAAGCAGTCTTTGGCATCTATCCAGGCAGCACCAAAGCGCGGCACACTCACCCCTTCGCAGCTGTCGATGCACACGTTCAAGATCCCCTTGAAGAGGACGTAGTTGGTCTCGGGGAACTTGAAAGCGCGGAAATTGGCCAGCAGCGAGTCGCCGTTCGTGGTGTCGAAGTTACCGAACAGGTACGGGTCAACCGAGCACCTGTAATACGCAAATCAATGGCTATTTACGACGGATCCATGGCTATTTAGGAAAGGATCCCCGTGGCTATTTACGAAAGGATCCATGGTTAGTTTACATTGCAAACTAAGCTATACGGTAGGTAGCATTGGGTCTTTCGACTTGCTATCAGTGCATGCTACGGCGTAAAACGACTATTGGCTTTCGCATTCAGACATTTTAAACGTGAGACTTTGGGAGCACAGTTTTCCGTCATAAACCGCGCGGAACCTTAACAGTCACGTATAGTGTCAATAATCATGCTCAGATTGGATCCAATCTTGGCTCTAATACCGCAAGGCAGCTACATGTGTCCTTGAGCATATAAAAGTAATACGAGTGGTTAGCAGGACCCATACATTCCGGAGGCGAATGGTAGAAGCAGCAATCACCTCCCCTCCTCTCAAATAGGAGAGGAAGAACACAGTTTAATTCCGTGGACTATCACCAAAAGACACTAATTGGCAGTGGTTAATGACAGAAAGTATGTAAAGATTTTGAGAAGTGTGTTAGGTGTATTTTCATCACTTAATAATCGGCTAACGAGAACAAGAAAATGAACACAAACAGCGGGCGTATTCTCTGTTCATTACAAAGACATTTTTAAGTAAATGACCGATTACGTTTTCCAAACTTGCAGGACTCTTACAATACAGTGTGGTTTCCAGAGTACGAGCTGGTCCATAGTCACACAGGTTGCACATAGATACATGCTTAACCATGCTAATATTTAATTGCTGCGTTCCTAGGTAATACAAGAGCACGGCCAAGGATTTGTTGGTGTAAAATGTACAGCCAATATCCCGTCAAATGAAATGCCTAAAGGGCTTCGAGATTTGCAAAATGCCATGGTCATGGGATTAAGACCTCTTCCCCATGCCAGGACAAATCTCCACAAAAGCCTGAAGGCTACAAATAACCGCCGCACGACGCAACATATCAGCATTCACCCGTTGGTGAGAAGCAGCTCCTCCTGCTTCTTAGTGTCGCTGACGATCATGTCGCTGACGATGATGCCGTAGGTGCCGGCGGACGCCTCGTCCAGGGAGATCTCCATGTCGAGGGCCGCACCGGGCCGCACGTTCAGCGACGTGTCGATCACCTGACCGTCCTGGCGCACGATGACCGTCAGCTTCGGCGTCGGGGCCGTGCCGGTGATCTCCGAGGTGATCTCCAGCACCCTGTCGACACAACGCGGGTGCCACAGGCGCCGTCAGTTCGGGCGTCGGGGCACTGTCGATGATCTCCGTGGTGATCTCCAGGACCCCGTCGACGCAACGTGGGCAGTGTGATCGGGATCTTCTGAATCGGGCCAAAGATAATAAGGAAGAAGTGGGGAGGATTGTGAAAGACACATGATGACACTTTTCTGCCTGCATCCGGACAATTGGCATGGGACAGCGATCCTTTTTACCACTGATAGGACAGCGTTGACAAACATCACCAGTCACTTCTGACCACGCCAGAGGAGGACACAAATTCGAGGAAATGCATATAGTCGCATAACGTAAACATGGTATCATGCAACTGCCCCCCCCTACTACATAAATACATGAGAAATGGAAATGCAAATCGCATGATGCAATGAAGAAGAAAACGGTACCCATAAATGATAATGTCATGCAAACACTCACCACGGAATTTTTTTTATTAACTAGCATGAGCATACGCAACGGAACAATTGGCCTAATGCAGCAAACGTACCCCAAGTGAAACAAGAGACCCGCCCCATGTACCTGCAGATGCTATTTGAGCTTAGTGTTATGAATTCGTTCCCTGTGAACATCTTTGCTGGTTAAGATATATGTATGCTGCATGTTGCTGTCCTTGCTTATAGCGGTTGGCCCGGTCGAATCGGATGCAACAGAATTGTTGCGAAAGAAAGCCGCCAACAACATGCTCTTTGTCCTGGGTGAACAATTCATGGAACAGGAATTCTCACCGGTGGCGCAAATGTGTATAGTAAGCAGTGGCGTTCCTCCGGGAGTCCACGGGGAGGCCAACCTGTTTCCTCCCAACGTTTTAAGAAACCAAATTTCAGACATAATACAGTACATGTTTCGACGCTTCACCACCTCCTCGCTTCCTTGTGCCTGGACCCGTGAAGCCACCCGTCAGCACGGTGGTGTTAAAATGTCCCAGTGTGACTGCAGCCGCCATCCCACTGCCACCCTGATGGCCCTCTCAGATTAGCCAGACCTGTCGCCCCGTACCTGAGGCACGCCTGGCACCCTCAGTACTTCGCGGTCCCGCTCAGATTAGCCAGGCCTGTCGCCCCGTACCTGAGGCACGCCTGGCACCCTCAGTACTTCGCGGTCCCGCTCAGATTAGCCAGGCCTGTCGCCCCGTACCTGGGGCACACCTGACGCCGCCAGCACTTCGCGGTCCCGCTCAGATTAGCCAGACCTGTCGCCCCGTACCTGGGGCACACCTGGCACCCTCAGTACTTCGCGGTCCCGCTCAGATCAGCCAGGTGTGTCCCCGGGTACCTGGGGCACACCTGACGCCGCCAGTACTTCGCGGTCCCGCTCAGATCAGCCAGACCTGTCGCCGCATGCCTGATACGAAGGCTGAAGATCCGTCACCAATCCGGATGGGCCCATGTGCTTATTTTCAGGAGACATTTTCAGATTTAATTAAGATATGACAAATTAGCATTCACAGGACACCAAACCAGGAGGCCTGACCACCCGATCCATCCGGGATCTCCAGCCATGCCTGGAGATCCCGGAGACGCTTCACTTGGCGCCGGCAGCACTTCGCTATTCCACTCAGATTCGTCTCGCGGACCTGCCACCTCGTCCCACACATTGCGTCGGTGTCTGACTGGCACCTCACTCTCCCGCTCGGCATTACCGGACGATCCGCGCGCCAGAGTGGCCGCGTGCGCCCTCATCTTCCCACCGTTGTCTGTCGTCGCCAGCATAGCTCGTCGCGGCGTAGCCAAGCATCAACAGCAACACCTAGCACGGGCCGGGATGTGTTCTGACCCGCAGGGCCGCCTGGGCGAGCACGTGCCACGCTATTCGGTACGACGCCGTTGCAGCCCCCGCACTTCACACACACCCACACACAGTACACGTACGCACGTGGTGAATGGTGCCACACATACATTGTTAGGTGCTTACGCTGCCGCCAGTCAAATGCTTGCGGTGCCACACATAAGCTGTCTAGTCCTCACGCTTCCGCTGGCTGAAAGCTCACGGTGCTACACATTCATTGTCTAGTGCCCACGCTACCACAATTCGAAGGCTTACGAATGCATGCGATACGCCGACAGTCAATGTTGCCCACAAGACGCCAGCCCACGGCGGCAAGCAGCCTGTTCTTTTGGCCATCGCTTATCGGCTGGTTTTCGAGGGCACCCCGACAGATGGAATGTTTCCCGATTGCTAGTTTCCGAGAGGTGACAAGTGGTGGGAGGATACCGTATCAACATAGCATCACGTTGATGTAGTGGACATAGGGCACACCGGAAGAAAATTATAATCACGACAGATGAAAGTTGTCATCCGTGAAAATACGCTAACTTGGTCCGTTTTCGACTACAACTGAGACGTGTTCTGGCGTTGTCAAATGATAATATGCATGCAATTCAAAGACTTCTAAATATTTTTGAACATTCTTAGCAAATTGCACATGATTCAATGTAAGTGACCTGTAAGACATGTACACGTCTGTGGGGTGGGATGCTTGTGCGTATATGGGGTAGGATGATTGTACGTATGTGGGATGGGGTGTTTGTACGCCCAACTGCGCCACACCATGCCGAAGGGGCGGGAATGGCCGAGTGGTTAAGGCGTTGGGCTATGGGTACAAAAGGTCCCGGGTTCGACACTAGCGCCACTCAGGACATTTCCCAATCCCATGGCCCACCGGCGAAACAGTGTGGGCGGCGCCATTAGCCGTTAATGTGCATAAAATGCGTCGTGAACCACCCAATAAACAAACAAAAACACCATGCCGAATGGTTTGTCTACCTCCTTCGTGGCTGATTACTTGAATGATTACGAATGGTTTATCTGTCCCCTTCATTGCTGATTAATCGAGGTATGCCGAATGGTTAATTTACCTCCTTTGTAGCGGCTTATTTTGGTTTTAAGGCCAATCAACTGCAATGGATGTGCAGCTCGAGTGCTTCATGCATGCGGGATATCGTTCGTGCAACGCGTGTCAACGTGGCTAACGTGTTCAACGCGTGTCTGCTCAACAATTCGTGTCAAATGTAGCCAATCGTAACATATAATTTCTTCTTCCTTTAGTTCGGTCGTATGTCGTGTATGCCAACGCCATTTTAAATTTCTGCCAGGAGTGCATGTGCGTGGTTTCATGTTTTGAGGTTGCAGCCCCTGAACAGAGTTGAGAAAATAAGCATACCATTGAGCTTCTTTCGTTATATTTCGGTGATCTTCATGCCACAACGTAATGTCATGTTGATAAAACGAACCCACATAAAATTGTGGATTAATGGCCGCAATAAGTCGCCAGATAAGAGCGAACAACGAAGAACTGGGGAAGGGCTTGACACGCCTCTCTTTGTGCGGCGGAGTTAGGAGACAGCCAAAGTTGTTTATGACTAAAGGTATATGATTTTCGGCCTCGCTTGACTTGTTTTTCTCAGTCATCCAACATATTTCCCGCATATCTCTTCACTCGCAGTCTCAGAGATATTCGATAGTGACGTGGGGCGATGAACGAACACGATATGCCGGTCGAAATTACTCGGTGTGTGTGTATGAACACAGCTGCACCATGTTTCCCAGCATCAGCCACAGTATCTTCTCAGGTCACCCATAAATCATGGCTCACCTCGCATGCTCTGTGCTGCTTGACGGCACAATGTCCATGCTATTTTATGAGGCTAGGAGGTCGTGGCTTCAAACCATCGCTTCATGGGACAAATGAGAGTTCACGGAAGTGGAGGCGTTCAGCCAGAGATATTGAGCCCGCGTCCTGTGGTAGACGTCAGGTGCTTATCGATGACGCCACCACAAACCACTCCAAAAACTGTCACTCGGCCACGGTAAATGGACCATTCAACGGTGCGCGTAGCGGCGCCGTTCACGTAACGCGAGCAACCTGAGACGGCGCTACATATGATAAGATGGCGTATTTTGGGCGGAGGATTTTGAATTGAGACGGTATGAATGTGTTAGTGCTCTTACTTTGCATTATTTCACTGAATTGTTATTGCATTCAACCGCTTCTTCCGTCTCGAAGATATTTTTCCTGTTCTGAACTAGTTCTTCTACTAGGAGTTCTCAGAGCCAAAACTAGTGGCTGCAGGTAGTTTCCAGAATTATAATCTAATGGATATTATTCACCATGATGATTCTGTTCACGTTCAGAAGAGCAATGGTTTCCTTCAATTTCAGATCAGGGGTGAAATACCGCACAATAGTCAATAGCCTTTTTGCGCTTAGTTGCCCAAATCTATTCCAGGGATGACAATGTGTCTTTGAAGTTACTTTGTGTCAGTTACTTTTAAGTAGGCCCTGATCTAAGAACGGAATTAGTGCCATTTAAAAAAAAGAAAATCGAGAGAAAGGCATAAAGGATGAACCTTGAAAACGTTGCTCTCATAAAATGGGGCGCGTGACACGGTAAATGCATATATGTATGTAGGTATGTTGGTTGGTTATTTGGGCTTTCGGGCGCATCGACTGCGTTGGTCATACAGCGCCCATGTATGTAGGTATGTATGTGTATATATATTTCTATATATATATATATATATATATATATATATATATATATATATATATATATATATATGTATACCTATGTATACCTATGTATATATATCTACCTATGAATGTGTATATATATACCCATATATATGTATAATGCGGTTGGTTTCACTGAAATCTCGTGGATGCATGGAGTGAATGCCTTGATTTTACTTCATGAATTCGCTTAAAATGGCACTTACCTGCAATATCAGTGAGAAAATGGAACACTAGGTACAGGTTTGGTACTTATGATCCAATGCCTTTGGAAATCGACTTACATTTCATGTAGTGTTGTTTCTGTAATTAAAAACGGACTTAGAGTTTTGTCATATTCATCCGCAAATGCTATCAAGAATATAGTGCGGGCGTCAACTTATTAAATGGATCATTTCTTCTATATCGGATGAATCGGGTGCATGCAAGGGATCCACTGTGATAAACAAAGAACAATTACAGCTGTGCTCTTCTACGTCCTGCACCATAAGAAAGACACTGATCACGGCATTTTCCAACGATACCAAATTGTGTCTAAACATGCCCACGTTGTAACATCATTCGCTTATAGTCACACAGCTCCGTTTCCAAGAAACCTATCTGTATTGCCTTTCGGGAACATAATGAGGGAACGTTTCCACGTAAAATGACAATTACCGTTTATCGCAACCATCTTACGAAGAACACAATGGCGAGTACACCAGTGCTCGTCGTCGCGTTGCAAGTCATGGACGAACGACAAACTACTCTTCAATAAACCTGTGGAACAACACACGGTAAAACAAGAAATCGAAGTTTTCACAGAATGGAGAGCTGGGCCCTTGCTTAACCGCGTCATTGCTGACTGCAATATTTTCGGACATGGCAGTGGGTGCCTGCTGATGAATTATGGTATACTTTAGGACATGTTCATGGATTATATGTACTTCGTTACATTCTGATACCTCACATCGCAGTTATGATTGCATCAGAGACCAATGACGTCATCCGTTTGCACCGTATGCCTATCCAATACTTCACTATGATCTAACCAATTCAAAAATGTCATCTAAGGTTCTTTCTGCCACTAATGCACGTAATATTTATCCACTGTGATGCCATATTGCGGCGATAAAAAAAAATTGCAGTTACTGAAATGCCCTAAAATATCTTACACTTGAACTTTGGCGTGGAATGCTGGCATTAATTTTCCTTACGCACTAATACATACCGAAACAAAAGTGCACCAAGTTTGCATTAATGCACATTTTCGGCATGCACTGGGCCATTTCACACCAAAGAAACAAGGCTCCCTATCTGTCAGCCTTCCATTGTCATCGATCTACATTGTATTATTAATTTCCAAAGCTGATCTAGAGATCGATGCCACTATCTGAGAAAATTCGTTCCAGCTTGCATCACCATGGACCGTGAACGACAATGCAGCAGTGTGCTGCAGTCTGCTGCGATGTGCTGCAAAGTTCTGCAGTGAGTTGTAGCGTTCTCACAGACCATGAGAAACAACAGTAGACCTTGGCATGCCTCTGAGTACCAAAGCACATACACACACATACACACACACACGCGCGCAATGTTAACTTCACCAGCAGCACGTCTGATGATGGGTGTGAGGAATCTGGACAGTCTCTCCACCTGGTTCAGCCCATCGTGCCGTATCGCCGTTCAGAATGTCGCCGACATGCCGCGAACTACTCACTCTGGCTCCTGAAATCCGCTGGGCCACGGGTCACTCTGAGCCGACCGCTTTACGATGTTGACCCCCTCAGCGGTGCCGTTGTTGGTGTAGGAGCACTCGATCCTGAACGTTTCTTTGATCTGTGACGCGTACTCCACTACCACGTGGTGATAGAAGAGCTTCCGACCCTGCGGGACGACCAGGAGTAGATGATCCATATCGAGATACCGAGAACTCTCACGCATTAAGTCCGGTGCCGGGAGGGGGTGGGGGTGAAGCTGATGAATCCATTGAACAATTTTCTAAGGATGGGGACCGCTCTGCAGTTTATATGCAATTCTCCATAGCTAATGGGCAGTCCGTTCCGCAACCTTTTCCGGTCACATCAATTCACAAAACAATAAATTCATGAAATGGAACTCGCGGATTGCTTTCGCAGTTTGTGACATAATTACACAAATGTGTGATATTCGATGGGAACTCGATTACTGGCTCTTGTGGCCAGTAATTCTGAGGACGGTTCTATCTCACTAAACTGGGTACGCAAGGAATAGTCGCAGGCAAAACATGAAACTAGATCACATTGCTAAGTGTTTCGATTGTTGTAGTACGGCCGATAGTGAGGTTGACTGCTCGATATCCCATCAGGCTGGGTGTTTGACTGCATTGTTTAACTTTTCGGAAGTGGTAAGCCAACGAGACAAATAAGGCAAATGTAAGATATCTCTGTGTTAATTTGGATTAAGTTGAACATCCTATCTAAGGCATATGCATTCTTGAAAATGGTTCTGTAAAAAGTTGTGCACTCAGAAAACAATAGCCCAACCATGATGCTGATTGTATTTCTTTTATGGCTACAAATATGCTTCAATGCGATGTGATTGGCATCCAGTAGGCAGGCATTCATGGTAGGCAAGTCAATAATGGGCTGTAAATCGATCCATAATCTTATGGAAACAAAAGTTAAATCTCCGGTCACAAAGCTCCCTCATTTGACCACATCCGCAAGCAGGAAATTCCGCTACGGAAACTGCACTTTCGAACTAGAGTAAAACACCAACAATGTGAACAGGCTGCACCGCTGTACACCGATTCCGACCCAGCACAGGCGAGTATCGAGACTGCAATGCTGGTTAGGCTAGGTGAAAACGAACCGCGGTTCTCGAGAAACTCATCGAGAAACTCATCGAGAAACTCAATTACTGCTTTGTTTCTACCGTATGAAAGCCATATAGCTGGAGAGGCGCATAGTTGGCTTGACACCAAATCATTACCAGAAACATGCACGCCATGGCATCGTTCCACAAAGGCGTCGGAATTACTATGCGGTCTCTTAACTCACGCGGCGTCCGTATCAGCTCTCCAAGTCGGTGCATTCGGCAAGTACTTCATCCTCCGGTCCGGCGACTGCACTAATGGCATGTGCAATTTCACAGGCAATGTATTTGTTCAACGACACCCAGATGCACCGTTCAGAGCTGCAACGTTAGCTGGTAGCACAAGCAGTAGCGCAGCCAAGGCTCCCTCCCTCAGCGGTCAAAAATACAATAGATCGAAAAATATATTTTGATATTTCCGCCAAGCGAAACCAGACATTTTTTGCTCGCGAAGTGCGCCGAAATCGGTTGTGTTTCTTTACATATTTTTTTTTCGAGCTCCATGTAGGAAAATTCTTGCTGCGCCCTTGTGCAAAAGCCCTGCACTACACCTCGCTACCTTGTCTAGCTTGACAACACCCAGTATTGCACTAGGTTCCAATGTCGATTTCTTGATTCACTGATGTGGCCCGGAAAATTCCGAACTTGTCACCACTGGGCTTCTCAGACTGCGCATGCACTTTGAAGGATTATTTTTTTCTAGGTCAAGCATCGAAAGCGATAGGAGCATGCCAAGTTTCACGTACCGTGTTCCTGTTGAGAATCTTTGTCACACCACATGTGCTGAAGTCATTCACATTGGCTAAGTTGATGTGGAAGATGGCCTTGCCGTTCCTCATGTCGGGTTGACAGTCTGAAAAAAAACACCAGTGTGATGCCTTTTAACAGCAGAAAAAGATTACGAGTAAGCTCTGCTCACGTAGAAGCTTGGGAGATTGATTAGATAGCTCTGTTTTCAAGATCCACCGTTATTCCATCTTTTCAATCAACTGTTATACTGGATTTTGCATCTGCTAATTTTTCAACTCTTGCAATTTCCATACACCTGTCATATATTCCTACTGACTTACTAGCCCTACTTACTTTTAGTATGTATACAGTTTTATCGAGCATTGGTTCCATTTGAAGAATATCAATTCAACATGGTGTCCCGTTATTTTATTACGGACACCGGCAAATAATGCACCGCATCTGACACAAGTCCGCTTACCTGGGAAGTTTTTCAGGTTGTGCAAGTAGAGTGTGTCCATTTCGGGCTCGACGTCTACCACTGCATACATGAATCCCCTCTCACAGTCGGTT
This sequence comes from Imbricaverruca yamaguchii, assembly GCA_034440575.1. NCBI lineage: Eukaryota > Metazoa > Arthropoda > Thecostraca > Neoverrucidae > Imbricaverruca > Imbricaverruca yamaguchii. The sequence goes on from JAOTOL010001635.1 coordinate 2,701,275, forward strand.
CTGAAGTGAGCTGAAACCAACCACAACAATCCATTCAGTGCTATGTGCGTATATTCGGTGGGACGATTAACATCAGCACGCATAGTCATGGCGACAGCTCAGGCAGATACGATCGTCGTTACGATGTTCGCGTCAGTCGGACAAAGGTGCAATACGATAAACGAAATGTACTATTGTTAATGCACACTGTTGAGATAGGCTTGAAAGAAAATAGTATTAATGTCCTTTGATTAGATACATGGATATGCACATTTTGCACCAGACATAACAGTTGCATATTACGATAAGCGACCAGCACTGGAATCAGCGCTACACGAATGGACCGTTTTATTATAGAACATTCAATTGGTAGCGATGCAAAATGCATGTAAAAACCTTGTTAGATATGCGCCTCACATAATAAACCAGAAATCAAACTGCTCTCAAACCATGCATCGGCTTTCGTGGCGTACTCAAAGCGTCAATTTTTACATCTAAATAACACCCAGTGGGTCCATTTTTTACCTAAGAGCTCCAGTAGTTAAGGTTACTTGAACCTGCTGAAATGTGCATTCAGTGGTGCCAGGTTACATATGCTTCTAATGACATATACGCAGCTAGCAACACGACAAACGCACATGGTGGACGTATGAGACAGGCCCAAGAAGAACGTCCGCAGGGCGAACAAATTCCTCTCGCCAAACCTGTTCGCATATATCATTTCTGAACAAGTAATTGATATAGCTGCATAGCTGGTATAGCTGTGTAGATATAATTAGGAAGCACAACTGCCGACATCGTTATGCTTTACCTCACTGCGTTGCACGAAAACCAACAAGATCAACATATAATGGTCTGAAGCAACACCTTCGAACAATCATCTCTATCTAATCTTGCATCAATAGCCAATGCACCTGCTCTAAACACAATTTTACCATGAACAAGTTGTTGGATAAGTGTATATGAGCGCTCTGATTGCCATCTGATTGTCGAAACATACGCCGACATTGTATGAAGTTTCATTGAAAGAAGTGGATTTCTGTGCAAGCATAATTTTTAACTGCTATTGGCATCGCATGGAAAGCATGCCTACATTTCGTTGAAGCCAGATGCTCCTTTTCCCAGTGTGAGGTAAGAAATTAAGCACACCCAACTCCAACTAAATCACATATTTTGCTAGCTTGCTGCTCGTACCAGTAAGGAGCTATAGAAGCTGTACATTCTGAGCCATGACTCACTTAACATAGTGTATCACGAACACCTGAAGTATATTGGAAGTACGAAAAAAACACACGACTTCCGCGTGTGAAGTCAAGAACGAACATAATTAGTTGGGTCGATTGCGAAGCCACACAGGCCATGCCGTGGGATGCATCGTGGTGAGTTTTGACAGGATTGAGAAAACATATCAGTAGTGAGCTCTGTGCTGTTTCGTCACGTTGAGGCGCATATTCAGTGGGTGGCTCCCACAACAAATGTCGCCTCGTGGCACCATTGATTTGACATGTGAAGGCGAAGCTGTGGTCGTCTTGAAAAACAAGGTCGAACGGAGTGAATTGTGTGGTCTATGTCTCGGCAATGGCTGGCTGGATCGACCTGGAAACGTTGCACTTATGGGAGATACTTGAATGACAAGTTGTGACAATATGACACTTGAGTCTTGGACGCGCCGAGTGACCTCCACAGTGTGGTAAGTGTGAAGTCGACTTTTTCGGGAAGTTTTGCACGATTTGGATTATATCTCAGCATTAAGCATGGACGACGGTTTGAACCTATAGTCCTGTTTCATGACGATGCACTAAATATAACTTGTCTAGCTCACAACTCACAACTCAAGAAATTACACGTGCGCATTTCACCATGCAGGTGCAATGTGGACATTTCGAAATAAAAGTGTCCCAGAGCACGAAGCCGACGGTGACAAACCTATTGCGGGACCAGCAATGGAAATTATTTTGGCAAACGCGTTTTGTCAATGACTTCCAAATGATCTAAAAGGGGTCATGTTATATGTTTCCCACTTCAAATTATATTCGAATAAATCACAATTAAGTAAATTGGTACAAATTCATGGTAAGGATATCGGAGCTACCATGCTCTCACTTCGCTACAATCAGATTCATTGTGATATCCGCAGCTCTAAGTTAAACAATATGTGTCTACATTTACCTGTGTCGCTTTTAAAAGAACGCAAAGGCCCTTTGCACATAAAGGTGAAATTTCATCTGACAGCCAGTGCAACGCTATTCTAATTGGCCTTAATTTGTACTCATATTATGCATTTCCAGATAATCCCAATGATGCGTTTGAAGCGCTACTCTTGATGGAACAAGATATTGCTTGGAATAATAATCCGTATGGCCCGTGCACACGGGTTTTCATCCTTAACGCTATCTGATAATCAACCGGAATTTCTGTCACTTCCAAGCTCATATTTAACTCGCAAAATGAATGACCGGACCTTTATCGGTATTCTGGCCGTGGAAATGATATACTCGAGATTGTCGAGAAGAACACTTGATAACAATGAATACCTGCAATCTGACACAAGGCGGAAGCATATTTGTGTACCTTTTGATATAGTGGACCCTGGCTTGCATTGTCCAGCAATAAATTCAGCTTGGATTGCATAGCAAGGAACAATAAGTGTCGGTAAGAGGGAGTGCTCGCTGCCTTGATCTTCGCCATTCAGGCAGCACCACAGTAAGCGGATCAGTCGCGTTGGTGCAGTATTCCCGCTACGTCAGACAAGGTGGGTGTTAGCTTACAGCCAGTAATTCGTGGGCGATGTTTTACTAACGGGGACACCTAGTTCGGCAGCGTAGTTCCCTCCCCGGTCGGCCTGAAATGGACTCTCCCGATGCTGAGCCGGTGGAGAAACTAGCAACCTGCTTGACCTGTTAGTTGCAAAGGTGGCCATGAAGCTGACGTTTTCACCTCTGAATCTTGATGGAAATCGATTCGTATGCGCACGGCCGTTTCAGTCATTAGCGACAGTCATTGCCATTGCTGGGGATCTTGGCATTCTTTCCTCACATAATATGGAACATACCAAATTAGCTTGCGATATTAATATGGGCCCATACAGGATGCTGCTAACAACAATTAACCTCAAACGCCGTCCATCATGCTTATTATCTGGATCCTCACAATGCAATCACAGTCCATCGATAGGGCATGTGGTATCTGTAAGGTCGGCAACATTCATCGGAACGTTCGTCTTCATCCTCATGTGTTGCTTGTTTTGCCAGAGGATCTTCACAAAACAACCAGTCAATCAGTGGGGCATATGGTATGTGTAACGACATCTGTTAAGTCGGCACCATAATTCATCGGAACGTTCGTCTCCATCCTGCAGCTTCGTACACAAGGTGGACGCACCGCATACCGTTAGTTGACTACCACAGCTCCGGTGGGAAGCGGAGCCATGTGGAGCACCACCCAATTGCTCGTCTGCGGTGCGACCACACATACACACGACAGTCGGTCAGACGTTCAAACGAGCTGCCGTCCTTATAATTACAGCACACACACACACACACACACACACACATGCACGCACACACAAGCACACACACACACACACACATATACACACACATACACACATACACACACACATATGCAAACATACACACACACACATGCACACACATACACGCCCACACACCTCCGCTATAGCACATGGCCGGCAGCAGGCCGACAGCGGAGGTGAGACTGGCCGCGTGGAGGGCCGCATACTGACACTGAACAGTCCTCGGTCGCCGGCGACCGTGGCACCGTCCCGCCATTGACACAGCGCCGGTGGTGTGTCGAGCGACAGAAGCCGACTCCACCGCCGTCGGGAACGGTTCGGCGGTTCTGGCTACCCCAGCGGCAGGATCACTCGACCGACCGCGATCAACCAGAACATCGCTAGAAATACATCAATTGGTTCGGCCGGAGTGGAGGAAGACGTGATCGTGGCTTTACCGAACACATGTGTGCCTAATCATTGCGAGGCCTTTTGTATGTGATCGTTCCGTGCTTGGTATGGAAGACCACGTCAGTGGCCGCGTGTGAGACGACAGAGCTCAAAAGGCTCCTCGGTCCGATACCTCCCTTTTGCAACGAGCGAGGTGAAAGGCCGCACAGGTCTACCATCAGTATTGGTTGAATTAGCAGTTGTATGTACATTATAATATTTCGAATTCGAGGTTATCCAGATATATTTCGGTTCCGAAGAGTCTTCAGTAGATACCGTAGACATGTGTCTTTGGACATGTTTCACGACATGCAATGAAGACGCCTTGGAAGCGAAATATATCTAGATTAAATTCGAATTCGTTAGATTATTATGAACAGAAGACTGGTAATTCTACTGATACCTATGCTGTTGCTCATCCAGTGCGTGCTATCACTGAACAAAACTCAACAGTCCGCCGTGGTTTATGTTCAAAAGAAGTGCATATGGACGGCCGGATCAAACCGGGCTCTGTCCTATCCGACCGTCATGCGCTTCAAATTCAATGAGCAACGTTTGTGAACATAGTTTCAAGTGTGGCTCTCGCCACTCAGAACTGGCCCTATTTTCCCATCAAAACAAATATCTTACTAGCATTCACCACACTTCAGCCTCAGTACACGAAATAATAGACTTTAGACGTGCGTAGCGGCAATTCACGCGTCGGCGCAGTTTTTAATGGATTTCGGGCCACCGTCGGTTGTCGGCCGGCCGGGCTTGCACAGTTGGCAGAGCGTCGGAATCGGCATCCAGCTATGTGCCAGAACTCACGGAAGTTCGTTGACGCCCTTAGCGGCGTAGCATGATAAATGCATCGCATCTGAGGTTACTGTCACACGAGACGTGTGGTTACAGAAACACTAAATGCATTTTGACACGATATATAAATAGCATTTCGCATGGCGTAAATGAAAGCTCCATGCGGCAATTGCACCCGAACGAAATATCCTCTTCTAGTTTCTTGCTATAACAGAGTATTCATAGAACCGAATAACTCAACTGGAAAGACCCTCTGGAAAATATTTCCCTGGGTTTTATAACAAGCTGTTCTCAACCTTTTGTTCATAAATCTGCTGGAGTGAGTTGGTCCAGAATAGGGAGCCCATGTCAATGAAGCATGATTGACTTACACTTCACGGAGTCAGCTAATAGTCGGTGGCAATACAGTAAATTAGGCAATGAAATGCTGGCTATCGGGCATTAAGCAATCACACAACTGGCAACATTTGGCAATTAGACGTTGTGTAATCCCGTATCTGCTTTGCGAGATCTCATGGTGAAGACAGCCCGAACTGAATTTCAGCTGACAGACAGAACGACGACTGTTCGGAATCTGAACAAATTACAACGATAGCAACCATTAGACACTTCGATCCAATTTTATAAGACGTACAAGACGCTTAGGTAATTACAATTGACATAGAGTGTATGTTTTTGAAATCTCAATAATTGTCGCTGGGAGCATAGCCAGATCACCTCCACCGTCGTCTAATTGCGAGCAAAAAGCTGATGTACGAAGCCCAATCGAAACCGACCCAACCGTCACGCTTTTTGACCATTCATGACTTGTTTTCACGGCGATTACGCCTAGACGTCTTCACTCAGAATGAAACGCCTTCCGCAATTTATATTTATATCCACTTTTATGACGATATTTCGTGTAAAGACGCACATTTTTGTCACATACCGTGTTTTGCGGCGGCGTTTCCCGCGCCCTTACGCCAAGTCGCAAATGAGTACCGCGTAGTTGACCAGTCTGTCCACATTCCATCCTCGTTTTCTGTCCATTCCACACCTGATTCATCCAGTCTCGTGGTCCATTCCATTGTCTGATCTTGCCACGGGCTATGTCCGCACTACCTGCCTGTTCAGAGGAACCGGATGGTTCAGTTCAGAACGGCCAGATAATCCAACTCAGAAATGCCAGATGATCCAGCTCAGATCGATCAAGTGATCCAGTTCAGAGTGCCAGGTGATCCAACTCAGAAAGGCCAGTTGATCCATCTCAGAGCACTACGTGATCCAGCTCAGGGTGGCCAGGTGATGCCATTTAGAGCGGCCAGCTGATCCAACTCAGACATGCCAGATGATCCAGCTCAGAACGGCCAGATGATCCAGCTCAGAACGGCAAGATGATCCAGCTCAGAACGGCCAGATGATCCAGCTCAGAGCACCAGGCGATCCAACTCAGACATGCCGGGTGATCCAGTTCAGAGCCTCAAGTGATCCAGTTCAGGACCGCGGTTGACGGAGTGCCGGCGCTGTCGCCAGCTGTTGGTCGCCTTGTTGTGAGCTAACCCAATACCACGCGGCCGTGTCGCGCATGGCCAGCAGTCCGTGTCGCGCCGGCTCCCCACGGCTAACACCTCGTCGCCAGCCGGCACAAGTGTGCCGCCGGGAGCGATACCGACGGCGACGCCGCGAGACAACGCGCCCGTGTGGCCGTCCCCGCCGACAGTGACGTCACTGGCCGCTGAGGATGCCGCTCGCGCGTGACGCCGGCGGCGATTCGGCTTCTTGCGCAAGGGTGTCGTGTAAAATGTCACGCGGTACGCCGTACAGGCAGCTGGAAACGACACTGTATGGTGTCTTCTAAAAAAGTATAATAGACGTGGTGTCTGTGTTCTTGTCAGCCTTTCAAGAGGTCTGGTAGATGTTTCCGAGGCGATAATGATTTCCGTGTAGCATTTCACATGTCGCCGTGATAATTGCTATCAACTTCCTGACTTTTAACGCTGCCTCAACAATTGCACGCAGAATCCGTAACCAACAATGTTGACCTACAACGCATCTGGCCGTGACCAGAAATGGAAGACCGCTTAACGCTCTGTCGCGTGCTGTCACGCACTCGTGTTGCGTGAGCGCTGACGAGATGCTTAAGTGGGAGCTGGTCGGAATCCTTGCAACAGACCAGTGTTTGGTAATCTAGTGGCGGCACTGACTGAATGAGAACAACTCAAACATGGAGTCTCTGGCAACACTATATCAATTCATTAGTGTCTGATTTGTACCAGCAGTCCTGATCTAAAATGTCAGTGGAATGAGAACTAATGGAAGGTATGGGGGATGCCATGATTGCAACCATCTAATGTGCTAAATGGGCGTGCTACACGGAGAGAGTCATATGCCGAAGAAAATGACCGTCTTAAATTGATGTGTTAAACGAAATTACTTTTTTTGTGGGGGGGGGGGAGGGCTACGCCAGATGGGTAGAAGCACATTCTCCTGACGTATTACACGAGTTTAGATGTCATAAAATAATCATGTTAAATACGTATGGTAAGCGAAAAGACGTTTGTTTATGGGGACTACGCCAGATGGGTAGCTACGCACGTTCTCCTGCCCTGCACACCTGACGGTCACCATGGCACAGATCACCAGTGATCAGCACCCGCCACAGCCGTGCTGACAGACTGTCTGTCGGTCGCACGGCCCGCAGAGCAGAGCGGTGTCGCGCTGGTTAGCACGTGAGGCTGGCGGCCGCCGCGGCGTGCCACTAACGGTCGTCCCGCGCCCAGTCGTCCCACGCGCCGGCGAGCCGCGCTGCCTACGCGCCGGATACGCCGCACGGCGACGGGCGTGGCCGATCGTGACAGCCGGCACAGTTCGCGGCCAGACGGACCGACAGACGGACCGACAGACGGACCGACAGACGGACCGACATACGGACCGACAGACGGACCGACAGACGGACCGACAGACGGACCGACAGACGGACCGACAGACGGACCGACAGACGGACCGACAGACGGACCGACAGACAGACCGACAAACGGACCGACAGACTGACCGACAGACGGACCGATAGACGGACCGACATACGAACCGATAGACAGACAGACAAATGGACCGACAGATGGACCGATAGGTGAACCGACAGGCGGACCGATATGCGGACCGACAGGCGGACCGACAGACGGACCGACATGAGGACCGACAGACGGACCGACATACGGACAGACAGGCGTACCGACAGACGGACCGACAGACGGACCGACAGACGGACCGACAGACGGACCGACAGACTGACCGACAGACTGACCGACAGACGGACCGATGACGGACGGACAGACGGGCCGATAAACTGACTGTCACACGGATCGACACACGGACCGACACACGGACCGACAGACGTACCGACATACGGGCCGACATACGGGCCGACATACGTACCGACATACGGACCGGCATACCGACCGACAGACGTACCGACATACGGGCCGGCATACGGACCGACATACGGACCGACATACGGACCGACATATCGACCGATATACGGACCGACATACGGACCGACAGACGGACCGACAGGCAGGCCGACAGACGGACAGACAGGTGGACAGACAGGCGGACCGACATGCGGACCGACAGGTGGACCGACAGATGGACCGATAGGCAGACCCATAGACGAACTAACACACGAACCGGCAGACGGACCGATACAAAGACAGAGAGGTGTGTTGACAGACTGACATAAGCGAGCTTAAAGCGTTCACATAGTATGCATAAAGCTCGCACTTTCAATAATAACAGAATGGCTCAAACTACGAATCTGCTATTCATAATATCGTGCATGCTAAATAAATAGGAGTCATAGCGCAGATGTACCTGGCCACAAGCTCAGACACAACAGGGATGCACCTGACCACAAACTCAGCGCTATAGGGATGCATCCGACTGTAAGCTCAGCGCAACAGGGATGCACCTTACCACAAGCTTAGCGCAACGGTCATGTACCTGATCACAGGCTCAGGGCGACAAGGGTACTTTTCAGCTATATTAACCAATAACACAGTATAATTTTGTGTACAAAAGGCTGTTGCAACGTTTGAGCGAGCTCCACCAAGGGGTTTGATATCCCATGCTTCGCATGGGACGCTACATTCAAGTACAGTCCATATACCCCGTCGTTTCTGTGGAAGAGTGAATGTAAACAAATTTTGGTGCAATGTCGCATAACATGTTGCAATAGAGGTCACATTGTCTGTCTAGGAACCATAGATCAACATATGAATATAAAACAGCCTACAATGGACTGACTTTCCCCCTAAGTAGTGGTCTTCCCAAATTAATGGGTGGAAGTGAAGCTCAAGACCAGATGATCATCTGAATGCACCTCTGCAAAATACCAGTAATCTCCTGCAACCCTCCAGAGCAGTAGATTGAGATTCCCGGCTCCGGAGACATCATCTGCTGTGCTCTGGCCAATCCTTCAATCTTGATCAATCCTGGACGGACCCCTCTTGCCATGAAGGACTCACTGCTGAATCCCCTTTGGCGAAACCGAGCAAAAGATACCCGAAATACGTGGGCATTGCAACGTAGATGTAATCATGTGGGGTGTAGGAATGGAAGGGGAACTAATCCGAAATTACGGTGATGAGCCACTGCTGTCAGAGTAAAACGGCCACCCCGGTGGAAGCAATACATTCATACATCATAGTTCCTCATTGCGCTAAGCAAGCGCAAAAAGATAGTTTGCGCAAAGTACCTATAACAACTCACAAGCTTACAATGAAGATAGACCTGAAAACGCTAATCGTGGCAAAAAGAAGAAGATGAAAATATGGATGAACTCATAGATTTGCGCCCGAGCGAGGTGGCCCATTACACGTGAACATTGTAACGACTTCGATGCGTATATATATATATATATATATATATATATATATATATATATATATATATATGTATATATATATACATATGTGTATATATATATATATATATATATATATATATATATATATATATATATATATACATATATGTATATATATATACATAGATATATGCATGTATCTATATACCTACACTTGATTGTCATGTGCGAAACATTATTCTACAGCAAAACAAATAAGAAAGATGCAACTCTGGGCAACATTCCAGGACGCCTCTAGAACTAGCCGCGCCCTCGGTCGTCCTTACGGGATCCATACATTCTGATATATTTCCAAGCCTGACAACCCCGGGCTAGCACCAGAAACTTCTGGTATTTGGACACATCGACTGCGTTGGTATTGCAGCGGCACCGGGAGCTGGCAGATCGCTTCACCGGTGTGATGCCACGCCGATATGTCGTCACCACAAGCGCGTCTATGCATCACCGCACGGCTGAGCAGAACCTCAGTAGCCTCGACGTGGGCGGGACTGCCGATGAGGCGGCCTGGTCGACAATGGCACGGCCTACCCACAATGCATCACCAGCGTGGCCGCTCGAGGCCGCGCGAGGTGAGGGGAGCGACTGCAGTGCTGGCATGAACCGTAACCGGCCACCCCGTATCAGGACAGACCGGATACGGCGCGGGGTGTCACGGTACGGCTCGACACCAGTCACGACTCGTGGATTCGGCTGTACGGTGTGTTGCTAGCTATTCCAGCCGTCCTTTGCACGCACAAGTAGCCACACGACACCAAGTTACTTATTGTATAAGGCTGTAATGACATTTTGTCATACGCACTTCCCAAATACTAGATATCAACCTAAAATGAGCAAAAACCGAATATTTTACCACGTAGACATGTGCTGTTTCCCTAGGGCAAGGAATGTTAGTTGAATTTCAGGTATCACCTATCTAGCTAACATCATATTCATGAAAAAGATCATTTTGGAGGAACAAACTAGATAGTGGCTTTTGTATTAAGTCCAATGTGTAAGACACATGCCGTACATTGTTTTAGTGAGATGCAGCAAGCGCCGTGAAAAATCCAAGACCCCAGCACACGAAAAGTTCTGTAGAGTTTCTGCACTCCCTCAGCGTCCCTGAGTAGTCCAGAGGTGCCGACCTCAGCCCAGCTGCATCTCGCTACACCATGTCACCGTTCAGTGGGTCCGGTCCTCGTCACGCGCGTGGCCGGCGGCCAGCGGCCGTCAAAGGGGCCGTTGTCGGGCGGCCACCACTTTCTACGGCGGCAAGGTGCAGCTGTCGCAACAGCGGCCGCGACACGAGCTGACCGCCAGTACCGGCAGCGTCGGTCGTCCCGCCGTCTGACCGGCAGTACCGGCAGTGTCGGTCATCTCGCCGTCTGACCGGCAGTACCGGCAGTGTCGGTCGTCCCGCCGTCTGACCGGCAGTACCGGCAGCGTCGGTCGTCCCGCCATCTGACCGGCAGTACCGGCAGCGTCGGTTGTCCCGCCGTCTGACCGCCAGTACCGGCAGTGTCGGTTGTCCCGCCGTCTGACCGGCAGTACCGGCAGTGTCGGTCGTCCCGCCGTCTGACCGGCAGTACCGGCAGCGTCGGTCGTCCCGCCGTCTGACCGCCAGTACCGGCAGCGTCGGTTGTCCCGCCGTCTGACCGCCAGTACCGGCAGCGTCGGTTGTCCCGCCGTCTGACCGGCAGTACCGGCAGCGTCGGTCGTCCCGCCGTCTGACCGGCAGTACCGGCAGCGTCGGTCGTCCCGCCGTCTGACCGGCAGTACCGGCAGTGTCGGTCGTCCCGCCGTCTGACCGGCAGTACCGGCAGTGTCGGTCGTCCCGCCATCTGACCGGCAGTACCGGCAGCGTCGGTTGTCCCGCCGTCTGACCGGCAGCGGTGACCTTGGGTCAGGCCGGGGCGCGGGTCCGGCGCTGCTCGGCCGGCCGGGCCTAGGGCACCCGCTCATCTGATGAGTCCCAACGTTCAAGGCACCCGCTCATCTGATGAGTCCCAACGTTCAAGGCTCCCGCTCATCTGATGAGACCAAAGTCCAAGGTGCTCGCTCATCTGATGACTTCCTAGACCCAAGGTCCCCCGCTCATCTGATCAGTTCCCGCTCGGCGTGCGGCGCTACCGGCAACGACCGTCGACCGATAGGCGGCGATGGACTGATAGAGCGACCGCACTACATATGGCGACGAAAACACAGCGCGACACAAGTCCAGACAGACAGGCAGTTCATAGACATGGCAGACAAAGAGAACGCGAGAAGCTGTGGTGATCGTAAGATGCATTAATGAACGGACGACAGTTGATGCTCAGTCATCGTGCTCTTTTGACATTTGGATGGATATTGAAAATGGTTTTGGCACATTTAGTTAGGCTTACAACATCTTGCAACGAAATGCAATTATGTTGCAGTGGTTCAGATGCTGTAGGAGTAATGCCTTCCATTTTATCGCTCGATTCAATAATGTATTCCATTGTATTCCACCGGCCTCTGTCACAGGCGAAGAATTAACAATTAAACATCACCTGCAACGTTTATTCATCGCTGCAGATATGAAGATCTCAACAGCTACACCAGACGGCGGCAAGCTAACGTGCTCTAACTTTACGTGGTTGTGAAGAAAAAATCCTTAGAGGGACAGATGAAATAGATCAGAGTCCTTCACGGGAGAGGGTTTTAATACCCGGCTCCAACGCATAGTTGGTCCGGTTTTAATATTCTTAAAACGTATACATAGAAAGGACGTTTAGCTTAAAGAAGGTTTCAATATTCTTAAAACGTATACATAGAAAGGACGTTTAGCTTAAAGAACTTATTCGGTATTTGGGTTCCACGGTCATTCGGATAGGGTTTATTATAATTTGGCGTAGAATGGAAAAAAAACTCGGAATGTGTTTCTGTATATGAGAAGTTGTGCCCTCAAAGCAGTAAACCTGCCTACACCGGGTTATTTTTAAGTGATACCAAAGGACATCGCTGAAGGTCGCCCATAATCAGGCAGAGGAATTCAAACTGTTCGCACTGTGGACACCTAAAGGCTGCTTCGTTAGCAAAACTTCAGCCTGGATGCACCACGGGCAAAGGTTTCCTGAGAAGCTGGGTGATGAAGGTTTCCTGAGAAGTTGGGTGATGAAGGTTTCCTGAGACGCAAGCCACCTAGGATGGCTTGCCAGCAGACCTGACTGTCGGGGCAAGTAATCACAGGTGGCTTGCGCAGCACACTGACAGGACGCGGACCGATCATTTGTCGGCGACAGCGTCCTTTCTCTCGGGGCAGCGCGCCTCAGCACAACGGCCGGATTTCCCTCGGCAGCTCGCCAATGCACCGCAGCTGGCGCGCCAGCACGCGGTGAGCGGCCCAACGTTCGATGACGTCACTGCATGCAGCGACGTGCCGGAGACCGGTTTGGTGCTGAAATGGGGGTCGAGTGGGCGACGTCTGGCGCCGACTCCGAGCCGGCGGCGCCGTCCGCCACCGGGACGGCGTGCAGCCCGAGCTGTGCATGGCTGACACGACACCATCATGGCAGCCGGGGGTCGGCACTGTCGGCCACGGTGTACAGCCCGAGCTGTGTATGGCTGACACGACACCATCATGGCAGCCGGGGGTCGGCGCTGTCGGCCACGGTGTGCAGCCCGAGCTGTGTATGGCTGACACGACACCATCATGGCAGCCGGGGGTCGGCGCTGTCGGCCACGGTGTACAGCCCGAGCTGTGTATGGCGACACGACACCATCATGGCAGCCGGGGGTCGGCGCTGTCGGCCACGGTGTGCAGCCCGAGCTGTGTATGGCTGACACGACACCATCATGGCAGCCGGGGGTCGGCGCCGTCGGCCACGGTGTACAGCCGGAGCTGTGTATGGCTGATACGACACCATCATGGCAGCCGGTGGTCGGCGCCGCTAGACGCTGTGATGCCACGCTGTAGGCTCGGACAACGCCGGGAATCTAGCTCGCCCAGAGCGGACGCAGAGACAGCCATGTTTCAAGACAAAACTTCAAATCAAGGTACGTTCAATCAACTACTGACAAGCCTGTATCGATGACCTTGAGAAAATGAAAAAGTGCAGAATGCAACATCAAACCATGCACAAACCTAGAGCTCGCAGCCAGTAAGACGACCACGTAGGAATGTGACGCAATCCCCATGAGGAAATCTCCCATTTTCTCATTGAAAACTGTTTTGCGCTAGCAGGTCGGTCTCCTTTATCAATGATTTATATTTCGTTGCATTGAATGCGAGGAGAAATTTGAGGTAGGTTCCCTGGCTATCTGAATTGTACAATACTTGCAAATTCACTGTAGTATTACATTCCTTTGTGTGCCATAGTTGGTGTGATGCCGTGGCACATTCGGCCACCGTGTGACTCAAGTGCACTTTGGTGCCACAAAAGCGCAGTGCTGATGCATGTGCGGTCAGGTCAGTCTGTCACTGGCCATCGGCCCTGACACCCCACTTCAGCGACAGGAAATCATGGTAAGCCAGGTTATTATGAAGCCATGGTCACCCATGGTCAGCCATAGCCAGCAATGGTCAGCCAGGTCAGCCATGGTCAGCTATGGTCAGCTATGGTCAGCCATAGTCAGCCATGGTCAGCTATGGTCAGCTATGGTCAGCCATGGTCAGCTATGGTCAGCTATGGTCAGCTATGGTCAGCCATAGTCAGCCATGGTCAGCTATGGTCAGCCATAGTCAGCCATGGTCAGCTATGGTCAGCCAGGTCAGCCATGGTCAGCCAGGTCAGTCGGAAACCATGGTCAGTCATGAAGTGCTGCAAGCACTGTTCATTGGTTGGTTAAGTTGGCTGTGATGACGTTGCATCGATGAGCGCAATATGACATCATCATGGTGAAAATATAAAGTAGTTCCGGACGCGTGGATAAGATTTCCGAGTTTGGAAACTTGTTTGAGATGCAAAAACAATCAGGGGAGACGGTAACCTTGGCACGCTTGAAAAAATTATACAAATGCTCTTGGTGATCATATTTTTCGTTATTTTCTCTTGCATTATGAAGTGATGTTTACAGCAGGACAAACAAGTGAACAGATATCTTAGCCACATTCTGAAATCTGAGTTGGTCAGGTCGTGCTGGCCTGCCGTTGTGCCTGAGTGCGTCCCTAATTTCTATCCCATTTCCAGGATCTGTTTACGCTTTGCGAAAAGGCCTGCTGACAGCAGTCTGCTCAACCGCATGTCGCAGGTCGGCAAACTCGCGGACATGTACGTATGGAAACACCGTTAATGCCGCCAACCGCTATCCAAGAGCTGTCAGTCAGGTTGTATCAACTCGTCAGGTCCGAGGTGGATAAAGTTTTGTGAGCCGAGGTGCATTAGCAGGCGGGACTGGTAACAGCATGCCAAACACCGCGCAGGCCGGACCGGTTTCTGAGACCAATTATCTCCACGAGGAGACGGACGGCTATCTTCTCAGCAGCCTGAATCCGTCATGGCTTATCTTGGTGTGTTACGCCTCGTCTCTGCGCGTCTCTACGAACAACGGGAGGGGTGGTGACTACAGGCACTGTCCTCGCACGTCCCGTCTCTACGCACAAGGGGAGAGGAGGTGATTACAGGCATTCCCACGTACTCTACCCACATGAGAGTGAGAAAGGTGACCACAGATACTATTCTCCCCCATCCCGTCCATTCTCCAGTAAAGCTAGCTTCTGGCGGTAGCCTTGGAGTCAAGTCAGACAGTCAAGCCACAGCTACGTGTGTTCGAACTTACCGACCACTGTCCGTCGCATCTCAGTACCTGGTACGACACGCTAAGCTGCTGAGCCGGCGTCTACGTGCCGTTGGTAGGTCGACGGCCCTTCGTGACTGAGATGTCGGGAGTGGTGGGTCATGTGGTCCGACCATCGGTCGGCGAAATGCCGGCTCCTAGTTGGAGCCCACCTTATCTACATGTCATACATGGGAACGAGGTTACTTCAGACATTATATTTTTCCGTCTCAACCCACACGGGAGTGGGGAGGTGGTTATAGGCATTATGCATGATGTATATTGTATATGTGTGTATGTGTGTGCGCGTGGGCATATATTGACATTTGTGTGTGCATGTATCTATGTAGACATGTGTTATATTACATGAATATATCTTCACTTTTCCCTCATAACACATTTAAGTTAATTCACTAAGTTTCCCAGGAGTTTCTTAGTGTTACTAGCTTGCTACCTAGGTGAATGGCTTCTGGAGCTACTCCATTGGGAACATTGGGAAAACAAAATTATTCGATCCAGTCATGTCTCTACACACAGGGAAAGCAGGGATTATCATGGGAATTTCCTGGACTACAGGAACTATCCTGACCGTCCCACCGGTATGCTCAAGAGAGCGAAGGGGTGGTTGCTGGCATTGCGCTGTTCCGTTTCTACACACAAGGAAGCGAGGGGGGGGCTACTGGCATTATCATGTTCCGTTTGTGCACGCAAGTGAGTGAGGGGTAACTGCAGGCATTTATTTATTTATTTAACAATACATGTCCTCCACGTGCAGTGGCTGTTACGGACAGTCTGGGCTGAACTCACAGATATTTACAAAGAAAGGATAGATGTGTGGTCAATAGTGGGAGCAGATGTGCAACAAACATTCGTACAACATAATACAATATCCATATCACTTTTCGCACTGCATACACCGTACTTGCGACACGAGCTATACACGAGTGGCTTGTATAAGTGATAGGAAAGCGATGGCCTAAAGGTGACTTCGTAGTGTACACATATCCATGTTGTAAGTTTTTTGTGGGACTAGTGTTGTTCGTGGAGATACGCTAGTGCATCTTTCTTGAAGTTAGACAGCCTCGATGTTTTAGTTTCAGTAGGAAGTTTGTTGTAGTGGAAGACAGACGAGTAGAGAAATCTCCTGCGGCCAGCCTCTCTGTGTATGGCTGGCAGGCGCAGATGGTCGTCTGCACGTGTGTGACGGCTTCGCAGGGTAGAGTTTGAAGTGATTTCACCGGCAATGTGCGTAGGCTCACCCGTCAGAATGATCTTGTGGAGCAAAGTGAGACTGTGAAATAGGTACAGATCAGCTGCAGTGAGGAGACCCAACTCGTTTCGGACATCAGTAATATGATCAAATTTTCGGAGACCTGACACGACTCTAGTGGCGAAGTTAATGATCTTGTCTAGTCTGTGGATATTTGCTGACGACCCGTTCCCGTAAACAGATATGCAGTATCGGATATTGGATATAACTAGGCTATTGACTATAGTGAAGAGGGTGCTGGTCGGCAGATGGTGACGCAGATGGTTCAGGGCCAGAAGGAACCCAGTACACTTCTGGACAACAACAGCTACATGGGAATCCCAAGACATGTGGCGATCAAATGTTACCCCAAGGTTCTTACACGAATGTTTCTCATCTTTCACGGCGTCCCTAAAGCACACTCGTATCGGGGTAATATTGCGCAGATTTTGACGCGATCCGAGAGTAAGAAGCTGGGTTTTGGTCGGGTTCACCTTCAAGCCGTTATCCAGGAAGTAGTCATAGAGTTGGCTCAGGCATGTTTCCATCTGACTTATCAAATTTGGGAGATCAGATGTCCGACCGGAGATGAGGACCTGTGTGTCGTCTGCGAACTTGGTGACATGTGCTACCGGGACGTGCAGACTGAGGTCGTTCGAAAAGATGCAATAGAGAAGTGGACCTAATGATGAGCCTTGAAAGACACCTATGTTGTTTGGGAGAAAGGAGGAGAGATGCCTGTTTCCGTGTTGATCTGAGATCCTAACAGCCTGCGTATGACCTCCCAGATATGCTTTAAACCAGTCGGTATCGATTCCATGGAGTTGAAGTTTAGTGAGCAGTTTGGTGTGGTCTATTACATCGAAACATTTACTGAGATCCAGAATGCAAAGGAGAGCTACTTCCGAACGGTCCATTGCTGCTAGTATTTCGTCCGTGACTGAGATAAGGGCGGTTTCCGTAGAGTGGCGTGGTCTGAAGCCGTGCTGAGTTTGGGCCAGTAGGTGGTTTGAGTTTAGGTAGTGATAGAGTTGTTTCTGCACCACTCTCTCAGTGATCTTGGCGATAACCGGAACCAGTGAGATGGGTCTAAAATTAGAGGGATCCGAAGGATCTCCTGATTTGTGAATGGGAGTCACTATTGACTGTTTCCAAGTGGAGGGTATATCAGCTGTAGTCAGGCATGTGTTTATAATGTCAAGCAGCACTTCGCCGATAAAAAAGAACAAAAATTTGATGACCTTAATACAGATCCCGTCGGGTCCGCACGCACTTGTGCTTCTCATGTTTATGACGATATTGGCTAGCTGTTCAAGAGATATGGGTGATACTTTATAGGAGCTGGTAGAGACGCGCGATAGCCGACAACTGGGAGATGTGTGTTCAGGAATGTTTGCCTGCAGTTTGACTTCTGCTGATATTTTTGGTCCGACACTAACAAAATAATGATTTAGCTGCTCAGGTAGAACCTGAGGTTGTACTCTGTGAGATCCTTTTTTGTATCGATAATAGGCTTGATAGCACGCCACGCAGCTGATGGGCCTTTTTGAGCTATCTTTCCGCTAATCTCTTCCCTACAGTCAGCTCTAATAGCTGATCGAACTTGTCGGTTAAGTATTTTGTAAGTGTTTCTATCTTGTAAGCGCAAGGCTACATTTCGCCGATGCATGAGTTGTTTGGTAGCTTCGCTAACATGTGGTGCTGTTGGGTTCCGAATTTTGATGTTTCTGAGTGGCAGGTGCTCGTCGAGGATAGGTGTCAGCAATCTCAGCAGTGTGTCCCATTTATCGGTTACTGAGATGCGACCAGTGACCTGGACCCAGTCGATCTCACCAAGGTCAAGGGTCAGTTCGGAGGTGTCCACTCGTCCGAAAGAACGTGATTTTATCACGGTGTTAATTGAGGCAGGCCTGTTTACTTTAATTGAACATGTGATAAATTTGTGGGGACTGTAGTGGCAGAAACTCACTTTGGGTCTGTCGACAGAGGTGGGTGAATTTGTTATGATGACATCCAATAAAGAGCCTGTGGAGAATGTAGGGCGCTTCACTATCACGGTAAGTGAATAGTTTCTGACGAACTCAAGCAGGTGTGTTTTGCTGGGGCAATTTGCCGTGTCGAGAAGATTGCAATTTAGATCACCTGCGAGGTAGAAAGTGCCGGTAAAGTTCAGTGTCGCCAATTGAACCTGTCTTTCGAGCTCAGCGAAGTCAACATTTAAGGCAGGTAGACTGTTACGAGGAGGTCGATAGATTGCCGCCAGAATGAAATACCTTCCGCTTTTACCTTTGACTTTGGTCCAGAGTGATTCTAATTTGGAGCTCGAGTTTGGAAGCGTAGAAATTTTCAAAACGGTAATAGTAAGCGCTGACTTGGCGATAATCGCCACCCCACCGTAGCCACTAGAGTCAGGCCGGTCCGCACGTTTTAACTGGTAACCAGGGAAGTTAATGAGACGCGTGGGGGTGCTAGGTCGCAGCCAGGTCTCAGTCACCACAGCTAGGTCTAGAGAGTAAGAAAGAAAGTCGTGTTGTAGCTCAAGTAGCTTAGGTTTCATAGATTGGGCATTTATGAGTCCCAGGTGCAGCTGCCCGTTGCGCTCCTGAACCGTCGCTTTGCTTGTTCCGCCCCGTGATCCCCGTCGTCTGCTACCCCTGGCGCCGCGCGTGCCCCGTCGTGTTTTCTTTGGCGTTGTCAGGGTAACGCCGACGGTCTGGTTTCTCGTTCTGCAGATGCGAGGGTGGTGACTGGCGGGAGTCAAGGTCGCGTAGTTGATGGCGTCGCGTACGGGGCGGCTGCGTGCGCGTTGCTGACCGGGGGACGTGATGGCGTTGAACATTTGGACCAGGGCGATGGTTAGCAGAAACCTGATGATGTCTGTATGCATGGTAGAGCTGAAAATGGAAGACCGGTAGAGCTGAAGATGGAAGACTGGTAGAGCTGAAGATAGACGATAGGAGGTAGACGTCACTGTTGTTAGAGTCACAAGAATTCCGAGCGGCACCAAGTCGTCAGTCCAATCAATTTCATCTCAGCTGCAGTGCAGGAAAGAAGACTGGGCACGGGCAGTAGCTGATGCTTGAACTATGGAGAAGGGCGCTGTTACTTCAGCACACACTCAGTTTGTAGGAGTCCAATCACTGTTGTGTAAACTAACACTGTTGTGGCATGGGGGGGAGAGTGTTTTTTTAAGCGTGCCGGACCATAAAGGTCATTTGCGCCGCCTTTATAGGAACACGTTGCATATCTATTTATGAAAGCGTGTGTTGCGATCAAGGTACAGGGAAGTGGACATTTACGTTAAGGGAATTTTACGTTATACTTTGTGCGAAGTGTTTGGGTGCTGAAGGCGGGGGCTGGGTTGGGGACGTCTCCTGAACTGCAGGCATTGCCCTATTCCGTGTATATACACGAGGGAACGAAGTGAGTGATGACAGGCTTCCGTCCCATCCAGACTCTGCACGCAGGCCAGACAATGAGGTGGCTGCAGGAATTGGGGCAGTACGGACATGCGGTTGGAGATGTGCGAATCCGTGGCGAAATGACACCGCGATCCACGACAGGAGGTAGTTTGCATGGGTGTAAGCGTCGAGCGGTTCCAACGATCGCAAACAACCGACTCGTTCGTGGGAACCGGGGCCGACAGCACCCGCAGCGTACCGCAATGGTGATTCCGCACGGCGCCCGGCCGCGGCCGGCGCACCCCCTGCGGGCGGAGCGGGGCGTCTCGCGCTGCGCCGCCGCCGCCGCCGCCGCCCATCGCGCCCGGTCGGTCAGCAGATCGCGCGTGGGCGGCCGGTCCGATGGCGGCTCGACGATGACCCCGACACGAGGGTGTGTGCTGGCCGCGGCAGGCGCGGGGTCGGCGGTGCCGGCACGACCTCGCAGGCCGGTCGGCGTTTTTGCAGCGGCGGGCAGTGGTGTTGGCGGCCCGGCGGCCGGCGCGCTGGCCGGCCGGCGGGTCGCGGGACGGCCGGGGTCCGGAGGAAGTGGCCGCGGCCGATAAAAACGGCCATGTGTGCCACCTGCAGGGCGCCGGCGGGCGCCGAGCGTCACCGATCGGCGCCGGGCATGTGGCACGGCGCGTGCCAGCCGCAAAAACGCCGCCATTGTTCGCCCCGCCTCAGCGGCCGGTCCGCAGGGTGCGGCACTGTGGACTGTTCCGGTCAGAGCGGAATTGATGCAGATGTCAGTAGAGAGGGCGCTGACTGCGGGTCTGGGGGACTGCTTCAAACAGCCCGGGTCGCGACTGACGTGGATGGGAATAACCTTCCCTCAGTTCGAATGAATGAGTACCATATAGATATCGAACGGCCGCCACAACATAAACCAAAATGTGTAGCAAAATATTGGAAGACAAAGATTGACAGACGTGTTGCACGGTCTCTCATCGATCTCTCTTTTGTTTAATCAAGTACAATAAAATGCAATAGGTGGATCCGCCAAAAGCAGGAAAACATCACATTTATCCTCATGCAAACATCACACCCATGGAAACTATGCTCCTGGAAACTATGACAATATCAATGGAGATACGGCTTACGCAATGGAGAATATCATCATAGGGCTTACGCTGAATAACTATTCATGGTTTCCTCGTCTTGACCTTACGTTGTAGAGGTCTCCACCTGGGGGCTTCGTCTTTCCTTGTCCAGTGATGGCTTAACCCGTGCCGTCTTTCCTGTCAAATCTTCACACCCCGTCTCGGGGGGGGCGGTTGGAGACCCCCCTCTAAAATCCAAACTAAGCTTCGCACGAAAACGAAAAAGGTGTCATCGGAAAGCGCTCGACGAGTAGGGTCCAGGTCCACCCTCCAAAACAATTTCCCTCCAAAAGTGACGTCATCAGGGGGCTACATTTTCACGACTTTTAACGACTTACACTACGTTTTTGACTCTGGGGAGTTCATTTTGGGGGATATATGAAAAACAACATTTATTTTGGAATGAGAAAAGGACAGCGAAATCGACCACTGATGTAATTTTGCTTGCCCCCCCCACATTTTTGTGAAATTTCAACATTTTGAGTTTTCAAGTTTTCCTTAATTTTCATTTTATAATGGGTAGATCAGACCGAGAAACGTTGTTGGAAGTCAACTTACCCCAATAAAAATGCTTACTTTAGCCAGAATCCTCTATTTGAACCGCATTTTGGCAAACACGCAAAATTTATATGTAGTTAAAAAAGAAAAATGAAAAATTCAACTCGTACGTTTTGTTACATCCGTAAAGATAAGCAAACGCTGAAAGCTTCATTAAAATATCTGTATCCGTTAAAGTGTGACGACTGGTTGAACTTTTTTGGAGGTGACCTCATTTGACCTTGACTAACTCGTTGACCCTAGATGACCTGACCTAAAAACTTTGAATCAGCAAGTCAAATTGATATGGGAAAAGGTATGCCAAATTTGGGCGCGCTGCCGCGCGCCATTCGTCCGCTATCCGCGAAAAACCTGAGGGGGCGGTTGAAGACCCCGATACGGGACCGGTTAATTGCTAGCTCAGTGCATTTGCAGCTAACCAGGTGCGAAAACCTGACTTTGGAGACCGATAAAACGCATGAAGCTCGTGGAAACTGGAGACACCGGAACAGCAACGGTCGTGGGGCCCGCCTGAATGTAATTGTGCGATTTTCCCAGCCGTTGTGTCCTCGTTGGCAGTACGTTCCATTAAAGTGAAGGTCGCGCTTTGAAGCCAGTTTTCGAACAGGAAATCACAGGCGGCCATTAACGATTTGCATCAGGATGCGGGCCATTTTAGGCTATTTTAACAAGCTGTGGTGCGTTCTGATCAGGAAAACGACGTCGGTGACGACCTGAAAGCTGTGAGCCGGCCATAATCTGAGAGACATGGTCCGGTTCTGATCTGGAAGTCGCTGTCGATGCCCATCTGTAAGTTGTGACTTGGTTCTCATCTTGAAGCTGTGGTAACGTCTCGAACGGTAAGCATCTTTTCGTATGGTGACGATGGCGTCGCCACCTTCAGTTTCCAGGTGGGGTCAATTCCAGAATCACAGAAACGATTTTATGTTAGGCGAGAAAGGTCGTGGCTCTCTTCTGTTCCAATTCCAGTTTTCCTCCGTCAACGATCAAAATCCAAGTACTGAACTTAGATTTCGGCAATTTTAGACACGACGTCAACAATTCTTTGTCTTTTTCGTCGCAGTCAAAAATCTCCAGTTCAGCTGCTCGAACGCTCGGCCTCTACTCCTCCTCCCATATTCCTACGTTCCTATCTATTCCAGATACCAACAGCCGACCCCCTCACCTACCCGTCGTAGAAACAAACAATGCCTTTCCGCGGTTATCAAATGGTAGGTAATTACGTGGGTCCCAAGCTTTGCACCTTCACGAGTTGGCGTCCATATCGTGTAAATGGAGATTGCTATTGCTGGCTATGCAGAAAGCATTTTATTCAGCAGCTGGCAACCAAGGCCGCAATGGAGCTGACCGTCTCAGCACAAGCATACAAGCATGGCGGAAGTGAAAAGTCACGCTTGCTGGTCTGCAATGCACAATGCTGTACGATAGTCGCAAGTCGCAGAACCCTTTCAATGGTAGCACATCCTTAAGGACAGGTGTGACGAGCAGGCGAGTCCACTCGTTGGGCTCGCCGCGGGCCAGCGTGGCATTGTCCGCGGCGGAGGACCGCCCGGCGGATCCAAGGCGCCGTCGGGCGAGTCCATCCACCCGATTCAGATGTCGTCTGATATAGAAACTGGGAAACTTCGGAAAGATGCCTGTTTTTTCAGAAGTTTGCCAGTTTCCCAGGTGGGGTCAGATCCCACTGAAAAATATCAGGCGTGGTCCGAGTCCCAGAGGTTGCAGCGGTGGCGACACCCATGCATCGTTCCTCCTTCACCTCATGTACCCAGGGGATACCTGGTGTGCCGTAGCCCTACTAGCACCATTTGGGGATATCACGAAAAATGTACGTGGCAAAAGATAGGACGTAGCGTTGCCACGGCCAATTCAAAGTGGTTCAATCGCATCGCAATGTTTGTTTGAATCCGCCGTGCATTGGGGAACATTGGAGCACGCTGGTCAAAGTCCGCATGCACAACATGAAAGTGGAAACATTCGTTCCCAGCTTGTCTCCGAATACCGTTATTCATTTCCGTGGGTGCCTCTACAACACGTCGGACACACACGTGTGCCGGGAACTGACAAACGTGCTACACATGGGCACCGTTCAATGCCTGCTGCACGCTTTGTCAGCGCCAATGAGAGTTTGCACCGTCAGGGGAACTGCCGCGACAAGTCGCATCACGACATCCTCACCCTACGCTGTTGAGAATCACTCCATCGACAAAGCAGGCACGGCGGCTCCCTGAGAGCGGTGTGAAGCCACTGCTGATGCGTCATCGCTTCACACATGTCGTTCGACCACCTTCAGTGAAAACCGTTTGTCGAATTGTAATGAATGCAATTCGCGCGTCATCAATGCCTCATGGCAGTTTTTGCATCACCAGAGGAAGTCCTTCACCGAGCAGCGAACGGTGTCCTGGCTGCGACACATCGTGATGATGAAACCGGCATGAAGATGACTGGGCTGCAGTTCGCCACCGGTCGTGACCAGTCCACGTATGACGTAGCTGCAGTTCGCCACCGGTCGTGACCAGTTGACGTATGACGTGGCTGCAGTTCGCCACCGGTCTTGACCAGCTCACATATGACACGGCTGCAGTTCGCCAGCGGTCGTGACCAGTTTACGCATGACGTGGCTGCAGTTCGCCACCGGTCGTGACCAGTTCACGTATGATCTGGCTGCAGTTCGTCACCGGTCTTGACCAGCTCACATATGACACGGCTGCAGTTCGCCATCGGTCGTGACCAGTTCACGTATGACGTGGCCGCAGTTCGCCGTCGGTCGTGACCAGTTCACGCATGACTTGGCTGCAGTTCGACACCGGTCGTGACCAGTTCACGTATGACGTGGCTGCAGTTCGCCATCGGTCGTGACCAGTTCACGTATGAGGTGGCTGCAATTCGCCACCGGCCGTGACCAGTTCACGTATGACGTGACTGCAGTTCGCCATCGGTCGTGACCAGTTCACGTATGACGTAGCTGCAGTTCGCCACCGGTCGTGACCAGTTCGCGTAGTAGATGACCTCGGCGTGCCAACCAGCAGGACGATAAACGGCACGTACCGAGGTGACACTGGCTCAGCAAGGTAGGTTAGCAGGCCCGACTAGCTCTGGTTTGGTGACACTGATTTTCAGCTGTTTGGTAGGGCTGTTCGTATGAACAGCCCGACACAGCCACCCGAGCCATGACCCCACACACCGCTAGCCCGACACACTGTCAACCTGACACACCGCCAACCCGACACACAGACAACCCGACACACCGCCAACCCGTCACACCCCCAGCCCGACACACCGCCAACCCGTCACACCCCCAACCCGACACACAGAGAACCCGACACACCGCCAACCCGACACACTGCCAACCCGACACACCGCCCACCCGACACACCGCCCACCCGACACACCGCCAACCCAACACACAGCCAGCCTGATACACCGCCAGCAAGACGTACCACCAGCCAGACGGCCGAAACACCGCAGCGGAGCGGTGTGTGCGCCATTTCGCGGTTCGATATTCTGCCATGCTTCACTCCCGTGCGGAGAATCGTCACAGGCCTGCAGTCGCTGCTATATCCGCGTTGTTGACGTACACGCTTGGGTGTCGCTTTCGGAAGTGTTTTAACGGGTGAGTAAAATTACCTTTTTCATGATAATAGCTTCCTCGAAAACTATTTGTTTAGTGTACGCACATAGAGTGCGGTAGGGGCTGCTATGTTGGAACACTGACGACACACTTAAATATGTAGCTAACCTGGAGTTACACTGCCGGATGTTAATTTCCGTGCCTACGAATCTTGCAGACGCCAAAACAAACAAAAAAATTGGTTGCTATTTCTAGGCCTAATGATAAAGCATCGGTTGATTTGGTGGGATAAGCAATTCAAATAATGGGCAGTGTCTCACCCCTAGCGTGTGCAGAGGGACACCCCAGCGTACAAGCATGGACCAAGGTCCTTCAACTATATATCTCAGGGAACTAACGTTGGTCAGAAATGTCGGCGGAAACTGAAAGCCAATACGCTCATGTGACTAACTTGGGTGGAGCCGTAGCTGTTCAGTTATTATTACAGAGTCGCTGAAAGTTGTCTTGTTTGGCAGCGGATGTACAGGTACAGAAGGGCGGAAGGTTTGGTGTGCGTGGGTCGATAGCGAGGCGATGCCGATAGTTGAAATTGGATAGTTTACGTCATGGCTTTCGTTCAAACGGTATGACTTATCCATAGAGTATCGACTGGTCGGTGCACACAAGACATCAAACTAACATTACGCAAAGACCAGCAAAGCACCGTCCTTGAGCACAAAAAGATTGCAAACTACGTCAAAGGCAAGGCAGTACCCACGTTGCACATCAGGACAAAGGCTTTTTATTGGCAAGCTGATCAATGCAAATATTATCTTCAAGCGCATGGCTGTTAAACCCTGGACGTGCCTTTCCGCTGTCGCCACCTGGCCCCTTAAATTAGGCACAATAGATGCAATCCTACGGGTATCAGACTCCATTACGGGTAATGGATCGGTGAGGACAGATACGTGCATGAGACTTCAGTGGCACGACTACGTCCTGGCAAACTGAATATTGCCTGTGTTTCTCCAATTTATGACTATGATGGCTTCCTCCATAGGCTAGCTCGTGGCGACGAAAGATGAGATTTTGAGCGGGTCTTCGGGATTCGAAAGCGCGAAGGTCTGATCGGGAAATTCATGTGAACGTCTTTCGCATACAAATGAGAGTAGAATGGTTCAGGCTTCGCTCTCGCCAGCAGTGATCGTGCCGTAAACTCACGATCGCGACGTAGCGACGCGAGATCGATTTCTGTTTCAGTTTCGAGACAGACAGGTGGGCTGAACCGAGTAGGATAGCGAGGAACCTTGGTGGTAAATGCTGGGTACAGCTTGAAATTGAATTGCACCTTAAGGATTGTTTGTTTGACCTAACGACATCGATGACCTTCGCACTCAAGATTGACGCCTAAGCTTGCTCTGGAAGCCGCGTCATATTTGTTGGGCAGCCAGGCAGCAAAGCAAACAGACAAAACAAGCCTACAAATTATGCATAAAGTGTCCTTGCAATGTCCATGGCAAACCCATTCCGCCCACCCATTACTTCTTAACTTCCTAACTACCACTATTTCTAGATGTACAACTTTACTTGACCCCACAGCTCTTTCAATGTCTGCAAACGTCCCTGTCGGCTTCTACCAACTGCTTCCAGCCTCCAATTCTCTATCATTAAGTCTTAAGCTTCACTGTCAACATCAAAAACTTTACCAAAATAAAGAGCTTCATATATTTAATTAACAGCTTCACATATTTCAGGGAAACATGCTCTAATACACCGAACACACATCCTCACAGACTGTTCGGTCATCATCTGCAGACCACATTTCTATCCCGGACACAGCGGACATCACCAGCTGGCCGCAGGCTGGGAAACCGCCCAACCCACCCGGGGGAGACTGGCACCCCGACTGCAGCCGAGCAAACTACACCAGCATAATAGCAGACTGGGAAACCGCCCAAGCCACCCGGGAAGACTGGCACCCCGACTGCAGCCGAGCCAGCGACACCAACAGAATAGCAGTCTCGCCGGCAATGATCAGATTTTTAACCATACATGTGCTGATGTTCTCGGAATTCAGGGATGATAAACGCAGACGTTCGAGAGGTGACATTCCGGTTGTTCCTCGTCAATCGGAGATGGTGGGCTAGTTGGTGTTGTGGTTGTATAGTGGTGGGCTGGTTTGTACCTGTTGGTGTCGATTACCTCCGCAGTATTCTAGTTATCATTATTGCCTTGTTCTTCAGCATCATAAAAACATGCTTGGATGACTTGAACGATCAGATCTTTGATCACTCACTGAGGATAAAGCTAAAGTTGGTACAAAATTGTGTCCTCAGCTCAGTCGGGCACTGGCAAACTTGGCTTCAGCAGCCGCACTTGCAAGGCGGTTTTCTATCTGCGTACCAACAGCGTGGACGGTCAGAATAATTGTTCTGCATCGCTTCTCGTTGCACATGCATGTGGCCGGCTACACAATCGTGAATGCCCTTAGGAGGGGGGGGGAGCAGCAACGGGCTGGATGTACGAGGCATACAGTGGAAGCCGATCGGGTGTCAATCATATTCTGTTCGGCAATCTGCAACAATGGCCATGTGCGCGGCCGGTGTCGGATGCGGCTCTTTGTGGCGCAGTCATGAGCGCCGCCGGCAGCGCTGGCCCGGCAGGTTCAGGGCCAGACCCGCATGCACTCGACCACGCTGCAGCGTGTATCGCGTGCAGGACGGTCTGTGCAGCGAGAGGTCGCACGAGGTGAAAGTGCGACAGGTGTGCTGGCCGCTCAGTGGCACCCACCTTTGCCATGCGCTGTGGCGACGAACAGCGCGAAGAACGGCAGCAGGACGGCAGGCGACATGGTGACAGCGGCTGCTGTGTGGCACGGCCGGCACTGGAGCGGTCACAGCGTCGCTGCTCACAGCCGCGCGCGCATGGTGCCCGCCGCGACGCCGCGAGCCGACTGGCCGCGCAGCTGACCGCAGCAGAACGCCGCAGCACGGCGCATGCGCGCCGCCGGCAGCCGCTGCCGCCGCGCACCCCGCCGGGTCGGGCGCTGCGACCAGGTTTTGTGGGTGGGACAGCGTGCCCGGCTGAGAGTGGCTCTGAGCAGCAGCAGCTGGCTGGCGTGGTGTCGCTGCTGGGAGCGTTACAGTTGCGCGGTCGCACCCAGATACGGTGCAATAGAGCGGGAATGCGCGGTCCGTCCACCAGCGGCGGGCGGGCAGCGGCGCCTCGCCGCAACCACCGGCCAGTGGTCATCAGTGCCGCACTTCACACCGGTGTGCTGCTGACGCTGCTCCCTGCTGACGTCCGGCCCCGGCGGCTCGGCGCCTTCGCCCGTGTCGTCGCGTCTCCACCGTGGTCACCACAATAGCCGTGGTCACCACAATAGCCGTGGTCACCACAATAGCCGTGGTCACCACAATAGCCGTGGTCACCACAATGGCCGTGGTCACCACAATACCTGTGATCACCACAATAGCCGTGATCACCACAATAGCCGTGGTCACCACAATAACCGTGATCACCACAATAACAGTGGTCACCACAATAGCCGCGAGTACCACAATAGTCGTGCATATCCAGTACACTGACTTCCTGGCCAGGCATATAACCAATCGTTCGCTCAGTCCCGATGTAGAAAGGTTACGCGCTGCAGAGGGTGGTATTTTGCAGAGGTAATTTGGTGGGTCCAGCAATGCTAAGCGTGATGAATTCGAAGCGCATTCGGATGAACTAGTTCGCATGGCACCATGTTAAAGTATGTTATTGTGAGAGAACCTCCACTGAACAGGTCGAGTTATTCTAAATAGATGGGAAGCTCTACCTGATACGAATAGTGAAAATGAAGTTACAGTATGCAGGCTTAAGTGTCAGCTTAAGGGTAGGTCGCTGAGTCATATGTGATCACTGCAATGCAACTAAGTCCGATACAACCGTGATCTATCAGCACAGGGCACTGAAATGAGATAAATATCGACTTCTTCTACAATTCACACAAAAATGTCAGGCCATGACATTTCAACCCTATGACTAATGATGGATTCGGCTTTACAAAAAGTGTTACGTCATCAGGTAGACAATTGATTGGGCACCCATCCTATAGAAATATATAAGAATTGGAGTTTGAAAATAAAATACCACCAAGTGGATGAAAAGTAACGGGGTCACGAGGTCAGATGTTGAATTCAGAAGACCACACCCATTTGTGTTGCATTGGGCAGATTATCCCCTTCTAAATGATAGGCTTCATAAGCTAATCCCTGCCAATAAAAATATGCTCTTTTCTCTATGAACTTTTCCATTGACCCACAAATTTCCATAAACTGTATCTCGTGACCATTGTGACCTAGAAAGTAAAATTATCCCAGAATCCTTAGCTGTGCCGTAGATCACACTGTGCATCCGTTTTATCCAAATCTGAGGGAATGTGGTGAAAACTTTTTGGTCGATCTTGGTGATTTGTCCTGGAATCGTCCTTTTTAACCCGCGCCGTCTCTCCGGTCAGATCCTCACACCCAGTCTCGTGGGGGACGGATAGTAACCCCCATCTAAAATCTAAACTAAGCGTCGCCAGAAAATGAAACAGGTGTCATCAGAACGAGCTCGACGAGTAGGGTTCGGATCCACCGGAAACAAAATTCCCCAAAAGTGGCATCACCAGGGGGCTAGATTTTCACGATTTGTCACGACATACATTATGTTTTTGGCTCTGGGGGGGTTCACTTTCGGGGATATTTTTTAAAACTTATTTTGTAATCAGAAAAGGACTGCGAAATCGACCAGGGCCATAACATTTTTTGGCCCCCTAAGATACAATTGTTTTCATTGAAAAATTTTGAGTTTTCAAGTTTTCTTTAATTTTCCTTTTCTAATGGGTAGAGCAGGCCGATAAACGTTGTTGGAAGTCAACTTTCCCTAATACAAAATGCTCAATTTAGCCAGAATCTTCGATTTGAACTGCAATAGGCAAATATGCAACAATTATATGTAGTCAAAAACGGAAGAAAAAAAATCCTCTCATATGTTTTGTTTCACCACTAAAGATAAACAAACGCTGAAAGTTTCTTTAAAATATCTGTTACCGTTGAAGCGTGAAGACTGGCTGAACTTTCTTGGAGGTGACCTCACTAGACCTTGACTAACTCGTTGTCCCTAGATGACCTGACTTCAAAATTTTGAAAAAAGCATGTCAAATTGATGTGGGAAAAGGTATGCCAAATTTTGGCGCGCTCCTCCGTGCCGTTCGTTCACCATCCACGAAAAACCTGAGGGGGGCGGTT
Organism: Imbricaverruca yamaguchii; assembly: GCA_034440575.1. Taxonomy (NCBI): domain Eukaryota; kingdom Metazoa; phylum Arthropoda; class Thecostraca; family Neoverrucidae; genus Imbricaverruca; species Imbricaverruca yamaguchii. Next base: position 2,731,810 of record JAOTOL010001635.1, read on the forward strand.
GAAGACCCACCCTCCCCCCCGAAACGGGACGGGTTAACTGCTTCGTTGCTATTTTCACGTAGCGCGGTTTTTACGATAAAGTCAGCAATGATGATCAATCGCGAAGTACCAATCACACTGAATATGGAACGGTGCTAATATCATGTAGTATGCAATCAGTGAGTTTGTCTATGATCTAATGACTTTGTCAGTACAGCCGCATACCCAGCCTGAGCTCCAACGTGGAGGCAGCCACGGGCCGCAGAATTCCACAAATTGCATGACCTCCAAGTGATCGGCAAGGCACCGGCCTTGCCGATATTTGCCTGTCCGAGGCACCCTCACCGCAGTCTCAACAACAGACTCGCCCACAACAGACTGGCGGCCGTGACGTCACTGCCCGCCAGCGTCCGGGTACCCAGCCGATCCCAGCGCCGCGGGCGTTAGCCACGGCAGTCGAGCGAACGATGGTAGTCATTTGTGGTCGCTCCGGCGCACACCGACGCCACCCACTAACACAGAAACCGTGCAAACGCACTCGGGAAGTTAACGGAACGGCCGCAGGCGAACGCCGGCCACGCCGGCAGGTTCCGCTCCAGACACGCTCTGCTTGGTGCCTCGAACACGTAACACGGCTAGTTGAAACGCATGAGCTACCACTTTAAAACACGCGTTCGCAGTGACTCCGAGCATTGTCAACAGTTACGTGGCGTGGCGAACATTGGTATCAAACAGTCTCCGGTTACGTGGCGAACATTGGTGGTCACCAATCGGCGCTAAAGTACAATATAACTTATCCTTAGAAGTATTCACTTTTGTTTGGCTTAGCCTCAAGGACGATGGGTGTTCACCTGAAGACACCAACATCCGTGTTTCCCCTCAAATCATGACCTAGGTTTGCTTCAGCACTTTTTGTTCTCGTTGTTTCGGTTCAATTAACTTCACATTTGAGTAGCTTCAGTAGCTGATGCCAATTAGGCCCGGCCCGTGCACGATATTACAAACATGTCACCTTTCTCGTCCTGACACTTTTCTAGTCCATGTCTTGTTGTGAACCTAGTATTTCCGAACCGAATGTGTCAGCGAAACGAAGTCCATGCGTATGCATTGGTTACAAATGGATCTCCAAATAAATATCCTATTTTTGTATTTAACTTCTGACTATAAGTTGACCTTCAAAGCCGGGTCCGATTATTGATCCTTTTCAACTCAAGTTGAAGCTGGCAGTCTTGATACGATGAAATCATTTGATATCACATTCTGGTGCGTTTCTCATCACATGAATGTGGCCGTCTGCGACGAATCCCGGGCCTGACCAGAATTAACACGGGACATCTTGATCTGCCCGGCGTTATCCCGAGCATACCGACGTTGAAGGATCGAAACAGATCCGAGCCGACCTTCACAACACCGGGCGTCGATATGAATCTGGTTCACCTCCAGATAAATACCTCGGTCCAATTTGTTTGGCAGCGCTCTGCAGGGTGCCGGGCCATCACAATGAGAGCCGTACAGTTCCATTGTTGTCTGTTGGCGCCGGCCTTTGTGTGGCTGGTAGGCCCGGTGCAGGTGTGAGCTCCGGACTCAAGGCACAAGGGCATGGCATTCACCTGTATAACACTGGGACAAACTGAATCGCCCGGATACTGTAGTCATCAGTCCGGTACCGGGCACACGGGCGTCACATTTACAGGTATCGCACTGCGACGGCCTCAGTCGCCCGGACACCGGCAGTCATCAGTCCGGTACCGGGCACACGGGTGTCACATTTACAGGGGTCAAACAGCGACCCCCCCACTCCCCCCCAAAAAAGGAAAAAAAAAAACGGCAAGGGGGGGGGGGGGGGGGAAAAAAAAAAAGTCACATTTACAGGTCACTGCGACGGCCTTAGGCCCCAGTATCAGTCGGTACCGGGCACACGGGCGTCACATTTACAGGTATCGCACTGCGACGGCCTCAGTCGCCCGGACACCGGCAGTCATTAGTCCGGCACCGGGCACGCGGGTGTCGCAACTACAGGTATCACATCTACAGGTATCACACTGCGACGGCCTTAGTCGCCCGGACACAGGCAGTCATTAGTCCGGCACCGGGCATGACGGGGTCACGTTTACCCGTGTCACACTGCGACGGCCTGGTAGCCCGGACATCGGCAGTCACTAGTCCGGCACCGCGCACGCGGGCGTCACAACTACAGGTATCGTACTGGGACGGCCTTAGTCGCCCGGACAATGGCAGTCATCAGTCGGACAAGTAGCCAGCGGCGGCGCGGAGGCGGCTGCGGACCGGGGACGTCATTTGTTAATGTACTCACAGGGGGTTGAGAAGACAGAATCGATTCCGGGTCAAGAGGTGGCATCATCGAAGGACAATCGTTGGCGATGTTGACGATGTTGAGGAAAGCATTTGGTCCAGGCAGTGACGGATCGAGCAGACCTGTAGCAGCCGCGCGAATGAACTGTTTGCATTGCTGGCTGTGCATATCATGCGATGACGCGCGTCGTCATCAATGAGCCAGTCGTCACGCCCACCCACAGACTTGATTTGCTTCGCTTAATTCGATCTCATCACCATTCGTAGTGACAATTTAAAATCTGCTGTAACCATTTTGTTGACGGGCGGAACATTCCCATGTGCAAGAAGATGCATCAATAGCCTATGTTCGTGTGAATAACTGAAATCTGTATTCGTTTTCACGGCCATTGCGGGTGTATTTTCGTTACCAATCCCGCGGTCCACCGGTGAAACAGTGTGGGCGGCCCCATTAGCCGTAAATCTGCATAAAGTGCGTCGTGAACCACCCAATAAACAACAGGTGTATTTTCGTTGGGTTGCTTACTGGATACATATGTTTTGGTCTGGCTCTGGCAATTTCATGATTGTGGGATGCAACCAGAAACTGAAAAAAATCGCGCAGAGCAAAATAGCAACGATAGCGTGTGCGGGGCGAGTCAGGATGTGTGGATGTGGTCCGCACCGCTGCAGTCAGCTCGGAGGTCTGTACGTCCACCGCGCGTTTATCTCCGCCACGGGGCCAATGCGATTCAGCGCGCCAGTCGCGGGCGTGGGTGCCGTCGGCCAGCTCAGGGACAATCACACCTGGTCACGTCAGCCGACGGTGGCCCTGTGGCGCGCCGGCTCGAGCCGGAGCTGGGGCCACCCGCCGGTTCACCTTGACTGACACTCTCCTGGGGCTGCCGGTCGGCGGGCCGGCACCGCCGCCACCGACTGCAGCGCCGCCGAGCGGCGGAACCCGCAGCTCCGAGCGGCTACTTTCACCACAGAAGGCCTGCTGCGCCGGCCACAGCCAGCATCCACAGCAATATGGCGACGCCCTGTCGTCAGGCTTCGCTGTGAACGTGGCCATCGTGTGTGTGCGTGTACCGAGAACGGGTGTGCACCTGCCGCCCCGCCGTGACCCGAGCCAGGTGAGGGTCGACAATTCTGGCCGGAGGGCCTTGGTTGGCGCTCGGACAGGATGTGCGGATTGACCTTGAGTTCAGCTCTCTAGATCCAGACGGGACGGATGGTGTACTGTGCACATTGGCGTTCACCGTGATAATTTTATCTGTTGATTCACACGAAGGCAGCCTGTACTTGTGTAAGACTGATATAGCTTCCGTTGTGAAACTTGCTCTGCTGTGCCTTTTAGCGTAATATCTCTTTCATGAATGCACTTCCGGTATCTCTCGATATGAAGCCGTTCGCTTCCTTTACTGTATTCATCCCCACAATTCAAGTATGTTTGTCGTATCTACTTCATCACAATAAAGCTTAGAAGAAGCAGTGGGCGTAAAGTTGTCTTTCACGTCGTCGAATTGCATCAGGGGTTCAGCTTGGAATTATGCATCTAAAGGTGAAAATCGGATACTTTCAAAGAAAGTTTAATGGTGCAGACCGTATTTCGGTTTCTGCTTACCGCGGCTGACGTCCTTTATGAGTAACAGAGAGCTTTGCATTCTGGATATCGGACTCTAGTGAATATTTAGGCATTACACCTTCTTCAAGAGCAACTAGGCGAATCTTAGTAGCAAACAGGCGCCTAAACTGGTTCGCCTACTAGCCTTTAGTAAGGTATAGTGTTTACTTTGGTCAAACTTGGGGATTGTACGTTGGGCATTGTTGTTGCTATCAAGTTATGTTCTTACCTTAATATTAAAATCAACATGCTCGATGGCCGTCCTACGTTAAATTGAACTATCTACCATTGAGCACTATCGCCCAATATTCGACTTGCAAGCTATTCTGCTATATAGTAGCATTTTCCTCCATGATCGAAGTGTAAGACTTTTAGCGAATATTTAGGCTTTGTTGCATAAACTTGACGACAATCCTCTTTCAAACCTAAACAAATAGATGACGGAATTAGTGAATCATGAATTCAGTAATTTTTACCTACGAAGCTGTCACACCTACCTTCGTCTTTGCGTCCATGCTTTTCCCCGCCAATTGTTTTACTCATTAGCAGTAACTTTTGCGAACTCCGGTGATTCATATGTTTCAGGAATCCTACAATTTTGCATGCTTCCCAGGGGATAGATAATAACATTGTATTGTTGTTAGGGCTGAGGAACATGAACATCAGGACGATTGATGGGGGGTTTGCTTGCATAATGCAAGCTGTTTCCGCGAGCGAAACATATGTTGCCTTGCGATATCAAGAATTATTTACCATCCGAAATTAACTTGTTGTAAGTAGATCCGAATGCAAAGCAAAATATTGTGTATCCTGCCAGTATATAATCGTGCATGCATCCTTGCCCTGCAGGTGAGCAGCAGAGGCTCCAGTCGACATGCACGCCTGCTGGGTGGTTCTGCTGGCCGTGGTGGCGGCAGCAGTGCCGGCCGCCTCCAAATGGGCGCCGCCGCCGCCGCGCTTCACGTGCCCCCAGCGCAGCATCCTGCACTACCCGTGCCGCTGCGTGGCCGGCGGCGACCTCGGCATCCACATGGTGTGCGAGAACACCAACCTGGCGCAGATCGCCGTGGCGCTGCGCAACGTGCGCGTGCCGATGGACTCGCTGCTGCTGAGCCAGTGCAGCATCTCGCGGCTGCACGGCAACGTGTTCCACGCGGTGTCGGCGCGCTCCCTGCGCATCGAGGACACGCCCATCGCCAGCATCGGCGCCGACGCGTTCGTCGGCATCAACAACACGCTGCAGAACCTGACGCTGTCCAACACGATGCTCACGGAGTTGCCCGTCGAGGCGTTCTCGGTGCTGACCAATACGTCCGTGCTGGAAATTATCGGCAGCGACATCACCTATATTCCCCGAGAACGCCTTTCTTGGATTGGTAAAAATGTCCGACCTGGTCATCCGGAAGTCCAACATTGGTTCAGTGCATGCCAAGGCCTTTGTTGGGCTGAGGAATTTAAGAAAGCTATCCTTGGCGTACAACAATCTGAGCACACTGCCGTCTAATATGCTCATGTTTAACAGAAAGTTGAACAATCTCGACCTGGCGTACAACAACTTCACCAAACTCAGTTCGAAATTCTACAAGAATTCCAGAGGTTTGATATGGTGCAACATGTCAAACAACGCAATCACAGACCTGGGAAGAGGCACATTTGGGCGGAACAGTGAGTTGGGCTACCTCGATATGGGTCATAATCTAATAACGACAATCGGATCAAACGAGTTCCGAGCTGTGCGCTCAATGCGGCGACTGTTCTTCAACGACAACAACATCACTAGAATCGGCAGAGGCACATTCAAAGCCATCAGGAAAGTGGGCACGCTTGATTTTGCGAGGAACAAAATCAAAGTAATTGACTTCCAGATGTTCTACGAGCTGGACTACCTGGAGATAATTAAATTTCAGGAAAATGAAATAACAGAAATTCAAAAAAATGCTTTTAAGGATTTGTACTTGACAGCAATTAATATGAGCCACAATCAGATAGCTGCGATCGATAAGGATGCATTCATTAATTGCAACAACATGACATTCCTGGACTTCAGCTATAATAACCTCACGGAGCTTAACGCAGACTCATTCGATAATTCGGACTTGACTGAGTTGCGAATACAGCACAATCATCTGACGAGCATGTCCCAGGTCCCCTTCGACAAGTTCACTCTAATCCGCATTCTTAATATGTCGCACAACCAAGTTCAAGAGATTCCCCGAGGGACATTTCCAGACTTGTATGAACTACACACTATCGACGTCAGCCACAACCAGATCAACAAAATTAAAAGCACTGTCTTCAACTCGCTGTTCTCCCTGCGCCACCTAGATCTAAGCCACAACCTGATGGAGGAGCTGAAGGCTTCCACCATCGGCACGCTTCCCTCCCTCTTGGATATCGATATCAGCCACAATCGTCTGAAAAAGCTCAGCTCTGGCTCTTTCCGCCAGTTAAGCTCACTCAGGAAACTCCACATCGGGCATAACATGCTGGACAAGGTGGTCAACATACCGCAGTCGCTCTCGCGACTCTTCATGTCTCACAACCTGATCGCCAGCATCCGGCCGGGTCGCACCTGGCCGACCATGAACTCGCTGATCGAGCTCGACCTCGACCACAACCTGCTGGCCGATAACCTCGAGTCGCGCTCCTTCGAGAACCTGCGCACCGTGCGCTTCCTGCACATGCGCAACAACTCAATCACCATGCCGCCGTGGGGAGCGCTGGCCGACATGACCACCCTGCAGCACCTCTACCTGGACGACAACCACATCACCACGCTGGGACGCGGCGCCTTCGGCAAGATCATCGTGCTGTTCGAGCTGTCGCTGCGTCGCAACGGGCTCCGAGAAGTGGCGCAGCGCGCGTTCGAACAGAACCAGCAGCTCATCAACCTGACGCTGGCTGAGAATGAGATCGAGCACATCCCAAACGAGGCCTTCAAAGGTCAGCAGCACTACATAAGATGTGGACCGGCTGTTACGCTGACCATGTGTGCTTAGATTGTATTTTGGTGCCAAGGTTTAACCGATTCTGATCTTGTTCAGCTACCATGCAAAGCAGATGATCTACTGAAATCTACTTGTAACATTTGGTGATGCAATGCATGCGCCATCTGTGACCTAGGAAGTATCGGGATGGGGGGGGGGGAAGCGCCATGTGAATGTCGTAAATTTCCCATAGCGATCTAGGTTTCGAATTATAATTAATTGAGTTGGTGGTAGAAGCCATTCTGTGGAGATGGGGAGGGATAGTCAGTGGGAAGGCCACGTGCTGTGCCACCAAGGCAACCATATTCAGGGAATAGTGCAGGCTGCTGCAATTTTCTACAGTTCCACATATTCTGCTGAATTTTAGTGAAGGTATAACGTTAACTTTATCCTTCAAAAGTTCCAAACTTCAGAAGCTTCTCGGAATTGGTTACAGTTCTGTGCTCGAATCGTGAACCACGTCGCTCTCACAGTACGGTTCGTCCCCAATACTGTTTGCCTGATACGCCCACGCCATTTTTCAAATGCTCCTGTGCCACTGAGAAACACCGACAGGATTGGCGTAAAATGACACTCACGAGCACATTAAGCAATGGTAGCAGTTGCCGGCGACAGCGGGTTCAGGGGGACGGGCCAGAGGAGCTCTCTTTATGGCGAAAAAGTGTGCGTGCTGTCCTGTAAAAACAGCTGGCGCTAATACTGACACTCTTCAGCTGTAGCCTCCCTTTCATTACTTCAAATCCTGGATCGATTGCTGGTTCGCCGCCGTCAACAAGATTGTATGACTAAAGTGCGCTTTTCTCGCAAGTGCGCTTTTCCCTTTGTATTGTATGACTAAAGTGCGCTTGCTGAACAAATGTCGGGTCAAGTCCCTGGCATCTATCAGGACTCCTCATATCCAAGGGTGCAGCCAAGGATGGACCGTGGGTCCGCCCCTCCCATCACCCTAGCAACCAAAAATACACTTACAATACAATTTAAAAAAAAAAATTCACCATGTAAAAAGCCATACATTTTCGGCGCACTTCGCACACCGACAGCGACCTCTGCTTCATGGACATTTTTTTCCTCGGCTCCCATTAAGAAAAGCCTACCTCGCCTCTGTTCATATCAAAGCATCACATGACCAAATATTTCTCCGCATTCGAACCTGCAAAGGCCTGAGAATAGAGGAGATCCCATTGGCAGACATTTTGGATCCAGAAGCGTTGAAGTAAAACGGAAATGAGCATGTGTAAAAGTCAATCACATCTAAGTCCATGCACAGCTCCAATTGCGTAGAAGCTCTGTGACATCTTATGACGCTTCTCTTTTCAAGATATCGGCACATTTGACAACTCCTCTCTAATGTTTGGAATTCTGGATGTGTTTTTGACATATGTTGTCCATCTCAGGTCTCGTTGCACTGAACAAGCTCGACCTGTCCCACAACAAGCTTATGGTCATGAGCAACAAAACACATGGACTGTTCGATGACTGCTTGTCGCTAAGAAAGGTAAGGCCGACATGCAGGTGCAGCCACGACACTGGCACATTTATGCACTCCGGCACTTTGAGTTTGAACACGTTTTTATCGGGCTGAATAAAACTATGGCGCCACGCAGTGGCTTCGCTGTAGGTAGCCTTAGGTAAAACAGGTTTTCAATGCAAATTGGGTTCCGGAAAATGCTACTCATGATTCATAGACATGACAATGTAGGCAATGCTATGTTTTTTTATTCAGTTTATTCAATGCCTAGTTAGGAGCGAAGCCGAGAAAGGATCGATCGTCTTCGTTCTACTATAAGGAAAAAGTCAGCGACTAACTGTGTTTTACATTTTTAATGACGTCAAAACAGCACGAGGTGTTAAAAGGCCTATTGTAGGGTTCATAAATGATAATTGGAAACGTTCTGCTTTTCCAATTATTATTTATCGCATAACTCGCAAAACCCCCGCTCGGCATCTTCCTGTGAGGCGCATCAGTTGTGTTTAATTACCCTTCGACCTGATTTATCGCGACATTCTATTTATATCTTCCACGATTTCAAAGGTAAGAGTCATAGGCTCGTGCTGTGCAACCTTGAGTCCGTTATGTATTCCATTCATTAAAGTTAACCAAATGACGGTCAGAAACATACCCTACTAAGCATGCGCCCGAGGAGATTTGCCATCTTGTCTTAAAAAAATTGCGCTTGACCTTGGTCTCGTGCAAAATGTCTTTTACAGTATCCGACTTCAAATTTTCTTCCGAGCGCCTTTCAGTAATATATGTGCAATAGGTCCTACATCTACTTTTCCCATTGCATTATTCTGCATGTGGTTAGAGTTTACATTTCACCGCTCGTACGGACTCACGAACGAATCGAGGAAAACAAAATCAGTAATAAAATGCACACGACACAAATTCTCGAGTTTAGCTGTTCTGGAAATAAATATATCAAAGGACTTAAGTACCGTTGTGAAGAGTTGCATCTCATTAAGGACACAACATTTATATGCCACGCTCCCATATTCAAACTGTCGGCACGAATATCCGCACCACTCCATATGCCCAGTTTACTTCCTTAACACCCTCTCGGATGGTGGTTAAATCCCCCCGGAAAATACAGAACAAATCACTGCACACAGCAGCGGCAAAATCACCGTGGTTGTAGATAATCGAGCAGAGGGTCATTCGCGAAAATTTCACTTATAATGTGAACGGTCACCGAGCTAGCCTTGAACAAAGTAGGTTCATCACTTTTGAAAAATGCCATTTTGGGAAAACATTTTTTTTTTAACGGGAAAACTCCAGCGCTGAAGATAGACCTTATACATTTGTTCCAGCATAAGTTCAGTTGGAGCATCACCTATTAAGTACTACACAAATAAAATAATAAATTTGTGACCTGAGGTCAGAGGTGAAAAAACGGCCTACTCGGCCACGAGCGTGGGTGAGAGATATATGAAAAATATATCCGGTTGTGGTGACAACCTACGGTACCGTATTATCATTGCGTATGGATTGCATTTATCATCAGGCCGCTTTTCCTCTTAACATACCCAGTCAATTTGTATTTTCTAACCATACAGACATATACGTACTCATTTTGTTTCAGTGCATGTATCAGAAGCGTACAGAAACAATTTAGTAGCTATGATGGAGGGGCAGGGGGTGGGGGCTGAAAAAAAAAAACTATACCACTCGTGGTAAAATCCATAGGTTTTAACATTGCCGTGGTAAGCCTGTCACCTACGAACTGTCCCATCGCCGTACAGAGATTGAGCCCGACGCAACAGTTCCGTTTTCCAGCGCAGTTTGTGGCGTGTGGCACGGCTCACATCACAGGTAACGATATATGGCTGACATCACGTGAAAGCTCCAAATGTTGGCTATCCGTCTGGTACAATTTCGTTGCGGTCGGGTCAACGTGTTGCGCGTGCACGTCACCGAGATCTTGAGAGAACGGGTGCCCGGTGAATGACTGGTCGCCCATAGGAATAGCATGTAAAACTGGGATTTTGCGTTCGGAAAATCACCAATTTTAGCGCTCCCCATCGACCCGATTCAAACCGAAATATCTCGACAACCAATGGACCGATTGACACCAAACCAACACCTCAGTATTGCCACGACAATTGTCAACATCGTCGTGGCAACGGTTTCCGAGTCACGCGCCACGCGCACGCGAGTGGGGTGTGAAAATCGGAAGCGACGTTTTTGGGCGTTTTTCACTATTTGGTCTGGTTCTCGGAAACGGCTAAACTTAGCGACTTGCCGTCACCTTCACATCATGGCCCCATTTATCGACTATAATTTTCAAATTGACGATCAGTGGCTGCAGAGTGTGCGGGCGCAGTCATCGTGACAAGGGCTGCACGTGTTTCAGTCAGTGAAAAAGGCTCCGCTTTCCACCGTCTCCACACCACTGTCGAATGACAATTCGTGGAGAAAGTTGAACGTGCGGATAGCCCCACTCTTTGTGATGCTCACAGGTCCTTCCGGATTTTATCCATCACCAATACTTTTGTTGCAATCGTCGATGCCCGCAACCGTTACCAAGGAGTCACTTTCGGCAATCTCAATCGGCGGACGGGCGGAACAGTATCCTGTCACTTTCCAGAGACTGAATCCGACGCAACAGTTCCGTTTTCCGGCGCAGGTTGTTTTCAAAGCTGGTTTCAGTGTGCAAGTATCTACCTAATAAGTACCAAGGCGCTGTTGAAGCTGAACTTGTGTATGTTTGCGTAGGTGCTGTTTCGTCTCTGAGAGACGGGAGTCATGAAAGTATTGCAAACATGGTCTTGTCTTTGATGTTGGCCGCGAAAAAAAAATATTATTTTATCTCCAGGAGGTCTTCCACCCCATTTGTCCAAAAGAGCAATCGAGTCTGACAATGACTGCAATCTCCTTGATGTTTGGTCATGATCATGGGAGCATTAAACACGGAGCATGACCGTGAGAAGTGCGAAAATAGTTTTTTTTTATGACAGAAACAAATCACATCATTCTCCAACTTCGGATGCAACACAGTTTTCCTCTCATAATCCAGGATTCAGATTAGAAGAAAAGTGTTCAAAGTCCTCTGTTCTATGCCAACCTGTAATGCCACATAATTTTCCTCCCCAATTCCAGAATTCCAAAACATAAACTCTAACCCAAACATATTATTTCAGCCATTTTCCCACACTGCAGACTTCTGTAATCCTTATCATAAAGACATAAAATATTAGTGCAACTATGAGCCACAAGGGCCCTTCTTGGTTGCACTCTGTACACTGAACCAGTTCCCCAACAAATCTGTCAATCAGCCCTCCCTGTAATACTGAAAAGCAAGCCCTCTATTCTTATAATGATTGTCTATGCTGTTTTTAAAGATGTTCAATGTGCTGCTACTGACAATGTTCTCTGACAGCTGATTCCAGTGTTCTACTACCCTGTTGGTGAAGACAGTCTGCCTTAACCTTGTTCTGCTGTGGTTAACTTTAATTTAGAATTTATTACCTCTAATTGCATCATTTATGTTCAATTCAAGCATTTCCCCAAGATATCCCCTTTCCAGACCATGGACAAATTTAAAGACCTCGATGAGATCTCCTCTCAGCCTTCTATATCTAAGTGAAAGCATATTCAATTTCTTAAACCTTTCCTCTATGCCGGTTGCTTATGCATTACCCATTTTGTAGCCTCTTTGTACTCTCTCTAAAAGCCAACAATCTTTTCATAGCTAGGAGACCAAGCTTTATGCATATTCCAAATGTGGCCTGACGTATGCACAGTAAAGCTTCCTGATCACTTCCACTTCTGTGTGATACATTCCTATTTATTGCCCCGAGCATTCTCAGTGCCTTCTTCCTGGCTTCCTTGGTTTGTTCTGATGCCCACAGTTTTGTGTTTAGAATAACACCTAAATCCTTCTCCTGTTGAGTCACTGATAGCACTTGATCACCTATCAATTATGGAGCCTTCATATGCTGCTTACCTACATGCATGATTTTGCACTTATCAAAATTAAATTTCATTTGCCATTCTTCGGACCACTTCACAGTTCGTCTAAGCCTTTTTGCAGCGAGATATGCCCATCTTGACCTGTTATTGCCCTAAAGACCTTCAAATCATCCGCAAATTTCAAAACTTTACTGCTTAAGCCACTTTCAATGTTATTTACAAATATAATGAACAGTAGTGGCCCCAGTACTGACCCCTTGGGGACTCCACTAAGAACATTTTGCCATGATGACTGTACAATTTAGCATCACTCTTTGCTGTCTATCTGAAAGCCACAACTCTATCCATTTTAAGATGCTACCTGCAGTACCATGGGACTAAAGCTGCATCATTAACCGTTTATGGGGTACCTTGTCAAAGGCCTTACCAAAGTCAAGATATGCTACAGCAACCTGATTTCCCTGATCAAATTGTTCTGTGGCGAAGTTCAAAAAGTCCAAGAGGTTTGTGAGGCACTGTCACTTATCATGACAGCAAATGTTTTGGTTCTTCCAATATGAGTCTTTATTTGAATAATTTAATCTGGTCACTTCCACGGGTTTTATTTATTTGTGTCAGGGCCCATGTTTTGCCATAAACAGAACTTCCTGCATTGACCAAGAGGTTTAAAACATAAATTACTTGAAACTAACGCAAAATATGACCTATGACATTCTGCCCTTAATATTGGTGCTATATTGACTACCTTATTGTACAAGGGAATTCAATTTGTATTGGTGAATTTCATTTTCAACGAGTCATTCGATCTGGAGAACAGCATGTTGTAATACCATGTGCATTCGCATGATTAGGATGGTGTGACCATCGATTCCCCTCAGAAATGCTTATTTTTAGTTAGAAAGCAAAATAACATACTATTATTGTTTAATAACTAAAATAGTCTGGCCTGGTTTACCATACCTCCTTTTAAATTGTTTCTTCAATATGGGCACAAATTGTGTGTTCAGTAATAAAAATGTTAAAATATCTAACCTGGTCTGATCTTTTTTTTTAAATATTTTTGTCTGACATACATGAGCATATTTTCACAATAAAAGCTAGCTTAACCTGTGGTTTTACTTTGCCAAGTAAAATGTCTGCACAACATATTGTGAGCACATTAAACCGCAATAATAACGCACCATAGATGGATATTGATGGATACGCGCCATAGAAGCAAGATTAGCTTATAGTGTGTGCTGTAATTTGACATATTAATTAATAATTGAAGGTCGTATATAATTGAACAAATTGGAGATCATATATGGACTAAAGCGTTCTTCTTTGTTAGATTTCAGCGGCATTGTCGATATTTCGCGCTCACACACATGCATACGGGTCTTAAGGTGAAATATCAACATGTGACAGCCTGGTGGTGTTCGATATTCTGTAGGTGACAGGCTGGACACTTTTTTCACCTCAGGCTGAGGTCATATCATGAGCCCAGGTCAATGTCAAAATTACAACTTTACATTTGTGTTTAACAATTCTCTACTTATCATCCCAGCTCCAAACCGGAATATATGGCATACTATAACGTCCTCTATTAGTTTCAGGTGAACGTAGGATCAAGTCATTACGATATTGTCCAAAAGGCGTGGTGAAATACCTATACTTCGCAGAGGTCAAGGCGATATATGGATGACTATTTAGTTTATGAACGCATACATTCGGCCCCAAATGACACCGAATAATGCTTCTATACAGAGGAGCAATCAAGAGGCCGTCAATTGTCAATTGTCAATAGTCCGTATAAACAAGCCAAAATGCACTGAGTTACGCACCCCACAAAACGTTTTGGTACAAACTGGGCTTCTCGCCAATACATTTCGCGTAGGAAGAAAACAATGAGCGAAATCAGCGAGCATGTTCGCTAGTTATGCATCGTAAAATCGCACATTCATTGCAACTCGTTTTGAACCAATGACGTAGGAACTTGGAATTTGCACAGGTGAGAAAAGCCCTAAAGCACCACATATCCTATTAATTTCGTTGTGTTAGCTCTATTAATTTCCGATATCTCATGGGGTCAAATAAATCCCCACCTGAATACGTAAGGATCAGTCATACATCCGAATGAGTATTGAATTATACATAATATTGAGATTAGTCGAAATATGGCAATTCCAACTCTTTGTTTCCTGTATTTCTTTCCTGATGACTTCGACAAGAACAATCCTAAGTCTACTCTGCACCAATTGTGATGAACCTGCTGCCTTGCATTTAGGTGAATATTTAAGGCTTTCTCAGAGGTGAATAAGTAAACATATATTTGTTATCTTTTGAGATCTTTCGAGAAAACAGATTTAAGAGCTATTATGGTTGTTTTCCTGGGCAAAAGGAACAGTTCCCGGCTAATCAAAATGAATATCGTAAGTTGTGCATTCACAATGGAAAGATCTTGACTTGTCACTTTGAGTATTCATCAAGTTGTACCCATTTTAGTCATTCTTATTCTGGAAGAATATCTTTTTTAAATGTAGCTGTCTTTCCACATTATCGTGAAGTTTCAGGTACTTTCAGGTCTAAACATAGCCACAAATTAGTCAACTAGCTACTTCATTTTTAGTAGGTCAGCTCGTCAGTTCGATTGATCGTGGTATTGTCAGTTGCTGTATTACAGGAAATTGCGCCTTATGTGGGTAGAGTTCCAACGGGAAGCACTAACGGGTGTAGGTACCCCGAGTACTATCGTTCGTTACCAAACACTACTAGGGCATCAAGTAATACAGAATAGCGACCGAACTAGCTAGAGACACCATCTTCGCAAACATTATTGTTTCATTACTGCATTCATGGCAGTTCGAAGCTAAAGCTATTCCGCATTTGTGCTTTCCTCTCAAGTGTCATTACAAATGCATGTTTGGCACATCATGCCGTTTGCTATCACTGGTCCGTGCGTGTGTTACTGTTCATGAATCAACATGCATCTATGGTAGTCAGTGCCAACTTTTTTTTGCTAATCACTGTCTTGGATGCAGTAATATTTCCTATATTCGTCTGCACACGCTATTACAAATATTGTTCATGCTGGTCCTTCCTATGGCCTGCTGTCCAAGATTCAGGACATCTCAGGAATGTATCAGGATGCAGATGGAAATGTCATCAGTCGCCGTAAGTCTGGTTTACTCGAATAACATGTGCATTCTTTTGAACCGT
Organism: Imbricaverruca yamaguchii; assembly: GCA_034440575.1. Lineage (NCBI taxonomy): Eukaryota > Metazoa > Arthropoda > Thecostraca > Neoverrucidae > Imbricaverruca > Imbricaverruca yamaguchii. Next base: position 2,747,303 of record JAOTOL010001635.1, read on the forward strand.
TTCACTGGTTCAACTTCTATTAAAATAAAATTGGACGATCTCAATGAACAATTTGTAACCCACATGAATAACAGATGCAAAGAAACCTTGCAAAAGGTAGAATATTTAACCCACGGTTCTACTTGACGTAGTAAAACCTATGAATAAAACCCACGGACGCAGGAACATGTGTGTAAGAAACAACATACTTTTTTTTAGAGAGACTCATAACCATTGGTGGCATCGGTGCTTCAAGACAAGAACTGATCCCAAAAGCGCATACTTACAACCTTGATCGGAGTCGATTGGAAGTTACTCCCAAGCCGCCCAACTACATTGCAAATGGCCGCAGATATATACGATGACTTATTTTTCACATGTTGCAGGTAAACCTGTCGCATAACCAGGTATCACAGATCCACAAGAAGACGTTTCCGTATAGCCGGTGGGTGCCGTACCGCCTGGAGGAGTTGGACCTGTCGTCCAACAAGCTGGCCGTCATCGGGCGCGACTTTATCACCGGCCTCAAGGACCTGAAGAAGCTCAGTCTGGCCAACAACTCGTTGATCGAGACCAGAAAATGTGAGTGATGAAGTGGATAAATTCCGTGCTAAAAGAACAACGCGTCACTGGAAAAGCTGGTAACATTCGATGCCAGTATGCATCCCCCTCCGAGTTATAAAATAGCCTCGTGGATTGCTAATCAGACTTCAGGGAATGAGCTGCACTGGTTGATTAATTGGACCAGAAGGCGGAGCGACCACGTGGGCTGCGCGGTGCCTCAATTTGCTTTTCATAGATTGCCGCACATTACATTGAAAATTTTTTTAATTCCCCCCCCCGGGCTGCGCGGTGCCTCAATTGGTATACCAAGAGGTTCACGCCACCCATGCCCTGCTGGTAGGCATGTGATGCACAAGGCGGAAGCACCGATTCTCATCGGCTCATCTCCTCTTGACCACGCGAGCTCACGATTGCGGTCCGGGTGTTCTAGAGCGAATGGCGCGTACGAGACCCATGCCACCGCTTCTAATTGGATAGCTATTATTCCACTACAACCACCGTCACGACTATCTTATAATAAATATACCATATCATATCTTATCCATTTCCAACTCAGAGATCAACCTGACCTCCCTGAAGGAAGCTCTGCGGTATGTCTGGCTTCACCCAAATACCTGTTACGTTCTGGATAGGTAGATGTGTAAGGTGGGCTGGACCAGTGCGCTGAGCGACTTGCTGAGATTGTTTTACAAGCACATAATTTTTCAGATGTTATCGGAAACCTGACAAAGCTGGAGGAATTGGACTTGTCCCATAACCAGCTGGTTCACTTTCCTGAAAACTCCATCGGACCCAACGTAAGTATTACAAGGAAGGCATCTGAGCATGGTGTTTCATGTCTGAACGTGACCAAGCCAACACGTCAGTGCTGCTATCGCAATAGGTTCGGTTAAAGCCAATTGCGATAACACCCCTTTTAAGGCTATGTTTTTAAGGTTACTGCGATATATTTTTAGCGTTTCAAGAAATGGGGGCAAAGGCAATCAAGTTGTCACTTCGCATGCGCCCGTCATCATATGCATCAAGGAAGTGATCGAGTACTGCCAGCAGTCATCACTTGATGTCATCACACGACAATCGTACCGTCACATGAAACGCATGTGAATGATCGTGTTGTTCGCCACGTCTAGCCATCCATGAAGATCCTGAAGCTGAACAACAACTTCCTGCTGTCGCTGCCCATCGAGCCGCTGATGAAGATGAAAAACCTGTCTGTGCTCGACGTCTCCAGCAATCGAATCAGACGCTTCTACGACCAGCTCATGCCTTGGATCGAAAATGGCACTCGTATCCTGTACAGAGGTGAGACGCTTTTATGCGGGCATTATATACTTCGTGCAGCTTGCTGAAAGTAGATTGTGGTGCACCTTACCAGAAACTCACCGCGTATATCACATGGCTTTATTCACGTCTGTTGACCAGTTATATCATTTTGTCGCGGCATTATTGCTAGTAAGATAACCAAGGAAGATGAAACCTTCGTGATGCCAAGCAACCCTTGCCTCCAGTGTTAGCGTTGCACGTCAAGCAACTGTTAAAAGAACATAATCATGTTGGTGGTGGCATAAGCTTAGATGGTACATCAGGGCGGGCCGTTTACTTAGCTCATTTTCCATTCATTCCGCATGTTACCTTCGGTTTTTTTTTGGTGGGTGGGTGGCTCCATGACAGTGAGATTGTGGGATGAAGGCTCCGACAGACTATTCATGTTGCGAAAGGCAATTATCAGCACCTTAGTCAAGAAAACGGGGTCAAGAAAAAAGTTAGCTGAAGGATACAGCGAGCCCTACTCTATTACTGCTGACCTATTACACCATTAAGACACCCGTTATATTGCAAGATGATTTGTGTCAATGCTTAGCCTTGTAGTCTCCATTGACCACACAAGGTCACGTGGCTATGGGTTACGGCTCCAGGGGAGGATGAAACACGAAATTACACATTACATGTTTTTAGTGATTTCGCTTAGACGCCGGAGAAATTGGTAAATGCCTGGAGACAATGTCGAGCGAGAGCTTCACGCTTTTATCCAACCTAATGACGCGCGTGGTAACTCGCCCGTCTTTCGTGGTGGGTCAGACAACCAGCTGCGCTGCGACTGTGGCCTACGCCGGCTGCGCTACTGGATGGACGACCGCATAGCGGACCCGACGTCGCCGTGGCACGACGTGGCTTGCGACTCGCCGCCGGAGATGCGAGGTCAGGTCACCACCGCGCTCGACGTCAAGGCGCTGACGTGCGTCGGCCCCGACCAGGAGGGACAGCTGTACCAGCAGAAGGCCGACCTCGTCTTCAGGAGGCTCGACAGGTGAGGCGGCCAACAGGACGGATCAGGTGGGACTACAGAATATGGACGGGGTCCTCAGCAGGTCAGACGGCCAGGAGCGGGAAGCAGCTGTGCTAGCTGAAGGTCAACGTCATCTTCGGGAGGCTCGACAGGTGAGGCGGCCGCCAGGACGGATCAGGTGGGACGGCAGAATATGGACGGGGTCTTCAGCAGGTCAGACGACCAGAAGGAGCGGGAAGCAGTTGTGCTAGCTGAAGGTCAACGTCATCTTCGGGAGGCTCGACAGGTGAGGCGGTCGCCAGGACGGATCAGGTGGGACGGCAGAATATGGACGGGATCCTCAGCAGGTCAGACGGCCAGAGGGAAGTAGCCATACCAGCAGAGGGTCAACGTCGTCTTCAGGAGCTTCGACAGGCGAGATAACCATGACACAACCGGCACACTCTCGGACGGCTGTGCCAGAAGACCGACGGCTTCTTCGGGAGTTTCGAAGGGCGAGACAAGAAGTTGCATGTACCTACAGAACATGGATGTAGTCTTCAGGAACATCTGCAAGTCAGACAAGGTGTAGCTGTGCTTAAAATATATGGATCATGTCCTCTCCAGCTTCGACAATGTATACAAAGCTGGAGGCATAGCGCAGGCCACATACAAACGTCATTAGATGATTGACAATTAAGTCCCAAGGGGCTAAAACACCGTCCCTTACCAACACCCATGCTTTCAACCTCTGCAGTGTGTGTGCCTTCACGTGTCATGTTAGCTCAGCACACGCCACTGATAGGCTGCGAAGAACTGTCGTCTCTGTGCATGCGTGCCCGCATAGGAAATACAATCCCAGTTTTGGCGCGCTGGCATTAGGGTTAGCAGTTAGCACCACCGACACTACAAGCCAGATCTCAAAATGTTATTCTGACCGTCCTCAAGACCGGGTCTATTTGCAACAGAAAGGAGGACGATTCCCTTAGCCTACACTCTTAGCAAGATGGGAAGATATATGCCTCAGTCTTTCGTCTCCGGTTGAGAGCTAGTTCGATGTATCCCATCAGACTGGAGGAAGGTCCCGTCAGCCTACTCTCTCAGTCAATTTGGAGGATATACCTCTGTGTTTCGTCTCCGGTTAACAGCTAACTCGCTGCGTTCCGCCAGGCGGGAGGACGGCTCGCTGTACCTGTCGTGGTACGTCAACACGCGGGACGACATCGGCGACTTCATCGTGCTGGCGCGCGCGCTCAACGAGACGCGTCCCAGCTTCACCGAGGCGGTGCCGTACTGGCTGCGCAGCGCGCACGTGTCGCGGCTCAACGCCGGCCAGCGCTACCTGCTGTGCGTGCGCGCGCTGACGTCGAGCGGCGGTCTGCGGCCACACGTGGACGGCCAGTGCCGCACAGTGTCGCCGGCTCCGCCCCTCGCCGCCCCACTGGCGATCCTGGCGGCGGCGCTGCTCGGTCTGAGATTCGTGACGTAGCGGCGAGGTGGCAGCGACGCCGATGCGCTCGTCGGGAACCACGCAGTTGTGTACGAATGGCCGCGTACACAGTTGGCCATTTGTGTCTCCGTCGTCAGCTCTGCTATCACTGCCCTCGATCCGACAGAGTACACAGTGGAACGCAGACTGAGAGTTCAAGCTAGTCAAGACGCCTGGAGGAGGTGAGATCACAGCTTCTCAAGCATCTCTCACCGATAGCAAGCTCTGATCTGGTCAAAATTACTTGGTCCGCCAATGCACATGGGCACACCTACGTCGACTAATTCAATATCGCAAGGATTTGGTTGCTGGAGGCATCTGTGAATAAGACGTAATTCACGTTTGGTGATGTAATCCCAATACCGCATGTATTGCTACAGTTTGCCATTCATCAAAATGGCTTCTCCAGACACCTTTTTCCGAATCACGGTGCATAACGCCCCACCACTTCGTGAAGAGCTTTGGGCGAATGTGATACACGAACGGTGGCCCGCTCAACGTACCAAAAAAAGACAAGCTGCTGTATACCGGCTGAGTATCTTCAGGACTAGTCACGACTTCTGGCCTTGGTTCGTGCCTCGGAGCTATTTCATGGCTCGCTGCCAGGTAGTGGTGGGATGAAATATGGCCGTCTCACCAAATTAGTTAAGCGTGCAATAAACGTCAACATGATCAGTATTGCGTGGCCCTGCCGACTACATTCATACACCATAGGCTGACTTGGTTGTAAACATGTCCTCAAAATTCCATTGCTTGGCATTCATGCATATCTAGGTTCATAATACGAAAAACCCAATATAGCCTAGGGGCGAACACTAGAACTGACAGTGTGCAACCACTTCGCCGACGCTCATCCGTCGATTATTTTTGTGTACTAGATTTAGTTACATCACGATACATATGCTATAAGAGCTCACTGTGTTGTTCGCTAAGTGATGCGTGATACACATACTTGTTTTAATTAGCGACAAACGCGCATCACTGGAGACAATGCGAATTCGGAGCTCTGACACGATGAGCTTCACACAGCCACGTCCGATATATTTAGTTCAACCGATGTGCGCTGTGCATGTAAACATGTGCAGAGCGAGTGTGAGGTCATAAATACATCTTGGTCAGGCAGGGCTAGAACCGTGTTCAGTTCCCCGACATGGACTTGAGTGCAGCCTTTCCCACGCGACCGTGGCCAGATATACCCGTCAAGCAGTGGTATGATACGCCCATGAAGCCGTGGTCAGATACACTAGTAAAACCACGATCAGATCTACCTGTGGAACAATAATCGGACACACCTGTGGCGCCGTGGTCAGACCCACCCGTGGCGCCGTGGTCAGACCCACCCGTGGAGCCGTGGTCAGACCCACCCGTGGCGCCGTGGTCAGACCCACCCGTGGCGCCGTGGTCAGACCCACCCGTGGAGCCGTGGTCAGACCCACTCGTGGAGCCGTGGTCAGACCCACCCGTGGAGCCGTGGTCAGACCCACCCGTGGGGCCGTGGTCAGACCTACCCGTGGAGCAGACCCGCCCTGGGTTTGGTCAGACCCACCCGTGGCGCCGTGGTCAGACCCATCCGTGGGGCCGTGGTCAGACCTACCCGTGGAGCCGTGGTCAGACCCACCCGTGGCGCCGTGGTCAGACCCACCCGTGGCGCCGTGGTCAGACCCACCCGTGGAGCCGTGGTCAGACCCACCCGTGGCGCCGTGGTCAGACCCACCCGTGGCGCCGTGGTCAGACCCACCCGTGGCGCCGTGGTCAGACCCACCCGTGGCGCCGTGGTCAGACCCACCCGTGGAGCCGTGGTCAGACCCACTCGTGGCGCCGTGGTCAGACCCACCCGTGGCGCCGTGGTCAGACCCACCCGTGGAGCCGTGGTCAGACCCACCCGTGGCGCCGTGGTCAGACCCACCCGTGGGGCCGTGGTCAGACCCACCCGTGGAGCCGTGGTCAGACCCACCTGTGGAGCCGTGGTCAAACCCACCCGTGGAGCCGTGGTCAGACCTACCCGTGGAGCCGTGGTCAGACCCACCCGTGGCGCCCTGGTCAGACCCACCCGTGGGGCCGTGGTCAGACCTACCCGTGGAGCAGACCCGCCCTGGGTTTGGTCAGACCCACCCGTGGTGCCCTGGTCAGACCCACCCGTGGTGCCGTGGTCAGACCCACCCGTGGCGCCGTGGTCAGACCCACCCGTGGCGCCGTGGTCAGACCCACCCGTGGAGCCGTGGTCAGACCCACCCGTGGCGCCGTGGTCAGACCCACCCGTGGCGCCGTGGTCAGACCCACCCGTGGCGCCGTGGTCAGACCCACCCGTGGCGCCGTGGTCAGACCCACCCGTGGCCTACGCATATGCGGTGCTCGTGCCGAACAACCGACAACCGAATCTGTGTACAGACGGTCCGCTAGTGGTTCCGGTAGCTTGAAACTTCTGCCGTAAAACAGTCCGGGCGTAAACGTATGGCAAAGCTCCACACCCGGCAATCGACGTGCCCCCAGAACCGACCATTCCAAGAAGGGCGCACTAGTCATTTGCCTGGTCTTCGTGTCACTTTACAAACGACGATATTTCTCCAACAATGTAATTGATGCAATTTAATTGCGAGCCAAAAGCCACGTAACCACAGTTAGCGATTCACAGAGCAGCCGGCATCGGCGATGGGGACACGGCAGAATAGTTCAGGGCATGCTGTCAACATGTAGATGGGCAAACTGTACAGCACACCTGTCACGTTGACCGACCCAGTTTAAAAACATGTGAACACTTTTACGCTCATACATGTTGAAATGTTGACATGATCTCGTGGACATTTGGACGGATATAATTAAGAAACAACAGTTAACACCTGAACAGGATGAACAGGGTTAACAAGCACTTCTCAATACTTGGACGGATTGAATTAACAAACACATGTCAGCATCTAGAACAAGTGAGAATGACAAGCACCTGTCAACATTGGACGGATGTAATTCAGTATCATATTTCGACACCTGGACAGATATGGTCGACAAGCATCAGTCAACGTTTGCACGGTATGAAGGAAGATCACCGGTCCATGTTCAGACAGACGCTGGCAGACAGCTGTCAACACTTGGACTGACAGCCGCAGACAGATGCCAAGTACTGATGCACACATACAACGCGCCATCCGCGAACGTCAACATCAACGGGTGACGTAGCATGCTTATACACCCAGAAATAGTCTGAATGGGAGAGATTATCGATCACACTCTAACACAATCTTAGGAGGCGTCGCAGCACAACGTTGCGAAGCGGAACCGTTTGCTGTGGCCGCCGAACAGCATCAAATGTGAACAGGTCAAATGCCACCGCTCAAAGCCGGCGTAGATACGAGCTTCACAGCGAACAATGACGCACCAGCATAGAGTACGACACAGCACATGGCAGCCTTGTCATTAGTATGTGGCTCGTGCAAGCGTTCGGGCAAGCATTTGAGGTCACATCAACTCGACAAGGGTGGACTTCCATTACATCCGATTGAATATTGACACCGATGAAACAAACTACAACAACCAAGAGACAACGTATTATGATTGGGCAAATTGGGTACAGTCATATAGCTTGAACACATCAAACGGTTGACTAGAAGAAATGCAGAACGAGATCGAATCGCAGGTACAACATAATGCGACTGGCATCGGTAGGCCGTTGAACAAACATGACGAGATTGTAACTCAGGTACAATATAATGTGGTTGTTAGCGGTACGCCGTGGAATACACATAGCAAGATCATAGCAGGTACAACATAATGAGACTGACGTCAGCACGCCGTGGAATACACATACCAGAGCGAGTGTTCGTCACCGCCAATGCACTGCTTTGCACACATTAATTTTGATCAGCACAAACATGTCATTCCGAAGTGCGTCAAAGCCAAACTACTATGGTTACACTGTTAGATCAGAATGTTTGCACACATCGTTAGAACTTCCCACAAAAGCGAGTGTTTCGTGCTTACACAAATATTTCGCTGGAAGTTGACAAACAGCTTCCCTGAATATTTGGGGTCACGGTCCATTCCCACTGATAGAACAGCGCAGACTGGAAAATTTGCAATGGGCGTTCTTATTTTCTTCAAGGTGAACATGTTCTACATATTTGCACGAAATCACTGAGTTATTTTGCAAAAAGATCGGTGAAGATGTAAGCACAACAAAATTAAAGGGAGGTAGCCCCCTTAGCTCCGTAGAAACGACAAACCTGTTCCAGGCTGCAATATCTACCCAAATTTTTCAAAAGCTGCAAAAACCGTCAACATCGCACCTATGCGTCGCGTAAAGTAAGTCCAATATTTTAATCAAGCCAGTAACTATTTTGTCACCACAAACCACGATTGGTTAGATGTATTACAATGGTTGGATCTGTTAGCCATCTGAGGATGACTAAATAAAACTATGTGCATCGAAATCAAGTTTTATCGGGTATTTCGTATGTTGACCTGTTCTGCCGGTTCAAGCAAACCAAAGTCGGCATAGCAAGGTGTAAACTAATGGATATCACCAAAACATGACATTGTTTCAACGAAAATAGACGAACTTCAGACTGACTAAGGCCAGAAAATATTCCTCTAAGATTGTTCGCACTCACATCATTGTAAGTGCTTGGTTTTTAGCTTCGAAGTAAGTTCGCATCGAAGAACTTCGAGAAAAAAATGATGAATACTTTCAACAAATGTAACTTATCAGCTTAACAATTTCAACATTTAAGATTAGTTGGAAAACAAACAAGGCGCGGTGTTGGCACGTTTCAGCACAGACCGAGGGTGGACACCGCCCAAGTATCAACCGCTGCTAATTCGTAAGATATGAGCAACACCTGATTCAAGTCGGTTAATCATCTGACCTCGTTCTGTATTTAAGTGGGTTAAGTAGTGACTTCCAAGCCATGTCTTGGAAGTCAGATCTCTCAACATGATACAAATTTATATTCTCAGAATATGCACGAAGTGGCAGATCTTCGGTGTGAACAAAATTATTTTTTCATTAAAATATTCGAACAATGCAAGGACCTGCAAGGAAATCAACTGGTGGAAAACTCCTTATTCTCATTTCTGTGCAAATTCAGGAATGGCGCAGGCTGGCGCGAACGTCTATTCTGGTGTATGGTTGAACTACCAACCAATGTCAAATACTGGCTGTTTATATTTCCGTAAAAGGCTACGCAGACTACGTAAGCTCACTCGCCAGGACTAAACAAAGCCATGCAATATGCGTGTTTGTCTTGCATGTAACTGAAGCTGCTCTTCAATATAACGAGCGATGTACCCGATGTAACGAGCAAATCCTCAACATTCAGCGATTGTGACGCCACTAAAGTGTTGCTCGCGGTTGCTAGGCAACATAATTATATAAATAAATTGTGAAGCATGAACAGGAGAGGACATTTTCATTATACATTTCTTTCCTAAAAATGTTAAACGTTTAGGCAAAAAATAGCTCAATAAGTACCACAAATTGTAAGGAAAGTACCACAATTTCGTTTCATGTTGAGATGTAGGGCTTCCGAGCTTTTCACTCACTAAAATCAGCTGTAGCAATATTTTGTTATTTTGGGAGGACCACATAGCGATGAGTTTGACAGTCTCCATACTTTTTGAATGGGAAAACCCTACCCAATATCTATATAGCCTGGCTCAAACCTATTGTGTAATCGGCGTTGCTGAAAAAAAAATGTCCGAACATGTTTTTCTTGCTGAATACTTCTTCAGTCTTATCGCGTAAGGCAGCGGCGAATCAGGTGGAAGAAAGCAGTCCTCAAGGCGACGGAAAGCGGATTTCTGATTGCTTGATTGTATATACCGCATAACTAAATATTTTGAATTCCGTAATCCTCAAAATAAATCTGCAATCCTGAGGAAATTGTACAATCATAATGGCATATCGGTTAGGCGATATTCAGTTCGATGTTTCACTGATCTTTTGCACTGGACATTGGTAGATAATTCCACATATCCCCAGTTTTTCATTCATTGCGACTGGCCCTCACAAATTCCAGTGGTGAACTCCGCAGGGCTTTACGTTAAACCTCAGGGGTGTTCGGCATGATTGAGGGGTGCACATGCACAACTATACGATGATCCACCGATGGCACCAGGCCAAATGGCGGATCTTATGACTGGCGCAGCATCGGCACCAGTTAATTGTATAAAAAATCCCGTGATTCACTGGCCTTCCAAAACTGCTTCTGGTGAGGTTCATCAACAAAATGTCGGAGATCGAAATACTTGTACGGATATTCAGTCACAAAGAAATCAAAAGTGGCATGGCCCGGGTAAACATATCATTGACAATGAACCTCACAAACGGTAAACGCGACGCTTTTTGGCAATTAAAACTGGGAGACATCAAAAGTTCATCAAACATAAACGGATGTCTTCAAAGAGAATTTCAGTGAATGGTTGATTGGTTATTTGGGCTTTCGGGCGCATCGACTGCGTTGGTCATACAGCGCCCATAATTTCAGTGAATGGGTGATTGTTTAAAGTTTGCATATTACGATGAAATGGATCATACTCACCGTAAAAGATCGCGTATTAGTTCCCTTAATTCAAAAGAATGCAATTACAAGACTACCAAAACAAGTCTTCTTGGTAGTATTCAAGCCGTGTTTGACTACCTTGGTTGGCTATTTCAGCTCAGGACGCATCGACTGCGCCGGTCATACAGCGCCCAGTTCGACTAGCTTACTACATCCAACAATCAACTGCAATGCCATGGCCGACATTAAGAGAAGCAATAGTCTCACTACGCCCAATTGATCACAAGCATGTCTGCACTAGCTAATTACGCCGACTTTCCAGCAAACTGACTGGAACCGATTACAAAGTGTCGATACTGATTGATGAAGTAAGATCACGTATGGGGACATTGGGAACTCCATGATGTAGAATATTGTTTGATGTGGTAATGCATACTAAAATATATAATGTGGGGCATCAATCATATTGTTTTGTGGAAAACAAGTCAGTCTGTAATGTGACATGTGAGTAGAATTAGTTGCTTTATTTTAAGGCAATCTATTCCATTTGCTGCCGCCCAGCACAGACCAGTTATAACCATCGGCATGAATAATTACCCTCAACAGGCTGCTGGAAACCATGATAATACTGACATTTGGGATCAAAGAAAGCAACCTCCTGATCATATGCACCAAATAGGCGATATTTCAAATTTGAAAGGACGTTTCGGCAAGCACACCTGCAACGTCGTGAAGTATGCCAACATAGTTTAGCTTAATGACTGAAAGCCATCATGGGTATCACGCGTGTCTTCACTACGTTCACTACGTGAGAGCCGAGCCCTGCTGTCGCCACCCCGCTTACTGTTTCAACGTCTACAGTGAGCTGCAACAGATCACGGTGAGAGTACTGTCACTGCACTAACGATGACTAGAGTCGTCAAATACTGGCTGATTGAAGACTAGCATAACACAGCCGGGGCTCAGCAGTGAGGCCGAACATCACGCACGACACAGCTGCGTGTGACGCACACGGCTGAGGGTGAGTGGAGAGACCGCTCGGCACCGATCATAGCACAGCCAGAGCCTTTCGGCGGAGCTACGTGTGCCGCATAAGGCAGACTAGTTACTGGAGACTGTTCGACACCGATCACTCCACCGGAGACTTTACGGCCGAGCTAAGTGTGGCGCACACGGCTGATTAGTTACTGAAGAGATGCCTCGACACCGATCACGCCACAGGAGACCTTACGGCCGCGTGCACCATCCGCATACCACATACAACGCACACCACCGATCAGCGCTGCTCACATGTGTAAGTGGGGCAGGGGGACGGCTGCCGCACAGAACACCCACCCGTCCACCGGGACGTGTCACCTCGCCACACGACGCCGCTCAGCTGCTGCGAGACGTCACTCGGCGATGGCATCCATCATGTGCAGCAGGTCGGGCTGGTCGCCGGCCGCCTCGTCCAGCGTCATGTCCTGCAGCACACGCTCCAGGTGCTGGCTGAGGCCGCGTGTCGCCACCACGGCCACGCCCGCCGGCTCCTCCTCGTCCGCGGACACGTCACTGCACAGACAGTCGTCCGGTCACAACTGGTGCCACCGACCACGGCGCGGCTACACGTCCCCGCCGCAGTCCGGCTTGGAGGTCGGCTAGGCACAGCTGGAGTTCAAGGGCGCATCGACTGTCGGCTAGGTACAACACTCCACCCCAGTCACTACTGTGGAGGTCGGTCCAGAACACCAAGGCACTCCGCTCTGCTGTGGGGACCGGCCCGATACACACCTCACCCTGCGCCTGCTGTCGGGTCGGTCCGGTACGCCCTGCCCTTGTTGTGGAGATCTGCTCAGCACATCCCGCCGGTACACCACCCACCCCACCCCTGCTGTGGGGTCGGCCCGGTACACCCCGCCCCTGTTGTGGTAGGGCCGTCACACCCCACCTTTACACCGGCAGGGCCGGCACACCACCTTTACTTGCGTAGGGCCGGCCACCCCCGTGCTGCGGTAGGGTCCGGTACACCCACCCCCGCTGCGGAAGGGCCGGCACACCCCACCCCTGCTGCGGTAGGGCCGGCACACCACACCCCTGCTGCGGTAGGGCCGGCACACCCCACCCCCGCTGCGGTAGGGCCGGCACACCCTACCCGCCTCTGCGGTAGGGCCGGCACACCACACCCCTGCTGCGGGTCGGCCCAGTACACCTCGCCCATACACCGCTTACCCCGCCCCGGCTGTGGAGGTCGTGCCGGGCAGAGTGAGCCGGAACTCGCATTTCTGGGTGGTCTGGCCAATCAGCTGGGCCAGCAGTTGGAGCGCTTCCGCGGCGTCCGGCGCGGGTGCCGGCGCTGGCTCGACGCCCGGGACGGACTTGGAGGGCTGGGCGGTTGGTCGGGGGGCGACCGACACAACCTCGCCCTCTCTGCTCTGGTATCTGGCACACAGATCATCAAATGAGCGAGAGATCACCAATACACCTGCGCCAAACACAGTGTAATATTCCATAAAATGGTTCAAACTGAAGTGAGCGTTACTCCGAAGGTGCAGGGGCTATATGCAAGTCCAGGTGAGTAAGGCATATACAAGGGTGCTTCGCCGTTGGACACGGAGTGGCGACAAACTGGCGATGAACAGGCAACTGCCCCATAGCCCCTTCTACAAACGTATTTCGCGAGAGGACATCTTGGACTCGTGAAGATATCGCAACAAAAAAAGGACTTTGTTTGTAGTGGGACGATTCTTAGTAGCTTCAGTTGTTCACTTACACTACATACTCAGTCATGTCTATGACAGCGAGAGGTCAGCAGTATGGCAATGACACGAGAGGTCAGCAGCATGGCAATGACAACACAAGTCTTAACAGAGCCATTCAAACACTTGGCGTGCTCCAGTATTGGCAATTTATGTATAAACGAATTTGAAGGTATTTACACATTGTTAGTGTTGGTAATTGTGTTTGAGAGGAGGTCGAGGCAACTCACATGTTAGTGCCGAGATGTGTGGCTCGGTAGCCGTCCCGCGCCAGTGAAGCAGGCTTCAGCGGTTCGCTCAGTGGCTCCATACACGGGTAGCTCGAGGAGCCATTGATTTCTCCGTGCTCGTCAAAGCTGACGATGTTTCCAGGCTTGGCGACGCCTAAGGCACGCGAACGCATAGGTAACGCCATGCGTTCCGGTCACAGCTGAGGTCTTATAATAGGCCACAACCTGTGCTATGCCCATTACCAAGAGGCCGACACGGAAGTCACTGCTAGAGAGCTTTCGAACAAGCACGCATAGCGTGTTGCAAGGGCGTCATCGCAATAGTAATAACTCCAGTGTGGATGTGTGCACCTAAGAAAGCTCTCGTGTGCAATTCTGAACGAATACGCAAAAAAAACAGTCGCACTTGGAATGCACTACACTCCTCAAAAGGAATGTACACCTATTTCAAACAAAAGGCAGACATATTTTACAGATATTTCCCAGACGCCTCCACTTTCATTACACCATTAACGATGAACAGAAGATGCACAGTAGCACACATCACTAAACTGCCAGCGACTTTATTGTGATACATATATCAGATCAATATGTGAGATCTCAAGGACCTGCATTTAAAACCACATTTGGAAATTGCAGCATATATATATATATATATATATATATATATATATATATATATATATATATATATATATATATATATATATATATATATTTCATATACACATAAACATATACAAACATACATCTCTGTGTGTGTGCGCACGTGTGTGTGTGTGTTTATAGAGCATGTGAATGTGCATAGTTTCCTCTTGGAGACGTGTAATCCACGAAGATCAGGCATTTGTGCGGATCGTCGCGCAGTGACTACTGTACTATTTGTTGGAAGGGCATCAAGTCCTCTGCTCTGGCATGGAGGTTAGAAGGGCAGTGCAAGGTGACCACACTTTAAAACATATGGCAACTGAGATACTATAACCCGGTGATAAATGCTATGTGGGAATATAAAAACAGCGAACAATTGAACACACTACTTTCTCAACATAGGCGAGTGACCTGCTTGATTGCGGATCAGCTAGTAAAACATCAAATTTTGCGTGCAAAAAAACGTGCATCTTGAGCACTCCTTACCTTCAGGCAATGGCCCCGAAATGTCGATAACGAAAAGGCCGTTGGCATTCTGCAGCTTCTCCTTCAGGAAGATGGAGACCTTGACGCGATAGTCGAGGAAGAAGTTTAACATTTCGTACCGGATGTCCTGCATCTCGCCAGCAGAAACGCCACCAAACGACTGCGCAACATGCGACGGTTCCATTAGACGACGCAACTTGTGTTCACACATGGAAGACGATCAATGCATGGATGTACCTCACCGCCAACATAGATATGATTTTGGGATGAAAGGAGAATCTGTTAAATGAGTAGCGACTGAGAATTTTGCAAACAGCGACGGCTTGGAGGACGAAGGGCTGCAACCCCCTCTCCCAGGATTGCCGTAACATACTTCATGATGCAAATAGGACGTAGTTATATGCAAATATGCTAAGATACCGGACATACATTTAGGATACACATTGGAATCGGTTGTCGAAGCTTTGATGGGAAAGTATGGTCATTTTGTGTTTTGTAGCTGATCACATTAAAAGACACGCCTTGTCGAGGAAAAGCGGCACAAGGAACTTTAAAAGTCCCTGAAAGGTGAATATTGTGTCGCCAAAAAAGGAACAAAAATATAATGCATGTATCTTTTAAACATGCACAAATCATTGCCAAACATGGTGGAACAAAATTAGCATGCCATCGAAGATGGCCTTGGATGAGGCCATCATTGAGAAAATTGTAGACATCGAAATCTTCCGCATAAAAATGAACGTACGCTGGAGGTGCAGCGGGACGTTTCATACAAAGGCTACACAAATATTTTTCAATGGCAGGTGTGTTCCTATATATTCATGGATGAGTGTAAACTACCCATATTTTGCCATAACATACCAATCATACCAGATAGGACCGATGCATAGCCCAGTGGATCCAGCCGAGAAAGAAAGCTGGAGCCAACGAACAGTGACACTAGTCACTAGCAATTGAAATCAACACTCCAAAATCTCTACCCGAGGGAAGCCGCCCACATCGCAAAACATCATACTACCAAAACCAATGGAAAGAGAGACATGTAAAACCACAGATACTTGCCCTCCTCCCATGTCGATCAGTACCGCGAGTGCATAATAATGCAGCAAACCAACCAGGCCATACCACGAATAGTAACACCCTTTTTGCAACACAGGTTGCAGTCGTTAGAGTTAGCGACGTGAAATTCCAATGCAGCGCCCCGGCAGTGCCATAGTGACGTCATGTTGAACGGAGCTTTTAGCCCACCGACTCCACCCCTACGCCGGCCGACAGTTGAGAGCGGAAAGCATAGTCTCGGTTGTTGGTGCCCGGGGAGGAAGCCAAAACGGAGGTTTCAACGCTGATATATTGTAGTCCATCGGTGCAAAGCGGGCGCGTGAAATGGGTCAAATGGTCGCTCGCGAACCGATCCTCGCAAAATGTCGAAGGGCTAACACTTCGCTGGCAACAAACACGCCGCCAAGAGCCGAAACTGATGACGGTGTGTTGATGGAAGCTGGTACCGAAATACGCCACTCCCCAGGACTGGTTAAATTCCCCAACCACCGGTCACCAGCGCGCGTGAACTGGCGCGGCAATGTCTGCTTTAGCCGCAAATTAAACGTTCCTGCATAGCATGCATTCATAGCATGGCTGGGAGTTTTGCCATCAACCTCGGTTTTACTGGATTTTTATACTGATAAAAGCAGACATGCTAAAAGCTGTCCTCACCAGTTTTTACTGGTAAGTGTCCTGCAAATATTTTACTTAATATATTTTCTACTCAAATGTATATGACATGCTATTTGTATGCCTAGCAGTGTATCACGTACCACAACTATTTTTTTTTATTTTAAAAATTTAATTGGGGGTGACTTGAAACCAGGGTTCATTACAGAGCTGTTGCGTGAACCCTGGCCCCACCCCCCAACCAAAAAACCCCACAACGGCGAAGAAAGTTTAACGGCCGCCAATGACCGACCGGCTACGGCCTCAACTGCTAATGCGCCGAGCTCACCCTGTTTGCCGTACAGGGAGACCGGCGTCTCACTGAGCTACCAAGTTTGATATGTATATGTATATAATGCATATACATATCAAACTTGGAGCTGAAACACACAGGAAGCATAAACATGGCACAACTATTTCTTTCTGTTCTTATAAGTCCTTTACCAATTCATGCCCGTTTGTACCGGTAGGGGCTGATTATCACGACTAAAACTAGGTTTTCTCGGTAAAACCCCGACCATGGTCGATACCCGTTTCCCCGTTACCCGGCGACGGTTCCCATCGGTATGCCCGCCTACTGGCCCCGAGCCGTTGGTGCAGCTGCAGGACACCGGTCGCCACCCACCTGAACGAACAGGTCGCACGTGGAGTCAACCTGGCGCTTGACGCGCGGCGCCGTCGCGTAGCGTGCCATCTGGTCCAGGTGGTTAAGCGTGATCATCACCAGTTGCTGAGGATGGGCGCACTGCTCCAGCTGGTACTTGAAAACCATCACCATCAGGTCGTACAACTGCCGGTACGATTACCGCCAGCGCGGTCAGGTCACGTCTACGTGACACAGTCGGTGCGCGGGTCACACAAGTGGACCGCTCAGATCGGGGTAGTAGTGAAAACGCATATGATCAGAGAAAAATGAGGGAAACCAAGGCGGCCTGCCCTGTTCGTCTGTTTGACCCGTCTAGCCGGCAGTGAGAATGCAGAGTCGCACCTCATCCAGTGCTTGATGAACGAATGGGATATATCTAGTCGAAATTATAATGAATTTGTGGGTTGGCTGGCTATTTTGGCTTAGAGGCGCACCGACTGCTTCGGTTATACAGCGCCCAAATGAATTTGTGGGACCCAACCTTGTCTATTATATGCTATACTCAATATATCCGTCAGTCACAGTCACACAGTCCGTGCCGGACTTGGGACTTGTTCACTCATGCATTGCTATGGTATGCTTGTGGGAACACGCACCGTTCATGTTGGGAAATTATAGCGCGCGACGGCACAATAGCCACCAAAAATAGGCGCGGTATTTGTGGACATGTTCGAAAATGCCACAACTCCGCCTGCGAAGCCGCACCTTGTCCATGCTGGGCTTGTTGAGTCGCATGATGGAGCTGTGCGCCAGTCGGTAGAATATGGTGCGCAGACCGTGCGCCGAGTACAGAGGCTGCGGTCGGAACAGCTCCTCGATGAAGCGACCCGTACACATCAGCCCGATTATGTCGTCCAGAACTGCGGCAGGCGCAGGGTTTGACGCGCGACGTGCCGACTGCTGCCCGATTGGGGGTGTGTGGTGACCGTCTGTCAGAACGTCGACGCTGCTTCCCCCCCCACAGATCACCAACGGCGCAACGACCACGACGCCGAAAACCCCATGTAAGGGTGGATTCAAAATACGGGAATGCAAACCAGCGATCACCAGAAACTGGCTCCCTTTTTGACGTGCTGCTGCTAGCTATCCAGCACGGACAAAAAATAAGCAGGAATACTGCACGGGGACCACAGGGGCATGCACCCTTCGTGATTCCGGCCTGGATTCGTTCCTGCCAGGTATGTAAACCGAACCCAGATTCAACAATTGTAGCCTTAAACAGGGCATAACACTAATGATACCTGGCCTGTAGATAATGGCTTTTCACCTTACCAGGCATGGAGGTTAGCCTCACCTCCGTGATGCATTGTTGCACACAAGTGCATGCACATGCGCACACTCACGCGCATCAGTGTAAAATAGTTGACCATGTGGCCTGGAATGTCACAGTTAATGGAATTGTACTATTTCATCCTTGTCTTAGGTTTTTACCATTTTGCCACACGTGTGGGGAGTCATTATACACACGACTGCTAACTAATGTAAAATGCATGTGACTGAAGTGAAAGGCATTCCGCTTTTTAATCCTTAAGTGGCGATCCTTTATTTTCTTCCAATTCCAATCTTTCACTATCCCCAAGCAACTTCTTTCTTCATCCACACAGTTAATGGTGAAGTAATTTTAGGACACTGACGCGCATACACAAATGATGCCTGATATGCCCCAATTCTTGCAATGGAGTAGTTTAAGCTCTAAGACCTTATGGCAAGCACTTCAAGATGATCAGTACAGCGATCGGCCGTGCCACATTACTATTCATGAGAACAATAGTCTGATACTGACAGGGCTGTAGATTGATCCCCTCCAATGGATGATGGCTGTTTTTATGACACGTCGTCCACTGAGTCATGTAGCGTCGCCAATCTCTCACGCCGATTTGCCGCGGGCGAAGAGTGGCGACAGGTGAGACTTAAACTCACACTCTTTCAATTGTGAGTCAGGCAGCTTACCCATAGACTAATTGCCCCACCCCAATGGATGAAAACCCACCTCTTTCTGACTTTCCTGTCTCAATTTCTTGAGCTCTGAGCCGCTGGTCCAGAATGTAGAGCATCTCTCCTCCCATGTTCAGGAACAGCAGAGGCATTGCCTTCAGCGACATTGTGCTGGATAACAATACATCGGGTAAATACGATAAAATTAGTAGAATAGTACTAAATATGCTGCAACAAAGTACCATGCATCACTTTATTGGAACCAAACGCAAGCAACATGAAGGCCAATAGAAAACATAAGGACATGGGCCATCCCTTGCCAGCCTGCATGGTACAACTAGGGGAAGAGGAGAACAAAGGAGAAAGCAGAAGGAGATGCTATATGAGAGGAGGAATCATAGCAGTGTCCTGAAATTGATCTTCATGTAGGGTGAAGGGTAATTTCAAAGAAGTTAACTGATGTAAAAAGGTGTTAATGTGTATGCATAATGCATCTTGATGACTTACTTTCCATGGCCTTTGTTCATTGTTTGGTAATGGTGGTGATGTCAGTAGTGTATCTGTTGCCTTCACCAGTTGGAAATGCTGCTGCAAGAATCAATCACACTTTTGAAGATGCATATATCACTCATAGCCTGTAGCAAAAATGTAAAATGGCATCTAATGTGAAAAAGAAATAGGGGTGGCAAAAATAGCTGTCATAAATAACTAGTGTGAGTACCACAAATTTTAGAATGTGAGGGCACTGAAAACACACATTTACCAAAGTTCATCTGACGTACCCTATGGCAAGAATGCATGCATGTTCAAGGAAATCCAATGGAATTGATACTATCTCATACCAACACATACTAAAACAAGATGTTCTGCACAGTTGAAATTTGTCCTGCCAATAGCAGCATCACTGCCCTAACATAGGTGCCTTGGTGGAGAAACAAGCTCTCAACAGTCTCTTCCAATGTGGGGGATGGTGTCTGCCATCTGGTTGATTGATTGTGTGCAGGAAGTGCTGTGAACAAATAATTCAAAGTACTGGCCAAACACATAATTATCTGGTTACACCACTCCTACACAGCATCTACAAGTTGGCAGTCATCATCCCCCAAATCAGAGGCAACACTGTTGAGGGGTTTTTCTCCACCTAGGCACCTATGCTATGACTCTATTAACACAACCAATCTCAACTTTGCAGGACATCTTGTTTTACATGTTGGTTTGAGTGTACCTATTCATTTTGATTTCCTCAAACAGGCATTCAAGTCCATTTCAAGACACTGATGGGTGTTCATGTCATCTCAATCACATTCATATAGGTTGCATTGGAACAAACAATTCCAACAATTGACAGAACCCATGAAAGCACAAAAATTCCCTTTTTGTGCACTTTCCAGTAATTTGTTGTGGAGGACAGCAAGTACCTGCATTGGTTAAACAAAAATTATTGGTGTTATTTAATTGCATATGATATGAATGATGTTAATGTTCTTCGCTTGGAGAAGTAACTGTTGAGATATAAGTAGTTGAACTTAAAAAGATAGGCTTGACCCAGATGCATCCCTGTGGCTCATATTAAGCTCAGACACTGTATGAATATATAATTTTGATGCATATATTTCAAAAACTTTTCAATTATGGAAGACATGAATATCAATATCATTCAAACTGTACCAGGAAACTTCAGAAAACCAATTATTGACCAAAAATTGGCCTTGGGCTTCTAGAGATTTACCTGAATTGCTTGTATACAAATCAGTTTTCATACTGCCAACAATAATGCATAAAAATGTATGCATCTAAATGAGAGTAGACAACATTGGAAAAACATTTTATACCACCAATTGGGCTATTCCATATATTTGTTCATTCTTGGCATATATTTCCAACAAGCTGACAAGCACTCACTTGCATCAGGAATCAGTCATCACATCATTTTAATAACATTAAGAAATGAGCTCTTACAATATTTTTATATAAATGCCATATCACAACTAAAATAAAAATTTACCAAAACACAACCTTACACCCTCTACCCTAATTTATCCACCCTCTCCTTTTGCTCCAGCATTAATCTGGTGACGAAACACATGTTGCAAATGCTCTAGCCTGCAATATCAACATGATTTCATTTCACTATGCCACAGATAATAGCAAGGACCACAAAAGCTAAACTTCAGTTCCTTTTGTACCTAAGCAGACAATTATCATCAGTCTGTGGTAAAGTAAGCACAATAATATTTGAAACCACTGAAGAATGTGCTATGGAAGGCGTCATGTTGCAATATTTGGCACTGATTCCCAAAGAGGTAGAAAACAGATACAGAAAATAAAGCCTGGTAAAGCCACTGGACCAAACAATATATCTGTTAGGATCAGGGATGCGGAGACAGGAAATTTTTAGACGGCTCCGGCTCCGACTCCGGCTCCGGGGAAGTATCCCGGATCCGGCTCCGGCTCCGGGAAAAATGTGCCGGCTCCGGCGGCTCCGGCTCCGTACATCCCAAACGTGATCGATCCATTAAGTAAGAGCTAGGGTGGGAGTAAAAAAAAAAGTTAGCCGCGACCACTTAGAGGCACAAACTTCAGACAATCATAAGCAACTTTCCCACACAAACCCTGTATATATCTTTAAATAAACACCCTCCCCTCCCAAATCACTTTTCGGAGTTATGCCCTCGTAAACTGACGCTCGTTTCGTGCCGTATTGGAGCAATCAGAAGAGGGGAGACTGGAACAACACTCCCCATCCTGTGAACGGTCCAAGGAACATCATTGTTGTAAATTGGAATGTTTGACCTCATCTCTAATAAGGTACAACAACCCATCGATGATGGAAACAATGAACTTAACTAAACTAAGCATGGAACTATTACATTGACTTCTGAGGGTAGAATACATTTATTGGTTATTCTACCATTATTTGATGATATTTCTACATGTTACTCGTATTTAAACATGTTTTATTTTAATGTGTTTTCATACCATACCACACCATACTAGGTATAATGTGTTCATTTGACATTTGCAAATGTTGTTTAATTTACAAATCTTTCAGAGTCGGAGCCACCCTGCTTTCGACAGCTCCAGCTCTGACTCCAGCTCTGAGTAAAATGTCCCTGTGGCTCCGGCTCTGGCTCCGGGCAAAATGTGCTGGCTCTGGCGGCTCCGGCTCTGCATCCCTGGTTAGGATCTTAAAAGTTTTGTAATATTTTGCAGTTTCTCTAGTTATAATTTTCAGGTGGTCTTTTGAGTACCTGAAGGTTGGCTAAATGCAAATGCAGTACCAATTTTGAAATCAGGAAGTTAAAAGGGTGTAGTAAACCACAGTCTGATGCATAACTTCACCAATTTGCAAGGTAGGAGAAAGTTGGTCAAGGAGAATGTTCAGACTCATCGTATAGGCACAATGTTTTAAGGGAATGGTTCTGGATCTAGGAAGCCTTGCTTAATGAACCTGCTGGAGTTGGTTGGCTATTTTGGCTTAGAGGAGCATCAACTGTGATGGTCATACAGTGCCCATTGCTGGAGTTCATGGAGTATGAAACAAGAGAAGTAAATAATCAGAACAGGACAGATGAATATTTAGACTTTACCAAAGCTTTTGATATGGTTCCATAGATGCATATAGGTAGTTCACCAATTGGAGCAGCATGGGATTGATGGATAGGTTCTTGAATGGACTGAAACATGGCTAAGGGGATGCAAATAAATGATAGTGCTTGTTTTGTCCACACATGTCCCTCTTCAGTTGGCAAAGAACAACTACTCTATCATAACATTTACTGTGAAAACATAGCCAGTGTATTACACTTATCCATACCTCATGCTTCAGAGTTTATGCATGCATCAACTACATCTGGCATGCAGCTACCTGGTGCTTCACATACCAGGTGGCTGCAGGTTTGTTTGGGGTGACTGATTGTTCTGGTTAGGTTATATTATGTTATGCTATATTATAATTATTATGGTACACTATCTTACTTTTGGGTAAGCTAGGCTGGACCAGGTAGGTACATAGTTTGTCTGAGAACACCACAGCAGAAGAAAACATGACAAACCTGACCATCTAATTAAGGTATGTGAAATGATTACAGCATTAACTCATAAAATAGAGTGAGTATTGCAGCAGTTACCCAGTGCCCTACTTATCATGTTATCATCCAGTGTAGGATTTCCATATTTTTTTCTTGGTAGTGGAGCACAAAATTTTTTAGCTAGAGTATGAATTTTTTTGCTGGATTCCAAAAATAGCTATGCACTTGCTGACAATTAACCTTGTTTTAGTGGGACTGAAAACCAATGTTAGCATTTTTGTATGCATAAACATCTTGGCAAACTAAGCCATGTAAAAAACTTTGCTGCACTAAAAAAATGAGTTGTCCATAACCAGATAGTATTGCTTTAATGGGATTAAAAATAAATGTTAGCATTTCATGCTGTATGTACCATACAAACATATATGTACATATAGCCAACTGCTAAGTCAGCAATATGTCAGCAAGCTAAGTCATGAATAGGTGCAATTGTGCCAAGGAATGCAACCTAGTGGGAAATGCCCTCAGTAGCCAAAGTACTCAAAAAAATATACCCATGATATCTACAAAGTGTACAGATATTGCCTGAGTGTAGGTGGGTGATGTATTCCCAAAGTTCACAAACAAATATTTATGATAAATAGGCATGATGTGATGTGAATACACCAATAACATTTGTCCTGGCAGAGCTCAGGATGAATCATACACACTCATCTTGGGCGGACCACACCACCGGGAATGTTGTTCTTTGTTTTCCCTTCTGGAGTACAAAATATTTCATTTAGTCTAGTCACAATCCTGGAGTACATAATGTATTGGTATCCATGACACCAACAAATGTCAGTTTTTCCACCACTGATTTATCATCACAGTTTGAGGTAACCATGAAACAAGTTTTCCATACATTTCATCTTCATGAAGCATGTGAAGGGGCTAAGTTGGTTAAGTTAGGATAGGCTAAGCTTTTGTTACAAGTTAGAAAAATGTTCACAATTTTGTGGAATATTTGTTATCTATTAGTTCTTCAAGAACCATCCAAAAAATTTTGTTCTTCAAGAATTACATTAGGTTTGTTAGGCTATGTCAGGTTTTTCAAGCTGAAAATTTTTGAGACAATAGTTGTTGGGAAACTTCCTATTCAACGAAATCTTTTTTGTTTATTTTGAACATTACTTTTTACACTATATTGCCCAACTACAAACCACTTTTTTTGGTATTACTTTGGCTCAAAAACTGAAAAGCATCCACTTGCAGAGGAATGAATAGTCACATCACTTTTGGCACATTTATAAACATTGCATTAAAATAAAAATATTAAGCTGCAAAATTATCATTGTAAACAAATAAATGGCTATGACTGTATTCATCATCAACCATATCAATTGCATGCACTGCTGCCAACTGAAAATTAAGTACTTGTGGAGATTATAATGGTGGCATGGTCATGCCTAATCGTGTTCTTAAAAATAATAACAAAAGGGGAATACGAATAAAACATTACTTGCTAGTGCAAAGTTAGACAAGCTTGAGAACGACATAAAACTTGTTGTTCACACCAGTGATCCTCCATTATTTTTGGGGGCTAAAGCTTGAGTTGGGTTGACCAAGGACAAATGTCTTTGAAGTAAGCGAAGTGGAAGGCTGGTGTCTGCAGGTGAGACATTCAGATAGACAATGGGAGGCAGGAAACTGGATGTCATTGAAGAGGGAATAAACTTAGGTGTCAAGTCATAACATAATCCATGAAAGAACGGTATGTACCTATCCAGTATGAGCAATGCTCCAGAAAGCAGCGTATCGCACCGCTTCAAGGTTCAATCTTGCGCGCAAATGTAACAGGTTGCTATAAGACTAGGGATACGTCATCAAAACTCATGAAAAAGTCGCGAACTTTTAGATATTCTACATTTTCTATATTTGCCATGAACAATATTATCATTGACTATTATTGGAGACAACCTTCTTTTTTTCAGGAACATTATCGAATCTTCCCTGCACCGGTTCAACCTGTCCCTTAGTATTTTCTCAATATTCCTTCCCCCGCCCAATTCAACCACCCATCCTATGTCCTCTGCCTTCCTGTCCTCTGTCACCTGCCTCCATGTGACCAACCTCCTGTTCCCTTCACATTTTCCCATCTTCCATGTCTCTGCCCTCTTTCTTCTAAACTATAGCCTAACCAGAAATAAAAATAAAAAGCAACAAACAAATAAGACGTGCACCGCTTCCTTGTTCGCTCCTATGAAGGATAGAGCGACACAATTCGCAGGGTGGATCGGCACGATAGTGAACTCTATTGTGTGCAAAGTTCACGCCCTTAGTACATCTTCGAGGTCCAATGAGATCAAAATAGCACAATTTTCGGGTTTTGCCTGGCTTGGCTTGTCATTGTTATGGGTCGCTGTCATTGTATTTAAATGCTCCAAAATTTGCATTAATGATGTTTTGGACGTTACTAATGATGCAACATAGATGGCAGATCCGCCATTTAACCTCAGGTCACCTATATAGGAACACTTTATTAGGTCATTACCTGCTCCAGTTACCGGAATCGGGCTCGCAACCCGACTTCTCCGTTCGGCGGTTCGGCACAATCGGCTTCGCAAAGAAAGCAGTGAAATGCATGAATGAAGTATTGAAACGCTTAGGCACACAATGGTAAACAGTAGAGTTCGGGATGTGTTGGGAGTAACATGTAAAGTGGCATCAAATGCATGACAGTCATTTGCATTTATGACACATTCCAGTTGACCAAGTTTGGTTCCATTAGCCTGTCATGAACTTGACCTGACTTGACCTCGGGGCCAATCATGACTTTTAAATTATTTAGCATAACAATATGCATGAAACAAGTCGCTAGTGTTGTCAAGAACACTTCCCTTTGCCAATATACGGGAAGCGCATCGGCGCTGATTTTTGTGGTCTGGCGCTGCGAATTGTTTCTTGCTTTAACAGCGCCTAACTTTAAAAATTTTCGCCCGATTTCCATTTTTGTTCCTTTAACCCGTCCCGTCTCAGGGTGGGGGGTCTTCAACCGCCCCGCCCCCTCAGGTTTTTCGCGGATAGCGGACTAACGGCGTGAGGCAGCGCGCCTAAATTTGACATGCCTATTCCCATATCAATTTGACACGCTGATTCTAAATTTTTAGGTTAGGTCATATAGAGTCAACGTGTTAGTCAAGGTCAAGTGAGGTCACATCCAAAAAACTCTAACGACTGGTTGAAAACCAGTCGTCACGCTTTAGCGGATACAAATATTGTAATGAAACTTTAAGCGTTTGCTTATCCTTACGGATGCAACAAAACGCACGAGTGGAATTTTTCATTTTTTTCGTCTTTGGCTACATGTAAATTTTGCGTCTTTGCCAGATTGTAGTTCAAATACAGGATTCTGGCTAAAGTAAACATTTTTTATTAGGGCAAGTTGACTTCCAACAACGTTTCTCGGTCTACTCTACCCATTGGAAGAGGAAAATTAAAGACAATTTGAAAACTCAAAATTTAGACATTAAAAAAAAAATTTTGGGGGCAAAAAAAATGTAGCCCCGGTGGATTTCGCTGTCCTTTTCTCATTCCAAATAAATTTTGTTTTTATGTATCCCAAAAATGAACTCCCCAGAGTCAAAAACATAAATTCGTGTCAAAAACATAAGTCGTGAAAATTCGTGAAAATCGAGCCCCTGGTGACGTCATTTTTGGGGATTTTTTTTTTGGAGGGTGGACCCGGACCCTACTCGTCGAGCGCTTTCCGATGACACCTCTTTCGTTTTCGTGCGATGCTTGGTTTTGATTTTAGAGGGGGTCTACAACCGCGACGGGGTGGGAGGATTTGACCGGAAAGACGGCGCGGGTTAAACAACGCGCCGGCCATTTATTAGCAGGTACACAAACAACGGCGTAAATCGGCAGGTAAAATCTGGAGGTATCTACGAAAAACCGGAGGGGTGAGCGGATTTGTCCCCCCCCCCCACCCCCCAGCCCTCCAGGGCGCGTGTTAACCCTGTTATCTCTCCTGTCAGATCCTCACACCCCGTCCTGGGGGATAGATGTAGACCCCCCTCTAATCTCCAAACTGAGCGTCGCACGAAAACGAAATAGGCGTCATCGGATAGCGCTCGAAGATTAGGGCCAGAGACCACCCCCAATTTTACCCCGAGAAGTGATGTCACTAGGGGCCCTAGAGTTTCACGACTTACATAATGCTTGTGGCTCTGGGGGTTCACTTTGAGTGAGATTTGAAGAAGAAAAATTGAAACAGAAAAGGAAAACGAGATCGACCAGAAACATACAATTTTGTTGATTTTTTTTTACAAGCTTAAGTTTTCAAGTTTTCTTTAATTTTACATTTCCAATGGATAGAGCTGATTGAAGAAAACAATATTGTTCGGAGTCAACTTGCTCCAATACAAAATGCTTGCTTTAGCTAGAATATTTGATTTTAACTCTAATGGGCAAAATGTGAAACTGATTAGTAATCAAAAACGGAAAAAAATTATTCAGGTGCGGTTTATTGAATCCTTAAAGATATGCAAACGCTGACAGTTTAATTCAAATATCTTCTTTCCGTTAAAGCGTGACGACTGGCCGAACATATTTGGGGTGACCTTACTTGACCTTGACTAATGTCCTTACTTCAGAATTTTGACGCAACATGCCAAATTGATGTGGGAAAAGGCATGCCAAATTTCGGCTCGCCACCGTTCGCCCTTCTTTCACAGTCCGCCGAAAACTTGGGGGTCGTCACCCACCATCCCCCAGGACAGTGCGGGTTAATATACTCTGGTGGGAGCAGTGGGATGCGCTTCTCAGAGGCTAACGCATTGTCTTTCCTCCCGTAAAGGCTTAAATGAAAACATTGGCTATGCCTAGCTTCGATAGCATATACCCGCAGGCGACCCTGCGTTATTTTCGTAACGAATACCTTCCACAAAGCTGTACGGGTATAAACTAGAATGTGAAGCATCGCATTATTTAGGGCTCGAAGCGACAAGGAGGGATCACAATGCAAGATCAAGATAAGCGACAAGGCCAAAACCCAATAATTATCCACAACAGTTATCGTTGCCAGCCCTTCCGTTCGCGGTGACCAGGATCTCCCGTTTCAAATTCACCAGTCACATTAGCCAGACCCGGTTGTGCAACGACGAAGAAAATCCAGTTACTATATATAGTAACTGGATTTTTTCGTCATCGTCATTTTTCAGCAATCGTCAGAACTCAGATATATCTGAGTTCTGACGATTGCTTGGGATCCGTTTCTGGAAGCATTCGGCATTAATGTGATCGAGCAGGGGCGGTTCGGGACATCCAAGTGAGGTGAGTCGGAAAAATCACGACTATACAACCACCCCCACCCACCATAAAAAGGTAATCGGATTTTCCCACATTATTTCTTTGCTCAGAAAGTTCGGCAGCTGTTCCTCTCAGGATGTGATGATATTATCTCGGTTCTTGGTGCCCTCCACGATGTGAGACACCATATGCCACATAAGCCAACTCAACGTAGATTGTCAACCTTTAAAATCAGAAATATAGTAGTTGGCACACTGCCGCAGCTAAGGGGAAAAGAAAACAAGAGATTGGTACCCAACACACATCAACCCGCACCCCCACGGGATGGATTTACCACTGACCTGGATCCGTCATTGGAGGCGCTCCTGTGTATTTGCTTTGCAGAATATCAGATGTTCTACATTACCAAATACATTCCCAATCATTTCAGATACACCGGCATGAGATCAGCTACCTTCAGCCACCATAATAGACTACTTTTGTATATATAAATTGTCATTTTTGTCTGCCATATTTTTCTTTTGACATGAAGCTTTCATACATTGAGGTTCTGACATATTTCGATACACGTCGAGTGTCGACATTTGCTGCCCAAAGGATCTGTAAGGCCGCCTAGTGGCGGCACGGACAAATAAAGTTCGAACGTTAATAAATGCCAAGCAACATCGGCTCTGTTCTAGCGGAGCGTGTCCGCTAGCCATTTAGCGGTCGGCTGAAGACTCAGTCCTTGCTGGGCGGACGCCCGTCATCTAGCGGCTAAAAACTGGTCGTTCGCTCTTTTGACTCTAGATGTCAATGTAGTGATTGTACGTATCCAGATCCGCTTCTCGTTTCTCCGCTCATCTCCAAAGCTCTGTGTCCAGTAGCCATTTATATAGTACCCTTCCACTTCACTGAGCCGACTTACATGTATCCTTAACTCGCTTGCATTTGCTTTTCCATAGCTTCGTACTCCAGTGTCTTAACTAGAACATATCATATCTTCTAGTCCGCATGAATTGTCGCCAAGTCATGTCAATAGAGGTTCTCGTGTCTCCGTCTGACGAGTGGTTTACGGGGCAAGCCGGAGCAGCGGCGGTGACACTCGTCACCACCGCCGC
Source organism: Imbricaverruca yamaguchii (assembly GCA_034440575.1). Classification (NCBI taxonomy): domain Eukaryota; kingdom Metazoa; phylum Arthropoda; class Thecostraca; family Neoverrucidae; genus Imbricaverruca; species Imbricaverruca yamaguchii. Next base: position 2,776,905 of record JAOTOL010001635.1, read on the forward strand.
GAATCCTACTTCTTTCTCCTACTGTCCTAAGGGAGGCGTCCGGACCGCACTGAGGGAATAGTGCAGCCAAGCTGTGTACATTCCAAGTGTTATTTGGCAACGACGTTTCACTGGTGGCTTCTCAGATCCTTTACGCTTATTCACACATTCACACGCTCCTAGATGCTACACTGTCACGCAAAAATTATGTGGTAGCAATTCACGGTTGTAGATGCAATCTTTCAACTCAACGTCTATAAACCCAATGTTCTTAAACAATATCGAGGGAACCAGTCGGCATCAACTCTAATGGTTGCGGAAATCATGCCAGGCACAGGGATAATCGTTTTAAATATGTCAATGTGCCTGCAACTTCGATGTGCGGGTGGGTCCATTAACCCGTCCCGTCTCGGGGGTGGGGGTCTTCAACCGCCCCCTCAGGTTTTTCGCGGATAGTGAACGAACGGCCCGCGGCAGCGTGACAATTTGGTATAACTTTTCTCACATCGAGTTGGCATGCTGCATCAAAATTTTGAAGTCAGGTCATCTAGGGTCAACTTGTTAGTCAAGGTCAAGTGAGGTTACCTAAAAAAAGTTCAACTAGTAGACACGCTCTACCAGATGCAGATATTTTAATGAAACTTTCAGCGTTTGCTTATGTTTGCGGATGCAACAAAGCGTACAAGGGGATTTTTTTTTTGACTACATATTCATTTTGCATATTTGCCTATTGCAGTTAAAATCGAAGATTTTGGCTAAAGAAGGCATTTTTATTGGGGCAAATTGACTTCCAGCAACGTTTCTCGGTCTGCTATACCCATTAGAAAAGGAAAATTAAGGAAAACTTGAAAACTCAAAATTTTGAAATTTTGAACTTAAATTTTTATTTTTTTGTGTCAAAACTTTGTACGGCCCTGGTCGATTTCGCTATCCTTTCCTGATTATTTTTTCTCAAATATCGCCAAAAATGAACTCCCCAGAGCCAAAAAACATAATGCAAGTCGTGAAAAATCATGAAAATCTAGCCCCCATAGTAATGTCACTTTTGGGGACACCTTTTTAGGGGTGGATCCGGACCTTACCCATAAAGCGCTTTCCGACGACACCTCTTTTGATTTCGTGCGGCACTTAGTTTGGATTTTAGAGGGGGTTACTATCCGACCCTTCACCGAGACGGGGTGTGAGTATCTGGCCGGTAAGACGGCGCGGGTTGATGTTCAGGCAATGATTCCCCGCCCGGACATCCATGACGGACGATGCTCAACAAATAGTTCCAGAAGACAGTACCCAAAGTAAAAATGTGCGCAGTAAGCCACTGTAAGGGACATGTTGCGCGCATTGTTATTGCACCATTTTCAATTTTCAATTTTTGCAGCATGGCGTTTTCTTCCTTTTCCCTTTAGCTTTCTTGTGAGCATAAAAACAGCATGGGTTATTTGGGGGCCCAAATGAACATGGGGAGCAAGATCAACATTGGTGGGGACATGACCCTCACAAAGGGATACAAGTCGGTACCCCTGGTGGGCTGCATCGTAACCTGCGGAGAGGCTCCACTGCCCACCTGTGACCTGGAATGCGAAGCGGAGGCCTGACGCCTAGAACTAATCGTGGGGGCCGGGCCCGACCTGGTATGTGTAGGTGTATGGTTTAGTTAAGGCCAGGAAAACCTATGAAGGGAAAAACCAAGCAGCTTGGAAAACCCGTAGGTAAAAACAAAGCGCAATTTATAAGGAGTACCGACCGCTTCGGCGAAATCTGATCGGTCTCTACCGACCTAGTGTAAATATCCTACGTGTACAGGATACGTATGCAGGATACGTATACGTATATACGTATACAGGATATCCTATGCAATACGAACAACGCATCGTTGTTTGATGTAAGTAATGTGAATGCCAAATTACAGTCCTTTGCCCAGCATGAGTTCCAAATATCTGAAGGAGGTTTGTAGGGGGATAACTTTATCGCGGTAGCAGAGCCGTTTATTAGGGAGAGTATACCTGGAAAACCAAGATAAAAAGATTGTGACTGATTTCGTATGGGAGATCTGTAGACCCCGGAGAGAGAGAGAGAGAGAGAGAGAGAGAGAGAGAGAGAGAGAGAGAGAGAGAGAGAGAGAGAGAGAGAGAGAGAGAGAGAGAGAGAGAGAGAGAGAGAGAGAGAGAGAGAGAGAGAGAGAGAGAGAGAGAGAGAGAGAGAGAGAGAGAGAGAGAGAGAGAGAGAGAGAGAGGGAGAGAGGGAGAGCACTGGGAATCTATGCGATTCAGTGCAAGTTGGAGGTAGTTATTAATTGTGTCGGCGGATGGATGGGTGCACCAAATTGCTATATCATCAGCGTGTATACAATATTTCAGTAGGGGGAGATCAGGGGAATTTGGCCTAGATCATCGTTAATCATAATGTAAAATAAGATTGGGGGAGGACGCTGCCTTGCGGCACGCCTTCCTCAAGAGTGTGGGACTGGGAATAGATGTCATAGCGGACAACGAAGGGACGATTTTTGAGAAAGTTGGCAATGAAGGTGGTCATTCTGTTCTTTATGCCAATTAGATGTAATTTAATTAAATGGGCAGAGCTATGTACTTCGCGAAACGCGGATTTCAAGTATAGGAAGGGGGCGATAGCATCAGATTTTTTTTCTCGCGAAACCACGCTGAAATGAGTCTACAATTCTCAGTAGGTTGTCAGCAGAGCCTTGCCTTGGGCGGAGGCCACCCTGAAAAGGAATGATAATTTTGTTGTTTTCGAGATGGTCTCTGTTTCGTCGATTGACCATGCGCTGAAAATTTTGCAAGCACAACTAGTGAGCGAGATAGGGGATTTGCTGGAGGGGAGATGTTTAGGTTTGAAAGGTTTACCGATAGGAATGATAGTGCTGGTAGACCAGGAAGCTGGGAAGTTACCGTCAGCCCATAATTTATTTAATGCCGAGAGGAGGTTGTCATTGCCGGAGTCAGAGAGATTTTGAAAAAGGGGTATGCTAGGCGATCGGGTTCAACGGCCTTATTGGCTACTTTGGAGAGGGATATATTTAGTTCATAGAGGGTAAACAGGGCGTTGTATGGTTCAGTGTTGTCGGAGTAAAAATTACAGGGGGCTAGAGGTTCGCGCAAGAACGAGGTAGTGTGCTGAGAGTATTAGACGTTGGAGGAGATGTCAGAGTAATAAGTAGCAAAGTGTTCCACGACGGCTGTAGGTTCTGTTATTTTCTGTTGATTGATTATTAGTAGTGGAAATGCGCGGTGTGGGGCTCTGCCGTTGGAGAAAGAGCGAATTGCAGTCCAGATTTTGTCGATGAGGGTAAATCGATTGAAGGTGTCGGAATACAGTTGCAAGCTGTGTTTTTTTTTTGGCCGAAAGGATAGTTTGCTGGCAAAGTACTATTGCATCGCGGGCTCCTACCATGTTTTGAACGGTGAGGTTTTTTAACGGAATTTTCGCTCGGCCCGCCGTCGCAGGGCGACAGCTCTTTGGCGCTCATCGCTCCACCACGACAAGTGTTTTCCAGGGGCGAGGAGCTTCCGGGCATACCGAGGCGGGAGGGGTGGGGGGGGGGTGGCCTATAGGAGTAAGGAGGGGAGGGTTTGTGAAATTGGAGAAGGGCACCCTGAAGTGGTGCTGACAAGAAAGACACCCTGAATGGGTGCTGCAAGGAAAGGTGTGAAAAAAATTCCGTGCAAAGGGGAAAAGAGACACAGAGTTTTTGCAGGGATGGGGTAGCCAAGCAGAGGCGGGGGCAGTCATGATCCGAAGAACGCTAGCCCGATCCTTTGAACCAGAAAGGTACCTCTGCCGGCTCTAATCTATTGGGTGGGATGGGACAAACGACAGTCTAAGCTGGCTGCTGATACGAGCCGGTTCCCAACGGTGTCCTAGGAACACCTTGGGATGGTTGGGATGGGAGCTGCGCCGGCGAATTCGACGAGTAGCCGAATGGGGGGGAGTTATATTTTTAGGCGTGCCGGACCATAAAGGTCATTTACGCCGCCTTCAAAGGAACACGTTACATATCTATCTATGAAGGCGAGTGGTACGATCAAGGTACAAGCAAGTGGACATCTACGTTAAGGGAATTTTATGTTATACTTTGTGCGAAGTTTTTGGGTGCTGAAGGCAGGGGCTGGGTTGGGGACGTCTCCCTGATGTCTAACTGATATTAATTTTACTTTACTCCTCCACATAATAATTTGTGGTTTGGGTGGGGTTGAGGGGTTTTGAGGGCGTCGCGTTGATTTTACCAGGGTGCCGGTTTTAGCCTACTCCTATCGAAGGGCACCGAAGGATTTGTATCGTGTGAACAAGGCGGCAATTGTCCACACCGCCTCTCACGCCGGTTGCCGCGTGTTAGCTGCTAGTAGCTAGTTAGTCTAAGCATGCCGTGCAGGGCTGTCGGTTGGGTTAGTACGGTGTTTGACAATCTGGCTCTTCTACGTCCGCTGTTCCTCTGGGTAGCCATTTACATTAGGAGTCGGAAGGCAAATCGGCTCATCTACGTCCGACGGCTCCTCTGGGTAGTCGTTTTGTGTTCAGCTACTTTTTTCTTTTCTTTTTGTTTTAGCTTCTATGTTTTCCTAAAGCAAGTTGGCTCACCCACCTCCGACGGCACTGCTAGGTAGCGAATTATTCCTAACTGGGAAGCAAATCGGCTCATGTACGTCCGACGCCATGCGGGGATGGCTATTTACGTGTTTCCTACGGGTGTTTCGCGGTCATGTATTGCAAGTTGGTGTGAACGTTGGTGGTGTGTTGCCTAGAGAGCTCCTGCCAGTTCTGTGGCATACAAATATTCAAATAGCAATTGAATGAGTTCTGTGTGTTTCTCACCGAGAAGCGATGGAAGCGATAGGGTGGTGACCTCTCTCCGGCAGAAGACCTTAATTGGTTGTCTCTGAGAGCTAAAGCTACTGCAGTCTAGCAAGCTGTGGCCTATGCTTAACGTGGTGTTGCAGGTGTCGCAGTGAGGTGCTGTGTGTTGGTCAGCCTCTCATCGAGGCTGTGTTAGTTTTGTGCAACCGGTTCTAAGTCTAGTGAGGATGACCTCTTTTTGTCGGGGAGACTGATTTGATGTGTTCCATGTGCCTATGGTTGGTGTTGTTGCGTGGGCGTAGTTGGATTTGTGCCGTGTTGAGTTGTGTTGTGTTCATGTGTTCTGTTGGTGTTGGCGAATGCGGTGTTGTAGGAATGCTTTGCAATCGTCTACCGAATATTCCGCGCTGGGGTAGGTGTTCGATGTTACGGCTTGCTTTGCGAGCCGATCTGCTTCTTCGTTACCTGGGATGTTGGCATGGCCAGGAATCCAGAGGAAGGAAAAGTTCATGTTTACGTTATGGGCCACGATTAGTTGGATTCGATCAATGATGTGATGTGGACAGTCGTGGGTGTTGCTAATTGACTGTAGGATGGATTTGGAGTCTGAGCAAATCACTACGATTCTGACTTTTCGCGTAATGAGAATGGAAATAGCGGCCAGAATGGCCATTGCTTCACCGGAGTACATGAAGAAGTTATCTGGTAGACGTCTGGAAAGTCTGAGACCTGGTCCACTGATGCCGATGCCTACCTTAGCCTCGTGTTTCGAGCCACCCGTGAATACGAGTGATTTGTTATTGTTGTCATCGGCGAACTTGCGAAAGAGGCCTAGAATCTCCGCCGATGTGATAGTGGCTTTCTTCTCCGAGAGCAAATACTCGACCTTTGGTTGACTGAAAATCCAGAATGGCCTAGTGGGCGGTCGAGCTGCAGTGGATGGCATTGTGAGGTTATGATCTGAGAGAGCCGTGGCAATTTGAATGCTATATGGTGGAAGTTTGCGCGCAAATCGGCTCTTGTCGTATCTGCCAGACATGAAGCAGCACTGTGCCGGATGATTTTGAATGGATTTGATTTTGATGTGGTAGCGGCACAGCTGTTGTGTCCTACTGTGATGGAGTGATAGTGTGTTTGAGTCTACTAGAAGGCTATCTATCAGTGTAGCGCTAAGGGTGCCTGTGGCTGCTCTGTTGCAGCTGTTTTGGATGACTTCTAATTCTTGGCTCTGACTTTTTGAAATTGTGGAAAAAATGATGATGTTGTATTCTATGATGGGTTGTATGATTGATGTGTGCAGTCGCAGAAGTGTTTTCCTGTCTCCGCCCCAGTCTGTGCCTGCAAGTGCACGTATTATGTTGACGCGCTTCGCGCTTCGCTTCGTGATGTCGGTGATGTGGGTGTTGAAACTGAGCTTTTCGTATAAATGCACTCTTAGGAACTTGAAGCTTTTCACCTGCTCGATGGCTTTGCCATCGATTTTAAGTAACGTTTTCGGTGTAGGACGGAGACGACCGTATGTGACAGTGACCGGTCTTTCTGCGGACAGGGTGAAGCCCCAAGTTTTGCACCACTTTGTAATGTGGTCTAGTCCTGCTTGAATGGCTTTTTCAGCTTTAAGGAAGCATTGAACGGCCGGGTGGCGGGCGCTTGACAGCGACCCCCGGCCGCTCCACGCTCTTTCATAGATTTCTCCGGAACAAGACAACATTGTTATGGCATAGTGTGATTACGTACATCCTGAACATCGAACCGTGAATGTGTGACGCCGCCAAAAACAGTGAGTGCCTTAATCATCTGAAAACCGCTATATTAAGTTTGAATACCTCAACGGATACTGATGCTTGTAATGTGCGAGGGCGAGCCACATTACCCAAGAGAACCCTCTGACGCGTGAGGCAAGATTCGTAATTAAGCCAAGTTCCCGGTCCTGTCATCAAAATTTCATGATCAGTGCGAGCATAAGAGAAAACGGCAAAACAAACAGAACTATCGGCATGTCCACCAGCTGCAGAACAGCCACCAGTCGGAAACGCGCAACCGCACCAATATCAATCGTTCCGCACCTCTCTACCCTCGTCAACCCCGCCCCCTAGAACAGCCGCCGCAGATGTCTACGTGTCTGGAGGTCCGGACCGACCCCGGCCAGCCGCGCCCGGCCGCAGCCGGCGCTAAAGAAAACAGCGCCGAGACGCCCCCTGGCCTGGTCCACCCCGCCGAATCGGTCCCGGTCGGACGCCGGCGACGGCTGAGGAGGCGAGGATGCCGGGGCGGACAACAAGTGAAGAGAAGAGCCATTGAACGAGCAAAACTATCAGCTCAAAGGAGTGCTGCTCTGCATGCCACTCCCGGCACTGGGGAAGCCCCCGTCGTGTGGAGTACCGCCCAACACCCTCAGCTGTACAAAGCACTGCGAGTGCAATGCCACCTCCACGGCGAACATTCAGCCGATGTCTCTTACAGCCTCCGCGATTGACGCTTCGTCAAACGCGGAACGTTGGCAAAGTCGAGCAACAGAGACGTTGTCGCCGACTGAAAATCGGCCACGGGAATGTTAGCTCGCTGACCAAACACCCAGACGACATCAATGAACTGTTATCGACAAGATCGATCGTTATGCGACAAGATCGTAGACGTAGCAGTATCCAGCAGACTCGTCATCTGAGGCGGCCACCCACAGATGCCAGCAGAGTGACCGCTCCGGCCACCTATAATTTAGGACACATTAACGCATGGTCCCTCGCCCCGAAGCTTAACCTTGTCAACGACCTGCTTCAGGACCACGACCTGGATGTACAGGCGGTCTCGGAAACATGGTTAACGCTGGAAGTACTGGACAGAGCGTTAGTTTTTCCTGGGTATTCGATAACCAGACGCGACCGGGAGACGCCCGCCGACCACAATGCCGACAAGATTCGGGGTGGAGGAGTTGCTCTGATCATCCGCGACTCACTCCGAGCCGTGAGGCTCAACATCGGGGGATCAGACCCACAGCTGGAGTCGCTGTGGGTGTCAGTGGGCGGGAGAGGAAGACGGACGGTGACCGTGGGAGTGACCTACCAACCCACCAGATCAGCCACCATCCGCGTCACTGACCTGATCGAGCGCCAGCTCCGGGAAGCAGTCTCGCGAGGACATCCTGTGCTGGGTCTTGGAGACTACAACCTGAACTTACTGGAAGGAGCACAGAGCGCTGCATCACGTCGTTTTTTGTCCTCACTCAACGACTTTAACCTGAGGCAGCTCGTGCGAGAGCCAACCCACCTCCTCCCCAGACCATCTTTGCTAGACGTAGCCATCACAAACCTGCCTGAGGGGAAGGCGTCCTACCGGAGCCGGTGGCAGATCACCTGCCGGTCTTGCTCAGGGGCGAGGTCAGGAGGCAGCGGAACAGGTCACTGCCACCCGTTACCAGAAGGCCGTGGGCGAAGATGGATTGGGACGCACTCTGCCTGCACTTCAACACCACCGATTGGCAGCCCATGTACGACTGCGCCGACATCGACGGGAGGCTTGAAACTTTCATGCGCATCTGGAACGCAGCCGTGGACCTGCACTGCCCGCTGGTGACAAGCAGGATCCGGCACCCTAACTGTCCGTGGCTGCGTAACGACCCCGGCATTGATGCTGCAAAAGAGGACTGTCGCGAGGCGTGCGAGGTCTGGATGAGGAGCGAAGATGACGACACCGCACGCCAGGAGTACCGGAGATGCAAGAACGGGCTCATGAGCGAGCAGATCAGGGCCAGGCGCGAGTTCCTGTGCGCGGACATGCTGACCGATCGGCGCTCATTCTGGAGCCGAATAAAGCATTTCGGTCTCCGTCCCGCGGGAAGCCTCCCAGGCAGAAACGACGACACCACGGAAAGGGCAGACGACTTCAACGCCCACTTCGCGGCGGTGGGAGCCCGTATTGCTGAAGAGGCGGGACGAGCCGGCGACATAGAGCAGTGCCCACCCAGACCATCCGGAGTGTGCGCCTCTGCTCTTGTGTTGTGTCTCGCCACGCTCTCCGAGTTGTCGAAGGTCATAAGCCATATGAGCACGTCTCGAGCGGTGGGAGTTGATGGCGTACCATAGTTTGCAGTCAAGCGACGTTTTGCAGTGATCGGTCCGCACCTGCTCCACCTCGTCAACACATCCATAACCTCACAAACCTTCCCGAGTGCTTGGAAAGTCGCTCGCGTCACTCCCATTCACAAATCTGGTACGTGAGATGATGTGAACAACTTTCGGCCTATCTCGAATCTCTCTGTTCTCTCTAAAATCACGGAAAAAGTTGTTTGCTCCCAAATTGTCGCTTATCTGTTGTCGAACAATATTCTGTCCCCGTTTCAGTACGCCTACCGCCCCGGTCATTCGACGGAGGACGCCTTGCTCGACGCTGTCGAATGGATCTCTAGAGCCATCGACATTGGTCACATTGCGTCGTTAACGACGATTGATTTAAGTAAGGCCTTCGACAGCGTTGACCATGGCGTTCTCCTGAGTAAGCTGGGGTGGTCCCGTCCCCGTGGTTCAAAAGCTACCTCTCCGATCGGAAACAGATGGTCTCGGGCGGCTCCTCCACACTCCTCCTGACCCACGGTGTCCCTCAGGGTTCTATCGTTGGGCCGATCCTGTTCCTCCTCTTCATCAATGATCTACCCGACACCGACCTCCTAGACCACTCTGCTCCTGACGTCGTCAGCCTCTCCCACCTTCGATTGCGGGTCGAGGAATCTCTCCATGCACTCCAAAAGTAGTTCCAGTCCAATAGTCTCAAAATGAATCCGGACAAGACCTGCTTCACCATTCTTGGCACCAGATCTTCTCTAAAAAAAAGTTTCAGGTCACATCATGATCTCGGAAAAGTCCATCCACCCGGCCCCAACAGTGAAAGTGCTCGGAGTATTCCTCGACCAGCAGCTGACGTGGGAAAAGCACATATCCTCCATCATCCGGAAGTGCACCGCCATCATCGTGTCCCTCTTCAAAATCCGGCAGCACTTCACCCCTGAAGTCCTGAAGCTCCTCATCCAAGTCCATGTGTTCCCCCATATCCTTTACTGCCTTTCCGTATGGGGTGGGGCAGATGCGTGCCGCATGAAGCGAGTGCAGAATTGCATAAACTTCGCAGCTAGGCTGGTCACTGGAAGACGGAAGCACGACTACATCTCGTCCTCTCTGCGCGAGTTGGGCTGGGATGAGATTGATGAGATGGTGTGACACCGTGACCTGTGCAACGCACACAAAGCCGTACACGGCGCGAACTGCCCGCCTGCCATCAGGGAAATGTTCGTTGAACGATCGGCTGTGTCGGAGAGAAGCACTCGTGCTACCGATGCTGGGGCACTTCACCTGCAATGGTGTAGGTTAACAGCTACCCAGCGGGGCTTCTCCTACCGCTCCACTCTCCAGTGGAATTCGCTTCCCGGTGAAGCACGCGACACAACTAGCCGTGCAACATTCGTGCGTGCAATCAGCATCAACTAGGTAGCTAGGTGCTTTACAATTGTATCTAACGTGATGGCAAGAATGTAATCAGTTGACTAGGTACTTCGTGAGTTCCACCATGTGGTAGTGCCTAATAAATGACTTGACTTGACTTGATTATGATGTCCAAATTGCTATGTCGTCCGCGAAAAGTGAGTATTGAAGTGAAGTGTCCCCGTGGTCGGCAAGTATGTCTTTGATCATGATGATGAAAAGGTTCGGTGAAAGCACGCTCCCCTGAGCCAGGCCCTGCTCCTGAGTTGTGGTGTTTGATGCGACACTGCCGCATCTGACCCTAAGAGTCCTATCTCTGAGGAAATTGAGAATGAAGTGTACCATGTGTCCACGTAGGCCTGTCTTATGGAGTTTATGTGTCAGCGCTGACTTGTGTGCTCGGTCGAATGCGGCAGTGATGTCTAGGTAGGCAGCTATTGTGCGTTTAATGGGTAGACCACTTTTGATGTCATGCACTAACCTAATAAGATTGTCTGTAGTTGATTTTTGCCGTTGGAAGCCGCATTGGAATAGGGAGGTGACTTAATTGTAAATTTTCAACTTTTTGATGCGACTCGCAGCTCAAAAGGTGCTCCGTAATGTGCTGATCATTTTTTATTAGTAACATCTTTTGCTAAAACGGGTCCTTATGGTATGAACATGGCCCCTGAATGAAACCATGTTTGTCCGAAAAGCATACATTTTCCCGCCTAAAAGCGGATTAAGTAAGGCTGATCCAAAGCTGAAAGTAAATATGTTGTGACGATCAAGCACAGGTAGCCAGATACCAATTTTCGTTTCTCTGTATCAGTTCGTTTCTGAGGAATTCCATAAAATGTCCAGAAAATTATAGGCTTCCAAAAATGCCCATAGATGGCGCACGCGTCGCGCCGGTACGTACAGTGAGCCCCGCCGCGGTATTGGCGCATGCGTTTGTACGCAAACCTAACCCTAGCTTTGTGAAGACCAATGTGACGCCTTTTTACAGCGATATTGTCATAAAAATGATTAGTGGCCTGGGTTCAATGGCTAAATGACTATCCATCGCGGAAAATCTGAAACTGCAAGAAGAGTTTTGGCTCGCAAATGCTGGCCCATGTTGTGACTGACGCTGTCTGTCATGACAAAGTCCACCTTTTCCCACAGGCACTCCTTTGTCACCCCTCCACAGACGGCGAGCATAGACAGGACGGCCATCTTTAGATCTGCGAAGTTCTCCCTCGTCTCAGCGGCGATCTTGAGGGTTGGAAGAGCGTAGTACTGCCCCTTGGCAGTGATTCCTTGCACCGAGTAGGCTCCTGTTCCCTGTGTCCTGCTGCTGTCGTCGTGGTAGGTGATGGTGGCCCTGTCCTCCGAGTCGAGCATCTCTTGGACGATCTTTGAGAGTGTGAAGGCTTCAATGGCCTTGCTCATTATGTTGTTCTTCTTGTGAGGTGCGGTTTTCACGTCAATCACTTGCTCGTCGTCATCGTGGTATTTCCACTTGAGGTTGAACATGTTTCTGCCGACCTCCACCACGGCCGCTGTGGCCTGCGCGAGTGGCATGCGAGAACTCGACATGAGCTTGTCCACCACTCGGTAGTACTCTGGTCTAATCTTACGCTCGCTAGTGCGGATGTGCTGCCAGTGCTGAGGCAGATCCGTGTCAGCTCCTCTCAGGCCAAACACACTCTTCATTTTTGGTTCGTCCGCTTTGTACTCGATGATAGTCTCGTCTGCTTCAGCGCTCGTCAGCGTGCTCGGCTCGCCAGTCTCAGCCTCGTCACCCTCAGCCGGGGTCTGCCTGTCTGACGCCACCATCCTTCTCTTCTCCTTTTCCATCAACTTGGCCATCCCCGCCTCAGTCCTCTCTCTCCTCTGCATCATTTTCTCCCACTTTCTGTCAACCACCGCGTCACATATTTTCCTCTCGGCTCGTTGATCTTGCAGAAATGCTTTCTCCTCTTCCGTCATCTTGACCCCGTACAGAACCTCCTGCTTCTTGATCGCCTCTCGGTCGTTGGTGGCTGCTTCGAAGAGAGTCGTCTTGACGCGGTTGTTGAAGGGTTTGACGTGGTTCTTCAGCCAGGACTTGGTTCTTCGGTTTGTCCTCGTTTTGATGAGGGTGGAGAACTCGTCGAAGAGCTTCAAGATCATGTTCTTAATGTTTGTCCTGGTCTTGGTGTAGATGTTGCACCAGGTGTAGTGCTCTATGACTCCGTCAGCGATTAGCGCAGCTGCCTCGTCACGAAGTAGAGTCTGCTGGCCAGTGCGTGGGCGAGCGTGAGCTAGCATAAGCTCGATGATCTCCTTCTCGATGGGAAGCAGGCCTAGCGTGAAGTCATAACGCTCTCCGTAGGTCTCAGTGTCCAAAGTTTTCACCGTCAGCGACCGGACCTCTCTCATGACGAATTACTGGTCTGAAAAGAGACAAAGCGGCTGGGAATGCGGAAGGGATCATGGCAAGATGGAAATGTACCTAGGAATGTTCCGAAACGGAAATGTGTGGACCAGGGAGGCATGAGATAAAGGGGAGAGGTAAGACGATAAAAGTAAAAACAGAAGTAAAATAGAGTAAAACACGACAATAAACAGCAAATAAACGCGTAGTTGAAGACAGAACTACACATGGGCATCCGCTTCCGAAATGGTGAACAATATCACGTATTTGGTGTTAACTGTGCAAAGGTTGGTGATTGATTATACACGCGCCACGATAGCTAGACGCAGGCCAGGTGGGCGCCGTAGACGCCCACCTGGCCATAGGAGCCCACCGCTCTCATTTTGTCGCCCCTCTGGACCATGGCGCCCACGCTTGCCTTAGTGGCGTCCCCGACAGCCACCCCATCGTTTTGTGCACATTTAGAGATACTTGCCAGCGGAAAGCCAGTCGGCTTTCATCGGAGATAATTTATGGAGCAAACCAAGCCATTGCAATTGGAACCGTCAGCATGGAAGTTGGTAAATTACGCTGGCGCCGAGCAGCGCAACGCCAGCAGCACGATGTGGCGAATCGGCAGTTTAATGGCGCTGTAGGTACGCATGAATGATGTAAACCTGCTTGCTGTCTGCTTTAATTTGTTGGAGTCTGGTTTTACTTCATTTGACAAAATATATCACGTGGTTAATCACCTACGAGCCAAATATGAGCAATAGCGACGAATATCACACGAAGTTTGCAGACAACGTGGCCTAGGCAACCATGGCAACGGCACCAAACACTCTGTCAACAGCTGACTGCTACGTGCAAAAAATAATAATTATCGAACACCGTTATTGTAGTTTGTGGCCTTAAACGTCGCACTTCATTAGGCAAAATATGTTGAAATGAATACTAAAAAGTATATAACTTCACTCATTTAAAATATTTATTGGGATATTGCTTATAACCCGGTTACTTAAAATGAAATATTATTTTAGCATACTAAATGTAATAGTGCATCTTTTGCTCAACTACCACCAACCAAAAATTAATTCGAACTATTTTCACGATTTTACGGGTTTCGGCTAATTTTTCCAAACGTAAGTGAAGCATGGAGATATAACATGGCACCGATATACCTGTATGCATACAATATTTCAGTTTGAACACTGGATCACATTTTATGGAGATTCTATTAGGGATACTGTATGTTTTTTGGGGAACATGGTTTCATTCGAAGGCCATGTTCGTACCATATGCCCCATTTTTTAAACAAAATGCTCTATGTACTTTCGATCACAATTGTTCAGAGCACATTTTGAGATGCGAGTGACCAACATTTCAAATTAAGTCACCACCCTAATTGGAATTCGTCCGACTAGTGGCGTGCAACCGACTAGTGCAAGTGCAACCGACTAGACTATTTGCACTAGACTAGTGCAACCGACTAGTGGCGTCAGCCGGTTAGTCCGGCTGACAACCAACCAACTAGTGGTCGGGTGCCTGACGTCACCCGGGGCAGAGCTTCTCGTAGATGTCCTAATAAGGACACCTATGAGATAGCTGGAAGAGGGTGCACTGGGGCGAAAGGGCAGCGGGTAGCTTCTTCGTTCAGTCACCAGGGATTCGGACCTTCTTGAGCCTTCCTAATCCCGTAGCTTCCGTCTTTTCCTTTAGTATTTATATCCATAATTTGATGGCCTAGACCAAGATACTTTTACCAGTTCAGGCAGATCGAAGTTTTCTTTCAAGCTCGCACAGACTTCATTAGAAGTAAAAAAAAAAATGGTATCAATATGGTTGCAGAAGACTTTTCACAAATCATACGCACTGGTTACTTTTATTTTGTTTCCTTTCAAGCAAGTACATATATAACTAAGTAAAGATACTAAATATCTTTCTCTTTCGCTAACCAGGTGAGTTATAATCTTGTCTTGTTCTTTCCAGTAAACTTTTGTTCCGGGATACGTTTTTTCTCTCATGCATAGGCAAGGTTGGTGCAGTCATCCAGTAGGGGGATGTTTTTCTTCAAACCTTATGCATCGTAATTCAGTTTGCACCCATTTCAGTGAATTTTGAGCACTTTAACACGCAGCTCATTGTCAAGCAGTCAATAATGTAGTATATTCTACATTGGTCTTGGTCCCAATCTCAGTCTCTCACGCACTCACACACTTTCTCGTGCTCACTCTCTGTCTCTCCCTCTCTCTCTCTCTGTCCATCTTTTACTCTCCCTCTCATACTCTTTCTCTTGCTCTTTTGATAAATTGCTCTCTCTCTCTCTTTCCATCTTTCTTTCTCTCTTTCCTTCTCTATCTTGTTCACAAAAAGCTTTGGATCACCACTGTAAAACTGGTTCTTCTCAATGGTCACAATTCTGCTATTTTATCTTGTCATGACAGAACTGTGGAGGTATTAAACCCTGTGTTCCAGGAAAATTTTTGTTCCATGAATTGACTTCAATATTAAAGTACACCACTTAAAGAATTTACTTGGCACTATTGTGTGATCTTAAACCATGCATACTATCATGGTTATGTATGTGAACCTAGATACATTTCCTTGGTGAGTGTCATAAAGTACCTAAATATCAGCATTGATGGCACATCTGGATCAGAAACTCTGTTTTGTATCCATATAACAGTGTCAATGTTTCTCCATTATCCATGCACTTAAAATCAACCTACACCATTGTCATCAAAATGCATTCACTCAAAATTGAGTAAAAACAGTTCTCTGGAAATTTGTAGGTTTTAAAATACATCAGAAAAATTGGGAAACGGCCAACAATCACATGGATTTCATGTACATTTTGTAGTGATTCCACAATGTTTTTTTTTCTTCAAAAGGCCATCTCAGGGCAGAAATAAAAATGTATTGAGAAATGGAATATGATTTCAGCTGGAATAAAATGTTCCATTCATGGCTGAACTCAAAAGAATTCTTTTGAATCATCCATGCTGATGTTTAAGTAACTTATGACATCCACCAAGGAAAATCCATGTTGGAATGTCAATGTTTTATCTGGGTTCAGGTATTTACATGGAAATATAGTTCAAGGTGATGCATCAAGAGCATGCAGAATTAAACAGAACTGGTGGCTACCATGGCTGTGCCTGCAATACAAATTTAAGTTCTCAAGAGGTCTTACAGCTATGCCCTACCATGTACCAACCAACATGATATTCTTCCAACCTGTATATACATTTGTGGGTGTTCCCTCAATAATGAAAAGTGGCTGGCCTCATTGACATTGAAGGCAGTGCCATAGGCTGTGATTGTGCATAAAGTGTGTCAGGAACCACCATATAAACAAACAAAATAATTGACATTGAGGTCAGTGGCACAAAAATACATGCATCCAGTCGCAATGGTAAAGTTGAGTGAATTATTATGCATGTCAATGGTATTGTAAATGAGATGATTTTGATTTTTTGCAATTTTGTTGTAGTTTCGTCTTGCATTATGTTCACCAAAGCCTCTATACATGGTGTGGACACATGTAGCTATTTGTATGTTTGCAGGTTGTCATGACCAAGCTCTTGGTGCAGCTTGGTATTGGGACATATGAGCCATCAAGATGGATGTTGAAAAATACATTTATAAGGTGCAAGCAGTGTATTAAAACTTATTGCTGTAATACCGATCAGAAGAGAGTTTCCAAGAATCCATTGCGTGTCTTATATTTTGGAACAGACAGCTTTGCAATACCTTCACTGAAAATGCTGCACTTGAAAAGGTTTGTGTGGTAACTACCTTCATTTCACCATCAATATCTATGTGTCCATGACCGTTTAATTAACTTGTCAGGATATTTTTGTTTATGTGGTCAGAGATTCTGGGATGGATCTTTTTGGCCTTGTCCACTGACAAGATACTTATATTTGAGAAAACATGCATCAAAACATTGATGGATCTGTTAAATATAAGTAATTGGAGAGTAAATCATATTCATATCACTTGCTACTGACTTCTCCATCCTTTGCTTGACAATGTATGCTATAAATATGTTCATTGCTGTTCTCAAACACTTTGGATGCAGTGGAATGTTCACAGATGCTATGCACGTTAATGGATTTTCGCAGATGCTGGTGGAAGTTATCATTGATTGATTGTTATTTTGAAGAATGGCTATGTTCAGAAACTTGGAAACACCATATTAGTGCATATCAATTTTCCATGATGTTCCTAGATCGAACCTCAGTACTTAGTATTGCTTACAAGGCAAATGATGTATACTTAATATTCTCAATATACAAGGCAAATTATGTACTTAATATACTTAACAAGGCAAATTATGGCAAATGCATCTGATAAAATAATATGGACAGATTTACCATGAATTAAAGAATGTAGTACCCAGTTCTTTTGCATTTGTTTTTCTCCCATCATTTGCGAGCTGAAGCCACAGACGATGTAAATGAAAATCTTGTAAATTTTTCTCAAACGATATCATCAAAGGACATGGTCTTCACCAAACCACCATATCATTTGAAATACATAATTATAAAGTGCATGAGTGGTAGGTCTGTATTTGAACATGTTTAGATTTTGACCCTCATTGGGTACCATTTGTTTTAATAATGTAAACTTTGGTGATGGTTTTACAATCCTGTTTTTAATACATATACCGAGTTTTGAAAACAAATCGAGACCCATTTTGATTTCAATTATAGTTTTTTTGCTAACATAATGTGCTTTTGGCATTCATGTAAATATTGCATTTTCGACATAGCACTTTTCTGGATAACGTGGTTCAGGCATCTTCTTGCAAATGTTAATCAGAATGTCATTAAGGTTGCATTTCTAGTTACCTTGAAACATGAAAATCGTGGAACACGACGCAACATTCACGGGAGTAATTCAGACAAATCAGGGTACATATTTTACAACACGTATGATCGATGTGCGAGGCACTGACAATTGCATAGCGATGCACCTAGTCGCTCTGGAGGTGTTACGAAAATACGTCAGGGGGAAATGTTTTAGTGCATAACAGCCGTAACTCTGCGGAGGACCACAGTGCAGCGGATGCACACCTGTCTACTCAAAACGTCAGCAATCAAACCATAGCTTGCCCCGCTTTCCGACCAGGGTTCTCGCTGTAGTACGACTGTGATGTTACGCCGTTGCTAGGTGACCACTGCCTGACCACAATACGAGTGAATGCCACGTGATGGAGAGAAAAGTGCGGTAATGACCATAAGACAAGAATGGGGATCTGATTGCCTGCATCCTGCTACGTCCGCCCGTCACCTGTGATAAAGGTGAATTGGTGATCTATGGTAACTATGAGACGGCTGTTGGTGACACTACATAGCTGTCGGCGATATGCAGTCGATGCGCCCCTAACCTCCAGTAACCAACCAACCTAGCTGTCGGTGACCACGTGTATTGAATTGTATTTACTTACAGGTACATCCACGCAGGTGGTGGCTATTATTTCACATGCTGATGGTAGATCTGGCTATTATTTATTGCACCAGGACAAGTTGGCCTAACAGCAAGGAACATAGGGATTATTGAACTCGCAGTCTCGAGCACTGCAGCCAGTTGGCTTCGGTTCATTAGGCTGCAACTAGGACAAATGTGTGAAGTTAGGGAATGGAGTGGAGTGGGAAATGAAAGGCACGTTAGTGATTTTCGCCCACGTAATGTATACAAGAAAACGAAAACAATGATGAATTGAGGAGTGCTTGTTCATATTTGCACGCGTTGCACATGACCGGTGACCCCTTGGCGCGAATGATCAATTCTGGTCAAAGCCCCCTAACGCCCAAACAACTAACTGGTGCTCTGTGACCTGCGGCAGGCAGGCGGGCGAGCTGGCCGAGCTGGCTGTGGTGTGTGTGCGTCTGCGAGCCGGACAGACGGCCACGCGCGCGTACGCCGAGCGGCACGGCCTGGCCGTGCTGGACTGGCCGCCACAGCTGGCCGCCGGCCAGTACCAGCTGGGCGTGGTCGCCTCCTTCGGTCACCTGCTGCCGCGCCGTCTGATCGACCTCTTCCCGGCGTAGGTACACACCCGCCTGGTGCAGACACGTGCGTCGGCTGGTGCGGGGTGGCGAGCAACGTCGGTGTGTCAGTGCTACAGGTGGTGCCATTCGACTAGAAGGAAGTTGGTGTTATAACTTCAGTGCATGCCACGCAACTTCTGCCACCCGCGGGTGCCTCCAGACCTTCCCGTAGTTCCCATCGACATATACTTCGCTTACCTGTTCTAACTAGGCAGTATGCTGGTGTTCTCAGGGAGGTAAAGTTGGAGCCGCGATAGCTCACTTGGTAGAGCGTCGGAATCATGATCACAAGATGTTTGGCTTCAATCTGACGACCGACGCATTTCCCCAGTCCTCTGCGACCAATCGGCGTCAGAGGTTGACGACGCCATATGACCTAGTGGTTGAATACGTCGTGAAAGAACCCAAGCTGGCTCGGGTTCTTTTACGAGGCTCTTCAGGGAGGTAAATACACGCCGTGTAAGGGGCAGTGTGCTAGCATTCTGTCTAAAGAAATGATTGGTCGATAGCTCTTGTGACTGCGGTACAGAGACCGTTGATTATTTTGCAGCAGTTTCAACAGCTGTCAGTGTCGACGTCAGCATGACTGTCGTTGGCGTCAGCATTTGTGCTGGCAGAAGTGCGGTATAATTGTCAGTACCAGTGATGTATCGACACCGACATCGATACAAGAGTGCGCGTTGGGTCCCAGAGCTTGAGCCGACCCCCGTGTCAGCCGTTTCGCTCTGTCGCCAGGGGTATCATTAACGTACACGCCAGTCTGCTGCCACGATGGCGGGGCGCCGCGCCCGTCGTGCACGCGCTGCTGGCTGGCGACCGTCACACGGGCGTCACCATCATGAAGGTGAAGCCCCACAGGTGGGTGGCCTCTCTGTATCTCTATCTATTCCCCTCACTCTTTGAGTGAGTGAGGATATCTCTCTCTCTCCCCGTGGATTCGCTGAACGAGACGAACACATCGTCCGCAAGATTCACGCAATGCTGTAGCCGAACCTGTGCAAATGCTGCAGGCGCTAAGCCTGTGAGAGTGGCAAATGGTGAGAGTGGCAATCCTGCAGTCATGTGGTCCAGATCCCCGATCAATGACAAAAGCTGTGCTTTTTTAGTTGAGAAATTGACATTTCCATTATTGAACGGCTCTCTGTTTGCTGGTGCCTCACTTTCAGTGTCACAGCAGCCCCACCCAATACAATGCACTGGAGATGTCGTTTGTGCATACACAGACTATTGCTTCGTGAACGTCGTCAGGTTCGACGTGGGCGATATTGTCGCGCAGTCGGCGGTGGAGGTGTCGCCGACAGCTGATGTGCGCCAGCTGACCGCCGAGCTGGCCGAGGTGGGCGCCGGGCTGCTGTGCCACTGCCTGGACGACCTGCCGGCCGCCCTCGCTGCCGCCCGACCGCAAACCGAGCACGGGGCGACGACAGGTGAGACGACCCGCCCTCTACCGGCCGACCGTAGACACAGCGGAGTAGCCACGACGAGACGTCCCGCCGCAGAGCTAGCACGAAGTAGCTACAGTTCAGACAACCCGACCCACCCGGAGTAGCTACAGTTGGGACGGCCAGGACGACCAGCCCGCGGCCGCCGCCAGGCTGTGCGCGGAGTACCCACAGGTGGTCGACCGGCCCACCGCCGCCCGACAACAGGCTTAACTCTGAGTAGCCACTGGTGGAACAACCTGACCGCAAGCCGAGCACTGAGTAGCCACATGTGAGACGACTCGCCCTGTACCGCCCAACCGAGCACAGAACAGCCACAGGCGGAATGACTCGCCGGTCGTCGCCAGGCCAGGGACTGAACAGCCACGGGTGAGGCGACCCAATCGCCGCCGCCAGGCCGAGCACGGGGTAGCCATAGGAAAGCGATCGGTGACAGATCACAATACGGCAGGTCTCACGAACATGTGCAGGAAAGAGCAGTATGGCTGAGGTGTCCGGCCAGAGTGCCTTGCCGTTATTACAACTACTATGGCCATTTGTCCATAGCGGGCAGTTCGTCGCCGACATCCTATAATTTGGTATAAAACTAAAATGTTGTGTATCGCTCCGAAGTGACGGATAAAACAAGAGTAGAACCTCGAGCAGTGCACTGGTGCGGACATGATCAGGTGTGCGCCAGTGTACAGCCACTGTGGCCCTGTTCCAGCCCCTCGTCTGACGGCGGCCGACTACAGCGTGTGCTGGCGGCGCCCGGCGGCGGCGCTGCTGCGCCAGAGCCGCGCTCTACCTGGCCCGCTGACGACCGTCTGGCGTGGGCGTCGTCTGCGGCTGCACCAGCTGGACGACACCGGCGGCGCCGACTTGACGAACGCGGCACGTCCGGGGACGCTGCAGCGCCGCGGCTCTCAGCTGATGGTACGCTGCAGTGATGGTTGGCTGCAGCTGCCGAGGCTGCAGCTGCATGGCAAGCCCGCCATGAGCGGACTGCAGTTCTACAACGGCTTCCTGAGCGGACTGGACGCCGACCAGCGCTGCCTCGACAGCTGATCGTGGCCGGGGATGAGTGGACAAGGTGGACGTGTTTTGCAACTGCCGCCCGTTTCAATCAAATACAGACAGTGCTGTGATCTCCCTGAGACGCTCTAGTTCACGTGATATCTGTATTGGACGCCGGGCGAGCTCCATGCGCGCTGTGACTACGGCGGTACGGGCGGAGCGGATGAAGTATGACAGTGGTCTGAGCGCCGCCACGGCTCATGGCTTCCACAGCCGCAGCAAGCCGTCCTCGCTGAACGTGCAGATGATGTTCTGGTGTGGGTGGTGCGTAACGTTGATGACGTCCTTCTCGTGAATCTGTGAGAGATGGTGGCGTTAGGTGACGTCATTAGACCTTCTATGTCGCGGAGTCCAACGTGACGCATCGTCAGCGTCCTGAAATTAATTTCTCATCGAGGGGAGGGTATGAGTTCAAGATGCCGATACCAGATATGACGTCGAAAGAAGCCAACAATAATACACATAAAAATGAGAAAATAGTAGTTCTTGGCACAAGATCTTCATATCAATGCCAAAAGGCCTGCTATGCAAGTCTGCTTCGACGTACATTCGCATAATTTCAGGATAATGCGCTTAAGCCATCGGCCATGGGCCGGCCAGCTGTCATCTTACATGCCATAAATAGACATGGTTGGGGATAAAGCCGTTGAGAGACGTCAACAATGGTTCCGCCACCATGACTGATATTGTCATATACTGGGTTTGACATCATGGGCTTGACATATTGGCATGGGCATACCGAAAAAGAAAGGAAGCTATTTTCGTTTCTTCTTGGAAACTACATAACATTATCGTCAAAATCAAACTTGCAACGGACACGAAAATCTGGAAACAATTCGCTCCTGCCAGCACAGTCGACATCTCTGCTGAAGCACTCCGGGGCCAAATTTTAATGTCGCGCAATTAGGATTGCATAGGCTAGGAGCTGGAGGAGATACAATTGGCACAAAAGTTAAGATTAGATAATAAGTCATGATACGGAATCATATACACCGTCACGTTGCACGACGTTCGGCGGGTTTATGTCTCCATATGACTTGGCTGTATCACAATCTTCAAGATGCGGCCGAGCTTCAAAATGAGGAGGCTCAAGCCGAAGGAAAACTATAAACATGTTTGTAAACATGTTCATTGTTCGACAGAATGTGCGCGATTAGTGGTGTGTCTGGAATTCGAGAGTATAGAAATCAGTATGTATTCAGCAAAATTGTTTTCGCTCTTTTCCTGTAACCGTGAATATTGAAAAATTGGCAAGGTGAGAAGACATATAGTCTAATGCCAACTTTAAACAGGTCACTGTTGATGGTGAATTATCGATATGATGCCGACCTTTTTTTCATGTGCAAATTTCTCACGAAGTCATAACGCTGCCTCACCTCCGAGTTCAGCATCTGCACCGCACCCAGTGGGACAGCGTGCCTCCATTCACGGTTGTGGCCCGCACGGGCACCAGCTTCGACCGGACACTCACGTTCAGAGTTCGCTCCAGCTTCCCAGAGGTGGTAGAGAGGCAGTAGAGCACCATGTCCTCGCCGACGGCGTAGATCCAGTCGCCGTGGGGAGACACCACGCAGCAGAGGAGGTCACCGCCCTCGCGCTTACCCGTGCTGAACGAGCGCACAGTCTGCCGTACCGAAGTCGTCGTCAGAGCCGTCATACGGTTCCGGAAGCTAATATCAAAGGCACTAAGGTGTACGACCATACCGCAACGAAAGATGTGGTTCCGGTGTGTTCAATGAGCCTGTTTGGACATCCAACGTAAGACTAGGCTGCTGACAGACAACACAGCGGCCAGTATGTTCGTCGGTAAAGGCAACAGTGATCTGCATGGCAGTTGATAGACAGCAGAGCGACCCCTACGATCGGTAAAAATAACAGCGAGCCGTACGGTAGTCCGCAGACAACACAGCAAAACGCATGTCAGCTGGTATGAATAATGACTCGTGGCATGCCAATGGTGAAGACAACACAGCGAGTCGTGCGGTAATTCGCAGACAACACAGCAACACGAGTTGTAGTTGTGAAACGCGGAAGACGGAAATTTGTGAGGTAGCTGGCAGACGCAGAACATGCCGAAAGCCACGCGGTACCTGTTGAAAACGTGGTCGACACGTGGCTCTGGGCGCCGTCGCGCGCGATGCGTACCTGACCGGTCATGTTCATGATGACGATGGTGCTGGAGCGGTTGCAGACGACGAAATGTTCGGGGTTCTTGGGCAGCAGCGAGACGGTGTTCACGTGGCACTCCTCGCCGCTGACGCCGCCCAGCGGTTTCAGCGTGGCCGTGCACTCGGTCGTCTTGACATTCCAGATCTTGACGGTGCCGTCCGATGAACCGCTGGTGGGCGGTGGTGTCATCAGAGCTACTCCGAACACGCCGCAGGGCTACAACACTCAGGGGTGCTTGGTGGGGTTCAATAAACAGCAGTGGCTCCTCCGATGGCTGCCGACGGCTCTGATAGCACAACAGCACGATCAACTAACGGGCAGTTCGCAGAGTCCTGTTCAATGTTGGCGAAAAAAGGCGACGCAAGCTTTGTTCATGCCAGTGCCTAACACTGCTTTCAACCTGTTATAACCGACCCCCAACTGACAAAAGTAGACATGGACTGGAAAAGGCATTTGTGGAGTACTTAATGCTTACCTATAATACTTCGATCGAGGGCACATCAGCACATAAGATGGCGCTCACCGAAACATGAGAAAGTTAGTATAGGCAGGTAGGCGCATAGGTGCTAGGTACAAAGCAGCAACAGCATTGATCTAGCATAACGTTACTCCGGTATTCACGACACAATTCTCAACGCAAGATTCCGAAATGAGGTTCAAGAATCCAGCCCTGATCCACATTAACTTGACAATAACCGACCATAACGACCTGATGATATGGCCAAACCGACCAGTTGACCTGATCGCAGTTACTTGACATAATCACACTAACCTGATGATGCAGTGCCCGTCCACACTGAAGGTAGCGCCGTTGACGAATGACGTGTGTCCACGAAATTCTTTCAGCGTTTTCCCTGACTTCAGGCCGTGGATACTGCAATGTCAGTGCATGCATGACAAGACGATAGTGTGTACTAAGCGACCAAAAGACCAACCTCAGCACGAACGGCGTGAATTACATAAACCGAGCATTGAGTTATCACATTTTCAGAAGTGACGAACTGCGGCTGTGGAACACGAGGAGCCGCGGCGGGTCATGCATCACGCATACTGTACAGCCGCCTGCTCCCGTGGCAGACGATGGGCGTCGAAGTGCGGTCATCTGCGTAATATACTGTCGGGCGCCCGTCACAATCTGACCACGAACGGCCTATACCGTTGATGTGTAACAGTCGACATAGGACATACCCACCTGCAGACGATGTCGGGGCGCGGGTGCATCCCGAGCACACCCGGACGTCCACGCGTTCTCCCGGCCAGACTGTCCACTCGCGCTCACCGTATCGTGTTGTCGAACGACGTGCTCAGCAGCTGGCTGTTGTCGCGCGAGAACTGCATGCTGGTGACGCCCTTGGTGTGGGCTCGCTCGAACTTGCGCAGGCACTGTCCGGTGACCACTTTCCAGACTCTGATGCGACCCTCTTGGCTGCCTGACGCCAGCATCTCAGAGTCGCGGCTGAACGACAGCGACAGGCACGCCTCCTCCATCATCATGAAGTTGTCCTGCAGCAGCAGCAGGTGAGAAGAGGCTGGCGAGTCACATGGAAATAGGTCCCCGCATCAACGGGGTCCACGGTTGATAGGTAACGCGGTCTATTGGTAGATCCAGGTCACCATGATGCATTAAGGGTCTGTGGGGTATATCTCTAGCGACCAACGAATGGGCTCGGTACCAAGGAAGTCCGGGGTTTTAAATGCGCTAGCTTCAGGTAGGTTTTCGGCTACATGCGTCCAGCCAGCTTGCTGGGACGTGATCGACCTGCAGTTACGTGGGACCAGCAAATAATTCGATAAAGAATGGTCCAGTGCTGCCGACTGTTCGACAGCTAGTGCCCTGTAGTGTATCACCGAGCTTAACGGCATCCTCAAATTGTTCAGGTGTGAATACACGTGCCATAAAACTTCCGAAATTTGCAATGCCTCAGGAAAATTACGCACCAAGCGGTCTTACCTGTGCCTGGTACTTGAGATCCTTGCGAATTTTTCCTGTAGTGAAGTTCCACACCTCGATGAAGCCGTCCACTGTGCCCGTGACGAGGTACTGACCGTCGGGAGAGAATGCTGCAAGAACAGCGCCGCATCGTTACGTTCTCACACATGACATTCGGTGACAAACAAACGGGCAGCAAGCCAACCGACATGGTGGCCACGAAACGGCAACGTGTCCCGTTTCGTTCAGCCGTAACAGAGCAGAGCTTGAAGAACCAGTGGTCTGGTCGGCAACGGACTTTTTAGCAGCTGCGACATCCCAGAATCAGTGCCCTGGAAATAATTCATCAAATGGATGGTGGCAAGCAGATGTCAAAACACCTGATGACACCGAAATAATTTGACATTATAGTGGGAGACATTACTGACAAATGACATGACAATCTTGTTCGCAAGATTGTGATGGCACATACGCAAGAAATCGACCGTTGAAAAATAACAGCCATTACGGTCGTATGTTGTGAAGGTTCATATAGTCAGAAAGTTAAAATCCTGTCCACAGAATATCGATACAAATTCCCGAAAAGGGTCGCATTCCATGGAAATTTATGAACACCGGGACATTGCCCAGAACTGAAGTCTCGGTATGCCTTTGGGGTAGGAAAAAATCAAGAAATATGCAATCATAGAAATCAAGTCAGGAAGTTAAAATCCCGTCCGCAGAATGTCAAAAATCCTGAAAGGGGTCGTTTTCCATGGAAACTTCGGAATTCCAGACCATTGTCCAAAATTGAAGTATCGGTATGTGTTTGGGGTTTCGTGTCCTCGTCGACTGTACGGCGTGAAAGAACATGTAGCTATGGTCCACGCTGGCCTGCGTTTGGTTTCTTACTAGTTGGCTGGCTACTGGCTTTGCCATGCATAGACTGTCTTCACATAGCGTTACCAACCTCTCTCGCCGATCAGTCGCGGGCGAAGGACAGTGACATGTGGGTCTCAAACCCACAAACGTTCCATTTGTAAACCAATGTCCTACCCCAGACTACGCACATTTACATCGACTATGGGAGTCGTAACAGAACCAGCTTGCCTTGTTCAATTACATTCAACACCCGCAGCCAACCGGCTTCGGCTTTGACTTGGTAAAACTTTGGAATCTCTTAAAACTCAACCTTTGGCATGGGCTTGATTTGAAGCCAAAACCAGGAGGTGGGGTGGGGGGTTCAAAGATGCCAAATTATCATATCAAGAATAACAACCAAGGATCTTAAAATACAAATCCGGAATAATTGATAACTTTGCACTCAAGCTGCACCGCTCTAGTTTTTACCACGAAGCCACCTACCCCCAATGTTTGTTCCATGACATTCTGGATGGAGAAAAGCAGGCTGGGACGACCGAATATCCCGATTACTTTATCGGAGTGAACTAGCGGAGCATCCTCGAGAAAAAAACTACCCGGCGAACATATTAACAAACGAAGTATATTCGACCGTGACGATTCAATGCATCTAGGAACGTACTTGCGTTTTTGCAGGTACCACCGAATTTTTGGGCTCATATAAAATGTCCAAGATGGATCGAACGTCCAGACATGACACACTAACCAAGCTCAGAAATCGTTCCGGTTGCTCTTCCTTCCGGCACATTGCGCCGCATGCCACTTTCCGTAGGCACGTGCACTCACCGGCGCACTCTGGATGAGTCTTGCGGAACTTGATCTGCTTGGAAAGCTGCGTCGGGTACGTCTCCTCCTCCTGCTCTCGAACGGCAGCCTTGCCACGGAACAAATCAATCTGGGTTCCTGTCAGCAGCATGAAAATCACATACGGCACACTCATTTTGCGCATCGCCTCCTCCATCTATCCATCAACAGAAAAAGACATAGTTGCAGCAACGGCGAATCTGTATCTATGTTTACTACATCTATACATGTATACCATATTGCTACTGTGTGTACATATGAACCAGCAAGTGGTATTAAGCAAATCTTACTGTACAGAAGACAGCTATTGCTAAACAACTGCAAGCAGGAGCTTCTGGCGATGCAGGTTCATGAGGAGCGGGAGGTCCCTCTAATAACCTCTGAGCGGTAGGACGACACACACCAGGCGAGATGAGCCCATGGAAATACTCACCGGGCGGTAGGAGTCCCTGATGCTGCTGCCACTTGAGTGCCTGTCCAAGCAGCGCCAGCAGACGACTGGGTGGGACCACCGACACCTCTCCGGCCAGCGCCTGCGCGATGGCGGCTCGCCGCCTCTCCTTGCTCGATCCGTCCGGGTACGCCTCGCGCGGGTCAAAGTAGGAGCGCGCCAACAGGTTTTCTGATCGATACAGGCGTGTACGCACGTCAGAAGTGCGTGTCGCCAAATGGCTGACTGGTCGCAACAAATATGTGGGATCAACGGGTGTCCGGGGTGTATATGCATATGCATATATATATATATATATATATATATATATATATATATATAACGCATCGCGGTGGGCAACTTTGACGCCGTTTCATCTCCTTAACATGTCAGAAATCCCCTTCTCCAAAATCATACCCTTAGCAGCTTCTTGCTTTTACCTACTCCCTACATGGCAATTCAGGCTACTGTGACCGCCTACTTGTGTGAATAGCAGATAAGGAATTTCCAAAGTTGCGACCTGTCAACTTACTTTGAACTGTCATCATACCAGCAGTGTGTTAATGCCTGCTTTTGATGGCTGCACACACAAGAAATGCCACGATAGTTATCAAGATGAAGAAGTCCCAGCAGACTCACTACTCCGTACACGATGACGCACGATGACGTTGTCGCACATGTGAGAGAACATTGAAATTCGCCATCGCCAAACACAGACAATTCCAATCTGAATTATAATGTCACGTCACATCCAAACGTGGGTTAACAAAATAAAACAGCACGAAGTGGTTCTGAATGACTGCTTGACCAGCACAGTGGCGCGGTCTACGCTGCGAAGGCCAGCTCAGTCACCGGCAGAAGCCCCCTCACCGAGGTGTACGTATCTGTCTGCCTCCTGCTGTTTCAGCATGATCATGGGGTCGGTGTTGCGGAGCAGCGATCGTGCCGCGCCAAGCTCGCGCAGCTCGATAAGCTCCAGCACTACCTGCCGCGGAATAGCATTATTATACATCACAACAGAGTGGTCCAGGCTACTATTGAGAAATTATACAGGACAAACGGAATGCATTAAAAGCATTGCATTAGCAAGCGCGATGGGCGGGGCGGGATTGAATTCGCCCAACCCTACTGTTTCTCGACGATATCTCACAAATGTTCAGGAATATTGCAACGTAGGTTGTGACCTTTCTACGCATTTATAAGCACTTCCAATGCAACGAAAATTATTGAAATCCGATGGCAAATATAGGAAGCGCAGAGTTCCAAAGTCGATCGACCGACGGCCAGCCGCCGAGCGTTTAGGGTCACACAGATTTAGTCGGTGCTGTGCGATTGCCGATGTTAACCTAATTTGACCTCGAAGGCCTAAGGCCCTAGGATCGTGAAATTCGTACTGCAGCGAGTTCATTACAACCACAACATATACTCCAAATTGTGTGGCAGTTTCAGCAGCTTTAGAGATTTTATGGGGTGGCGAATCCCCGGGCCGCGTTATGGGATCAGTCCTCCGACGCACGTATCAACAGTGAAAATGAAATGGTACTGAACACATGTTGCAATTTATATGATGATACTCTCACATGTATGCATCTGCACAACACATGAGGAGTGTACCGGCCAGCCAATACACATGGCACACACACACCATCAATAGTTTCTACAGCTTCAGCATCAGTAGATGTTATGAAATGAATGGAATTAAAATGAATTTTGCATTCCAGACGATGACTTATATTTATCCATACCATACCATAAATACTGTCAAACAAACATTCTTACCTGCTCATAAAGATCGATAAGCTTCTTGTCAGGCAGCTTGAGCGACTGGATCGCCTTCAGCACTGTATCCCAATGGCCATTGTTTATGTCTGCTACAAAGCTGTCTACTGAGTCAACTGTGTTCAGCGAAGTAGTTGTTTCTTCCTGTGGAAAAAAATGCACTCTGATACTGAAGTTGATGGCTGGTGGATAAATGTGTGATATAATGGTCGTCAGAATATATAACATTGTAAATATCAAACTTAGAGTTTAACTTTATCAAGTGAACATATTATAGCACAGGTCAGGCATGTCTAGATAAACAAGCTTTTTTCAAATAAATACACACGGGCCGTGAGGTTCACAATGCAACATGCCATCTGCCATAGCACATGGCACACTAGGTAGCCATGAACATGATCACTACATGTACCTGTAATGTTTGCATAGTCCGCATCAGGTTGTTTTCCTTCAGGTACTGCTGGATCAGCCGCACGACGCTGGAAAAACAGCCATTATTCATCCATCAGCAAGGATGCCTGGCACGCTCGCATGAGTGCTGGATGATTTGCCACATTTGGCAATGCATGGCTGAACTTGAAACCTGACATCTTGATCCTTCTGAGCACATAGTTTCGTCTTATGGAGCATGATGATACTCAATTGGTTGGTTATTTTGGCTTTCAGGCACATTGATTGTGTTGGTCATACATCACCCAGATGATGATACTTAATTGAACCCTCCATCAGCCACTAGGGATATATTATGCCAATATGAATAACGTTGGTACTGAAATTCTGACTCATGTGGGATCTTATATTCATTCCTGTGCATGCATGTCCTAAGCTCATTCTTGCCTTCCTGCAGTTCCTAGCATGGTGTTCAAGGTATGCTTTTCAGGATGAAGTTAGTCTTATTCCAGTGAAAGGATAAGTTGTTCTGAATTGTTATATCCAGAGTGGTTCAATTTAATTTCTGCTTTTATTATTGCCCCAAGAAAAATGTTCCATTCTCCAAACCAAGCAAAGGCAGATTTGGGGCACTGCAAAATTACATGTAAAAAATGCACATTCTACTTGAAGCTGGCTGGCAATTCTATGAGACAGTGTGTGAAAAACAATCTTGCATCAAAGGCGTCAACAATCCATTGATAAACACCCCACTGTATTATCCTAATCACAACAGATAAGCTACCATTGATGACAATGTTCAACTTGTTTCATGAGGCTAATTACTTGTCATGCTCTGGCAATCACTGGTCAGTGGTGCCATACCTTGTGAGGAAAAACACTGGGTAATTGTTTTTCATGCTCTGGCGATCACTCCTCAGTGGTGCTATACCTTGTGAGGATAAGCACTGGGTAGCTACTGATCATGCTCTGGCAATCACCCCTCAGTGGTACCATGCCTTTTAAGGATAAACATTGGGTAATTACTGATCATGTAATGGTAATCACTGTCCAGTGGTGTTACTGAACAGTGATTACAATGTGAGGCTACCTTGTGATACCTTGTGAGACTTAGTACTGGGTAAATACTGATCACACTCTGGTAATCAATGCTCAGTGGTGCAATACCCTGCATAATTCCTTTAAAATCACGGAACATCCACTCTTGGGTGGACTGTGCTACCCTTCCCATCCACAGCTTGAGAATACCAAGAAAGAAATATGGAAATCCTACACTGCAATGATTAGCCACATAATCTTAGTCACATTTATAAACATTGCAATAGAATGATAAATTTGGGGAATTCGTACACCAAGTGCAAATCTTCAAGTGCAATTTACCATCTTATCTACCATACAAGCCATTTTAAAAAAAAAATCAATCATTTTTTCTTTTAAAAATCAACTTTGAATACTATACTACCTAGCTTACCAACTTCATATGCTTCATGGAAATAAAATGTGTGTAAAACTTAGCAAGTGGCTACCTTAAACTACCATAATAGATGAGAAATCCCAAGAATTCATAAATATTCTTAAAATTCACAAATTTAGGTAGGTAGGTAGGTACCTACCTCATTGCATTTTATAACAAATAGAGGCTAACTCAGCCAGCAATCCGCTTGGGCTGGGGGTGGGCGAGCTGGGGATAGCCTGGAGAGCCTTGGAAACCCTGGCTTCGTGAAATACCTAGGTCCTACCAAATTAGGTATCTCCAATCCTTTTTGTGAATACAAGGGATGAGCAGACACAATAGCTGTGTGTGCAACTTCCTACCTAGGTAGGTACTTACTCAGCAGATTCAATTTCAATCGACATAGCTCATCCACAATGATCCGGTTAAAAATCAAAGACTTTGGAAGTGCCGCACTCCCACCGCACATGCAAAACAATTCCACCCAGGGCTATTATGATTTTGTTTTCACACAAGGTCTCGCTAACAACCAGAGCTTCAGCAAGAAGTATAAATTACGTCATCAAGGCGCATTCACGCCTTCCTTCCGTTAAAGTTTTTTTTCCTGTCAAATGGTAAAAATTAGTATCAACACAAATGCTTCGCTGCGCGCAATTTCGCTGCGTACAAGGCATACAAAGTTTGTGAGCATTGTGCCGGTCCCTTATGTGTATAGATACCAGGGCCGTATAACCAAACTTTGTATCTTTGAATCTTCCTGCACTCCCATCATTCCTAAATTGTAAGTTGCAGTGTTCAAGATAGAGAAACTGCTTTTTCAAAAGGTTCTCATTGTGTAGGTACTAGGCGAATCCATGGGCAACACAATTTTGGGTATTCCACTAGGTAGGTTTTAGGATCTTAGCTCCATGTATCAAATAAATGAGTTAGGCGATGGTACCTACTTATGAGTATGGTAACACCTTACCACCACCAATGCCTATGGTTGTGGATTTTTATTTCACCAAATAAAAACATGAATTGATATTTCAGCTTCCCAGCATTTGAAGGGATGAACCTGAACTCTCTTGCCTTAATTGAATATTTTCTATTTAGATAGGTAGTCCTTTTATTTGCTATCACTTGCTCATGAGTCCCCATCATTGTCAGGTGTCACCATTTGTGACAATTACTGGACTTTTAAAAACAAAATAAAAACACAACTAACAAAAAAATAATGGATCAGGTTCAGTAGGACTTGGACTCTGTGCCAAGTGCATCTTGCTTCCTCCTGCTAGCTACCAATGACTTCCTCCTTCCTCCCTTGACCCCTTAATGGTCTTGATAGATTTATAGGCCTACTACAAGTAGTCAAGGTAATCTGTTCAGGTAAGTTATTGATGCAGACTAGCATGGAGAGGCAACCCCACATACTGCTATCATCCACCAACTTGTTTAGAGTGCCAATCTGGGTGGCCATCCTGGACATGCTGAGCTCTATCCAAGAGGTGGGGTATTCCCCTGGCATGGTGGATGTCTGATGAGGAACTGGAGTTAGATTTGGTGGATCAAGAGGTATGCATGTATGAGTGCAGGAAGCTGTACTGATGCTTCAGGGGTGATTGCTCCCCTACACCAGCTGAAGTTGTTTAGCAGATGCCAACTGAACCCAGCAGGGGTGGGCTAACTGAAGCCAGCAGGGGTAAATGATTCAACAGAGATACTCTTCATCATGGCTTGGTAATTGATTAGCATCCTCAAAGGGCCATCACCTTCCCTAAACAGAGAGCATTCCAGAAAGAGACTGTCCAAGCAGTTCATCCAGTCTCCTCCCCTTCTAGCACAGCAGATCAAGTGGGCAAAGAGCCACTACCAGTGACCCAGACTAAAAGTCAAAAGCAAAACATTGATAAAAGAATGTGTGAGGTTCACCTTTCCCAAGCACCAATGTGGGAAACACACCCTTGTGCAGGGAAACCCACTCAGACAAGCAGGTAAACCAAAGCTCTATGCAATGAGTCATCTGACACAGACTTGACCAACTCCAACTTGATGCCTCCTTACCAGCAGGCACAGTGCTGATGGGAAACATCCTAATCTGGCCTTAACTGCTACACTTGCCCTGTACCACAGCTACCATCTTGCCCTCTGCTATATCCTTCAAACAAACCCACTCTTCCACCACCTGTCATTAGGTGTGCCTTTGCACAGGATGTCTCAGCATCATGAGTTAGGCTAGATGATCATATTACAGTGGAATGTTAACAAGTTACTGGTGGATTGCTCCAGATTGAAGAAATTGATGTCCAGAAGCACACTGGCTGTTACAGGGATGCAAGAAACCCACATTATGGACAACATATATGCCTTTTCATGAAGAGGCAACACTATCTACCAACATTATATAAACTCAGAACATGAGAGGGAAGAGTAGCATGGTATGTTTTCAACTAATATCCTCACATCAAATCATCTTTTTAATCCATC
Organism: Imbricaverruca yamaguchii; assembly: GCA_034440575.1. Classification (NCBI taxonomy): domain Eukaryota; kingdom Metazoa; phylum Arthropoda; class Thecostraca; family Neoverrucidae; genus Imbricaverruca; species Imbricaverruca yamaguchii. The sequence continues at coordinate 2,810,395 of JAOTOL010001635.1, forward strand.
TCTGTATGTTGTGGGACCACACATACAGGATACTGGAATACAATGTATTGCATTTTCTGTTTAACTACACACAATTATAATATTGTCACAAATTCTGACATTGGTGGTTTGCTTCAGCTGTTCTTTTGCCATTTTATTCTGGGCGATTTAAATGCACACCACCCTGTGGGGCACCCAGCAGACACATGCTGGAAAATCTGTGAACACATGCTGGAAACAATACTGAAAATATATGCTCTGAACTATCTAACTGACTGTTTTGACACATTCTTAACCCACATTTTTAGAGACCAAACTTTCTTAGCCAGAAGTGCTTCAGCCAAGGGAATGCTGGTGCTAAATCATGTACTGCGAGCAAGTGCTGTCACAGTGAACTTTTACGTGACTGGCATGTTTGTACAAAGTACCAGCCTGCATGACTTCTGATTTGAGTTCTGACCATAGGAAATACTGACTAGGGTTTGGTAAATGCATGTAGTGTGAATAATTCCAAAGATTCCTACAAATAAATGGAACAAACTAAGGCAGCATGGTCATAGGATATCCACGTTCCCTAGGTGATGTGCCCCAAAACTAAAATAATAGGTGCCAACTTATTACATAAAGACATAAAGACATAAAAGATCAGTGCAACTCTGAGCCACAAGGGCCCTTCTTGGTTGCACTCTGTACACTGAACCAGTTGCCCACCAAATCTGCCAATCAGCCCTCCCTGTAATACTGAAAAGCAAGCCCTCTATTCTTATAATGATTGTCTATGCTGTTTTTAAAGATGTTCAATGTTCTGCTACTGACGATGTTTTCTGGCAGCTGGTTCCAGTGTTCCACTACCCTGTTGGTGAAGAAAGTTTGCCTTAACCTTGTTCTGCTGTGGTTAATTTTAATTTTGAATTTATGACCTCTAATTGCATCATTTCTGTTAAATTCAAACATTTCCCCAAGGTATCCCCTCTCCAGACCATTGACAAATTTAAAGACCTCGATGAGATCTCCTCTCAGCCTTCTATATCTAAGTGAAAACATATTCAATTTCTTCAATCTTTCCTCATATGCCAGGTTGCTTATGCCATTAACCATTTTTGTAGCCCTCTTTTGTACTCTCTCTAAAAGCCAACAATCTTTTTCATAGCTAGGAGACCAAGCTTGGATGCAGTATTCCAAATGTGGCCTGACGTATGCACAGTAAAGCTTCCTGATCACTTCCTCACTTCTGTATGATACATTCCTATTTATTGCCCCGAGCATTCTCAGTGCCTTCTTCCTGGCTTCCTTGGTCTGTTCTAATGCCCCCAATTTTGTGTTTAGAATAACACCTAAATCCTTCTCCTGTTGAGTCACTGATAGCACTTGGCCACCCATCAAGTATGGAGCCTTCATATGCTGCTTACCTACATGCATGATTTTGCACTTATCAAAGTTAAATTTCATTTGCCATTCTTCGGACCACTTCACAAGTTCGTCTAAGTCTTTTTGCAGCGAGATATGCTCATCCTGACCTGTTATTGCCCTAAAGACCTTCAAATCATCTGCAAATTTCAAAACTTTACTGCTTAGGCCACTTTCAATGTTATTTACAAATATAATGAACAGTAATGGCCCTAGTACTGACCCCTGGGGGACTGTATTACATCATTTCTGGAAACATTAAAATGTTCAGTAGAGCCAATTTGTTGTGTGTGGCTGTAACACTTTCGTTTTGTATTGTGCAACACAATTGTATTGTACAACACAAATCATTGAATAGTTTGTATGTCTAACAAGTAGTGGTTGGAGCTCCCAAGGACGTGTACACTAGTTTTAATGAGGCACATCAGTAAACGGTCTGGCTCGAGGATAGCCATGTGCCGCGGCGGGCCTTATTGAAGACGGCCGGAATCGGAGATGAAGTATGAGGATTAAAATGCATGTGCATAATTTAATATCCTTGACCATTTAGCATTCACCCTACGTTTCTTCGTCACTCGTGATGATGTAATTGTGCTGCATCACTTTCCATGATGATATTAAGACCAGAACTCCTTGAAATCCTCCCAAAGTACAGCATAAGACCAGACTGGGCTTCCTGCACACCGATGTTGATAGTATTACAGGGCATTGAGATTTCGAAATTGGACTAACTGACTGTTCGTTCGTTTGTTCGTTCGTTCATTCATTCAGGATGTTCGTTTATTTGTGCGGTCATTTGTTTCTTTACTCGTGTGTCCGTTTTTCCGTCCGAGAACGCAAGTTTTTCCCACAAATTCGTTGTGACATTGCCACCAGTATGCCATTGATGCCCCACTGGATGGCCTCTGATCGCTGCCACCGGGTGATCACCACAGGCCGGAGAGATGCTGACCCGGGCGGCAACTAGAGCCAGTCACGTAACGATGGCATCAGCTGCCTCGCGACATGCCACGCCTGAGCTGTCCACACTGACCGTCCAGCACAACCTATCCAACTGCGAGCTCTTCATCCAGCTGCCAGGCTGTGGTAAGCCACCTGTGGAGAACTCGGTGTGCTCGATGGTCACCACATGTATGGTTTACAGGGTTGCCTATGGCAGGCCAATCACGTCCGGAAATTTGCTACCGGGGCTTGATTGATTGACTTCAATCATGGATTCGGCCAGGACAATTTTACCTGTGTGTGTCTGTGTTTGTGTATATATATATATATATATATATATATATATATATATATATATATATATATATATATATATATATGTATATATGTATATGTATGCGGACTTGGTGTTCATGTGATAGTTATGAAAGCAAACTACATATTATATATATGATTGATGTGTTCATGATTAATTACAACAACAAATATAATGAGGTGAGATGTGTCCCTAGTTCCTTGCTTTAAGCACTTGGTGTACTGCTACTGGAATAGAGGCCTGAGCCATGTGGTGGGTATCCTGTTACCTGTCCGATGGCTGGCTGGCCAACGTTCGCTGATCGCCGTCGGCGGTCACCGTTCTTTGACAGACGAGAAAGCATACCTGCAGTACTCGGCTGAGTCAGATGACGTTTTGGACCTGCAGCACACGGTCGTTCCCGAGTCGTTCCGGAGGCGCGGCATCGCCAAACTTCTGGCCAGGGTGGGTAACAAATGGCGTCAGCTTATTGAAACCTACCGCTGGTGATGGCGCATGTGGTGTCTGCTGTTGCATCGAGCTTCATCTCTACATGTCACTGCGTCTTCTTAATTGTAATGCTGACCAACATACAAAGTGTGGTCGCATGGCGTAGTCAGTGATCCGGAGTAGACAAGTTAATTTATCCAAAACTCAGTATGTACATTTCCTGCTGTCCAGATTAAGAAATGCAACTTATCGCGTGATTGATGTTAATACAGGAACGTTTTCCATGTTAGACAGCAGAAATTTTGATACCGTGTAAGAGAAAAATAGCTGAATGAGGTAATTCATTGGTTCACAGCTTCCGCTGGAAGTTGTAGATGTACGATGTTTCTGGCGATAAATCGGTATGAAGCTATATAATGATATATATATATAAGGCATTTTGTGATGACTGCATGCAATAGTGCAAAGGGATATATTTTTTCACCTCTACCCCTCCCCCAACCTGACATGGCTTTGGTGTAACACCTAGACCGTTCTCACTTAGATTTGGCCCTTGGCACACATTCTGTCTCATGATTTTTGTACATTATGTAAAAATTGCATTTTAAGACCCAACTTTGGGCTCTTTTAAGGCACATTCAACCCTAGGTCGTATAGTGTGGCCAACATCTCACGCTGATTTATCGCGGGTGGACTCGGTAAGCCTGCCAGTTGCAGTATGCAAATGAAGCGACTGTTGAAGACGAAGCCGATCGTGGAATTGGAGTGCTATATATGGAGTTGAATGTACGCTTTCCAATCATTTCGTCTTGTACATGGTTAATGTACAAGACGGAAGTCAGGTGAAGTCAACAAGTATTTTTCCTTTCTACTGCTAGAAATAAACTACTTAATATTTTCCACATCGTCCTGGCTAAGGTCGTTCGAAAGTCTGTGAATTATTTCCTGATACCGTAGAAACAATTTCCACTGCATATTACTGACTGTTTTTCTCGGCAACCTCTTCACCAACAACCTACCGTGATCTTGGTTAGTTTGCAAGCTAAGCTGCAGGTCTTCGTCGACACGATCCTTTAACCGTGACTCATCCATGTTGCTGTCGAATATGCTATGTGCTAAACTAGACATGCCCGATGCGAATGAATGCTGGCAAAAATATTTCGTGAAGGTAAAGGTGTTGCTGAACGAGAAAATGCTGTGCATTGTTATGGACGCCGGCGACCGTGATTTGTGACGTGTCTTTTTCGAAATTTGTCGTTCGCGTAACTCAGCTTGATAGTCATCAACTCACTTGATCAACAGTGGAAAATATTGCCCTGGATTTTCCGTGGATATTCTACAGTGTAACCGCATTTAGTGTGGCATAGCTCGGGTCACTGATGCCTGCATTATTTCAGTTAATACATTTGGTTGAAAATACCACGAGACGAGCTGGATGCACCAACCAACATTTTCAAGCACGTCTGTACGTGGGAAGATGCAACTTACTTGACCTCGCTCGTCACCACTTAAAAGACGTTTTACCGGTTGTATTGCTGCCCCGGATATTCTACATCCGAATGAATTCCTCACCAAATCTTACCACCCCGACTTCGCTGATAGCCAGCTAGTGTGTACACGGTGGTTGCTCATTACTCTCCCGTGCTTCGGTCTCCATAGCATACTGGTTCCAGCTGGTCAATGGAAATGTTCCTTCGATATGTGTCTGACATTCAATCGCCCGACCTGTTCGTTGTTCCAGGCCGCGTTTGATTACGTGAAACAGAGTGACAAGAAGATGAGGCTGACGTGCTCGTACCTGCAGAAATACCTCAAGGAGAACCCGTCGTCCGAGTATTCGAGACGACTGGTTCGATAGACAATACTACCGATGGCGCCATCATACATCACTGCTGATATTTTGTGACATCGTTGTACTCATCGGCAAGTTTGTTTTTGCTGGTTTATATTCGTTTGTATCATTGTATCTGTTGCCAATGATGCCATCTCGGCATATTGTTGCGACTCTGCATCGCTACGAGCGAGGGCGAGCCCGAACCAGTGCGGCCAAGCGAAGGTGAGCTCAAGCGAGGGTGAGCCCGAGCGAGGGCAACCGAGTGAGCCGATTTCCGTGTATATTTGACAAGCGCTTATCTGAGCTACCGCAATCGGCCCGGCTGTCCCTCTTTGCTATCACAATATTTGCTTTCTGACCATGTTTAAAAGTTGAACTATTGTATTGAGCCGCAAGTGTAGCCGAGTGGACTCGGCGGTCGTGTCTTCATGGCACGTGATGTGCGTACCACGAGGGTGGGCGACTGCATGACTGGTGTCAGTCCGATGAAGGATACCACCCGAGACAGCTATGTGCAGCATAAGCTGAGCGGGAAGGTCGGGAAATAAAAGGTACTATGGTTCAACTTTGCACCTTTGCCAATTTGAAAATTTGGCACATTGCATTTCAATTTAAGAAGCGTTCGCTGTACTGGCGAGAGAAGCACCATTTCGGCAAGAGTAGAACCGATTTCGGCTGAAGCAAGTTGTTTTTTCTTGTTTCGTATTGGCCCAAATCGAACATTTTCGAAATTAAAGATGCTATTTCCCCAATCGGACTCCTCTGCCAGATATGGAGCGTGCACCTCAAATTTTCATACACTGCTCCGAATTGTCCAAGTAGGTCTTGTTCAATTCTATAATTTCTGCATTTCCGCGATGGTGCCCAACAGGTATCTACAGCAGGGGACCCCATGGACCGTTTGTCCTCGCTAGTCCGGAACCGTCAATGGCGCCTTATCTTTTAGTTATGAGTGCACGGTTCGGTATACTATTGTGATATACGATGTGATTGTATGTGCGGCTGCGCATTGCATACGGTTGCTGTACGGTAGATTGTACAATTTTTATCGGTGTGCTTCTGCACAATAGGGCGTATATAATGTGTAGCAGCGCGCTTCACCACCACATGCACCAACTTGTCAGCCGGCCGGCGTCAGCCTGCTGCCGCCACAAGCTGACACCTCATCAACTCGCATTTGCCGGGCTCTTCGTTTGCATGATTCCAACTACGCAGTACCTCGACACGACGCGCACAAGACGTGACTTATGCACGCCTCCGTCGAAATGTGCAAGCCATCTTTACTGGCCCCAAAAAGAAATGAGACAAAAATTGTACAATTAACCCATTAGCCTATCACCTAAAGCTCATTCGGTCTTCTGGCCTGATCATGTATCATATCGCATGTACCACCAAAATCCTAGTATGCGACCTAGACATGGTAAAAAATAAACCTGGCAACATACAAGTGCGTTATCACGTCCGGTTGAGCCACCAGCCTTGGTGACACCTCACCAGATCAGGTGACGGCACAGTGCGCGCTGGTCTAGTATAAACATTCTCGCGGAGGACCATCGAGAGGAGAACCGAGTCATCAGACGCCCAGTTGGTGCTGGCGCTTCCGCTGAACACCGTCCGGCGACTGACACTCCGCGACTCTCTGCGGGACCTGATTTGGGTGGGGACGAACCGTTGCGCCGACGAACTGAGAACCGGGTCGACATTTGGCTGTTCACCTTTACGTGCTTGCGCTCTGGCTATATAAATCAACGTGGGGTCCTACTATCACTGCTATCGTGTTCGGATGTGAAAGAGCGCGGAGTGAACAAGAGCTATCATTGCTCTTCGTCTTCCTCTTCTGCACACGCCGGAACAAGTCAATCGTCTCAAACGTAGAAGGTCGACAGAGATTACATACAGTACTGCGCGTTCCAGCGCTGAAGAAAAAAAATCGATGACGATTTCTCCCTGTCACATCCAATCGAAGTTTCTTATTGGTATCTGCATATGAAGCCTTGTCTATAAACAATGTTTGTGTTCACCAATTTGTTCGACAAAATGTGATGCGAAATACCATTATTTGCACGTAAGGCATTACATCATCTAGGTACGTGAGCAATACTGAGCCCGCTCCCTCCTCCCCCAGGGTCATACCAGGGCTCTTCCCAAGACATAGGATACAAACCTTTGATTTACTTGTGCAATGTGACATCTGATATTTCAGTTTTAGCCGGTACTGCGCCATATGGTCACACTGCTAGATTCCTGCATGAACTGCTAACACCACACTCCATCATATGCAACTACATCATGGCACACGCTGCTAGCACAAGCCGCCAGTACATGCCACCGACACAAACTGCTAACACAAGCCGCCAGCACATGTCACTGGCACAAACTGCTAACACAAGCCGGCAGCACATGCCACTGGCACAAACTGCTAACACAAGCCGTCAACATAAGCCGCCAGCACAGCCACTGGCACGAACCGCTGACACGAACCATCAACACAGGCCGCTAACACAAGCCGCCAGCATATGCCACTGGCACAAGTTTATAACACAAGCCGCCAGCACGAGCTGCTAGCACAAGCTGCCATCAGGAGATGCTAAGCACAAGTCGCAAAAACAGTGACGCTACTGACGGGGTGAGCCGACCAACAACTACATTATGCGGTGTTGTTTAATTTTTTCTCAAGCAAATATGGAACGTATTCTCGAGACCAGCTGCATACATCATGAAAATCATTCCGCTGAATTTTAATGCACCGAAGTTTAATGTACTGAAGACGTCCCGGGATGCACTCGCCAACGGAACCATTTTACGGCTAGCGGGCAAGTACATGAGTCATTTAAATTATTCAAAGTAAAAATGGAGCAATCAGGTTAGCTTTTGACATCGAGCAGCACACGTGTAGTCATGAAGACTTGGTTACCTCTGCTGTTCCATCGCCTCGACTGTCACCTCTTTGTTGATTTTATTGTGACGTGGTTAATTTATTGGAGTGCGCGTTGATTGTGTGGCGTTGTGCTTTATGGCAGTTGATAAGAGTTGATTTTGTAAAGCGCATGCACGCACTGTAAGGTATGACAGTGTTCGTATGTAATGGTAGTAAAGGTCACGTATGAACATAGATGTGCCGTATGCTGTGTAACAATGAATTGTTTTATGCGCCAGTTGAAGTTTGGCGACGATTTGAAGCGTCCTGTATTCAGCTGTATTGCAATCTTGCTGTGGGATCTGGGGGGGTTGTAGCTGCGGGAGCTGCGTCTAGTAACTAGTGCCTTGCAATCATGCAATTTTGGTGCAAGTCATCACTTAACGACAATCGTTTGATGTCACTTTCTTTTTCACATCAGTGAGTGCCTTTTTTCTACGGGCTATGAGTGAGATTTGTTTAGTTAAAAGTGCTTATGGCTTCCGGTGCAGTGCTTCCGACTGGTAAAGGCAGCACATACATTGGAAGCATCAATCACCATCATCAAGCAATGAACACGGATCAAAGAAAGTGGCTCATTATTAGGTATTATCAACATATATTTGCACCTTAAAAAATAGTTTTCTAAACCACCCACCTCCCCGTCTATTACAACTCAGTTTCAGGACACTGGTCGTAACCGAAGTTTTAGGACACTGCTCGTCGCGTGTTCGAGACTCGCTGGCCCCTCTGACATTCCAGGCACAAGATCGTTCGGGAAGTCCGAGCGAAGCCATGTTTGTGCCACTTTGTGGTACAGTAATCCATAGCCTATTGAATGTTAGTAAAGTACATGATGTTTCTATCGAGTTATCAAGCTTACTGCCGGCCAAGTACGTTGATAAACAAATAACGACATCAAAACTGGAACCAGACTAGACGTACGCCAAATGATGAACTTGGTGAAAACGGCTCAATGGGGGCATATTTACTTAACTAACATGGAGCGTTATGCAATATCCTGATGTGCCTATGGATATACTCAAATATTCCGTACGTAGAAAGTAAATACCCTATGTATAAGCACGCTTTGGACTGGAGTAGTTGCGAAGAAGCTTTGAAACAGGCGACCACGAACTTGTAGACGTAGATACTTCGGGCCCTAAAAGATGCCCTCAAAGGGATTGTCATTGTCTGCACGTGCTATATATGATGATGCATGCTATGCATGATGATGCATGCTATGTATGCTGAGGCGTGCTATGTAGGCTGATGCGTGGTATGTATGTCAAGACGTCCCATGCATGTTGAGACGTATATTGGGATGTGCTATGTATGTCTTGACGTATAACATATGTCTTGACGTGTAATGCATGCTGATGCGTGCGTTGTATGTCGAAGCGTGCTGTATATGTATGGATGTGCTATATATGTCGGAGCATACTATGTACGTCTAGACGTGCTACGTATGCTGGGACGTACTGTGCATGTTGAGACGTGCTATGTATGTCAAAGTCTGTTATGTATGTCGGAACACGACATGTCACGGTATATGCCCATGGAGTGTTGCACTCATGATTGTAAGATCGTGGGTTCGAATCCCACACCTTGCGTGATTACAAGTTCACCCACGACCAATATGCGTGAGATGTTGGCGATGCTGTACGACGTAGTAGTTGAATGCGTCGCAAGAGCCAAATCACCATGTTATATATATTTGGAAACGGTCAAGCGTCCCGGGACATGGCCCATTTCGCCGGCGAACCATGACCAGGTACACGGCGGCCGCCGTGGGTCAGGGTACCGGCATGTTATCATACATTTCCGTGTCGGTGTCGGTACTCGGTCCAGTATGTAAAGGGAATTGTGCCTACGACGCAAATAAAACTTTGGTTTTATTACTGGGTACTGTATACTGTGTGCCAATTGTTGACCCAGTCGTAATCGTCTTCTGATTGAGGAAAGCGGATATATAGTGGGGACTAGGAGTATTGCTTTGGCATGATGCTTGGAGCGATATTCTAAACCTGATGTAATTGATGATGCCCAAACAACACTAACAAATAATGTAAACCAACACATACTCGTTTTCCACCAGCTTAAAGCCGTGTCCGACTAAAATTAGGTTTAAGTCGTCGGATGGGTATTCTAAAAGGCTGCTGGACCACTCACTTGATAAATACATCAATAGCGTGATCTGCATTACGCACACGCACTAACAACATACGTCGGCTACAGCTGCCCAAAGTCCAGACTGAGCTAGTTGTACGTTTGTCTTGGTGCTGGGCAGTTGCACATGAATGTGGAATAGCGTGTCTCAGGTTGCAAGGAGCGCTACGACATCCGAAGCGTGCAGAGCTGTGGTTCGCCGCTGGCTGTGTCGCTGCTTCGCGGCCACACATGCGCTCGGACACGTTTGTTCACTTTAACTCAGTTGTCATGTTCATCAGGAACATCGGTATGATGTTATTCATATACCATGATTAGCGCCTATCACTTCTGCTCTATTTCCCATGTTTCACGCGTCACGTCACACATTTGCACTGTATTTATATATATATATATATATATATATATATATATATATATATATGACGTCACGCATGACGTGCACGCAGTGGGCGCCTTCGCGACGGATCCGGCCATCCACGTCAGAGGTTGTGCTTGAATCGGAGACTGAGTGCTGCATCGACGGAGAACTGACCTCGCCACTGCTGCCCCTCGGCGTCCTCCCACACGCCGTCACCAGAGATCTGACTGTGCGAAAACGTGCCGTAGAAGCAGGAGCCGTCCGGGAACCGGTAGCGACCGGGGCCGGAGTACTCGCCGTCCTGCAGGCTGCCCTCGAAGGTGCTGCCATCTACAAACTGGATGGTGACCTCACCGTCCAGACTGTCCTCTGTCCAGGTGCCGCTGTAGTGGTCACCGTCGCTGGTGGTGTATGTGCCTTCTCCGTGCCGGACGATTCCGTAGCTCTTGGTTTTCTCTTCTGGCCAGATTTTGTATGCACCGGCGTAGGAATCTCCGTTGGGAAATCGGAATTCGGCCTGTCCAAGTTTTTCTCCAGGTCGCTGATCGGCTGTGTTCCCTCCTGCATCTTGGTCTGGTGAGGGCATTCTGCATTCAGTGAAGGTTTCTCCTCACCGAACTCTCTGTTGTCAACTTGGATGTCCATACAGCACTGCCAGAGACTCCGAGTCAAACGGCCTGAGTACATTCCCACATGAACTCTGACCGGGAAGAGCGACTGTCGGCAACACTGCTTCGCTAACCTCGCTATTTCACATGCCCTTAGGTATACATTGAAGCTGGGCAATCACGTCGTGCTGCTTGAAGCTGATTATTGGCTTTTGTTTTGGGCAATGCTTGTTGAACTAGGTGTACACGGATGTACGCACTTTGATCCCTGTTTACGGGTGATTAATAAGCACGAGTTCAGGATGTTTTCTATGCCTGCGAATGCTTCATTCGCATGCATGTATTTTTCAAACATTGTCACATGCCTTTATTCAATGGTAATCCACCATATAGAGGAAAACCTACAATTTCCAGCCTCGAATTTCAAGTAGAACGTGCTTTGCACTTAAAACATGAGCAGCATTGGTCGCAAATAATGCATCATTGTTCCTCAAGAAGCAGCTCGAAGCCCAAATAACTAATTAGGTGGAACCGGGCATAAGGTTCTCTTTTTGAAGTATGTACTTGTAAAAGTGGTGCATGTATTAATGATAATTGTACAGGCGCGCCTCCACTGACTTATTCAAGTCATTGACGAATTCATCGGACGAACTAATCTGTACGATGGGCGCATATTTTTATCATTTGCTGAGGCAGAGTGCCATTTGCTACGATTCTTACGTTGAAGCTTTAAAATCTACGTTTAGTCGGCTTATATGGCATCAGGTGCTTGGTATTGGAAAAGAAAATCGAGCAGTATCAACGTGATGTAGCAGTTTGAAAGCGTAGCCATGCGAACAAATAGTCTAGGTCAAAGAGAAAAGCATGCGATATTTGAGTCAGCAAATCGTGAAGCTAAACAGACACAACGTTGTGTCTGACAAACACGGTCAGCACTTCACCTACGCAAAGGCTACTGCCAAGGAGGGCGAAGTGGTTGTCCAGTGCGATTTCGCTGAAAATTATTCATTCGTGGAGCAGGATGTAGGTCAAGGTTTCCACTGGGCTCCGTCCTAGTGTGCGGTGCGCCCGTTTGGAGTGTACTGACCTGAGGACGAAGTACTGTACCGTCAGAACTACTGCTATATCTCTAACGGCACAAAGCACAACACCGCCATTGTGCATGCGTACCTGCAAGGACGTATCCCAGAAATTTGGCCCAAAGTGCCTGACTTCCCAAAAATAGTATTTCACAAACATCAGTGCTGCGTAGTATACGACTAAGGATGACTTCATGAATTTGTGTCAATACCAGACAGGTTTTGGGGTTCCCTGTGATTGCATTTTTTGTCACATCTCATGGCAAGGGCGCTCGTGACGGCATCGCGAGCACAGCCGAGCGTGCCATGGCTCAAGAGAGCCTCGAACGCCTGCTTAACAACCAGATACTGATGGCGGAGGATATGTTTGAGTATCTGTCGCAAAAGATAGTCACCTGCATGAAGTTCATATTTGTATCCAAGCAGGAGGCAATGCACGTCACGACCCACTTCACCGAGCGTTTCTCGAAATCCATCACGGTGAAGGGAACACGGGTGCAACACAGCGACTCACAGCGCCGTAGTAGTTAATGAACTGTTTACCAGATGTGGGGCGGGTGCTAACCCGCCCCACATCTGCCCGCGGGTGTTAACCCGTCTCTTCTGTCAGATCCTCACACCCCGTCTTGAGGGGGGGGCGACAGAGACCCCCCTCTAATCTTCAAACTAAGCGTCGCACGAAAACGAAATAGGTGTCATCGTAAAGCTCTCGACGAGTAGGACCAGCCACCACCCCACAAAATGTATCCCCAAAAGTGGTGTCACTAGGAGCTATAGAGTTTCACCACTTACATTATGTTTGTGGCTCCTGGGGTTCATTTTAAGAGGCTTGAAAAATTATTTGTAATTAGCAAAGGAAAGCGAAGTCGACCAGGGTCATGCTATTTTTGGCCACCCCAATTTTTTTTGGGGGAAACAAATTGTTTTCAAGGTTTCTTTAATTTTAATTTTCTGGTGGGTAGAGCGAACCGAAAAACGGTGTTCGAAGTCAACTTGCTCTTAAAAAAATTGTTTACTTTAGCCAGAATCTTCGATTTGAACTCTGATAGGCAAATATGCAAACATAATGAGCAATGAAAAAGGGAAAAACGGAAAATTCCTTTTTTACGTTCTATTACATCTCTAAAGATAAGCAAACGCTGAATGTTTCATTAAAATATATGTATCCGTTAAAGCGTGACGACGGGTTGAACGTTTTTGGAAGCGACCTCACTTGACCTTAACTACTTCGTTGACCCTAGATGAAGGGACTTCAAAATTTTGACACAACATGCGAAATTGATGAAGAAAAAGGTATGTCAAATTTGACATGAAATTATGGCGCGCGGCAGCGCGCCGTTATTTCATTATTAGCGGAAAACCTTAGGGGAGTCTTCAGCGACCAGCCTCGAGACGGTGCGGGTTGCTGATAGCGGGGTAAAGTGGGAAGTGTTAGTGTGCGCGCTAATACAGATTGTTTCGATTAATATTATTGCAGTGGTAGATTATAGTCTGAACTGCAATTCTGACAATGTGTGGAATGATCTGCAGATCTTTAGATCATTACATTACGTTGTATTATACTACTGTACTGTAGCGCATTATTTTATTGGATTGTGTTGTGTAGTTATGCTACTTTATTGTATTCACCGATGTAGACGGCACATGATCCAATTCCATTCCTTTCAGGCACAGCATGTGCCAATGGATACGTCCACGCCAATTTCATTCCAAAGCAGTTCAATATTAATGCGATTACTCAGTCAATAAAGTCCATCTCTCCTTTTCAAGAATGTGGAGCTTGAAACGCCAGAATATTGATATTACAGTGATTGGCGGTGATAAAGCCCTGCAGTGTTGCCGGCGAAATATAATGGTACATTTTTATATGCTGACATTGACGCAGAAGTATTTTGCGTAAGGTCAAAACATTTGTATTCCTTTTCTCCTCACAGGCGACGATCTATGATTTCACAACTCGCCCTTCGTCGATTCTGATATTCCAAGATAGAATTGTTACTGTTTCGAAGGCCAAACTAGGTCAAGTTATCTTAGGTCACAAGCTCACGATTTGATAGTGGATGATGGCGAGTTAAGCGAAATATAGCTTGGTGCAATTCATGTTATTCTTCATTGAATTCTAGGCCTCCAAAACTTAGGTTAACTAAAAAAATGTCCGATGCACCTTAGCCGTTGCTTCGATCTTTCTCGAAATTCCACAGCTGGATTATGCAGACAAGCCAACTCTATATAATCATCTTCATTGAAATATAAAGTGCACGGAATTATTTTGATCCCTTCACGTGTCGATTTGTCGTGGAATGAGACACATACACTTCGGAGACTTTTCCGACATTTTTATTCAACCCTTCACATCACGAGTTAAAACACCTGTGTAACACAACATTCAAGATCAGATGACTAACATTATCATCCTATCATGTGCCTCTACCGTCAAACGGCATTTCAGTAATATGCCATTCTAAGCAAATATTAAAACAGGCCACGCTGAACTAGTGCAAAAACAACCATGCATGCCAAATTTTGAACGGATATGTAGAGTTTTCGGGGCAAAACCCTTCTTTTTAACTCCAAAGGTAAGATATCGAACTTCATTTCTGCACTTTTAAATCGCATCGTGACTCCCGAAATTTATAGTAGGTCACGTGACCTTACGTCACGAAGTCATGATTTCAACTAGCCCATGAACGAAAATTTCGAAGGAGCTAGGCATGCAGTGGATTATTGTGAGTTACCCGATATATACTTTTGCACAATTTAAATTGTTCTTCGTTGTGTTAATGACCTTAAAAGGCACCCTTGACATGTGACATCCGAAATTCCCGAGGCTATAACTCCCCAAAACGTGGACCTGGTCTTTCTAAAAGTTGTACAGCTGGATTTGGCGCATCAGATAATTCAGCAAAATATTTCATAAAAATATAAAATAATAAGTATTGTTCTCTTGTCGACCTGTCGTGGAATGGGCCATTGCTAAACAAATCACCTCTTAGTTTTCGCCACACAAAATCGATTTTTTTTCGGAGCTCTTCGCGCGCGCATGAAGATCTCTATTCATTCACATTTTTCGACCCTCCCTCTTAAGATAATCCTGATTCACCCTTCCATTTTGCGGTTGAAAAATTACAAAAACAAGATGATGCCAGCCGACACCTAAAAAGTAATCAAGTGGATGACAAATTAGAACTGAAGGGCAAAGCACAGATATTGACATCTTACTGTTGCCCAGAAACGTGCCACGTCGTCACCACTTCGCACCCGCGCGTCGAAAGGACCTGAGCTTGTTTATGCATGGAGAAGAGAAAGCCAGTAGCAACATGTGTGGCTGCCATGCCGATCGGCTTCATACGTTTAGAATAGATGCTGTTGTATTAACAATACCGTGAAGCAACCAGATTCGGCTTCTCTTTCTCTGGAGACCGACCTATATGGGGCCCGAAAACATACCAAAGATCCTCAAAGGCACACCGGGGCTCCCATGGCACACCGGACACGCAGCAACAGCACGAGGGACTCAAAAGCAGGCTAGGGCCCTCAAAAAGCGATACGGTCCTAAAAAACGAGTTCACTCACACCCCATCCCCCACACCCGCTCAACGCAATGCCCTCAAAGTAGAAAGAGCACTCTTCCGGATATTTGGCGCCCCGAAAGAATAGTTACTCCTCATCAGAATTCCTAGCTGCATGATGAATGATGAAATGCTGAAACTATCTTGAAGAGCCGTGAGCTTTTCCAGCGTTTTCCTGTGCCCATCTCCCAGTGTCCATCTCCCAGCAAACCCAAAGCGCATGAACATTTTACTGGGAAGATGAAATGCCAAGTAGTATATAATAGCTAAGAGCATACACTTTTGGTGTTCTTTGAGGGAGGGTTTCAATAAGTATTTCAGGGTGGCAGGAGAGCGGGTAGCATTTCTAACAAAAGCAAGCTAGGGATTTCACACCAGTGTTCGTCGGATGTGCTCATCCGTCTAAGTATTGGCATTTGACACGTCTCCCCGCGAGAATAGGCCAGTGTATTAAATGATCTTAAAGGGGAATCATACATTTGCGCGTCCGTACATCGCCAAAGGGGAATCATGCATTTTGTTGCGGTGCTCATTACCGTGCTGTAAGGGGTTCTTTCATATACTTTTGAGGAGGCACATGCCCTCCATTGCTGCCCACCAATAATTTTAACTTTTAACATGAAACCCTATAAAATGTGCCCCCAATCAATTTCGGCCTGCCTAGTATCACGGTCTTGTATTTTGTTCCCCTAGCATTCATTTTCAGAATTCAACACCCATGTCGTGGTGTTAATTGCTTACAGTTTTGCATGGAAAAAAGTCGCAAGCCATCAATGGAAAAATTGTCTTCTTAACACGCGCCCTGGAGGGCCTATGGAAATAACGCGCCCTGGAGGGGGGGCGGATTCCGCCCCCCAGAATATCTCAGCTCCTATGGAGGCTAGAGCAACGAAATTCACAGGATGGATGGGTACCATAGTGAACTTTATTGTGTGCAAAGATCATGACCTAAGGTCAATATCTTCAAGGTCAAATGAGGTCAAAATAGCAAAATCTTCTGGTTTTGCGTGGCTTGGCTTGTCATTGTTATGTATCGCTGTGGTTGTGTTTAAATGCTCCAAAATTGGCATTAATGATGTTTTGGACATTACTAATGATGCAATACAGATGTCAGATCCGCCATTTGACCTCAGGTCACCTGTATAGGAACACTTTATTAGGTCATTACCTGCTCCAGTTTCCGGAACCGGGCTCCCATCCCGACTGCTCCGTTGGGCGGCTCGGCACAATCGGCTTCGCAAATAAAGGAGTGAAATACATCAATAAAGTATGGAAATGCTTAGGCACACAATGACAAACAGTATATTTCAGGATGTATAGGGAGTAACATGTAAAGTGACATCAATCGCATGACAGTCATTTGCATTTATGACACATTCCAGTTGACCAAGTTTGGCTCCATTAGCCTGTCATGAACTTGACCTGACTTGACCTCGGCGACTTAACATGACTTTTAAATTATATAGCATAACAATATGCATCAAAATCAAACAAGTCGCTAGTATTGTCAAGAACACTTCCCTATTGCCAATATACGGGAAGCGCATCAGCGCCGATTTTTGTGGTCTGGCGCTGCGAATTGTTTTTAATTTAACGGCCCCTAACTTGAAAACTTATCAGCCGATTTCCACTTTTCTTGCTTTAAGCAATGCACCGGTCATTTCGCAGCAGGTACACTATAAATTTGGCGTATATCGGCAGGTAAAATATGGAGTTATGTACGACAAATCGGAAGGATTGGCGGATTTCGCCATACCCCCTCTAGGGCGTGTGTTAACCTGTTATGAACTTGACGTGACTTGACCTCGGTGACTTGACATGACTCTGGAACAATGTAGCATGACAATGTACATCAAACAAGTTGCTAGTTTTGCCAAGAACACTTCCCTTTTGCTAGTATAGCGGAAGCGCATCAGAGACGATATTTGTGATCTGGCGCTGATAAAATGTTTTGACTTTAGCGACCCCTAACTCGAAAAACGTTCCGTCGATTTCCATTTTTCTTACTTCAAACAATGCGTCGGTAATTTATTGGCAGGTACACAAACATTGGCGCATATCGGCCGGTAAAATCTGGAGTTATCTACGAAAAATCGGAGGGGTGGTCGGATTTCGCCCCCCCCCCTCCAGGGCGCGTGTTAATAGGATGGCGATCAGGGCTAATTGTAGGTTTTCAGTCACGAATGGAGAGACACCAAGATTGTCAAAGTCGCCAATGGTGCCTGCCACTTGCCAGCGACCCCAGCCAACCCGGTAATTCCCCTGTGGAATAAACCAGCAGCGCGCAACGGCGTCACGGCCAGAGATGCCGTCATCGGTTGGTCTGAGAGGCGCGCCTGGCGGCCACTGCGGGAACTGTGGGCCCGAAGCGAAGTCGACGGACGCCGGCCTCGCTGCAGTAGCCCCGTTGCAGTCGTTGCGGTGGCGCTTGGGAAGATGGAGCGGATGTTCTGGCTGTTGGCGCTCTGCGGTCTGGCCGCCGCGCGGCGGTGAGTGGGGAAGGGCGAGCGGGATACGTCCGTTGGCAGCCTGGGTATAGCCAAAGTCCTATCAATTGCTGGTGAAAGAGCATAACTGTAAGAATAAATTATATTGGAGACGATCATGGAGTGTGCAGTACGATTTGCTGACAGACCTTGGAAGCTCACTGCTCACTCCGACGTGCCAATTTAGCGTCATTGACCGCTGATTCTGCAGTTTTTTTTCTCCTATTTTTCTTTTTCTTTTGCGGGCGACCTATCGCGCTTTTCTTCCCACGTTTCGTTTCTAGTGGATTTTAAGACAAATGCACGTGAGGATAAATGTGCGTAAGGAAATGTACGTGGTGCAAATGTATGTATGTTAATTGTACGTAGGCGCAGATGTACGTACGACTAATCTACGTAAGCACAAATGTACATATTGCAAATGTTCGTAAGCGCAAATGTTTGTAAGCGCAAAATGACGTATGCGCAAATGTACGTATGCGCAAAAGTACGGCCATTTACGCATGCGTACCTTTGGGTTTACCTGCATTTGGTTAGGTACACATGCCATACGTACGGCGACAGGCTGAAAAAAATGACCCACCCACACATTGCGAAAACTAGACAAATATACGTAAGCAAATGTACGTAAGTGCAGATATACATATGACAATTGTACATAAGCGCAAATGTACGTATGATGAATGTACGTATGCGCAAATACATGTATGCACAAATGTACGTAAGCACAAATGCACGTAAGCACAAATGTACGTCAGCACAAATGTACGTAAGTATAAATGTAGGTATACGCAAGTGTACGTAAGCGCAAATGTGCCAAAGCGCAACAGTACGCAAACGTAAAATAATGCAAGAGCAAATATACGTATGAGCCAATGTACGTACATTTAGGCAAAGGCGCCTTTGCGTTTAAGCACATTTCGTTAGGTGCATATGCCATAGGTACATTTACGCTTGCGTACATATGTGCGTACGTGTTTTTGCGCATGCGTCCATTTGCACTTACGTATATTTGTGCATACGTACTTTTGCACATACGTACATTTGCGCCTACGTACATTTGCGCATACGTACTTTTACGCCTACGCACATTTGCACTTGCATACATTTGCGCTTACGTACATTTGCACATGCGTACTTTTGCGCATACGTGCATTTGCCATACATGCATTAGCCATACGTACATCTGTGCTTTCGTACAATTGTCATACGCACATCTCGCTTACGTATATTTGCGTACGTGCACCTGCCATATGTACATTTGGTTTGCGTACATTTGTCCGGTTACCTTTCTAGTGGGGTAACACCTGTCACCCCACGTGTTTTTCGTCAGCCTACTTTCGTTCCCTGTGTTATGTGTGCATGTGCGTTTTTATTTTGTTGGTGCAGATTTCATTAGGCAGGCGCTTTCACGCGAAGGGAAACCGCACAAATACATTGACCCCAGCTCGCCGCCGAACTCCAAATCCGATTTTGCACCACAGACCACACCGGCCAACTATGTTGCAACTCCGGACTTTGCCCCTGATGCTCTCTCCCTTCCTTGATACAGTCGTTGATGATCCGCGTCGCATTATTCCTTTTGATGACACCATCGAAGTTTTTGGTGCTTCGCCGACCTCTGCTCGTCCCATAACCACGAGCACTTCTCACGATCTGAACCAATCACGCTCCGTACTGCTGACCCGTGTGCTTGAGCCAACCGACGCCCTCCAAACCTGACCCAATCCAATCCACCGAATCCTCGCTCGACAGTGCTGGCTCTAATGTAGTTGTCAAGCCTTCCGAGGAAACCGTTTTCTCCCGTCGTGTCAACGTTTTCTGGCTAACCAAACAACACATCGCCCTCTGCTTCTAAGCCAATCCTGTCATTGAAGCCCCTGCAACGGAACCCTCGTCATCAAAACCCAGGCCAAAGCCAACCGCTATATCACGAAGGGCACCACGTGGCGGGGATGGCCGAGTAGTTAAGGTGTTGGGCTCTGGGTACCAAAGGTCCCAGGTTCGACACTAGCGCCGCTCGGGACATTTCTCAATCCCGAAGCCCACCGGCGAAACAGTGGGGGTGGCGCCATTAGCCGTGAAGGTGCATACAGTGCGTCGTGAACCACCCAATAAACAAACAAACACACAAACGAAGGGCAATATCTTCGCACCAGTGTTTCGCTTCGTGTCTGAAGTGGATATCCAAACGGAGCTCGGGTCAGAGGGGTGACACACGATCCAAATGGAATGTGGTAGGAGCGCAACTAGGATGATTTGATGGCAGGGGCTTATATTTGTTGAAAGTTTCCGACCTACATCCAACATTAATCAGTTGACAGATTTCCACTGCATTTCGTTTTCGGCCGAGCCCCTTAAAGTGTATTTTATGCCAAAAATATGATTTTTTCCTTATAGGCCCCTGATTTCTGGTTCACACTGCCGGCCCACCGACTGGTTTTCATGCAGGACTGGAGCATGGGTGTAGGAAGCAAATAATTTTGGTAGGGAAAAGGGTTGAAGATGGCATTCCCTCCGGTAATCTCTCATTGGACTTACGTTTCAAGGTAAATGCAAGCCTTTAAACATAAAATTATTAATAAGGATTGCATAGAACGCTCGTCATCATAGTTGTCCGACAGGGTGTTCGTGCTGACATCACAAGCCAATTGCGTCTGCTACGACGGAGGACAACGAAGCGTGCCAATAAGACTGCGGTGGTGGGTGTAAACATACCGTGGTCGGGTGATCGATGGGTGTCGACAGATCTTGTTTATAATTTCAAATTGGTGTGCATATTTAGGCTGAGTATTAATTGTGAAAGGAAGCAAGCTGGATTCTTCCTTGTCACCCTCCCTGGGTATTTAAACTGCATGGAAGATAAAGAAGGCTAGCAAAAGCAGATATTGAGCTGACATACGCATGAGGTGGCACTGATCCATATGAACTGCTGGTCGGTGGATAACGTGGTGTTGCGCGACTTCGGGTTAAATAGCACTTATGTTGATTTAGGCTTTTTTTGTCGCCTGCTTGCCAATGGCCTCTTTTCTTGATTTTGTGAGCATATTCCATTATTATCCATTTCAGCCTTGCATTATTCAGAGGGCACATGCCCCTTAGCTCATCCTTTGCGCTTCTGTCTGCACTCGACGATTTATCCCAATCCAAAAAGAAAACGGTCAATCAATGTCGAGATAGGCATCTTTTATTACTCAAATCTCACGATGCGCTCTTCGATCGGTAACATGGTAAAATGCTACTCATTCCACTTTGCCGTTGCATTATTGAATTACTTTTGGCTGATCCACAGCTAGATGGGTGGCAGGGGCGGATCCAGGAATTTTGGTCGGTGAGGGGTACTTGCCTGGAGGAGCGACACTTGCCATCCTACAGGGGCTGTTTTGCCCAGAAGGGCGCTGTTTCTAGTCTGAGGGAGCCATCTGTTGCCTGTATCAAATTTACTTGATTGGAGTGGTGCACTCGAGCGTTGAAGAGGTGCACCACATCTCCATGAGGTGGGGGGGGGGATACCCCGCTGGTTGCGTTACTGCAATATGGAACCCCGGTGTCAGAAGTAAGCTAAGCAGCATACATGTCGCTCACCTTGTGGGCCACACTTTTCTCCTCTTTTTGTG
The DNA here is from genome assembly GCA_034440575.1 of Imbricaverruca yamaguchii. NCBI lineage: Eukaryota > Metazoa > Arthropoda > Thecostraca > Neoverrucidae > Imbricaverruca > Imbricaverruca yamaguchii. The sequence continues at coordinate 2,832,087 of JAOTOL010001635.1, forward strand.
TGTGTGTGTGTGGGAGGGGGGGGAGGACGCAGATGACCTAGTCAAAAAACGTATTTGTCGACTTCCGAAAAGAATCTGAATTTGGAACGATACGGGAAAAAGGATTGGTTGAAAACGGTAATGGCATTGTGAAACGTATATCAAATACAAGAACATGGACGAAAAATACAGATCGAGTAGCAATAATTATATCTGAAGACATGCTGCGGTTACAAACAATCGAATTCATCCGTGGTGATTACATTATGGCCTCTCGCAGAATGACTGGACTCACGATTGGCAGGCGACTGGGCTGGACACAGTTTGACACTTCATCGTCCTAACCTGTGCGCGCATTTTCAGACACTACATGTTCACGGCGCCCAGGGCCATGGCGGCTGGAGAGAGTGAGCGCATGTGTCTGACGCTGTTCAACGTCTCGGAAACGGGCCGGCTGTCGGTGGTGATGAAGGACACGGAGCGGAGCGATTTGAGCACGACGCACGAGATGGATGTGACCGGAGTGGCCGGTGAGTGCCGAGTGCTGGCGTCGCTGGTGAGTGCTTCCACGCACTGCCCACTGCGAACCTGTGCTGCGTATTATATGCAGAGGGAAAGTTTCTCCCGCAGATGACGGTTTTTATCTCCGGCGGTTAAGTTTTGCTCACGAGCATGTACGATAAAATTTAAAATTGCCCGCTAGCCCAGCGAAATATTGTCCAAATGATTCATGATATTCTACGCGAGTGGCGTGTCGAGGCTACGTAGGCGAACGTAGCCCAGGTGTGTCATTGTTCAGCGCCTGAACACGACTCGTTGCGATGCTCTGGTTTACCGATGGCGCAGGTAATTGTGTAAAATGCACCACGAATAGTATAGTGGTTGCGAGGATCACGTTCATATGTGTGGTGATGATCTCTTACAGATGTGCATGGTACTGGTACGAAAGCGGATTTCAGTGATTGATTATTGGAGGTTTGGGGTACGGTGTCTTCATTACAGATGTGATTAAATGGTTACTGACAGTGGGATTACTTGCCAGAGGACTTTGGAAGGAACTTTGGAACATCTCATGATGCCATTTATCCGTCTGACAGACACGGATCCAGACGGGGGGGGAGGGGGAAGGGCGATGGGCGGATACCCCAAATGGACGAAATTCAACATTTTCAAAGGGGATTTTGGAGTCCAAATCCAACTGGAAGATAACTCGAATGCAAAGTTGCCCTGGTTTAGGTATGCCTGCTTCCCAATCGGTACTGTTGACCCCTGGAGTGCCTGAAATACAATGTCGGGACGTTGCACGACCTATCTGAACTAAAATGACGTGAAATGGGGACGCTTTTAGAGGACAGCAATTGTCACTACATATGCTCGCGGCTTTTAAAATATTGAATCTAACCTATTGCTACAGTTTATTTTTTCCGTGTATACACCATATCTCACTTTTGACCTTACTTTGTTTGCATGATTTGCTAACGAAAAAGTGTATAGTGTACATATAAAACTGCATTGTGACGAGATCGCGAATTCACGTTAATGCGACATATAGCCCAGCTATCATCAGAACTTTAAACGAAATGTTTTAGCACAATTTCCGCAAATCAGTCGTCGAAAAGTGCGCAGAAATTCCTATCGAAACGACGTCGTGAGCGGTTTCGGAGCTACCTCGGAAAATATGTGGGGGTGGGGGGTCAGGGTTGAAAATATAGTGGGTGGGGAATGAACCGGCTCCACTGGGAACATTACATCGTTTCTAGACCATCAATAGGCTCTTCATGCTCCCCCACCCGCTGGAAAAAAAACCCGGACGCATCCAAGGTGCTGCCCATTGAACCCAACTTATGTGCCCCTTCAAGACGCCGTCCCAGCTCGTCTGGAGATTGTCACCATCATCCGCTTTGGCAAATTCCTGGATGCTGGCTCACCGCCTGACAACGGTTTCGTTTACGTAGAGAACACGAATGTACGATCCACTTCCCCACATATCCCCATCCCCGTTCCTCCTATGGCGCCGCCCTCACCGTTATCCCTATGGTCCCGAAGGTCTTGCCAACGTCCAAACTGGATACATTATAATATGCAGCTTAAGCACGAAGAAAATTGATCGTCCCCGTTTATTGACGAACTTAAAAATTACGTTGTCATGTCCGTTACCTGTCATGCTTTCCTTTCTGCACTCAGTCGTACTGGCTGCATGCATGAACAAATTGAGGCTACTGGCAGGAGCAAAACAAAGCGCTACCCCACTGCTTGATCGTGTGGTTATCCAAGGCTGGAAATCTCTCCCGACATCTTACTGTTGCCCGGCCAGGAAGTCGGGTCATCGAAGCTGATGATCTGAATGACCTCCATCCAATATATTCCGCCCCAGACCGGATGGAAGCATTCAGAGCGGTCAGTCGGGTGACGAGAGCCTATTAGCTTGATTGTGTCTCGCGGACAGTCTGGTGTTGCTTTCTTCTGTATAACAGTGGGCCCACTTTCTGTGTCGAGTCGAGTGGACCTACTTGCACCGTGTCGAAATGTGCATGCGTGTGCGTTGCGTGAGCGTGCGTGAGCGTGCGTGAGCGTGCGTGAGCGTGCGTGAGCGTGCGTGTGTGTGTGTGTGTGCGTGTGTGTGTGCGTGTAGGTGTACGTGTGTGTGCGTGTGTGTGTGTATAGGTGTGTGTGTGTGTGTGTGTGTGTGTGTGTGTGTGTGTGTGTGTGTGTGTGTGCGTGTCTGTGGGTATGCGGGAGGACTCGGAAATGACTAAAAGTGGAAATGGGTGTGGATAAGAAGCATTCCATCCCATTGTGTGAGGCATTGGAAGTTATTCGATTACTAAGTGGAAGGATTTATTCCACAAAATTGAGGTCTTGATCATCAATGTACCGATGGAAAATTATTTTTCGAAAGTTTGTCTGGGTAACTAGATTTTGATACAACAAAAACCTTAAAATTTTAAACATGATGCATGCAGAAGGAAAAGCAGGAGACATATTGCCAATTTGTATTGTACTATACCTAGCTCTTACACTTAGTATCACGTTCGTGTTCGTGTACTGCGAATTGACTCCAGTTTAATCAACCTTTAATTTGTAATTGAGTGAAGGTAAAGCTCAAATTCACAGGTACCACCAGGGTAATCGAATTTGTTGCAGGCTTCTTTGGCCGGAAGGCGGTATTTCTGCAATCCACTCATTTTTCCTTAACCCTCGCGGCAACAGACGACAAATCCATCTTTTCCGCGCCTGGGTTTGGGGCTGTTGAAACCCCATCTAACTTTCTAAGTATCCCAGTATGAAATAAAGGACACCGTTTGAATTATCTGGTCATGGAAAACCGAAGTATAACTTACATTTGCTTTTTGAGACCAATATACCGAGCCGGACTAAGACTCAAAGACTGGTAAAAAAGGAACAGAGATTGTGTTCTTTCGACATTTTTCTTCAAGAGCTTACATAGGTGAATGCTGTTTTATTGCTCATAGCCCAAAAAGAGTCAAGGCAGGGTAGGTCGGATCCGATCAGTATCAGGATTGAAAGCCACTCCTCGAACTATGAATGTTAAAAGCGCAGACAAACGTAATTGGCAAGCCAATACAGCCTAGAGTTCATATCACATATTTTTATTCATTTACGACCATGCCGAGGTCGTTAAATGTCCTGATAAGTAAATCCAGGCATGATCTGGGGAACATGAATATATATATATATATATATATATATATATATATATGCAAGCATTCACATATATACCTTATATATAATGTATACATATGTAAACATGCACGTAGATATACATTATATATATATATATATATGGATGAGTCGGAGGATGCCTTTCTCCTTCCTTCACCGAGGACAAGCCCCGTCCCGAGAGCCGTGGTCCCAGCCCCGTCCCGGGAGCCGTGGTCCCAGCCCCGTCCCGGGAGCCGTGGTCCCAGCCCCGTCCCGGGAGCCGTGGTCCCAGCCCCGTCCCGGGAGCCGTGGTCCCAGCCCCGTCCCGAGAGCCGTGGTCCCCGACGCAGCCCACGCATTTCCGTTCCACTATTGCAGTTGTAGGTGTTGTGAGGACCGTCACAGAGGCCACATGTGTGGTTTGTGTGTTTGCAGCCCCCTCGTGTGGCCATATCGTTGATAAAATGAACAGCGAGGAGGTAGGGGTGCTCGTGGTGTCACTTTGTATGTGATGTAACCAGCTTTGACATGTGTGGGTTGTTGTTTGGAGGTGAAAGTTAGGATGAGAATGTGAGTGTTTGGTTTGTTTGTGGGGAGGGGGCCGGTAGACGGAGATCCCTTGGCTCGCAAATCTGCGAGCCAATTTCTCCTCTGGCATCCACCCTAGTTCCCATGCATGCATAATCCCCTAAGTGTTGCGGTGTGTATCTAGTGATATTGTGACCTGCCTGTTTGAGATGTGCTTGATATGTTCTAAGATGTTCACGTCTTTGGTGTTACAGGCCTGGATCAAGAGCTCCCACGATTTTAGATGGCGTGCGTTTAGGGGAGCTTGTGTCTGATGGGTAATTTCAGTCTCCACCTTCCAGGGGTCGAAGCTGGTCATAGTGAGACCATCGACCTGGCGGCAGAGATAGAAATCCCCCGTCGGTTCGTTTGCTGTGGTGTTGGTGGGCATGGTACGTTGGAGTGTCCAATGTGCGTCTTGGGTTTGGTGGAGAGAAGGGAATACACTTTACAGATATCGTCGGTATTGCGAGGGGAGGAGGGCTGGCGGCACCGCCGGACCAACCTGGAGTGAAGTTGTAGATGCAGCAGAGATGTAGGTTAGAGCTGAGAGTCCAAGGTGTAGGTTAGAGCTGAGAGTTCGTAGAGTAGAATAGACGAGATAGTGGCAACTGGTCGAGCGGCTTGCGGTTGGTGTCCTCCGTGTCCTTCGTGTCCATTGGTTGGACAACTGGCGTTGGCGCGGCTTGCTTAGCACGCCTTCGGCTCAATCGGGCCTTTTTCCCCGTTGCTGGTGCACGTTAGCAGTAGCCGTAGCGCCGAAGCCTCTTGGTGTTCGGCCCCCTGTCGCACCAGGTTGCTGGTCCAAGTTGTTTCTCGATTGCGAGATACGAAAGAGGTTTTGGCGCTCTTTGCTTGGTTGGCTTGGTTAGCTTGAAGACATCGTGAGATAAAAAAGATGTGCTATAATGCAAGCCAGATACTTTATCAGCTGTTGCAAATTTGGTGTCCCTGCGTATGGGCATTCTGCCCCATCTCTTAAAACTTTTACATCGCTTTCGAGAGCCATATCAGAGCACCCATCCTCCGGCGCGGCGAGGTTTAATATACACAGAGTGTGCTGGTAACCCTAACTTGTAGAGCACCGAATGATGCTCTACAAGTTAGAATGCATGTCATGGGCGACGTCAGGTGCACACGAATTCGGTGGCTACCTCATTTGCTTACTTTGGGTCCGTCTCTGCCCGCAAAATCATGTACATCAGTCAGTTGAAAAAAACATGAGTAAAACTTCACGCGTTCTGAATCATCAGGGAAAACCAGGTTTTCCCTCTCCCCAATGGCTTTAAGCCATTCCGCTTACTTGGACGTACCTAGTAGAGATGCTTCCCCCTTCAAAGCTGACATTGGTTCGCCTATCCATAAAATTATTATGTTAATTCATCCTAGGAATTCTGAGGAAATCAGCAATGATGTGATAGTGTACCAGAGACTTGCTTTCTAAACATGTTGAATACAACCACAAAGTCCCATATTTCCTTGGAACCGTCTTTGCCATTCATGCGCACATTTAATTACGCAAAATTGTGCAAAATATATGTGTTTTGAATCAATGGTGTTAACTGGAAGGTAGCACTAACGAACATAACTGGTAAATGTTTGACTGGCTTTGAAATTTAATCAAACGCAAATAATTGGTCTAACATGCCATCCAACATATGTGTCCTTAGTCGCTTCTGAGGAGACAAAACAGTTTTTCCTTCATAATACGTCCAGACAAACATTAGGAAAAATCATAAAGTGTCAGAGCTCTGTCATAATCCGAGAAGAAGCGGCAAGCAAAAAAAAAAATGAATGGGGCTTCAATTGATTTGCGGTGGCTTTACGACGCAATCAAGAGCTGAAGTCATATGGCGTCGCCCACCTCTCACCCCGGATGGAAGGGCGGGTACTTTGGAGAATCGAACCCCGTACATCTGGCACGCCAGACGCTAAGCTTGGCCACTGTGGTCACCGACGCCCTGAAGGGGGTTTCAGAAGGCAGCCTTAAATAATAAGGTTAGCTCACCTAACTAGTTGTGGTCGAATCGAAACGCTTCCAGTGTCCATTGGTTTTCCCGCGTTTTATGCTGAACTGTCAGGTCCCAGGTCCTGGCGAACCAGGTGGAGCATTCAGGGGGAAATCGACCAGCGAAAATCCGAAAATTACGCACCACATGTCGGACGTTTCTAAACATCGGTGCTTGGGGTAATCGCATTCGTATATATCATCTTACGTTCCCCAGAGTCAGAGCAACGGTCCTTGAGATTCATCCCTAAGTAACTTGGTCGGAGCATTCGCTCAGGACGTCTTTTGCGGTCTGGACATAGTGATGCAAGTGCTTATTCCAACACTGTGACGTTCTGCCATTATAGTTTGAAGTATGCGTAAATGTTTCGTGGCATAAGGTGAGGTAAAGTAGCATGTATGTCATGCACGATGCCATCTCAAACAAAATGTTTCTGTTACTCATGGAGTCATATTCGTATTCAGTCTCAGCGCCGCCTAATTCGTGCGACATGACATTGGACGACAAAACCAATGGTCTGTGGTAATCTGACCTCGGGTCATCTAACCTTATTTGATCTGCTTTCAAGAATCTGCCGACACTGCGAAGGTGGATTTACCGATTGGACCGGGGAGGGTGAATGCTTGTTAAAAAACAGGCTTATTTGCAGCAGCATTTTCACTCGTGGGCAACTTTCAATAGTGTTTGAAGTTGCACCTTGTGACCTTTATGACGTCACGCCATCACGTGACCTGTGCGCTCCAATGCCTGCCGTGCCGGTTATCGTCCTTCCGTATACTGACAAGCTGCATACACCATCGACTGAGCGGGATGGCTTTGAGACGTGAGGATCGTAACACAGCGAGACACCTGTGCCAATCCACAGTTGGCACAGTGCATTAAGCTTGAGTACACTACATTCAGCAGATGAGTCCCGTGTGGACGAAAAAGTGTAGCGAAGTTCAGCTAAATCAGAGTGGTTTTCGGTGCACGTCTGAGATTTCAAAACCGCCACTATTTTCGCGATTGCGTTCCTCTCTCTAATATGTAGGAAGTATCCCATACTTGTATTCATTCTGCCGAATAGTCTAAATTGATTTTGTTTATTTCTGAAATGTGCATTCTTTTGCGATAATTTCACGGCATTAGGTGTATATCTTCACGGGCTACCACGGGCCGTCAATCTCGTGTATTTTCGGTCAGCCCAATTGTTCTGTCTTGCTGTTTGGTGCTCAACCCTGTGCCCGTAGCAGGGGGAGCTCCATAAGCAGCTGGTATGCCCTCGCTCGTCCAGCACCGCTAATGTTGCCTAGTACCGGTACGAGCGAGGCCAAGGCCCACTCGAGTCTACTTCCGTGGAATTTATACACAAGTTCTTCTGAGCAGCCCCTCCCGGCCCTGGCCGTCCGTCACACTTTGACTGTCGTAATAGCTTCTCAGCACAACGCTTCTAGTTCGAAGTCCTTTACTCAGAGTCAGAATGTGCACCTTTCATTTCATTTGTTGCCCATTTTGTCACAATATTCTTCATCAACTATTCTCAATCCTGGAAAAAAGAGGCTGGCAGCCACATCGGCTCGCGGGTAGCCTTCAACAGGATTCCACGATGCAATAGAGCATGCCAAGTTCTAGCTTCCTCATCCAAAGCTGGGAGTCCTCGTTTAATTTTGACATTAATCGGCTTTCATCACAATTTAGTTCTCCTGAAGTACTCTCAATCTTTGTTCTAAGGGTTTTCTGCAGCATCCTCCCACGGGAAGGTAACTATTAGCATGCACCGCAGCCGGAGACTGCCAAGTCTCCATTTGTGAAGTGATCGTGTTGTTAATTGATATTCAGAAGACTCGAGTTCAGTCCCAGGGATGGATGACGTTCACCATTTTCAAACATTACCCAAAAAATCATTTCATAAGCAGGTGATGCTCAGTGGAGGATGCATGCTGGAAATTGGAGGGGGGGGGGGTGGAGCCCCTCGATTGAAGGAGATGTCGCACCTCACGACTTGGCGCGATCCCTTGAAGGTTCGAAAGAAGCCCCATGAGCAGGGGCGGCCCGTGGCACCCAAGTGAGGTGAGGTAGAAAAAATCGCCGGATTTCGATCAGTATTTTTCATAAGTACCCCTTATTATTTTATGTTAAGATAGATGAGTATGGACAACTTAATTTGGCGCTGCAAGGTGCCAAACCTATCACCATCGTTCCAATATCAATGGATTTCAACCCTCTCCCTCGTGTTCAAATGCTTCAGTAATTGCCGGGAAGTTTTCATATATAAAATATCATTGAGGCTTTCATATATTTCAATTTCATTTTCCGAAATGGCTGACATACACACACACACACATTATATATATATATATATATATATATATATATATATAGTATGTATGTTATATATAAATCTTATTATCTTTGTTATTCTTATTATTGATTATTCCAGTGCAAAATACATGAAATTAATGGGAAGCCCCACCTCGATGGAGTGCATGCTCCATGGTACTCCATGTCAAGTCTAAATTATTAGTGGACAGAGCCAACATTGGGGGGGGGAGGCACTACTTGCCCTTAAAAAATATACGAAAAGAAGACGCCTGGTCTAGACATATATGAATGAAAAATGGAAAACAATCCTGAAAACCAGCTGCTAGTTCCGTATATGCACATGGGTGATAAGGGCGTGATATTACAACCAGCATAGGTGCTTCCGCCGGCAGCCTAAATATAATGTTGGCACATTTTCCTGGCCGGATGGATACCACTCTCCCATGGGGGCACTTGCACCCAGTAACCCCACCCTTGTTTACGCCCCTGCACCGAGTGGGGAGGAATTATGTTGCAACAGTTATCTCTTACTTGCTTCTAGCCCTCCTACCCGGCCGTAATCTTCAGTTTCCCTGTCTTATCATACTGCTACTACCCGTGGCACCACGCGATTCCTGCGGCGCTTGACATGAATGCAGTCAGCGTGCGTTGGAGCGAAAAATCCTAGTGTTAGGAAAAATACGGCTGATATTCGTGGACAAGATTCTTCAAGCTTTCAAGTATATCCAATTATATCCCATTTCGATGGTATTTAAGAATGGATATATCGTGTTGAAAACACTGAAGTTTCGCTGGAGCGCATACAGGGCTGGGCAATTGTCCAGCCCATTTGACGTCACCGATTGCCAAACAATATTGGAGGGTCCCGGCCTACCCTGCGCTTGTTATGAAATGAAAACTTACTATATGGCGATATGTGCGAGAGGCTAGCCTCTGCCAACCGGTGATAGAGTTGTTTGTAAGCTAAGATGTAAATGGTGTAAATGTAAATCAACTTCAATTCTCACCATTACTATCCAATGTGTATTAGTTTTCAGTTTTTTTTTTCAAGTTTGCTCTTTTCCAGTGGATGAAAGCATCATTTTATGAAAATAACATACACAAATATCCTCAGGTGAGGAACTGCCTTAGTGTCTTACATGGGCCGACCGCCCCTGCCCATAGAAAGGTTCTACTGCACCCATTCCTTTGGAAAGAACTTTGGAAAGAACCGCCAGGGATTCCTCTCGAGGAAGCGTTGGTGTCTCGCGGGAAGGGATATGACGCGTCATGGATAAGTGCTCACCATTCCACAGGCGGAATGCTGGGATCGGCCACTGGAGGTGTTACACCATACAGGATGGCGTGATCGGGAACTAGATATGTTACACCATACGGGATGGCGTGATTGGCCACTAGATATGTTACACTATGCGAGATGGCGTGATCGGGCACTAGATGTGTTACACCATACGGGATGGCGTGATTGGCCACTAGATATGTTACACTATGCGGGATGGTGGGATCGGCCACTGGAGGTGTTACACCATACGGGATGGCGTGATTGGCCACTAGATATGTTACACTATGCGAGATGGCGTGATCGGGCACTAGATGTGTTACACCATACGGGATGGCGTGATTGGCCACTAGATATGTTACACTATGCGGGATGGTGGGATCGGCCACTGGATGTGCTGCACCACGCGGAGTAGTGGGATCGGCCACTGGTGTTACACCACTCGGGATGGTGCATTTAAGTCAGTAGTCGGTACACTTAAAGCGAATTATTAGATCTAACTGCTTGTGCAGAACTGACATGCCATTTTGTGTTTTGTGCCGGCTTAGCTCACCATGCGTCCATTATCGTCTGTTTCAGGTGGTTCGAAGCAGACCTGCTTCAGCGTACAGGTTCCGGATTCTGCCCAACAGTTTGTGGAGCTACACTTGAGTGTGGTCTTCCCATCCGGTTCCTACTCAATCAGCGGCAATCACAAAGTCGCCATCAGGTGAGTTTTGCGAGGCGTACTCTGGTGGACATTGGTGTGTGGCACGTGGAGTCGTTACTTGAACTTCACGGCCGCTAGGTGAACTTCACTGCGGGGCCGCACATGTCGTGCTGATGTGATTCACACAAATGCACTTTCGTGTCCACCGTTTTCAAATGGTTCGAGATCTCGGATTCTTTTCGTTGGAAAGGGCTGACTTCCACAACCGTGTCGTACACAGGCTGGTTCAGGGGTGGATACAAGTGGGGTGGGGGTGGGGTGGGGGTGGGGGTGGGGTGAGGGTGGGGGTGGGGTGGGGGTGGGGGTGTTGGCATAGGTACATGGGGGTGGGGGTGGTGGTGGGGCTGTTGGCATAGGTACATGGGGGTGGGGGTGGAGGTGGGAGTGTTGGCATAGGTGCATGATAATAGTCAATTTCCGTTGCGGGGAATGCTGCCGCAAACGCTTTTTTTCAGCCAGAGGCGCCAGCTGATGTCCAGAGACTATCTCAAAAGATGCAAACACAGTGTCAATCGATGTTCAGGAAAAGAACCTTCGGTTCTTTCACGACACACTTGAATGCTAAGCCAAACTGCGTCGTCAGCCTCCCGCGCCGATTGGTCGCGAGGGAATTTGGAAATTCCGCCGGTGTTGGAATTTGAACCCGCGATCTTGAGACCAGGGGTCAGAACCCCTTGCAGCCCGGGTGCGGATCGGACACGGTGCTATGTATAACAGCATACTACCATTGCGACACGCAGCTGGTCGTCCGATCTCAACATCATTGAATATGCACGTTTTTCCTGTGTGCTCCAGGTAATCAGCCACGGCGAATACACATGCCAACGCGGACAATTAACACGCGGCCTGGAGGGGGATCTGGCACTCCTCCGGTTTTTCGTACATAAGTTCAGATTTTACCGGTCGATATACGCCATTTGTGTGTACCTGCTTACAAATGACCAGCGCGTGGTTTAAAGGAAGAAAAACGGAAATCTTCCGGACATTTTGTCGAGTTAGGGGCCGCTAATGTAAAAAAAAATCGCAGAACCGAACCACACAAATCGGCACTGATTCCCTTCACGTAATTTGGTAAAAGGGAAGTGTTCTGAGCAACACTAGCGACGTGCTTGATGTATGGTGTTATGTTGTATAGTTTCCGTCATGTTAGGTAACCAAGGTCAAGTCAGGTCAAGTTTATGACAGGTTAATGTAACCAAACTTGGTCAACTGGTCAACTGGTTGTCATACATGCAAATGACCGCCATGCGAATGATGTCACTTTGCATGTTACTCCCTACACATCCTGAAAACTACTGTTTGTCATTGTGCACCCAAGCCTTTCCATACTTCATTTATGTACTTCACTCCTTTCTTTGCGAAGCCGATTGCGCCAAACCGCCCAACGGAGCAGTCGTCATTAGTAATGTCCAAAAAGTAATGTCGTCATTAGTAATTACGGCATTAGTAATGTCCAAAACATCAATGCTGCCCTCTTTGGAGCATTTGAACACAGTTATAGCGATCCATTACAAAGACAAGCTAAGCGACGCAAGACCATATTTTTGTTATATTTTGACCTCATTTGACCTTGAAGTTATTTACCTAAGGTCATGCAATGTGCACACAATGGATTTCACTATCGTATCCATCCACCCTGCGAATTTCGTTGCACAAGATTTAATAGGAGCCGAGATCTTAGGCGGGCGGAATCCGTCCCTTCCAGTGCGCGTAATGTTCAGTGGCCCTCCGGGGTGCGTGTTAGTTACATGTCGAAATCTAGTTTTAATTATGATCCACATACACACTCGAGACAGAAACAAGGGCACTGTTGCGTGATGGAAATATTACATCACAAATGTTTTCTGTTTCCACCTTTCATGAAATGTGTGTGAGCAAGAGTTCGCTTATCACTTCGTGGTTTGTCAGTAGTTCTGCATGTTGTATCTTATTGTCCCATGTGTGATATATCTATATATATATATGCATATATATACATATATGATTATATGAATTTGTGTGCGTGTGTGTGTTTGTGTGTGTGTAGGAATATATGCATGCATGCTAGGCTGTGTCGAGAATATTCAAAGTGGTGTTATCAAAAACGGCTACTGTTTTATTTTGCCTTGATATGTCCCAGGCAATCTGGTATAAAAATTACATCACTGGGCAATCGGCATTTTTTCTCAAAATGCTTTCGAAAAAGATTCTGTTTTCGGCATTCAGCGCCATATTGGCTGTAAGAACCAATCCAGATAAGCGGGTCAAACAGTATCTCTTTTTGATCGCCTTGACGAGCTAAGTCGATTGAAATGACACAGTTGTGTCGAAAAATCGATAGTTTAGGAAATATCGGCTATCTTATGTCTTCTAATATACCAGCAAATGTCCATTTCGGGGCATACAAGAAACTCTTAGGTTTCAATAAGTAAAAACCATACTACAACCGCGCTTTCTGCACTTACTCATTTGAAGATTTGAGCATCACTCACTGCGCATACAAATATAGACAAAGCTTCATATTTATTCGCTGTTTGAGCTACATAACAGCATGATTTAGAGAGGCTGATTTGTACGCATGTGCATCCCGTACTTACTTATGTTGAGACATTCAGATAGCCTTTCCACATCAAGTTCAGAGGAAAATCATATACGTTGGTGATAAATATTGTTAAAATTATCGTGATTATTGAAATTTGCTGTGATCACCTTGGAACCATCCATGCCTATTTTTCCCAAAGGGAAACATGTGAAACATCAATCAATGAACACTGATATATCCAAGGCAAACATCTCGCTAAGTTCTGCACCCCAGTTCTATCTTTCATGGAACTCACAGTCATTTTAGCTATTCTCCATGTCCCTCTTAATTGCTAGCACAGGCAAAAGCTGCCGGTGCGTGTAGCCAGCCCGGATGTAGCTGTCCCTCCTCTCCTTCCCGTACACGTTTTTTTTGCAGCTAGCGACACCTGTTTCACGCATCGTCCAACTGACTGACCGTGCACGGGAAACTGTGGAACTGACATCTGCATGTCCACATAGCCATCAAGTTCGGAACTTGGCGTGTGACACTTGAGGACCGGTTCGAAGACGCCGTCCCAGGATATCAACTCCTGCAGACTCTCCGCGCTCTCATTTAATCTCGGAATTCTCCTGGGACGGACCCTGGGGTCTCCACGCTCATTTTTTTCCGCGGATGCACCAGATGCGTTCAACAGCGAACTGGCGCTCTGCTCTGTCATCGCTACAGAGAAGTGTCTGGAACACCACTCCGCTGTGAGCATACCAGGCACCAGAGTGGAGGTACGGCATCACGATGCTCAAGACTTCCCCATGCTGAAGCCGAATGAGCTACAGCTGGCGCAGCACATGCTGTGGTCCATCCAGCCAGTTGTGCTGCGCCTTCGCGCGAGATCACATCGGATAGTAAACACTCACAATAAATTCAACGATATACCGGAGGTTTTTGCATGCAGTGTCTCCCAGCCCATGATTTGACATGTACAGTGTACGTACATGCACCGGCAGCTCTTGCCCGTGCTAGCAACTAAGAGGGACGTGGAGAATATGCTAAAGCGACTGTGAGTTCCATAAAAGATAGAACTGGGGTGGTCTATGCCGTCCAGTCACTTGTGTTCCGAACCTTCGCGCGATATTTGCCTTGGATATACCAGTGTTCATTGATTGATATCCGACATGCGTCCTTTGTGGAAAAATAGGCATCGATGGTCCCATGGTGATCATGGCGAATTTCAATAATCACGGCGAATTTTAATCATTTGTATCACCAACGCATTTGATTTTCGTCTGAATGTGATGTGAAAAGGCTATCTGAATGTCTCAACATTCAACGAATAGCTACCTATTTGTTGCATTCTGTGACATTCAGAAAGCCTTTCCAGATAGTCTTGTATTTGGTATGTGATGCACGTACGTACAAAGCAGCCTCCTTCAATCATGCTGCTATGTAATTTAAACAGCGAATAAATATGAAGCTTTGTCCATATTCCTATGCCCAGTGAGTGATGATGAAGTCTTCAAATAAGTAAGTGCAGAAACCGCGGCTGTATCATTATTTTTGCATGCTTAAACCACAGGAATATTTATATGCACCGAGATGGACATTTGCTGGTGCATTAGAAGACATAAGATACCCGATATTTTCTTAGCTATCGATTTTTCCCACAATATTACGTTATTTCAATCGACTCAGCTCGTCGAGGCGATAAAAAAAGGTACTATTTGACTCACTTACCTGGATTGGTTCTCACAGCCAATATGGCGCCGAATGCCGAAAATAGTATTTTTCAAACGCATTTTGAGAAAAAATGCCAAGGGCCTCGCGATCTAATTTGTATGCCGAATTGTTAGGCACATATCAAGGCAAAATAAAAACAATAGCCGTTTTTAATAACACAACTTTAAAAATTCTCGACACAGGCTAATGCTACATACGCTTTTATTGATAATGACTCGCCAGCCTTACCGTGACCGTAGCCTTACCGTACGTAATCGTCTCGCATGTTCAAAATCGATTGTTCCATGTGCCATCAGAAGCACTTGAACATTTGTGAGAAATAACGAGTGAAAAATGTTAGCCACAGCATGTCAAAAACCCTTTCTGTCAAGCACGTGAACAACGCCCAAACGTGTTTTTCGCATTATCAGTTGCCACATGACAAATATTCTGATCGGTATATTTTTGTACTCGATTGAGCCGCTTTAAAAAATAAATAATTAGCTGCGCAAAAATATTGTACTTGTCAGAAAGAATAGGCCCTTGGCTGCAAGAAATCTTCGATCTTTTAGGTTTTCGTTTAATCGCCATGTTGATCAACTGACTTACCACATGTCTATGTATCATGTTCCCCAGGAGGGCTTACGATGCACAGAGCGAGTTCGTGCTTATCCAGACGGATAAATCGCTGTATAAACCCGGACAGCTGGTGAAGTTCCGCATATTTTGGCTCGACGTGACACTGCGACCGAAGAATGAGTCGGTGAGTCATACCATCAGCCGGAGGAGGAGGTAACGTAACACGACGAGACACTAACCGAAAAATGGACCATTGAGTCATAGCACTAGCCGGGGGGGGGGGTATCGTAACACCATGAGACGATGTGACCTAAGCATTAGCCGGTGAGTCATACCACCAGCTGGGGAGGTTTATCCATCCCCGGCTATATGCATATTATAACGTAACACGACGACACCCTCCGACCTAAAAATGGGCCTATTAGTAACAGCACCAGTCGGGGAGGGGATACGTGACACGATGACACCTTCCGAACTAAGAATAAGCCGGTGAGTTACACCACCAACCTGGAGAGGAGATAACACAACACGACACCCTCCGACCGAACAATGGGTCACACCACCAGCCGGGAGAGGGGTAACGTAACACAGCGACACCATCCGACCTAAGATTGAGTCGGTTATCGACACCACCACCGTCTGGCATTCTTGTCATATCAGTAAGTAGTCTGAGTCAGACATGCAGCTTTGGACGGCATTTCGATTTAAACATGACCGGGATGAAACATTATGGCACAGACGTGAACGAATAGTGATATTCCGCTCAAGAAATTGTTTCCCACCTAGTGGAGTACCAATGCGCCTAGCTCCACCCCTCGAGCTTATCTGTGATGTCGACAGAGGAACAGTTCGTTCTGCTGTGATGCTACTTCTTCATAGCAACAGTCGCCGTGCGTGTTCCTCGAACAAACAGCGGAATGGTTGTTTACAAACATACAAATAACGATAACATGTGCAAAATGCAGGACGAGTAGGGCACATACGCCAACTGGAATACAAAAGCAATCCTTAGCAATTTTATATACTACCGATGCCATTTTGTCGCTTCAATTTCCTCAGGTGTTCCCGATTTACCAACCGAATCCAAGAGCGTGACCCTTTTTTCAGTTGTACTTTTTCCATTAGCGGAGACCCGCCTTGCTGAGGTTTCCGCAATGACTGATGTTTAAGCTAGGGTTAAACATACTCGTATCTTTAAACATACTCGTAAACATACTCGAACACTACGCCCGTGGCGTTGTGTGAAGAAAAAGTTGGTCATGCATTTGCATTTGCTTGTGCTTCCATCCGAAGCTTTTAGCTACAATGGGCCCCTACCCACGCAATATAGATCATATACGTACCATACAAATTCAGAGAAACAACATTACTAAGAACATATTTGCCTTCCTGAATCAACATGCCAGGCTGACATCATCTGCTCATGAGAAGTGGGCCAACATGAGGCTGGGATGGATCCGGGTGGACATTCGACCAGAACCGTCTTCAGACCAGAGTGAACGTCAGACTACAGTGGATGTTAGACCAGAGTGAACGTCAGACCAGAGTAAACGTCAGACCAGAGTGGAGTAAAGTCATAGTTTTGCCTGATCGGCTGTGGCATGGGTTTGCTGATCACCCCAGACCGGGGCACAGGTCGGCTAACCTCCCCAGGCGGTAGCGGGCGCCAGTGAGGACATGACTGAGACCTGTGTCGTGTGTCATGTGGTCGCGTGGCGGAAGCCACGCCGGATGGACGACTGCATCGATATCTGCACGAGCGGCGCCCAAGACGCCGTTGCAGACTTCCTGCACACTTCCTGCTGCACTCATTGAAATTGGCCCTCATTGGCGCCATCGTGGCGACAGTCGGCGTACTTTATTGCACGTCAAGGCCCAGTGTGCACCGTGCAGTCGGTACTTAGCTGGGGCGTCGCACTAGCCGTGCAGCGGTAACACCCGCCCATCGTGTTGGGTGATATGGCGAACACGGCATCTGGCACACTTACGTGTGTTGCGCCGTGCGATTACATACTCGCAACAGTCGAAATAACTCCGACGGAAGGGATTATTTCGACCTCGCATTCATATTCATAATTCCTAAATACATCTAAGTGGCCCCCACTGCGATGGAGAGTCGGTCCAGTGTGGCGACTCCAGGACGTCATGCAGGCGCTCTATCGCGACACAGCACTAGTGTCAGCGGCACTGCTTCAGATCAACCGTTCACTACTGGTCGTCGCCCCATGCATATATTTACATGATCAGACTTCCCATGGTAGCGTGCGCAGAACTACCTTTCCAGCCGACAAATGCGTTGGTCGTGTTTGCGTGGGTAGGTCCGGAAAGGAAACAGGCTGTGAGTTGCTGACAAATGCATAGCAATTCATATCCGGACACGTTCATAACTAGTGTGCCTGGAGCTGGATGCGGGAGGAATAGATGAGCATACTGAAACTATCCTCTCGACGTAATCTGTTTGGAGTGTAAGGTTTCACGCTATGCGAAACTGGGCTGTGCTGAAGGCGGATTTTCGAATGTGCTGTGTAAGGCACGTCGACATTGCTTATTTCACTTGAGCCCAGTCGGTGAAACTTATTTGACGAAATGTGTAGGTCGTCATTACATAGCGTGAAAAACATCTTGTAATCTTTGATCTATGATGAACACTTTGTCAATGGCGCCGTCATCTGGCATGCGTCTCACAAATGCATTATCGCGAAAGCCCACAATTTCCCAACAAGAGCCTGCAAATGTCCACAAACGTGGCTAAACGCTCTTCTTATACCTACCCCCAAACCAAACACTGACCCAACTATGTGCGACTCATACCGTCCTATCGCTCTAACTAGCTGCTTTTATAAACTCTTCGAAAGCCTTGTAAAAAACGTCTTGTTTACAACATTCGAACACAAAAACTGAACTTTCCTGTCTAATCAAGCTTTCATCATAAAGTATTTTGCCTAGATAATCTACCCTATCTTATCGCACGCATATTGGAAGCGGTAGCGAGGAAACGTTCCGCTGTCGCCAGCTTCGTGGATCTAAAGCACGGCTACGACACCATCAGCATAGCAGCTTTACTACAATTCTTGCATAACATAGGTATCCGGTGCCGATTATTACACTATCTCCATTCCAAGTTACTAAATCGAGCATTTTCACTCAAAATTGGGTAAAACATTTCAGACACTAAACTCCCCACCTACGTTTGAATTAAAGGCTCAGTTCTTAGCCGTCTCCTTTTTATTATCAGTCTAAATTTATTCATCACCGACAACGTTTCGACCAAAATTGCATTACATGCAGACGAAATTGCATTATGGACATCACACGCAACACGAACCCACGCAATAGCAACACCACAGCACGCACTTACATAATTACACAACAAACTCCCATAGCTAAAGTTGCACATCGCACTACACAAATTCAAATGCGTACTCTTCGGCTACAAACGATCCACAGATTTACAATCATTTAAATTATACCACACACCCATACCTTTCGTTACGACAGCAAAATCTTTGGGCACCACATTAGACCAATGACATACGTTTCGGCCATACATATTAAACATTAAAAAACGAGCATCAAAAAGAGTAAAACTTCTGTTAGCATCATCAGGCACAAATTGGGGATACGACAGAAGTACACTACTGACTCTCTACAACTCAATCATTCAGCTAATTATGGAACACGGATTGCCACTTTTCGAAAACGATTCTTCATCAACCCTCCAAATTCTTTACGAACTTCAAAACTATTGTCCCAGAAATGCTCCTGGAGAATGCAGTTCATCACCACCACTTGCCCTTCACAAATACAACCACATACCAGCAGACGGACAGAAGCACTCCTTAGATATCACTACAGAGCACAACTCATTGTACAACATCCATGCGCTCAGGCACTAAAATCCGCACCGACTCATGAACAAACCACCACTCAAGTCAATAATAGGATGACGAACACGAAAATAAATCACACACCACACTTCCGACCTCAAAACCACTTGCACCACCCACCACATGATGGAAACACCAAATACCCACAACACTTTATTTCATCCATAAATCAAAGCCCACGAACACAGACGCATAAACACAATAACCTTTTCGGCAATTCATATCACAATGCCCAAATTGCAATATCATCCACACCGACGGCCCCAAATCACTCGCAACACAGCAGACGGATACAGCGGCGGTGTTGCACCCAGATACAGCACCTGGGTCATCTTGCGTGTCCGTCTGCCCGATACAGCTTCTACATACACGTCAGAATTATACGCAATCTTCGCACCTTCTCAACTATCTACAACACCAAATTTCAACTCAACATCATAGCCACAGGCACCAAATTAGTAATGCAAAGCATAGCACCCTACACAGCATTTAAACACTGTCTTATCTCCAAAATACTACGCATATATAGCAAACTAACCACTCAGCAACAACCGCTTCTTTTTTGGATCCCGAACCACACAAACAAACATAAATGGCAACGAATACGCAAACACTGAAGCAAACCTAGCCACAACACTGCAACGAACCACACGCTGCGGACCGAAAATTCGTCACTACTTCGTCACCTTCGGCCTCCGACTAGTTTTACTACTTCAACTCGACGGCGGCTCAGCTCAATTCTGCTCATCTCTACTCATCTACCTCCAAGACGTCTTCAACTGTCCTTCCGTCAACTTCCAACAAGTCATCTCTATTATTCATTTCTCGTCTGTTCTCTTAAATTGAATACTCCTTTCACCCTCTTATTTTTTATTTTTTGTGCTCACGAATTTTTGCGTTTACGTACTTTTGCACTTACGTACTTTTGCACTTACGTACATTTGCACTTACGTACCTTTGCGCTTGCGTACTTTTGTGCTTACGTGCATTTGCCTACATACGTTTGCAACACTCACAATTGCTCTTACTTACATATACCGAAAGTACATTTGTTATACGTTCTTTTGCGTTTTCATATACCTGCGCTTACGTACATCTGTCATAAAGACATAAAGACATAAAAAATTAGTGAAACTATGAGCCACAAGGGCCCTTCTTGGTTCCACTCTGTACACTGAACCAGTTGCCCACCAAATGTGTCAATCAGCCCTCCCTTTAATACTGGAAAGCAAGCCCTCTATTCTTATAATGATTGTCTATGCTGTTTTTAAAGATGTTCAATGTGTTGCTACTGACAATGTTTTCTGGCAGCTGGTTCCAGTGTTCTACTACCCTGTTGGTGAAGAAAGTTTGCCTTAACCTTGTTCTGCTGTGGTTAACTTTAATTTTGAATTTATGACCTCTAATTGCATCATTTCTGTTAAATTCAAACATTTCTCCAAGGTATTCCGTCTCCAGACCATGGACAAATTAAAAAACCTCGATGAGATCTCCTCTCAGCCTTCTATATCTAAGTGAAAACATATTTAATTTCTTCAATCTTTCCTCATATGCCAGGTTGCTTATGCCATTAACCATTTTTGTAGCCCTCTTTTGTACTCCCTCTAAAAGCCAACAATCTTTTGCAGTCATACGTACTTCTGTCATACGTACTTCTGCGTGATTTGTACATACGTAGATTTGCGCTCACGCACTTTTGCATTTACGTACATTTGCGCCTATGCATATTTGCTTACGTACCTTTGCTATACGTATATTTGTTCTTAAGGACATGTGCAATACGTACATTTGCCATTCGTACTTTAGCGCTTCCGTACATCTGTGCTGATGTTCATCTGCCATGCATACTTTTGCACATACGTACATTTGCACATAAGTACATTTACTTACATGCATCTGCCATACGTACATTTGCACTTTCGTACATTAGTTTAGAATTGGGCGGCAGTGCTTCCGATTTCGGCATCAGCATACTGGTGTGTCAAAGTGAACAAAACTAAGCTCTGATACAATTATGTTTGTCATCCATGCTTTTTGTGTTTGTTTTATAGTTTGTTTCCATCTATTTCACTGGGAACATCCTATGACAACATTTATACCCATCTTCTCATAATACTCGTAATATCATAATACTTATCCACTCATAATACATAGTAATTATGATACCGATATGTGCGATTTACTGTTGTTTGGTGATCGCTGCAGGTGTGTTGTGTGGTGACCGCTGGAGGAGGTGTGTTGTGTGGTGACCGCTGCAGGTGTGTTCTGTGGTGACCACTGCAGGAGGTGTGTTGTGTGGTGACCGCTGCAGGTGTGTTGTGTGCTGACCACTGCAGGTGTGTTGTGTGGTGACCACTGCAGGAGGTGTGTTCTGTGGTGACCACTGCAGGAGGTGTGTTGTGTGGTGACCGCTGCAGGTGTGTTGTGTGGTGACCGCTGCAGGTGTGTTGTGTGGTGACCGCTGCAGGTGTGTTGTGTGGTGATCGCTGCAGGTGTGTTGTGTGGTGACCGCTGCAGGGTGTGTGTTGTGTGGTGACCACTGCAGGAGATGTGTTGTGTGGTGACCGCTGCAGGTGTGTTGTGTGGTGACCGCTGCATGTGTGTTGTGTGGTGACCACTGCAGGAGATGTGTTGTGTGGTGACCGCTGCAGGTGTGTTGTGTGGTGACCGCTGCAGGAGGTGTGTTGTGTGGTGACCGCTGCAGGAGGTGTGTTGTGTGCTGACCGCTGCAGGTGTGTTGTGTGGTGACCACTGCAGGAGGTATGTTGTGTGGTGACTGCTGCAGGTGTGTTATGTGGTGACCGCTGCAGGTGGTATGTTGTGTGGTGACCGCTGCAGGTGTGTTGTGTGGTGACCGCTGCAGGAGGTGTGTTGTGTGATGACCGCTGCAGGTGTGTTGTGTGGTGACCGCTGTAGGAGGTGTGTTGTGTGGTGACCGCTGCAGGAAGTGTGTTGTGTGGTGACCGCTGCAGGAGGTGTGTTGTGTGGTGACCGCTGCAGGAGATGTGTTGTGTGGTGACCGCTGCAGGTGTGCTATGCGTTAACCGTAGCATGTGATGAGCCATGCAGTTGTCTCTACAGGCGGTGTGTTGTGTTGTGACGGCTAACGGCTACAGGTGTTGTATCGTGTGGCGGCCGCTACAGGTGATGTGTTGCATGGTGATCGCTACAGGAGGTGTGCCATGCAATGACCGTTGCAAGTGATGTGCGTTGTGATGAATTCTGGAGGCGGCGCGTTGTGTGGCGACGGCTACAGATGATGTGTTTTGTGATGACCGCTACAGGTGTTATGTTGCATCGTTGACGGCTGCAGGAAATGTGTTGCATCTGATTGTTTACGGCTGGACTGGTCTGTATTGTTTCAGCTGAAGCTGGTCCACATCGAATCTCCGAGTGGCACTCGGCTGGCCCAATGGACCAACGTGACTGGTCAGAGTGCACTGGTACAGCTGGAGATGCAGCTCTCGCAAGAGCCTATCATGGTGAGAAAAGTGTTCAGCCGCGTGAACCGTTTCCCACCGGATATCGCAAGGTGTTACGTGCCATACCGAGATGGCGTCCTATGGCCAAATGCTTCTAAGCATTCTGAAATAATTATGTTTTACTTTTTCGTATCTCGTCTTTATATTATCTTGTGCGTTCTTCCCTCAAGATTGATACCATGGAAATGGAGGCATCCATGGCCATTGAAATACGAATGAGATAAAGGCACCGTTTCTTCAGAGTTCACTAAAGGGATAATACATAAAGAAGGCGAGACCTCAGAATGAGACCGTGACCTGCATCTAGTGCATGCTGTACAGGCATGCTAAGTACAGGCATGCATAACGAATTTAGGAGATTCTCCGCTTTCCTTCCGTTTTCGGTATCCATGCGGCAGCCTACCGCCGCGCGTACCGCAGATAGCCCGTCGGTTCTCGTTGTGCACACGGTGGAGCTGTTCGGCTTATTTGCTTGCATGTATGCAGCAGCCGAACGCGGCCAATGAACGGGGCAAGGCTGTACTAGGACATGCCGCCGAGCCTGTTTGTCTTCTTTCTGCTACTCGGCGAATCTACAATATTTATTTGGTAATAACTGATGTAAATAAGGATCAGAATCGATGTCTGAATCTTCATTTCATGCAGGGTGAATGGAAGATCGTGGTGCAGACTGTCAACAACAAAAAACACGCCAAGACGTTCAAGGTCGAGGAGTACGTGCTGCCAAAGTTCGAGGTCACCATTAAGGGCCCGCCGTATATTCTTGGCGACGCAGCGGAGGTGGTCTGGAAGGCGTGCGGAAGGTGAGTAGTCGGTAAGGCTAACGATGTGTGAGCATCACACACTTTCGCTTGGGCCCTCTGACCAACAAACGGTTCCACCTGAACGTCACATTGACGTTCTAGTTGCCGCAGGGTCTCGGACTGCTACACGAATGGGTCAATTAGCCGCCTCAGGGCCTACCTGAGGGCCCGTGCAGCCGCCTCACTGGTCAATGCAGCCATTGTGCAGGAGCTAGCCGGTGTAGGAGTGAAACGCGGCGTGCCATTGGCATGTATACGATAGTCAACAACCTTGGTGCACCTCTGAAGAAGCACAGTGGACTAGTTGTTTTTACCTGTCTTGATCTTGGCTGGGTTGGACGGCCATCTGTGCTCAGTGTCTACTGCCGCTGGGAGGTGTTGCTCACGTGCGTCGTAAGGGCAGCGACGTCCTAGAAGATGTCAGTTTTACCATAAAATCCGCACCTGAACATGGCGGCGACCACCGCCTCCGCCTCCGCCTCCGCCTCCGCCTCCGCCTCCGCCTCCGCCTCCGCCTCCGCCTCCGCCTCCGCCTCCGCCTCCGTCTCCGCCTCCGCCTCCGCCTCGCCTCCGCCCTCCGCCTCCGTCTCCGCCTCCGCCTCCGCCTCCGCCTCCGCCTCCGCCTCCGCCTCCGCCTCCGCCTCCGCCTCCGCCTCCGCCTCCGCCTCCGCCTCCGCCTCCGCCTCCGCCTCCGCCTCCGCCTCCGCCTCCGCCTCCGCCTCCGCCTCCGCCTCCGCCTCCGCCTCCGCCTCCGCCTCCGCCTCCGCCTCCGCCTCCGCCTCCGCCTCCGCCTCCGCCTCCGCCTCCGCCTCCGCCTCCGCCTCCGCCTCCGCCTCCGCCTCCGCCTCCGCCTTCGCCTGGCCGTGTTATTTCGGGTGCATTACCTTCAGCGCTTCGTTCCAGGTGCCCCTACAGAAAACCGGTGGCAGGCTCGATAGCACTCGGTCACCTATCAGCTGATGTTATTACTGATAACGCTGGCAATGCCCCTGGCCAGTTGAAGGTCTCACTTACGTGTTACCCTCAGCAACTTGTTCCAGGTACACCTACGGGAAGCCGGTGTCGGGCTCGATAACACTCACAGTCACTCATTTTAAAAACTATGGCGACGAAGTATACCTGAAGCAAACCAATCACGTAAGTGTTCTTTGTTTCTCCTTATTGACATGTAAGAACAAATAAATGTCCCATGATGCATGGCAGATTAAAATTGTCTGGAATAATATTGCCTAGTTCTTGCTTTCTCGATTTAATACTGAGTTCAACATGTAAAATTTAGTGCTGCATGGAAAGGTCATACTCATTCAGTTCTTCCGCAACACGTGACTAGTGAAGTATGGTGTGGCACTTGGTCAACCGCGCACGGTGTCAGAATGACAAACATTTTGCCCTGTGAGACTAATGACTTAATACACTGTTGAAGACCTCTCTACAGACACTTGGCGGGATGGGCGCGCAACAGATGTTGAATTCACAATATACTGTGCACACCATATAGGCTGAATGTTAACAACTTAACCCACCCCGCCATGCCAGTCAGAGCCTCACGCCCCGTCACTGGAGGGGGGGGGGAATCATCCTACGTGTGAAACTCAATAACAATTATCTCCTGTCTGCACAGCGGGTGCAGTGGTGTTTTTTGCAACAATGTTGTTCTACTTCTTTTGAAATGCTATTCCAACTTCAGGATATTCAGATCGGTGTGAGGCAACAGAACGGGAGAAAACATCCTATTATCATGCAGCTCTATATCAAATCATATGCATCCAGTAATCCGGAGTTCAGCTTTGTTCACATTGCCGATATCACTGGATTATTAAGCTTAAAATCCTACGCAGCCATATCATGTCATCCGTGAACTCCTAGGGCCCCATCAGAACGAAGTAACCGTAAAAGACATGCTACAATACTTCTTGAAATGTTTGTGCATTCCAACACGAAATTAGCTAGTAGTAAGAAACAAAGATGTATTTCCAGAGGAAGGAAGCTGTATTCCAGGCTATTTTTCGTAAAGCAATCGTAAAGCTATATGCCAGACATTCTGCCGAGGTTTCAAGGTCAAATGTCTGACAACTTTTCCACCTTGCAACATTATATTTTCTCCTGGTACCATTTGCATAATGGCTACTATTACCTTTACCTACCTACATTTACCACATAGCTACGATTCAGTAGCATATGATGTTGTAAGAGTCGGGTGAAAAGGGCAAATCGTACTTTTTAAAGTATTTTCCCTACAACACGATATTAAAGTTACAGTGCAAGTGGTGCACCAGGATTTACATCGACGAGGGGGAAGAGACATCTGCAGCTACCCACCGACCCCCATTTAAGAAAATGTCACCGGAGTTCGACTACATTTTGTCAATGGGGTCTTTTACTCAAATAATTAGTGAGAACTTAGTTTTCTGTGGAGGGAGCCCTACATACCATCATCGTATATATGTCACCATATTTCAACTCCATCCCTGTTCAGAGGATGTTCTTGTATCCATTGAGAAATCAGCATATCCTGCTCATCTTGCACATGCACAAATCGCTTTTAAGTATTTCATTTCTCAATTTCACTCGCTTCAATCTATAACGTTCGTTCAAAACCACGCCAATGTTCGTGCATGTGTGCACCAGCCTTACGCATCCTGCGCATTCGCCACATGTGCGATTCTCCGGTTTCTGATACGCCCTCTACGTTTTGCTAATTGCTGCCATGTAATGGTTCCGCGGCATATTTGACGTCATGAAATGCTTTACATCGGGATTCACTGGGGAAGTTCGATGAATTTAATTGGTAAATGATCTCTCTTCTTGCCACATTTTCTAG
Organism: Imbricaverruca yamaguchii; assembly: GCA_034440575.1. Taxonomy (NCBI): domain Eukaryota; kingdom Metazoa; phylum Arthropoda; class Thecostraca; family Neoverrucidae; genus Imbricaverruca; species Imbricaverruca yamaguchii. The sequence goes on from JAOTOL010001635.1 coordinate 2,858,382, forward strand.
TGCAAATGAAATCCCGATGCTCCTCTGCAGCTTTGGTGCACTGTATCCTTTAGCGAAACTATGTTCCTATTTAGCTCTCGAACTGACCGCTGATCTGCTGTTATATTTGGGACCAGTTGCGTTTTATTCCGTACACAGATCTGCTTTAAGCCCTGTGCACCTGTTTTAGGGCCCTGGTATGCTCTCGAGACACCGTCTCTTTGTATGGCTTTGTTGCTTTTTGTGGCCCACGATGTTACTGAGGAACCGTCTTGTTTCCGAAGGCCATGATGCGTCTATTTAGTGCCCCGACTCGTTTTTTTTATGACCACGATACTTTTTGCCGGCCCAGCCTGTTATGTGGCCCTGATTCTGTCTATAAGACCCCGATATGCTGTCAGGACCTTCGCAAGTTTCCTGGCTCCTTTGCATATATTTGAAGCTCTAGTGGTGGTTTTGGGCCAATTGCGATTTTGGGAGACACGGCGCGTTTTTTTCGGGAGCCGCAACGTGGTTTCGCGGCCCCGCTTTGGAGCATGAAACGGAATGTAGTGGGATCCAATGTCATTTTGTGATCCCGGTGTAATGGTTGGTGGCCCACCGCTTCTTAGGTGGGAGCAATTTCCCCTGTTGCCCCTTTCCCCCTTGCCTCCCTTGGGCATGACACTAGATAGAGCTCATGTGAAATAGCACAAACAGTCTATGTCAAAATAATGCAAAGGATTTTTGTTGTGGATAGGTAGCTTAAAGTGGTTATTATGTTGTGCCCCTGGGCGCCATATGACCTTGCTGCATCCTTAAGCACCAATAGCCAAGCAAACCACCGTTCTGCACCCTGTTCATCGACATATGCGACATTCTTCTGGCGAGTTCCAGCTGCTCCGCGAACGTCGTGGATGACGGTCCAGCCACCAGGTGGTGACGGCTGATGGCTGTGCCGACACATGCGGGTGGCCAGTGACGATGGTGGCGCCGCGCCAACAGACGGACGGCGGGTGCGCCCAGTTCCGCTGGACCGGCCACCAGCTGCTGCTGGACGACGGGACTGTCAGGCCGGCCGAGTTCCGGCTGACGGCCGAGCTGACGGAGGACGGCACCGATGTGGTGCTCACCGGCCGCCGCCAGTTCTTGGTCGACTACACCCGGCTGAAGCTCTCTACCGAGGACAAGTTCCAGAAATACTTCAAGCCGGCGCTGCCCCTCACTGACCAGGTGATGCATGACCTGTGGCTGGTCGGTGGCCTGCCGGCGCTGTAGAGTCTGGTCTAATAAATGCTTACTTTAGCCAGAATCTTCGAATTGATCTGTAATAGGCAAACATGCAAAATTAATATGTAGTCGAAAACGAAAAAAAGAAAAATTACTCTCATACGTTTTGTTGCATCCCTAAAGATAAGCAAATGCTGAAAGTTTCATTAAATATCTGTATCCGTTAAAGCGGTGACGACTGGTTGAACATTTTTGGAGGTGATCTCACTTGACCTAGACTAACTTATTGACCCTAGATGACCTGACTTCAAATGTTTGACACAACACGAAAAATTGATGTGGAAAAACATATGCCAAATTTCAGTGCGCTATCGCGAGAAATGTTTTACATGTTTTACCTCTCCGCGAATAACCTGATGGGGGGGGGAGGTTCAAGGCCACCCTCCGAGACGGCGCGGGATAATAACAGACAGTTTTGTGGAAAATCCATATAAAATTAAAAATACACCAGTTTGAGCTTCGAGCAGGACCTCCCTTTAATTTCGTGTAGTTATTTCAGATCGTGTTTTTTCTGCTAGAACGATCAATTTTGCTTGACATTTTTTCTGATTGCGGGGCTTCCCAGCTCCTCCACTTCATGTCCTATCCGAGATCTCCCACCTGAACGCGTATATATCCCTTTCATTACTTTGAGTCTCACTGGCCGTACGTCACGGCTAGTGCCACTAGACATGACTGCTTTGTGGTGCACCTATACAAGTAGAGCAGAGACGACGGAGAAGAGAAGCAAATCCGAGCTGATGATATAATAAACGTGGCCATGAGAGGTTCATTGTTTCACGGCATACTCATTCAGTTTACAAACTTTTTGTGCCAGCTGAATTGGAGTTTTGTTCATTTTGATAATTAGGATAGGCAAAACCAGCGCGTCCAGCTGGTTTTAGTCATGGCTAATATCGAACAAGGACACATGCTTTACGAGGCTTGCCACTCCTACGGTTGAGCTATGCACCCTGTATACATGTTCGCTAGCGCATGGCTGTTATTCTCCAGCCTGTGTGTAACACCGTCACATTGTGCAGATCGCAGTGGAACTTCCAGACGGGAGCCCAGCGGCAGGCGAGTTAGTGGAGCTGTGCTACAAGCTGCACCGCAAAAGCTCCAGCGACAGCTACCTCTTGTGAGTCGCCGCTGCTGCGCACCAACTTACCACTGACTCACATCCGGGAGGAGGGGCTGAGGACAACGCTGGGGCCGCTATAACGCTGGCGACGTCACGTCTACCAGATCCGCCTAACTGACTCCGGGTATTTCCGCTGATGTGCCGAGCTGTCACGGCTTGACTTGCTCTGATCGGTATCACACGAATGTGTGGGAGAAAGCTAGCTGATGAAGATCACTTGTTCCGGAGTTGTTCTTAATACTTGTAGCGTTCGCAAACAGCTTAAACAGATGGATAACCTGTGAGCACACTGGGCAACAGTCTATTGCCTATTCCTTGCCGCCATCGCGTGGAGGAACGCATGCAGAACAACTGGCTATGCATAGTCATCGGATTCCTTAATAACATGCACCGTACGTGAGCAGAAGAACACATTGCACTGCCACAGCCTCGATCGAGCCGCCGTTTATGATCGGCAATGGCCAGTTGCGCCGCTCCCCTCCCCCCCCAACACGTCCACTGCCGTCGCCTGCCGCGTGTCCAGTATGTTGGTCCGGTTTGCACACTTTTTGCCAAAATCGATAGCAGTTCCCCCTCATTTGATGCATTTTGGGCCGCTGAACACGATGGAAGCATCAGAAATGCAAATTTCTCACATCTTTTGATGGCCTCGGCCACTTGAAGATTTTGGCTGTGGCAAAATTTTGGACATTTCTCCATCTCATAAGCGGTAATAAGACGATGTAATGTCCGCTTGAGCATCACATCGTCGAGGAAATTCATTTTCGATTATTTGGCACCGTTTCCAAGATGCTAACTGTCTTATTACCTCAGATTTCGCCTTCTGAAGTATGGAAGGTTCGAGCGGTTCCCTGGGCTGCCAACATATGGCAGGCCTAGCGAGCCCGGCTGCCTTCCAAATGCCTGATGACGGACGCATTTGTACCTTCCACCAAGCGTGGTTTAGCGTCTTGCTGCACTGGTACCGTCTCAACTAACTTATCGGTTATGTTTTATGTAAATTAGAGAGGCAAATACACAAAAATAACAAGTTACACATTCTACAGTGAAATAATCGCACATATTGGTTGAACAGAGGTGGTACTGCGCAGAACATGCCATGCGAAGCCTGGCCGGAATCGCAACAAAGTAATCAACATGAAGCCAGTATTATCCCTGATATCTGTATGTATTTTGTAAAAGATGTATTCTATGTGTTCCGTCCGATCATCTGTCATCACCATTCCGCCACCGCCACTACAGGCTATGTAGGGCCTATTTGCCCTACATAGCCCTCTTCAAGAGGCTCGATGGGCCGAACACCAGTCCCTCCAGCTTCTCGGTTCCCATCGGCAAGCTTCTGTCGGGCCCGGTGCACCAGTTGCCTATCGCTCAGTTCCAGCCCCTGACAACAGCTGAGCTACCGCCGCTGTCAGATGATGTCAGACGCAATCTGAGCTCAGATCTGCGCCTGCTGGTGCAGTGCGCCCAGTGTTCGGGCGATGGAAACGAAGTAGCGCAGCGCGTTCACGGCTAGCTCAGTATGGCGCGGTGGCACACCGCACATAGCAGACTGTTGCGTGTCTACATGGCCCAACAGAACCCTAGTGCCTAGATGCAGACGCTTTCATTGTACGTTGTGGGCGTTAACATCCCAACAGAGCTGGCTATTAGACACCGGCCGGACATGGTGGAAGCGCCGCACCACCTGTACGACCAGCTCGAGTGGCAGCGCCGCCACATGATCGGCGATGATCTGGCCGAAGTGCAGAGGAGACTGCGGGAACGCCATGATGAGGCACACTAATGCCGTCGTCCTCGGCATGCTCGTGAACGAACGCCAAGAGATCCGAGCCCGAGCGATCCAGCTCATCGGTGAGGCCCGTCAGCACCGGCAGCCTATGCAGCCAGTCCGGGCTTACAAATGCCCGGAAATAAATCTCCGGGCCAGAAACTTCATGGAGTTGGTGGATTTGCAGCACCACTAGGCAGATATCGAGCCATTCCTGACCCGCTCACTTGGCGGCGATGTGCTGGCGCGTCTGCTGGACGAGCCTCAGCGAACTGGCATTCCCTGCCACATGCAGGCGACGGAGCGAAGTGTAAAGCTGCCCATGGAGTCGGCGGCGGCTGTCACCAGCAAGGACCACCAGGACGGCTATGGCCTGAATAAAGTGGTCTTCCGTCGCCGGTTCCGAGCCAGTGAGTGAGTGAGCGCCGCTGCGGCGAGTCTCAGCACGGCGGGCTGTTGCGGGGTGGCCTGGTGGCGGCGGCGGAATGGTGATGACAGATGATCGAACGGAATACATAAAATGCACCTTTTACAAAATACATACAGATATCAGGGATAACACTGGTTCCATGTTAATTACCTTGTTGCGACTCCGGGCAGGCTTCGCAGGGCATGTTCTGCGCAGTACCACCTTTGTTCAACCAATATGTGCGATTATTTCACTGTATAATTTGTTGCCTGTTGTTTTTGTGTATTTGCATCTCTAATTCACATAAAACATAAACGATAAGTTCGTTGAGACGGTACCAGTGCATCAAGACGCTAAACCACGCTTGGTGGAAGGTACAAACGCGTCCGTCATCAGGCATTTGGAAGGCAGTCGGGCTCGCCAGGCCTGCCATCTGCTGGCAGCCCAGGGAACCGCTCAAACCTTCCATACTTCAGAAGGCGAAATCTGAGGTAATAAGACAGCTAGCATCTTGGAAACGGTGCCAAGTAATCGAAAATGAATTTCCTCGACGATGTAATGCTCAAGCAGACTCATTTTTCCACCAGTCCGCTTATGAGATGCAGAAATGTCCAAAGTTTTGTCCCAGACAAAATCTTCAAGTGGCCGGGGCCATCAAAAGATGTGAGAAATTTGCATTTCTGATGATTCCATCGTGTTCAGCGGCCGAAAATGTATCAAATGAGGGGAGCTGCTATCGATTTTGGCAAAAAGTGTGCAAACCGGACCAACCTAGTGTTCAGCGTCGGTACCTCCCGGTCCTGAGAGCACACGGCGACGTTCCTGCCCTCCACGGCGTCAAGGACGGTGGCGATACACAAGGATGTTGGGTAGATGTAGTCGCAGAAGTATAGTAATATCTGTGAAAAACTCCATACAGCCTGTCGTATAAGATTTTGATCGACATGCGGTGGATGAAACAGTGAAGAGTGAAGAGGTTGATATGCTAGAGGTTAAATCCACATCGACACAAATGCACTGTTGTTTTCTAGTATTGTCATAGTTTTCAATTAATGGGATATTTTCAATTGAGGGACCGAGAGGTCTTAAAACCAGAAGAGGCCTATGATTTCCAAGCCGCTTATGGTACCCCACGTCGTACACGAGTGTATGGCTGGCAATCCCGGGTGTGTCGGGATGGGGGTGGACCCCGTGGTCCAGGGCTGTGCAGAGTATGTCTTTGACCATACCTGGTGGTGCGCCTCATGCCTAAAGTTGGTTCTTCTTGATGCTGATGCGGCCATCCAAGTGAAAATGGACTTCGTCAATGAAACAAAGGTGCAAAACCAGCTCGGGTGATTAGCACTGCCCAATTAGCCACCTGTAGCAGCTAACTATATCCTCACAATTATTCTGAAGAAGTTGTTGCATTGTCCAGAGCTTGCATCAATGTAGGTCCTGGTCTTCTTTATGTATTATTTTAGCAGTAGCATTCATGCAGCCGATTTCTCAGGAAATACACCTCGCCGACATCCGTGGACTTTGGGCAATCAGCTGTTATGCATTTCGAACCACCTCTTCAGTTCTGACTATCCTCTTTTCCTCGGTTGAGCTTTCCCAAAGGGCGGGCCGAAATTATGCTGCGGTTTGTTGTTGTCTTTGTTTTGAAGTGATTCCGTGAATGCAGCTGAGTTCAGATAATATATTTTAGGAGAAAACAAAACTGAAAGATTTTGATTTTGTGGGTAGTGTTGTGCCTAGATAAACAACAACCAGCATGATGTCAACTGGCACAGCTTCACCAAAGAAATTATCGCACGTGCTGTCACATCGTGCAACTAAGTTATTAACTTCTTATTCAGCGTCACCTCTTGATCGAATTTGAATGTGGCAGTTTTTGTGAGCCACCTTTCATTGACATAAAGGAGAGAACAAAGACGTCAGGATTATCGCAACATTGACATCACTTCAGGTCAATGATCGTGGTATATTCGAAAATTTGAAAAAAAGTTGCAAGCTTTTGAAACTATGACATATAGCAGTTGTTGGAGCTATTTTTCCGGTTTGGACTCCCAAGGAGCTGGGTGCCGCCTGGTTAGCTCAGTGGATAGAGCGGTGGCCTGTGAAGGTCTCCTCGTCTTGGCACAGTGGGTTCGAGTTGCTTCACACGCTCGCAATTAAGGCCTCCAGCTGGGATGGCCAGTTGGCAACTGGCCAGACAAGGTCAGAGGCGTAGGTGCCAGGCGCCCGGACCCGCTATGTGCTTACGTTAAACTCTCAGTCAACACTGTGCGATATAACTGGTATTTACCGATCGGGAGGTGGGTTCAGTGCAACAAGCTTGCGCTTATCAATGACTGGGATACTTGAAATCTCATCAGCAACAACTCTATGCTTTTCGATATGGATATTTTATAACCGATGCAGTTCATGCTTCCAAAACCCCTAATAAATAACTAATCAAATTTATTTTAAAACAGACGCTATAAATTGAAAATATATTTTGTATGTTATTAATTTTTGAACCGACGTATGTCAGCCACTTCACATGAATTACGGTCCAAGTTGCACGGAGTTTGCAACATTAATAGATGGACAGGGACGTCAAGTTGTCTCCCCTGTTACTCAGCACGCTAGCCTGAATTAGCCTCCCCGTCTAAACAAAAAAACGGGCTACGAGTCGTTTCACGCGCTCGCATGTGACCCCTACCGGGAGTGCCAGTTGGCAACTGGCCCGATTAGGTCGGGGACGAGCTATCGGAGCAGCCGTGTCGGTGCACTGACGGTGTGATAAACTCTCGGTCAAAATTCTGCCGTTGAACTGGAATTCATCGATCGGGTGGTGGGGGCCAGGGTTCACGTAACAAACTCTGCTCAGCAATAGCACCTACATCCATTAAGCCTCCCCAGCAATAATTCTGACTATTTTTTAAAAAGCTTCAGCTCGATGCACACTCCCTAGCCTGTTCCCGAAAACCCGATGTGAAGGTATGATCTCATTCCCCTTCGCTGTCACGGAATGAGCTAGATAATCGTTGACCTGACAGTGTGTGAACTTGGCAATGCAATATGCACAGGCTGGATATTCTTGATCGCAGATGTCACCTTACCCTGATCGGCGTGTTTGCAGCCAGCATGGACGTTCGACAGTGGTCGCGAATCCTGCGGAGTCCACCTGTGTCAATGCGACATCCGACAGCCGTGGCAAAGTTGTCTTCGCCGTGCTGGTTCCAGATCCCGAGGTGGCGAAAATATCAATACAGGTATGTCAGTGCCGACTGGCAATATCCTCGGGCGTAACAGTGCCGCGTGTAGTGCGACTCAAGCTGTCAAGTCCGTCTGGCATGGGATTGTCAGCTGGACTTATAGCAAACAGAATACAGCACTCGAACATATTAAGCTACCGTAAGATCGTGTGGCTCATACTGCATGTCGCTTCTAAATATGGCAACCTTCGAACGGCAGCGTTACTCCTAACAGAGACCTGGAAACGGCATGCCACTCCTAAGTACGGGGATCCGTGAATGGCAGTGTCACGAAACATGGGAGCCTGCAAAGGGCGGTGTTGCTTATAAATGTGGGAACTTGCGAGCGGCAGCGTTGCTCCTAACCGAGACCTGGAAACGGCAATGTCACTTCCAAATACGGGAACCTGCTCACGGAAATGGCACTCTTGGACAGGAAGACTCAGGCTGCCAACACTGACTTCTCGACATCTCGCGGATGTCTGATGGCGTGCCTCCGAATTCCCATTTCATATTATTGATGGGCAGTTTTCATATAGGTCGAATTGCTTCCCCTATTAACTGTGTTAACCCATCTCCCCGGTCAGATCCTCACAACCCGTCTCTTGGGGCGGGGGAGTCGATAGGGACCCCCTCTAATCTACAAACTAAGCATCGCACGAAAACGAAATAGGTGTCGTCGGAAAGCGCTCGACGAGTAGGGCCAGACATCACCTCCAAAAATTATCACACAAAATGACATGAATATGGGACCTAGATTTTCACGTTTCTGGCTCTGGAGAGTTCATTCTGAGGGAAATGTGAAAAAATAAATCAGAAAAGGAAAGCGAAGCCGAGCAGGATAATAAAATGTTTCGTCACCAAGTTTTTTCCTTAAAACTTTTGAGTTTTCAAGTTTGCTTGAATTTTCCTTTTCTAATGGGTAGAGCGGACAGAAAAATGTTGTTCGAAGCGAATTTACTACCATAAAAAATGCTTACTTCATCCAGAATGTTCGATTTTAACTGTAATGGCAAATACAAAACTAAGAAGTAATCCAAAACTGGACAATAAAAAGTCCTCTTGTGCATTTTGGTGCAACCCTAAAGATAAGCAAACGCTGAAAGTTTCATTAAAATATCTTTATCCGTTAAAGCGTAGCGACGGGTCGAACTTTTTTGGAGGTGACCTCACTTGACCTTAACTAACTTGTTGACCCTACATGACCAGGCTTCAAACTGTTGACATAACATGCCAAATCTCGGCGCGCTACCGCGCGCGGTTCTGACACTGTCCGCTAATAACCTTGGGGGGCTCATCAACGACCACCGTTCAGAGACGACGCGGGTTAAGAAGATTATTTAGCCTAAATATTGTCCGCATTGTTTTGAAATACATTCAATGATGAACGCCCCACAACAGCATCAGGTGGCCCATTCCATCGATCAACCACTCTTCGACTGAAAACCTATTGTCTCTTTACTGTCCCACACCTCGACTTCTCTGACCTGAATTTATGACCCCAATGGTATGTTCAGTAGAGGAGCATCATTCAGATTAACCTTATCAAACCCTTTAGCAATATTTGAATTTCAACCATGTCACCCGTAAATCTTACATACTTGAGTGAGTATACATATAGTCATAAGTTTGTCTGAACATTATAGGTCAGAACCCACAGGAGAGACTAATGGCTTTGCGCTACACTATTTCTGGCACATATATATACATATATATATATATATATATATATATATATATATATATATATATACATATATCTATATATATATAGATGTATATATACATATATATACATATATATATATATACACATATACATATATCTAGGTAAGTGCCTCATGCCTGTGCAGAATATTCGAAGTGGGGTCGCACATAGACCAAGTACAGTTTTATGACTTCCTTGTTCACACTCCTATTAGCACGCGCCCTAGAGGGCCTCTGAAAATTACGCGCACTGGAGGGGGCGGATTCCGCCCCCTTAAGATCTCTGCTCCCATTAAGGCTAGAGCAACGAAATTCCCAGGGTGGATGGGCACGATAGTTAACTCTATTGTGTATAAAGTTCGTGACGTTGGGTCAATATCTTCAAGGTCAAATGAGGTCAAAATAGCAAATGTTCTGATTTTGCGTGGCTTGGCTTGTCATTGTTATGGATCGCTATGATTGTGTTTAAATGCTACAAAATTGGGATTAATGATGTCTTGGACATTACTAATGATGCAATACACATGCCAGATCCGCCATTTGACCTCAGGCCACCGATATGGGAGCACTTTCAGGTCATTACCTGCTCCAGTTACCGGAACAGGGCTGCCCACCTGACTGCTCCGTTGGGCGACTCGGCACAATTGGCTTCGCAAAGAAAGGAATGAAATACATGAATAAAGTATAGAAACGCTTAGGCACACAATGACAAATTTCCGGATGCGTAGGTTGTAACAGGAAAAGTGACATCAATCGCATGGCAGTCATTTCCATTTACGACAACATTCCATTTGACCAAGTTTGGTTCCATTAGCCTGTCATGATGACCTCGGCGACCTAACATGGCTTTTAAATTATATAGCATAACAATATGCAAGAAACAAGTCGCTAGTGTTAAGAAGATTTCCCTTTTGCCAATATACGGGAAGCGCATCAGCGCCGATTTTTGTGGTCTGGCGCTGCGATTAAATTTTTTTTAACGGCCCATAGCTTAAAATCTTGTCGCCGATTTTCATTTTTCTGGCTTTAACTAATGCGCCTGTCATTTCTAAACAGGTACGGGAAAATGGCGTATATCGGCCTGTACAATATGAAGTTGTGTACGAAACATCGGAGGGGTGGGCGAATTTCACCCTCCACCCCTTCAGGACGTGTGTTAACCTGTAATGAACTTGACTTGACTTGAACTCGGTGACCTGACATGACGTTGAAGCAATGTAGCATAACAATATACATCAAACAAGTCACTAGTATTGCCAAGAACACTTCCTTTTTGCCAATATACGGGAAGCGCATCATCGGCGATATTTGTGGTCTGGCGCTGATTTTTTTTTGTCTTTACCTACCCCTAACTCGAAAAATTTTCGGTGGATTTTCGTTTTTCCTGCTTTAAGCAACGTGCCGTTCATTTTTAAGCAGGTACACAAACAATGGCGTATATCCGCTGGTAAAATCGGGAGTTAACTGCGAAAAACCGGAGGGGTGGGCGGACTTCGCTCCCCTCCAGGGCGCGTGTTAATCATTCCCAGCATTTGTCATATTCCTAGAGGAGGTGAGGAAGGGAGTTAAGGGGGGGGTCTACTCTGTTGCCGTGGGCTGTTGCCGTGACCATATTCAGAAACTACCGAACCAAATTCCACCAAACCTTCACCAATCGATTCAGTTGGGTCGATTTATGTGGGACTTTTGAATATGGGGACTCTTACTAATACGCAAAGCTATAAAATTACCCCTCAAACTTGGAGCGGCCATTTTGAAATCATTTTGAAAGTGTTGCCGTGCCCATGCTCATAAACCGCTGCACCGAATTAAACGAAACCTTCACCAATCGATACAGCATAGTCGATTTACTTGGGACTTTAAAATATGGTGACCTTGACCTTGACCTAAGGTCGCTGATTAAGTACATCTTTATTTTGAATTGTTGCCGTGACCATGCTCCTAAACTACTGAACCGAATTTCGTGAAACCTTCACCAATAGACGTGACATGGTCGATATACTTGGGACTTCTGAATATGGTGACCTTGGCCTTAGGTCAAGGTCATCAAAAAAGCACAAAACCATTTTTAAGACTTTCAACCACGCCCATACTCTGAAACTACCCAATACAATTTCATGAAACCTTCACAAATCGACGTAACGTGTTCGATATACGTGGGGCTTTGAATATCATGACCTTGACCTTAGGTCAAGGTCACCAAAATCCCAAAAATCGTTTTCTTGCCTATTTGACACGCCCATGCTCCCAAAGTACCGAACCGAATTTGATGAAACATTCACGAATCGACGTGGAATGGGCGATATATTCTGGAGTTTAAATATGGTGACCTTGGCCCTAGGTCAAGGTCATAAAAAATGCATAAAACTCATTTTAATGGTTGTTGCGCCGCCCATGCTCCGAAAGTACGAAACCGAATTTCATGAAACCTTCGCCAATCGACGTGACGTGGTCGATATACTTGGGACTTTTCAATATGGTGACCTCGGCATTAGGTCAAGGTCATCAAAAGTGTATAAAACTCATTTTAATGGTTGTTGCGCCGCCCATGCTCCGAAAGGACGGAACCGAATTTCATGAAACCTTCGCCAATCGACGTGCCGTGGTCGATATACTTGGGACTTTTCAATATGGTGACCTCGGCCCTAGGTCAAGGTCATAAAAAATGCACAAAACCCATTTTAATGGTTGTTGCGCCGCCCATGCTCCGAAAGTACGGAAGCGAATTTCATGAAACCTTCACCAATCGACGTGCCGTGGTCGATATACTTGGGACTTTTCAATATGGTGACGTCGGCATTAGGTCAAGGTCATACAAAATGCATAAAACTCATTTTGATGGTTGTTGCGCCGCCCATGCTCAGAAAGTACGGACCCGAATTTCATGAAACCTTCGTCAATCGACGTGCCGTGGTCGACATACTTGGGACTTTTCAATATGGTGACCTCGGCCCCAGGTCAAGGTCATACAAAATGCATAAAACTCATTTTGATGGTAGTTGCTCCGCCCATGCTCCGAAAATACGTAACCGAATTTCATGAAACCTTCGCCAATCGACGTGCCGTGGTCGATATACTTTCGGCTCTTGAATATTATGATTGTCATTTATATCCTTTACATAACGCCGACCAAGCCATACGTTGTTCCCAGTAACTACTTGTATTTTGACATTTTACACATTTTGACATTTTGTATGACATTTTGTACGACCTTGACCTGGGGCTGAGGTCACCATGTTGAAAATTCCCAAGTATATCGACCACGGCACGTCGATTGGCGAAGGTTTCATGAAATTCGGGTCCGTACTTTCTGAGCATGGGCGGCGCAACAACCATCAAAATGGGTTTTATGCATTTTGTATGACCTTGACCTAATGCCGACGTCACCATATTGAAAAGTCCCAAGTATATCGACCACGGCACATCGATTGTTGAAGGTTTCATGAAATTCGGTTCCGTACTTTCGGAGCATGGGCGGCGCAACAACCATTAAAATGGGTTTGTGCATTTTTTATGACCTTGACCTAGGGCCGAGGTCACCATATTGAAAAGTCCCAAGTATATCGACCACGGCACGTCGATTGGCGAAGGTTTCATGAAATTCGGTTTCGTACTTTCTGAGCATGGGCGGCGCAACAACCATTAAAATGAGTTTTATGCATTTTTTATGACCTTGACCTAGGGCCAAGGTCACCATATTTAAACTCCAGAATATATCGCCCATTCCACGTCGATTGGTGAATGTTTCATCAAATTCGGTTCGGTACTTTGGGAGCATGAGCGTGTCAAATAGGCAAGAAAACGATTTTGGGGATTTTGGTGACCTTGACCTAAGGTCAAGGTCATGATATTCAAAGCCCCACGTATATCGAACACGTTACGTCGATTTGTGAAGGTTTCATGAAATTGTATTGGGTAGTTTCAGAGTATGGGCGTGGTTAAAAGTCTTAAAAATGGTTTTGTGCTTTTTTGATGACCTTGACCTAAGGCCAAGGTCACCATATTCAAAAGTCCCAAGTATATCGACCATGTCACGTCTATTGGTGAAGGTTTCACGAAATTCGGTTCAGTAGTTTAGGAGCATGGTCACGGCAACAATTCAAAATAAAGATGTACTTAATCAGCGACCTTAGGTCAAGGTCAAGGTCACCATATTTTAAAGTCCCAAGTAAATCGACTATGCTGTATCGATTGGTGAAGGTTTCGTTTAATTCGGTGCAGCGGTTTATGAGCATGGGCACGGCAACACTTTCAAAATGATTTCAAAATGGCCGCTCCAAGTTTGAGGGGTAATTTTATAGCTTTGCGTATTAGTAAGAGTCCCCATATTCAAAAGTCCCACATAAATCGACCCAACTGAATCGATTGGTGAAGGTTTGGTGGAATTTGGTTCGGTAGTTTCTGAATATGGTCACGGCAACAGCCCACGGCAACAGAGTAGACCCACCCGTTAAGGGGTTAGCTTTATGCTGGTAGGGGTACACGGCTCCTTTAGGCAGTCATGGATCAGTCATGTATTTTTCCTCACTGTTCCGGCGGCGTGGATGCCACGCACCTTGAGCTCCGCGAGCAGGCTCTGCAGGTGAAGAAGTGGTCGAAAAAACAACTTGTACCCGTTGGGAGCAGATATAGCGCTCACCATGTCCAGCACCATCCTGGACCCAGGCGGACGGTCCCGCAATCAGGGCGCCGTTCCTTTCCAGAGTACAGATGGAACTTGTAGCAGTAGCCACCACTGCCACAAATCACTCACGGTATATATTCCAAACGGATGAGCTTGTCACGGATGAACTGCCCCGGCCTGCTGCGACCGTAATACCGGACGACCATCTCGTCCACTGACGTCTCCTCAGAGATGCCGTACTTTTTTAATGTCTGGCTGATGATATTCAGTAGCGGACGGACCTTGAACCCAGATCGTTGTCAGACGTCGGCCCTGCACTTGCATCTTGTGATACCGGGATCTGGCCATCGCACTGTCAACGATGTGGTGCTTCAGGTCGTCCTCGGAGCGGTACGTCCTTTCGCTCGGGAGAGGGCTGTATCCAGAATGCAGGATAATTATAAGGAACGCTTTTAGCTTGAGGTCCAGCAGGGAAAAGCTGGGTTCGCTTTGAAAAAAAATGTTATCGGGCTTCGCCCTTGGTGCACCAAACAGTTTCGACCTGAATCAGGTTAAAATTTCCGGAGTAAGGACCTCTTCGAAAATAACTACAGCCGAGTTGCCCCACCTCACCGGTGATTCTTGCAGTTTTCTCGCGGTGTTTTGGACATCTCCTGCGACTCCGTGTACTGCGGCTGCGTGTTGCGCCACGCCGGGACACGTCCATCCGTGCGACGTTTTGTCGATGGCGCCTGAGGAGCGCCGTCCACTGTCACGAATCGCGGAAAATGAACGTGAACTTTACCGGGGTCGTCGTTCACTTCCGCAACACCAGTGTCCTCGTCATTTCCTTTGTCTCCGTCACTGCCGCTCGGATAAATATTTACCAACTCAACGGCACTGTCACCTGCGGTCATATCGTTCATCACGATTTCCACTGCTTCCTGCATGGTCAGACATCGCACTCTCAGCATGGTCAGACATTCGCGTGGTGTCACAACGCAGAAACCAAATTGACCAGCTATTATAACGCTAACGCACGAAGCAGCAACAGCGCTCGCTGGTCTGTCCCCGGTTAGCCTGTCGGATTCCACCACCCCCCGCGACGGCGCCCCTCCAGCCGCCGCATCGGGGGCGAGCAGGCGCAGGTGAGGCAAAACTGTCGATCAACGCTCTCGCTGGGCGTCGCGTGTGAAGGGCAAGATGAAATGGCGCTGTGTGGCGGCACAAAATGTGCAGTTGTCTGGCATCTGACATTGCATCTGACTTTGGTGTGGCTATCTGGTCACAATAACTCACCATGTATGAAGCAATGTCGCGCTGTTGCAAAGTCGCTACAATTGAGGCCCTACAAAGCGTTCATACAGTGGTTGGCGTCGGCTGCGCCTGGGTGTTTATTTCAGAGAAACCTTCGCACTCAGAAGGAAGGACCAAACACTTCATTCACCACTGTCAGTGATGCAGCCTTTCAAACACACCGTACCTTTTTACTCACTGAGCGGCAATGGGACAGTTGTGACGGTCGTGATGGGCAGCTGTTTCTTTTAGAAACAGTGAGCCTGTGACTTTCAATGTCATTAACGATGGAAATTGATAGTAATACTGCCAGTGATATTCGAGTGAGAAATTCAAGGGGAAACTGATTTAGCTAATACAAAACCCATTACAAAAGGGAACTTGGCATGGATGTATCCATATGTATCCATTTCTTAAGCACCGGAACAGTGGTCGGATATAACAGTGAGTAATGATAAATATGAACTTAACACTAAGAAGCGTTTTGATTCGTGAGTGCTGTCAGCCGATCCGATTGCTGAGCTGGTCTCTGCAGCCTCAGCCGATTCTGTCGTGGCTCTTTGACGGTTCATTCCACCTTGCTGCCTTCCGATGCATATACGAGCGTAACATATTTTGCAATCCAAAGGTGTATTTGTTTTAGATGGCGACTGCCTGAATGCACTAGTGTCAACACTAGGACATGAAGAATCACGGGGTATGTAGTCACACCATCACGACACATATACCGCAACTGCCTATCGGCTGCAAGTCAGGAAGCAAGCTAATTTGTAGTTCAGACGTATGCCAGTATGTACTGCAAACATTTGCTCCATGATTGTTCCTAAGGACGCGAAATGGGCAAGTGGTAGGGCATTATGGGACGGTGGATCACTCAGGGGGCATTATCAGACAAGTGCTCAGGGATCCTGAGCAACATTTCCATCCCATCAGATATGCTGGTAGCGACTGGTGGCCAGCCCGGCTATCCCGTCAGCGCCCTCGAGCCGAAAATGGAGTCATCATGCCCGCCTGTGTGTCTGCTTTTCAGTTTGCGTACTCTATCGCATGCCTGATCTCAATTCGTCTGTTCTTCCTGTTATTATATCGCGGAGTGTGGGGCTGAACTTCGATTCGTCGATACGATCGTTACTATGCAAATTACTCCCATACGTCAACCGGATACATGTGGCACCACTACAGAGCAACACGATGTGCCGCCTCCTCACGATTTTTGGGGTAAAATGTATGATCATACCACTTCAGTTAAAATAGAAACAGGCAACGAAAGAGTTCTTGGTTCACCCAGAGCAGAATGCAATATCGAATATCAATGTATTTTTAAGCCGCATTACTGTCACTGCGGATGCTGAGCCACTTAGCAGATTCTTTCTATTACGTGTGTAAACTGCATCGCATATTGAAGAAAGGGATGCCTTAATTTGTAATTATATCATATATACGTCATTGTGTAGTGTATTGGTTGCCACATTGCAAATGGCACGTCGTAGCCGTTCCTGTTCTCGATTTTGGGCAATACTCCCATTACGTGCAATCCATCACTACTCTCGTAAAGTGCATCCGTCTTCAGCAGCTCTTATTTATGATTGTACCCTCCACATTGTTGCTAACACAGGCTATAGCTGACTCTTGCAGTTCTGCCTGACAACAGTAGTCGGAGTAGCCTACCCAGCTGCTGCGTTTCGCGCGAGTTTCTCCTGCTCGAGAGACATACGGACAGATGTATGACCTGACCCTGCAGGCCACCACGCCACGGGAGCAGAACACCGAGTACTCGACTCCATCACTGTCATACCGGCCTCGCTGGATGCGCACGTCGTCGCTGTCGCTGGACATAATCGGCTGGCACTCTGCGACGGGTGCCTACCTCCAGCTGGCCGACAGAGCGGCGCACCAGTTCTCGTGCGGCGACACGGCCACCATCCCCGTCTACTTCACCACCCAGCTGGGCTCGCACTTCGAGCTGTTCTACCAGGTGACGAGCTTTTATCTGACTGTCTTTCACCGGGAGACACCTCCACTGGGAACAATTATACCAGGTAACGAACTCGTGTCTAGCCGTCACTCACCAGGCAACGTCTACAGGAAGCCATTCTACCAGGTGACGAGCTGGTGTAGTCTAACCGTCCGTCACTGGGCGATGCTCCAGACGAGAGCTCGTGTAGTTAACCTCCATGTGTGCTCCCACAGGGAACCTTTCTACCAGGCGATATCTCAAAATCGACCAGTGCTTCCAGGTGACGTGCCACGATTGAGTCATGCCACCAGGTGACACTCCGACACCAGGGAATTCCACCAGGCGGCAATTACAAATAAAGCAATCAGAGAAAGAAAACTTGCAAAGTTATACATTTAGTCTTCACAAACGATTATTACAAGGCCCATAGAGGATAAATAATATAGTAAGCTTCCAATACCTGAATTGACAGATATGTTTTCAAGTAGAAAAGTATGCCGAATGTCAATAAAGTAAAAAAACCGTGTCAATCTCCATACAAATAAATCGTATTCCAAGTCCAAAGTCGTTGGATAATGTTGACGAATTGCACCCCGTCAGTTTATGCTCAGGGGAGTTAAGTTTCGGACATTTTTAATTTACAATTATACTAAAATATAACGGTGCTAATCGTGCTATATCCTTATTACTGAAGGATGCGATTAGGTATCCGACCCATGGTTACTCCTGACCATCAATTTGAATGTAGCTGGAGATCACAGAAAATCTGTGATACTACTCCATGGGAAAACATACGCACAAATATGGCTCATTCCAGCTAGTTAACTTGTTTGTTAAAGAGTTGCTCGCACAACTCAGGTAAATTAAAACTATCGAAAGCTTTCCCGATAGGTCGCATTAGTGCGCCATATATATGATGGAGCTCCAGATATTGCCGTTAGCTCAAATAAACCGCCATCCCAATCAGCATCATCGCTACTATCAGCAAGAGCTGACGGCCACTCCACAAGCGTCAATTTGACCAGCCCGTAGACCATAGTAGATGCCAACACTTATGAACATTTGCCTTTGGATTGACATTTCACCCATACTGCGTCAGCTCACACGCGCTCAGCTCGCTCTTGTATTTTTCCAGCAATTGCTGAGGAAATTCTGATAATGGTTTTGAGTTTGACATGAGCATATCTACGAGTCTGATACGAAGCTTGTCAGCGCAATGTCGACATTTCATTCGTTAGATCCACGTGGTTGGCAAAGCTGTCGTCTTTGGCTGATTATCATCATAATATAATTGACAGCAGTAACTGATGGCTGCCTATCTTTAACCGAAGGTCCGTAATGTCCAGTACAGGAAGCAATCGCTAGAGAAGTCTTCACATCAGAAAAGTGACTTTTAACTGCGCTCACGTGCTCTTCATACACAACCTGCACGGCTGTTTCTTCGAAATCGCACGCATAAATACACGTGCGTATGCGAGCGAGTGTGTGTGTGTGTGTGTGTGTGTGTGTGTGTGTGTGTGTGTGTGTGTGTGTGTGCGTGCGTGCGTGCGTGCGTGCGTGCGTGCGTGCGTGCGTGCGTGCATACGTATGTACGTATACGCATATATGCGTTATATATATATATATATATATATGTAATCCTTATATTATACGTGCGTGCGCGCGTAGGCCTGCCGCGCAAACGAGTGCGTGTGTGTATGTGTGCTTAATCCATAGATGGAGCAAAATTGGCATGGGAAAGAAGACATGTGGTGTGAAGTGAAAATGTACATTGGCCCACGGGTGTTCAAGGAACTGGATTTTCATGTGGTAATCAAACTTGATAGAAACGACGTGCCATTGTGTGCAAGGAAGTGAATTTGATGAGTCGCCGACAGCTGAATTTGGCTGTCGACAGGTGGTTCGCAGGTGCGGCAGACCACGTTGACCTGTACTCTGATGCGCCGGTCGACAGGTGATGAGTCGCGGCGACATCCTCCTCTCCAAGTCGGTGTCGGTCAGCTTCCAGGACTCGGTGGATGTCGCCGCCGAGTTGGGCGGCCGGACTGTGATTGGTTCCTCTGACTCGGCTGGGGTCAGCTCGGTGCCTGTTGGTGAGTAGCGGGCTCCCGGTGTGGCTGTGTAGCCTCCCGATGTGGTAGTGTCCGGTGTCCGGTATGGCTGTGTGTACTGATTGTGCGGCCTCCGGTGTGGCTGTATGTGCTGACTGTGTGGCCCTCAGTATGCCTGCGTGTGCTGACTGCATGGCCCACGGCATGGCTGTGTATCCTGACGGTGCGGCCCCCGATGTGGCTGTGTGTGCTGACTGTGTCCCCCAGTGTGGCTGTGTGCGCGGATTGTGCGGTTGTGTGCGCTGACTGTGTGCTGACTGTGTGGCTGTGTGTGCTGGCTGTGTGGTCCCCGTTGTTGTTGTGTGCTGACTGTGTGGTCCCCGGTGTGGTTGTGTGGCCGGACCATGCATTGATTCTGGAGGTAGTTGTGATGAAAACCAATGCACCTTTACTCATGTTAATTTCCGTCTCCAATTGGTGGCCATGGAACGCGATATATTTCTGAATCAAGTGCGCAGACAACCGAGCACGTTTACCCCCTTGGCTTTTGCCGACAGGTCGGGAGACGCTGTCGATCCCAGTGTCTGCGGTAATGTCCTCCGGCTTCAAGGTGCTGGCCTACATAATGGTTGACGACGAGGTTATAGCGGACAGCAAGACCTACAGCGCGCTGCCCTGTCTAGAAAACGACGTGTCGCTGTCCTGGGGATCGAGCCGCGTCAAACCTCACGACACTGTCAACCTGAGCTTATCGGCCGCGCCCGGATCCATCTGCGGACTCGGTAAGACTGCGATCGTCGTCGGATCCATCTCCAGAGTTGGAGAACCTGAGCTTGTCAGCCACGCCCGGATCCATCTGCGGACTCGGTAAGACTGTGGTCTTCGTCGGATCCATCTGCGGACCCGATAAGACTGTGGTCGTCGTCGGATCCACCTGCGGACTCGGTAAGACTGGTCGTCGCCGGATCCATTTGTCAAGTTAGAAAGCCTTTGTGCTTGTTGTCTCTGGAGCCATGTACGTACCCCGCTGAGTCTGTGCGTCGTCTCCCGCTCCATGAGTTCACGTGTGAACTCGTTGAGTCTGCGCGCATTATATTCGAACCCATCGATTGATCCGATGGCTTCGATCGCTCAGTGTGGGTGATTTTTTTCCACGGTATGGGAAAGCTTTAGGCCCCACAACATCTACCTTGCATTTGTTGTGTGAAGTGCGAATTCAATTTACAGCTATCGGAATTCCGTTACACCTATCATGTGCGTCAGTATGAAAATTTACGGGGACATTACGGCTATAACCCCATTCTTTCCATGTAACTCCAATTCCTGCTCCTGTCCTATTCTCTTCTATTTTTTTCAACACAACCCAACTAAGGTACTGCCATTTATTAAACAACGCTTCAGACATTAGAGGGGATGGAGTGACAATGAGAACCCAACCGATGCAATGTGAGGTACAGGTTGATCTGCAACACATGATGCTGCGAAATGTTATGGAGTGAACGACTACTTTTGCAGCTGGTTGCATGCTTTTGGACCCAGAAGGCCTTGCTAGCTTCACGAACTTAATGCTCATGATTGAAAAGAACAGCTGACCACTATATTACGAAACGAGGCACTCTAAAGCCCAAGTAACTAACTGCATCACGAAACGTTCAAGCTGTTCTCATTTTGGCGATTTTATTTTGACTTGGACGCACTCTCCGTTCAGGGCTACATCTGTCTTCCACATGCTCGACAGCAGACTTACAACGGACGTTTATATCCGTGCTCGGTCTCGGCAGATGTGGTCGACAAATCTGTGAACCTGCTCGGCACGGCACACAGGGTGTCCACGACCGACATCTTCAACCAACTGAAGAAACTCAACCTGGGCCCAAGCTCAGGATATTCCCAGCTCGACGACAAGTCCTACTGCACGAAGAAACGTAACTTTGTTTTATTTTGTTCCTTTATGGCGTCTTTGGTGCCAGCGTGTTTTCTCACTAGGTATGTGTTAAATATATATATGTAGTAGCACTTTCCAAAAGATGGCAATGCAAAGCGTGTGGGAAATTGCAAGCTAGTCAGCTTAACATCACTAGTTTGCAAGGTGTGATGAATGAGACTTATGGGCAGAATGTTGAGGCTGATCTTGGTTGGTATGACGATTTAAGAGATGTTCAACATGGATTGCAATATGTGAGGAGATCTTGTTGAGCTAATCTCCTGGAGTTCATGGAGTCTGGAAAACCAGACACAATAACAATAGCCAAAGGCTAATGTCATTGTACCTAATGTACTGTAGTTGCACTTGAGCAAGGTTTTTGATAAAGTTCCATACTGTCTAATTAATTAGCTGGAGCAGCACGGGATTGATTAAATCGTTCTGGGCTGATTGAAACAAGGCCAAGGGGTAGAAAACAAAGGGTAGTATTAAATGAATATATATCTCTATGTAAGGGTGTTCTGATTCTGTTTTGTTCAGTGTCCCAACCTAATGAAGCCATGGTAACAGCCCGGTTGGTGGTGTTGAATTGGTATACACTTTATTAGTGCCTGCTACATCTGAGAAATATCGCTGCGGCATCTTTGTCAGTCTGCCGAGACGACGTTCTAGAAAAGCCAGTGTTTCGGCACAGAACAAGTTCATGGGGGTATGAATCGTACTTCTGGAAAAGCTTCCCTTGCATCCTCGGTAATGACCCAATTTCACATTCGTTTACCTACGTATGTTTCCAATTTACACATGAGCACACGTACGGAACTGGAGTTGGTGCAGTGCATGCTCCCGTTAGAAAACAAAGCAAACTATATGCCATAACAAACAAGTAATGATGAGGCACTGGGTGATAGGCGATTTCGGTTGATATCAAAGTTTGTATAATCTAATGAACAATTAGGCAATGAATGTGCAAATATTAATTTCCATCCCCTGCTGTTGTTAAGGGTGGGCTGTCTTGTTACTAGTTATCTAAATAAATATATCACTTTTTGCTCCCGTTAAAACGTGGCCCCAGCATTGCAAACACCCCTAGGTGCCGGAATTTGCCCTGGAAGGTGATCCCTCGTGCGCGCGCTGAATGGTGGTCAGTTGTTCCCATATGCATGGGTCGTGACGAACCAAATCAGTTTAGCGCTTGTTGGAGATGAAATTATGATGGACCTCACATGATCTCAATGTATTACAAAGCTGTACCTTTATGTATTGCTAAACCTGGCCTATTAGGGCAATTGCCCCCCCCCCCCCACCAAATTATACAAACTAGCACAGCTGATCGAGAGCCTGTCATTCAGAACACATTGGTTTTCACTTTATCATGCAGTTTGCTTCACTTCCTATTGGTTAGGGTGGGAGGCAGGCTTGGTTTTTTTAACCTTTTATCGACAAAAAGTTATACACCATGACGTTGTATTAAGCTCTAGCCCACGTCGTTTTCACTGCAATGTGAAGTGCGAAAATAGTTGTACACCTGGCGATGTTATAACTTATATTCCAGTGCAAGTTCAGCATAGCCATTCTACACTCATCGAGTAGTGTTATTTGTAGCGCTAGTTATAGAGGTGTAGAACTATTGGTGCGGTCCACCAATACGCGTCACACCTGGGGTGCAAAATAGCACCGACCCATCTCGGATTTCTTCATAAATTGGTGGACAGGGGTAACTGAGCTCCCCGAATCCCATGGTGACACTCCCATTTCGATCTGACTAGCAGCACGTGAGTTATAGCCTCAGGCATTTTTTGATGGTCACGATGCAGGGTTAATTTTAATGGACATAACTTCTGTTATAATCAGCATAATTGCATAAACAAATATATCGCTGAGTTCGTAATAGACCAATGATCACGTTCCAGTGCTTTATTTCTTAAGTTTGACATTTTTCTTGTTTTGGTCACGTGACGTTGGGTCACGTGACGTTGGGTCACGTGACGTTGGGTCACGTGACGTTGGGTCACGTGACACATATCATATCGAGCGCATGGAAAATATCCAGTTTTTACATTTTTAAATTGTTGTGTAGTATGTTGTCTTTGACTACAAAAGAAATTGGAGATATGTTTTTCTAGATTTTGTATTAAAAATCAGAGTATGGAGCGATGACGTCATCAATGGCACCCGATTGTGGGCCACTCAGGGTTGAAATCAGTTTGATTCGTGATCTCGTAGCCTTGCAACCTCCGATGGCCTCGGGTGACCTTATCTGATCTGCATTTTACTTCCATGAATTTGACTGACCTTTGGTGACCTCCTAGGGGTCATTTAAGCATAAACGTGACCTTTAACATTTATTGACGGGAGAAGGGAGATTATAGTTTTTTTTTATTGGATGCTAAATTCGAATTAAGTGGCATATTCAATCGTTTGAGCAACGCTAATAGTCAAGTCCAATAAACGTCCGCATTCAAGATATTTAGTCATTAGTAACAGATCGTTATGGCTGGAAGGACAACGGTAGAACTCGCCTATATTTTTGGTGGTGGTCGTGTATGTGGGTATACAGGAGAACATACACTGGTCTGCACACAGACAGGTTTAGTGACAGGTGCAATATATTGTTCTATGGATACATGCTTCACTGGAGTGGCTACCTAGACACTGATCCATCACTCAACGGCAGACATTGACGTGGCGCCCCTGTTCGCCCGACAGTTCGGCCACACTCAAGGTGGTAGTATTTACTGGCACGAAGCAGTGCAGAGACTGTGTTCCCTGGACCGTCAGAGCTTTGGCGAAGCGGGTCTTTAGATCATGAGCTGTGGATTCGATATCGACTTGGCTAACGAACAAAGAGATAATTGATGTTTGGAATTGTTCGGCCAGGAAGGTGTACACTTCTGAGGCTGTCGTGATCTGATGTGTGCGCGGACGGCAGAGATTTTCTCTCGCAGTCGCCCGTTTCATTGTGCCGCCGATGCCGTCACACGCCCCCTTCCCATCAGCTGTTCCAGAGAACTGCCAATCACATTTTAATCCAAAGTCTGTCTCGTGCTGGCAGATGTTAATAAAGTTGAAATGATTTTTGTATTGTCCCGCGCAACCATCAGAAAAGTAATGATTTTTAGTCAGATTGGGAATCCGAGTCTTCAGTTACGGGATTAGTTTTTTTTTCTCAAAAAGGCATGAACAGAAGTCGCGTTATGTTTTACCGAGTTTGACACCATGCAAAAGCTCTGATGGACAGTAACATCGTCCTCTCGCCAATAGAAGATGAATGGGTGTATGGTGCATTGTCCCACATCCCAATGCTATCTCTGAACCTCGTCCTGGATAACAAAAGTAAAATTTTCCGAAAAATATCCTACAACCTCTTCTTCCCCAGGAGGAAGTGATTACCTGAGGAATGCAAGTGTTTTGCTCTGATTAGCCGACACGTAATGATGTTTGGTCAGTTTTACGACCGCACTGCTTAAACTCTGTAGAAGTTCATGCCTTTTTGAGAGAAAAAAAACTAATCCCGTAACTGAAGACTCGGATTCACAATCTGACTAAAAATCATTACTTTTCTGATGGTTGCGCGGGACAATACAAAAATCATTTCAACTTTATTAACATCTGCCAGCACGAGACAGACTTTGGATTAAAATGTGACTGGCAGTTCTTTGGAACAGCTCATGGGAAGGGGGCGTGTGACGGCATCGGCGGCACAATGAAACGGGCGACTGCGAGAGAAAATCTCTGCCGTCCGCGCACACATCAGATCACGACAGCCTCAGAAGTGTACACCTTCCTGGCCGAACAATTCCAAACATCAATTATCTCTTTGTTCGTTAGCCAAGTCGATATCGAATCCACAGCTCATGATCTCAAGACCCGCTTCGCCAAAGCCCTGACGGTCCAGGGAACACAGTCTCTGCACTGCTTCGTGCCGGTAAATACTACCACCATGAGTGTGGCCGAACTGTCGGGCGAACAGGGGTGCCACGTCAATGTCTGCCGTTGAATGATGGATCAGTGTCTAGGTAGCCACTCCAGTGAAGCATGTATTCATAGAACAATACATTGCACCTGTCATTAAACCTGCCTGTATACAGACCAGTGTATGTTTTCCTGTATACCCATATACACGACCACCACCAAAAATATAGGCGAGTTCTACCGTTGTCCTTCCAGCCATAACGATCTGTTACTAGTGACTAAATATCTTGAATGCGGACGTTTATTGGACTTGACTATTAGCGTTGCTCAAACGATTGAATATGCAACTTAATTCGAATTAAGCATCCAAAAAACAACAACTATAGTCTCCCTTCTCCCGTCAATAAATGCTAAAGGTCAACTATTTGCTTAAATGGCCCCTAGGAGGTCACCAAAGGTCAGTCAAATTCATGGAACTAAAATGCAGATCAGATAAGGTCACCCGAGGCCATCGGAGGTTGCAAGGCTACCAGATCACGAATCAAACTGATTTCAACCCTGAGTGGCCCACAATCGGGTGCCATTGATGACGTCATCGCTCCATACTCTGATTTTTAATACATAATCTAGAAAAAACATATCTCCAATTTCTTTTGTAGTCAAGGACAACACACTACACAACAATATAAAAATGTAAAAACTTGATATTTTCCATGCGCTCGTTAGGATATGCGTCACGTGACCAAAAAAGAAACTGTCAAATTGAATAATAAAGCACTGGAACGTGATCATTGGTCTATTATGAATCCAGCGATATATTCGTTTATGCAATGATGTTGATTATAGTAAAAGTTATGGCCATTTAAACTTAACCCTGTATCGTGACCATCAAAAAATGCCTGAGGCTATAACGCACGTGCAGTTGGTCAGATCGAAATGGGAGTATCACCATTGGATTTGGGGCGCTCAATTACCCCTGTCCACCAATTTATGAAGAAATCTGGAATGGGTCGGTGTGTGGGTGTGGCGCGTATTGGTGGACCGCACCAATACGCGTGCGGTCCACCAATCCTACTCACCATTGTCGTCATGTTTTGCTGTGGGATATACAAATTGAAGGAGAGTTGGACTTTTTGGCACCGTGCAATACTACGCAATATTTAGTGTAATTATACCCCGAATGAGGAATAAACATTCTCTTCCGGTACAATATCAATCACAAGTTTTGTGGAGTATACGTAATATATGGTGTAAAACTATTTCTGGATTTCTGGGTCTACGCCGGGAGTAAAAAATTAAGAAAAGGTTGCACTTTTTGGCATCTTAGAATTACTCCGGTCTCTGGTGTAAGTTTTTTCCATATGGGGTATAATATGCATGCAGCAGCATTCGTGCATCAGCGTTTGCAGGTTGCTCACACGGCACCATCTAACGCTTCCATTTTTTAGTATCCTCATCCCCTGAACCTCCGGACATCCTACGCGAGAGCTCGCTACCTGAGAACCCTGGCCCGGCGGGTGTCGGCCAACGACGACCTACTCGTCCCTGCCGCTGTCACGGTGTCGCATGTGGTGCTGGTTGCCGGTACAGCGGACGGACGAACGACCCGGTACAGCGCCGGCTCGTACCCAACTGCACCCGAGGGGAGTCACTGACGTCACCTGCTGCCCGCAGACGGCGACCCAGCTGACTACCGGTCTAGAGACCCGGTGGATTCTCCTGACGGTAAGTTCAGGATCAAAAGTTCATCAGTTGTCATACTCATCAATTTTCGTTAGCATCTGGGAGTACAAACGTCAGACAGTATCTCGAACATTGTGCGACGAAAACTACTGGCCACATCGCTCGCTGACGGCTTCGTTGACTATTGTGGCACAGTGGCGAGAAACATGGCTCCCTGCGCCACAATAGTGTGTACCGACCACCAGTTGACCTTAACATAAAACTTGACAGGCACGCTCTGATGGGCTGTCGTTATATCCAAGCGAGTGTTCAGTTGGGCCACACACGATGTTATTTGTTTGTAGGATGACACAATGGCAATTAAACAAAATATCCAAGGGGAGTATGTTTTAGAGTGCAATGCTGTGCTTAGGTGGCTCTCAGGGGGAGTACTGTCAGCGAGATTACGAGAGTTCAATATTAAACACGAAGTTAAATATCACACGTGCCGGGACTGTGTACATTTTGAATGCTGTGGCCTAGAATTACAATGATGCTGCAACCAAACTAGGCAGAGCAATTCTCTATCAACAGGCTTGTTTCAATTGCGTGTCAACTGAATTCACCTTCACATAAAACCTTGAGGCCATGCTTGGGCATTCCTATGAAACTTGTGGCGGGCCCCAACATCATTTCCATCCTTAATCAGTAGGTCGTTGGGTGCACACTAGGATGGGGAGAGGTGCATGCTTAGAGACGTGTCGCTCCATTGAGGCCATTTTCCCCCTCCTTTAAACATTTTGGGGTGATGTCTGGCCCAACTCACCGAACACTTTCCGCTGACACCTCTTTCATTCGCGTGCGATGCTTAGTTTAGAGATAAGAGGGAGGTTATGTATCACCCCTCCCCCCCCGAGACGGGTGTGAGGATATGACCAGAAGGACGGAGAGAGTTCAAGTGATCGAGTTTTGCAAGCAAGTTCAGGGCTAGCATACATTTACGTTAACCCTCCCTGTCTTCCCAGTCATATCCTCACGCCCCGTCTCGGGGGGTCATACATACCCCGTCTAATCTCCAAAGTAGTAAGCGCCGCACGAAAACAAAAGAGATGTCATCGGAAAGCACTCGACGAGTAGGGCCAGAACCCATCCGCAAAATGTTATCCCCGAAAAGTGACGTCACTATGGGACCAAGGTTCTCACGACTTACATCATGTTTTTAGCTCTGGAGAGTTCATTTTGGGGAGATTAAGAACAAATGTATTTGAAATCGGAAAAGGAAGGCGAAATCGACATTGGCCCCAACATTTTTGCACTTCCAAAAATAAATTATTCTTAAATTTAAAAACGTTGAGTTTTCAATCTTCTTAAATTTTTATCTGTAAAATGGTAGAACGGACCGAAAAACATTGTTCGAAGTCCACTTGCTTCCATAAAAATGCTTACTTTACCAAGAATCTTCGATTTTATCCCTAATGGACAAACATACGAAACTAATAAGTAATAAAAAACGGAACAAAATCAAAAAATGCTCTGGCACGTTTTGTTTCATCTCTAAAGATACCCAAATGCTGAAAGTTTCATTAAAATATCTTTATCCGTTAAAGCGTGAAGACTGGTTAAACTTCTTTGGAGGTGACCACACTTGACCTTGATTAGCTCGTTGACCCTAGATGACCTCATCAAAAGTTGTCGCCTATATCCAACCTGCACTTGCGTGCGCACGCAGAAATCTAAGCTAAGCCTCACATATTTATCCTGTTATGTATTGTTTCTCAGCCAAATGTATCTGTGCATATGGTGACGCTGTAAGGGGCCGCTCGGTGACTTGATATCCGTCGTGTGACCGATGACCTCTTGCCGTATCTGACAGGTACATTCTCGCTCGGCATCGAGTACGATGCTTACTGGAACATCTTCATCTGGGAGACGATTTATGCGGATTCGCTCGTGGCATTCGATGTAAGCATTCTCTTCTGTCATTCCGCAAAAGCTGCCCATGTTTCCGAGTCTCGATGTATAATGCAGATTTCTTAATTTTAACTATATAATAGCTGTCACAGGGAACTAAGGTATCTATGAATAGTGTAAGAATGTTGTTATTGCCAATGTAGATCTGCTTTCTATGATTTGCTCAGCTTATATGATGTATCTGTTTGTTTGTTTGTGATCTGTTTGTGATCATCACTCCATACATGATTGATGTCGCGTACTTAATGGAGGCTGCCCAACAGCGAGAACCTTCTCTCAGGATGACCTCATAAATCGCTTCATGCCTGCTTTTAGTTATAGTTAAGTGACTGCATGCTGTTTGCCAATTTAAGGTCACGAATGTGGATGAAATGTCCAGCAAATTTCGTTCTTGGCTCCATCAGTTGCTTAGACCTCAATCATGAGTCATGCATCATCCGCCAAACTGCATTACAATGGAATCAACATATTTTTATCGTTCCCAGGATTTTATATATATATATATATATATATATATATATATATATATATATATATACTGTTACCTAATTGGTGGTGATGACGGACGGTGACTGGTAACTGATGACTGACGGATGGCGACTGATTACTGGTGGATGGTGATTGGTCGACGATCGGCGTGATCAGCTGACGTATCTCGTTAAGACTGTGGTCTCTCCTCAGAATTGGGCGGGGCTTATGTTTACCGACCTGCAGCACCAGGCCAGAACCTGTGCGGCTGAGGTGGCCGATTCGCCGCCGGAATATGTTCATTATTACGATAAGATTATCTAGGCCGCGTCTTATGATGATCAAGGAGCGTTATTTTGCGATGAAGGTACACAAGTAGGACGACGCAATATGACAACATATCGGTTGTGGGCACGTTTTCGCATCGCCGCTAGATCTCTTTCCGTCATGATTCTCGCCTTTTTAGTGACTTTAGTGATTGACAGTTGTCATAAGGCTAGCACAGTCCTTGGAGTGATGTAACTTCGACGTACACTTAATACGTGCATAGCGCGCACAAGCGAGCGTGTGCAATGCGCAAGTGCTTGCCATGGCCAGTATTTCACTCATCGTTGTTGATTGCATCTCACACTTTTGCTTTGGTGGGTTGTGGCTACGAATGACCTAATTTGAATCACTGCGTTTCGGATGCGTTGAACCTAAAGTTAGTTCATCTATTGAATGAAGCGTCAGGAACCAAGTTTGCAATCATATTTATGTTGAACGTGACGTCATATAAACCTTTTCCAGGGCTTATACATTGGTTAGAAAAAATTGCAATATTTCACTGATTTCAGTGGAAGTACATGCGCCCAAATTTTTAACTGTTAGGTACTGATATATCGATAAGTCGGAGAAGCTAGCCCCACTATCACTAGCAGCAGAACATCTGAATTCAAGGCAGGAGGCAGGTCACGAATAAAGCAGTACTTCTCAGCGCCATATATATTAGGGATGAAGTAGATCCTTTGAGGGGAGCTTCACCCATCGGCCCAGGAATAGTTGGTTCGGTCGCCCATGATCACAGAAACATCCAGGACAATTGCATACACAACACATTCAGGACATTCAGGACAATTATAGCAGGTAGTACTACATTGCATAATAGTGCTCCGTCCACCACGTAGTCTTCTTCAGCCCACGTCCCGGTGTGTGTAACTCTGCCAGTGACGATGCTCCGTCCTCGAGTCCGTCCTTCTTCATCCCACGTCCCGGTGTGTGTACCTCTGCCAGTGACGGTGCTCCGTCCTCGCAGTCTCTTCTTCAGCCCATGTCCCGGTGTGTGTACCTCTGCCAGTGACGGTGCTCCGTCCTCGAGTCCGTCCTTCTTCAGCCCACGTTCCGGTGTGTGTACCTCTGCCAGTGACGGTGCTCCGTCCTCGCAGTCTCTTCTTCAGCCCACGTCCCGGTGTGTGTACCTCTGCCAGTGACGGCGCTCCGTCCTCGCAGTCTCTTCTTCAGCCCATGTCCCGGTGTGTGTACCTCTGCCAGTGACGGCGCTCCGTCCTCGCAGTCTCTTCTTCAGCCCATGTCCCGGTGTGTGTACCTCTGCCAGTGACGGCGCTCCGTCCTCGCAGTCTCTTCTTCAGCCCACGTCCCGGTGTGTGTACCTCTGCCAGTGACGGTGCTCCGTCCTCGAGTCCGTCCTTCTTCATCCCACGTCTCGGTGTGTGTACCTCTGCCAGTGACGGCGCTCCGTCCTCGCAGTCTCTTCTTCAGCCCACGTCCCGGTGTGTATACCTCTGCCAGTGACGGTGCTCCGTCCTCGCAGTCTCTTCTTCAGCCCACGTCCCGGTGTGTGTACCTCTGCCAGTGACGGTGCTCCGTCCTCGCAGTCTCTTCTTCAGCCCACGTCCCGGTGTGTGTACCTCTGCCAGTGACGGTGCTCCGTCCTCGCAGTCTCTTCTTCAGCCCACGTCCCGGTGTGTGTACCTCTGCCAGTGACGGCGCTCCGTCCTCGCAGTCTCTTCTTCAGCCCACGTCCCGGTGTGTGTACCTCTGCCAGTGACGGCGCTCCGTCCTCGCAGTCTCTTCTTCAGCCCACGTCCCGGTGTGTGTACCTCTGCCAGTGACGGCGCTCCGTCCTCGCAGTCTCTTCTTCAGCCCACGTCCCGGTGTGTGTACCTCTGTCAGTGATGGTGCTCCGTCCTCGCAGTCTCTTCTTCAGCCCACGTCCCGGTGTGTGTACCTCTGCCAGTGACGGCGCTCCGTCCTCGCAGTCTCTTCTTCAGCCTATTATTCGATGTGTGCACATCTCTCAGTGACGGTGCTCCGTCCTCCCCGTCTCTTCCTCAACCCATGCTCCTGCCCATGCTTCTCCGTCGCAGGTGCTCCATGTCTACACAATTGCTCATCCCACTCACCAGCGATCTGTTCAACTCTGAAGCGAAGTATTCAACTGGGCACGAAGAGCTGAGAAATTACACCTTAATTCGGTTTTTATAGTAGCAGTTCTGGCGCTAATTCGTTAGTTTCGCTCCAGGCTCCCATAGCCGTTGCTCATTATCAGGATGAAGTGCATCTTTAGGTCACTCATTAAGCGTTTTATTCAATAAGTGATTTCGTGATCTGTGACGATACTCCTGGGGTCGTCTGGGATCGTGACCTTCATTCAAAATAGAGAATATGGTGCCAGCCGGTGTGAGCATGTTTTATACCGTGTCAATGTCCGATACCATCCAGTTTTTTCTTTTGATCTGTTGTGAGTTTATTGAAACACATCAGAAAAATACTGAATTGTTATTGGTTGAGATTTTGCTCAATGTACTATTTTTTTTTAATGATCAGAAAGTGAAGTCTTGGTGGTCAGAAAGTATAAATTCAGACTCGGTGCCGTCCTTGTTGTGTTGTTTTCGATAGATTGGAAAACACCCGATCAAGGGACTCAGTTTATGATATGCAATGCCGGCATTCCTCAATCCTACCACGACCTAGTTCGTCACATTTCGACCCTGGCTGAATTGACCCGGGCTCAGTCATTAGGAGCATGACCGAGAGCTTCTGTCTGAAGACATTGCAGCAACCTGAATTCTTCACATCTGGAGGCAGATTGTTCAACGTCCGGCATGCTCGCGGCATGAGGGGCGACGCGCGAATTCTCCGCGGCGTTGTGATACCTGGAGTTCATCGTTAGCCATTGCCCTTGTGATTCGTTTGGATACAGTTGAGCGACACTTCAGTTGACTGCGAAACATTTCGGGGCTATTGAACACATTCATGACTTTTACACCTGGGTGTGTATTTGCCTACAATATGAAGTCGTCCAATTTAAGCCACCCTAGCCAATATTTCAATGCTGACGACTCATGGTCCCGGTAGAGCAAGCCGGCCACAATCCTTGCGCCGAAGTTGATGCATATTTAATGTGCCGTTTCTCGGCTCTGCTACAGCTTCCTCAGACAGACACACAGTATATTATGCCAGGGAGCACATGTTCTTCAACTAGCACTCATCTCCTATTGTGAGAAAGCATATGGCGCAGTCCAGCGAGACCAAGGGGAATTCAGGTACACAGACACACAACAGTAGATACAAGCATATCTCATGACTTGTATGAGTCAATTTTTAAACAAAGCAATTCCGCAGACTTCGTGAGTATTATTCCTAACTTGCCTGAATCAACGGAGCACTCCACAGGCATATTCTGTCTAGAAGATTTAATAGCAACCATCTCAGTTGTGGCGGGATTTAGTTTTAATGGATGTTGAATGAAGCAGTAAAAGCGATTGCCGTAATTTATTTAATCTTTGGCTCATGGCTGTGATTTTGTTTCCCTACTCGAAGTCGAGTTACTGCACATCATCGGCACACATGATAATCTTCCCGTGTGGGATATGTTGTGGGAGGTCATATATTGTGGTACACGACTGGGCCCCAGATCGCGCTCCGTGCCACTCCATGTTTTGCCGGCAAAGGACTAGAATCTTTCACCGTTTGCGAGCCCTCAAGCCACGCGTCGAACCTGTCTGGCTGACGCCGTACTACCCAAGTTTGTCCATGAGGCAACTGTGCTCCACGCCGTCGAACGCCTTGGAGGTGTCAGCTGTTACCAGTGGGATGATCTCGCCTTGGCCGATCCTGAGGGTGGCATGGATGACCGTGACTAGTAGAGCCTTGTCGGTAGACAGGTCGGGCCTGGAGATGACATGATAGCTGATGACTCCTTGGATATTATATCAGTTGTATACAGACAACACGACCGCAGTTGTTCGACCACCAGCAATATCGATTGCATTACAATATATCTGCCTGTTTGCAAGATATCGTCGAAAACGGAGAGGGTGGACGGATTCCGCCGCCCCTCCGGTGTTTATTTTTTCGTTTCGTTCGTTGGGTGATTCACGACGCACTTTCTGCACATTCACGGCTAATGACGTCGCTCACATTGTTTCGCCGGTAGGCCGCGGGATAAAAATATGTGCGGAGCGGTGTGAGTGCCGAACCCATGACCTTCGGTACCCAGAGCCCAACACCTTAACCACTTATAATTCACTAGTGGCTGTGATTTTATTTCGCTACCCGGAGTCGAGGAACTGCACATCAGGAGTCGAAGAACTGGCTGGTGCTGACCGACCCAGGGCTGCAGACGCGTCTGTGATGCTTGAGGTGTCGTGTGACGGTCACTTGGTCTCACAGGTGGCCGGCTGGCTGGTGCTGACCGACGCAGGGCTGGAGACGCGTCTGTGCTCCTCCCGCCGGTCGCCGTACCCGATGTATGGCTGCTATGGGTTCGCTTGTGCTCTGCTGGCCAAGTCAGCCAGAGGCGCCCTGTTGTCCGAAGCCGGCTTGCAGATGCTCCACTCAGATGACTTCCAGTTCGGTACTGACGCGCGGCCCCCAACCATCAGCTGCCTGCCTGGTGCCTGGCCCGCCCACTGTGTGTCCGTCTGTCGGCCGGCCGTCAGCTGGCTGACCGCTGCCTGCCCGATGTCTGGCTGGTGCCCGCCCACTGCCTGCCTGGTGCCTGGCCAGTGCCCGCCCACTGTCTGTCCGTCCGTCACCTGGCCGCCAGCTGACTGACCGCTGCCTGTCCGATGCCTGGCCAGTGCCCGCCCACTGTCTGTCCGTCTGTCGGCCGGCCGCCAGCTGGCTGACCGCTGCCTGCCTGGTGCCTGGCCAGTGCCCGCCCACTGTCTGTCCGTCTGTCGGCCGGCCGCCAGCTGGCTGACCGCTGCCTGCCTGGTGCCTGGCCAGTGCCCGCCCACTGTCTGTCCGTCTGTCGGCCGGCCGCCAGCTGGCTGACCGCTGCCTGCCTGGTGCCTGGCCAGTGCCCGCGCACTGTCTGTCCGTCCGTCACCTGGCCGCCAGCTGACTGACCGCTGCCTGTCCGATGCCTGGCCAGTGCCCGCCCACTGTCTGTCCGTCCGTCACCTGGCCGCCAGCTGACTGACCACTGCCTGCCTGGTGCCTGGCCAGTGCCCGCACACTGTCTGTCCGTCTGTCGGCCGGCCGCCAGCTGGCTGACCGCTGCCTGTCCGATGCCTGGCCAGTGCCCGCACACTGTCTGTCCGTCTGTCGGCCGGCCGCCAGCTGACTGACCGCTGCCTGTCCGAAGCCTGGCCAGTGCCCGCACACTGTCTGTCCGTCTGTCGGCCGGCCGCCAGCTGGCTGACCGCTGCCTGTCCGATGCCTGGCCAGTGCTCGCACACTGTCTGTCCGTCTGTCGGCCGGCCGCCAGCTGGCTGACCGCTGCCTGTCCGATGCCTGGCCAGTGCTCGCACACTGTCTGTCCGTCTGTCGGCCGGCCGCCAGCTGGCTGACCGCTGCCTGCCCGATGCCTAGCCAGTGCCCGCACACTGTCCATTTCTGGCTGCTGTCCTGTTGGCCTGTTGTTGGCTTCCTGTGCTGGTGCCTGCTCTCTGGGTACTATGCCCATAATGTTCGCTAAACGATGGCCTGCCCAGCGTTCACCTCCTAATTTCACCGCTGCCGTCTGCCATTATGCCGGTCATCCCCCTCCGACCAAACAGCTTGCCAGCGTGTTGTGTAGTATTTTGGTGGCACGTGTTCGGTTTGCGAATCGATATTATACCGCGTTCGGGGCGGATGCCGCCTGGCAGCTGGTAGGTCCGACTCCAACCGACGTGTGATGGTGCGCCGTCGTGTATGATTCGTGCTAACACCTTTTGCTAGTAATATCAATGGCAGGAGTGTACCTAGGATTTGCGTCAGGGGGAAATGGATTTGGAGGTGCCCACCTACCCCCATTAAAAAAAAGATCCCTGATTTCGACCACTATTTTTTCAAAGGGGCCCATTATATTTAATAAATAAAAAAATTGGTGACCTACTTAGCTGTCGTGTAGAGGGATCCCAATATACCACTGTCATTTCTGAGTCACCGAATTTCACCACTAACTTCCCCAGTGACGTGCCTAGGATTTTGTAGGTCAAGATTAGGTCAGGAGGAAAAAGGATCTGAAGGAAGCACAAACTACCACCCCTTCCAAATCACCGAATGTCTACCCCTTCGCCCGTTCAAGGGTGATTTTTTATGATGAATATAATCAAACAATTTAACGACAGAATGGCATTCAGAGGAAATCCACTCACGAATTACCAAGTAAACAACTTCGCTTGATGTAACCCTTATATCCTTAGACATACAAACACAACTATCAAATTTTATGAACCACTTACATATAAGAGTATGGCATCTGGTTTGACCTCCGGGTAAGACATCTGACAACAATTGAGAAAACTCACATTACCAAGAAGGACGCGTAGGACTGCAGCTTCGTTGCATTAATTTATTCACGACGTCCCCCACAGTCGCGAC
Organism: Imbricaverruca yamaguchii; assembly: GCA_034440575.1. Taxonomy (NCBI): domain Eukaryota; kingdom Metazoa; phylum Arthropoda; class Thecostraca; family Neoverrucidae; genus Imbricaverruca; species Imbricaverruca yamaguchii. Next base: position 2,894,524 of record JAOTOL010001635.1, read on the forward strand.
GAGCTCTGGGTGCACATTCATCAGGGCAAGGCCAGTCAGACGGTCCTGCCCGGTAAAATTCCGAAACCAGGTCTTCACTCGCCTCAGCACCGATAATGACCTTTCAGCAGCACTGGTTCACGCGGGCTGACATGCACCAAGACGCAATAGCTTGAAGGTGACAGGGAACTGCTTCATGTCACATAGCTTCATAGCCCCACTGAAATATTTGGTGTCTCGCTGGTGCCCATGGCGCCAACTACGCCACATTTCCATTTTGGCATCCGCTGACCTCTCATCAGCGTCTTGTAGCAGCGCCTCATAGGAGCTGAATATCCCGCCAAACTATGTAGTGTCTTTGTTCAAAGACTTTATCTTGTATGACATCATTTGTAGAGGCCCTGCGCGACTTTTTGGTCCACAAGTGTTATTTTCATGGGACCCTGCGAGGCATTTTGGCGCCCCCGGTGTGATATTTTAGGGAGTCGTGCGATGCGATGCGATGAAAACCCCAGCGTCGTTTTCAGAGTCCCATACGCGGCTTTTTTTGGGTGCCGAATGTGATTTATAGGGGTCTCGTACTATCTTTCGGGCACACGGCATCATTTTCATGGCCCCTGCACGGCCTTTTGAGGTCCCAATGTAATTTTCAGTGGCCTTGGTTCGATTTTTGGGGCCCCCAACGTCAGTTGTATGGGGCCTGCGCGACTTTTGTGGCCCTGAGCGTCGTTTGGAGGGGCCCTTACGCGGCATTTTGGGCCCATGAAACCAAATTGGGCCAATGTGGTTTTGGGGGCCCAATGTGGTTTTATGAGACCCGTGCTATCTTTGGGCCCCAACGTCATTTTCTGTGGCTCCTGTGCGACTTTTTTGGTCCACGTGATTTTCAGGGGCCTTGGTGTGATTTTGGGGCGCCAGCGTCATTTTCAGGGGCCCTCTCCAACTTTGGGTTCTCGATGTGATTTCAGTGTCCCCAGTGCGATATTTTTATGCCTCAGCTTTATTTTTATGGCACCTGGCACAATGTTCCCGAAGTCCGGCATGAATCTTGGGGACCCTCAACGTCTCAGGGGGGATGTGGCCCCTTAGCCCCCTTCGGTACGCCACTGAACAATGGTCAGTTCGAGTGGGGCCACAAAGACATGGCGTAATTTGAGGCATGCTGGTGCGTGTTGCAGAAGACACCTGATATTGTGCGGAGATTGATTGACATCTCGCATATTTAGGTTTTCCCCGACTGCGCCGACCCAGTAATGACCTTGTGGAAGAATGATACCATCGACCTTCATAAAACTAATTGATCTTGTCAACTAATCATGCAATCTATAACATTGTCCGGTCTATTTTCAAGCTTAGCGACACGTGCTACCATTAACTGCCTCAAGTTAGTCACCGGAAAGCTTTTAGGCCATTGTACCGACTGGTAAAGCAAGGCGAACATGCCATGCTTGATGCGAACCGCGAGGGCTTGACCTAACTTTGTTCGTTGATCGTGTACTTAGCGAGATGAAATTGGATCCTGGTAAATCTATATAATCCTTACCCACATACAGGCGCTTATTTCATGTTTCTACAATGAACAGATCCTTTAGTAAGCTAATACATGGTACATTTATATATTTGACTTACCCCGAAGGATCACTGACTGACCCGAAGTGTAAAATTAGGTAACATTTGATTCAATTTGCTTGGCGACAGACAGTGTATCACTAAGGCTACCACCTGATGACCTATAATATTAATTTCAAGAAAATAGTTATGTTGGTTATAGTTGTAGTTAAACGGGTATAAAATATACTTAATGCGAATAAGCTGTTTTGTTTTATGTCCGAAAAATGACCGTTACATCAAATGAAGGACATTGTGCGTCTATCTTGCCGATATCACGATGAAATAGTGCGAAACTTTCAACAAGAATACCTCCAACATTTTCATTCAGCTTCATAATATGTATGTTGTATAATTATCTGTACAGGGGGCGGTCCAGAGTATGGAGAGTGACCCAATCTTTCCGTCGCCGACAGTCCGGTGCCCATGAATGTCCGCCACTGTCCCGTTTGCCAGCTCTCATTCCGGATATCCACGGTCACCGTTTACCCGCTCTCAGTCTGGATGTCCACCATCCTGTACATCCGCTATTAGTCCGGATGTCCACCGTCCCGTTTACCCGCTCTCAGTCCGGATGTCCACCGTCCCGTTTACCCGCTCTCAGTCCGGATGTCCACCGTCCCGTTTACCCGCTCTCAGTCCGGATGTCCACCGTCCCGTTTACCCGCTCTCAGTCCGGATGTCCACCGTCCCGTTTACCCGCTCTCAGTCCGGATGTCCACCGTCCCGTTTACCCGCTCTCAGTCCGGATGTCCACCGTCCCGTTTACCCGCTCTCAGTCCGGATGTCCACCGTCCCGTTTACCCGCTCTCAGTCCGGATGTCCACCGTCCCGTTTACCCGCTCTCAGTCCGGGTATCACCTGCCACTAAGCCCGCTTTGCGCCAGTCATGCCGATTCTATGTCGTGAGTAGGCGCTCCAGCCGCACTGCAATGGCTGCGTTGCGATGAGTCGAGATGGCGTCGCTACGATTGCATCTTGATCGGCTGAACTACTGCGTCCTGCTGGCACGACAAATGGCCGCTGAAATGAGGACGAGTCTGCTTGGCCGAATACGCACTGAGGCTGGATGGTCTCGATCTAGTCCGAACTGATGATGGACTGTCTCGATTGAGTCCGGACCGACAGTGGAGCTCTTCGACTGTGTCCGCACTGAGGCTGGACTAACCGGACTGAGTTTGGACTGGAACTGTGTAACTGAACGGACACCGAATATCACGTTTTAAAACGCGACTGCACATGCTTAGCATCAGAACATGTGTCTTCTGTTCCGAACACCGTTGTATTGCCTATCGAATGCATTTCTTGTTTGGTCTTCTAGTCTGGCGTATTGACATGCAGGACCTTCTCATAACTGGTATGGCACGGCAACGCCTCAAGTATCCGGTAATGACTTGAAATTCCGACGTTTTTTTCGAGGAATTTTTCAAGGTGTACATCTCGGATTGGTGACATGACGGAAAATCCGGTATTAGTACGGGCGTAATTCAAGAGTGTATGCAAGTGCCTATTTTGTTTCTGTTAGGGATTGCATAATAGATGTAACTACCCAAAATGTTGACTGTTACATAAGTTCGTTTGCGAGTGGATTGCTCGTTTTATACAATGTCCAGATATACCAGTCACACATCAAAAACTATTTTATGATAACACGAGTTCCAAGAAACACTGCTTGCGATGGAATAACGCGCGTGGGAGACTGGGCTACTGAACGCATTTGAAAATAAAATTTGCTGCCAAAAAATGTTCATAACTGATGCTGCGTAGATGCTCAAGTTCATCTGAAATGCAGCGTTATAAATCAACATCATAGATACACAATAATCATAAATGCAGAATTGTCTCCATAAAATCACTTGTGAATGAAAATCAGAAACACTGACAATGGAGCTGCTTTTTTGTTGTGTGCTATCAACATTGGTGAATCCGGGAGGAAGCTGAAATCTGGGGTCATCTGTCCCTTCCCCTCTATTTAGATGTGACGTTTCTCTGCTTTTGCAAAGGTGCTCGGACATAACGATCAAGTACACATCGCCACCAACACTGTCCTGAATTTATATGTTCAAAATAAGTGGCTCTGGATAGGTGGCGTTCAGGCGGAGAAATATCGCTACTGCAGAGAAGTTCCGCCATGAAAATTCCTCCATCCGCCATGGGTATTACCTATGTCTTAAGGAAGTCTGAACGGAATGTCTGCACAAAATTGAAGCAAGCAGCTATGAGTCGTTTGCGAGGATCGGCGAAGCCCTACATACTACGCGATTACACCTGTTTACAGCTACACACCAGTCTGATAGAATAAATGTCAGTGTTCCACCCTCATGTACCTATCTAATTACAACATGGACATGGGAATTCGAGTTTGGAATTCCTTGTTTCATCATTAAACACCAATTTGCAATGAAAACTTACCGCTGTATTTACTCCAAACTTTTCCAAAACACATACGTTCTACGACAGACAAACAAAACACATGGGTCATTCTACGACAGACAACCAAGGTAATAACACAATGTTATCTCATCTTTTGATGAAAATTACTCGATAGGATTGTTCCGGGTCCATAATCGAATTATATGAGGCATAGGTCGATGCGACCAGTGGTCAATGAAATACGGGTCAAGAACACCATATTATATTCACAATAATATGCATCAAATACGTGTTCATGAGATAGGTTGGGAACTTGGGACCGCCAAGCACCACACAGTAGCATGCACAACCGCACATCATCAGCCACCTCCAGACGTCTCCAGAACGGCCCAAGCGACAGCACACGCTGTCTCCGCCCACGTCTTTCAAAATAAATTATTTCGCTGCAGTTGGATGCAGTCCATCAGCATTGCACCATTTTGGATCAAAGAAATGGAGCTCCCCCCACTAGACTTGGGGTGGATACGTCTCATCACAACTACCATCTATTTAAAATTCAAAGGTGCTCTTCTCCTGAATGTTATTGTGGCTACCAAAACGATAATATTCTGCACCTAATTGCGCATTGTTTAAATGACATTGGACTCGCAATGAACCATTGAACAACATTCCACAATATATATGCCATAATTTTCCAGGATTCCTGCTACTAACCAAACTTCGTCTCCTGCTACATGGAGACGGATTGAGCGATGGCGGCGGTCGGATGATGGCTTGGAATTTTCATAACCTTTCATAATATTTCATACCTTTTGAGCTGTTAGTCATGACCTCATTAGCACATCTTATGCTAAATTGGAATTCCATGTTTGCGCAATCCAGATTACGATGAACAGTTTTACGAACAGCATTTCCACATTGGAAAAAAACGAATATTCCGTGCTCCGGAGAACCCTCCACACGTGTTTTCATCAAAATATGAGATACCACGGCTTGATGATTTGTCATGGGGCCCCCAAATTACGCGACATTTTGGGAAGGACAGTTGAGTTCCCCGCCAATGCTTAAAAAGTACCCGTATAATAAATGTGAGAAGCTGATGTGAATACACAGTCAGTGGGACTACTTTTTTAGGTCCACCATCCATAATCGTGGTCTGGTGATAATGAGTGGTTTCATCGCTCACTCAATGACTGCGAGAACCTCACACTCACGTAAAATTTAAGGGATGGGATGGTCTACGGGTAGGACGTTCGTCTCAGCCAAAAAGTTGTGGGATCGACTCGCACCTAGTGCCGTCCTTTCTGCCGCCAATCGGCGTGAGCACACATACTATCCATCCGCTTCTCTTCCCACTTGTGCATAGGTGGGATATGGGTTACAAAGCTATGGTATAGAAAAGAGAACTTGAATATAAAGGCAAAACCAAATATCATGCGCATTCGACTAATAGTTTTGAACGCGGTGAAATGAATGCAAATACCAGCAAGCGTTGAGGATTTGTTTCAAGTTAGGAAATTTGTAATGCATATTACTGTTATATGGCACATATAGTGAGATGATCTGGTTTGCTTAATATCGATGTTCATCCAGCCTTCCACCTATATTTGATCATGGCCAAGTTACTCTCATACAAAAGCATTTCAGTATTTGAAAATTAAGTGAAATGCCACAGTCGAGAAATGGGGACCGCGGTAGTTCAGTTGGTAGAGCGTTGGACTATTGATGGTAAGATTGTGGGCTCGAATCTCACAGCCGATGGCATTTACCGAGTCCACCCGCGACCAGTCGGCGTGAAAGGCTGGCGACGCTATATGACCTTGCAATTGAACGTGTCGTAAAAGAACTCAAGGTTCTATAGTCGAGAAAGGACGACCTACGTATATGCTACGAGCACACCAGCATTAAAGGATGGTATGCGCAGCGAATATATGCACAGTTCAGCATAGGCAGGATTCCATAGGTAGGCTGCTGGCTTCCATCAGTATCTCTGAGGATAGAAGGACTAACGGGACTAAAATGTTTCGGGCAGGTGGCGGGTCAGGGGAAACGATAGCGTGTTGTGAGCAAGGCTGCATGTCCAGTGTCCCCTCGGCCAATCTGGATGAAATTTCTGGGCCCTTCCCCCGAAACAAATCGAATGGGACAGATATTCATATTACATAATTGGATCTCAAAATGCCCCATATAGCCACCAAGTCTGAAGAGGAGCATAGGTCTCTTCAGCTTGGGTACAGCTGAAGAGCCTGTATGTGATCGAATTGCTTCAACTGGTTAAATACCTAGTTGCTTTCGGTCCAATCTTTGATAAGATTCTTTACAAAAAAAAGCATTTTCCGAAACTTGAGATACTTGTGGTGTTGCACCCGAAACTTGTGGTGTTGCAGTTCTGGCAAATGTAACTGAGAGGAAATATACCTGAAACTCGTGGTGTTTATGCTGGTCATGACCTGCCCCAAATCGAATGCATTGCATGCTGCTGCTATGCTTCATGCTGTCTCAGTCGGCTTCAAACTAATTTACTATGTGCATATGAATTGCTGCTTATGGATGCGTAACTATGCACATTCAGATAGCCAAAGGATATTCTTAGTTGCTGGTTGTGGATGCCGAATTACGTACATCTACATAACCAAACGATGCTTTGCTTTGTGTTTACTAAACGCACAAATGAACAGGCGAATTGGTGAACGGTGCATGCTTTTTCCCGTGAATGTTGTAGCATTCTAGATTGCATCATTCAAATTATTTCGACTATTTATAACCTGGGTAGTATTGCACTGCTGAACATTCTATGTTCCTGCTTGCTTGGGATAGCTTATCCATGAGCTTAGCTTGATAGCCGATGAGGGGTTCATTTTGGCCGATGTGTGGGCATTCTTTTTGCATGCATGTAAAAAGAAAGCCTTGGCAATGTGCTGAAGGTAAACAAATTGTAGTGACTATTGCCAAGAACAACAACTGGCGGGGATGTGTGTCGCCTTGACGCCAACATTAGTGCACATTCATGTTGCAATGATCGTACTGTTTGGTGCATTTTGTTAGTGATTGTCTTGTTCAGTGACCCGTTGAAATGTTGCTCTTATGATAATATTCCTCGACAAAGCTGCTATTTAGTTGCATGCTTGGTGTTGCTGCGTTTGTCATGTGTTTCATGATGCTGCGGTTCGGTCCTGTTCTCAGCGATGCTGCAGCACCTGCTGAAGGAATTATTGAAGTGATACTGTAGTAGGGTTGGCGTCCATCAGTCCGTTGCCAGGCTGGATGGAACAGGTGCTGCTTCCCACCGTCAGTGTATAGAACCACTACACTGCTGATATGTTACAGATGACGACAAAGGTCCAAAGAGGAAGCATTCCATCTTCGTGCAGGTGGCCTCAACCCCTTCAATGTGTGCTTGGGCTACCCAACAATTAAACATTTTAACCTGAAAATCAGCTCGTCCGATACGTTTGGATTTCAGCATTTGCATTGCATTGCGTTGCCTCGAAGAATTTCTTTGGAGCTGTACCATAATAACACAGGAGTCGTCTCGAATGGCGTGGTGATCCCAAAGCGGGAGGCGTCACTCGAAAGTTGTGGCGTACGTGAAGTTCTTTTTTTCAGAGCGAGCGTGTCTCCCTGAGGTTAAACTACACCAGGATGTCTGTGAGCGAACGGTAAACTGCCCTCCAAATATCCATAACTGGTGTTCGTCTGTAACAATTTGGATAATACTTCACCCCAGAAGCCTGGTGACGTGGTATAATTGGCCGATAATTTAAGCACCAGTATACACCGGAGTTGGCATTTAGCACCGAGGCTGAGAGAAGTTTGCATGCACCGAATAACCAGAAGCGCCTGTGGTGTACCTGTCAGGGTCTTCAGGATTTGGCAGGCCTGAAGCATTGGACTACGACGACCGGCGCGCTGAGCAGGCCCGGCCAACCCCGCCGTCAGACGTGTCCCCGTCAGACGTGTCCGACGTCGTGCGAACCTACTTCCCGGAGACGTGGCTGTTCGACCTGCACGCCGTCGGGTGGGTAATGCTCGCACTTCCAGCTCAGTTCGGCTATACCGCTCGATGGCGGTAATATTGCCGGCGTCCTGGCACATCCATTGCTGAGCAGCATGGGTTCGCTCGTTTTCAATGTTTCGCCCGTTGAAGGTAAATGCGTGATGGGTTTCTGCGCCTGTATATCCAGACCGTCATTGTACAAATGTTATGGAAGACATATACATATATATATATATATACGTAGGCGGCATACGGTGTTTGTGCGGGTTTGGGTTCCAATGCAAGCAAGCCGCTTCATGTCCTGGCCTTTATGCAGGCACTGCATCTGGTGTTTCTAGATATAGCTATCAACTTATGGATTCCTTGGGAGGTTAATGTTAGTTTTATAATAGTAATGATTGACGTTTCTGGTGTTCACCTTTAGTTAAACGCACTGCAACTGTGCCATATGAAGATAAATATCGCAGTCTACTCCAACGGGTGATAGAGTCCCGCCTTGTGACTCCGGCGGATACTGGGCTAGTGGACCCAACGCTCTTGGTAGACGATCCCACAAGCCCGTCGGAGCCATGTCGCATACTTCGCCCAAGGCGAAAGGAGACCTTAATACCATCTGAGAGAGAATATCCGTACCCGAATGCATCAGAGACTCAGGAGGTCCCACTGGCTTCGGTAGGTGGTTCCTCAGCGGTCTCTGAAGTGTCGGCACGTATGGAAGTCCCGCTGTCCTCGTCCAGTGGTTTTCGACCATCCGGCCCGATGGGTCGGTCGCGGGCGTCTTGTCGGCTTCGGCCGGCGGCGCCGGCGACCCAATCACCGGGTCGGCCAGGGAGATTCCGCTCGAGTTGGCCGGGAGTTCGCCAGTGCTTTCGCTATTCCTGACCAACCGGTCGGATCTCATGAAGGAATTAGGGCAGCCAAATTCCAACACGGAAAATCCATTCCTGCCGGACACTAACGATATAAAGAACATCTACCAAAACCGGTTCGGTTCAGTCACTAGCGGAAACGAGGTCAGAAAATCACGAAGTCATACCTCGGGAGGGACAGGATGCCATTGACCTGCACCCATTCACGTTCAGAAAGGTGTGGGGTGCCCTGAAGGGCTTTGGTCTGTGTGTGTGTGTGTGTGTGTGTGTGTGTGTGTGTGTGTGTGTGTGTGTGTGTGTGTGTGTGTGTGTGTGTGTGTGTGTGTGTGTGTGTGTGTGTGTGTGTGTGTGTGTGTGTATGTGTGCGTGTGCGTGTGTGTGTGCATGTGCATGTGCGTGTGCGTGTGCGTGCTTGTGTTTGTCTGTGTGTGTATGTGGGCGTGTGTGTGTGTGTGTGTGTATGTGTGTGTGTGTGAGTGAGTATGTGTTGGAAAGGATGGCCTGGGGGTACTACAGAAGGCTGTTCATGTATGTGTGTGTGTGTGTGCAGTGATGATGGCCTGGTGGAGCTACAGAAGGAGGCACCCGACACCATCACCGAGTGGGTTGGCGGCGCCGTATGCAGCTCCGCCTTGGCCGGCCTCGGCATCGCCCCACCGGCGCCGCTCACCACCTTCCAGCCGTTCTTCATCGGCTACACGCTGCCCTACTCGGTGAAGCGGGGCGAGAAGCTGGTGCTCAAGGTGTCTGTGCGCAACTATCACGGCGACCCTCTGCCGGTGAGTGCTGTCGACTGTTTCGCCAGCTGTCAACCGGTAGACGAGATTCTACCGGTCGTTAGTGGCTAGCAGCCCGACACTCCGGCATTGCGATGCGTTTAGGTATGCACACATGTGCTTGTGCAGACACACAAGCATACACAAACACATACACATACACACGGACACATAGACACACAGACACACAAACACACACACACACAAACACATACGTGAATGACGGCAAGCGTTGTGTCGTTTCCTGACTTAAGTTAAGTCCCGGCCTGCACTGGTGGCCTCTGGCTATGGTGGGTCGGGACTCGAGTCTGCTCACGTGCTGAGGTTCAGCGTCCGGCTTGAAGCGTCAGCTGTCAGCTGTCCGAAGAAGATTGGTGCCACTGCAGATAGGTGACATTGTTGGAGTGTTGACAACACGTTGAACTTTTAGGTAAAATTTGGGCATTGAAGAATTCCTCTGTCGGTGGTCAACACAAGATACATGCTTGTTCAAGATCCTCCCTTTGGCATTAACTCGAATCATGTGAATCAACGCCACGCACATTGGAATTAAGCAAACTTTAAACAGCGTGAGATGGAGATTTGAAAAGTGGAGGCGATTCGGTGCTCTGGATTAATTTGCACGCAGTATTTCAATCTGTATACGTGTGCATGCATGCACGCATATATATATATATATATATATATATATATATATATATATATATATATATATGTATTTATATATTAATTCAATATGTATATATCTATATATATGTGTACATATATATATATATATATATATATATATATATATATATATATATATATATATATATATATATATATATATATATATATATATATATATTTATTTATTTATTTATTCGATGAACCCTAAGTAACTTGCACGGATATTGAACGTCAAACCTTGGGTTCTTTTTTACGACGCATTCAACTGCTAGGGCATATGGCGTCGCCAACCTCTCACGCCGTCCGGTCGCGGGTGGAGTGTTCGGTAATGCTGCCGGTTTTGATATTCCAACCTACAACTTGCGATCAAGAGTCCGACGCTTTATCGACTCAGCTACCGCGGCCCCTCACATGGGATTGCTGTTCATGAGGATACCTGTCATAAATGTAATGATATAGTGAGAAATATAATTAAGTAATTTACTCCAGCTCTTAACAGTCGCCTAGTGGGAGCATTTCGTCATTTTTTTTCCAACCGCGGGTGGGTGATGGAGTGGGGTGAGATGGTTGTCACCCCGTCGCCGTTTCGCGAACGAAAAGAAGCATAAGACAGCGCATTGCTTGACACAAGTTCGATTTGATTTCATCCAATATAATTATGTGAAATCAATTGTGGGCCTCCTTGGTCAGATTAAGGATAAATATATCAAACCGTGTGGCGCCTATAGCTAAGCACTGATTGGCAGAGGAGGGCTGGATGGTCAGCATCCATCCACCCTTTGCTCCCACGGTGGGCGAGGGTTAGGAAGAGCCATCGTGTTTTCGCCTCTGCACAAGCAGATACTCACATCTCCTAAAGCAACTGTGCGTCGCCAGCCAAACCAGATGGAATGGGCTGATGCTGACGCGACCGTCGTTTCGCCGGCAGGTCAAACTAACGCTCGTGGAGTCGGAGCAGTTCTCTCTGCTGTCGGAGCAGGTGGATACGTTTTGCCTTCAGACCGACGGATCGGAGGTCGTGTCATACAGCCTGATTCCCAGAGAACTGGGTCATGTCAACGTGACTGTGGTGGCCGAGGTGTACCCGCAGCTGCTGACTGCGTGCGGCTCGGCCTCACCCCCCAGCTTCACGTAAGGAGATCGTGTGCAGCCGGTGGATAACGGGTAGGCAAGTCTTCTGGTTTCTCAAGCCTGCACTGGACGTTGGCGGACCAATTGCGACGAAGCGGGCAGAGCCTTTAAGGTTGGATCGAAAGAGCGCGCGGCCGATGTCGTTCGCTGTCTCTCGTCAAATGCCCTGTCGGTGCACGCTGATCCAGCTGGGACCGCCAAGGGTGGCACGGAGGCATGACGGCATCGCTCGTCATCGCTTGCCCTGCTGGTTCACGCTGCTCCAGCTGGGCATCTTTCAAGATGATCGGAAGGCGACATGGCGATTCCTATTGAGTCAGTTAAAATGTAAAAGCAAGCGGTGGAATAGCAACAGGTCTAAACTTCTACTATTGCTGATTTGAACTTCTGAATGTAGCTCTCTATTAATAATATCATGCATGTGCTCATGTTTTATGTGTGGCGGTTTGTGACTATGTGGGAAGACATTGGGTGCTGAAGGGCACCACTGACTGCCGCAGTGACGCTGTCACCAAACCGATCTTAGTGGAGCCAGAGGGTTTCGAGCGCGAGGTCGTCCATTCAAACTACATGTGTACCACAGGTGAGTATTGAACATGCTGTCCAGACAATGGATGAGCATTAGTGATCCCCCATCCGAGAAGGGTTTGAGGGCCACCGAAAAGGCTCGCCGTGATAAGGATGTAGGCCGCCCAGAAGACGTGAGGCATCCCACTGTCAAATGGGATCTTCGATTTCCAACCTCCACAATCAGCAGGTGTGAGATGCTTATTGTAGCTATGCCGTGATTCAAAGTGTTGGCCAGTAATAGCGCACTGTTCCATAGGTGCACGAGACGTCAGTGAAGGCAGACCCGGTCTGGGAAACAATCTCGGCCCGCTAGTTTAATGTTCAACCCTTCCATTGAACCTACGCCAGATTGAAACTAACGTTTCCCCTCGCGACGGCTGTGACCAGCTTTGTGATGTCCGGCGTGTCTTGGTCTGCTCACAGGTGAAGACTCTGACACGAAGGTGAGCTGGCAGCTCAGTCTGCCGGATGATCTGGTGCCAGGATCTGAGCGCGCCCACATCTCTGTTGTCGGCGATCTTCTCGGGCCAAGCATTGACGTACGTTGGTTCACCACAGCTGTTTGGAATAACGGTGACTGGCTGATAGCCCCATAGCTATGTGCCTCCGCACTGACATTGGATTTTGTCACGGTTGTCTTGCACTAAACAGCCTCATATACGTCGTACTCACTGGCAATGAGCGATCTCACATTTCTTGTCGTAACTGACACTAGACATCATCGTGTCTGTCCTTGTCCGCATTTGACATTCTCATGCTTTTCGTCCTAACTGGTACTGGAAAGGCTCATATCTACCGTCCTCACTGACGCTGTACAGCTTCCTATCCGTGTGCGCCGTATTTGCCGTAGCCAAAGTTTGAATTGCGACAATTCGAGAAGTGATCATGTTCTTCAAATGCTTCAGTTGTCTGGTCATAGGAACCGAACATGAGCTATCGAGTTTTCCTGTCTTTTCGCTGTCACTTCGCTGTTCATTAAAGTGCAAAACGTTGTTCAATAAGCGGAGTGTGGGCTAGATACCGGGTGCAGGGTCGGCGAGTGGGTAGGATACCGCGTCAAGGGGCTGCACCTGGACAGGGTGCCATGTCGAGGGGCGGCGAATGGGTAGGATACCGCGCACAAAACCCGTGACCTGACGGCGAGACGACTGAAAAACAGCCGTCTCACTCGCCGCTGTTAATCCGCCCTTCGGCACCACGTCCCACTGCATTAGCTGCTGAACGGAGGGAGTTTCTGCCGGCATTCGGCACTACGTGTTGAGCTGACCGTGTGGCTCTGCGGGCAGAACCTGGACTCGCTGGTGAGGCAGCCGACTGGCTGCGGTGAGCAGAACATGGTCCTGTTCGTTCCCAACATCCATGTCATGAAGTACCTGACAGCTGTCGGCGAGCTCACCGAACAGCTCAAGGACAAGCTTGTTCGCTTCATGAAGACAGGTGAGACACTTCCTGATCTGTGAGCTAAGTTTGAGGGAAGAGCTATGTTGGATCATGAGTCATGGCCTCTTTTCTAAAGATGCACACCGAATAATCCTCCAAATGTTGCAGTTAACAATGTCCAGTGCTTCTGACAGATTAGACTGACAGACTAGGATGAGCTATATCAGGAGACAGAGCGTACTACCTGATTAATTGGAGACAACGCGGAGATTCTGCCACCAGATGACAATCCAAACACGTGTGACGCGATTGTTAGGAAGCTGAGGCTTGTTGGCATTGGAACTGCGGAGTGAGGGGTTGTTGATGCCTGTTTTTCTTGGTTTTGGGGGTAATATACCGGTACCTATTTCAAGAGATTGGTCTTTGGTGTCTTCCTAAACCCAACGGAGCAAATGTGCATACGTTCCCGCCCATTGAAATCCGAAAATGCATTGATAGGGACAACTTCAAGAGAAGCCTCCTTCAAACGAACTAAGCACTTCCATGCACGTGCGGCACATTTCAATGACCCTGAGTATGTTATTGAAAGGTGGCATGATAAGTATTTCTGGACAGACATGACATATACTAATGCTTTCCTAACGACGGTGTTTTATTCCGCGCCGTCTCGGGTGGATTGGTAGGTGCCCCCCTATGGTTTTCCGTGGATACTGAAAGAACAGCGCGCGGTAGCGCGCCGAATTTTTGCGTACCTTCCCCCACATCAATTTGGCATGTTGTGTGAAGATTTTGAGGTCAGGTCATCCAGGTTCAACGGGTTAATTAAGGTCAAGTGAGGTCACGTCCATAATAGTTCAACCAGTCGTCACGCTTTGACGGATGAAGACATTTTAATTTAACTTTCAGTGGTTGCTTATCCTTAGGGACGGAACAGAAGGCACAGGAGGAATTATATATGCATACATATATATATATATATATATATATATATATATATATATATATATATATATATATATATATATATCTGTTGGATCCATGAGATAAAAAAATCCTGAAATTGAAAAATCAAGTTTGAAATTTCTCCACAAAAATCGGTGGACAATTATAGCGCCATGGTCGACTTTGCCGTCCTTTTCTTATTTTTCTTCTTCAAATCTCATCAAAATGAACTCCCCAGAGCGAAAACATGATGTAAATCGTGCAAACCTAGGTCCACTAGTGACGTCACGTTTGTACGAAAAACTTGGGGGGTGCTGTCTGGCCTTACTCGTCATACGCTTTCCGATGACACCTCTTTCGTTTTCGTGCGACGCTTAGTTTGGAGATTAGAGGGGGTTGTATAAACCCCCGAGACTGGGTTTGAAGATGAAGATATGACCGGAAAGACGGAAAGGGAAGGCTTTAAGGTCGGAACAGTGCTTGTGGTTGGGTTGTGGTTGTGGTTGGGTTGGCAGACCAAGGCGCAGACATTTTTTTAAGGTAGCCGATCAAATATAAATGTGATGATATAGAGACCGCCTTCGGTGTGCTTTGCGCACCGAAAATTCATAGTTTTACGTGGTGAAATCTAAAAATGGATGGTTTGATCAATGTGTATTTTTGTTTGATAAGAGGATGGCCCCTGGGCGGGCCAGGCTCCTTCTGGCTGCACCTCTGGCCAAGGCACGTTGGATATGGACATAGATACTGGGCGGCGCCAGGGACGTTGCGTATACTTTTAGAATGCATATGCATGCTTGTACGCATACGTACAAATAAAATAGTACTATGCATCATACCCGGAACATTACACCAACCGCTGAGCAGAGGCCACAATTCGTATCACAAGTCACATGACAATGTACAGGCCTCCTCAGCGGCGGATTCGGGGACTGAAGGGGCCGTCCCCCATTCAAAGGGCGCCGAGTGGACATAGCATTTCCCATGCAAAAGAGCACCACGAGTGCAAATTCATCGTTCAGCTGGGCCACACTTGAGTCGGTATAATCTGCCATGGTGAGCTCCAGGGGCGGATGCAGGAGAGGAACACCAGGAGAATGCTGAAGGCACCGCTCTGAGAGGAATAGGCACCCTGGTGAGAGCAGGATTCCCTTCAGTACGCTTGAAACCACCTCCTCGCCCGGGTCATGGCACCCTCTGGACGAGTGCTACACCCCAAGTAAACCCCTGGATCTGACTGTGGTGTGTTCTGCCCAGACATTGGAATCACTTATCTCCTAAACCAGAAAGTCAGTCCGGAAACCACCCACACCAAGTTAGTGATCTTAGAAACTTCTACTGGTCCAATCTTCTTGCTCCTCTCCGCACCTCACCAGCCAAGTGCATGGACACAGCCAATGCGGCGAGCAATTCATGTCTTGCTTGCAAGTGTCGCCGCTCTGGCGGCTGCGTCTGGAAGCTTTCGCGCGGTGTCTCCCATTGAGTGCCTCTCTTAAACCGCGCCGTCTCCCGGTCAGATCCTCCCACCCCGTTTCTGGGGGGAGGGGCGGTTAGTAACCCCCCTCTAAAATCAAAACTAAGCATCGCACGAAAACGAAAGACACGTCATTGGAAAGGGCTCGAGGAGTATGGTCCGGGGCCGCCCCCAAAACAATTTCCCCCCAAACGTAACGTCACCAGGGGGCTCGATTTTCACGTCTTTTCACGACTTACATAATGTTTTTGGCTCTGGGAGTTCATTTTGGGGATATATGAAAACAAAATTTATTTGAAATGAGAAATGGACAGCGAAATCGACCAGGGCTATACATTCTTTGGTGCCCTGAAAATAAAAAATACAGCATTTTATTGTGAAATTTCAACATTTTGAGTTTTCAAGTCTTTTTTAATTTTCCTTTTGCAATGGGTAGACCAGACGGAGAAATGTTGTTGGAAGTCAGGTTGCCCTAATAAAAATGCTTACTGTAGCCAGAATCCTCTATTTGAACTGCAATTTGGCAATTACGCAAAATTTATATGGTGTCAAAAACAAACAAAATGAAAAATTCCACTCGTACGTTTTGTTGCATCACTAAAAATAAGCAAACGCTGAAAGCTTCATTAAAATATCTGTATCCGTTAAAGCATGACGACTGGTTGAACATTTTTCGAGGTGACCTCACTTGACCTTGACTAACTCGTTGACTCTAGATGACCTGACTTCAAAATTTTGAAACAGCATGCCAAATTGATGTGGAAAAAGGTATGCAAAATTTGGGCGAACGGCACGCTGCCGCGTGCCGTTCGTCCACTATCCTCGAAAAACCTGAGGAGGCGGGGCGGTTGAAGCCCCCTCCCCGAGACGGGACGGGTTAATCTGACCCGGCCTGACATGGCGCGCCAGGCTACCAGCGCGAGCTGACGTACCGACACGACGACAAGTCGTACTCGGCGTTCGGCAAGTCGGATGCGTCGGGCTCCATGTGGCTGACGGCGTTCGTCGTGCGGTCGTTCGGCGACGCCGACAAGTACATCTTCGTCGACTCGGACGACCTGCGCGGCAGCGTCCGGTGGATAGAGTCGCACCAGATGGAGAACGGCTGCTTTCCCAAAGTCGGCAGGGTGCTACAAAAGGAGATGAAGGTAGGCGGAGGCCCCGGTCAGGCAGAACAGATTATGAGTCGGGTTCCCGTGGCGATATTGATTGGTGTACGAGCTCTTCACGCCGATATTTTAGTGTTTCGGGGTCGGATCCTGCACGTGTCATACACCAGTAGGCCTATATAAAATGTACTCCTCGGTATCCAGGTGAAATTGCATGCCCGTAGTCAATTTACCCCTCATTAAAGCTGTAGCATATTGCTGGAGGAGGAGTTTAGGGGCGCATCGACTGGATCGGTCATGCAGCAGTGTAGCATATTGCAATATTTGTAGTATGTGCATACAAATATCGTCAGTGTGTGCGAAAATGTGCGAAACATTTTCAGTGGATGTGTGAATACAGCTTTGGTAGGTATGCGAACACGACATCGCTGGATGTGAATACCACGTTGGTAAGTGAATGAACGCAGCGTCAGTGTAGCGTGATGTGTGAAGCCAGTGGCGGTAGATGTGTGAAGCCAATGGCGACAGATGTGTGTAGACAGTGGCGGCAGATGTGTGTAGACAGTGGCGGCAGATGTGTGTAGACAGTGGCGGCGGATGTGTAAAGGCAGTGGCGGTAGATGTGTGTAGACAACGGCGGCAGATGTGTGAAGACAGCAGTGTGTAACGCCACGATTCCTCCACAAGGGCGGCGTGTCAGCCGGTGGTCAAGAATCGCTCACGGCGTTCGTCACCATCGCGCTGCTACAGTCGGGAGTAAAGCTTCGCAGCAACACCCTACGAGACGCCTTCCAATGTCTGGCAAAGGTGAGAAGCGACGCATCCGCCCTTCGAGATGTCTTCCTCTGACTAGGCAAGGGTGCCAAGACGCCTGAACCAGTCATTAGCTTTACTTACTCGTTCGCTGGGTTTTTTTTTCTTTGCAGTTACGACCTACGGTTTGGCTTTCGATGGTCTCGACTCCAGTTAGTTTCAGCCGTTCCGTTTTCGTCGATGTGCAGCTGAAAGACCGTCTCGGACGGAAGGAGGAGACTGGAAATGGGCGTCACAGGCAGAGGTGTGGTTGATGGGGTGGGGGTGGGCTAGACTATCAACCCTACCCTTTCGTTGTTCCGGCCGGAAGGTGCTCGGCTGCGGCGGGAAGGGGGACGTTGCCAGATGTCACACCACATTTCAGCTGTGAATTAATTTCTGCGTGGAACTTAGTAACACTGAGTGTTCCCATCTGGCCATTTATTATCTTTCAGAGTTACGGAAGTGCATTGGCCCATTAATCCAAGATTTAATTTTTTGGCTTAGTTCCGTAACCGGAAGTTTCGAGAGTGGTCCGCCGGGTGCGACATCTACCGGCTGTAAGCATAGTTCGTAGTAGTTTGATGCCTCCTCAAAGATGACGGGAACAGCCTGCTGAGTTCAAGCATTCCGAAACTCCCAGGACTGGCTTCACCCTTCCCTACACATTCCACACACGACAGACGATGAGATACCATTCCCCGTTCCCAAACGTATGCTACATGACTACGATTGTGTCCGCTGTCCACAGGATCGCACGCCTGACTTGTACTCGCTCACCCTGAGGACGTATGCTCGAGCCTTGGCGGGCCACACGACCGAGGCACGTGCCGGCCTGGCCGAACTGAAGCGGCGGGCCACGCGGGAGGCCGGCATGGTATACTGGCGTGCTGAGGGTACGTACTGGCTCGTCTGTTGCCCCGCCCTGCACCGTCACGGCGCGACGTGTACTTCGGCCGTCGGCCACCCAGCTAGGCTTGAACTACAGGAAATGTGCATCTCAATGTGTGTCCTATAGCTGACTCATTCGACAGGGAATATGTGGTGCAGCGCTCCTCGGGTACAGGAGTGAGCTGTGGTTAGTCCTGCATTGTGGACAGCGTAAACTGTGGATCTGTTAGCACTATTGGGAGACGTTAGTACCGTGGGAACGGTTTAGTACCTGGGGTAATTAGTGCCGAAGACTTCTTGGTGCCATAGACGGATTTGTATCGCCGGGCATAATGGTACTGGGGACAGGCTAGAATCACGGGGGCAGGTTAGTACCGCTAGACTAGCTTAGTTCCAGGCAGGACCAGGTCAATGCCGGAAGCACACAGTACCGGGACGAGCTAACACCTACATGAGGCCGGTACCGGCGACAAATGCATGCTGTGGCAGTGGTGCTCGCTACCTAGACACGTGCTGCGGGGAGGCATTCTGGTTTTGGAGAGGTTTGCTGGTATTGAAGATGTGCATTGGTACTGAGATGTGCTGATACTGAATATGTAAATTGGTACTGGATATGTGTGCTGGTACCAAAGAAGTGTACTTGCACTGAGGAGGTGTACTGGTACTGAAGATGCATACTGGTACTGGATATGTGTGCTCGTGCTATGAAGGTGTACTGGTACCGGGAAAGTGTTACGGCCAGCAGTCAGTCGTTACGACCAGTAGTCAGCCCGCCATGGCCATTGGCCATCGCCAGACAGATACGTGTTGGCGCTAGGAGTCGGGGACACAGGCGTGACCGGGAGTCGTCCGCCCACCATGTGACGTACTACGGGCACTCCGCCCACTATGTGACGTGTGACGGGCACTCCGCCCACCATGTGACGTGTGACAGGTACTCCGCCCACCATGTGACGTGTGACGGGCACTCCGCCTACCATGTGACGTACGACGGGCACCCCGCCCACCATGTGACGTACGACTGGCACTCCGCCCACCATGTGACGTACGACTGGCACTCCGCCCACCATGTGATGTGACGTACTAGGCACTCCGCCCACCATGTGACGTGTGACGGGCACTCCGCCCACCATGTGACATGTGACGGGCACTCCGCCCACCATGTGACGTGTGACGGGCCTCGTGACGTACGACGGGCACTCCGCCCACCATGTGACGTACGACTGGCACTCCGCCCACCATGTGACGTGTGACAGGTACTCCGCCCACCATGTGACGTACGACGGGCACTCCGCCCACTATGTGACGTACGACGGGTACTCCGCCCACCATGTGACGTGTGACGGGCACTCCGCCCACCATGTGACATATGACGGGCACTCCGCCCACCATGTGACATATGACGGGCACCCCGCCCACCATGTGACGTGTGACGGGCATTCCGCCCACCATATGACGTACGACGGATACTCCGCCCACCATGTGACATACGACGGGCACTCCGCCCACCATGTGACATATGACGGGCACTCCGCCCACCATGTGACGTGTGACGGGCACTCCGCCCACCATGTGACGTGTGACAGGTACTCCGCCCACCATGTGACGTACGACGGGTACTCCGCCCACTATGTGACGTGTGACGGGCGTGACACAGCGGCTCAGCTTGACGAGCCGGCGTGCCGCTTCGCCCGCGCCGGTGCGGCCTCGTCTTGGTGGGCTTCGCTGGATCACTGGCGTATGGTCACTGGTATAAGGTCATTGGTACAGAGTCACTAATGTAAGACCACTGGTGTAGGGTCACTGGTGTATGGTCATTGGTACAGGGTCGCTGGTGACCTCTTGTCCGGTACAGGTTCGGAGGAGAACCGCGCTCTCAGTGTCGAGATGTCCGCCTACAACGTGCTGACCATGAAGAAGCTGCAGGCGGAGGCCGGCGAAGACAACGTGGCGGATACACTGGGTGCCGTCCGCTGGATCACAAAACAGCGCAATAGTCGCGGCGGGTTCGTCTCCACTCAGGTCAGTCGGGGACAGCGCTGGTTCGTGCGGGGAGGGAGGGAGGGTAGGGCAGCAGGTTCGTCTCCACTCAGGACAGTCAGGGACGGCGCTGGTTCGTGCGGAGAGGGAGGGAGGGAAGGGCAGCAGGTTCGTCTCCACTCAGGTCAGTCAGGGACAGCGCTGGTTCGTGTGGGGAGGGGGAGGGCAGGGCAGCAGGTTCGTCTCCACTCAGGTCAGTCGGGGACAGCGCTGGTTCGTGTGGGGAGGGAGGGAGGGAGGGCAGGGCAGCAGGTTCGTCTCCGCTCAGGTCAGTCAGGGACAGCGCTGGTTCGTACGGGGAGGGAAGGAGGGAAGGGAAGCAGGTTCGTCTCCACTCAGGACAGTCAGGGACGGCGCTGGTTCGTGCGGAAAGGGAGGGAGGGAAGGGCTGCAGGTTCGTCTCCACTCAGGTCAGTCAGGGGCAGCGCTGGTTAATGCGGGAAAACAGGGATGAAGGGCCGCGGGATCATCTGAGCTCATGTCAGTTATGAACAGCTCCGGTTCGGGATAGGGGCGGTGCTCGAAAATGGTGCCACACCGGGGGAACTTTTATCAAAATATAATTCTGGCTTTCATTTGAATTGTTTCCCGGTATCGAGGTGGGTGGCTATTATTAGAGAGGTATTAACACTAGGAATAGCTAAAGTATTATTGCTGTATGGTGTATTATTGCTGTATGGTGTATTGGTGTATTATTGCTCTCTGGTAATGTCGACAGGCACATCTATTTGTGGTAATATCCGTCATAATTCACAAGGTTACCGAAGAGTTTACAGATCATTTCCTATAGAGTATTTTGACACTTCACGGTTGATTGTCTCTAAGGGAAGCGATACTAATCATTATGTATCATTGCAACTTTTTAGGTTACAGTACATGTTGGAATCCGTGGAACATAAAACTCGAACGGCTCCTTAGCGGGGGCAACTCGCGTCTGCTAAGTACGAGTATATGCACACTGAATATTGCATATTCATATTGCTCGCGCTCGGAGAAGCTCAGTGACTATATGGCCTCCTTCCCTCCCACAGCGGTTGGCATATCAGGTACTGCATGGCAATGTGTTAAGTGCTACTTGCCTAACTACCTCCAAAATTCCCTGGAGAACAATTTGATTTTGTGCCGCTTCGAAGCATAAATTCAGCTGCTTGAACCTCTTCTTAGTGGAGTGGTTTTCAGGGTGTGAGTTCTGGCGATAGGTTCGGCTACCACTTGTTTGGCATGGCGCAATGCAGCAGCTCCAGGTGCTGCAGCTCCTATATGACAAAGCATCTGATATCCAAGTAGTTATTAATCAAATGGAAGAAGAATAGTGGAAAATCGAAATTCGTGCATGATGTGGATAGTTCACTGTATAAAATCATATACCTATGTTGAGATCTAGCCCGGATCCTGTTCCACAAATGCCGCCAGATCATCGGAGGACCACTGAGGTGTGACAGAGGTAGTCCGATGATCTGGCGGCAGAGGTCTGACCTGAGTTGACTGACTCGGATCCTGCTCCCCAAAGCAAATCCCGTCAGATCATCGGCAGGACCGTCTCTGAGCAGAAGTCTGACCTGAGCTGACTGGCAGGACACGGTGCTGGCTCTGGAGGCTCTGGCCGTGTTCTCTAGCGACGTGCCGCAGCCCCGGGACTCGCAGCTGAGCCTGCACGTGACCGACGATCACGCGGCCGAGACGGTCATCAGCGTGACGGCCGCCAACCGACTGCTGACGCGCACCAGCCCCGTGTCGCCGCTGCCCAACACCGTGCACGTCCGTGCCGAGGGCACCGGCTGTGCACTGGTCCAGGTCAGCCGCGGCACAAATAGTGTAAACATCGTGCTGGGGATATAACGTCCGCCACCACGGCACGACCGTTCCCACTGTTCAGCAGTGAGCTGTTGTCTGCGCTAGTCGTTCGGGTCGTAAGTTGTTCACTGTATGTTCATGGTTAAGCTGCAGATACATAATCGCAGGCTGCATTGCCACATAATTTGAAATGTATCATTCAGATATATTCCGATAGTAAATTGTGGATATATGTAGTGGCAGTTGTTTCGATTGACAAGACAGTCCACTGTTTTACCAGGCCGTTCTTAAATACAACGTGAAGAATTCGAACCCAAGTGAAGCCCTCACAATAGAGGTGAACTCAAAACCGAAGCCCGATCAAAAGGAATGCCTGAAACACAGCATAAGTAAGCACCCAGGATGCACTCATGTGCAAAAGTGATGTATGTCCTTGTGTATAGCAGGGGCTCTGTTTCAGAAGTGTGAAATTTCCCGGAATTCAGGGAGGGGAGGGGGCAACCTAGATAGAAACAATATTGTGCCTGGATGGGGAGACATGTCGCTCAGGTGTCACACAGGACAAGTATCCTATTGAATAGCGTACTTTATGGTTCACATTATAATATTTTGTCGTGCATTGTGTCCGTTGGTTCACAATAAATGCGAATGCACTATCACCACATATTGGCATGAAATCAGCAAGAAATTGGTAAAGCAGTTCAAGGATTGTGGTCCTGTTTACCAGGGTGTTAGTGTATCATGTACATTATTATGCATGCAGGATTTTAAAGGGCATTTTCCTCATGGGGAAGACTGTCGGATTCCTCACACTGCATTCCTCGACGAATCAATAAGCGCGCTGGAATATTCCTTTGCTACTCCATAACCTATCTATGTTTCTGTTCTGCGTGTTTTGAAGCAGAAATTCCCGATGGAGGCACTATACTGCAAGGCAGTGAGGCCTAGTGGCTAGGCTGCAGATGGAGCCACTAGGCTGCATAAATGTACGACCGAAACACCTTATTCTTCGTGACGGTAAACCGACCCGTACAAATACGACCGTGTCGGACAATCCACCACACTGCTGACAATGGGACATGAATAGGCACCTGACATGAATGGGATATGACACCTGTCATTCATGGGACAAGCATGATTCCTGACAGGCACCACGTCCCATCCGTTTGCTGCTGTCTTTGTGGGGGGGGTCTCCATAGCGCGCTATTTTACAAAGGAATATGTCAATGGAAGGAAATTGGAGATGTAAATCTCGAAAATTGCTTTGTTTGTAACGCCAAAGAAGGGCATAGCTAAAACATGAAAAATATTGTTCATGGAAGAGTTGCTGCCTTGTAGACATGTGCAAGGAAAAACACTTAACGTTTGAGAAGGATTTGGCTAGCTTTTGGTAGTGAGCTAAACGAAAAGAAGGAGTGAAGATGTTCAACGTTCGTCGGTCTTCTCACTTATTTTTCTATTTGAGCTAGCGCGTAGACCACATGCGTTGATATGACGCTATCAGACTCTGTCGCTGTCAGTTTTCGGTGTCTGTTGATTTGCACTGGCTTACACCACACGTTTGATTGGAGCACAACGGCACAATAACGCTGTCAGCATAAATGAAGCGTAGACTTAAATTATGCTTCCTTCAGCTGGACAGCTTGAGCAAGGTGGAGCCTCGAATATGTAGGGCTGGACTTACACATAACTAGACTGACTCTCCTGGCCGACGAATTCGGAGTTCAGTTCGGGAATAGTCTATGTGGTGATCTTGTGACAGCATGCTTGACATTAAGAATCCATGCTTAACCGTACAGCTTTCATCTCCACGTCATGGCCATTTATTGCCGCCGAATTGGGCATAGATGTGCAAGGCATTCCCCGCGAGCAGCCACATCCTGACATCTCCAATTGGTCACCATATACGCGAATGTCAGCGAGGGACGCTGGTAGCTTCAACATCATCCTCGTTTGCAGACGTCTGTGTCCGCTACATAAGGGAAGACGGCGAGTCCAACATGGCGGTTGTAGAGCTGGCCATGGTCAGCGGATTCATCCCGAACAAAGGAAGTCTGAAGGAGCTGAAGAAGGACGCATCGCTGGGTGCGTATTGGCCGTGTCGCTATCGACAGCTACGTGATGAAATATCACGACGGGTGTACTACACAAGTGACGTGAGGTACGTCACAACTTAGCTCGGCGTAGCTGAGTTGCTCGTGCAACCCGGCTCAAGCACTAGCTTGAGCTGAGTAGCAGACAATGGATGTTACATACGGGTGGGTGGTCACGTTTGGTCCACTTTGCGTCAAACATTGAGTCTGAATGTTGTCCAAGCTCTTCAAGCTGGGTCTTCGTAAAGGCTCAACCATTCATCCTCGTCTGAGGACTGTCACTGAGATGATTACGGTTTAGCCAATCAGTATTGAGAGGCAATAGGTTCCGAACCTCCAATCGCTCCCTCCGCATGTCTTCTAAATTAATGATAGGAAGTGCTCCTACTTGAATCGATCTGCAACTCCACCACGGACTCGGTGAGCATCCATGGAAGAACGTCACGCTCGTCAAAGCTATGCTGCCCATTCTCGAGAATCGCGTGCCAGGAATCAAAGCTGATGTGTCAATTATCGGGATGACGAAGACATAGTTTCACGGTGTAGAACTGTGGAAAATTCATGCGGTCTCAAGCTGCGGATGTGGGACGCGGTGAACAACTATCTCCACTGGACAGGTTTAAAACGCTGGGAGGTGAACAACTATGTCCACTTCACAGGATTGAAACGCTGGGAAGTGAACAACTATCTCCACTCCACAGGATTGAGACGCTGGGGAGTGAACAACTATTTCCACTCCACAGGACTGAAACGCTGGGAGGTGAACAACTATGTCCACTTCACAGGATTGAAACGCTGGGAAGTGAACAACTATTTCCACTCCACAGGGCTGAAACGCTGGGAGGTGAACAACAACAAGGTGGTGTTCTACTTCGACTCGCTGGGTAAACAGCAGAAGTGTCTGCAACTGGTGGTACAACGCGAGCATGAAGTGGAAGACGCAAAGTCGGCTGTGGCCAGTGTCTTCGACTACTACCAGGCCGAGTTCTCAGTCAGCACCGTGAGTGTAGACTCTCCAACTGTAGCTCGCCACCTCGAATCTGGCAACGAATGTATTTCGGTATTCTGAGTGTAACGTTAACTAATTCAGTTTTGTGAGTGTAAAACTAACAGCATTCAGCATTGTTAGTGCCACCCAGATCCTAGTGTGTGTGTCTAAGCAGTCAATCATCAGTCGTGTCTCAGCACTGTAAGCAAATCTTAGTCTGTGTGTCTCAGCAGTCAATCATCAGCCATTTCCCAGCACTGTGAGCAGATCTTAGTCTGCGTCTCAGCAGTCAGTCATCAATCATGTTTCAGCACTGTGAGCAGATCTTAGTATATGTGTCTCAGGAGTCAGTCATCAATCATGGCTCAACACTGTGAACAGATCCTAGTTTGTACGTCTCAGCAGTCAGTCATCAATCATGTCTCAGCATTGTGAGCAGATCGTAGTCTGTGTCTCAGGAGTCAGTCATCAGTCGTGTCTTAGCATCATGAGCAATCATAGGCTATAACTTATCACGATGAGCACACAAAGGCTATAACTCATCACAGTGTGGACCATGGGTAAACAAACGCTGGAAATCGGAAAAGTGTGGACCATGGGTAAGCAGACGCCAGGGCTAAAAAAAGCCTTTCGGTAGTCGCCGATGAGATACAATTCTGGGAAATTGGTCGCCAATCAGGTACGGGTCCAATAGGGAGGGTGGGGGTGGGGTGAAAGGGGCGATTGCCCCTCGGGATTGGATATCAAATTTCCGAAACATGATTGTCCATGATTAGCGACTTTTTCCAGATCTGACGGCCTTCCATCGTTTCTTCGATTGACTCCTCAGAAATAGGTGTCTCTTGGCGCCCTGAGTACATTTTGGTTCACCAAAAAGAGTATCACCCTTCCCATAGGACCTCCTGAACGTTGTTCGGAGAACAAAGTCGCTCCAAAACAGTGGAAGATGAACAACCTTCCCCGTAAGATAGTGAAGAATAACAATCCGGAGTTCGGTACATAAAGATTAAAAATCCCAAGCGATCTTCGGTAATCGTACGTCAATTGCTCGCAATTTTCCACCGTGTAAGGAATAAATTAAATTTCTAGTCTAGATTAATATTTATAATTCCCATTATTTGTCATCTTTCATCACATACAAAACAACGAAAAATTATTAATTACTGATAGGTACAGTACTTCTACACTTGAACGGTAGGAACAGAACTAGCAGGTATTAGCCCTATTCTTTAACCCGCGCCGTCTTTCCGCTCAAATCTTCACACCCGTCTGGGGAGGGGGGGGGTGCGGTTGAAGACCCCCCTCAAAAATCCAAACTAAGCATCGCACGAAAACGAAAGAGTTGTCATCGGAATGCGCTCGACGAGTATGGTCCAGGTCCACCCCTAACAAATTTCCCCCAAAAGTGATATATGTAGTCAAAAACGAAAAAAATGACAAATTCAACTCGTACGTTTTGTTGCATCCGTAAAGATAAGCAAATGCTGAAAGTTTCATTAAACTATCTGTATCTGTTAAAGCGAGACGACTGGTTTAACTTTTTTAGAGGTGACCTCACTTGACCTTGAATAACCCGTTAACCCTAGAAGACCTGACCCATAAATTTTGAATCAGCATGTCAAACTGATTTGGAAAAGGTATGCCAAATTTGGGCGCGCTACCGCGCGCCGTTCGTCCGCTATCCACGAAAAAACTGAGGGGTGGCGTCTGGAGACCCCCCTCCCCCCGAGACGGGACGGGTTAAGATCGTCTGAAGCACATTTTTCAGCTGGATATATTTTGTGGTAGAAACATGAAAATACGTTGACATGGATGAAATTCTGATCTATATGAATTCCAGTGGTGCACTTATAAATAGCATCCTATAAAAAAAATATTCTAGACAATGCAAAATTGGGCGTAATTAAGATGACATTTCACACCACTGCCGATCAGTTTTAGTCGCGGCAGTGGCGGCCTCGCTGCCGAGGCATCGGCAACTTCACAGCCATTAGTGACCGCCTCACGGGTGCGGCAGCGGTCGCCTCACAACCCTGACAATGGCCGCCTCACAGTTGCGGCAGTGGCCACCTCACAGTTGCGGCAGCGACTTTCTCACAGCCCAATTTTTAACCTTTTTTGTTGAAAAAGGTTAAAAAAACTTAAAACTGTGTCCAACTTAAATGAAAAGCTTAACATAACCAGTCCTTGCCCTATTGTTTGCTTCATGGAGGTAAAATGTGTCCAAAACTTGCCTCATGCATACCTTCAAGTCCAATAATACCCAATATTGTGAGATCATATTTCTGAACATGATTAAAACAATAGAACCATTCATTCCTGCTGAAAATATAATTAAATAATTTTCCAGCTTTCATTTTTTGCAAAACCTGTTTGTTTTTTCTTTTTTGAAGATGGAATGTTTGACTCCGTTAGATTTCGTTCAAGAACGAAAAGACTAGGCTATAATGAAATGCACGAAATAGTACATGGAATAAAGCATAAAATCACCTAGATGCCTATGCTAGATTAGGCTTTTGACATATTACATTATTCTTCAGTATATATTTCCCCAACTAAATATCAATATGTTGGTTGATATGTCATGAAGTCATATCAATATGCCTTCCTTACCAACTGAAAAGTATGTATGTACTTGTGCTGGTAATAGGTAAATGGTAGGTCGGCAACATGCTACATCATCTTAATCCCAATATTAAGCAAGTTATATATTTGTCTTAAAATGCCATATCCAAAGTAGAAAACAAGCTTACCAATGCTTAAGCTCTGGACACTGCTAACCATGATCCATGATCATATAATTGTACCTAGGAAGGTAGGTACCGTGGTACCTAGGCAGGTTCCTACCTAGGTATCTATGTAGGTAGAAACATCAACATACTTTTCTGTATTATCCTGATCCATTATGACCTCCAGGAACAAACTGGCTCCTGTATCTTGAATTTTTGAATGGAGTCCACGCTTGGATATTTTACTAGGTACCTACCTCGGCAATGTCAACATGAATCAAGGCAGTCAAGCAATCAATTCACGAAAACGCGACACTATTTCACCATCACGACTAGGTACAAGTACCGTAAACAACACATTTTCGAACGACTCAACAAGCCACCAAGAGTTGCCTGATTTCCAATTCCTCATTTAGAACTGGATTCCTAGGCGACGACCACATTGGTCGGCGGATCGCCGTCCGTTGGCTCTAGAGCGACCACAAATATGCCATTGGCTTAGCATTGTGGTTGTCAGAAAAGCGCCGTCTTGTGCCGACGGCAGGTTCTAGTATAAATATTGTAGGTCAGAGGGACGGGATATTTGGTATATACTCTTAGTATACATTTGATCTGGAAAAAAATAATTGCTGCTAAATGAAAATATGTGATACATTGACTAATTTCGTCATTTATGGTTCAAATGTTGACGGGCATATAAAGCAAAATTCTGGTTTTGGTCGTCACTGCGGCCTGGTGAGTCTGTACTTGGTCGCCGACGCTATCGCCCGGACGGCGCTATTTTTTAGCCCTGCCAGACGCTGTAACAAATCAGTGTGGGCCATGGATAAACATACACTGTTACTCAGCGCAGTGGGGACTACGGGTAAACAAATGCTGAAGCTCATCAGTGTTGGCCATGGGCAAGCACATGCTGCAACTCAGTACAATATGCGTCACGGGTAAACACATGCTGTAACTCAGCACATTGTGGGTAGTGGGCCAACACACCCTTAACTTGGTACAGTTTGGTTCATGGGTAAACAAACCCTGTAGCTCGGCAACGTATTGCTCATGAGTAAACAAACGCTGTAAGTTGGTACAATATAGACCATGGGTAAATAAACGCTGTAACCCATCAGCGTGGGTCATGGGCAAACACACAATGCAACTTGGCACAGTTTGGCCCACTCTTTGTGTCACACTCTTTACAAATTTGCCGAGCACGTTCACCACGGTCTATTCCCGGTTGATGATGAAATTTGCGCAGGTTACTCCATTGTTGTAACTTTTGGTCGGCAATTTTACTCCCCCAGCAGCAAATGAAGTTATCGTCTCGAAGTCCCATCTGGTACACTGGTTTGCCATTGACCCGGGAGTAATACGTGCTGTCAGCGCGTCGGTTGTCTGTTTATGGTTAAGCTAGAATATAGAGAAGTTTTTCCCTCGGCCTGTCATCTCACCAAGATTCCTAGACAAAATGTATGTTGGCTACGTGATAGTTTAGCGGACCTCGCGTTGACGATATTAACCCCGGTTATATACTCAATATCTATCTTCCTCAACCCGGAGTCTGTGATTCAAATACCTCTTGATAGGCACTACAAGTCCAGGCACATATTGTGCAGTTAACTAACAGCTAAATGGTACAAACATTCAGTTTCAGTACGTCAACAGTTAGGCAAAAATTAATACCGTAACACATTTAACACTCGCACGTCCGGAGGTCCGCGCCAACTTCGCATGTCCGGGGGCAGATGTCTGCCCCCTAATATCTCTAGAATTATGTTAGCTAGCGACAAACTGAAAACGGCGTTGGATAGCTGGAGACAGGCTTTATCGAAAGTGTTTCGGTCATTTTTTCCCTCAGGTCAATATTCAGGTCACTGGGTCATCATAGGTCAAATTCGACCAGATCGGATGGGACTCTCAGATATTGACACCAATCTCAGGACCTGTAACAGATAGAAGCAAACGGCGAACACTACTCGACAGTCCTTGAAATGTGCTATCGACAATAGGGGGCGTGATTTAAGGTGAGGTGAACCGAAACTATGATGCATCAAGTCAAGGTCATGAAGTAGCCTATGGTGTGCATGTAATGTATCAATTGACACGTCTTGGCGATACAAGCACTATGTCGGTAATTTGAGCCTTCTAGCTCAATGCAGTGCGATATAATGCGCAGAAATGTGCTAGTGATTTCAGGTGACCTCAGATGATCTTGGTGAGGTCACTGAGCAAAAATGTCAGAGGTAGCATTGAGCATAGCTTTGAACTACACGCCAGAACCGTTATGGATCATTCCGAGAGAAAATATGTAAGCAGGAAACATTTGTATATTTTACCATAATGGGGAAGCCATTGCCGCGTTTATGTTCCCTGATGAGATCATGACGTACTATAAGTTCGAAACCAATCGCCCAATTATTGTGGAAGTTATGCCACCTAGAACTCCGATTGTAGTTCGGTCACTTCGCCTGATCTGGTGACCTGACCTAAGATGACCCAGGGTTAAACATGTGAGAGGATATGCGGAAAAGACTAATGAGGAGTCATGTGAGGTTTGGCCTTGCTAACTCGATTAGTATGGCGGGAAATTAGGAAAACCCACGGGGGGGGCAGATATCTGCCCCCTGGACGTGCGCGTGTCGAGCGACAAGCAGCTTGAACCGGTTGACAGACGACAATTCAATAGGCTATCACACATGTCAGCACTCCCGTCTTCAGACATATTAACCGCCGCATCTTGTTGGCCAGTAGTGCTTCTCAGGGCTCACAGCACACAGTCACAAGGCCACCATACATCTTGTCATCTCAACATACATCTTGTCATCTCAACATACATCTTGTTACAGTCACATCTTGTTAGTGATCACATCTGCACATCAGCTCTGCCTCCCATCCCTCATTAACCAGTTCAATAGTTCAAAGAAGCATCAAAATTGACAGGCAATCTAGCTCACACACCGACCGGTCTTCATTTACTCTGTGACTTTCATCTCAAGCGATCACACTATACTCTCGACAGACAGACGACTCTTGGAATCGCAGATGTACCTCGAGAAATAGCTGAAATGTATTGGATCTGGCGGCTGTCCAGTCGGCCAGCCGCCCTCGACGACAGCTCGGAGACAAGTGGCAGCGCCGAGTGCCGGCTCTCGACTGATTACTGGGGGCTCTCGGCTCTCCGCGAGCTAAACACGACAGCCAACGCCTCGGCCGTGCAATGTAGCGCCTCGCCATCGGCTCAATTGCACCAGCATCTGTCACGTGACAGCCCGCGACGGGTCACGATCAAGCGACAGAATACATCCAGGGCGTGTGACTTGCGCGTCTCATCCGAGAGAGTCGGCCGTTCGGCCCTGAACCGTCCAGAGACCGAAGACCGAAGGCTCCCACTCCGTGAATTATCCTGCACGGCTGGTGGCACTACCCTCCCCAGATATCAGAGGCGTCCCACAGCTGCGTCAGACCAGTCATCTCCGGTAGCAACCAGAGCCTCGGCCGCTCGTGAGACTCAGTGCTTTCTTCAGCACATCACCGGATACTGGTGATGCACAATAACGTCGTCCGACTGACAGAGGCACTGCACTGCAGCCTCTGGTCCGGCGACACAGCGCCTGATACAATAGCGACACGGCAGGCAATACACAGCAGCTCACGGCCCACCTGACAAGTCGGCAGCTCCCCGACAGCCCGTACCTCACATGCACAACCCTAGCTATGGGGTAGCATCCATCCAGCAGTCAGACATTATTATACGTCGCCATTACATTCACATACCATGCACACATACATAGACTTAGACACACACTGGTTCTCACGTACCTGACATCACACCTGACATCACCGCACACTTAAAATTACGTACACATCTAACATCACAGACACACCTAACATTACAGATGCACCTAACATTTCAGAGACATTGGCACGATGGCATGACATCAGTCCTACCTATCATCCCACGCACGCATATTGTACTCTAGACAGTAGTGACGTAGGATCGCCAGAGCGACAGGGACCTGTCACTCCCTGACATACTACCATCACCTCACCGCCATGTCGACACACAGCGGTACCCACGGTAGACTTGCTAACATGCATCACCCACTGACAATTTAATCACCTCAAGGTGGTGACCGGGATTACGAGGTCACACCTGCAGCGGCTTTTGCTGATGGTACAGCCAGACAGGCCTGTGCCGATCTAGACCCTGTCCCTGTAAGTTTCCATTCGGTCCTGCAGGAACCCGTTGCGACTGGCGTACATGGGGGTGGGAGCTAAATTTCCGAAATTAAGGTGTCCCGAAAATCAGCTTCGCTACAAGAGTGATGGACCAAAAACTGCCGCATTGCTCATCGTCTGCTCTATCTCCTGGTATATGGCTTTAACCCCGTCAGCACTGGGAGTGGGAGGGGGAGGGGGAGGGGCTGCTCCAGCTCTCTATCAGAAAATCTACTGTCTCCCCTGAACTAAGCAAGTTAGGTCCTTGTTACTTTGGTACTATTTCTTTACATCAATTTCGAATGATTTCTGTTAGAGATTGAAAATCTAACAATAACTAAAAAAATACAGACGCCGTTAACAAATCCATCAAGCGTCACATCACGTGCTTGCACTCCACGGCTGTCGTTTTCGCTCTGTTCAATGAATATTTCGCCTCAGCTGAACGGCGGGAAATGACAGGCTGTGACCCTGGCAAGCGTTCCGAGGTCAATCATCATACCGCTTGGCAAGCCAGAAGGAGTGGAAGTCGGCCCGAGTGGCGATCTCGGGACACTGCTAGGCAGCAGCTCCTGACCGGCAACAGCTCGACCGACTCCATGACAACGCCGAATGGCTGCTGAAGTCGGCGTGATAGTGGAACAGCGACGCTGTCTACAGGAGGTTCAGGTCGTGGAATGGCACATGAAAACTTTCGGTCACACCGCAGGAAGTTGCGAGAACGTGAAACCGTCTGCGGAAACCACATGGAAGGGGAGAGTTGCTCCGGCACTCTATGCAAGTTACAAACCCTTCAATGAATTTTGACGAGACTTGGTACACACATGCATATATATATATATATATATATATATATATATATATATATATATATATATATATATAATTTACGTGACCGAAGAAGCTGACCTGAACCCATGACCTCCGAAAGTCACAATGTGAGAAAAACTAGTTCCATTTGGCTTTAGTAATAAGTTCTACAGATCGCTGAATGAGGATGAATACATGTAAATGTCCTTGGAAATTTCCCACACTACCACGACAGGAGACCACTTTCCACACCACCCGACAGGAAGCCGATCCCCACACCACAACAGGAGGCCAATCTCCACACCACCACAACAGGAGACAGATCACCACATCACCTCGACAGGAGACCGATGTCCACACCACCCCGACAGAGGACAGATCACCACATCACCCCGACAGGAGACAGATCACCACATCACCCCGACAGAGGACAGATCACCACATCACCCCGACAGGAGACCGATGTCCACACCACCCCGACAGAGGACAGATCACCACATCACCCCGACAGAGGACAGATCACCACATCACCTCGACAGGAGACCGATGTCCGCACCACCCCGACAGGGGACAGATCACCACATCACCCCGACAGGAGACCGATGTCCGCACCACCCCGACAGAGGACAGATCACCACATCACCCCGACAGGAGACCGATGTCCCCACCACCCCGACAGGAGACAGATCACCACATCACCTCGACAGGAGACCGATGTCCGCACCACCCCGACAGGGGACAGATCACCACATCACCCGACAGAGGACAGATCACCACATCACCCCGACAGGAGGGATGTCCACATCACCCCGACAGAGGACAGATCACCACATCACCCCGACAGGAGACCGATGTCCGCACCACCCCGACAGAGGACAGATCACCACATCACCCCGACAGAGGACAGATCACCACATCACCTCGACAGGAGACCGATGTCCGCACCACCCCGACAGAGGACAGATCACCACATCACCTCGACAGGAGACCGATGTCCGCACCACCCCGACAGAGGACAGATCACCACATCACCCCGACAGAGGACAGATCACCACATCACCCCGACAGAGGACAGATCACCACATCACCTCGACAGGAGACCGATGTCCGCACCACCCCGACAGGAGACAGATCACCACATCACCTCGACAGGAGACCGATGTCCGCACCACCCCGACAGGGGACAGATCACCACATCACCCCGACAGGGGACAGATCACCACATCACCTCGACAGGAGACAGATCACCACATCACCCCGACAGAGGACAGATCACCACATCACCCCGACAGGAGACCGATGTCCACACCACCCCGACAGGGGACAGATCACCACATCACCCCGACAGAGGACAGATCACCACATCACCTCGACAGGAGACCGATGTCCGCACCACCCCGACAGAGGACAGATCACCACATCACCCCGACAGAGGACAGATCACCACATCACCTCGACAGGAGACCGATGTCCGCACCACCCCGACAGAGGACAGATCACCACATCACCCCGACAGGAGACCGATGTCCGCACCACCCCGACAGAGGACAGATCACCACATCACCTAAGGGCCGATGTCCGCACCACCCCGACAGAGGACAGATCACCACATCACCTCGACAGGAGACCGATGTCCGCACCACCCCGACAAGGGACAGATCACCACATCACCCCGACAGAGGACAGATCACCACATCACCTCGACAGGGGACAGATCACCACATCACCTCGACAGGAGACCGATGTCCGCACCACCCCGACAGAGGACAGATCACCACATCACCCCGACAGAGGACAGATCACCACATCACCCCGACAGGGGACAGATCACCACATCACCTCGACAGGAGACCGATGTCCGCACCACCCCGACAGGGGACAGATCACCACATCACCCCGACAGAGGACAGATCACCACATCACCTCGACAGGAGACCGATGTCCGCACCACCCCGACAGAGGACAGATCACCACATCACCCCGACAGAGGACAGATCACCACATCACCCCGACAGGAGACCGATGTCCGCACCACCCCGACAGGGGACAGATCACCACATCACCCCGACAGAGGACAGATCACCACATCACCCCGACAGGGACAGATCACCACATCACCCCGACAGAGGACAGATCACCACATCACCCCGACAGGAGACAGATCACCACATCACCCCGACAGAGGACAGATCACCACATCACCTCGACAGGAGACCGATGTCCACACCACCCCGACAGGGGACAGATCACCACATCACCCCGACAGGGGACAGATCACCACATCACCCCGACAGAGGACAGATCACCACATCACCCCGACAGGGGACAGATCACCACATCACCCCGACAGAGGACAGATCACCACATCACCTCGACAGGAGAGATGGACAGATCACCACATCACCTCGACAGGAGACCGATGTCCGCACCACCCCGACAGGGGACAGATCACCACATCACCCCGACAGAGGACAGATCACCACATCACCTCGACAGGAGACCGATGTCCGCACCACCCCGACAGAGGACAGATCACCACATCACCCCGACAGGAGACAGATCACCACATCACCCCGACAGGGGACAGATCACCACATCACCCCGACAGAGGACAGATCACCACATCACCTCGACAGGAGACCGATGTCCGCACCACCCCGACAGAGGACAGATCACCACATCACCCCGACAGGAGACCGATGTCCGCACCACCCCGACAGAGGACAGATCACCACATCACCTCGACAGGAGACCGATGTCCGCACCACCCCGACAGGAGACAGATCACCACATCACCCCGACAGGAGACCGATGTCCACACCACCCCGACAGGGGACAGATCACCACATCACCCCGACAGAGGACAGATCACCACATCACCCCGACAGGAGACCGATGTCCGCACCACCCCGACAGAGGACAGATCACCACATCACCCCGACAGGAGACCGATGTCCGCACCACCCCGACAGAGGACAGATCACCACATCACCCCGACAGAGGACAGATCACCACATCACCTCGACAGGAGACCGATGTCCGCACCACCCCGACAGAGGACAGATCACCACATCACCTCGACAGGAGACCGATGTCACAACCGACAGGAGACAGATCACCACATCACCTCGACAGGAGACCGATGTCCGCACCACCCCGACAGGGGACAGATCACCACATCACCCCGACAGGGGACAGATCACCACATCACCCCGACAGGGGACAGATCACCACATCACCTCGACAGGAGACCGATGTCCGCACCACCCCGACAGGGGACAGATCACCACATCACCCCGACAGAGGACAGATCACCACATCACCTCGACAGGAGACCGATGTCCGCACCACCCCGACAGAGGACAGATCACCACATCACCTCGACAGGAGACCGATGTCCGCACCACCCCGACAGAGGACAGATCACCACATCACCCCGACAGGAGACCGATGTCCGCACCACCCCGACAGGGGACAGATCACCACATCACCCCGACAGAGGACAGATCACCACATCACCTCGACAGGAGACCGATGTCCGCCACCACCCCGACAGAG
Organism: Imbricaverruca yamaguchii; assembly: GCA_034440575.1. Classification (NCBI taxonomy): domain Eukaryota; kingdom Metazoa; phylum Arthropoda; class Thecostraca; family Neoverrucidae; genus Imbricaverruca; species Imbricaverruca yamaguchii. Next base: position 2,931,308 of record JAOTOL010001635.1, read on the forward strand.
GACAGATCACCACATCACCTCGACAGGAGACAGATCACCACATCACCCACACCCCGACAGAGGACAGATCACCACATCACCCCGACAGAGGACAGATCACCACATCACCTCGACAGGAGACCGATGTCCGCACCACCCCGACAGGGGACAGATCACCACATCACCTCGACAGGAGACCGATACCACATCACCCCGACAGAGGACAGATCACCCATCACCCCGACAGGAGACAGATCACCACATCACCCCGACAGGGGACAGATCACCACATCACCCCGACAGGAGACAGATCACCACATCACCCCGACAGAGGACAGATCACCACATCACCTCGACAGGAGACCGATGTCCGCACCACCCCGACAGAGGACAGATCACCACATCACCCCGACAGGACAGAACCTTGAAGGGACCGATGTCCGCACCACCCCGACAGAGGACAGATCACCACATCATCACATCACCCCGACAGGAGACAGATCACCACATCACCCCGACAGGAGACCGATGTCCGCACCACCCCGACAGGGGACAGATCACCACATCACCCGACAGGAGACCGATGTCGCACCACCCCGACAGAGGACAGATACCACATAGACACCATCACCCCGACAGGGACAGATCACCACATCACCTCGACAGGAGACCGATGTCCGCACCACCCCGACAGGGGACAGATCACCACATCACCCCGACAGGAGAGATACCACATCACCTCGACAGGAGACAGATCACCACATCACCCCGACAGAGGACAGATCACCACATCACCCCGACAGGGGACAGATCACCACATCACCCCGACAGGAGACCGATGTCCGCACCACCCCGACAGAGGACAGATCACCACATCACCCCGACAGGAGACCGATGTCCGCACCACCAAGGCACCCCGACAGAGGACAGATCACCACATCACCTCGACAGGAGACCGATGTCCGCACCACCCCGACAGGGGACAGATCACCACATCACCTCGACAGGAGACCGATTTCCGAACCGACCATACAGGAGACCGACTTCTGCACCATCCCACAGCAGGTGAGGGGAGGTGCTGACCACCGCCCGGTACCATTTCAGTCGTACTCGCTGGACGTGGACTGCAGGAAGGGATCGGCTACTTCAGAGCCAGTGCAGCCCGAGTGGCGCACTATTGACGGATTCGTCGAGCCGCCGGGTAACTGGAACCGACTTCTGCTCAGCTGAGGGGTGTCGGCAGCGTTAGGTGGACCAGTCCGGTCACCGGCACACCGGTGCCGGTTAGTGGTGCCCCTGGGTGGAAAGAGGTGGGCGCTCACGTTGCTGAGGGGAAATAGGACATGCACATTGAATGACCCCAAGCGACAGCATAGGTTTGCTAGCTGAGATTCAAGTGATGGAGTGGATCCGATGATTGTTTTGCATGTGCAGTACAGCTAGTAATAATGGCTGCATCCCCTGTTATGCTGCGTGACGAAGTAAAACAGTTTACTTTGTCATGATGGTCATAGGTTCCCATTACGCTGAGGTCTAATGCATACATGTGCTGCTTTTAAGGGTATAGAGAACTGAAGTTGTGGAATTGATGATTATTTTGTCACCGCCTTTGTTGTAGGTAAAGCATGGCTCGATTTAGGGAGAGGGAGGGGTCTGCTGAAATTGAGTAAATTGCGTGCAAATTATCGGGACATTTCCCTAAACAGTAATAGTTCGGATGGTCATGAGACCTAACTATGAGGAATACCGACCTCACATACATCGCAAGTGATCACTTACTACGCAAGTACATCGCTGATCATTCCGCATGGTTGGACTCATTTCCATTATATTGATGCGTGATGGTGTATTCTATAATCGAGGACAGGTGGACTAGCGGTAAATAATGAGACACGCATAAAAATTAAATATTGTTGTGAGGCGCAATGTCTATGTTCGTCAAAGAGATCATCGGTGTCAAGCATCCCCTTGAATTTTATTTTGGAAACCAATTTGTTCAGGCACAATTTACTTATGATTCACAACCGAATGCAACTTGCTAGTCGTATACACCTAATTGTTTTGTGTTGCAATACACTTCAAAGGTACCGCATGGGATTTCAGTCTATTTTAGACTGAAATCCCATGCGGCTTATTATCCGGAATAATTTTTGTCGCGCAGAGTTATGGTAAGCTAAGCTTTGTTAGCTTTTGAATTGCTTTCCTTTCCTTTCTGTCTGTGCGAACTTGCTTCATCGTGCATGGAACAAATGCATTGTTTGCATCGATATATACGTTGGTTGCAACATATCTTGCTATTCGCATTGCTATTTTCTTGCGGATGCACGCGTAAATGCAATAAAGTGGCCTTTGAACCGAGTCGACGTCTAGAAATGTGAACTTCGACGGTTCGCAGGTCATTGATGCAAGCTTGCACATTAGTCTGCTGTTAGTCAGAATGGTCGACAATATGTTGGTGGGACTCGCTATCCACGGTACAACTATGAACAGATACACGGCCTTCATGAATTTTTAGAATTGCTAGTAATTCACACCCCTGCTACCTGAGAGCGGGCATGGAAAAGTAGTTGAAAGACGGCATGTCTTGGGCACGTATACGGTAAGACGGCATGAAGAGCACTGCTTGCCTTGGGGCGAAGGAGAGGGTAGGGCAGGAGCTAGTGTGGAATCAGTTGGCCGTCGTAAATCGGTGGACATTGGTCAGACAAGGCAGTGCAATGATAAAGGGCGGGACAGGTCAGGTCAGGGCGAAACAGAGCAAGGCACGCCAGCAACAGCAAGGCAACAGCAAGGCACGCCAGGGAAATGCACGAAAAGTTAGACGCGGCAGGGAAAGTGAAGGGAGGATATATGACACAGCAAAGGAGAGGAAAAACACGAGCCAGGACGAAGCGGAGCGCCGGGCAATGAGGGGAGTGCAATTACAGGGCCAATGCAAGGTAGGAGGAAGGGCAAGGTAGATGAAGGACAGGGCAGAGGAGTAGGACAGGACTGAGTACAGGCAAAGAAAAGTACGTGGTTAGGGAGAGGGAAGAAAGGGGGCAGGGGACTGGGTATGGTAGAGTGGACGACAAGGCAGGGTAAGTACATTCCAAGAGGGTATACTCGAGTAGCCTTGGAGTGTCCTTTCACTCAGAGGAGCATCAAAATTAAGGGTAGGGGTCGGGTGCACTCGAACATTCTACAGCAATCCCTTCTGCAGTCAAAGCAACGCCACAGCTTCATGCCATTCATGTCCCAGGGGGGGGGGGGGAGCGGCCACCGGTTTCCCTACCAAGTCAAATACATCCTAACGCACGCTAGGTAAACCGAGCTAACCTGACTGCCTTTGGCCGGCAGGTGGGGCGCGCAGAGCTGGTGACCTGTTCGGTCCATTGGCGGTAGTGGACGACCAGCTGATGCAGCCCGGTGGCCTGGAGGGCGTGGCGCCCCGTCTGCGCCCGCCCCCCGACGGCTTCCTGGACAGCCTCTACATGGACAAGGACACCTTGGACTCGGATGGTACGTGAAACTGGACGGCGCGTGACCACATGACAGATCAACAGCTGGGGTGGCACTATAGTGCGAAGAGCCTCCCTTGTTACGGTGGACATCTTCAGCTTTTTTTTAAACATATGTAGTCGCGAGCGAACTTGATGAAGTCGCGGTTACATACATCACGACGAATAAGCAAAAGACGGTTCAGAGATTTCTGCATTGAGGGGTGGCCACTATGGGCCACGTCCAGGCCACACACTCCCACCTTGTCGGCTGGATCATGTCGTCACGTATGCTAGAAAATCGTCTTCCCAGCTCTGGCAAGACGATTTTCTAGGCAAGACGATATTCTTCACTTTCCTCTAGAAAAGTGAAGATTCATCACAAAGGCGGTCAGTTAGCGTCTACCTTCCACCGTTCCTGAACTCACAGAAGCAAGCTGAAGAACTTTGTCTCTTAAAAATATATAAATGTGTTCTTGTCTAGTTTAGGGTTCCCTGAGATGGTCTCTATTGTTACGGCATCCTGTGTCTCACGTGAAATCGAGCGAGCACTACGCCGTGGCTGCACGTAGCCAACTGCGCCTCATCAACGTCATCTCACCAATCAGTTTATGAGTGAAATGGGGAATATATAAGAGTTCACGTCATCCCAGATGCACTGACCGTTTTGAGACTTCATGGGCCCTCAGACGTCACGAATGAACATGGTCTCAGATACCTAGAGGTGTGACAGGGGAGGGGAAGCTCTGCCGTCTCCCCCTCCACAATATCAGTCACTGTGATGAATATTAGTCGTCTTGCGGTGTACAATGTTGCCCAAATACGGATGACAGAACGTTCCAGTCAGGTGCTTTTCAGAGTCCTTGCAGAGGGCTCACTCGTTCAAACCAATTGCAGGAACCCGTCTACGAGGCTTACACAGCTTCGTGCCAACATTTCTACAGATAATCCAGACGCGCTGCACAGTCATAGGTATCAACATCCTTAGGCCTAGCAGGACTCCCTCGTCCCTCTCATCGAACCAGTTTGATCATCGGTGTCCTCTCAAGGAATCCCGGGTCATATACTAACTCGGGAACATACGGTTCTTGAACGTTCAGTATTGTCCCGGGACCGACTGTCCATAATGCTGCAAATGGTCTTGGTCTGAACATGAGACTCTCAATTCCCCCAAAATTATGCAAATGGTCTTGATCAAGGTGATAACCTGTGGTAATGTTTTAGTCCGTTTTTCACTTCAGCCTGTGATGGCACTAGTCGACTTGGTGTGGTTCTAGTTGTAGCAGGGGCATCGCTTTATGTTTTTTTTTAGGGGAACATTACCACTCAAAATGATATAGTATCTGTCAGCAAAACTGTGCACATTCTTTCACTGTGCACATGAACTGCGTGGACTGTGGACGCTTCGTACACCGTGATTTCTTTGTTAGCATTTACGTACTCGTTCGCTGGAGTTTTTCTTTCTCTTTGCAGTTGCGACCTACGGTTTGGCTTGCGATGGTCTCGACTCCAGTTAGTTTCAGCCGTTCCGTTTTCGTCGATGTACGGCTGAAAGACCGTCGCTGACGGAAGGAGGAGACTGGAAATGGGCGTCACAGGCATAGGTGTGGTTGATGGGGTGGGGGTGGGCCAGAATATCAACCCTGCTCTTCCGTTGTTCCGGCCGGAAGGTGCTCGGCTGCGGCGGGAAGAGGGACGTTGCCAGATATCACAACACATTTCAGCTGTGAACTAATTTCTGCGTGGTACTTAGTAATACTGCGTGTTCCCATCTGGCCATTTATCATCTTTCAGTTACGGAAGTGTACTGGCCCATTAATCCCTGATTCTTTTCTGGCTTAGTTCCGTAACCGGAAATTCCGCGAGTGGTCCGCCGAGTGCGACATCTACCGGCTGTAAGTATAGCTCGTAGTAGTTTGATGCCGCTAAAGATGACTGGAACAGCCTGCTGAGTCGCACGCCGCGCCCTAAGGCGCGTGTTGAGCTCTCACCACCCAGTATCTCGTATCAATGCTAATAAACATTGCCGTCACGGGAATATACTATTTTCTTTTCCTCCAAAGATTCCCAGGTTCAACAATGGGACCACATGGACTACCCCACACCACCCTCAGGCAAGACTGGGACATCATAGATGATGCATGCATATCTGCCTATCGATTTTATAACTATCACTGGTGAGTACCAGGCAACTGTCCGAAGGCAAGGCGTTTCAGCGTCAGTCTGCCGGCAGGCTGCTTAGGTTTGAGGCTGCCTGACGTCCTCCGCATTTCCTCCGCGAAATGCACAGGCTGTCTCCCGTCCTTCGCACGTCATGCTATTTTCGAAAGTTGACACGCATCTCTAAGGTTGACCGCTGCCAGACCTGTCGCTGATCCTCTGGGCGTGGTTTGTTTAAGTCGACTGCCCGGTATACCTGGACCCGCTGCAGGCCTTGTCGCTGATCCTCTGGGCCTGAGTTGTTTCAGTCGACTGCCCGGTATACCTGGACCCGCTGCAGGCCTTGTCGCTGATCCTCTGGGCCTGAATTGTTTCAGTCGACTGCCCGATATACCTGGACCCGCTGCCGGCCCTGTCGCTGATCCTCTGGGCCTGGGTTGTTTCAGTCGACTGCCCGGTGTGCCTGGACCCGCTGCGCAGGACCGACTTCCGCCACTACATGTGCCAGGAGGGCGGCGTGCTGGTGGCCTCGGTGCGGCCGACTGCCGTGGTGCACTACCACGAGTGGTGGGGCGTGCGGGGAGACCGGCAGCCGCTGGACCACCAGCAGCGCCTGCTCATAGCCGACGGCTGCGACTGTGTGCTGGACACGGGTCAGTGACCGGGCAGGGCCGGCGACACCAGTCGGCGCACATGCCGCCCACATGCCCGCTGCAGGTGCACGCCTCGCGCACCTGCCGCCCACATGCCTGCTGGAGGTGCACGCCTCGCGCACATGCCGCCCACATGCCCGCTGGAGGTGCACGCCTCGCGCACCTGCCGCCCACATGCCCGCTGGAGGTGCACGCCTCGCGCACCTGCCGCCCACATGACTGCTGGAGGTGCACGCCTCGCGCACCTGCCGCCCACATGCCTGCTGGAGGTGCAGCCTCGCGCACCTGCCGCCCCATGCCGCTGCAGGTGCACGCCTCGCGCACCTGGCCACATGCCTGCTGGGGTGCACGCCTCGCGCACCTGCCGCCCACATGCCTGCTGAGGTGCACGCCTCGCGCACCTGCCGCCCACATGCCCGCTGGAGGTGCACGCCTCGCGCACCTGCCGCCCACATGCCTGAGGTGCCGCCCCCACCGGCACGCCCGCGCACCTGCCGCCCCGGGGGCCGCTGGAGGTGCACGCCTCGCGCACATCCCGCCCACATGCCCGCTGCAGGTGCACGCCTCGCGCACCTGCCGCCCACATGCCCGCTGGAGGTGCACGCCTCGCGCACCTGCCGCCCACATGCCCGCTGGAGGTGCACGCCTCGCGCACATGCCGCCCACATGCCCGCTGCAGGTGCACGCCTCGCGCACCTGCCGCCCACATGCCCGCTGGAGGTGCACGCCTCGCGCACATCCCGCCCACATGCCCGCTGGAGGTGCACGCCTCGCGCACCTGCCGCCCACATGCCCGCTGGAGGTGCACGCCTCGCGCACCTGCCGCCCACATGCCCGCTGGAGGTGCACGCCTCGCGCACCTGCCGCCCACATGCCCGCTGGAGGTGCACGCCTCGCGCACCTGCCGCCCACATGCCCGCTGGAGGTGCACGCCTCGCGCACATCCCGCCCACATGACTGCTGGAGGTGCACGCCTCGCGCACATCCCGCCCACATGACTGCTGGAGTGCACGCCTCGCGCACATCCCGCCCACATGTGCTGAGGTGCACGCCTCGCGCACTCCGCCACATGCCCGAGGTGCACGCCTCGCGCACATCCGCCCACATGCCTGCTGGAGGTGCACGCCTCGCGCACCTGCCGCCCACATGCCCGCTGGAGGTGCACGCCTCGCGCACATGCCGCCCACATGCCCGCTGGAGGTGCACGCCTCGCGCACCTGCCGCCCACATGCCCGCTGGAGGTGCACGCCTCGCGCACATGCCACCCACATGCCTGCTGGAGGTGCACGCCTCGCGCACCTGCCGCCCACATGCCCGCTGGAGGTGCACGCCTCGCGCACCTGCCGCCCACATGCCCGCTGGAGGTGCACGCCTCGCGCACCTGCCGCCCTCACACATGGTACCGCGCCGGTCCATGACACGTAACAGTGATTTTCGGGCCGTAATTTTACAGTCTGTTCTGGTCAGCGGGTCTAAGCTGCAACGTGTAGTGTCTGCCATTTTCGTAACTATGTATGATAGATGCACTACTTTTCACCATGATTCAGTCGGTCAAATGATCACCATTGGCCCTCGGGGAAGGGGGGGTGATCCAGGAGGAAGAGAGCAGAGACGATCAGAATAAAATCAACAAGATATTTCGCATCAAAATGTTGTTTTCAGGAAGAGGGTTTTATTGCATGCATATTTTCTTAAACAGACCCGACGTATGCTGGCTGTTCATGTTGATTTTTTTTCTAAATCGGATTTCTAAATTGCCCTCCCCAAACCAGGCCTGTAGACCCGCCCCTGTTCCCCTCATACCAATAACCTACGCATTTCAGTTCGGGATGCTGAAATCTGCCCAATATATGCCGAGATTTTCCGCTTGAGTATATGAGTAGGTGCAGATTAATCACATCAAAGAGTCTGTGTATGTGTGTAGTTGGAATTTTGGGGCTTTTCAGTTGCTTAGGTTTTATTGCGCCCATAAGTAATGAGTCAGAATTGTACGCAATTCATTTCATATTACGACTACAAAATTGGTAGCGTGAAGCCGGGCTACCAACCCGCCGATAAAGTGTCTGTGCCAAACAGGCCCAATGTTCAGGCACAGTCGGTCTGACTTAAATAGGGGTCAAAGCGTGCCTATCTTCACGGTAGTGCCGATAGGCACCACATGAGTACGAGCCAGCCTGACCCACGTCTGCTGCCGCAGGACGGTGGTTGTACGTGTTCGGTGTGTGGCCTGACCCACGTCTGCTGTCGCATGACTGTGGCTGTACGTGTTCGGTGTGTGGTCTGCCCCACGTCTGCTGTCGCATGACTGTGGCTGTACGTGTTCGGTGTGTGGCCTGACCCACGTCTGCTGTCGCAGGACGGTGGCTGTACGTGTTCGGTGTGTGGCCTGACCCACGTCTGCTGTCGCAGGACGGTGCCTGTACGTGTTCGGTGTGTGGACGGTGCTGTGGGGGTGTGTGGGGCCCGCGTGCGGCAGGAGGGCTGTACGTGTTGGTGTGGGCCTGACCCACGTTTGCTGCCGCAGGACGGTGCTGTACGTGTTGGTGTGTGGCCTGACGTGTTGGTGGGGCCTGACCACGTTCTGCCCAGGACGTTGCTGCCGCAGGACGGTGGCTGTACGTGCCAGGTGTATTGCCTGACCAACGTCTCCTGCCGCAGGACGGTGGCTGTACGTGCCAGGTGTATTGCCTGACCAACGTCTCCTGCCGCAGGACGGTGGCTGTACGTGTTCGGTGTGTGGCCTGACCCACGTCTCCTGCCGCAGGACGGTGGCTGTACGTGTTCGGTGTGTGGCCTGACCAACGTCTCCTGCCGCAGGACGGTGGCTGTACGTGTTCGGTGTGGCACCCGACCAGAGAGACCAGACGCAGCTGTTTGTGACCGACCAGCACGTGCTGGCGGCGGCGCCAACCTCATCTCGCCTGCGCCGTCGACTTGCTGAGCTGGCGCGAAAAGATGGATGCCCGTGATGGGATGTGTCTGGCAGGGCGCCGCGCCCATCTATTGGCATCGCCGCTGATGCTGTGCACACGTATACCGCTAGCTTGCTCACCGGCGGATCCAAGAGGGGGAAGATACTGGGGGCGCGTGTCCGATCACAGAATGACCACCTCCGCGATCAAAAAACCAGGTCAGGAATTTGGGACAGGTCCCAGTGGACCCCTTTCGATGTATTTTTCAACTCAATGCGACCACGCACAGGGAGTTCAGCGCGCCCAGGAAAAAGCATGTAGCAAAGTAGTTTTTGAAATGACTGAATGAAACCGAAACCTCTTAGACATCCTAGTGCCCTCTATCTCTATTTGTGTGATCAGTGGAGCCAAGCTTGGAAATTGGTACGTGCCATACGCGTGTCCTTGATCAGGATGCCTGGATCCGTCGGTGGCTTTGGTGCTTGACCGAGCCTGGCTTCGGCGCGCCGCGATGCCTCCAAATAAACGCCAATTAATTGGTTATTCTGTGAAGGAATGCGTTCCCTCTCACGCACACGAGCAAAGCTTTGCGAACATTGTGTATTTGGTGCCGTACTGCACTGCACATAATAAACGCTGCAGCTACAGAGCCATCGATGGGGTGGTCCTAGCGTGGCTGTACAGGATCGTTGGAACTGAAGGTGGGCAGAGCGACAGCAGCGCCGACAACGATCTCGCAGGCCGCAGGTCGCAGACCACACCGGCCAGCCACAGCGCCGATGCCAGCAGTGCGCCGGCGCAGGGGCCCGCATTGGTCGCCCATCCGTCGGCGTTAATCGAAGGCACACGCTGACCTGGCCGACCGACACGAGCACGCCCGCACATCAGTGCACACACACACATGACGTGGCGCCGACCCGAGCGGCGGCGACCCGGCGAGGGACAGTTCAGACCTACCGCCAGAGGCGGACACGAGAGGGGAAGGCGCGTCGGCGACGCCCGGCCGGCCCCAGCCGGCAGCAGGGGCTCGCGCCCGCCGGTGTACTCAGCTGCCTCGAACCACCCCTAGCGACGCACACCATAGGCGGCTGGCGCCGTGAGGTGACCGACGCCGCCGGTATTGCACATCTCGCGCACGACGGGCGCCGGCGGCAGGCACACGGGCGGCGAGTGAGCCGGGCCACACCGCCCCACCGGCGCCACCACGCGAGTCACACCAGTGGACAGCGTCACCACCCGCAGCTCACCGCCCGGCGGCGAACCGGGCGGCCGGCAGTGGTGCCCTCACACTTCAGCCAGCGGCACCGAGCAACAGCAGAACCGAACACCAGGGAAACACCGGCCGACCCACGCACACTCGTTCGCTCAGTCGAATATCAAGATGTCTTCGCCGCGGCGTGTAATAAACATTGGTAAGCGAACAGGGCGCACGATCGACGCGAAAAGCCGACGACACTTCATCTCGGCCCGCCGTGGATTGCATGTTCGATAACGAGAACACACAAAGTACCCGTCCTACACAGGGTAGCCGGTCCCAGCCCAGTGCAGAGTTGAAGGGGCCGCCCGCCCCAGTTGCCGGACATCAGCTGTCTCGAGACTGTCGGCAGCTGGTCAGAGGACGCACACCATAAGCAGTCTGGCAGGAAGCGGCTGTTTAACTTGTATTCATGAACTCCAGCACAGCGACACGATCGACGGGTATGTTCGGATGCTTAGGGAGAAAAGCAAGTTACATTTATTTCGTGGTATTCCTAGCTTGAAGTTTTATTTATATTTTCAAGTGATGCTTTCGGGCAAGCAGCACATTTATCGTCTTGAACCAAGCTTACGGTCGACACGAAAACGTGAACAGGAATTCGGAAGAGTGCAAGCAAACTGGAGTGTGGGGCAGGGGTGACCGAGTGATCAGTGATGAACTCTGGTTACGAGGGTTCCTGGCTTGGGGGCGCATCAGCTGTGTTGGTCATACGGCGGTGTCCCGGGTTAGACATTCACACCAGTCTGGACACTTCCAGATCCCGCGGCTCACCAGCAAAGTAGTGCGTATGGTAGCATGAGCCGTAATCCTGCACACAATGCTACGTCAACCACCAAATGAGAAGAACCTTGGGTTCTTATACGACGCATTCAACCGCTATGTCATATAGCGTCGCCAACCTCTCACGTCGATTGGTCGCTGGTGGACTCGGTAAATGCAGTCGGTTGTGAGATTCGAACCCACAACCTTGCGATCAAGAGTCCGACGGTCTACCAACTGAGCTACCACGGTCCCCAACCACCCAATAAGCAAAAGAACGGGAGCGCAAGGTGCGATTACGATTTCATGCTCAGATGCATAGCTGATTATGCAAGGGGCGATATAGACGAGTAACAGTTTCAAGCATTTGGGGAGCAGGCTTCACGACATAAATCGATTGGTAAAATACAAAAGTGAACGTACATTCACATCACATGCACGCTTGCTTCGCTTGGTCTTGCTATGAATTTCAAGACGCATGAGAATCCAGTTCACATACATCCAAAGCCAAATTATGTTGCATTATTTTGCACAGGTCTTGTTCGAGCAAAATGCTCTTGGGTGTCTAGTTGTATACTTTTGAGCAGTGCTCGCCCCTTCCCTTCCTAATGTTTCATTCGACGGTTGATAACGTTTTGACATCTTTTACACGGGTGGACATGGGCGGTCCACGATCTATTTTAGGGGCTTAGGGGAAAATTGGCTGCCTTTAATTAGGTCCATGGGCCCGCTCGCTGCTGCTAATTCGATTTACGGGCCCGTTAGCTGCTGATGGCAATTCGATTTCCCGGCCCGTTCGTTGCTCGCTGCATTGCTTTCCATAGCACCGATGTGCCTGCAGTGTCACGAAAAGGTCGTGGCACGCGGCCTTGTGACAGACTATTTTGTGCTGCTGAGTCATCTCATCAGCAGAGAAAGCACGGCGGCGACTGGGAATGACGTCGGACCGTCGACATTCCGTCAATCGATACTTTGGCATATCTGATGAAACATGTGAATAAACACAATTTGGCGTCGTACAAATCTGGGATTGTGTCACCTCAAGTATGAAGTATCGAACCGGCACACGATATAAATTACGAATGCCTAGAAATCGACGAAATTGGTTCGCAGTGCGGAGTCACCAGTCCCAACCACACAACTAATGTATAGATATCGAGCGCAGACCTACGGATGAACAATTGATTCGCTATCGTTTTGTCCATCTGTCGACCATCGAGCTCCAATGAAAATAGCTTAGGAATGGCATTGGTTTCAGTCTCTGGACAGCGGGGCACCTTGCTGCACGTGATCCACTAAATGCATAAAATAACGACATCCAAAACAACAGCTAACTTCATTCACATCCTCCGTCACAAGCATATCCGCAAATTGCAATCGAAGCGCACACACGGAGGAGTTCCATCACAATGACGTCGACGACCGCTTCCAGCACCAGTCATAGAACGACATCAAGGCGGCAGAAGGCCAAGTTCTCACACAGCGCGGTGATGCTCACACAAACTGAGAGGACCGACACATCCACAAGTTAACAAGTCGGTGAAAGTACGTCTACAACCAACCGGCAAGTGTGTGGCACGGGCCCACTTCGCCGCCACAACGACGGGGAGCGTATCGCAGCTGGGATGGGGGCTGCACACCGAGTCAGTTCAATACCCCTCCGTGCCAAAAGACGGCGGAACCAGCAGCGCCGGCTATATGTACGGCAATCAGACGCAGTCACACGCCTCGGCAGTCCCATCACGAGAGAGGTCGTTGCCCGGTCGGCGCAGTGTCATGTCACCGCTTGCGATTTCGTCTCATCTGTCTCGGTCGGCCACACCCAGGATCGGAAATATTGGGCATTATTGGGGGCACTCTCCGGAGAATGAAAGTAGTGTTACAATTCCTGAAGAACCCTGGGTTCTTTTGCTATGAATTCAGCTGCTAGGTCACACAGCGTCGCCAATATATCTCTCTGATTGATCGCGAGTGAACTTGATAAATCGATACTTCCAACTTGCACTCCACCACCCGACCGACCTGCTAACCCACGCAACCAGGCAACCACGTGGCGACCGGCCAGCGGCAAACGTCCACAACACAACATGCAAGCACTTGAGTGTGCACGAGTCCTGTCCGGAACACAACACCGGTCCGGCCCGGTACTTCCAACGCTGAGCACAGGTAAGTCGTCCCGGCGACCATGGCCACCCCAGGTCCGGCACCGAGCCGTCCCCCGATGCCCGAGAACACATCGGCACACTCGAGTGTCAACCGAGTCTGGTCGGCCGTCCAGTGCGGTCTGTTCGCTGCAGCAGCTGGTTTGTCCACTGCATCTAGTCTGCACACCGCAGCCCATGCACTTGCAGCAGCTGGTCCGCGCGCTGCAGCCGCTGAAGGAGCTGTCCACGGATCGGGCCGGCCAGCCGTCCACGAGGCTCGGCCCGGCGATGAGCTGCAGGGAGCGGTGCGTGCGCTGTCGCCGGCCGGCCAGCTGCCATTGGAGCCCGGCAGCTGGTGAACAGACTGCCCGTCGCTGAAGCTGGTCTGCAGCACCTGGCGGCTCTAGTCGACGCCGTCGAACACCTGCGGCGACTCGATCGCCCTGACCACGCGGTCCCGCAGCAGCTGGTAGCTCTCGTAAGCCGGCAGGTCCAGCCGGTTGAAACTGCGAAGCGGGCGAGCGCAGCGGTACAACGCGAGGAAGAGCGCGCAACACCGTACATCATGTTTTGCGGGTGGGCGAGTAGTGAATTATGATGTACAACGAGCAAGTTTTACGAGCAGCAGGGAAATCAGCCAAATAAGCGCGATGCTCTGATGAAAATAGCTGCGACGTACCTGTAGAATGTCTGCAGCTTTCAGAGCACGTTCAAAAGACCACCGGCTGTGACACATTCCTGTCGACACGCGGCACAGAGTACACACGGCCGCAGCAAGCCAGTATGCCCAGCGTGCAGACTGCGGTACTCACCAGGTGTGCGCGCGTGGGAAATTGTTGGGCGATCCCCACTTCTCGATGGTGAACAGCTGCGGCCCGTTGCTGCCGTACAGCTCCTTGAAGCCGTTCATGGGCACACGCGACGTGCCCGTCACGAACTGCAGCAGGCGCGCGCGCATCTCGTTGCTGAACGACAGCACCACCTGTTGACGATCAGTCGAACTTCAGTTGTGCCACGCCACCACCGAACTAATGACTGCCGAGTCATTATGGGCATGGGGCAGGGCACAAAAAGTGCTATAAAACAAATATCCGACAGCAGAAAGGTATTCCTCGCTCGGTTCCGTTAACTTGCAATCAGCTTACCCTGGATGTCCTAAATAACGACAAGATTACTGTCCGGCTACCCCAGTTCACCGCAGTACTGCCATCGCTCTCCTGTATCTTTACTATCAGCCCATCAGTTTGCGAACTTTTCCGATGCTTGGTTATTTTGGCTTTAGGGCGCATTGGATTCCTTGGCCATATAGCGACGAATTGTTCCGATTACAACAGCAGTAGGTGAACATAGTGGTGTCCAGCAGTGTCAGTGATATTGATGGTGTATATCGAGTATCACCAGAGGCTCTTTGTCATTCTGGAGCAGGCTTTACGGCTGGATCCCGTGACCGTTCTGGCGCTGAATTATCGTGCACTTCACTGTCGATGCCAGGCAGACAAACGATAAATACAATCAGATACGTGAATTATTGATGCCGGACACCCAAAATACACATTCTATTGCCATAAACAAAGACATTCCCAGTGTCAAACAGCCCTTGGGATGTGTATTTACAACACCGACTAAAACTGGGACAGTCCCTTTAACAACCATCAATACAAAGGCAGACAAGTGTCAGCCCACAGCACAGGCACTGACACTGCGCCGGCCACCTTACCCGCCAGAACCACTGGATGACAATGTGGTTGGGGTGATAGTCGCCCTTGTAGACGGTATTTTGCCGCCAGTTCTTGACGTCGATGTTGCCGAGACCGCACATCAACAGCTCCAACTCGTTCTCGTCGAAGATCTTGAGCAGCGGCAGCGGCACGATCTCGTTGAAGCCCTCCAGAATCGAGTTCATTTGCGGCTTGATTCGCGACACAAACCGCCACTCGATGATGAGCCTGCCGACGTTAAGCATGCAGTTCATCGCATACATGCATCAGGAGAAAACGGGTCGGTTTCGACTTTCTTGCAAACATCACTATTGTAACATTACATACAATTGTTACAACGGTGAAACAGGTGTATAGGGGCGTAATAATGCAAACAGTGCACCCAGTGCAAACATACAACAGCACATCAGGTGCATCTGGATCAATTCCAATGTAGCTGTATCATGAGCGATGCGAGACCCCAGCTACCCCGCGCACTCCATTACGCTCCCCAAAAGACAGGCACATAGCACGTCTAGCTCGTCTAGCTCTCAGAAGAGCCCCAATGGCACCTGCAAAATCACGGCAGCGTCGCGTTATGCATAGTTCAAGTAAAACTCATCCTTTCCACCACATCCTTGCATTTTCGCTATTTCTATAATGCGTTATGTAATTCGAAAATGGTTGGTTGGTTCTTGGGTTTTGGGGGCGCATCAATTGCAGAGGTCATGTAATACGAAATTATATCTGATGAAGGTTTTTCATTATTCTGTAGCTTTTCGATAATTTACGTTCATTTGTCTATGTGACGTTCTTCCCTGCCCGATAACTTTGCGATTCATTGTTCTGCTGTTATGCAACATAGTGCACAAGATGCAAATACTCCAAACTATGGAACATTTATGGAATTCCTGCATTGACAAATTGATGTCTTGCCAAGTAGAATCAGATGTTTTCACAGTGCCCTTTTATAAAACCTTCGTGCGGAAATCGGCAAGTGATTCACTTACAATTAATCCCTATGCTCGACGAAATATGAGGATTTGTGCGATAGCAAATACGCTTTTTTGTGTTCAGCACACTACAAAGCCAATAAGAGCCAATGCAGACGGACTTATCCACAACAGCTTCACTCATAGCATAACTTTATGGTCGCCGTGTCTCACTAATTATGTCTGTTCAGCTTGAGACACAGGCCACTCCCGATTAGATCACCTCCGCGTATGACAGGCCACTCCCGATTGTTCTCACAAGCATCAAACGCGGTTCGAAAAATACCGGGTTATCATGGTTCGGTCGGTAAATATTAACAAGGTTCACTGCGACGCCCTTCACCTCCAACAACGCAGCTATAAAACGTCCTAAAGTACATTTTACAACAGACACAACCTCGACCTTAAACCTGGGATGAAACAGTATTCCAACGCTTAGACTATAAGCGTCTCCATGCGCGAAAATCCTCTTTCCTCCCATTTGGGAATCCAATATATTGTTTTCACATTTGCCATTGCTGTGCGTCTCCTGAGTGAATACGATATCAAATTCCCGTTTTCGAGCCATCAGGCTGTCATCATTTTTGTATCGGACTGCCCACTCTCAATCCATTAATGCTGGTGAAGCCTACGCTAACTCAATTCCGCACTTAAACCGCCGGACAACTGCGTAGCGTTTGCGGACCGGTGGGGGCGGTATGACGTATGAGGGTACTTATCGGGCAAATAAAAACGTTCGAGTGCAGGGTCATGGCATAAAGCTACAAAATCTCGAAACAAGCTAAAAAGCAAACACACGAACAAGAAACTCCCACCCAATACGCATCCATCCCTGTTTGCACTTTCATTGTCATCTGTGCGCATCAGAGGGACGGGATGTGGCAGGATAAGGGCCCGAGTGGCCGAACAACATATGGCAAACGAGCACCAGTGGATTCAGTAATTAAACTACAAATAGTTTTGGATTGCTAGCGCAGTCCACTGGACATCAGCTGGATCAAGTTAATGCAAACTGAAGTTAAAAGCGGCCAAATCGCACCATCTAGCAGCATGACGGCGGGCGGAGAACAGACAAATGGCAGCTTTACACGACAAATCATTCCATGGTTGGCGGTCGGAGTCGAGCTTATCACAATGAAAGCTGGATATCACCTCGTTGAAGTGTTTATATCATAGCTATTATAAACCATACACGGAATAAATGTAGGTCTTCTGTCTATCTTTATGTCGAAAGTGCATTGGAAACAGGTAGCTGGACAATCATCATTTACGTCGGAATATCCTTCCTCCTGAGAATGCTTCTGGACGGCAGCAACTTACCCAATGTACGCGTTCTTGTTCTCGTTAGTCACAGGAATACTAGCACCGCCTGGCTTCAGTTCGCGCTCGTTTTTCTTGCCAAAGTTCTCCTCGTCCACGGCAAAGGTCAACTCGAGGTCAGCCGGGTCATTGTCCTGCGAATGAACCGAACGTGTCAGGCACGACAATTGGCCTACTCAGACAACAGCCACGATGTTGAACGTGCAGACGTCGCCCAAGCACAGATTAAGCCCATAGTTATTCTGCTCCTAATCTCCCAGTTAGTTATTCGGGCTTTTTAGGCTTCAGTTAGCTATTTGGGAGCATCGACTGCAACAATAAAGGCAGGCTAATCGTCAGGGCCACATTGATGCACTAAACAGCATGTAGCTGGGTCAGATGCAGGCTGTGTCATGCCTTTACACAGAGGCATGCAATGATGATGGTTATGGATACCTCCACTGAGAGTACGGCATTGTACGAAAAAAATGTCCAACAATTGATGAGAACCGATATATTCACAAGGTAGGTCGAATATGAAGAAGTTACAATGGCTTGCACTCAGCGATAAACAGCATGCCCGCAATATTCCCATAACCATCCATAGTTATCCATACATATATATATATATATATACACAAATCATGCTCCTGCTTTCTTTAGCCTGCGTTACGTCTATGCTCTCTAATATATTCCCCTATCCTCGCTCCCAATCCCATTATCCCATTCACTCTCTTCACAATTTTTATCTTAATCTGCATTTCACATAGCTGAAACATTTTCAAGTGTGCGATGCATTACCTTGATCCACATGAGCGAGTTGTAGTATTCAGAGTCGACACTCTCCATGTCCTTCAACTCTATCGGCTTGGCCAGCATCATCTTGTAGAAGGGCCGGATGAAAAATGCTGCAATCCAATAGGAGTGATGCCAATATCGGTTCACATAGAGTAGTTGCATCACACAAGGCAGGGAACGGGACATTGACGTCCACATTACATCACACAAGACATGGGATGGGGTATTGACGTCCACATTACAGCACACGATACATGGGACGGAGCATCGAACTACACATTACATTTCACAAGACATGGAATATGGTATTGACGTCCACATTGCAGCACACGATACATGGGACGGGACACTGACGTCCACATTACATCACACAGGGCATGGGACGGATCAATGACGTCCACATTACATCACACGATACATGGGACGGGACACTGACGTCCACATTACAGCACACGATACATGGGACGGAGCATCGAACTACACATTACATTTCACAAGACATGGAATATGGTATTGACGTCCACATTACATCACACGATGCACGGGGCGGGACACTGACGTCCACATTACATCACACAGGGCATGGGACGGATCAATGACGTCCACATTACATCACACGATACATGGGACGGGACACAGACGTCCACATTACATCACACAGGGCATGGGACGGATCAATGACGTCCACATTACATCACACGATACATGGGACGGGACACTGACGTCCACATTACATCACACAGGGCATGGGACGGATCAATGACGTCCACATTACATCACACGATACATGGGACGGGACACTGACGTCCACATTACATCACACAGGGCATGGGACGGATCAATGACGTCCACATTACATCACACGATGTACTGTGGGACGGGACACTGACGTCCACATTACAGCACACGATACATGGGACGGGACACTGACGTCCACATTACATCACACGATGCATGGGGCGGAACATCGATGCCCACATTACATCACACGATGTACTGTGGGACGGGACATTGACGTCCGCATTACATCACCCAATACTTGGGACGGGACATTGACATCCACCTCATCAACAACATCATTTGCTTAAAACAACAACACGAGGCAATGCTAAGGCAGCATTAGCCTCACGTCATCCATGTACAATGTCGCTGGGCCTGAGCAAACCCGGCGGCAGTCAGTATGGGAGTCCGTGGAATCCCATGGGCTCATTGACAGACACAGTATTCCATGGGACCATACGAACCAGCCACGCGGCGGTGGGGTGTACTAGGCCCCCATGTCCTCACCATCCAGCAGTTTGCCGTGAAAGACAGCCATGCCAGCCACGCGGCCGATGAACTTGAAGTAGGCCAGGTGGTCATCATTGCACAGGCCCGACGCCGGGTTGATCTGCAGGGTGTAGTTGTCCCTGCACGGTGAGATGTTTGCCATAACTGCCAGCTCTACAAGTCGATAAACATGACGGTTGGCCATTGGGAAGTGTCGCGACAGCATACAAGGATGTTCGACTGCAATATACTGAAATTAAGCATGCTTCTTGAAAGCTTCCTTTCACTACAGATCGCCTCGACTTTCTTTTCGAATAATCTGGTTCAATAAAGGCTTAATTCTGGTTAAATAAAGACGTACATACCACAACATCAGAAAATAGCGTGGATCTTACGAGCTACACTTGAGCTAAATTAGCTTAAATATATCATTTTGTTAACAAAGCATCAAAATGAAGAATAACATTCAAGTTGGTACATGACACAAGTCACACAGCAAGTATCTCAGATAGCATATCAAACATACTGAAATTACACTAAAGGAGATACCATACCCAATAGCTAAACGGACTTGCTCCTTCACGCCAATAGGCTGAGATAGCTCTGAACTCACATGGCCGAGTATTCGAACAGGCCGTAGTACGGGTTGAACATTTCGTGTGACAGGAGGAAGAACCATTCACGCGACAGTCCACCATAGTCGTATGCTGGCTGCGAACAAAACAGTCACGTCACACCACCGTCACAGTCGGTCGGGTTGTGAACTTCAGCAGTCAGTGCTTATTGGACTATATATTTCAGCAGTTCGTGCATATGGGGCAATAGACTTCAGCAGTACGTCCCTATGGGGTTATGGATTCAACAGTCAGTGTCTACGGGGCTATGGATTTCAACAGTACGTGCCTATGGGGCTATGGATTTCAACAGTCGGTGCCTATGAACGATGGACTTCGGCAGACAGTGCCTATCGGGCTATGGACAGGGTCGGTGAGGTAACTGGACTGTAACACGCTGAGCATATCATCTAATCATGAGAGCAATAAAGTAGTTGAAGAAAAACGTTTGGCAACCCTTTGCTTTGAAACACACATAAACATGGCGATATTGCAGTGATGATATGAGCAAATGTAAGTTTAATTATCCCGAGTACACAATGAGTGCCTTGACAACCAGACATTTGTTTTGTGTACTGAATACCAGTTAGCTAGTTAGTTATTGAGGTTCGACGGCACATCGATGTCATCAGTCACATAGCACCCATGTGTTGGATTTTAGCAAGTGCAATTTTCCAGTAGAATATTCACACCTTTACTCTAGTCATGCACTTATAATTGAAATAAACAGATAATGGACTCGGAATCCAGCAAGAGGAAAGCCGTAGTTCCCGTGGACTAACACCAGAGATTATTGAATCCCACAAACATAGCGGATGATGAAATTTAGCACTGGAACTCCAGGGGATTACCTAGCTTCACCAATCCCTCGCAAGGCAAAATTTACCACGAGAACTGGGTCACTGAATACGAGACTTCCGGTGTCTACCTGGAACTCATTCTTAATCTTGTGTCATGAAGTTATGATTGGATACGCTACTAGTGCAGTGATAAATTATCCAAGAGAGGGTGGAATATACCACTTGCTGAACACTGAATCGATACCCTCCCAAAAGAAGTAACCCAAAGTAGAATCCCAAAGAAGAATCGACATCACGCTCCTTAGTGCGTGCTTCTGAAGTCTTCATGCCTCATTTCTAACAGCATCCCGTTTAAAAGTATCATGCTTGTGCTCACCATAACGGATCCAGGATTATGATAACGATCATCCTGTATTGCAATTCCACGTAAAGAGATAACATATGATGTGCTATGTCATACAATACCATTTTATAGCACGGGTATTTGCATCGTTATCGTGGATATCGGTATCCCAAATTAGGTGCCTGCAAAAACAGACAAAACAACTAGTTATGTGAACGCAATTATCTCAAAACTTGGCTTTAAGGAACGAAGTATTTTTTATAGCATTATTTCCATGGCGATTTTGACATCCTGCTGTACTCGTTTCGACATCTCACACCTAAGGGAAACTCATTATTTTAACACTGTACTAGTGTGTACTACGATCCTTCCGGTTTCCATCTGGCACCGATCTATAACCTCAAATTGTAATGGGACACGCTGCCAGTGCATGAACTGTTCCCACTTTAGGAAAACGGCACTGGAGCATGGTGGCGGTCATCACTGTTTCTTCGTTAGGTCGGAGGACACTTCATCACGCTACTTTAATAGTTCAAGAAAGAAAAACAACAGCGACACAAATACTTAGTTCAGAGATAGGCATTTATCAGATATAGATAATGCGCAAAATTCACAAAGCATGAAAAACACCATGCCATTAGCTACGCGATATCGATTAGTTGTCCATCAAAAGGACAATGGCGTACAATACAAAAACGTGTATGTATAGTATGCCGCGTACTTTGTAAAATACAACATATCAAGTCCAAGCGACTCACGGTTCGTTCACAACAGGCTGTTTCAATAGATATCTGATCACGCCCCAGACAGTAATCTAATCACTAATCATGCATTTCGCTGCAACTGGGACTGAGTGACACAAGGGCGTGGTCGTCCACCGTGTCGACCAACTCAGCAACAAACGCGCCATAGACGCGGCATAAATACCCGTAAGATGTGTCGAAACTTCAATAAAGCAGGCATACGTTAGGCATAGCCAATGCCATGTAAGGTGAATCGTACCCAGCCTCAATATCGTTCTTGTTTTAGTTTAATATTTGGATCTTTATTATCCCATATATCTTTAAATCGAATAATGAAAGCAGCGTAAGCACCACGACGCGTGGAGAATCGGAGTTGTAGCCACAAAAAAACACGAACTGGCACCAATACCTCATGACGCCAATACAAATGGCAGTGTCGCACTCACTTCGCCATGAAACTCAATCCATAGCTTTGTCTTAAGTAGTTCCACCCTGGTGACACAGCTCATGATTCGGAACGAGTCTTCGAACACCGAGGCACGGTGGACCTTAATCTCGAACTTGTTCGGAACGCCAGACTGCGAAACGACAAACCTGTCACGAAAGTAGAAAGGAACACGGCGGATGATAACAGACCGCACACGCACCCCCAAACACGTGCACCGACGCAGACGATAGAGTTAACAAAGCAGAATGCCAGCAGGGGTGGAAAAAGTGCATACCCGATGACAGGCAGAAGCGACAACTATCAGTCCTCAACGTAGACGACCAATAATACTCGATAAACATGGTGAGTAAATCCGTACATCATAAACTCAAGCTTCTCTATCCCGGAGACCTACTTTGTGACCGAAGTTAAAAATATTCCATCGGTAGCAAAACACCCTACGTTCAGGCACCATGCTGCACGATTACTTTGCATTGCAGTACATAAATAATAATACCTTAACAACCCACAAAACCGTCACAAAAACAGCAGCATTCACTGGAGAATGCTGTGCATATCTCAATTGGAGATATACGGCAGATTTCCGTGATGCTCAATCATCACGGAAGCATCATGTATGGATTATAACAGTATACTGGGCTTCAGGGGAGTGCAGAATGGTTCTCATTTCATGCCAAATGATGGCATGAGGTGAGATGGCATGAGGCATGATGATGGCATGATGAGATGGCATGAGGTGCCAAATGGCCTATAGCACGACCACGGGACGAACCAGTGGTCGCGACCCAACAGAGCGCAGCGGGCCGCACGTACCGGCCGCTTGAGCTGGTTGCGCAGGTACTCGTACTTCTGTTTGTAGTCGCGACTGTAGGGCACCACCTGTCCGGCGATGCTGGGGTTCAGCAGGCGCGGGTCCTCCCACGTGGTGGTTCGGTTCTCTGCGGCACCACGCGTCACATGCACAGCGGCTGCCACATCACCACTGCTCCCGCCGCTACGTCACCACTACACCATCAAAAGATCACCGCTACATTCGTCGCTACGCACCGTCTCGCACATCATGGACAGATGTAATCAGGGTTAAAATAGATTGGACATGTACGGACTGTGTAGAACATCAGCATTCACAACTATTGAACTAGGGCAGCACGTTCGGATATTTTTGCTTTGCTATGACAGAAACTGCATTTCTCATCCCGATGCAGCTATCTCCGAACATAAGCAATACCAAACACACGACTGCAATATGCGTGAAATGCAAGCGGGTCTGAACGGAACTAATCACGTGGGTTGCATCGTTTGTATTATGTATGTAGAGCGACACAAGCTGTCCCGAGTTGACGTAGGGACACCATTCGGAAGTGCTGCAATCTATGTGGTCTGAAATTCAAGCATACAATGAATGGATGTATGAATCATGAGGGATGCGTATGGTGGCTTTCAGTCACCGTCCCCTACTCAACGAAATCCGCTCCGTGAATAAGCAAGTCGACCTGATTCAATCTTCTTCAGAAAAAAAAACAACTGCAACGCTAACTGAAACATACATAGCCCGTGCAATTTTTCCCAAAACCATTAACTGCTGATCCCACTCAGCATTGTAAGCTATCACAATGAACAACTGACAATGGTAGAACGGCCTATGGGGCAGGTGAGCTCCCAGCCAATGGTTTGCACACGGAGAGGGCGTCTCGCCACCTGCGTGAATGTGTGCGCGCGCCGGAGGTGATTCCATAAATGCCTGTTTCATGTGCCATAAATTTCATAAATGCCATTCCATAAATGCCTCAATTTAAATGTTTCATGTCCCACTGCACACCGAGTGTTTGGCCTTCAATGCCAGTGTCCGATAGCACACTAGCATCAGATATTTGGCATCTCATGTCAATATGAGATTGCATCTACCACACCTTCGTTTGCCTTCCACAATGGAGACCGCCTTCTATCCTGTGTACAATCAGGAACACTGTACCAATGATAACAGAGCAAATTGGAAGTGAAGCGGATGCCAGGACTTCTGATTGCTTTCAGCTCGTTGGCATACAGTTCATGTTTGAATTCATCTACGATTATCTTCGATGGCACCAGTTCGAGCTGCATAGGCATTTTTAGGATGCGGCACCTAGCTCCATTTCTGTTTTGGTGCACTCCTTGGAGACCCCTTTAGCATATACTTTTACTCCAGAATTCGATGTGAGGATCGATAGCTTACAGCCCAACAAGCTTTCTAGAGAAAAAAGACCCACCTTTGCACAAAAAATAAGGACCGTCCCCCACCTCACCCCCCCCCCGTCCCCACACACACACACATACCAGCACCAATCTACTCATTTGTGAATAGGATGACACGCTTTCTCCTGTTCAGCTCCCTGGAAGACACTTTTGTACAAGCAGGTAAGAAAGGCGCATCAAAATAGTATTTATCTATTGGTGTTCGTGGTTCTTCTGATTATTTGGGCTTCAGGGCGCGCTGACTGCGAGGTCATTTAGCGCCCATTTCGCGCTTCTTCTCTTTTACTTCCATGCAGGTTGTTAAAATAGTTCTGCTGCGGTCGTCAAGAAACTGAAACAGTTACTTTAATTTGCCCTACGATCATTGAAGTTTTCGATCAAATTACTCTTCTTATTTTAAGTGGTTAAAATGTGACTAATTAAACTTTCCAACAGCTTGATACGATTGCATAAAATACAACCCAGAGCAACCCAGAGGAAAAAAACGGGGGTCTAGCTTGCCTTTGGCAACCACAAATACACAAGATCAAACAAAATGTCAGACTTTCATCACGCAAAACCATACATTTTTGGAAGATCAGCGGCACTCGAATAATTTTTTGGGGTGGGCCCCTTTATGAAAACCCTAGCTGCGCCTAGTCAGGAAAATGTGATTTTCCTCCATACCTTGATAGTAAACTTTGTTTGTATTGAGGCAAACGCGACACACGTACCCAACTTGACGCATCTACTACCGAGGTGAACACACTACGACTTATTTACATTGTACAACCTTGATATGGAACAGAGTAAATTTACAAGCAGTAAACTGAAACTTATGTCGTTGTAGTAAGCAGTAAGTAGCACAAAAGTACATGAAACAGGCTACTGGGGTTATGCACTTCAAGCTAGTGTTCAAGGTTCCAACGGGACACCGTTGTTGGGGAGAAGGGGAGTTTGTGGTCTCGGGGATCCTGTGATAGTGTCCAGGACCCAGACTCTCGAGGACCAGTGTCAGTGTCCCAAATCCCGGCAACCCTGTGTCCACAGTCCCAGGATATCCTGGCAGTGTCTATGTGTTTAGTTATTTGGGCTTTAGGGCACGTCGACAACTGTGGTCATATAGCGCTCACCGTCAGTGTCCACAGCCCTCGCGTCGACAACTGTGGTCATATTGCGCTCACCGTCAGTGTCCACAGCCCTCGCGTCGACAACTGTGGTCATATTGCGCTCACCGTCAGTGTCCACAGCCCTCGCGTCGACAACTGTGGTCATATAGCGCTCACCGTCAGTGTCCACAGCCCTCGCGTCGACAACTGTGGTCATATAGCGCTCACCGTCAGTGTCCCAGCCCTCGCGTCGCAACTGTGGTGCAGTGTCACAGCCCTCGCGTCGACAACTGTGGTCATATAGCGCTCACCGTCAGTGTCCACAGCCCTCGCGTCGACAACTGTGGTCATATAGCGCTCACCGTCAGTGTCCACAGCCCTCGCGTCGACAACTGTGGTCATATAGCGCTCACCGTCAGTGTCCACAGCCCTCGCGTCGACAACTGTGGTCATATAGCGCTCACCGTCAGTGTCCACAGCCCTAACTCTCGGGGCCCCTTTGCCAGTGTCCGCGGTATCGGGGATATGTGCCCGCGGTACCGGGGGACCCTGTGCCAGCATCCGTCGTCCTGTGGTCTGTCAGTGGCCGCGGACTCGGCGGACTTCGCGTTGGTGTTGCGGCGGCCACTGACTGTGGTCGATGAAGAAGATGCGGCCGTCGGCGTGCACGCGCTCCTCCCAGCCGTCGGGCAGCGGGCCGAGCTCGTCGTCGGCGCGGCGCACCTGGCCCGGCTCGTCGGGCACGGCCGTAGGCCGGTTGGTGCGGGGGTCGATCCAGGTGGTGACCTTGTTGCAGTGATCTGCGGCACGGCGGCGGCGTGACGCAGCCGTTCCACGCGCCTAGCGTCGGCCACCAGGTTGAGCACAACTGCACGGACATACCGTCTGCCATTGCAACGCCCCGGACAGTCATCAGCCAGCTAGCCAGAGCGGCGGTACGCTTGTCATCAGCCGCCGCCGGCTGATGACGGCTTGCCGGGTTAGTTGGATGTGCGGAATCAGTGGCGGTACGAAAGTATGAAGGTAGCGCGATACAAAAACTGATCTGCATGTGACCGATGCATGCCTTCCGTCGCCACGTCTTCCCCCAGCCATAGACTAGCGGAATTCAGCCATTCCCAAGGGTTTCTCTTCACCATTCGGAAAAATTATGTTGGTCGGATAGCCCCGCTACAGGCATCACACATAGCCGACAGTGCTGACGCTGATGTACGCAACACGACGTACCGATGAAGAAGACGCGCTTGTTGGGAGCTCGCTGAACCGTCCAGCCTGCCGGCAGACCCTCCGGGTTCAGATCGGGCTGCAACAGTGCCGCAGCCCGCGGTCAGCACCTCGGCCATCACCTCAGGGCAATATCAGGTCACCGTCTCGGAGCAGCACCAGGACAACACCCTTCTCGGAGCAGCACCAGGACAACACCCTGACAGCTATTCAGACTAATCAGGTCATCATCCGGTGTGGAGATGACATTTTCCCCGACCAAGGCATGAACTGCAACACAGCCTGCTTTTCAACTCCCGTATCTTAATCATGCTGCACAACACACGACACATAGATGAGGATGATACATGATGCCAAATTTAGCGGTACAGTGCCGATCATATCACTCCATTAAATTGGACTTCGTTCAAAAGCCGTGATCTCACTAACCAGTTGATAAACTGACAAGTGAGTGCGGTCTCAGCTACTACGAAGAGATGACGGCTTCTGAGTTCACGACAGCTAACATTTGTACATGAAATTTAGACAGAATGCTACTCGCTCTTAACAATCAATCGCGTCTGACGAAACGGCGGAGAGGGCACCACTTGCGTGGAGGACAACTGAGGGGAAGGTAGAGGATCGCTTCTTGCCTTGCCTTGAAGCGGAGACAGACTTTTAGATCGCTACTCATGAGGTGGATACGAATAGCTAGCCAAGGTAGCAGGGACGAAGATTGATGGTAAATATTCGCATGATATTTAGACAAACATATGTTACAAAAAACCTGCTCGCCACACACGTCCGCGGGAGCCGAGGAACATGGATCGGCCCACTACTCACCACTGCCGAGGTAGAGGTGACAGAGCTGCGTCTGGAGCTGGAATCCGTCTCGTCTTGCAAGGACACACCGCTAAGCAGCTGCGGGGACACGCACAAGGCTAGAGTCTGACGAGTTGCGAGTCGCCACGAGATATCGGCGGCCACCACACCTGGTCACGTGCGCCATTCCGAGGTGCACTGCACCGACCGGACCGGGCACCCAGGCATGAACATGTAGCTGCAGCTCACTCCAGTGCAACACAATTTGAAACACAGTGATGCAGTGCTGTGCACATGGCCAAGATGTAGTGTTCCTTCTCAGCCACCGCCTTCTCATTCTTTTTAACTTTAGGAACTGAATTAATCCAGTCAACAAGGCATGTCCATCACTGAACTCAGCAGAAGGGCACAGCGCATCGGCACCCATCGAAATCGACGCACGTTTACCCACCAAATGACGTTATATACACTAAATATACACTAAATGACAGGTCGTTGGACAACAAATAACACCATAGCAGGTTGGGCTGCACACAAACTGCACACAACACACCAAAACCCATACGCACCAACAATCCCGGTAATTTGGCCCTCAACGTAAAATTTAACCATTTCCTTTTTGTTTAACGTGGACAAACACCCTAATGGTTGCCTGCGGTAGGGAAAAACGGCGGACTTTTCAGTACCCTTTCCGCTACCTTTTTCCCGTCTGATGTGGAAGTTTCAACCTAAGGCCATGAAAGGTCATTGAACTAGCTCAGGCCAGAAGTCCATCTCCAAAAATGGTTCAAGATAGACCATCCCTCTGAATGAAAAGGTATTGGAATACAACTTGGTACGTGAGTATGATTAGCCATTGCCTCCAAAACGCATGTATCAGATTTGTATTTGAGGTCAGGTCAGTGACCAGAGGTAAAGGCAAATATTTGGCAAATTCTATATTTTTGTAATATGCATGCTGCCCCGGTAGCTCAGTTGGTTAGAGTGCTGGCTTGCACTTGTCTGCCATGTTCTGGCAACACAGGGTTTGCGTTGCTTCATGCGCTCGCATTTAGCCCCCAGTTGGGAGGGTCAGCTGGCAGCTGGCCCGATAAGACCAGGGACGAGCTACCGGGTGCCGCGTCGGTGCATTGACGGCACGGCAAACTTTCGGTTAAAATTATGTCGTTGAACTGGAATTTATGGCTCGGGCGGTGGGGCCAAGGTTCATGTAAGAAGCTCTGCTTAGCAACAGAGCCCTGGCTCATAAAGCCACCCTGGGAAAACTCGGATTCAATCCATATAACTTTAAAAAGAACAGAAATGATTTAAGTGGATTTTCCAATGCAGGCAGATGAGAAGTTCCTTCTGCAATTTGACTGACCTATGCCGAGTGGCCTGCAGCCAGGTCATAAAGTGCACTAAGTGGGGAAAACCTATTCAGACACTCACGTTCCGATGGTTTATTTCGAGTTCCCATTGTCTAAATAAATAGTATCAAACTTCCATTGCACGACCTAAAGTAACCAACAGAATGAGAACCATGAATCATAGCCAAGGTCAATGTCATTCTATGTCACCATCCTATAATAATGTGTTATATTTGTAAAGCTCATACATGTGAAAATATACTGAAATGAAGCTTAGCACATGATTACAATTTGGCATTGCCTACAACACGTGCATTTTGGATTTGTGTGTGAGGTAAGGTCAGTGGCCTAAGGTCACTGTCAGTTTTGGCCCAAGATGGACCAATGTGGCTATTTTGTAGCATGTCACTGTACTTAGTTATCAAATGGCGTGGCGTTTTAACTATGTGTCAGTCCCAGAAATTGAAGCATAACATGTTATGGAAGTCGCTTTTTGGCTTGACATTGTTATGGATTGCTGCGACCCTTCTTAAATGCTCCAAAATGGGCATCAATTATGTTTTGGGAATGATGCAATACTGACGATAGACCCATGAATTGACCTCAGGTCACTTATATATGAACATTTATTGATCAGTTACCGGTACCAGTTTCCGGAACCGGGCCACCCTCCGGACCGGCGGATGACCCGGTGTAATCGGCTTCACGAAGAAAGTGCTGATGTACACGAATGAAGTAAGGAAATGCTTGGGTCACAATGACTACAGTAGTTTTCAGGTTATAACGGGAGAACATGCAAAGACATGAATCCCATGACAGTCATTTGCGTTTATGATAACCTTCCAGTATACAAAGTTTGGTTCCGTTGACCTGTTATAACATTGGCGACCTAGCATGACCATGAAACAATATACCACAACAATATACATCAAACACGTAGCCAGTATATCCAATAAACGTCCCGCTTGCCGATATACGGGAAGCGCATCATCGACGAATTTTTGTTGTCTGGCGCTACGCATTTTTTACTTTGACAATCCCTAACTCTGAAAAAAATCGCCGCATTTCGTTTTTCTTCTTATAAGCGACGCGCCGGACATTTCTCAGCAGGTATACCACAAATGGCGTGCATCGACCTGTAAAATAGGGAGTTACTTACGAAAAACCGGAGGGGTGGGCGGTCCCCCTCCCTCCAGTGTGCCTGTTGTCTCAAAACTAACTTAAAATCAAATGAGGACATTTTCAGGCCCTACTCGTGAAGGGCTTCCCATGATGCCCAGGTCGCCTTCATACACCCTTAGTTTGTAAATCAGAAGTCCTTTACCTCCTCCAGAGACGGGGCCGATGATCTAGCCGTAAAGACCGGGTTAAAGCGACAACGTTATCCCCGACAACCAGGCACCACCCGCTAAAATGAACGCTGTCACAGAGCTTGTGTGGCCCAGGCATCACGCACGGCAGCTGGGGGGGGGGCACGGCCGCTCCACCGACCTGGTCCACTATGGGCGAATTGTCCTGCCGGCTGGGGTCCGAGTCGTCGGCGCTGATGTGGAACCTGCGTCGGTACACCTCGTGCGCCGAGTCCAGGCTGCGCTGCGACTCGTCTGAGGTGGCGCCCTGTGTCTGCCTGTGGACCGCACTCACACGGGTCACCAGCTGAGGGATATACACGGGGACCGGACTCACACGGGTCACCAGCTGAGGGATATACACGGGGACCGGACTCACACGGGTCACCAGCTGAGGGATATACACGGGGACCGGACTCACACCGGCCACCAGCCGAGGGATATACACGGGGACCGACACCGGCCACCAGCCGAGGGATATACACGGGGCGGACTCAACACCGGCCACCAGCCGAGGGATATACACGGGGACCGGACTCACCTAGGCCACGCACCGAGGGATATACACGGGGACCGGACTCACACGGGTCACCACGAGGGATATACACGGGGACCGGACTCACACGGGTCACCAGCCGAGGGATATACACGGGGACCGGACTCACACGGGTCACCAGCTGAGGGATATACACGGGGACCGGACTCACACGGGTCACCAGCCGAGGGATATACACGGGGACCGGACTCACACGGGTCACCAGCTGAGGGATATACACGGGGACCGGACTCACACCGGCCACCAGCCGAGGGATATACACGGGGACCGGACCGGGCCACCAGCCGAGGGATATACACGGGGACCGGGATCACCAGCCTGAGGGATATACACGGGGACCGGACTCACACGGGTCACCAGCCGAGGGATATACACGGGGACCGGACTCACACGGGTCACCAGCCGAGGGAAGGGGGGCCGGGATATACACGGGGACCGGACTCACACGGGTCACCAGCCGAGGGATATACACGGGGACCGGACTCACACGGGTCACCAGCCGAGGGTATACACGGGGAGGGATATACACGGGGACCGGACTCACACGGGTCACCAGCCGAGGGGATATACACGGGGACCGGACTCACACGGGTCACCAGCCGAGGGATATACACGGGGACCGGACTCACATGGGTCACCAGCCGAGGGATATACACGGGGACCGGACTCACACGGGTCACCAGCCGAGGGATATACACGGGGACCGGACTCACACGGGTCACCAGCCGAGGGATATACACGGGGACCGGACTCACACCGGCCACCAGCCGAGGGATATACACGGGGACCGGACTCACACGGGTCACCAGCCGAGGGATATACACGGGGAGGACTCACACGGGTCACCAGCCGAGGGATATACACGGGGACCGGACTCACACGGGTCACCAGCCGAGGGGTATACACGGGGACCGGACTCACACGGGTCACCAGCCGAGGGATATACACGGGGACCGGACTCACACGGGTCACCAGCCGAGGGATATACACGGGGACCGGACTCACACGGGTCACCAGCCGAGGGATATACACGGGGACCGGACTCACACGGGTCACCAGCCGAGGGATATACACGGGGACCGGACTCACACGGGTCACCAGCCGAGGGATATACACGGGGACCGGACTCACACGGGTCACCAGCCGAGGGATATACACGGGGACCGGACTCACACGGGTCACCAGCCGAGGGATATACACGGGGACCGGACTCACACGGTCACCAGCTGAGGGAAATACAGCGGGGACCGGACTCACACGGGTCACCAGCCGAGGGATATACACGGGGACCGGACTCACACGGGTCACCAGCCGAGGGATATACACGGGGACCGGACTCACATGGGTCACCAGCCGAGGGGATATACACGGGGACCGGACTCACACGGGTCACCAGCCGAGGGATATACACGGGGACCGGACTCACATGGGTCACCAGCCGAGGGATATACACGGGGACCGGACTCACACCGGCCACCAGCAGAGGTGCACACGGGGACCAGACTCACACCAGTCACCAGCCCAGGTACACACGGTGACATGTACGAAGCGGGCAAGGGCTCAGATACATACGGGTACATACGTGGTTATAGGTAAACAAGCAGGAAGAACCACATATAACAAGTGAAGCCTACAAATGTCGTTGGTTGGTTGGTTGTTGATTTTACGACACATCGACCGTTGGGTCGTGTAGCGTCGCCAATCTCTCACGGCGTTGTATCTTTCACGGTCGCGGGCTAAGAGTAGCGACAGGTGAGACTAGAACCCCCAACCTTTCGATTGTGAGACGAACAAATTACCCCTAGACTACTCGTCCCCAAGGCTACACGTGTCAAAGAAGCGCAGGGTCATATGCATATGGTGGCGGGGGCACAGACGGGTATGCAGTCCTGGGTTCGCCTCTACCGGCAAATGATGCGTGGGGTCAACCCGCAGCTTCAGTACTGACCCGGTATCAGGTCGCTCCCATTGGGTGAGCCGCAGCGCGTGACTGACATAGTAGACTCGCCCGATGGCATCTTGTCGCTCCTCCCAGTCGTTGGGCAGCGGGTTGGCCGACTCTCTCGTGGACGCTGCCGCCTGCTCAGGTCACGAACGCGGTCACGCGGACAGCCAGGGGCCAGCTGACCACCGCCTGATCAGGTCACGCACACGGTCACACGGACAGCCAGGGGCCAGCTGACCACCGCCTGCTCAGGTCACGCACGCGGTCACACGGACAGTCAGGGGCCAGCTGACCACCGCTTGATCAGGCCACGCACGCGGTCACACGGACAGCCAGGGGCCAGCTGACCACCGCCTGATCAGGTCACGCACGCCAGGGGCCAGCTGACCACCGCCTGATCAGGTCACGCACACGGTCACACGGACAGCCAGGGGCTAGCTGACCACCGCCTGATCAGGTCACGCACGCGGTCACACGGACAGCCAGGGGCCAGCTGACCACCGCCTGATCAGGCCACGCACGCGGTCACACGGACAGACAGGGGCCAGCTGACCACCGCCTGATCAGGTCACGCACGCCAGGGGCCAGCTGACCACCGCCTGCTCAGGTCACGAACGCGGTCACGCGGACAGCCAGGGGCTAGCTGACCACCGCCTGATCAGGTCACGAACGCGGTCACGCGGACAGCCAGGGGCCAGCTGACCACCGCCTGATCAGGTCACGCACACAGTCACACGGACAGCCAGGGGCCAGCTGACCACCGCCTGATCAGGCCACGCTCACAGTCACACGGACAGACAGGGGCCAGCTGACCACCATCTGCTTGGGTCACGCGCACGGTCATACGGTCATACGGCAGCCAGGGTTCGGCTGACCAGGCTGACTGTCAGTGGCCAGCCTGGGAGGAGGAAAATTTGAACAATGTTTCCCTTCCCTAACCAAGCAAGTAAATCAAGAGTTGTGATGTTCAACATAACTCGGCACATTTCGTCTTAATATGTTGAGCGCTACATACTAGCTTTATTTCCGACAGCTGCTGGTTGCACTGGTTGCATAAAAGGTGCCATGGTCCAGGTACAGCAGTTTGTTTTCTTTCAGGGAAGGCCTGCCATTTGTTTTATGTGCCTTGACACGATTATGTCGGGAGGGTGGGTCCAGGTAATATAATTTATTGGTGCTATCAAATATTGCATCTCGATGTAATCAATCAACATACCACATATTATACAACGCTGTATGGTGTAAATATAGTCTACAATCTACCAAAATGCATTATCAATATACTGAACTGTATGGAATATGGAGAATATGCATTAGCCATGAATGTGTATAGCGTTCCTTTAACAAGCCTACCGAGGTCCTTTCGCGCATTTCCTGGACATTTTACCGCGGCCACATCGGCATACACACCCGGTCGGCTTCAGCAGGGCGGAGGGTGGGGCAGTCACCTGGGCGGCCTCCGTCTCGCTGGTGTCGTTGTCGGGCTCGAGCACCACCCAGTCGGGGTCCGGCTCGTTCTGCTCGCTCAGCGAGTCGTCGTCGTTGTCGGGCACGCCGGACGGGTCGGCCACGTAGGCGTGGTACAGGCGCAGGTGGCCACGCACGCGCGAGCGCGGACTGCGGCACGGGCGTCGTGACGGTACATATAACAATCTCCTCCTCTGAACTGGTAGTGTTGGACTGGTTTGGTCTGACCTGATTAAACTGGACTGCAAGTGGTTTGTATTTGCAAATCTTAGTCATCCTTCCTACTTTTTTTTAATAGGTGCAATACATCCATAGTCCTTCGGAACATCAGCAGAAGTCAGCTACTAAGTATGTGAAACAGAACTCAGTGGGTAAGTTACTTTCACTTCTGCATCATTTAATGTTCCAACACGCAGTTCTCCTGTACCATATTTATTAAGATCTTTCAGATGAAGATGAACTTATTGATTCGAATATGATCATCATGCGTCACATTTTCCCTTAAATTATCCACCGTCGTGGCTTCCTCATGACTAAAACAGAGGAAAACTGAGGACTACCGATGGCATCTCATTATCATCGTTAATTGTCAGGCAATTCTGGTTACGTTACAACAACATCTGTGTTTTAAAGATTCGTGTTAAACTTTATTTAGATTTAACTTGGTCCCTTACACTATGACATATTTCAAATATTCTTCCTTCTGATTTACAAACAATAGTATCTGCCTTGTCTCTCGCTCGCTTACGTTGCTCACGGTTGTTCTGATTTGTTAACTTCAACTTTTTGCACACAAAAATATTGGATAATTTCCCGGGCAGGATAATGTCCTGGATGGCAAAAAATCCCGAACAAAATATTTCCAATCCTGGTGCACGTTACCGAGATTGGAAAAAATAATTATAATCCAACAGACGAAACAATGGCATGAAGAGCTAACGCACCGCACGTCACCACCAGAATCCACACTTACCAGACACAGCCCCACATATAGAACCCACCATCCAGAATACCCCATAGTCAGACACTCAGGACATGCCCTAAACCGGGGGCAGCTTCCGACACGGAGGACACGCCGGTACTGGGCAGCTTTGAGCACCGAGAACACGCTCAGGGCTGAGCAGCTTCCGACACGGAGGACACGCCCGGGACTCGGTAATTTACGACACCCAGCACAAGCTCGGGACTCGGCAGCTGCGGACACAGAGAACATGCCCGGGACTGGGCAGCTGCGGACACAGAGAACATGCCCGAGACTGGGCAGCTTCGGGCGCCGAGAACATGCCCTGGACTGGGCAGCTTCGGGCGCCGAGAACATGCCCGGGACTGGGCAGCTTCGGGCGCCGAGAACATGCCCGGGACTGGGCAGCTTCGGGCGCTGAGAACATGCCCTGGACTGGGCAGCTTCGGGCGCCGAGAACATGCCCGGGACTGGGCAGCTTCGGGCGCCGAGAACATGCCCGGGACTGGGCAGCTTCGGGCGCTGAGAACATGCCCTGGACTGGGCAGCTCCGGGCACCGAGAACATCCCCGGGACGATACAGCTTCGGGCACCGAGAACACGCTCGGAACTGGGCAGCTGCCACTCGGTGAGCAGGTTCGCGGCGTCGCATATGGCAGCCGGCGTCCGCTCGACGGCACACGCCAGCGCACTCATGTGTACGGAGGGCCGAGTCAACAATGAGGCACCATTAATGCCGCGGCAGACTGGCGGCCTGCGGTTATCACACTGAGGCTTGGCACGCAGACGGGAGCAACCTGCCTGACCATAACATTTGTTACCTGTTGCTAACATTTCGATCGTACGGTCCGAGATGCGACGTCCGTATTCCAGACGGCCCAATCGTGCCGGTGGACAGAAGACAGCTGCTGGCACAGCACGACCACCGCCGGACGGCGCGCGCTCACCTGCGCGGGCGCAGCACGTAGTATTTGGCGGTAATGTTGCGGCCGGACCGCTGGCTGGGCAGGCTGAGCAGCGGCAGCTCGACGCGGCCCAGGAAGTCGTCGCGCGTCAGCCGGTTCTCGTCGTACACTTCGAACACGAGCCGGTGCTCGGCCGGCTTCACGCGAAACAGGAACTCTTGGTCCCACTCGGGGTTCAGGGTCTGCGGCGACGGGAGCTGCGTCACTGCACGTCCGGCCGCGGCCGAGGCCACCGCCACCGCTGTCGCACCCGGCCACCGTCCCAGAACGAAGACATCCTCTCGCTGCGCCAATCTCAGTTAGTTATTTGAGTTTAAGGGCGTTTCGACCAAAGCGTGCTCATTTAGCAGCGCCCATCCCGCGCCAATCTCATTTGCAATTCGAGTGGCTGGGGCGAATTTCAGCTGGGCTCACGGTCTATGGGTTACGAGTGTACTGGTAGTGCCGATTTTTTCGTATCACAGTACCAGTGTTTTCCTACCACCTGTCTGATCTCAAATCGGATGGGTGCTGTGCGACCAATGCAGACGAAGCGACCCGAAGTGAAAACAGCCAGCCAACCAACAAGTCCACCCCAACCAGTACCACCATCAATTGAACATAAAATATTACTTGCACTGACTGAAAACTCCTTGACCACAAGCACTAAGCATGGTTGAAAATTTGGATTGAATATACGAAACACACATTCTTGAAAAGAACCTAATATGTTGGAGGTGAGGAAACGAATGCTCAGCCCACACAAAGAATGGCAGTGAAGAGTAGTGGAGCACAGACTGGAGAAATGGTGGAGCTTAGAATATCTGCATAGCAGTAGGGTGAGAGTGGATTTTACCACCCAGTGCACATGTTAAACACTGGCAGTGAATGCATGGTAGGGACCTATAAAGTGTGATTTAGGCATTAGTGGGTTTGAGAATACCAACACATATGATGTGCACATCATTGAGGGTAAAAGGCAGCATTTAATGAAGTCACAATTTCATAAAGTGTGAGGATTAATCATCAGGTTACTGTCGCAATACATCAGGTTACTGTGGATCTAAGAGCATCCTCAGACCACGATATTTATTCCAGTAGTAGTAACCACCCGGCCATTTTGGTCGTGATTCAACATTCAGGCATCAAAATCAGCAGCATAAAGGATGAAATGCAAACACGTCAATATTCAAGTTCTATTGCTAGTAAAGGAGAGGGTGGCCTTCAGCCAATATCAGCACAAAAGGCTCATTTGGCAGAAAAAGAAAGGAGAAAGGCCCACAAGAAGCAGACAGCCAAAAATTATGAGGGATGAAAGCATGGGAAGTGGCGACATTAGGGGCTGAAATACCAACCAAAGCAGGTGACGATAGCATCCATCGAACCGGGTGAGGGATCACCATGTGCAGAGAGGTTGAGTCCATTCTGTGTAGAATGTCAGTCAGAACGAGGCAACCCGACACCATGGACGGGATTGGCCAGCAGTCCGGACGTCACTACGCACCCGGTGCTTGGTCTTGGTCAGCACGGCGTCGATGACTTCCTCGTCATCACCTTCGCCCCGAATCAAGTCGATCCGCACGTAAGGGTCGCTGGCGCCAAAGATGTCCTTCTTGGCCAGGTTGTGGCCGGACAACACCCGCAGACACAGCAGCTTGGTGGGCTCCAGCTAAAAATTGCAGCAGGTCAGCACAGTCAAACACAACACGAGTCGTGTTTAAGATCAAGGGTAAGTATGTGGTGCCTCGCATCACTGCATGCCTAGTATCCAATTGTTTGAAGGTATGCTAAGCAGGAGTGTGCATGGACCGTGACATCCAGAAGCCAGCAGCAGTGTTTTAGCCAGGAAGTTCTGGATCTCATGGACACCAGTCTGGCTAAAAATGGGCCGGTGCCAATGCTGTGATATTACTCTGAGCCAAGCACAATATTAGACCACAGCGATCGTGTTCATCCAACTCGTGCTCAGAAATCGCCATAACCTGGGGCCATACAAAACAATTGAATTATGCAACGGCCCTTAGCGGGCACGAGCTTCATATGCATGAGGGCTTTAGGGTGCATCAACTATATTGGTCATGTTGCACCTTCATATTCATCAGACTGGTCGCCTCATACACGTTTTAAGCAGTTTTCTTTACTGCAGATACCAAAACAAAAGGCAAAGGTAAAAGCTGGGGTGTCATTCCACCACAGATCAGCCAATGTTGTGTGACATTTTCAGCTTTATTTAGCTTGGTGTTTACCTTTAATGTTTAAAGTTTATGCTCTTTTATGTTTTTTTTTGCCAGCTTTCTTTTCAATATTGTTACAGTTAGTTAGTTATTTGGGCTTTAGGGTGCATCAGCCATGTTGATCATGTAGCTCTCATTCCATATTGTTACACATTTTACTATCATCAGAATTGTTCTTTCTAGCAAAATAACCTGTAATGTGAGTTAAAAATGCATGTCCACCAAACCACCAAAATACACACCAACTAACCAGCTTACATCTAGAGAGAAATGCATATTATGGCCTCAGGATACCATGCAACTTGTACTACTGCATGCATTTGGTATAGCATAGAACAGAAACATCACTATTTCTTTTGTTCAAAGAACAGGGCAAGTGAGTGGATTTTACCACCCAGTGCACTGGCAGTAAATGCATGGCAGGCACCTATAAAGTGTGATTTAGGCATTAGTGGCTTGAGAATACCAACAGATTGCATACCATGTGCACATCATTGAAGGTAAAAGGCAACGTTTAGTGAAGTCATAATTTCATAAAGTGGTGAGTCTTAATATGAACAGCAGGGATCAACTGGATTAGTACTATAATTGGAAAATACAATAAGACAAGACAAAGATACTGAAACACTTATCAATACTATATCATGATTTCTAAGGAAACTCTACCACAGGATATCATGTCATCTGTTCTTCATCTTGCACAACACACACATGATTCAGTAACTCATGTATGATTGAAACACATTTATGGCAAACTTACACCTAACTTCATCCATCAAATTTTCAATCTACCCACTGCATATCTTTTTGGAGGTAGGGTTTGAATGTGTGCACATCATTGTGTTTTAAGGCATTCACAAAATATGTTTTACACACATCCTACTTAAACAAAGCAGGCAAGTGGATTAGGTTTGGATGAGTTACATTAATTAGGTGCTTTCCTATTCAGAAAATGGTCAATTTAAAAGAATCAATATCTTTTGTCAAAAACAGCCAAGTGAAGGAGAGCAAAAAAAAGGCTAGGTGATAAATGTGCAGCTTAAGGTAATTTTTGAATTCATGGAATGTCTTTTTTCAACACAATGTTTATGAATGTGGTTGTCAATATGTGACCACTCATCTCTATAAATGCATACTTTCCTGTTGGCAGGCAAAATATAATAAGGAGGCACATACAAAAGCCATCAAAACCCCATAATAGTAGGGCTTTGGCTTCAGCAATAGAGAACGTCAAACAATGTTCATAAAACAAAATGCAACATAACCTAGCCTAACCTTCCATGCAAGAACATATTCTTTTTTTTCACAAATTTTAAACAAAAAATGAACAAAGATAAATTACACAATTGTCTTTAAAATAAAAGCCCAACCAAACAAACCATTTCTTTCCTTCAGAGGCAGTACCTATGCACATACAACTTTCATTACCTATGGATGCATTGAGCTTAGGGGTGCTTCAATAAAAATGAAATAATTTAGCCTAGTGGATACTTTGAACTCAAAGGATAAAGGTTAGGATAATGTAATTCAAAAATTGAGGAAATTGCATCAAACATTGACAATTTGTTTTTCTAAACATCCCTTTTTCATATCAGTAGTTAGGCAAGCTGGTATTATTATGCTTAAACATGCACCCTGGAGGGGGGCAAAATCTGCCCACACCTCCAGTTTTTCATAGATAACTACGGATTTTGCCAACCCATAAACGTTATTGTTTGTGTACCAGCTTAAAAATGACAGGCACATTGCTTAAAGTAAGAAAAATGAAGACATTTTTTTAGTGAGGGGCTGTTAGTTTAAAAATCAGCACAAGACCACAAATATTGGCACTGATGGACTTCCCATATATTGGCAAAAAGAAACTGTTCTTGGCAAAACTAGCACCTTGTTTGATGCATATTGTTATGCTATGTTGTTTCAAAGTCATGTCAGGTCACCAAGGTCAAGTTCATAACAGGTTAACACATGCCCTGGAGAAGGATGGCAAAATCTTCCCACCCCTCCTATTTTTCTTACATGACTCAATATTGTACTGGCTGATATACTCCATGTTTTGGCATACCTGCTTAGAAATGACTGGTGCATTGTTTAAAGCAAGAAAAATGAAAATCAGCCTAACATTTTTTAAGTTCAGGGCCATTCAAGTAAAAAAACATTTGCAGCACCAGACCACTAAAATTGGCTCTTATGCACTTCCCATAAATTGGCAAAAGGGAAGTGTTCTTGACAACACCTATGTATCAGTTTGTTTGTTTGTTTATTGGTTGGTTCACAACACACTTTATGCACAGTCACTGCTAATGGCGCCGCCCACACTGTTTTGCTGGTGGGCCGCTGGATTGGGAAATGTCCTGAGTGGCGCTAGAGTCGAACCCAGGACCTTTGGTACCCATAGCCAGACACCTTAACCACTTGGCCATTCCTGCTCCACCTATGTATCAGTATCTGGTTGATAAATACCCTGCTTATATTCACCATTGCAGATTGTGATATGCTTACATCTGCAACACAATTAAGAACATATCTTAGCACACTTCCAGGTAAGAGGATTGCCTATGATGTGGTCTGTCATACAATAGCAGTTGGTAAGCATAGGTATTTTGCATAGTAATTATCAAAATGGTTATCCCTAAATTAACTGTCTGGCAACAAGTGAGATGTACCTATATCTAATTTATAACAGTATCCAGTTGATAAACATCCTGCTTATACTTACAAATTCAGATAATGATACACTTACATATTTAACACAGTTTGGAATATCTCTTCGCATAATTATAGGTGAGGATTGCCTTTCATGTGGTCTGTCATACAATACCAGTTGGCAAGCACAGGTATTTTGTAGTTATCATTGAAATGGATATCCCCAAAATAGCTGTCCACACAGGCAAAAAAAGTGCATGTCAATGTATGCATATGCTTCTGGCTCAAAATTGTATTGCAAGAACATGTTCAGCAACATTACTTCCATGGCAAATTTTGACATTCTACTGTACTTGCTTCAACATCTCACACCTAACAAAAAAACATTATTTTAACAATGCACCACTCTCTAAACTCCCATGACTGATTACCTACCTACCTAGTATCTTATCTCACCACATCGATCAACGTGAAGCTACATACCTAACTAGCTAGCGGTGACTGATACCTTGTCGATATAAAGAAAGTATGAGAGGTAATACTTGCAGATTACCACTAGGTAGGTGGGTGCGTACCTGCCCTACTTCCTAGAGTAGGTACCTAGGTAGGTACTTACCCGCCCATTGATGCCCATCTGCGGCTGGTACCCATTGACAGGCAGGTCTGGCATCTTAAAGACCTTTTAGGTGCATTCCATTTAAGAAAACAAATTTCCAAACAAACCTGGCCCGCTCATTCGCGGATCAAACCCCACGCAACCACGCACGTCACCCTACTGACATATGACCTTGGCCAAAACATGAGCATCCAAATACCAAGATATCTCGAATATGCCAATCGCCTCGATGCCAACAACTTGGACTCACGGAGGGAGGATGACGGCTACCATCAAAATTAGTTAGGTAGCCTACGTCACACGGGAGTGAAGTTCTCCCTTCACCGATAGCCTTCACGTAGAGGTATTACACAGTCTACAAACAGAATGTTTATAGTGATGAGATATACGATCAGAACGTCATCAGGAAGAAGACGTACACCCGCAAGTTATTAAATCGACAGGTTTACTATCAGAAGGTGCATAACAAGGCGAGGGCTGATTCATGCAGGTGGGAGTGGTCCATGCTCCGGCAGGTTTTGGGCGCTATTTTGCACTAAGAAGCATTTTCTCGACATTTATAAATATTGTATGATATAAAATTGTCCTTAGATTAGGCTCAGGCTCACAGGCTTGACGAATATTAGATGTTCAAATATAATCAGTCAAATCAAATTGGACAATCCTTTTTTATTTCCCAACCCCCAAGGTAGAATGCTGGGTCCGCCCCCGAATAAAGTGGACGGTTAGCCGTGCTGCCAGAAGTTCCACGGACGGATGCTCCCGTTCAGAAAATTGCAAAATATTCCAAATTAATTATTCAGGCAGATAATCCATCAGAAATAAATGTGCAAACTGCACCACTGGTGTCTGATTATCTTCACTGAGTCACTGAGTTTCTTGCTTAGCTGGCAATGGAACAAAAGGGTTGGGGTGACGCTGGCACTCTCTTTCGTTAGTCGCCTTCTGCTTCGCAAAATAATAAAGTGTGTGCATGTTCCATTTTAAGCCAGTAGCACTAGCAATAGCGCAACCAGATGGGAGCTAAAGGGCCACAACCCCGGCCAACTCTCCCCCCCCCCTTCCGATGAGGCACCACCTTTACGCAGTGGGGAGGATTGAGTGCCCCAATGGCCCGGTTACCATCATGCCGGCGAGGGGTGAGACCAGGATTGCCTCACTCGTCCATACGCTCCCATTCCAATGCCTATCTCATCCCAGCATCCATGTCCTCCATGGGGTTGACGGATTCCTGGAGGTTGAGGTCCCCCGTCGCACGGTGCTAGTTGTGACTGGGGACCAACACACCTCTTCGGTCTCGATATCCCGTGGGCGGGCGGGCCCGTGGGGCCTCGCGCGGGCCAAGTGGCTAGTCGCCTCGGGCCGGGGACCTGGGATTCTCCTCAGTGTCTGCCGACCCGGCCGGCTGGGGTCAAGGGGGGGCGGTGCTAGATCCAGGCCGGGGTGGTGAGTCTCTCTCTCCCGGCCGGGCGAAGGCGCCGCCTGCCCCGTATAGCCCCTCGGGCGCTTGGCAACCTCCCGTTCGCGGGCCACAGCCGTCCCCCCAGTAGGGCCCCTAAGGGGTGGGGCGCCCGAGGAGCGGAACACAATCACACTTTATGGCATACACAGCACACGAAAAACACCCCTGGCTCCTCTCGAAGAGACCAGACAAATAGTTAATCTGCTCCACGTATACTTATCTTTCGTGGTAAGACCAGGTCCCACGCATCGTTTTCACCATTTAAGAGGCGAGACGGGTGTGACAGGTTTGGGAAAATTGTACGTTGCGAAAAATTGAAGGATGGCGCCTTAGAGGAAGAATTTACACGGGCAGGAGAGGCGGAGAGCGCATTGAAAGTGTTGGAATTTAGATACATCGTCCGGAAAAATCAGAGTAGGTCCGACGAGATTATTTCGATCACCATTGAACCCCACAAAACCAAAAAATACTTCACAAGGTATCATCAACTGCTTCGACTTCAGGGAAGTGTCGGAGGAGGAGATTGTAGACGGTCTGTCGGAGTTCGGAGTAACTGGGGCAAGGAAGATGAAAGCAAGGAGGGTCTCTGAAATGATTACAACGAACAATGTAATATTAACATTAAACACCACAGATATTCCGCCTGAAATCCGTGTAGGTTACGTCCGCGTAAAAGTCCGTGTGTTTCTCCCGAATCCCATGAGGTGTTTTAAGTGCCAAAAGTTCGGCCATACCAAGAAATTATGCCGTAATCTTCCTGCATGTGCCAACTGTGCCTCATACGAACACGCTAGCGAAAATTGTATTTCGGAGACCCCCTTTTGTGCGAACTGCGGCGCAGGTCAGGACCCACATACTTCTTTCGACCGAACTTGCCCGACTTACATCAGAGAGAAAGATATAATTTACATCAAATACACACAAAAGTATCGTTTCGCGAAGCAAGAGATCATTATGACCAGACACATCCAAGAATATCTTACGCATCCATAGTTAGAAATAACATGCATTCTTCACAGCACCCACAGCCCGACAGAACATCGGAGTTGGTCGCACAATTAACAGCACTTCTTCGTTCCTTTGGAGTGCTTCCTGCGTCGCAAGTGAGCCAAGGTCACACCGATGCGACAGAGGTCCCACCGCCCACAAGTACCACCGTTCGACCATCAGAGACGCCCTCCCGACCAACGCCCGAGGATGGGACGTGGACGCTGGTCCATCGTTCAAAGAGGCCTCCTCGGTCCTCTCCGCCCGGTCCTAGCCCCTCTCCATCTGCCTCGAAATCCCCACCTCCCATTTCCCATCCGCCCTCCAATCTACCCTCGCCTCCCGCACG
Source organism: Imbricaverruca yamaguchii (assembly GCA_034440575.1). NCBI lineage: Eukaryota > Metazoa > Arthropoda > Thecostraca > Neoverrucidae > Imbricaverruca > Imbricaverruca yamaguchii. The sequence continues at coordinate 2,975,862 of JAOTOL010001635.1, forward strand.
CACCACTACCACCTCCAAACCCAGCCTATCCACCTCCTCCCTACCTGACATTTCTCCCTTTCCAGTGACTCAGTCATCTCCCCCACCCTCGTGTTCCACGTCCGCACCTGCATCGCCGCCCCGAGACAGCCAACGATCAGTACAAATTCCAGATATTAAGCTACACTACCAAGAGGCTGAGAGGCGCGCTCGCGAGGCGAAACCAGCGCGGCTCGTCGAGATGGAAAGGGCCCGCTAGAAGAGACGCCAGGGAGCCGAGGCGGCTGCACCACGAAGGCCGGCAACCCCATCGCCACGACGGCGAATAGAGGGACCGGCCCCATCCGTAAATAAAATGGGTCCTCCCCACCCCCTCCACGGCTTGTGCCTCAGAAGCGAGGTCTGCCACCATCGAGCTTTCCACCGGGGAGGGGTCACCACGTTCCCGCCCGAGGACTCAGTCCCTTGGGCCGAGTCAGCCTGAAGCTCGTGGATTACCTCTAGACTTGAGGGCGGGAACAAGGGAAACCTAACCCGCTTTCGTTTCTCCGTTTTTAGCTTGCATCTTTCACCTTATATATCTGACGTATTAGTTTCATTCCCCAATGGAACTGTAGAGGGTTGAGAACCAGCCTCAACGACCTCCGAACCATTTTACATTTGCGAGTACCATTAGTAGTTTGTCTCCAAGAGACTAAGCTTCCCCCTGATGCACGTTTTCACCTGAACAACTACTCTGTGTTACGTAGGGATGTTGCTCCTCACACTGTAGCACATGGAGGATTACTTATTGCTGTGCACAACTCTGTTCCCTTCCAGCAAGTACATATATCTTCAAATATACAATGTATCGCTGCCCGTATGAAAATAAATCGTCACGCCGTTACCATATGTAGCGTATATCTCCCGCCGGGCGAGAGTTTTCCACTTTCTGAGCTCTCCCAGATGGTGGGGCAGCTCACTCCACCGGTAATGGTATGCGGCGATTTTAACGCCCGCCGCCCTCTTTGGAGCTCAGCCACCACGACGAGCCGTGAACGGGCAGCCGAATGTTTTGTTTGAGATTTTCCACTATGTGTACTTAACACAGGAAAGCCAACCCATTTTACATTGCCAACTGGGCAGACCTCCGTGCTGGATCTTACCCTCTGCAGTCCAGGAGTTGCACCCATTTTAGTATGGTCCGTGGACGATGATCCACATAACAGTGACCATTCCCCTGTTTGGTCTTGTTTTATTAACCGTGTTTTCGTAAGCCGACGACCTTCCAAGTGGATATTTAACCGGGCCGATTGGGATGCGTTCCAAACAAATCTTGAGAGTAGACTCTGAGACTACTCCAGTGAACCCGGTGTTTCGGTGGAGGCATTCACGACGGCAACTGTGCAGAGCGCTCAGCGGCACATCCCCCGTTCTTCAGGAACTTCAGTTCGAGTACCCGTTCCGTGGTGGTCGGAAAAGTGCCGAGAGGCGTTGCGTGCCAGGAAGAAGGTTTTTCGCACCTTTAATAGAAATAGTTGTATGTCGAATTTAATAGCTTTCCGAAAAGCACGGGCATTCGCTAGGCGTACTATCGCTGAAGCGAAACGAGACTGATGGAAAGCTTACGTGAACACATTTAATCGATCCACCTCACTGTCATCTGTATGGTCCCGCAGTAAGCGCTTTTCTGGGAAGAGGACTCCACACCCACTTCCCACTCTACACGTTGCCGGCCCGGGATATCATTGACAGGGAAGAAGTAGAGGACGCGATGGGACGAGCGTTGTCAGCACGCTCGAAAAATAGTATTAGTGTCCGTTTATCGACCTACAAGGCTCAATGCGAAGCACGCCCCTTGACTTTTCAACCACAGATCTCCTCGAATACAACATTCCATTTTCTATTTAAGAACTCACTGCAGCAATCAGCACTCTGAGGAGCGTTGCAGAGGTTCCGGATACATTGCATAATGATATTATTAAGCATCTACCACAAACAGCCTTAGATATTCTCCTGAATGCGCTAAATGACACATGGACAAGGGGCATATTTCCGCCTTCCTGGCGGGAAGCTATAGTGGTGCCAATATGCAAGCGAAATAAAACCGGTATAGACCCATTGCATTATCGCCCAATCTCGCTCACTTGTTCCTTGTGTAAGCTATTCGAGAAAAAAAGGTGAATATCCGATTGATGTGGTTTCTAGAACGTAACAATCTCCTCTCTGTGACACAGAGTGGTTTCCGAAAACATCGCAGTACTTTTGATCATGTTTTGACACTCGACTCTGTTGTGCGCTCTAGTTTTAGGAAGAAATGTCACACAGCTGCGATATTTTTAGATATTGACGGAGCATGCGATTCTGCATGGCGACATGGTATCTTCATGAAGTTGCACTTCATGGGCATCAGAGGCCCTATGGGATTTTTCTTGACGAATTTTTTAGCGACCAGAATTTTTCGTATCAGGGTAGGAGGTTTCCTCTCTGGCACATTTCAGCAAGTGCACGGAGTTCCGCAGGGAAGTGTGTTGACTGTCGCATCGTTCGCCATTGCCATCAACGACGTGGGCTGCTCACTACCAGCTTCCATAGGAAAAACACTATTCGTAGATGATTTTGCCGTGTGGTGTTCTTCGTATACTGTACGAGCGGTAGAGAGACAACTCCAACTGACTGTCCGAAAGTGCAGAATTGGTGTGACGAAACGGGCTTCGCCATGTCAACATCTAAAACCGTTGCTGTTAACTTCTGCCACAAACATTCTTACACGGATCCGGTGATTATGATGAATGGGAACCGCATTCCTTTCAAACCGGCTGCAAAGTTTTTAGGTGTGTGGATTGACCGTCGACTTACATATAGAACCCATATCAACGATCTTGCGCAGAAATGTGCAAAAAGACTGCAAGTTATGAAAACCGTCTCCAGGTGTTCGTATGGGGCAGCCAGACATGTCTTACTTCTTATGTATCGATATCTCGTGCGCTCTAAACTTGACTATGGATGTTTTATTTATGACGGAGCGTGTGCCACCTCCAAGCGTTGTCTTGATGTCATCCATAATTCAGCTCTTCGCATCGCTACTGGGGCCTTTCGCACTTCACCGGCTCAAAGTGTAATGGCAGAAGTAGACGAACCACCTCTTGCGTTGCGCCGTAAGTTATTGGGCGCGAGATACGCGTGCAGTGTTGCTCAAAACCGAAATTATCCAGCCTATCAGTGGATATTCTCGAGAACATCAGGAACATGTCGCAGGGCCCATCGGGATGGATTACCGTTTTCTATTCGCATGGCTTCGATCCTTCGTGACTGCAATATCAGGCCGCGTTGTTTAGCACGTGTTACTACGCCGAGCACTCCCCCATGGTACGCTGTCCCAGTGCAAACTGATGTGACTGTATCGTGCTCAAGGATAGGACATGTACACCCGGAGGAACTTCGAATACTGGCTTTGGAAAACATACATGAATATCACTTCTCGCGAATCTCACAAACGGTTCAAAGTCAGTATCTGGTGTTGGATCTGCCTACGTCAGTCGACACAGTGTAAGCTCTTTCTGTTTACCACCGCAAGCATCGATTTTTACCTCCGAATTGTATGCGATTCTCCAAGCCCTCTATTTTATACAGGAAGACCGATCCACAAAGCACGTGGTTTTCACAGACTCTTTGAGCAGTCTCCCCGCATTGACAACTTTTAACCAGGATAACCGGCTTGTTCGTAGGATCATCAAACTCGTGAAATTCCTACGTGACATCGGCAGAAATATCATTTTCTGTTGGATTCCTAGCCATGTCGGACTCGCGCGAAATGAAGCTGCTGACATAACCGCCAAAAGCGCCATCAACAATGACCATGTGGTCTATCTACGGCTCCCTCCAAGGGACCTATACCCTACTATACTGTCAAATATACGGCCAGAATGGCAACGAGCCTGGAACTCGAAGTGTACTAAGCTCAGGGTTCTAAAACCGAAATTAGGAAAGTGGCAATCTTCGCACCGAACCAAACGACAGGAAGAGGTAGTACTCTGCCGATTGAGAATAGGTTGCAACACACAGTTACATGCTGACTGGTGATGTCCGACCTCTATGCCCACGCTGCTCTAATCCGCTTACTGCGTACTATGTTTTAGTAGGCTGTACAATGTTAGAACCACTACGACGCCAGATTTTAGGACTGCTGAAAGCCGATACTTCTTTACGTATGCTAATTGGGAACGACTCTGATGTCGTGGCGTCTGGGAATATTTTTACCTTCCTTCGACAAGCTCGCCTAGAGGTCATATACTCCCACCCGTGAATATTAATAAACCATGATAGTAGCACCGTAGATTGAGTATAATACAGTTGTGGGTGCAAAATGACCCTGGATGTCGACGCGCCTCTAAGTTCCAATCCACCACCACCACCACCGGCAAACTCTCGTGCAACGCATACACTCGTGAAATGCGACCGGGACGCCCTTACGGAAGGTCATGTAGCTTGTAATGCTGCAAGCTGTGCTGAGCCTCAGCTTAGTTTCCTGTAGGCAAGCCACTCTTGGACGGCACTGGCTTAAAACTGTTTGTAAGTCGTCCATATTCGTTCGCAGCCCCTGCAGTTCCATAGTTATTTTGTTTGCAAATGAACCATTTAAACCGCTTAAGTTCTGAAAACTAACACTCGCACGTCCGGCGGTCCGCGCTAACGTAGCCGGTCCGGAGGGCCGAGGTCTGCCCCCCCTAAGATCTCTAGAACTATGTCAGCTAGCGACAAACGGAATACAGCCTCGGATAGCTGGTGACAGGCTCCATCAAAAGCGTATCGGTCATTTTTCCGCTCAGGTCAATATTCAGATCACTGAGTCATCATAGGTCAAATTCGACCGGATTGGGTGGAACTCTCAGATATTGACACATATATCAGGGCCTGTAACAGATAGATACAAACGGCGAAAGTCATTCGACAGTCCTTGAAATGTGCTATCGACAATAGGCGGTGTGATTTAAGGTGAAGCCAACCGAAACTATGACCTCAGGTCAAGGTCATGAAGTAGCCTAGGGATGGCATGTAATGTATCAATCAACGCGTCTTGGCGATACAAGCACAATGACGGTAATTTCAGCCTTCTAGCTCGATGCAGTGTTATATAATGCTAGTAATCTCAGGTGAACTCAGGTGACCTTGGTGAGGTCACTGAGCAAAAATGTCAGCGGTAACACTGAGCATAGCTTCCACCTGCACGCCGCAACCGTTGTGAGGACATTCCGGGGCCAAATATTTAATCAGGAAACATTTCTATATTTTACCTTAACCCTATAATGGGGGAAGCAATGGCCGCGACCTACCTCAGGTCAATGGTACGAAAAAAAAACAGATATATATATTATGGTCCCTGATGAGATCATGACGTGTTATAAGTTTGAAATCAATAGACCAATTATTGTGGAAGTTATTGCACCTAGAGCTCCGAGTGATGTTGGGTCACTTCGCCTGACCTGGTGACCTGACCTAAGATGTCCCAGTGTTAAAAATGTATGAGGATATGTGGAATAGACTAATGAGCAGCCATACGAGGCTTGGCCTTGCTAACCCGATTAGTATGGCGGTAAATTAGGAAAACCACAGGGGGAAGATATCTCCCCCAGGTCGTGCGCGTGTTAAATGAGACAATGAACACATTTGAACATACGTGATGCGCAAAAAAGATCATAGCTTATCTTGCACTTGAAATTCCACGATGGATGCTGAGTAAGCACGTGGTTGAGATCTCAGTCTCTCTCCACCTAGTTGCTACTTGGACCATGGAGAGACCCGCTTACGTCCGGCGGGAGACCAGTGGGTTGGCTCTTCGCTTGCATGGGAAGGCATGTTTGGTCCATCCATTAACTTGTCTGTGCTCTCAGCGGACACCATGCCCACACGTAGTGTCACCGTATATTGGGCGGTCGCCGAAGGCCGAACAGCTCGTGCGGCTGGTTGGTTGGTTATTTGGGCTTAGGGGCGCATCGACTGCTTCGGTCATACAGCGCCCAGCTCGCACGGTTGGTGATGATGGTTCCGGGACCCGTTACGAAATGTTATGACCAACATCAGGAGTCTCAGTCCGCTCCGATCCGTTCCAGCACATTTGGTATGTCCCAATATCGAGAGCCCTGGAGCCGACCTCCACTGCTGGCGGCCGATGGGTAGCCGAGGGCGGTACCACTGGCACTCTGCGGGGCATTGCACTGATTTCACCTGAGATGGTAGGAGGTGGCGAAGGGCAAGCGGTCAAGGGTAAGCTGTGGTGGGTGGATTTGGATGTGGTAGCGACAGTTTATGTGGTGGTGATTGCGGATGAGGTGGACTTTCCGGAGGACGTGGCGGAGTGGTTTGGCCTCTTAGCTTGTGTGCGACAGTCTACACTCTTGATGATGTACTGCGGGAGTAGACAATTCACCGACGTCCGAAGGTTCCCACCGGTCAGGAGGCAGGGTGGGCTGTGGCCGCTTTGATGAGCAGACCAGTCCAAGCGATGTTAGAGAGTCCTAAGTTGTGCCAGGACTTGCGCAACGTTGCACATCTGCTTCTATTGTTGCACTGTTGACCATGCTGGTTGAGCAAGGGGAGAATGAAGTTGGTAAGTACTGGTTGACCCTGTATGATTGGTAGCACGTAGGGTGCTCATCTTCGCTGCGTACCTACAAGACCTTTTGGTGCACCTCCCTGACTTGTCGAAAAGATAAGCTCGGAACATTTCAGAGCTAGGATTTATCTTTCCTTCAGATGTGCTGGGCAGGCTCTGTCATAATGAATGCATGGAGCTTGTCCCTGACCAAAATTGACACTACCATAGGTATTTTGATTCTTGCTTTCCGTCTGTGTGTTACAAACGTGCCATACCTACTACAGATCGGATAGCCGCGACAATATTTGGTAATGTATCCGTGACGCTGGCACCGCAAACATCTCATGGGGTTCGGAGCGAAGACGCACACCTATGCTTTTACGCAGCCAATGCATACTGCAGGGGAAAGATCTGTCGGATTAATAGTTAAGACACTGCTGTTTGTTTCTTGTAGGCCGCTCCCCTTATCATCTTGATTCTGTGCGCTTCCACGACACCGTACTCAGACAAGCCATTGACGATTTCTGATCCCATGCGTCCCTAAGATCTAAGTAGTTTATAACGCCTTTTGAATGGTTCTTTACCATTCCTGACTCAGCCACATTATTCATAGTACAATACATCGCCTTACACTGTTTTCTCATGCAGTAATTGAACTTATTGACTTCAAGGATAGTCTTAGTGTCGTCTTCATTCTGAAACTCCACCCAATTGATCGATTTCACAGGTTCTCACATCTCACTACGTCACCCAATTTATCGCATACGCGATTCGGCTCAAAGGTCGAAAATGCAGACCGACTCTTTACAGGCTCACTATATTTCAATACTCGTGGAGAGGGTGGCCTTGATTCTGAACCCATGGACCCGGAAAATTTTCCACTGTGAGAAGCAGTGGTGGATACCACCGTGCGGGCGCACAGGGCGTTACGCCTCTGCTGGTGTCGGGTCGGTGATACGACTTCCGGAAAGAGAACCGGTATTCTGGCCCTTTTCATCGTCGGGAACAAACAGGACAAGGATCGTAGACAGCTCGAGTCAATGATCAATATCGATCAATATTGGTCGTGAACAAATGTGTGGGTTAACCAATCATAACAGAAACGGGTCGACTCAGCACGTGACTTGGTCCGAGATATGTAAGATGGTATTCTGCTATAATCATACGATCATACGATGGTATTTCCACAAAAGAATCACGTTTCTTAATCTTCGTACGGATTCCTGTCGCACACCATGCCTCCTCTAATCCGTGCAGATTTCCCACGCTGCGACATGTTTCAGCTCTTCCCTCCAATCAATCCATCAATCAATCCGTCGATCAGTTCAAATTTGAGTGAGATCGCCTGGACGCCTTTCGTCGCCCCGGGCCATATGCGGGATATAATTGGATCAGAGGCGAGCGACATGCGCCGGTCGACCGACGTCGCGCGGCGGCGCGGGCGGTGCGCCGCCGTCGGCGTCGACAGTGGTGTGGGGGCGGCCAGCGGGACCTGGCCGTCGGCGTCGACGGAGCGCCTGCCGCGAGACGTGGCGACCGGCGTCTCCACGTCTCCACGTCACGTCTCCACGTCCGACCGGCCCCGCGTGACCCGACCGGCACAGGTCGACGTGCAGCCGGCGACAGAAGCGGAACACTCCGAGGTCGGCGCCACGCCAGGTACGCACATGTCCGTCATTCCATCCGAATGCAACTTTGGCTTTTCCTGGGATGCACCAAGGGATTTCAAGTTAGATTCGAATTCGTGAGGGTGTCGGTAAATGTTCTGAATCGTGACGCAAACGTTTCCTGAAAAGTGCTTCCTGAATGCAGGAATTGAGCCTGTTAATAAGTATGCATCCATTGCATTTTCGGTTACGTAATTATCTCATGAGCATGTTCTTAATAAATTAAGAAGGAATAGAACATGAAAATTGGAGTTGGAACCAGCCCACCAGCCGAAATATGGTGTTATACGATACGTGCATAGCTTCATATGTAGTAACAGTGGACTATCCGAACAGTTTCAGTGTTCCTTAGCTACTATGCGTTAGCATCCGCAGCCGTAGAAGTCAATGTGGTTGAAAGGAGATTATCATATAAACATTGCAGCGTTCCTTAGGAATTTGATTTCTTTGTAGTATTGCTCTAATCCTCATGGTAAGGACGGTAAATAATAGCAGGCTTCGGGGACGATAAAGTTGGCTTCGATCGTACGAACTATAAATGCCGTCTTACATGCATGGTAGCATATACTGTGTAATGCGTTATTTTATGATGAACACTCAGTTTCAGTCAGTTGATTTTATCTTTCTTGCATAGGAACAAACTCACAATCATGAAATGTCTTGTAAGTGTCAGGGTGTTGTGAGAAGATGCGGCCCAGAGTGTTGTTGGGCTGCGGCTACATCCCAACATTTGTTTATAACGAGAGATTGCCACGTCAGAACATGTCCGCTTCCATGTATATTGCAGAGAAACACATCACCTTAGCGACCAGCCCCGACCAGATTCGACCGTCGGGGTTTCGAGAGGCTTGTAGTCTGACAACGATGAGTCATATACTAACAGAATACACATGTATACGAAGCTTCCTTCTCTAACAGTTAGAGCTAACTGTTCCAATAGCTCTATTGGAATCTGGATGCTTTGGCCAGCCTACTTGCCTCCTTGCACTGCTTTATACTTCCAGGCGCTTTAAGACAAAACGTCTATGGTGATGCATGCAATGAACTTAAATTGCAATGCTCAAATACATTTTTTATATCTATGATACCTGTGCTATGCCATATAAACGTCCAATAAATTTGACCCATATATGTACCTGAGATCCTACCAGAAACCGTCAGTGGTAATACCTACAATGTCTTTTTTTGTTCTTTCAAGCAATGGTCGCACATGTGTGGAAAATATGCGATCGTAAGCCACGCTATCCAACACCAACTTGATCATGGGTGAAAATTATCCGAAAAACTGCTGTTAGGTTGTAAAGGTTGCACAGTTGTTGCAAAATTACAACATTTGGTGCTGCATATTGCATTACACCATCCAAACTTGGAGGAACTTGGTGTTCAAAAAGGCGAAGCTGTTTCAGCTGCAGTGCCTGTACTACTTGATTCTTCACCAAAGGAAATAATATTAAGACAGCTTTGATTCGTGCCTTTCGCTTTGTGACTTACATATCCTTTTTTATAATACCAACTTTGGAATTTACAACAGGAGCTAGATTCAGTCATTGCAAAATGATGAAATCTGGATATCAAACAAGCAGCCTCTTGCACATTATATCAAACGCAAAACGGACAGCTGCCCGGAGCACAAAGCGTACCGGATCTAATAGACCTGCTCAATTATTCAAAATCATTTTTACCTGAAAAGTTGGTACAGTAGCTAACCGGATTCAACGACTAACCACAAATGGGAGGCAGTGAAATTAGTAATGATTAGTCTACCAGTCGTCACCGATATTTCCTCACTGTTTGCAAGTATCACGCATCGTCCCTCAGTCGAAGTCGAATAATACGCGACTACAGGCGACAATTCACGATCATCATTTGCATGGTGTTCATGATGAGTCTGTCCTGTGAATGTCGCCATTGATGTGGTGTAGGGCGGCTGACCAGGTAAGCTTCAGTGGACTAAGTGGTGACCGTTGTACTGATGTCGCGTCACCACGGCCGGAACAGCAGCATGCCGTACCACGGCTCCGACTAGGCCTTCTATTGATGTCCCCTCATACGTTCGGCGACCATATTGCGTGAGCAGCAAATTACTCTCGGTCGCCGGCCCGGGGAAGCTCACCATGTGACGCGAATGGGAACACTGGTGCTTGGTCGCCGTCGGACACGGCTGGTTAGCGGGTTGGGGTGCGTGGTCGGCGTCGGGTGGGTTGGCTGGTCGTGGCCGGGCTGGGGTGGTCCGGGTAGAGGGCGACTGGTCGCAGTCGTGTCCGGGTGGGCCAGGTGGCTAGGTCGGGCTGAGTGGGCCAACATGCAATTCCTGTCGAAGATGTCGACAGGCCTCAGGATGAAAAGATTACATAGCTCACTTGGAAATTCATTTTCATCAGAAAAAGCAGATGTTTGAAACCGTTGATGTGTCTTAGGAAATACTGCTTACTGAATTGTGCTCGAGTCAGTAAATACAGTGTCTCTTTGTTTATGTGTCTGTCTGTGTCTGTCTATGTGTCTGTCTATTTGTCTGTCTAGATGCATCTGTCTATGTGCATATGTATTTACCTATGTATCGGTCTATGTGTATATGTGTCGATGTGTGAATGTGTATATGTATTTATGTGTTTATGTAGCTATGTGTACATGTGTCTATTTGTACATGTGTCTATGTGCCTGTCTATCTGTCTCTGTCTGTCAGTATATATGTCGGTCGGCAGTCAGCTTCGCAGGAACACCTCCAGCCACACTTTCACTGTCGTATTGACTTTCAGTGTATTTGGGAATGTGGAATTGTTCGGCTACTACGCCAGCTATCTGACTGGAAGCACTGTGTTGCCGTCTGTCTGTCTGTCTGTTCGTGCGCAGTCTACGCAGTCTATATGTCTACATGCAGTCAGCTTCTCAGAGTCCACCCCCGCCCGCCACCCCCACCACCACCAACACCACCCGCACCGTCGAATTAACTTGCAATGTGCTCGTGAAGGTAGAACTGTTGGGCTACTGAAGAAGTTCTGATTGGAAGAACCGTGTTACTGACACTGATGGATGGAGATAAATTTCAAACATTTTCATCAGGCGACAAAACAAGAGCAACCAAAGTCATAGCCGAGTTTTCAGCTTAGTTGCACTTGAAGTTGTTTAGACAGCTTTGTTAATTGACCTCTCACTGTCGTAAAACATTCGAATTACAGAATATTTCAGCGACGCCTGGCGATCCAAATTCGAGGTCAATAGATCACACTCTTGCAATAACCACCGTCAAAACGAATTGAAACCAAATTTCTGCACCCACCACTGAGCACAATTTTACCATGTCGTTAAGCATTTCGTCTTCAGTTGTTGCTTGTCAAAGGCCGGCGTTGCCGATAACAGCGGGCGCTGGCTGCGGCGGGACCTGCACGCGCCGGTGCACTCGCCGCTGGCTGGCTGTGGAACTGAGCGGCCCGCCGTCGATCCCAGCACGGGGCTGCCCGCGCCACTGACGGCGTCGTTTGAATGCGGTCTGTTTGCTGATCGGCCGAGCACCGACTTCGACGACGCCTGGAGGAGAACGGGCAACGGCCGCGCGCAAAAACGCCATAAATAACCTCCGACCACTTACGGTGCCGGAGAACGGCGGCGCTTTTGTGGCCTCGTAATCGATGAAACCGGCCCGAGCCAACTTGTTAAGTCTCATCATAGCAGTGCAAGACCTTTGCGATTCATAGCCGGTTCTGGAAGAACGCTCCATGTTAATCCTTGCCGTTCGGTGACCCATTTAAGCACATCAGTGTAATGTCATGGTGGGCGTCGGAAGTGCCCAAGGTCAGAAGTGCCCAAGGTTTGGGTGCCCAAGTTCTGGGATGCCCAAGTTCTGGCCCAACGTCAGACAAAAATGTTTGGTCCGCCGGAAATATGAAAAGTGCATTGATTTACCAGGTGGTAACATTAGACATAACATAGTTATTTTTCATTGAAATGCTGTTTAATTATTACAGGATTCAAATTCACATCGCTCTACCACTCCGCCCATAATCTTTCTACAAGGCATTCGTGTCGATGCATCAGCTCTGATTTATATGTAACCAAAGTAAATAAGAAAGCAGGGAGGTCAACCCATAATAGACTGCATTACCAACCCTTCCACAGCGTATATTGCCTTGGACAAGGTACACTGGCTAACTCTGAAGATCATACGACACATTTTGCACTGACCGAATTTGAGCTCTGAACTGACATGTATCTGAACTGACTTTATATTGTCTTGCCAATATATTGTCCTTACAGACTAAAACAAGTATGGATGTTGCAGCGAGTGTGGATCATTACTCTATCTGACATGACGTCATGAATATCTGCCAATCTTTAGCCGTTCTCCGTCCCAGATAAGTCCCTTCGAGATGTGTGTGCAGCCTTGTGTGCCGATGGCCGGCGACGGCGACCCCCTGGTGGTGTCTTTGTATGCGTCATGCCGATCACACGTCCCGTTTGAATATGCACACATAGGTGTAGGATACTGAAAATGATTGTGAAGGCGCAATACGCGACGGCAATGGACGGGCCTAAATGGATTGGGGCGTATGCCACATAGGGCCCAACATTAAACATTGAAATCATTTGCGGCAGAGCCCACATCGGGATGAAGAGCAAGTGCGTTCCAAAAAGCATACAAGGCTACACCCTTGACATCGGACGAAATCGAATCATGCCTTCGCGAATGGGTGCGGTATATTCGAGCATGAACCCTTGCAAACATATGGACAACAACGCACGGATATAACGATCCTCATACTAGATGCCGAAGTGCTATTTAGTCCTGGCGATATGCAGTTAGCGAACAATGATGGCGATCGTGCTCGCTTGTACGTTGTTTTCAAAACGCCACTGGTCAATAACGAAATGAGGCAGTAACGGTTGCCTGGCGACGGCAGCATGGACAACAGTATGGCCGGCGGTTCTCGTGTCACGCGTGCCGTGGCAGCGGGCAGCTCAGCGTCCCACATCACTAGCCAGATGGACTTTCAACTAGAAGGGCTTTGAACAGGTGGGCTTCACACTAGAACAGCGAGCTTTGGAAGCTCACAGCTGAGCAGGCTCAAAGGGCAGCTGCCGTGACGGCAGAAATCACCCGACAAAGCACCCAGCAAGAGGCGCAGAAAGCCATTGACGAAGCTGAGCCTGATCGGCTCCAGCTGCAGATTATCGAGCGGACAGGGAATGCCTCGCAGCGGCTGTCCAGTAGAGTGCCGGGGTACAAAGCCCGTGTGGTTGCTGCGGCAACCCAGTCTGCCACCGGGACACCGATATTGCCGGCACCAACAGTGCTGAGCAGCGGCGCCGTACAAACTGGTCTGTCAGTGGTGTCCATACACCGCAAGTGTTCAGCTCCTTCGCCGCAGCGGCAGTGGTGCGCAACAACGCTGCCAGAAACTGGAAGCCTTGACAGATCGCCGCTGGAGGCCTTGACAGATCGCCGCTGCAATGGCCTCGATGGAGCGCACTGTTCACCTCCTTTGGGCATGTCAGCAGTAAATTGACACAGAGTCTGGGAAGAATACTCGGGGGTGTTGAACAGCATAATGCCTACACAGTTACGCCGCGCCGCCGCCGGTGGAAGCGGCAGACAGCTCCACGTGTGACACGTGTGACACGTGCATTTTGTGAGGCGCTGCACATTGAACGACGTCCAAGCTTTATAGCGCTGACGCCCAGCGAGCGAGAAGCCGCAATAGGACATCGCTCTCTGCGCTGTGTATCCTTCTTCAAGGTCACCCACCGAGCATGGCACTGCTACAGTACGAACAGTTGTGGCGCCGGCTGGACTATAAACGCCTCCGTCACCAGCCATTGTATGGTGCATCACGAGTGCTGACGCCGCGGTCGACTTTTGCAGCAATCAACAATGCAGGCAGCGAACTGAGCCACGCATGGCACGATTACAGAAACGAGACCAAAGCGATGCTCCAGGTAGTTTCTGTGACGGCGCATGGGTGTAATAGAAGTGGTTGTAATTGACTTCTTAATTTTTCTTGGTTGCCGGACTCGGGCTTTTGTGGAGCATGACACACACACACCATGACACGGCAGATATTCTTTTGTTGCACCTGTGCGGGGCCCGGCTGTCCATGCGTGTAGATCCAAACATCCAGCCAAGACATTCGGCCGAGCTCTTCAGTGTCAGCGACGTGTGAACTACACCAGTTCCGAATGTGGCGGACACGGCAGTGAACTCACCGGAACGAGACGAAAGTGGCTACATCTGACAGATGTGGACCTGCTCGCCACGACAGACGACCCGACATCGCTGCCGCTGGGTGTTGTCGCGCTAAGTCTGATAGCGCCGAGAGCTCTCAGAAAAGGGTTCTGGGTACGCCTGTGCTGTGCTCACCAGACTTGGCTGGGTGGTGACGGGCAAGCTGACAGTAACAGTCAGCATGTTCAACTGCAACACCGCAGCTATGCAAGTCAATCACATTCGTGTGATCACAGAAGGCGCTCTGAAAAAGCAAGCGAGCCCGTGGTGAAACATGGAGACACTTAGCATACAAACTCGCCACAGAGATCGAAGAATGATGAAGCAGGTGTTATTCTTAGAAGCAAACCTCAGTTAGCTGGCGAATGCTTCAAAACTGGCCTGTGAAAATAGACGAGTGCACAACTGGAAGGAAGCTTCTCGAAAGCTCGGTCGAATGTCCAAACCAAGACATACGAAAAAAAAACCTGGATCGTTCCATAGCTCCGATCCGCTTCTACTGCCAGACGGTGGACGGCATAACCAGGACGGGCACGCCCGAAAGCGTTTGTCGACTTAGTTCGCTGCGTAGCATGATCCAATGTGGAATTTGTCCCACTACACATTTACCAGCGTTCACAAACCCATCGGGAAGTGGGCGTGAAGTTTTCGCCGCACCGCGCGCAGGTATACCACCTGGTGCACATGAGCAGGTGTACCAAATGCTGAAAGCAAATCTGCTGACACGACCAGACCTGATGAACAGCGTCCATGCTGTGTGCTGTCTCGGCGGCCGCTCGCCGGACTTGTTCACGAACGCCAGCTGAATTTATGGTCCAGGTGTTATGTCGCGGCCGGCAAATGCTAACACGGATGTGAAGATCCCGGGCGAACTGTTGAAAGGAGAAAAAAGAGCGTCACATCGGCCCGCTAACAGCTGACGGAAATCAGGCCACCAAAACAGTGCAGCTCTGTCGGGCACGCACACCATGAACGCGTTCGCAGCGGGGCAGCATGCTCTGCACGCGTAGCATGATTGCGAGGAGGGGGCATTCAACCAATGGTCAATACTCTGACAATTGAGCGAACATGAATGGCAATGAGAAAACTCTGACAACCCGCTTGCGCGAGTGGAATTAGGCACACATATCCGTTAATCTGACTGAGCAGGTTACCGAGTAGCGGTTTATTCATCTTGCGTCACTTCACTTCGGTGCTGCATGGGGACGAATCGTGAGGTTGACAAAGCGAGCCCTGCGAGCTGGTGTGGGTCGTCGACAGTTCGCCGACGAGATGCTGCCATAGCGACCTCTGACACAAGCCAGCACCGACCGACCCGGCGGACATGGAGGCGATCACGCCCAACCACCTGCTGATGGGACGGGCTGCATCAAATCCGCCACCCGGCATCTCCTCAGACGCCGACGTGATCACATAAGATCGCTGGCGACACGGACAGTGGCTCGCGGACCAGTTCTGGCGCCGCTGGTCACACGGATAGTGGCCCTCAGACCAGTTCTGGCGCCGCCGGCGACACAGATAATGGCTCGCAGACCTGTTCTGGCGCCGCCGGCTCAGAGAGTGCTTGCCCGGCGTAAACTAGCGCCACAAATGGACCTAGTCTAACGTGGACGTAGAAGAAAATGGACGTGGACGTAGAAGACAATCTCCCATTGTCCAGAACAACATGCCCGGCTGTGCCTGTGGCTGCTCGGCAGATTGTCACACGCACATGTCACCACGAGACCTGTGGCTGCTCGTCAGAGTAACACACGCACATGTCACCACGAGACCTGGGGCTGCTCGGCAGAGTGCCACATGCACATGTTACCAAGGTGCCTATGGCTGCTTGGCAAAGGACACACGCACATGCTGCCAAGGGACATGCGGCTGCTCGGCAGAGTGGCACATGCACATGTCACCGCGAAGCCTGTGACTGCTCGACAAAGGACACGCGCACACGTCACCGCGAAGCCTGTGACTGCTCGACAAGGGACACGGGCACACGTCACCGCGAAGCCTGTGACTGCTCGACAAGGGACACGGGCACACGTCACCGCGAGGCCTGTGTCTGCTCGACAAAGGACACGCGCACACGTCACCGCGAGGCCTGTGACTGCTCGACAAAGGACACGCGCACACGTCACCGCGAAGCCTGTGACTGCTCGACAAAGGACACGCGCACACGTCACCGCGAAGCCTGTGACTGCTCGACAAGGGACACGGGCACACGTCACCGCGAGGCCTGTGTCTGCTCGACAAAGGACACGCGCACACGTCACCGCGAGGCCTGTGTCTGCTCGACAAAGGACACGCGCACACGTCACCGCGAGGCCTGTGTCTGCTCGACAAAGGACACGCGCACACGTCACCGCGAGGCCTGTGTCTGCTCGACAAAGGACACGCGCACACGTCATCGCGAGGCCTGTGACTGCTCGGCAGAGTAGCACACACATATGTCAGAGCCGACGGTCAATTTCGCTCAGCCGAGGTGAAAACAGCCGGTGGTCACGACCCGAGAACGACGAGGCGCCTGTATGTCCAGGATGGTGATCACGAATTGCTTTCGTTCATCGCACAGTCATGGATTGCAGCACTTCACATTGTCGCATTTGCCCGTGCCTGTTTGCATCGTATAGCTCGCATATTGCGATGCTTATCAGGAGCTGAAGTTGCTACTCTATTTGATGTCACGAAACCGATGACGACGCCATCCTGCGAAAGCAAGCGATGCCGATTGTGGACACTATGCGATTTCGATCGCAAATCGATTACGGTGATATCGATCCGACAATGCTGATAAAGGGTGCCGACACGTGATCACGAATAAGATAATAAGAACTGATACGTCACAAGACCCTGGAAGTAATGGCACTGTCTAAATGTAATTCGAGTCGCCACACCCGAGTTAGATTTAGTACCACCAGACTTAGCTCACTCCGGTAGTAAATCGAGCTGGCTGTTGCGGCCGTGGGTCATTACTTTGCCTGACCCCGCGCTGCCACTCACCAACAATCTTTCCTCTTGCCATCTCACACTTTGTACGTACGCCCATGGGCGCGAATGACCAATCTGGTCGAAGCGCCCTAAAGCCCAAATGACAAACAACACATACGTCCGTCCAGTGGCTTAGCCGCTGCCACGTCCCCTCTAGATGTACGTGTAGACGTGAGCACCCGAGAAGGTGACGCCCCCCCCCCATACGATATCGGCTCCTACTGAAGCTAGAGGAACGAAATTCGCAGAGTGGATGGGCACGATAGTGAACTCTATTGTGTGCAACTTTCATGATCTTAGGTTAATATCTTCAAGGTCAAATGAGATCAAAATAGCAACATTTTCTGGTTTTGTGTGGATTGGGTTGTCATTATTATGTATCGCTGTGATTGTGTTTAAATGCTCCAAAATTGGCGTCAATGATGTTTTAGACATTACTAATGATGCAATGCAGATGCTAGACCCCACATTTGCCCTCAGGTCACCTATATAGCAGTACTTTATTAGGTTATTACCTGCTCCAGCTACCTGAACTGGGCCGCCCGGCCGACTGCTCCGTTGGGCGGCTCGGCGCAGTCGGTTTCGCAAAGAAAGGAGTAAAATACATGAATAAAGTATGGAAACGCTTGCAATGACAAACAGTAGATTTCGGGATGTGTAGGGAGTAACGCAAAACGGCATCAATCGCATGACAGTCATTTGCATTTTTGACGACATTCCAGTTGGCCAAGTTTGGTTCTATTAGCCTGTCATGAACTTGACCTGACTTGACCTCGGCGACCTAACATGACTTTTATATTACATAGCATAACAAAATGCATTGAACAAATCGCTAGTGTTGTCAAGAACAGTTCCCTTTTGCCAATATACGGGAAACGCATCAGCGCCGATTTTTGTGGTCTGGCGCTGCGAATTGTTTTTACTTTAACGGCCACTGACTTGAAAAGTTGTCGGCCGAATTTTCATTTTTCTCACTTTAAACAATGCGCCGGGCATTTTCAAGTAGGTACGCAAAAAAAGGCTTATATCGGCCGGGACAAGATGGAGTTATATACGAAAAATCGAATGGGTGGGCGTATTTCGCCATCCCCCTCCAGGGCGTGTGTCAACCTGTCATAAACTTGACCTGACTTGACCTCGGTGACCTGACATGACTTTGAAACAACATAGCCTAACAATGTACACCAAACAAGTCGTTAGTTTTGCCAAGAACACTTCCTTTTTGCCGATATACGGTAAGCGCATCAGCGCCAATATTTGTGGTCTGATGCTGATAATTGTTTTTAAAATTTAGCGACCCCTAACTCGAAATATTTTCGGTCTATTTTCATTTTTGTTACTTTAAACAACGCGCCGGTCATTTACAACCAGGTATGCAAACAATGGCGTATATCGGCCGGTAAAATCTGAAGTTATCTACGAAAAACCGGAGGGGTGGACGGATTTCGCCCCCCCCCCCCTTCCATGGCGCGTGTTAAGCGGTTAGGTAAGCGGCTCTGTCGGGTGTCGTACATGGCGGGCGGCGGAGATCGGTACTGATAAGTAACCTCGACAACGTACCAATCTCGTTTCGCCCACAAGATAATCACCCAGTAGCCGACTTAGTGCTTCGTTTTTACAGCTTACGTCATAGGATGGAGCTCTCTAAAGTATATTATACCGTAATCCAGCTTCAACCTTCATGCCAGTTTTACTGGCGCCAGACATGACCAACTTTAAACTAATTTTGAATAACTTCGTCCCCGGCGTTCCTTAATCCCATTTCGTGATAACTGATCATATTTCGAACGTACTGCGCTAACTCCAGTTAATGCACTCGTCTATAAGCCATGCTGGCGATCTCATGGACGCTGATTAATCCTTACATCGGACATTGGGTCGAGGAAGGAGAGCAATGGGATAATTCATGTTCATCACAAGGCCGATCCAAACACAAATTGATGATGACTAGGACAGTTTTAACATCCATGGACATTTGGAATGACTACATTCAGATCCAAGGCACTGTCGCATCGCCATCCTACTCTGTTGAAGTTTCTGAAGGTGCACCTCACATGACAACTCCCCACTAGCTGCATGCATCGCGATTCCGACTAGAATAAACCGACAACTTCGTGCCAACCCGCATTGTAATTACAAAGAACGTTCTTTCGTCGGGGCCGCATGACATATGCAACGCCGAGACCCCAAGAACATGAACTCAAGGAGCATTATTGTGCCGGCCTTGGCAGTACCAATCACTGGCAGCTAGCTCACATAATCCTCGTGTGGTATCTGCGAACAATTTGCCCATCAGCTGAAACTTATTACGTACAATCGCTATGGTTATACACTAGCTGATGTCTAGTGATCCATTGAAATCAATATTGTATTAAGCCATATAATGGGGCAATTAATTTCCATTCAATTGAGGACGACAACGCGAACGCGGGTCGCGAGGACATATACCAGTAGATACTGCGTCCTGCGTCCACTATGCATGTTATGGCAGCGTAGCATTCAAGCATATTTGATTCCACTATGATTCGCAATATATACAGGGTGAGTTGAATTGCCTAGCAACCATAACCGTCGTTGTGTAGTCAACTATTTGATGCCACGTCAGAAGAACACTCGCTCTTGTCAGCTTCTTTTTGTGCATCCCATATCGCGGCCGTGGAGTTGGGACTGACGGCGAACGTGCCTTCAGTGACATTGACGCCCATGTTGCCATCCCCTCTTACACCTTTTCGTCCTCTTCCTCTTCCCCAGCGTCCTTTTCCTCTTCCCCAGCGTCCTCGTCTTCATCGTCCTCGTCTTCACCGTCCTCGTCTTCACCGTCCTCGTCTTCACCGTCCTCGTCTTCATCGTCCTCGTCTTCACCGTCCTCCTCTTCGTCCTCTTCGCCTTCACCGTCCTGGTCTTCATCGTCCTCGTCTTCGCCGTCCTCATCCATGGCGGCCAGCAGCGGCCTGACCTCCTGCCGCTCCTGGCCTGCGGCGGTGCGGCGGTGCGGCCAGAGCGGCAGCAGCCAGCCGGGCGCGTCGGAGAGGTGCCGGCCGGCGGCCAGCGCGTTGGCCATGGACGACTGGCAGTAGCGGCAGAGCAACACCGTGGTCAGCTTGAAGGCGGCCACGGCCAGCGCGGCGCACCGCGCCACGAACAGGTACCACGTGAAGAAGCCGGGCACCCGCGAGCTGCAGCCGGTCGTGAAGATGGTGAGGTTGGTGGGCGGCGTGTAGCGCACGCCCGGCACGATCACGCCCATCTGGCGGCACCAGGTGGGCGACGCCGGGTCGCAGCAGCTGAACGGCACCTCGCTGAAGCCAAACTCCAGCTTGGCGTCCAGCAGGTCCTCGTTCAGCTGCTGACTGCGCAGCTCGGCGTCGACGGCGGCCAGCACGAGGCGGGCGTGCTCCTTCCCGCCATACTGCGCCATAGCGAACGAGGCGCGCAGCTCGCTGCCGCGCAGCTGCCCGCGCGCGGCGAACTGGTCACGCTTCTGGACGCTGGCCAGGTAGCGCGCCACGTACAGGCTCAGCGGGTACCAGTCGATGACGAACCAGTCCGAGTAGCCGAGCGAGCCGCAGCACTGGTAGCGAGCCTGCGTGCGGTCCACGTACGCCTTGAGCGTCGACGAGTCGGCGTAGCTCCAGAGAGCACGCGACATGCCGGCGTGGTAGCGTCCCTGGAAGCCGAGCAGATGCACCTCCAGCAAGATGGCCAGCGTGATCAGCAGCCCAACGGCGGCCGCCTCCAGCAGCACGTACAGCTGACCCAGCAGCAGTGCGTCACGTCGCCGGCTCTTGCCGCGCACGCGCGCCGCTGCCGTCCAGCCGAGGCCAAGCGTGCTGGTGAGTAGGACAACGGCTCCACAGGCCGTCAGCAGCTGCTGCTCGCGCGGCAGCGCTGCTCCGCCCAGCACGGCAGCGTGCTCGTCCAGCTGAGGGCGCAGGTAGACGGCCAGCGCCAGCAGCAGCAGGCCTGCCTGCATGCCGAGTAGCGCTGACAGCAGGATAACCGACAGCAGCGCCTGCCGACAACACTCCGACAGCCACACCGGCAGAAGACCCCTGCCGAACTCCTCGCCAGCTGCCATCTCAGCCGTCATCTACGCAAGCTCACATAGCCTCCTTGCAGCTGAACCAGTTGCACGGACCACCAGCTTCTTAGGAATGATGAGCCGATCATATTTGTTGATTTTCAACGACAATTTTCTGTTCTGTGTTCGTCACCATGCCCACGTGGTTCATTCCACACCTCAATATTATTAACAATATTTGCATAGCTCGTGACTTTTCGTTTGAGGGATCCCAACAATGCACAAAAATGCTTGCTAAGAAATACTTAATGCACCAAAAACTGGAACGCATATCGCAAGTCAGTATAAAATATGCTGCTATGCTTCAAATTGTTTTATTCCGTTAACTGAGGTATTCTGGTGGCAAGAGTAGTGAAAATCACTCTGATATATCAATCAGTCCTGAATTATATCTAAGATTATTTTTGTACACCAAGACAATGCAGTTCATCTATGAATACATTCAAGTACGACTATGCCATTCATGTTCCGATACTCATGTCTTATTCTAGCTTTGAACATGGGCGACGCAAGCGCAGGACACTGGAGACGCGTGCCAGGAAACATCGTGACATCTAAGATTACACCTGTTACGTTACATGGAAGGAATGGAAATAAGAACGCTCTCAACTCATCGTATCAATATCCGTAGCAACGCCAACGACAATCAGAAAGCCATAGTCATAGCAAATATGCATATATGCATATATGTATATATATATATATATATGTGTGTGTGTGTGTGTGTATGTGTGAGGGTGTGTTTGTATATGTTGCCTATTTATGACCCTCAATTTTATAGACTACTTGGCCTGTAATCCAAAATACGTGTTCGACCGCCGCTCTTTCCGTAAAATTTAACGCACTGGGTTGCGGGTATTTCGGTCACGGCAGGGGCGAGCTGGACACAGTGTTCGCAGAATTGGCACCGCGTTATATCAGTCCATTGGTTTTCATTTCACGGCAGCATTGACTGGTGGCGAAGCCGGCCAGCTCTGGTCGCTCGGGGCTTCAGTGCCGTATCACTATCGACTGGTGGTTGGAGGGACTTCTCGCGTGAAATGTACGTGCATTGGCCATACACGCAAACATTGTCGTGTGGGACCAGTGTACTTATTTGTGCGCCGTGGGGTGGATGGGGTGGGGAGGGTGAGTGTACGGGTGGGAATTTATGTTGTAATCTGTCCAAATGCGATATATGTACCTATGGGCGCACAAGCTGGATGAAACTGGCGTCCAATTTTCCTGTTGGGTACAATTGAATTATGGGAAAACCGATGAATTTCAAATTATATTGTCAACAGACATTTCTCTAATTATACGCAAATCCGTATCTAAGACGCAGGTGACGCACTCGTCATCAAGGCAAGGTGTTCGGGCTAAATAAGAGCCACAGGGTCCCATCTGGATTAACTCTAAAATTGAAAGACATAGATAATCAGACACCCTAATCAATACTACATTCAAAGTTCTCAAGAAACTATCTGTCACAGCATATCTAGCCCTTTCACCCAGTCTATATCGATCGATCGATGCTCGCTTGCTTACCACGCGACTCTAGCCAGACTTGACGTGATCTCGGTCTGGAATCATCACCTGTATGATGATTCCAGTGCGATGAGCTCGTGCCGTTCACACTCGAAAGTATATTTGAACCTCCGGGCGGTTTTTCTTGAGCATATCACATAAGCACATGAAGATACACACAATACGCATGCAGTGGAGCTTTCAGTTCGCAACACGCTGCAGGACAGTTTTAAGCGCGCGCTTGCTGTCAGATCCACACCGCAGCGCACGTAGACACGACGGGTCCGATCCAAGTATCCGGGTCGTACCAGCGTACCCTCCAACCCAGCTGTAGCGTCATATTCCAATGTGCTTGAGGTTCGAAATACTGCCTTGTCCTAACGTCGAAGCCTGTATGCGACATTAACTTCTGGTAGCATGCGATGCTATTTCCGTAATAAAGGAGACGAACATTCTCTCTTTTTTCACGACGCCCTCAGTTGTATTGACCGTTGAGCTCATTGTAGTCACTATCTCATGACAAACTGTCGTGGGAAGCCGAACTCTCAAGACGGGACTGACATTTGAGCCTAAGATATCATGACAGTACCACGGAAACACGCTACTGTCACGCACGGACTGACCACAGGGCTGCCGTCTACCTCCAGCCTGTCCAATACTCAGTACTAATACCATGCGCTGACTGCCGGCCGGGGTTGGCATCCCCTGCCATTGTTCTAGATATCTCGACAGCCAACAAACGCAGCGTTTTCAAGCTTACGATATCCATCGGGCTATTCTTTTACATATCGTGTCAAAGAAATGCATCCGATATCATGCTAGGTTACCAGCTATGACGTCACCGAAGAGGTCATATTTTCTGCTTCGCCACTCTGAGTTTCATTTTTAAGTTCCTGTCGGTGTATTAGAGTTTCAACATGTGCGTTTGCCCAAGTATGGGTTAGAGTGGCACAGGTAGTCTACATGTACTACTACTACTAACGAGAATCAATGCCGAACACACGGACCTCATTCGTGATTATTAAGTTTGGTGGTAACAAAATATAACGAGTTGGATAACTTACGGAACCCGACTGCATCTTATTAATGTGAGACGCAACTGACGAAACCGAATCATCATGATGGAACGAAAAGACAAGGGTATGAGCACACGGACTTTTTTAGACAGCTATAGACCAATTAGGCATTAGTCCAACAGCAAATAACTGCGGATCCAAACTATATCTGAACATCACATTTCACAAACACGAGTAAGATAAAATACATGTCAACACAAGGTCATCGAAGATACCCTCGTCATCCTACGGAGGTCATCATACACAAGCTATTCACCAGGCAGTCACTTGCTCGCGCTCCCAAACACCAGTCACAGAGGAGAAAGCCGGGGCTAAATCACGTGTATGTCATCAGCTTTCAACTCTTCATCCAATGAGCCTTCCTTGATAAGTGATGCTTCAAGCCACGGCCAGAGCGCATATGTATCCAGAGGACTGGGGCCCCTCTCTCGCCAGTCCAAGGTGCGACCAGTGGCCTCCGTAAATTTTGTACGGTCTGCAGCAATCCCTGTACCAGTGTTCGAGCATATTGGTGAGGATGCCATGCATATGCACGGTGTGGCTGGGACGGTTGGACCAGTGGGACAGATACACGGCGTGGCTGGGACGGTTGGACCAGTGGGGCATATGCACGGTGTGGCTGGGACGGTTGGACCAGTGGGGCAGATACACGGTGTGGCTGGGACGGTTGGACCAGTGGGACAGATACACGGTGTGGCTGGGACGGTTGGACCAGTGGGGCAGATGCACGGTGTGACTGGGACGCTGGGACAGGTGGGACAGATGAACGGGTGACTGATGCTGGACAGATTGGACAGATGCACGGTGCGACTAAGATGGTGGAACAGGTGGATCCATGTGACTAAGATGGTGGGACTGCTCCATTCACATCTCCATCTCCATCTCCATCTCCATCTCCATCTCCATCTCCATCTCCATCTCCATCTCCATCTCCATCTCCATCTCCATCTCCATCTCCATCTCCATCTCCATCTCCATCTCCATCTCCATCTCCATCTCCATCTCCATCTCCATCTCCATCTCCATCTCCATCTCCATCTCCATCTCCATCTCCATCTCCATCTCCATCTCCATCTCCATCTCCATCTCCATCTCCATCTCCATCTCCATCTCCATCTCCATCTCCATCTCCATCTCCATCTCCATCTCCATCTCCATCTCCATCTCCACCTCTAATCTCCATCCATCTCCATCTCTATCTCTATCTCTATCTCTATCTCTATCTCTATCTCTATCTCTGTCTCTATCTCTATCTCTATCTCTATCTCTGTCTATATATATATATGTGTATATATATCCATCAATATCTATACCTCTCTCTCTCTCTATCTCCATCTCTACCTCTCTCCATCTCTATCTCCTGTGGTGTGGGGGAGGGTGGCGGCGGTAGAGTTATCACGTATTGGTCGGCCGCTGCCGTCGGTCCATAGCTGCCCAGGAGAGCTCAGTGGCGGCTAGTTAGCTCGGTCAGAATTGGACGCCGGTGCAACACCCGGCGGCAGGATCGGTCGATAGTGATTGGTAGGCCACGTGCGCCGTGAACGCCTTACCAACGTGTCTTAATTATGCCGGTGGGACGTTGAATTTATCTCCTGTCAGGCAGGAAACTTCCGCACGAGGCTACAGGAGGGAGTGAATCACAGCGCGAAATGCTAGTGGGAGACTGTATTTGGAGTATGCTATTGATCTGCGAAAACCGGGTGAGAATGTTTCCAAGTATATGTGAATAATAGTTCATAGGAGCTACCCGATCTTACCTGACCCGAACTGGGCCGGTCCGATCCAACCCCATCGCCCACTTTAAGTACTTAATTATTACGGCATTTCAAGACCTGCTTCATTTACACACAGATAGGCGTGCTTTTTCAACTTCGAATTTTCCCAGATTTCGTTTTCATGTTCGCTTCGAAGTACTCACACTATTTGTTCAAAAAGACATTTGCAGAACAAAACGCCGACGACGTTGTTCCGCCCATGCGGCTAGGTCATGCCACGTGACCCGTGTTCCCTGGGGCCAGTCGGCCAGTTAGCTCAGTGGCAGTGCACTGGGAGTTGCCATGCTGATCAGTTGTGGGACGTGAAGAGGAATGGAAGGGCTGACAGACAGAAAGTACCGTGACACCTCGCACAGCCTGCGCTATTTCGCAAACATTTGGTACTGCCTTGTAAAATAGGGGGTGCACCTGCACAATGTACTGTACTTGCGCAATGTTCGTACCTGCACTAGGTCCGCACTTGCTCAATGTCTTGCACCTGTACAAAGTCCTGCACCTGGAAATTGTCTGTACCTGACCTGCGCAATGTCCTGTACATGTAGAATGTCCACACCACGCACAATGTCCACACCTGTACAATGTTCGCACCTGCACAATGTCCTGTACATGCACAATGTCTTGTACCTGCACAATGTCGACACCTGTACAAAGCCCTGTACTTGCACAAAATCCATCATCGTGGCAGTTTCGACAAGGCTGCAGGCAATTTCTACTTGAGCTGATCAGCGTTCAGTGCTTTTGGGGCGGAATGATTTAATCTATCTCAGAATTTCCTTTCATCTGTCGAATTTAATGCAACTGCATTACACATCAATGCACTTTGCGGAACGATCGGAATGGTTGGTTCTTATTCTGAAATGCCTATCGTTTCGCGGAAATTAGACGCATTAAGTTTTTGCCTCCACGGGCTGCAATGTCAGCCCAGTTTCGATATGCTCACAGGCAAACTGTCTACAGCCCTGCAGTGGTATATCGAGCACACTGCAGTACTTACTTTGCAGGGAATTATCGTAATATCTCAGTGAGATCAACCTATGTATCCTATGCTGGTGGGGTATTATCATTCAGCGCTGATTGTGCGGTTGTGTGTTGCAAAAGTATGCACCATCGTTGTTTAGTGTGAAATGCCCGCTCTAATATGATGTGCTGTGTGCTTACCACGCGCACGTCCGGGGGCAGATATCTGCCCCCTGCAGGTTTTCCTAATTTGCCGCAATACTAATCGAGTTAGCAAGGCCAAACTTCGCATGGCTCCTCATTAGTCGTTTCCGCATATTCTCACACATTTTAAGCCCTGGGTTATCTTAGGT
The DNA here is from genome assembly GCA_034440575.1 of Imbricaverruca yamaguchii. Classification (NCBI taxonomy): domain Eukaryota; kingdom Metazoa; phylum Arthropoda; class Thecostraca; family Neoverrucidae; genus Imbricaverruca; species Imbricaverruca yamaguchii. The sequence continues at coordinate 3,003,023 of JAOTOL010001635.1, forward strand.
CAGGTCAGCAGGTCAGCGAAGTGGCCGAACGTCCCTCGGAGTTCTAGGTGGTATAACGTCCACAATAATTGGGCGATGGATTTCAAACTTATGACACGTCATGATCCCATCAGGGACCATCATATATATCTCGTGTTTTGTAGCATTGACCTGAGGCCAGGTCGCGGCTATGGCCTTCCCCATTATAGGGCTATGGCAAAATATAGAAATGCTTCCTGGTTACATATTTGCTCTCAGAATGACCTCATAACGGTTGTGGCATATAGTTGGAAGCTATGCTCAATGTTACCGCTGACATTTTTTTTCGCTTACTGGCCTCACCAAGGTCATCTGAGGTCACCTGAGATCACTAGCACATTTGTGCGCATTATATCGCACTGCATTGAGCTAGAATGCTCAAATTTTCGTCATTGTGCTTGTATCGCCAATACGTGTCGATTGATACATTACACGCCCTCCCTAGGATAATCCATGACCTTGACCTCAGGTCATAATTTCGGTTGACGTGAAGTTAAATCACACCACCTATTGTCGATAGCACATTTCAAGAACTGTCGAATAGCGTTCGTCGTTTGTTTCCATCTGTTGCAGGTCCTGAGATATATGTCAATATCTGAGAGTCCCACCCGATCTGGTCGAATTTGACCTATGATGACCCAGTGGCCTGAATATTGACCTGAGCGAAAAATGACCCAGATACTTTCGATAGAGCCTGTCACCAGCTATCCAACGCCGGTGTCCGTTTGTCGCTAGCTAGCATAGTTCCCGAGATCTTAGGGGCATATGTCTACCACCCGGACATGCGAAGTTGGCGCGGACCTCCGGACGTGCGAGTGTTAATGGTGTGGTTATTTGGAATTTTTAGCCAATGCAATATTTATTCAGCAGGCATACGCTTGCCCACAAATGTATTTTCCAAACCGTGGCGGTATCATCGTGGTTGATACGGGTTGTGCATTGCTTAGCCTGGCATAATATATTGTCATCTCATCTTACTTCATAAAATGGATAGATATCAGGCTAGATCATGCTAAACCATTGAATGTCACGCGAACCATGATATGAAATGACCTGCACAGGCATGGGATTAATTTCCTTGGACGTTCCGAATGGTACAAAATCGCAGTATTTGCACTTGGGGCACACAAACGTGTCAACAATCTGTTGTTATCAAGAACGGTTGTCAAAGACCAATATTGGCCAACGAACTCGCTTGACGTCAGGAAAAAGTTTCGTTGATGCACAACCACGAATCAGCATGTTGTATTCCATGATGTAAATGTGCATTTATACACTTGCCTTTGTATAATTTATGCGTTCAACCCCAGGTCTATGCACCCAAATTACTTCTATGATCTAGTGCTCCTCAGGGCTCACCATCATTCAGTCAGCATGGCCCCTAGTCTCCTATAGGCACTCCCAGAGACAGCGCGACTAAACATACTCACTCAAATCAGGACTGAAGCTTCGAAGTAGCTGTGGATTCAGCTAATCATTTTGTGGAGGAGAGCAGCGCTGAAATGCTTGGGTCGACACAAAATTGTACCTAAATCCGACGCATTTGTTTGATCAAAAGCGCTATGGAATTAAGGGTCAGCCGAAACCACCTTTGTCTTTAAAAACGTGCAGACTTTACGAAATGTGCAGAAAGAAATGTGCACTAACACTTTTAGATGTTATCTTGAATGGGGTCATAACCAGGTGCAGATCTTCCCTTCTCCCGCGTTCCTGTATTGGCTGAGTCCAATAATAGCACAGTTCTCATCAACAATCCTCTTTTTACCGGGCCTTGTTTTGCAGGTGTGTCTGTGCTGCTGCTGGGCGGCACGCGGAGCCGGGACCGCGAGACTGACGGTAAACTAGTATGCGGTTCCTCCGCTTGGCGGCGCTGCTGTGCCTTGCCCGGCCGGCAGCGGGCTAGTATGTGGGTTCTCCGCTGGGCGGCTCTGCTGTGCCTGGCCCGGCCAGCAGCCGTGAGCCCGTCTCCAGACAGCGGCCGCTGCACCTACCTGGAGCTGGCGGGTGGCGGAACATTTATCGACTGCCACGAGGCGAGCGCGACGCAGGTGCGGCGTGCACTGGCGCAGCCGGCCGGCCCGGTGATCTCGCTGCACGTGACGAGACTACAGCCGCCAGCCCCGCTGCTGCCGGCCTACATCCTGGGAAATGTCAGCGTGCACGAGCTGCGCATAGTGCGATCAGGGCTGCGCCGGCTCCACGATGACTGCTTCCGGGGCGTCCAGGCGGCACTGGTCAGTCTCGCTCTGTCCAGCAACCTGCTGTCGCGCGTGCCCAGCGCAGCTCTTCAACCGCTCACCGAACTCACCAGGCTCAACCTGGAGGGCAACCAGGTGTCGCGCCTCGACAGCTACGGGCTACACGGTCTGGCTCTGACGGCGCTCAGCCTGAAGGACAACGTCATCACTCGGGTGGAGGAGCACGCGTTCGCCGGCCTGGAGGACACGTTGGTCGAGCTGAGTCTGGCGCAGAACCGGCTGGCGGCGCTGCCGACGCATGCACTGCGCCGTCTCAAGGCGCTGCGCGTGCTCAGTCTGGCGCGCAACGACATCTCGGCGCTGGCGGTCGGCGGCCGTGGGACACTCGACTCGCTGCACACGCTCGACCTGGCCGAGAACCGGCTGCAGGCAGTGGCTGCCGGCGCGCTGGCGGCGTTCCCGGCGCTGCGGCGGCTCTCGCTGCACGGCTGCCGGCTGGCGACCGTCGACGCGGCCGCCTTCGCGACCAGCAGCCGGCTGCAGGTGCTCGACCTCAGCGCCAACCGGCTGACGGCGCTCGACGGCCGCCTGCTGCGCGGCTGCCGGCGGCTGCGTGTGCTCGACCTCAGCCGCAACCACCTGCACCAGCTGCCGGCGCGACTGCTGGCCGGCCAGCACCAGCTGCGCGAGCTGCTGCTCTCTGACAACAACCTGCTGCGGGTGGACGACGACTCGTTCACAAACGCCTCGCAGCTGACCGTGCTGCACCTGCAGAGCAACGCCATTCGGCTGGTGGGCGGCGCCGCGTTGGCGCCGCTCTCTCAGCTCAGTCAGCTGCACCTGAGTGACAATCAACTGACTACTCTGCCAGCCGGTCTGTTCGCTTCCAACGGCAGGCTGACAACACTCAGTCTCGACAACAATCGCATCACCCAGCTGCCCGACGGCCTGCTCTCCCCACTGACCAGCCTCGTGGCACTGCGACTGCAGGACAACATAATCCGGCAGATTATGGACGAACAGTTCGCTTCGATGGCCAATCTCCAGGAGCTGCATCTGCAACGGAACAACATCGAGCTTGTAAAACCTTCCGCCTTTGTCAAGTTGAGCAGTCTACAGGATCTTAACCTGGGCGAAAACCGACTGAGCACGCTACAACTGCGGTCCAGCGGAGCGCCGACTGAGCTGATTTCGCTGCGGTTGAATAACAACGGGCTGCACAGTGTGCCTCAGTCCATCGCGGAACTGCATCGGCTTGAAAACATTTGGCTTGACAACAACAACATCACCAGGCTACCTTTCGGCGCCTTCGCCGGACTGAGCAATGTGCGCAATATTTATATGCAGGGTAATGCGATAGGAGACATAGAGAATGCTACATTTGCAGACTGCAAGAAACTCACTCGGTTGAACCTGAGCAACAATAAACTAGCTTTCATCGATGGACCAATGTTCAGCGGGCTTGAGGGTATAGAGCACTTAGACCTCTCCCGGAACGGAATCTCCAGCATATCTGCACGGACGTTTGAAGCACTGCGGAATCTTTTGACCCTTGATATCAGCTACAACTCTCTGGGAAAGTTGCGACGTGCTGTGTTTGGGACTGGTATGCATCTGAAACGTCTAGTATTACGGGAGTGTCAAGTAGAAGTTGTGGAACCGGACGCATTTCAAGATCTTACACACCTGGAACAGCTTGATCTTCGTGCTAACGTGATAGAGAAGATGGCTGTTGACTTTTCCTTGAATGCCCCACTGGAACAATTGTTCATGTCGTTTAACACAAACTATTCATGGGATGGCGACTTGCACTTCATCAGCAATGGCCTCCAAGTATTAGCTATGGAGGAGATGAATATCGGCACGTTGCCAGGATCACTGCTGCTGTTCAGTGATGACATGCGTGTGCTCAAGTTGGGTAGTAACAATTTGATGGCAATTAATCCTGCCCCTCTAGCTGGTCTGACCATGCTGCTGGAGCTGCATCTCAACTCCAACAGGATCCAGAGTGTGCTGTTTCCCAAGCTGCCGAGAATGACGGTTTTGAACCTGGGCGGCAACCTCCTCTCCGAGCTGACCGACGACACATTTGGCGGCCTGTCGGGCCTCAGAGTGCTGGATCTGTCATTCAACCGGATCGGCCGCCTGTCGGGCCGCCCGTTCGCCAGCGCCGTCCACCTGCACACACTGCTGCTCAACAACAACCAGCTGCTGCAGCTGCCGGCGCACTGCATCCGCCGGGCGCCGGTCGGCACGCTCCAGCTCGCCTTCAACCGGCTCAGACGGGTGCCGCTCGCGGTGACGGCCGGCCTGCTGACGTCGCTGCACAGCCTCAACCTGACCGGCAACCCGCTGACGGAGCTGCTGAGCGCGCGCCAGCGGCGGCAGCCGGGCGCGCCGTCGCTGCAGCGGCTCGACGCGTGCGACACGCGGCTGACCGGCGTGGCGTCGCGCGACCTGGCCGGCTTCCCGGCGCTGCGCCGGCTGCGGCTGTGCCGCGCCCACCTGTCGCGCCTGTCGCCGGGCGCGTTCGGCGCGCTGGGCCGGCTGACCAGCCTCGACCTGGGCCACAACGACCTGGAGCGACTGCCCAGAGAGCGGCTGCGCGGCCTCGGCCGGCTGCGCACGCTCAACCTGACGCACAACGCGCTGCGCCGGGTGCCGCGGCTGCCGGCCGACCTGCGCCGACTGCGTCGGCTCGACCTGTCGCGCAACACGCTCACCGACCTGCCGGCCGGCCCGCTGGCCGAGCTGCGCGACCTGCGCGACCTGCGCCTCGACCACAACTGGCTGCGACGTCTGGCGCCGCGCAGCCTGGACGGCCAGCTGCAGCTGCGGCGGCTGCAGCTGGCGCAGAACGCGCTGCAGCGGCTGCCGCCGCGCCTGCTCGGGCGAGTGGAGGCAACGCTGACCCATCTGCACCTAGCAGGTCAGTTGGGGCTGCTCTTATGTGTGAGGTCAGCGTACTAGCATTTGTGAAGTCAGCGTACTACCATGGGTGAGGTCAGCATGCTACCATGGGTTAGGCCAGCACACTGTCATTGGATGCTACTATAGGTCAGACTGCCACGTCTTCTTTTATGTATTATTCGTGTCTTATACCCCATGCAAGTCCTATTATGAAGGGTGCAATCTACATGCTACAGGAGTACAAAGTGCACTGGTGTTTACTTAATCCAGTTGCTGTGAGGTACGCCCAAGCGTTAGTTATTTGGGCCTCAGTGCACCTCGATTGCCATGGTCATGTTGCGCCCTATGCCCACGCGTGCACAACATTTCATCACTGGTGCATGATGAGGCAAAAATACAATACCTAGAGCACTCATACCAAGGGTATGTTGTCTACAGGTATCGACTCTGGGCACTCCTTGAACCACAATATTTTCGAAGAGTTTTGAATAGTGGCCTTGAATAGTCACCTTATTACACAGCCTGCTTTTCTTATTGGAAAATACGCGGGAATAATCGAGAAATGATCCCCAAATCTCGATGAACGAGGTTGCTATATATGGGATTAGGTACCAAGTATTTCACCTGTTCCCGGTCAATGCATGTGAAAGCATGTCAACATTACTTCCAATGTCTGTGGCAGCAATTTAGTCCAGTATGGCTGCCTACGTACTGAGGGTGCTGTCGCTATTTGACGGGACACAAAATGGTCCAGTGTGGCTGCCTACGTACGGAGGATGCTGTCGCTACTTGGGAAGTATTATAGTTCAGTGTTGCTGCCTACGTACTGAGGGTACTGTCGTTATTACATGCAGCAATATATCCCAGTATGCTGCCAACGTACTGCGGGTGCTGTCATTATTTAAGGAACTAAAATAGTCCAGTGTTTATGCCTACGTACTGAGGGTGCTGTTGGGATTTGAGACATTAATGTAGTCCAGTGTTGCTGCCTACGCATCGAGGGTGTTGTCGTTACTTGACGGGACACAATATAGTCAAGTGTGGCTGCCTTCGTTCTGCGGGTGCTGTCACTATTTGACGCAGCGATATAATTCAGCGCGGCCATTTACGTGCTGAGATGCTGTCGACTTCACATGTCAGCGAGTTGACTTACGTGCAATTTGGGAAGCCATATAAAATATCCATCAGTCGGAGAGTGAGTCATGTGAATATTTTATCTCACCGCCCGCCAGGACCGGTTGCGACGACCACATTGACTCGATCGATATACCATTATACATGATGCGAATGATGCTGAAACTCTACATCTTGCGGTTTGATAGCGAATCCTGGTATGAGGGCTCTGGGCCATCTCGCGAAACAGTTGACTAAGAAAAACAAAGTAAGCAAATGACCGGAAGGCGAGCATATGTTGTCTTGCATAAGTCCTTCACTAATTACTAGCCAAACAGGCAACTAAGGCAAATCAGATTAAAAACATTGCATTGGTCACGGCCGTGAGATTGCTTGTTATGTGATTTGCGGAACACCGCGGCATGCTGGCAAATACAATCGCTCCGCGTATTGTAGACTGATTGTCGATCTGTCCGCTCAAGTCGCTGTTAAACAGCGGCGGATGTAAAAATTGTTATTAACGGCACAAGATCGCACTGAACTATGAATAATCTGTAAGGACAAGGACTCAACTAGCAGCACAAAGTAAGTTTTTTTCCCACTTATTGTCATTCCACAATCAAAATACGTGTATGTAAATCATTGCCTGACTGTTGCACTGAAATAACGCAACGCCTATGCAGGCTACTACTAATGCGATGTTCTAATTCTTGCAGCCGTTGCCAAGTCGACTTGCATGTCAAGGTTTGCAAGGGAAACCCATACCCATTTGTCCAAATTGTCTACAAACCAACTAGTATCCTGTTGTTCACTGCACATATGCGTATTCCAATTATGTTACTATTCATAACTAACACGATTTTATGTTGTTTTATTTTTCAAGGTTTTCAAGGTTTGACGTAGAGTATAGAAAATGTGTAGGGTATCAACAAATGTTGTTGTTGTTGCATGTGTTGATATAATATATTACAGGGAGGGCTGATTGACAGATTTGGTGGGCAACTGGTTCAGTGTACAGAGTGCAACCAAGAAGGGCCCTTGTGGCTCATAGTTGCACTAATCATTTATGTCTTTTATGTCTTTATAATAGAAAGCAAATGCAAACGGTCCGGTATACCGTATCAAAAGAAAATGTGAGCCACACACATGTGTATCCTTTCCTTCCCTAATCTATTTCAAAATGAGTTGCTAACCTTCTTACCGAGTGTGCACCCAAATTCGTTAATGGCGATGGTACCTTTTCTGTCTGTGCCACATGCAGCTAGCAATCCAGTAGCTCCATTTTTAAAACTAGATCCACCGTGTGTATGGGTGGATACATATGTGCAACACACTCTATTCCTTCCTCAGTATCATCGCATCTCTTCTGTGTCCGTCACGTTGAAGCTTACCTGGTGTTCTTTTTAGTTATACCAGGTTCATTCTTCCAACCGAAGTTCAAGTCCCACGGCATGCGACGTGGGTGCAGCTTCCTCTAAGCACACGATGTTCAAGCTTCTCTCGTCCAAAAGGGAGCATAGTCTGATACCGAACATCAATAGCGCCATAGACGAGACTACGCAACATTCCCCCTCTCACTGATGTGCACGCAATCGGTGTACAGGCTGACCAGCGTTGAATACAGTGAAAACATGGACGAAGGCTACTATGCAGCATATTCACACTTTTCATCAATCCACGAGCAAGCAGCACATTATTATCGCTAGTGTACCGACCGTGGAGTCTGTCAAGCGAGTACAAATGCAACTTCGCCACTCGCACTGAGTACCTGATTACTCGGAGCCAAATTGCCTGACACCGACACAGCTGACTCATCAATTGCGACGTCTAAGTCGTCGTTCTGACTCGACACCGATCGTTCCACAGCGTTCTGGCGCGTCCTGGAGGTCATGGAGCGCCCACCAGGGATCACTGACCTGGTGCCCTCGGTCGTTCGCCGGCTGGGGCATTCCACAACAAATCATCGATCGAACATTGTGCCAATTTTACACCCTCATGTCTAAGATTTGAATACAAATTGGTATGCGCACTTGGCTTAAGCTTGCTTGCAAAGTATGCTTGCTTTAAAGGTGACGCAAATGCTCTCTAGTCCTGCACGCCTATAAACATACTCTCCTCCCCAAGATTATACACGCCTAGCACAATATTCGACTTGTCAGGTCAGAGGCTTGGTGTTCATAGCCCTTGCAACTTTGGATCATTGCAATTCAAGGAAATGCTCCATTGCTGTGAGTCATCTAAGATGTGCCTTACATAATGTGCAAAGATACGACAATGATTTTTTCGTTTATTTTCGATTTTAAAGAAATTTAGTTCTAATTCTTGCTGGGGTGGCTTTGTGAACCATGGTTCTATTGCTAAGCAATGCTTGTTGCATGAACCCTGCACCCATCACCCAATCAACGAAAGCCAGTTAAACGGCAGAATTTTTACCTGGAGTTTCACGTTCCGTCAACGCACCGACACGGCCGCCCTGGAACATCGTCGCCGACCTTATCGGGCCAGTTTCCAGCTGACCCTCCCAGCCTGGGGCTAAGTGCGAACTCCCGAAGCGACTCGAACTTTGTTCTGGCAGGACAGGGGATACGGGTGTAGCTCGACGCTCTAGCCCACTCAGCTACCGGGACGGTGAAATGTTTGACTCGCAAGTGTCAAATGATTATATTTAGAGCATTTTGTTTGCTTAACTGATGTAATCTAATGACACTGCTGAATGCCTTATGGTACGGACAACTCTAAAATGTACTGATTTTGTGCGCTTACAGGCCTTGGGTATTTTTACTTCGCATATAAAAACCTAATTGATGGTTGCTTTCTCAACTTTATTTTTTGGACATATTGCAAACGTATGCATCAAATAAAATAAAAATTGAACCCGAGTTCTTGCTAGGGTAGCTTTATAAGCTAGGGATGCCTTGCTAAGCAGAGTTTGCTGCTTGAACCCTGGCCCTACCAACCGATCCATGAATTCCAGTTCAACGGCATGATTTTGACCGAATGGTTAATGTGCTGTCAATGCACCCACACGGCCGCCCGGTAGTTCGTCCCCGACCACACCGGGCCAGCTGGTAACTGGCCTTCCAGCCGGGCTTAATGCGAGCGCGTGGAGAGACTCGAACCCTGTGTCGCCAGGACGGGTGAGACTAGTGCAAGCCAGCGCTCTAACCAACTGAGCAGTTTTATCAGGTGCAGCAAATTTCGCAGTTTTATTCAAATTGCATCACAGCAAAGATGATCCGCTGCAGAAGGTCTGTCGTAATGGCTTGCCTATGTTCTGTGACCGTGATCTCTCATTGTCGGTGGCCAGTTCTTGATTCACTGCTAGATTTAAATATGTCCAAATACCATCTTTTCCGGCACGGTTTGGAAAAATATTCATCGTGTAATCCCGATGTTCGGCACTACAGAGGACGTTGTCAATGACATCGTATTCGTTCCGGTCCTTAGGAATGCCGTTAAGTAACAGCAATTTTGAAGAAGAAATATCTAGATATGCAATCTTTTGACCCAACATAAACTATCGCATTATTATCATGCGAGAAGCAGAGAAGACCCTCCTGTCACAGGATGCTATGAGACGTCGCTCAATCGTGCACTACCGCTATATAGACTTCATAGGCCCTGCTACCATGCGATGACCTTCTGCTACCATGTAGCCATGCCTCTGCCGCTATTGAATCTGACCTCTGTAGCTATTGAACCTAAACTCTGATGGTGCATATCCTGTTGTGTTCTGCCAGGTAACCAGTTGCAGTGCGACTGTGAATCGCGTGGGCTGTGGTCATGGCTGCACCAACACCCTCGGCTGGTACTGGTGCCCGGCAATGCTTCGTGCTTGTTGCCAGACACCCTCCAAGGTCAGCCGATCATCCAGAGTGTCGCTGACCTCCTCTGTCCGCTATCACGAGTGCAGAAAATCGCCATCCAGGTAAAGTGACGGCCGGATTGTTTGTTCATCGATAATTATCTTAATTTTTACTGATATCTGGAATGACTGTTATTTTCGATGTACTAGTAATTGTCCTTAGTGCTGCTAATATCATGCCATTGATGAAAATCGAAATTGTGTAAATTATTTCATGTACTATGTGACGACAATCGATAGACTTGAGACTGGGATTGTTTCGGTAGATGGGGGTTCCTTTTCATTGTTGTCGTTTTGCAGATGGCGCTGCTGTAGGATGCCAGCCAGCATGCTGTAGGGTGCTGTTGTAGGGTGCCGATCAGTCTACTATAGGGCGCCAGGTGTCCTGCTGTAGGATGCTGCTGTAGGATGCCAGCCAGCCTGCTGTAGGGTGCTGTTGTAGGGTGCCGGTCAGTCTACTGTAGGGCGCCGGGTGTCCTGCTGTAGGATGCTGCTGTATGATGGCAGCCAGCCTGCCGTATGGTGCTGATGTAGGATGCCAGCCAGCCTGCCGTAGGGTGCTGATGTAGGATGCCAGCCAGCCTGCCGTAGGGTGCTGATGTAGGATGCCAGCCAGCCTGCCGTAGGGTGCTGCTGTATGATGCCAGCCAGCCTGCCGTAGGATGCTGCTGTATGATGCCAGCCAGCCTGCTGTAGGGTGCTGATGTAGGATGCCAGCCAGCCTGCTGTAGGATGCTGATGTAGGGTGCCGGTCAGTCTACTGTAGGGCGCCAGGTGTCCTGCTGTAGGATGCTGCTGTAGGATGCCAGCCAGCCTGACGTAGGGTGCTGATGTAGGATGCCAGCCAGCCTGTCGTAGGGTGCTGATGTAGGATGCCAGCCAGCCTGCCGTAGGGTGCTGATGTAGGATGCCGGTCAGTCTACTGTAGGGCGCCGGGTGTCCTGCTGTAGGATGCTGCTGTATGATGCCGGCCAGCCTGCCGCAGGGTGCTGCTGTAGGGTCACGGGTGTCCTGCTGTAGGGTGCCGGTCTGTTATAGGGTGCCGGTCTGTTGTAGGGTGCCGGTCTGTTGTAGGGTGCCGGTCTGTTGTAGGGTGCCGGTCTGTTGTAGTGGGTCTGCTGTAGGGTGCCGGGTGTCCTGCGTTGTAGGGTGCCGGTCTGTTGTAGGGTGCCGGTCTGTTGTAGGGTTCCGGTCTGTTGTAGGGTGCCGATCTGTTGTAGGGTGCCGGTCTGTTGTAGGGTGCCGATCTGTTGTAGGGTGCCGGTCTGTTGTAGGGTGCCGGTCTGCTGTAGGGTGCCGGTCTGTTGTAGGGTGCCGGTCTGCTGTAGGGTGCCGGTCTGCTGTAGGGTGCTGCTGTAGGGTGCCGGGTGTCCTGCTGTAGGGTGCTGTTGTAGGGTGCCGGTCTGTTGTAGGGTGCCGGTCTGTTGTAGGGTGCCGGTCTGTTGTAGGGTGCCCGGTGTCCTGCTGTAGGGTGCCGGGTGTCCTGCTGTAGGGTGCCGGTCTGTTGTAGGGTGCCGGTCTGTTGTAGGGTGCCGGTCTGTTGTAGGGTGCCGGTCTGTTGTAGGGTGCCGGTCTGTTGTAGGTGCCGGTCGCTGTGGTGCCGGTCTGTTGTGGGTCGTGTGGGTGCCGATCTGTTGTGGGTGCCGGTCTGTTGTAGGGTGCCGATCTGTTGTAGGGTGCCGGTCTGTTGTAGGGTGCCGGTCTGTTGTAGGGTGCCGGTCTGTTGTAGGGTGCCGGTGCTGTTGTAGGGTGCCGGTCTGTTGTAGGGTGCCGGTCTGTTGTAGGGTGCCGGTCTGTTGTAGGGTGCCGGTCTGTTGTAGGGTGCCGGTCTGTTGTAGGGTGCCGGTCTGTTGTAGGGTGCCGGTCTGTTGTAGGGTGCCGGTCTGTTGTAGGGTGCCGGTCTGTTGTAGGGTGCCGGTCTGCTGTAGGGTGCCGGTCTGTTGTAGGGTGCCGGTCTGTTGTAGGGTGCCGGTCTGTTGTAGGGTGCCGGTCTGTTGTAGGGTGCCGGTCTGTTGTAGGGTGCCGGTCTGCTGTAGGGTGCCGGTCTGTTGTAGGGTGCCGGTCTGTTGTAGGGTGCCGGTCTGTTGTAGGGTGCCGGTCTGCTGTAGGGTGCCGGTCTGTTGTAGGGTGCCGGTCTGTTGTAGGGTGCCGGTCTGTTGTAGGGTGCCGGTCTGTTGTAGGGTGCCGGTCTGTTGTAGGGTGCCGGTCTGTTGTAGGGTGCCGGTCTGTTGTAGGGTGCCGGTCTGTTGTAGGGTGCCGGTCTGTTGTAGGGTGCCGGTCTGCTGTAGGGTGCCGGTCTGTTGTAGGGTGCCGGTCTGCTGTAGGGTGCCGGTCTGTTGTAGGGTGCCGGTCTGCTGTAGGGTGCCGGTCTGTTGTAGGGTGCCGGTCTGTTGTAGGGTGCCGGTCTGTTGTAGGGTGCCGGTCTGTTGTAGGGTGCCGGTCTGTTGTAGGGTGCCGGTCTGTTGTAGGGTGCCGGTCTGTTGTAGGGTGCCGGTCTGTTGTAGGGTGCCGGTCTGTTGTAGGTGTTGTTGTAGGGTGCCGGTCTGTTGTAGGGTGCCGGTCTGTTGTAGGGTGCCGGTCTGTTGTAGGGTGCCGGTCTGTTGTAGGGTGCCGGTCTGTTGTAGGGTGCCGGTCTGTTGTAGGGTGCCGGTCTGTTGTAGGGTGCCGGTCTGTTGTAGGGTGCCGGTCTGTTGTAGGGTGCCGGTCTGTTGTAGGGTGCCGGTCTGTTGTAGGGTGCCGGTCTGTTGTAGGGTGCCGGTCTGTTGTAGGGTGCCGGTCTGTTGTAGGGTGCCGGTCTGTTGTAGGGTGCCGGTCTGTTGTAGGGTGCCGGTCTGTTGTAGGGTGCCGGTCTGTTGTAGGGTGCCGGTCTGTTGTAGGGTGCCGCTGTTGTAGGGTGCCGGTCTGTTGTAGGGTGCCGGTCTGTTGTAGGGTGCCGGTCTGTTGTAGGGTGCCGGTCTGTTGTAGGGTGCCGGTCTGTTGTAGGGTGCCGGTCTGTTGTAGGGTGCCGGTCTGCTGTAGGGTGCCGGTCTGTTGTAGGGTGCCGGTCTGTTGTAGGGTGCCGGTCTGTTGTAGGGTGCCGGTCTGTTGTAGGGTGCCGGTCTGTTGTAGGGTGCCGGTCTGTTGTAGGGTGCCGGTCTGTTGTAGGGTGCCGGTCTGTTGTAGGGTGCCGGTCTGTTGTAGGGTGCCGGTCTGTTGTAGGGTGCCGGTCTGTTGTAGGGTGCCGGTCTGTTGTAGGGTGCCGGTCTGTTGTAGGGTGCCGGTCTGTTGTAGGGGTGCCGGTCTGTTGTAGGGTGCCGGTCTGTTGTAGGGTGCCGGTCTGTTGTAGGGTGCCGGTCTGTTGTAGGGTGCCGGTCTGTTGTAGGGTGCCGGTCTGTTGTAGGGTGCCGGTCTGTTGTAGGGTGCCGGTCTGTTGTAGGGTGCCGGTCTGTTGTAGGGTGCCGGTCTGTTGTAGGGTGCCGGTCTGTTGTAGGGTGCCGGTCTGTTGTAGGGTGCCGGTCTGTTGTAGGGTGCCGGTCTGTTGTGGGTGCCGGTGGGGCGGTCTGTTGTAGGGTGCCGGTCTGTTGTAGGGTGCCGGTCTGCTGTAGGGTGCTGCTGTAGGGTGCCGGTCTGCTGTAGGGTGCCGGTCTGCTGTAGGGTGCCGGTCTGTTGTAGGGTGCCGGTCTGTTGTAGGGTGCCGATCTGTTGTAGGGTGCCGGTCTGTTGTAGGGTGCCGGTCTGTTGTAGGGTGCTGCTGTAGGATGCCAGCCGAAGTGCTCACGGCGTGTCGCCCCGGCAGGACATCCAGCCGCGCTCGGTGGTGGTGTCGTGGCAGGCGCGGCGGGACGCCCGACTGCGCGGCTTCCGTGTGCTGCACCAGCGGTGGCCGCCGTCGGCGCCGCTGGCCGTCACCGCGCCGCTGGCGCCGCGCGCACGCACCTACCACCTGCGTGGCCTGGCGCCCGACACCGACTACCGCGTGTGCGTGACGGCCGCGGGCCGCTGGCTGCGCGTGCAGGACCGTCTGGGCCGGCAGCGGCCACCAGCGGCGGCCGACCAGCACGACTGGCTCTGCGCGCACGTGCGGACACTGCCGGCCGGCCGGCTGACCTGGCCGCTGGCTCGGCACGCGGCGCTGCTGTTCGGCGGCGGCCTGGCGCTGCTGCTGGTCACGGCGCTGTGCACGGCGGCGCTGAAGGTGGGCGACAAGCGCCGCCGGCCGGCCGAACAGCAGGTGGTGACCACGTGGCGCGGCGACAGCAACTCGGTGGAGGTGCCCTCCGCCTGGGCTCGGACCCCTGACGCGCAGGAGGAGATTCGGGCTGGTCACAGACCCGCCGCTGGGTCGAGTATCGGCGCACTGGAGTCGACAGCGTGACGTGGCGGCTCCCCGAACACGAAAGGCTGATGCTCCTCTGGAGTCTCGGCATGGTCGGGAAAGCCGTCCTATAGTGGCATGAGAGACACCGAAGTGATTGTGGTATGTACCACGAGTCGGGACGTACCGCGATGCGCTGCCGAGATGACGAGTATGGTGGCCTTGTAATTACATGAACTTTGTATTATGGCACCTCAAATCTGAGTCCTCACTTTTCTGAAGCATTCCGGCATCACACCTGGACTTCCAAGCTAATGTGATGTGCGATGTGCGAAGCTAATTTGTCGCTATTTCCAACAATACTTCAAAGGTAATTGAGCACATGACCCATGGACGTTGAAATTGGAATTTAAGAACACCACACTAGCCTGTCACTGATGTGATACGAACATAAGCTTACTTTTATTTTTCAAATAAAGCGCCAGCAGAGGTTACTGATCTGTCAAAACAAGCCACAGAACAGACTCAACGCTTATTTTGTCATGCATCATTTACACGTCTAATGTCGAATGGCAGAAGTGTGGCTAGCGTGATCTTCCGTTCTCACTGGTGCATGTGCATCGCTCACAAGCGAACGCAGTATCTCATATACTGGAATATTATCGCGTAATTATGTAATGTCGTGGTTAAATTCAGAGGCGAAGCGTGTTTAGAGCCTCGGCGAACATCATGCACCTTCTTTCCCGACTTGAATTGCATTCTTTGTTACTGGTAAAAACTAAGTGGTGTGTTCGGTGCGTGCTCCAAGAATAGTGCCTCGCGGCGACTTATCTTGTCTTCATCTCGGCCAGTCAAGACTCGAGGCTGCAAAGTCGAAGAACAGGGAAACGACAGCAACTGAGCTAGGCGGAACGGTGTTGTGAGAGCCTGGACGCAGGCAAGCGGAGAAGTTCAGTCGTTCAGCTTCGACGGTGCATGTCGGTTCCGGGCGACAACGTTGCGCTATCCAGTTCGAATGGCTCGTCTCGGGTCGCTTCACTGCAATGCATGCCATATCGATTTGACATTCTCCATTCCTGCAGATCACATTTCAAAGCAACTATGCTTGAAGCTGAGCTCCCTCTACGAAAAACTTATCTGTGTGGAAAGCACGTGCGCTTAGACGGCCAACATTGGAAAATCAGAGAGTAGCAGTGGGTACTGTTCTAGTCTACAAAAATAACCTTTGCGCATTTTTACCTGGAAAATACAGGAAAATGATCGAACATTAACGTGACCTAATTGATATTCATTGAATTGGTGCATGTTAAGCTAAAATGTAATCAACTTAATATGACACAATTAAGTGATTAGAGATCTGGCCATTGGTGTTTATTACGATTTCAATTCATTTCCAAGCAATCGTTAAGATAGTTGAAAGGGATGTTGCCTTCATTCAAATCGTTTATCTGGAAATTTGCGTAGTTAAAGGTATCGCCCTTCCTTCATGAATTTGATGAATTTCGAGATCTATTTATATCACTATGGGGCCTCCTGAAACTCGCTGGTTGATCAAACTGATTTGTCATAAGCTACCGAAGGTTATGTGATCCATGGTTTCTCAGGAGCATCGTTGAAGTCCTTGTGCATTGCATTTTAATTCTAGGGTGGTTCAGGATTCTAAAGCATAGCAAGATTTGTTTTCTCAATGACTATGGGATAAGGCTTCTTCCCTCGAATATATGGAAAAAATGCAAGCTCTTTCACATCAATCCCACAAGTATGTCGACAAAGTGTGTCTAAAATCCGGCACACACTCAAATATGGTTGAACAAGAAAGACTTGTGTACTTTGCAATGGTCAGGATCAGACAGAGATCAGCAACACGGCCAACAGCTCGATGAAGGATGAAAAGCAAACCCGCGAAGAAGGCTTTAATATGTTCATCAATGCAAGGAAAATCTGATAAAATAGCCGTAGATTCAGTGGTTCCAAAGAAATCGTTTCATCCCCTGGCGAACCTTGTATCTGGAAACAAAAAATATATCACTGGAATTCAGTGCCTCTGCTTTTAATAGCAAGGACGAAAATCTCACCAATTTTAGTTTTTCAACCAAGTGCATTCGGCTTCACAGCAAAGGATAGTGAACAGTGATGGAGCTATTCATTGTGTGGGAGTCTATTCAACAAAATCTTACCGACGCTTGGAGACTCATGGGATTCACTCACTCTAATGGGTAATCAGAACATAAAGTATGCTAGGTCCTCACTTCGGCCTGCTATTTGACACCACTGAAGGCCTACGAGCCGTTCTGGTTGGTTATTTAGCCTTAATGTGACCCAGACCACGTGACCCTTGCACTGGCCGATGTGCTCCTGTTTGTGGAGCTCAACACAAACCCTGATAAGTATTTTTGTCCCGGACAAGCAATCATTAGCAGCACGTCAATAATAAAATAATGAAATAATGAGCAGTGAACAAGATTTATAACACCATGGCACAAATTACACATCGTGGCGGTAAAACACGCGTCCAAGTTGTAGCATTGTTTGTGCTAATGGTTAAAATAGACTCCACAAGTGCATAAGAAACATTACGTTTAGCTTGCCAACTTTGGAAAATGTTAACGTGAACTATATCATAGTGTCAAATGGCAGTCGGTAGGGCTGAAGTTGTCAACATCGTTGTTACCTTCCGAACCGCGAAGATACTTCCACTCATGACGTCACGACACCAAATACTCTTCACCTTTGCCATCTGGCTATGAAACTATGTCGTCTTTGTTGGAGCAACTAAGCCGCATTGCTATCAATTTATCATGATACATTACCAATAAATATATTGGCTGAATGTGCGTTTGTCCGAAATGGTCCCAGCCCCATTCGCCGCCGTTTCGGTGTGGGATAATGGCCGCAGCGGGGCCAGGTCGACCTTTGACTGGCACAAAGCATGCGAATGGACACCGAGTCACCTGTCACGAACCCGTTTCATGAAAAAATGTTCCAATGAAAAGAAAGGGTTGTGTAGGCTATCTAAGAAGGAACCCCATTCTGTTTCACCGCTATTTAGGAAATTAAGGAACGTAGAAGTTGTACGTCGGTATTCACTGTCGCCGAATCCTGTCTTATCGACCAAACCATCCGGCGAAAATAGTCTCCATCTCGCGTCATGTCTGCACACTAATTGCATACAGTTGTACATATAAACCTGAAAAGCCAAGGAGGGACGAATAGTGATGTTGCCTTTTCAGAGTTGTGTCTTCGCGATAAATTTGCATGGAGTCATGTTCATCAGATTTAATGATTGAAGGACTTATTTTTCTTCAAGATGACGATCAAATCAAGCTGGAAAAAGAATGCCAGGGAAGACGGGCGAGCCGCAAGACACAGGACTTTCCGGAAAATGTTAATCTGGAACTGCCATGGTGTCCGTGGCCAGGCTCGTTCAGGTTAGTACCTAGGCAGTACCAGCATATAACCCAGTGTTATAGACACATTCCTGCCCACCAGTCTAGATGTTCTTTTGATTATTTGCCAAATTTGACATTTTATGCTTGGAGTCAATTTGTGAGTGAATTCAGAGTAAAATGATTAGCTGTATGATTTTATCATGAATTAGGCCGGCGCCTACCGAATTACTAGCAAGTCTTAGGAGCCGTTATCGCCAATCGAAGTAGGGAAAGTTGTAGAAACACGTGTGCGGCTGCCGCTACACCTGTCACGACCCCCTGCCGAACCTTCTCCTGACACCAGGCACACGGGCGGCTGCTGAGGGACCTGTCACAATCCCCGGCCAGACCTTCCCCTGACACCAGGCACACGGGCGGCTGCCGCAACACCTGTCACGATCCCCGGCCGGACCTTCCCCTGACACCAGGCACACCAGGCACCAGGCACACGGGCGGCTGCTGAGCGACCTGTCACAATCCCCGGCCGGACCTTCCCCTGACACCAGGCAACACCTGTCGCGATCCCCGACCGGACCTTCTCCTGACACCAGGCACGCGGGCGGCCGCCGCAACACCTGTCACGATCCCCGGCCGGACCTTCTCCTGACACCAGGCACGCGGGCGGCTGCTGAGGGACCTGTCACGATCCCCGGTCGGACCTTCCCCTGACACCAGGCACGCGGGCGGCAACTCCTGTTACCATCCCCGGCCGGACCTCAACAGCGGCAACAGTCGGCCGCTGCCGCCGACAGTGTAATGACGGAACAACACGGTCACACTGTCTGCTGACTGCCACGCGCCCCGGCTCTATTGATCACCACTGCGGGCGACAGCCGCTCCACCAAATGGAAATTGATCTGCGTTGGTCGTTGCAGCCGATTGCCGGTTGGTGCGGCCATACATCACACATGAGGGGCATTCACTGCAGGCAAGTGGGTCAAGCCTGCGCCAGCTATCGACGACCTTCGGCGGTGAAGGGGTGACGTATGCTGCATTTATGCTGCTACAGCTCAGCCTTCTCCCAATCTGCGATACAGTTATCGGATTTTTTGCAGGCTTTATGTTGCTTTGGTTTTATTATATTATATATTTGTATTTATGACTCTTGTGACGAGAGTGTTTAACCAGAGTGAACATTTTGTGCGGCTTTATTAAACAACCGAATTGGCATTAAACCTCACCAAGTTAACCCGCGCTGTCTCGGAGAGGAGTCTTCAATCCCCCACCCCCTAAGGTTTTCCGTAGATAGTGAAAGAACGGCGCGCGACAGCGCGCCGAAATTTGGCATACCTTTTTCCACATCAATTTGACATGTTGTGTCAACATTGTGAGGCCAGGTCATCTAGTGTCAACGAGTTATTCAAGGTGGAGTGAAGTCACTTTCAGAAAACTTCAACCAGTCGTCACACATTAACGGATAGATATATTTGAATGAATATTGCAGCGTTTGTTTATCCTTATGGACGAAAAAAACGCATCACAGAAATGTTTCATTTTTCCGTTTTGGTTACTTATTAGTTGTGCACATTTGGCCATTAGAGCCGAAATCGAAGATTCTAGGTAAAGTAAGCTTTTTTTTAAAGAGCAAGTTAAGTTCGAACAATGTGTTTTCGGTCCGTTCTAGCCATTATTAAAATGCACACCAAAAAACTCAAAATTTCTAAATAAAAAAGCCGATTTTTGGGTCGGAAAAACGTTTATGCCCTGGTCGATTTGCCTTCCTTTTCTGATTCAACATAATTTGTCTTTGTTTTTTTCTTCAAATCTCCCCAAAATGCTGCTTGGTTGCTCCTCAGAAGACGACATAGTTTCATAGCCAGATGGCAAAGGTGAAGAGTATTTGGTGTCGTGAAGTCATGAGTAAGCAGTTTGAAGCGACGTGGGTGTTACCGTCGTTTGTTCGCAATTGCGAGAAGCCTGCTAATTTGTGCCTATGTGATGTACCATGAGCCTGATTTTAATTTCATTTCAACAGCCTAAATGCAGGCAGGTTATGTGCCAAAATATTGACAAGCAAAAAAAGAATGGTATGTTAAATATCGATCGCAAAATATCGACATGCAAAATGAGACATCATGGAATTTGATGTCGCAAAATATCGACACCGCACGCAATGTCGCCAAAATCACGAGCATGTTATGTATGGACTGTGCAAATTTTCGACGAAAAAATTAGACTCGATGAAGTGTCGGCACCATGATATCGCGTGGTGGAACAAGGAGAAAGCAACCGTTAATTATTATGATGATTAAAAAAACATTTGGGAATTTAAATAACGCTATTGTGACATCTGTGGACACATGCGGTGCTTGCATAGGCAGCATCCGTTGCACGTTTTGGGTCCAGATACAAATTGGTTTTGCTCGATGTCTTGTAACAAAGCTTTCAATGTTTTAGCTAGTGGAATTTCTCATCTCGATATACTTCGCGTGCGATATATGTAATATTTCGCGGACACGAAGCACTGCGTATGGGTATTTTGCATGTCAATATGAAACATGAACTTTTGTGCAGTCGATATTAAGTGCATCGATACCTCACAGTACCGATACTTTACAGAGTTGATATTTAGTGTGTCGATATTAGTGCGTCGAAATGAACGAGCCGGTGTTCAGTATGTCGACACTTTGCGGTCGATATGTAGCGTGTGGATATTTGGTTTTTCTGTATTTTGTCCGGTATCTTGCAGAAAGCTGGACGCGAAAATGAAAGGATCTGGGCCAGGGTAGTAGCAAAGGAATATATTACCGATAAGTATATATCTTGAATTAAAACATCTCCGAGCATCCGGAACCAAACGAACTATGTGGTTCCTTACACAACACAGAGAGTGAATGAACAAAGGCTTATACGCGCACGCACGTGTATATATATATATATGTATATATATATATATATATATATATATATATATATATATATATATATATATATACATACGTGTACAACTTAACTAGACAATCAGCAAGGGAATTCAGAGTACTACGTATCGTACTTTCGTCGGGCCAATCACATTCCGCTATGTGTTCGCCGTACTAAAAATAAATCCAATCATGCCAAGCCGAAAATCTATTTACACTCGAAGGTGTCTAGGAAACCTCCGATTATACACAATAAAGCAACAGTGCTTCTAATAATTTAAGGGCGGGATCCATGATAAAACTATCACATGCCAACGCATGTGGCAAAATGCATGAAAAGAAGGATATGGTGCTGAAGCTATAATTTACGCCATAACAGTAGAGAGGTTACCAAAGCAGTCACGACGTCACAGTCATAATACTTCATCATATACATCCACTATATGATCTCCTAAGTCCTTCTTTTGTCCGATTAAGTCCTCTTATTTTCGACCCTATTCCCAATATGCTGACTCATGCGCTTTCCCGTTGCCCTCTATAAAGTGCATTTTTCTTCTCAACATTTATAGCCTAACTATGTGAAAATATTCAATCTCTCGGTTCCATGCGTTAGAGTGTTTTTTGCGGGAAGCTCTCCTCCTCCGCGTCGAATGGAGGACGAGTGATCTTTGACCGAAGCATGCAATTTGTCACCTGTTTCTTCTATATCACAAACATCATCACACTTTATGCAGAGCACATCATGCACGACATTCGAAGAATTACAGCTTATAGTAGGTCTTCCTACTTCCCACACGCTTCAATTTCCTTACACATGTCGCGGCACACGCACACAAATCTTTTCGCAATTGTGTAGTAGGTTTGCGTCCTGTACATCACCCTTCCTGTCTTGCTATGCACCGTATCCGCTTGGTTTGTTCCCCTTCTGTGGGCTAGCACAGGGTCAGCCAAGAACAGTTTTCGCATGATTTCGGATCGACGAAAGATGTGGTGGTTGTCCCTCAATATCCGTCAGATGTCGGGAAGATAGTCGGAAGAAGTATTGACAGTTGGGATCATCTTAAAGGTATATTTACGCTCAGCCCTTTGCCTAGCAATGAGTCTTCATTAAATTCTGCTATATATATATTTATATATATATATATATATATATATATATATATATATATATATATATATATATATATATATATATATATATATATATATATTTATATATATATATATATATATATATATATATATATATACTATTATTATATATTATCTACTATATAAAGGACGAGTTTTGTTTGGATCTCTCTCCTGATTGGTCGACATACTGACACACAACTTCGACCAATCAGCGTGGGGTATTCCTCTGACGTCACAACAATATCCGATGTCCGCGATGACTCGTATCAATACTACCTCAGTCGCCGTGTGTCAGTGGTGGCGAGCAAACCAATGCCTAAGGATGATACACCATCTGTGAAACGCAACAGGGCTCATCGCGAACGGGAGACTGCTGAGCAACGAGAACGGCGTTTGACTAAGAGACGAGGGAGGCAGGCTATATTGCGTAAAAAAAGAAACACAACAGGAACACAATATTCGCCTTGCTGTTGCCCGTGCACGTCATGCGGCCAATGCGATTCCGTGGCGTGATGTCGGTTTTTCATACGACATTAATGCGGCATACAGTACCAACAAGCATGTCACTATCGGTTCAATGGGTAAAGAGTGTGCCCGTTGCTGTGCAATGAAATGAGCTGGCGAAACTGTTGGGATGTGCCGTTCACGCGGGAAAGTACGGCGGCTGCACACGCTGGCTGATCCTGATATACTGAAGGAGCTGCTCACCCGGCGCATCGACGGTAAAGAGGTTTTGAGGAAAAATTTGGCGCTACAACGCTGCTTTCATGCTGACCTTTGTCGGCTCCACGTGGCCAACCGGGTCAACTGGAAGGCGGGTAAGGGCCACCAGTTATATGCTTTACAAACGGCGGGGAGCGCCGAAACTGATCATGGGAGCGCCATAATAGCGCCGGAATAACCGTATTAGCATAACCATCATGCATCATGCTCACCTTCAATTGTAGTACGCGTCCCAAATACAATACCCTAGAAACCCTCGAGATCCCCAGATGCCTTCAGATAATACCTGAAGGCAACATCTCAAGCCACCGCCCACGACATCTGGACACGATATCTCCGAGCATGATATCTCCGGGCATGATATCTCCGCACAGAAAAAAAAAGATCATCCTTCACTCAGAGCCACAGTCAGGTGGCAGGAGGTCTTGATGCAAGTTGCCCACCGCAAGGTCCGGCCGGACAGGCGCAAATCCTCCGGCTGTGCGTTGGGTGGCTCATCCCGGTACGAAGCTAGACCCGATGCCAGATGCATCAACTTTTTCGATTATCCAAACTTCTCGTCACACTCCCTCTGCGAGAATTCACAAATAATGTGCTCCATTGTAAATGGCGTGCGCATATTCAATGCTCATACTAAATTGCTAAAATAGCGCATCCCGCCCAGGCATCCTCTCGCAACGATCAACAATTTTCACAACATTTTCATATAATTATGCTTTGCAAATTTAACCCCCCCCACCATGACGTTCATTTTTGCGGTGCCATCCATTGCTCGTTTGTCGACCGTATCAACATGATTATCGACCATGTCGTATCTTTTGCAACACATGGAATCATCTGCAACGTCCAATAGTACATCAGCTGACAGCTATCGAAAGCCGACTTCGAACGCCAACGTTTGTTGCTTTTTCGCCACCTTCTCGGACATTTCCGCACATGTTTCGCACATCACCGAGCACAGAATAATTCAGCGCTAATTTACAAATCCTCTGCAACACTATATCACCAATTTATTCATAATTATCACTCCATTAAGCTGTTGACTGTCAGCACAGCGCAATCAGCCACACTCTCTTACGGTAGTCGGCGATGCGCAGCAATTCGCGACTGCCTTCTGCTTGAAACTTTAGCCATGCGGTGTGTCGCGTTCGGTGATCAAATAGTGCTTGGAGGGTCATCTTTTGGAGCACATTAGGTTGGTCGTTGACAGGTATTGCTTCCCAGATAGGCTATTTTGCATGTTATCGCTGGTATATATATATATATATATATATATATATATATATATATATATATATATATATATATATATATATATATATATATATATATATATATATATATATATATATATGATGGCCAGTATTAGAACACATCCAACAACGCATGCACATTAAGGCGATCTACTTTGGTGCAACACACCGGTGTGTACGGAATCAGCCCCGTCCATACACACCGGGCATGGACAGGACTGCTAGCTGGGGTGAATACATTCCGAGCGAGAGCGGGTCAGTTGACCAGCGATGGGATTTGTCTATCCTGGCGCCAGCGTAGCGCGGATTCCCTTTGTGGAAGGAAGCCAACGAGCGGCAGTGAGCCTCGGTCCGGCGAGGGCCTCATTTGATCCGGCCGTACTGGATCTGCAGCGCAGTTCTCGCCAGGGGTCGGCTCGCCTCGGGTCCATAACCGGCCGGGCCAACGACGTGTTGTTTCCGACACCGCCGCTCCATCGCCTTCCAATATGGGCGCTGGAGACGTGCGGCGGCTGGTAATGGCAGCGTCCACCCTCCGACCGCCGCCGGCGGTCCCTGGAGCAGGACCATGTGCTCGACAGCAGTCGCCGGCCGTCCCCGGAGCTCGCCGGCCATCGTAGGCCGTCCCTGGAGCAGGACCATGTGCTCGCCAGCAGTCGCCGGCCGTCCCCGGAGCTCGCCGGCCATCGTACGCCGTCCCTGGAGCAGGACCATGTGCTCCCCAGCAGTCGCCGGCCGTCCCCGGAGCTCGCCGGCCATCGTAGGCCGTCCCTGGAGCAGGACCATGTGCTCGCCAGCAGTCGCCGGCCGTCCCCGGAGCTCGCCGGCCACCGTAGGCCGTCCCTGAAGCAGGACCATGTGCTCGCCAGCAGTCGCCGGCCGTCCCCGGAGCTCGCCGGCCATCGTAGGCCGTCCCTGAAGCAGGACCATGTGCTCCCCAGCAGTCGCCGGCCGTCCCCGGAGCTCGCCGGCCATCGTAGGCCGTCCCTGGAGCAGGACCATGTGCTCGCCAGCAGTCGCCGGCCGTCCCCGGAGCTCGCCGGCCATCGTAGGCCGTCCCTGGAGCAGGACCATGTGCTCGCCAGCAGTCGCCAGCCGACCATGGAGCAGGACCATGTGCTCGCCGACAACGTGGGCTGTCCCTGGAGCAGAACAATGTGCTCGCAGGCCACCGTGGGCCGTCCCTGGAGCAGAACAATGTGCTCGCAGGCCACCGTGGGCCGTCCCTGGAGCACAACAATGTGTTCGCCGACAACGTGTGCTGTCCCTGGAGCAGGACCATGTGCTCGCCGATAACGTGGGCTGTCCCTGGAGCAGGACCATGTGCTCACCAGCCTTCCTGGGTCGCCCCTAAAGAAGGATCATGTGCTCACCATCATGCGGGCTATTCCTACTGCAGGGCCATGTACTCACCGGTTTTCATGGATCGTTCCTGAGGCAGAACTATGTCCGGTTGCCACGGACCGTCCTTGAGGAAGAAACATTTCCGGCTCCCACGGACCGTTCCCGAGGAAGAACCATGCACACACCTGCTACTACGGACCGTCCCTGAGGAAGGACCATGTACTTGCCGGTCACCGTGGGCCGTTCCTGGGTCAGAATCAAGTTCTCGCCATTCATCATGGGCCGTCCCTTTGGAAGAACCATTTGCTCACCGACTATCACGGACCATCCCTTTAGAGGACCATGCACTCACCGGGTACCACAGACCATCCTTTAAACAGGAACATGCACTTACTGGCTAACACGGACCATCCCTTAAACAGGTCCATGTACTTACCGGCTACCACGGACCATCCCTTAGACAGGACCATGTACTAACCTGCCACCACGGACCGTTTTTCAGGCAGGACCATGTACTCACGAGCTATCACGGATCGTCCCTGGTGCTGGA
The DNA here is from genome assembly GCA_034440575.1 of Imbricaverruca yamaguchii. Taxonomy (NCBI): domain Eukaryota; kingdom Metazoa; phylum Arthropoda; class Thecostraca; family Neoverrucidae; genus Imbricaverruca; species Imbricaverruca yamaguchii. The sequence goes on from JAOTOL010001635.1 coordinate 3,028,714, forward strand.
TCCTTTACTCACCGGCTACCACGGACCGTACTTGAAACATGTACACACTCACACGCGATCACTAATCATGAACCGCTCATGGGATACTGGTGTACACATACACATGACTACAGACCACCCCTGGGAGGGTGTATGCACACGTGATTGCAGATTTCCCCTGGGGAATGGGTTTGTTTATTTCTATATTGGGTGACTCACGACGCACTCCATGCACATTCATGGCTAACGGCGCCGACCACACTGTTTCGCCGGCGGGCCGCGGGATTGCGAAATATCCAAAGCGGTCGAGTGTTGAACCCAGGAGCTTCAGTACCAAAAGCTCAACGCGTTAACCACTCGGCCATCCTCGCCCCGACATGGGCGTATCCACGCGTGATTACGGGTCTCCCTGGGAGTATACTGATAGAGTGCGATGTGTGTGTGTGTTGACGGGGGGAGGGGCTGGTAGTTCGTGCAGTAGCGCACAGCATATATTTATTGTGCGTTACGCACTGTGACTAATTGCCACATGCCTTAATTATTTCACTGCTTTCTTGCTAACTAATGCACGCCATTGTATTTGAAATGGAGGTTGAAAATTAAATACCATTTTTATATTTCTTCTCCGTTCACAGGTGCAGTCGTTGTCATTCCGTGTTCAGAAATGCAAATGAACAACACCAAATCCGTGGAGTAGGAGAAGCCAATTCACGAAACAAAACTGAACTATAAGGCACAATTGACACAAACGTGTCAAACATCCCATGTTGGCAATTATACAACTGTGAGGTTTTTTTTTGCCGAATTCTTGTGCTCCTCTGTGCGGATGGATGCTGGCCACACACATGAAGAAAATATTGACGTCATTCACTCACAATATAGCAAAAACAGTTCACGTGGTAATATCTACCGCATTTACCTATTCAAAAAACATAAACAGAGGAATATCTACGAGCCAAGAAGAGGAATAAATTGCACATCTTCGTTTCTGTACTGTGGTATAACCGTGATTTACTTTGATATTGTTGAGATTGTGCGTATTTATTCAAGGTCCATTCTACCATCTACGCTTGGAAATGGAAATTGTATGCATATGCGTGGTTCGGAGCGAGGAAAAATGAATTTATTTCCGTAGCGTCCATCGACAGCTTATATTCAAAAACAAGTTCGCCGTAAAATGACTGGTGTAAGAACAGCAATGACTTTCTGGATTGGCGGCATTTAGATATATTGAAATATATTTAACTTGACAAATCAACCTGCCTGAAACTTCCTTGCCTCCCTGGGACCGTCAATATTCATCATTATACCGGAGGGCTTCGGCTATTAAATGCAATCTTGCAGCCGATAACAAGCAAAATGTGCTTTAGTCTCAACCGAAGGATATGGGTACGGCTCCGTAACTAACAATGATCATATTAATGAGAAATTTAACCGTAAGTATTTACTGATAGTATGGTTGCATTATGGTGCATGTTTGTTGATTTAATGCAACTCAAACTCACTATCTTCACTTATTGGACACCGGACTGATGTCCTGAAGCTTTGCATAATCAGGTTAAAAGTGCTTGAGAGCAATACGAACATTGACTTGTTGCATGCTACCTTTCAATTCCACACCATACTAGACTTGTCATTGCGTGACGTGATTTTGAAAGAGCTGGATTGAAGACAGAACAGGCTTCCCTAAAACTCTTCTTAGAGTCACCCTTGACCTAGGATTATAATTGGTGAGTAAGCGAAAGCAAGCTTGGAGGTGTACCCCACCATTGACGTCATTTGTGCTACCTGTAAAGCTGCTGCGTTTTGAAGAAAAAAAAGCAGAACAACTGCACGCTTCCTTAAACTGGGGCATTGTGTTGAAGTGTGTGATGCGTGTCCACGCGCGTGAAGGTGCTGGAGGCGAGGGAGCAGAGGGTGGGGTGGGGGAAGTGACCGTCACAAAGTTCTTATGTGACCTTGATAAAGGTTAACTTACTTTAGCCATTCTCCAGAACATGTTGTGGTGTGTGTGGGACACTCGGGAAATATAGTTGTCAGGATGAGCTTGTCAGAATATAATTTGACAGAGTTTGCCAGGATGCCTGTACATTGCCTATTACTCTCGAAGCGCACCGCGAGATGGTTACCGCGCGGACGAGGAGAAACTCGCCTACACCGCCTCTCATGCCAGGCGCCGCGTGTCAGTAGGTGACTGTCTCAGTGGCAGGGGTGGGTGATGGGTGGGTGATAGGTGGCTGCGCTTGTCAAGTGAGTATCGGCTCGCCTACGTTCGATGATGCCGCTAGGTGAATCGCGCGAGACGAAATGTACGACCCTCAATATGCCAGGAGGTGCTGGGTTTACTCAACATCAAAAGTAGCGTTAGGGATCATGCTATATTACTCAACGTTTCGGCCAGGGGCCATCATAAGGAGTGATATAAAAAATGGCAGGGTTAACAATTGAAAAAACGCGGGAAGAAAGCGTGCAAAATACACGTGAAACACAGAAAAGCATCTTCATTGCTGCAGACACTACAAGAAACTCCAAACCAGACATCAACTAGGTCAAGATAGAAACCTCTGAGGAAGACCGGGCCGATGGTCCATATACATATCGACACATATATAGACATATATGGAATGTAACGCGTAATACATAAAATATAATTTATGTTGATGTAATTTTATGTGATATACCAAGACGTCGTTTGCGTGTTTAGTTGCGGCCGTAGATTACGTATGTGTAGAGATTCGAGGGCCTTCAGATCAGCGTTGTCCCTGGCTGTTCCTTGAATTTCTACTTTGAAGTTTGTGTTAGTGTCGCTGTGTTCGATGTTAGAATGTTTGCCGATCATGTGTTCGCCTAAAGGTGTGTATTCTCTCCGAAGTCTGGCATCTCCCAAGTGCTCATTGTACCTATACCTGATGCTACGCTTGTTTTCTCCGACATAAAATATTCCAAGACAGCGGTTGCACGTTATTTTATAAACTACGTTTTTCCGCGTGCATCTGCCTTTGAGCCCGTTACTACAGGTGTGGCATGTTCATCTACCAGCAGGGCATGGCGACAATTCCAGGGCTGAGCGGACCAGGTAAGATTTCAGTGTACGTCCGCTAGTCCAGGCTACCCTAACATGATCTAGATGAGACGAACGGATAGCTGCATTTACCTGTCGACATAGTTGGTCATCGACAAAAGGAAGCTTCATGTAGACGTAGTTAGGATTGCTACATGCTCGATGCCGACGTTGCCCACTTATCCTACTCCTGTTGTGAGGGTGGACAGCACGAGCGGCGGAGTGTACTAGTGCTAGTGTACTAGTGCGGCGGAGTGCTAAAGGAGGTGCACTTCCTTTAGCAATTGCTTTTATGAACCGCCTTGAGTCGAGCTTCCTAGCGTCGTATGATTTGAAGCCAGCTCTACATGAGGTATATAGACGATATTTTTGGTGTTTGGACACATGGCTTGGCCTCTCTGCTCAACTTCTTTGCAGAAATTAACCAACAACACTCCAGCATCAAGTTCACCTTAGAACACACTGCTCATACCACTTCGATTCCTTTCCTTGATACGTTGTTTGTAGTTCAGGCTGATGGTAGCTACACCACCGAACTGTACTTTAAACCAATGGCAGCCCCCATCATCTTGCATTATGATTCGGCCCACCCGATGGCCACTAAAAAGGCCGTTTTAACATCCCAAATGAGGAGAGCAGCACGAGTCTCCTCCGACAATATTTCGTGCGAGCGGAGCCTTGCGAAGATGACAACCCTTTTCCTGGAAAACGGATACCCAGCACATCGGGTACACTCCGCCGCTCGTGCTGTCCACCCTCACAACAGGAGTAGGATAAGTGGGCAACGTCGGCATCGACCATGTAGCAATCCTAACTACGTCTACATGAAACTTCCTTTTGTCGATGACCAACTATGTCGACAGGTAAATGCAGCTATCCGTTCGTCTCATCTAGATCATGTTAGGGTAGCCTGGACTAGCGGACGGACCTACACTGAAATCTTACCTGGTCCGCTCAGCCCTGGAATTGTCGCCATGCCCTGCTGGTAGACGAACATGCCACACCTGTAGTAACGGGCTCAAAGGTAGATGCACGCGGAAAAACGTAGTTTATAAAATAACGTGCAACCGCTGTCTTGGAATATTTTATGTCGGAGAAACCAAGCGTAGCATCAGGGATAGGTGCAATGAGCACTTTGGAGATGCCAGACTTCGGAGAGAATACACACCTTTAGGCGAACACATGATCGGCAAACATTCTAACATGGAACACAGCGACACTAACACAAACTCAAAGTAGAAATTCTAGCAACAGCCAGGGACAACGCTGATCTGAAGGTCCTCGAATCTCTACACATACGTAATCTACGGCCGCAACTAAACACGCAAACGACGTCTTGGTATATCACATAAAATTACATCAACATAAATTATATTTTATGTATTACGCGTTACATTCGATATATGTCTATATATGTGTCGATATGTATATGGACCATCGGCCCGGGCTTCCTCAGAGGATTCTATCTTGACCTAGTTGATGTCTGGTTTGGAGTTTCTTGTAGTGTCTGCAGCAATGTAGATGCTTTTCTGTGTTTCACGTGTATTTTGGCACGCTTTCTTCCCGCGTTTTTTCAATTGTTAACCCTGCCATTTTTTATATCACTCCTGATGATGGCCCCTGGCCGAAACGTTGAGTAATATAGCATGATCCCTAACGCTACTTTTGATGTTGAGTAAACCCAGCACCTCCTGGTATATTGAGGGTCGTACATTTCGTCTCACGCAATGTCTAAAACCCAGGAGCACCTAAGAGCCATTCTTCGTTGTATTAAGCTAGGTGAATCTGTGCGATATATGCTAAGCTAAGCACAAATATATCCATGTAGACCCAAAGGTGCCACTGGGCAACCGTTCAGTTCAAATATCAATGCAAACCGGTTCATACTGTTAGCATCGAAATAACCAATGCGTAAATGGGGACGACCTGGTTGCTTGCCACTCGGCAGCGAGGAGAGAGGGAAGGTGACGCCCTCTTCTTGGCAGTTGGTCGGATTGGTCGCCTTTGCGTGCCAAATGTACTGCTGATCGGCAACATGTGGCTTATTCTAAGCGCGCTGTTGCATGTCTGACATTGCGGCCCCCTATCTTTTGGCGATATGCATAGAAAGGGTGATCAGGAAAAGTCACCAAGCTGCAAGGACCTGGCACAAACGGTTCAGAAATGGATAGGAAAACATTTCAAGTGTTTATTTCATGCACCCCTTGAACAGTATAATCCACCCACACACAGCAATAAGCTCAAGGTGGTTAGACACTAAATATATCAGCCGTCACGGTCCAGGCTCGGCATTAACCCCACTCAATGATCTGTGCTCATCAGTCGAAATAAAACCGCACTGCTGCGAGTACAGGGCCGAACCGAGTGTCACATGCTTATCTAAGCAGCGAGAGAGAGAGAGAAAAAGGAGAGAGAGAGGGAGAGAGCGAGAGATGAGAGAGAAAGAGAGCGAGAGATGAGAGAGAGAGAGAGAGAAGAGAGAGAGAGAGGGATAGGGCGAGAAATGAGAGAGAAAGAGAGAGAGAGATCAGAGAGAAAGAGAGCGAGAGATGAGAGAGAGAGAGAGAGAAGAGACAGGGAGAGAAAGAGAACAGATTCGCCAGTTACCAGCCAGTACCAGCCAGAACCGATGCACATCGAATGGTATCTCACAAAAAAGGATTGGAAATACGATAAGATATGTAATCAGGCTTGTGCGTTGACCAGTATATTTAAAAATAGTTTGTTTTATGGAGCTAACCGGTTATTCAATTTTGGTATCGGACGTGAATCGGATTTAACTGGCATTGGCTAATATTTGACGAGACCGACTTCGCATTAGTCAACAAATGTTCCTGATGACATAGCATGCCATATGTGGGTCTCTCTGTCACCGACGTTGTCCCCATTAATGTATCCGCCATATCCCATTACTAAACAGCCAGGAGCCTCAAATGCCAGCCATTATCAGCCAGGACCGATGGATGTCCGAAACACCACCACACGTCAAAACAACACCAGGACAGCCATCGGATAAAGAACCTCAGAACACCGAACAGCCAGACCAGGGGAGGGAAGTTATGGGGCGAGACGAGTAGGTTAAACATGCCAGCTAGTGAAGCTATCAAATAAACCATACCGACCAGATGTAGGAATCTTCGGATAGAATATACCGACGGAGGGTGCCTTCAGATGGACAATACCACCGAAGAGCGCCACGAGTGAACACCACCGACCATTGGCAGGATACAGGCCAGGAGAGGGGTCCGATAGACACTGTTGACCAGAGGTCGCCAGGCACGGGGTGTCACCCCACAGAGCGGGGCAGTGCCGGAAGCGCCGTTGTGTCAGCGGCGCCGTCGGCCGCCCGGGGTGGCACGGCTCGTGTCACCTCGCAGCTGGGGCGCTTCATTGGTGGCGCGGCACGCCCGTGTGACGCAGCACGCACAGGTGCGCCGCACTGCGGTACACAAAGCCGACCATTGTCGACACACCTGTGGCGGGCCGCCGCCGCCGTCCGCGGAGCGGGCAGTCAGACACAGGGATACAGCACCACCAGCCGTCGGTACAGCTAGCAGCCAGCAGCCAGAGGGATACAGCACCACCAGCCGTCGGTATAGCTAGCAGCCAGCAGCCAGCAGCCAGCCGCCAGTACAGCCAGCGGCCAGCAGCCAGCGGTCAGTACAGCCAGCAGCCAGCAGCCAGCAGCCAGCGGTCAGTACAGCCAGCGGCCAGCAGCCAGCGGTCAGCAGCCAGCGGTCAGTACAGCCAGTAGCCAGCAGCCAGCAGCCAGCAGCCAACCGTCAGTACAGTCAGCAGCCAGCGGCCAGCGGCCAGCAGCCAGCAGCCAGCAGCCAGCAGCCAGCAGGCTGTGTAACCAATAACCACGAGCCGATACAGCCAACAGACAGGATATCGACCGATCTACACCGTGTCTTCGGCGACCAGTTGAGGTAACCGATCTGCTGAGGTGAATCTGGTCGCCAGAAATGGTTTCATTCCGCGAACGTGTTGGCTGTTGTAGAAATGTAGACACCGTAGCGGCACCACCTCTTGGGGAGGGGCCGTTCCCACTCAGTGGCACCCTTAGCTATTAGGCTTGGCTAAGCAAGTAGCTGGTCTGTGGTGAAGTCAGGTTTGGTTGAGAGCGAGTGTATCGCTTTATGTCGAGCCGTGCGGGTTCGCTTAGGCGCACTTGCGGCTCGTAACCACCGCAGGTGAAAGCCACGTCATAGCGACGCGTCGCCGCATAGTTGATGCGGACATCATTTGCTGATCTTATCAGGTGCGCAAAGGAAGATCTCAAGTCAGGACAGGTTCCTCTTAGGACGCCATAAAGGAAACGTGACAGGTTGTTTTTAGCCAAATCGTGAATTATGTGCAGTCAGTTTTATCAATTTCACCAGTAAATGGCCAATGCACGAAGGTGTACAATTAGTGTAGTTCAGATGGCATGACGGTGGACAACTGAACTAACCTGCTGTACTTTGCTACGAACATTTCCAAGGCCATTTGGGGTTATTGATCCCACCCTTCTTCAGATGATCTTGTTCGACTTATCGACCATTTTGAAGTTAGTGTGGACCCTGTAATCAATATTGGAATGCATTTGTTTGCACATTGCAAAAGTGCTGTATACTTCTAGAAAGCAATATCCACTACAATACCCCCCCCCCCGTTCCCGACCAACTCGGGCCCACATGCGCTCCGTACAAAAGCAGCCTGTTGCGTATTGGGAGTAAAATTCAACGATACCCAATTTGTACACGTTCTGTGAGCTATTTTATCAAATCAATCAAAAGGATAACAGACAGGGGTCCTTGGCAACCCGCCCGACGCTCACATCACTAATTTCTTAAAGTATTTGATGAAAACGAGTTCAATTAAGCTAAGCATATATATATGATATATATGTATATATATGATATATATGTACATGTATTATATATAAGATATATATGTATGTATACTATACATACGTATACATATACAGATATATATATATATATATATATATATATATATATATATATATATAAATATATTTTTCATTCAGATTATTTTCCTTTACCATATATATATAATACATATATATATATATATATATGTATATATATATATATATATATATATATATATATATATATATATATATATATATATATATATATATATATATATATACATATATATATATATGTATTGTATATATATGTGTGTAGAGGTAGCTGAAAGATAATCTACGTTTTTATACGTCTGGAGTTGATATAGTGAAGTGATTGGACTCATAAACAATCTTCCATTTCCGAACATAATATCGTTTCTGCTATTAAATAGCGCCTAAAAATAGTTCTTAGCTGATGGACAAGGACGACATATTCACTTGTTCAGTGCATCCACAGCTTCCTACCTTGTCCCACCACCCGTGAGATAAGTCCATCCACATGATGATGTAAGCTGACAACACTCTAGGCGGGTGTACGTGATGCCAATGTATGAATGGCTGTCACCTGACATACACACATTGCAATATATGAATTATCCACTTTATTGCTTTCATTTACACACTACCAGCTACTCACACTGCACTGGCTAAGTAGCGGTATGCATGCATGCCGTAAATAAATGAAAAATACATAAATAAACAAATTTCCATATCTGCCCAAATGAGTTCCGGGACAAAAACCAGCATGCTGGTTACTGGGAGCAAATTACAAGGACGCCAAAATTTGTATACTTTCAGTGAAGATGGTGGCACTCAAATAGCAGGTTCAAAGTGAAACCTTCCCGGGATGTCGATATCGACAGCTTTAACCAAACAGTGGACGAAATGTATTTTGTTCATAGCCGCGACTTAAACACCGAAGTAAGCTTCCGTTGTAAATCTGTCGACATTTTGTCTTGTCTCGTAACAAGCATGGTTAGTAGACTAGGTCAAATCCAATGCTCGTAGGCTACATTTAGCGTGATATATAATGGTATGACAAAACTGGCAAAGAATGCATGCATAAGCTCAGTAAGAGTCGAAAAGAAAATATGTCATACTTGAGCACAAGCACATGCACAAGCCTTTTTTCCCTACCTACAACTGGTGCTCATCAACAAGTAAGGACAGCATTGCGATGATACGATTATGCTGATCGTAGTTTGGCCATGAGGAGATGCCGATGCAGGATCATTTCGTTCCTTTTTTACTTGAAGGAGATATTTTCGGGCGAAGCGATATATCGGCTAAATCTCTCTTTAGCCATCAGAAAATCGCCAAAATTAGTGACCATAAAACCGCTTTCAGGATGCCTATGGCCTACATATGATCTACATGTCGGCCTACATGACCTGCTACATATCGTAGAGGCATGCCATCAGCGCGATGATTCGGTCTTAGTTTCAAATTCCAATGGTTACCTGCTTTTGGCTACTATATTTACTTTACTTCAATACTTCGGTTTACCTGAATGCATTTTTCCCTCACCATTTTGTATGGGGCTACCAATCTCAGTTTTAATATTTTTGTCCCGCTAAGTTCTTCTATACATTATGTGCAGTATGCAGGTGGAATGCAGGTCAGAATATGACCTCTGAGCAAACTGCCTTCATTCAAGCATCGCACGTTATGTTTTACTGCCAATTACCTGGTGATGAGATCGATGTAATGAAACATGAGGCATAATTCAGTCTGTACATAGGGTGTGTTATGCTATGGCACACACCATCGTTAGTGTCTGAATCTAATAGCATTTGGTGTAGAATGCCATTTCAGGGATCAGGGGGGATGAGGCCAAGGCCTGCCGAAAATGTCTGAATGGAGGGGGTGATACTGATCAGACTACCTTTTGCCCCTTCCTAAATTATATTACAAGATAATCTCAATATACAGGCTTCATGGCACATACCAGGTTGTTTATGTTCCCCAGGTGGGACAACTGCCATAAGATATGCATGATAAGGAAGAAAATTGTTGGGATCGGCGAATTAGCTCCTTCAAAACTGAACATATTTGTGGATCGGAACAGGATGTGAATTGGACACATGTGTGTTGTGTGGAAATGTGCGCAGCGCGACGCACGAGCTGTACCGGAGCCCATCTGGTCGGCAGCGGTGAGCCGGCTCTGTGAGGAAGACGCGCCGGACACGAGGCATGACGGCCCCGTTCGTGACGACGGTGACGAAGCCGGCGGCGGTCGGCGGCCGCTTCTCGCTGCGGCGCGCCCTGCTGGCGGTGGCGGTGCTGCTGCCGCTGACGCTGGCGGTACTGCTGCTCGCCTGGCTGGTGACGCCCAAGCTGGACGGACGCAGGGCCACCTGGCTGGACCGATTCTTCGAAGGTGACCAGCAGCAGCACACAGGTAGGCGCACAGCCGTCGGAGAGCCTGACGGGTGGAGGTGGCAGGCGGACGTACAGCAGATCAGATGATCCGGCACGTGGAAGTGGCATGCGGGAGTGTAGCAGATCAGAGGACCCGGAGGGCCGAGGTGGCAGGCGGGTGTAAGGCCGGTGGAGGTGACAGGCAGGTATACGGTAGATCAGAGAACCTGGCGGGTGGAGGTGGCAGGCAGGCGGACAGCAGAGCAAATTGCCTGATGGGTGGAGGCGGCAGGCAGGCGTACAGTAGAACAAATGACCCGACGTGGAGATGACAGGTGGGAGTACAGCAGATTAGAAACCTGGCGGACAGATGTGGCAGGGCGTACGACAGATGTGAATCGTTCTTGTTGACATGATCCGGAAACGAATGCAAATGGTTAAACATGACGAAATAATGACGCCACAGTAGCTGACCCCTCGTTTTTGCAGTACTAACTAGACGGTGTGGTCAGATATTATTCGCGGAAAGCCTGCGTTCGTATACGTTCGCTGATAACTCACCATAGTCAACAGCTGCGAAACTATGACCCTATGACACGCCAGCACCGTGACACTGTGACGTTATGATGCCCCAGCACCGCGACACTGTGACGTTACGACACGCCAGCACCATGTTACGGCCGTCCACCTGCGAGTGTAACAAAGAGCGATCGGCGACTCCGGCAGAGACGAACGTGTGCTCGCTGCCGCTGGTGGCTGGTCCTTGTCGGGGTGCCCTGCAGCGCTACCACTACAGCACGGAGAGCGGCACCTGCTCCATCTTCCTCTACGGAGGCTGCGAAGGCAACGCGAACAACTTCAAGACGCTCGGCGAGTGCGTAGCCAGCTGCGGACCACAGACCAGGAACAAGGAGTCGCTGAGAGCTGGTGAGGCTGCTGGATGGCCTGGTCTGTTAATGCCAGGCAGGCAGACAGCAGACTAGCATGTGAAGCTATGAGGGACTGCTCTCAGTTGGTCAGGTGGTTATTCTGGTGACGGCAGGCAGACAGCAGCTCAGCCCGTGGTACGATGTGATGGACTGTTCACAGATGGTCAGGTGGTTATTCTGGTGATGGCAGGTAGACAGCAGCCCAGCATATGGTATGGTGTGAGGGAATGTTCACAGGCGGCCAAGTGGTACGGTCTGGTGATGGCAGGCAGACGGCAGCAAAGTCTGTGGTAAGGTGTGAGAGAATGTTCACAGCTGGTCAGGTGGTTTGGTTTAGTGATGGCAGGCAGACAGCAGCGGAGTCTGTGGTACGGTGTGATGGACTGCTCACAGATGGTCAGGCGGTTCAGTCTGACGGAGGTGAACCCCTGATGCGATCACCAGTTAACGTCTTCACTTCACACATGTCATTATCCTTGTCCAAATGTCTTGAAGTCGTGAGTGTGGCTGAAGAAACTGCAGCCCGGCATGGGGACCGCTAGAAGCCTAAATATGCCGCATCACCTTCATCAGTCAGCCAGGCGCCGTGTGCGACGTTTCCCGGCACATCTGACGCAATTCTTCTCTGCCGGCAGGCAACAAGTGTCGCTCGGAGGGAAACACGCTCGCGCTCGCGTCACGACTGTGTGGCTGTGTATGTACGGCGTGACGTGGCGTCGCCGGCGGCCGCCACGTACGACTGACATGACTCACACGTGCCCCACCGTCACAGGTGGCGTCGTCTGCAGCCTGCCCGCACAGGTCGGCGACTGTCGGGCCGCGCTGCCCAGGTTCTTCTTCGAGGCCGGCTCGTCCACGTGCAAGCAGTTCACCTACGGCGGCTGCGGAGGCAACGCCAACAACTTCCTGACGCGGCAGGAGTGCGAGTCGTTGTGCTTGCCCGGCGAACGTGAGTGCGGCGACAGGTCTGCACCGGAACACAAACTGAACCAGAACACATGTTGAACCAGAACGCAGGCGGAACGTCACTTCGCCCACCGTAGATTGCTGACGTGAAGTAGAGTACTCTTTTTTAGAGAGCGCTCTTCGCCCAACGTGGATGACCTGAGACCACGACGATACTGGTACTTCCGAGGGTGCAAATAAGCTTCGAAGAGCCGTTCGTGGCGGCGGTAGGAGCAGAACAACCACGAGGCAATACGCGGTGTGTACATTTTTAGCACGACGAATCCACTAGTGTACCTATATTAAAGTACTGCGACCAGGTTGGCATCACAGCTTCGCATACTTCAAGCTAGATTTGGAGAGCCAAGATAGTTTCTGAAGAGAAACTGTGAAGAAAGCTCTTTACATGTTCAAGGACGCGAATTTTGATTGATCGTGGTCGCGTGCTCTTCTTAAGTCCATGTTTTCTTCACAAAATGTGTGTAGACTGCGACAAAAACCGATGATTTTTGCGATTTATCAGATGATGGAGGCTATGACCCCTTTTTACCATACGTAGGTCTACCACTGGTCTAATCTTTTGTCTTCACTGAGCTAAGTAATGGATGTGCTGCTTACCGTCACATGACACTCCCTTTCCACATCGAATTAATTGGAGGTCAAATTTACTAAATGTGGGGAAGTGGTGCATAGTGGGTCGGGAGTGTAAAAGCTACCATCAGTTTCATGATGCTCCTTAGCTTCAAAGTTTGCCGATTCCTACAGTACACATAGCTGATCATCACCTTCATTTATTTTTTAATTGGATCGTAACATATGTAGTTTTTACATTTAAAACAACCATGTTTCTACGGCTGGCGACTTACGGATGAAAAAATCCAATGCGCAACCATTTCGTTGTGATACTTTACCAAAAGACGATGGAGGTGATGCCAATAAATTATTCAGTGTTTCTATTAGGCACTGCATAGGAACGTGTCGAGGGAAATTTTGTCAGTCTGGGACACGTGGGAAATAATGGAATATTGAGATCAAAGTGCAACTGCCTTACATCGTGGACGTTTTCAACGTACGAGATTATGAAAACTAGCTGCATAGTTCCGCCCAAGCAAGATTAATTGTGAAGTAGTTAAAGTTAGGGCCAGGTGCATTTTTCTTGTAAGACCGTGACCATTGTCATTAATTGTTCAATGCTTAACCCGATCATTTCTGGAAGAATTCATGATTTATGATTTATAATCCACCTGGTCGCTCCCCCCCGATCCTCCCACCGGCTGGGTGCGGGCATGCATATGACAATAGCATTAGCCCGAATCGCGGTGACAGACACACAATTTTTTATCCCAGCGACCTTATTTTCAGGGACATAACTTATCGAGGTCGAAGGTGCACATTTGGTGAAAAGGGGGGGGGGGTCAGGTCCGTTCTCGGCCAGTGCGGAATCGGAGGGGAGATTCAGCCAGTCTTGAAATGATCATAAGAACTCCTGGCAGAAAAAAGAATGTGAACCATGAATTGAGTACTCTTCTGCACTAAGGTGAAAAATGAATACGTGCACTATATTGACATTCTCACATTTCGCTCTACCGATGGGGCAAATAAGGCCAAAATTTGTTCGGGATATTACAGCTATTGCTGAAGTTCATGGTAGCCAAGAAACAGCGGTGCTACGTGATGTCAATATGAAGCAGAGTGTATGCTTTTCATACTTATCCATACATGATTCCAATGCATCATTATCACTCCTGCTGCACGGGCTCGTATTGTCCCACTTTCCCCAACAACATGCTACAATAGCATAGTGCATGTCAGCAGTATGGACGGCCATTGCAATTTCCAACCACTAGTGAACAGCGAGTAATCATGCTTCGAATAGTTTTCTCAGCGCCACTACTCGAGTCAAAGCAAACTACTTTTCATCAAAACCATTGGCAGACATAACGTAAATGCATAATCCGAGGACTCTTCGCTAGAATCTAAAACTGGGAAATCAGTTTTGTACACCTATATTGCGCGTACGGTCTGCTGAAATATACGGCTTCATAGTCTAACCGAACTTCACCGAACATTTGTGCCACTTTCCTACAGCATAATCATATATAATTGCGTTGCAAGTCAGCGAATACTAATATATTCGAACTCCACTACGCATGTGTGCTAGTGTCCTAAAGTATAATCATATATTATTGCTTTGTATGTTAGTGAGGACCAGTTCACCCGAACCATGCTATCGCTGCATCGATCTGTTATGGTAATTTATGATGGGCATGTCGAAACCTGACATCTGGCGCCGTTCTAGTTTGTTTGATTGCTCTTAGCAGCCTCATATGTCAGAGTATCAGTAGTATCATCGGACTGAAAAAATGGTTTGTTCGTTAGTTTGCTCACGAAGGCACAAATATCGGACTCAATGTCTGGAATGAGTGCAGTGCTCGGGCACTGGGAAGGTGTATTTTGCGGATTTGTGTCATGGACCAAGTAAGTTTCTCAATATGCATGCGTAATTATATCACGGCATCTTGAGCAACAATGCAGGCCTCAAGTTTTATGAAGTTGCGGCGACCATGAAAATAGCTGCTGGACTCCTCGTCACTTTTTTCAAACGGCATGCGGCCGCCATTGCTGTACAATATGTTTGGAGCTACCCATCTAAAGCTTCACAGTGACTGCAGTCCGAAGTGTGCAGATAAATATGGAGAACAAACGTAAGTCGAAATGCGTGACGTGATATTCCTTCAAAATTGTCTACAGCTGGTTCCTATGCTTCCTTGCACTATAGATCTGGTCAACTGCAGGGTGGCAATTTCGAAAGCTCAAAATGTCATGCCTTTCGCGGCTACTAATAACTTGTGCAACGACAGCTACAGTGAAGCCTTGTGATTTTGTGCAACAATGCTTTATTAGGCTCAAATGTATTAACCAGCGCCGTCTGGGGGAAGTGGTCTTCAACCACCCTCCTAACACGCGCTCTGCGGGGCCTCTGAAAATTACGCGCATAGCGGGGGGCGGATTCCGCCCCCCTAAGATCTCGGCTCCCATTAGGGCTAGAGCAACGAAATTCGTATGGTGGATGCGCCTTATAGTTAACTCTATTGTGTTCAAATTTCGTGACCTTAGCTCAATACCTTCAAGGTCAAATGAGGTCAAAATAACAAAATTTCCTAGTTTTGCGTGGCTTGGCTTGTCATTGTTATGGACTGCTGTGATTGTGTTTAAATGCTCCAAAATTTGGATTAATAGTGTTTTGGACATTGCTAATGATGCAATACATATGCCAGATCCGCCATTTGACCTGAAGTTACCGATATGGGAGCATTTTATCAGGTCATTACCTGCTCCAGTTACCGGAACCGGAACCGGTAACCCCACTTGCTTTCAGCATAAGTCCTTGGAGCTCCCGATGCCTCCTTTATGCCTGGGCAGGCGAACATCGTGACCAGGCATATGTCCAAGTATGGAATTGTTGTCTGCGAGTGACGTAGCGAATATGCAAATCAAGCCAAAGCGACATCAAGCCAACTGGACTTAACAGACACATTTTTCTCCCCATCTGCTACTTTTTAAGAACTGAATAAGCTGTTCATATAAAGCATTGCACCACCCCCTTTCACTGCTGAACCCCTGTTGCACGAAAACATATTGTATCCCTGGATCTCATAGTCCTGCAAGTTATCTTCAAAATACCCCTCACTGACACATGCCTCCGTAATGCAAACAAAATCTGGTTCCTCCCCAGAAACATAATACTTTAACTCATCAAATTTGGATCGAATACTCTGAGCATTAAGCATCATACACTTAACATATGTTCCATAATCACCTTTGGCTTTTTCATGCTGAGGAGTTCTTTCATCACTGGATGAACTACCACTGTGCTTTCTTGAACTACTGCTGTCCCTATTTGCTGACTTTGAGGCTCTATTGCCTTGGTTGACACTAGTGGAATGTCCCTGAGATGGCAATGCAATTTCATGCCTCCCTACCCCATTTCCTAGCTTCCCTGAAGGACATGCTCATACACTTTGTCTAACACATGCACCTCCTTCTCGGAGAAGTGCAGGCCATCCTTCTGATAGAGGTCCCATGATCCATAAAACCTGCACCACTCGTCAACAAAGGTGAAACCTAACTCATGGCAGAGTTTACCTACCCTGGCATTAGCTGCCAGTGCCCTAGAGCTCCACTCAGGGGAGGCTCCAGCCCTAGGAAAAATTGCAGTTAAATGACTCCCCTATTGTTTTCCATCAGGGTGGCCAGAAGGGCCCTGTAGTCCCGCAGCAGCTCCTCACTCCTAGCAGGACCTATGCTATTCACCCCTACCTGTACTACAACTGTACTAAACTGGTGATCACTGGTTGCCTGTGCCTTCACTGTCACCAGGTCCTTGACCTTGGCACCAGACCTGGTGATGCACCTCCTGTCCCTCCTACCTTTACAGAATACCCGATCTAAATGTCGCACACGAGAATCACCTACGACCAGTATCGAATCCTCACTACTACTATCCTGGGCGCCTAGTAGTAGGAGTAGTAGTGCCTGGAATCTATTCGATATTGCTATGCCTGCTTGTTGAGCAGTTTGACTAGGCTTCCTCCCTCTCCTACCATCTGCCACCTGCCGGTCACTGACCCTTTCCTTATGCTCGCGTCTCCAAATCCTCCACCCCCTGACCTCATGCCACTTTCCCTCCTGTGATTTACCAGAACTACCTCTCCTCCGTTCACTATTAACACTCTCCTCTAGAGAAATCCTAGCCACCTCCACATCAGAGGAAGCCTCAGCTACCTGGCGCCCTTCTACCGCCTGGGAATATGATGTCCCTGCTGCAGAGTGACCCCATTGCCGTACTTGTTGCCTTTTCTTGCCTACCCTTTTGCAGCAAGGGCAGCCTTGAGCCTGGAAAGCTCTGCCGTAAGGGTCTTAACCTCTTCCTCTAGCGCCTGCATCCTGGTAGAAACCATTCTACAAGCTGCAGCTTATTCCTAGATTTAGATTGAAATTAACCAGTTAAACATGGCATTCGATTCGATTCGATTCGAAACATACCAGTTAAAAATGTCATTCGAGCATCAGTGCTTACTACCTTGTTTCACCCTGGCAACTTCATCGACCATGGGAGTGCGTAGCGGATTCACTTTCTTAGCATATATATATATATCCACATGTATGTATGTTGGTGTATATGTCTGTGTGTGTACGTGTGTGCGCATGTGTACTTAGTGGGGTTTCACTTACCGAATTTTGTCCTCCCAATGCTTCTAAGAAACGTTAAATGATAGTAACGTTCCTCCGCGACAAAATTTTGCTCATAGCTAAGTTAGCAGTAGCTCCTGACAAGAACAGTTTACATTGCGCAAGAACACTTCGGCTTTTCCTGGAATAGAAGCACCACCGATTCCATATGGAATCAGCTTAGCTCCAATTGTGCTCATTTGTGCCATCGTGCCCTTCTCATTCAACATGTGGCGCCAATTCCCGACACATGGAAATGACAACGACCTCGATTCATTAAGCAATCCATCCTTATCCACGAGAAGCCCGAGAAATGAAGGCAACATTATATCATGCCTCCAGTCAGATGACTATTTAATATCAATGAAGGAAGCGTTGGGTGCATCTACCGTAAACAAAATGATTATACGTGATGTTTGGAACAAGCAGCATGATCGGAGGGAGAACACGGCTGGAAAATAGCGGTCGCAGACTGGTGGAAAATATTTATAACAGCTCGGCATATTTCAGAGTATCCTACGCATTTAGCTTATCACTAGATACACATATCAGGTTCCAGAGATGATTTACTGAATGAGCCCTGCCGTTAGTGAAGGAGGATGCTCTCACCTGATGGAAGAGTGGAATACAAAAATATTACTATTTACTACCATTTGATATCTATAATACTATTATAACTGTTTGTTCGGCTCTCTATGAAGCATGTCTAGTTCAATATTTTTGTGTCCCATTGTCCATGAACGCACTAAAAGGAGAGAAGGATACTTCAAAATCCTTGTAGGAATTGCAACAATTCCTTCCGAACTGGACACATTAATTTCCAATCCCTCCTAAAAAGAACACCAGAAAATACTATTCGCTACTATTCCAATGTAAATTGAATGAATGACAGGATATGATTAGTGTCCACGAAAAACGCTTTGTGAAGTATTCAATGATTTCTGACCACACATACGGAACGTTCCCATCGTTACAATCTGTTCTGTTTTTTCGCATTCCAATGTGTGCGATATCCAATGGACTGCATGATCCAACTCCCCGCCGAAAATCTCGCCTTAACATCCAATTATGAGAGTGCCTGTAGCGCAGTGGTAGTGGACGTGGGCGTCCGAGTGTATCTGTTTCAGCTGAGCACTGATTCTGTTCCTGTGGAGCAGCACCAGTGGACTCCGGCGTCTTAGCATGTCTGTTTCTGCACGACGCGGCTGTGTTTCTGTTCTGGACGGTAGACACTGCCACCGGACTGCACTGTGCCTGTCTGTGACACAAAGGCAGTGGAGAGCGACTGTACGTCGGTGGATGCTGCCACTAGACTGCACTGCGCCCGTATCTGTGACACAAGGGCAGTGGAGGGCGATTGTACGTCGGTAGACACTGCCGCTAGACTACACTGTGCCTGTCTTTGTGACATAGGGGCTGTGGAGGGAGACTGCACGTCGGTGGACCCTGTCGCTAGACAGCACTGTATCCGTCTCTGTGACACAGGGGCAGTGGAGGGCGACTGTACGTCGGTGGACGTTGCCACCAGAATGTACTGTGTCCGCCTCTATGACGCAGGGGCAGTGGAGGGTGTCCAGCGTCAGGGTCCAGGATGTGTCCAGCGTACGTCGGTGGACGCTGCCGCTAGACTACATTGTGCCCATCTCTGTGACACAGGGGCAGTGGAGGGTGGTTGTACGTCGGTGGACGCTGCCACTAGACTACATTGTGCCGATCTCTGTGACACAGGGGCAGTGGAGGGTGACTGTACGTCGGAGCCGAACTCTGGCGTATGCATGGCCTACATGGAAAAGTTCGCCTACCACCCCAGTACGCACACCTGCGAGAAGTTCGTCTACGGAGGATGCGGTGGGAACGGAAACCGATACGAAAACAAGGAAGAGTGCGAAGCGCGCTGTGGTCAGGCGGCTGAAACGGGGCAGAAGAGCACCGATAGCCCACAGGAGGTCACCGATACCCTGCACGAAGGCATTGGTGAGACGACAAACAGAGCACCAGACATGAAGACAACTGACAGTGTTGTAGTGCATAATCGATGACTACTGATGTGGAACGAGACTGCATTTCGTTTCTGTTTGGAAGTGCCTTGCCAAATACGACCTAGGAATTTAGTTGAGGTATTGCATGGTGTACCTTCACTGGTGGATCGGCCTGCATGTTTGGAGTGGTCAAACCAGCTTGAAAGTGGAACATTGGCTCGTGTATTGTACTTAATTCAACGAGATTCGCCAATGGATTAAGCTTAGTATTCAGGGTAAAATCAGAAACGGTCATTTTATGATCAGAGGTGGAAAATGTTGAGTTTCTTTGCTCCAAGTTGAACGATTTGAGGCAAGCACAGTATGGAAACTTCCAGCCAAACCACTGCCTTGAAATTCGCCAGGTAGAAAAGCTGTTTTTAAGCATGGGTCTCCGCATTCTTTCACATGGTGTGTTCGTCTCACGCTGTTCTTAAAACTTGTGAAGAACAAACCTCATGCAACATGGCAGATTCTATGTAGGTACAAAATTAGTTACGCTCTCGTGACTGCTAGTGCTCATATTTATGGTGTTCCGCTTGAATTGTTCGATACATCTATGAAAAGTTTCACAATTAATGTGGGGTGGGGTGAGGGTGAGGGTGACTCAAAGGTCAGCATGTGCTGTTTCTCTGTATATTGAGTTCTGACTGGGCCAGGAGAGGTTCCGAGTACTGCGACTCGGGGAATATATTACGAGCATGATTTCTAACATACCCGGGCCGGATCTACAGAATACGACATGAGACTGTGCGGCAGGAGTGGGTGTCCAGAGGATTGGGTATTGACCAGACCCGACTTGGCTCCACAGACTACAAACAAGACGATGCGGCACGAGCGGGTATCCAGAGGGTTGGGTGTTGACCAGACCCGACTCGGCTCCACAGACTACAACACGAGACCATGCGGCACGAGCGGGTGTCCGGAGGGTTGGATGCTGATCAGACCCCGGCTCGGCTCCACACACGAGACTACGCGGCACGAGCGGGTGTTCAGAGGGTTGGGTGCTGACCAGACCCCGGCTCGTCCCCACAGACTACGACACGAAGCTGTGCGGTGTCGGCGAGTGTCCTGCCGACTGCGGCATGGCGGGACGTCAGGGGGACTGCATGCTCTGCCAGTGCGGCCACACGCCCTTCTTGGGGGACGGCGAGGTGGCCGTGGCTGCCGGCGAGCCCTGCCCCGAAGGCTACGTCCTGGTCAGGGACGACTTCAGCTCTCACGTGTGCTATCCAGGCGAGCCCGGTGAGCATTCGGACCGCCAGAATATCGATGAAGCAGGCGATGTTGTCGGTGTTGCATTCTCAGCAGCGGCCTAACCCACGGCTGTTATTCTGTTCGGTGAAGAATCATGTTATTTTACAACTCATTGTTTTTCGCTGGGCTGAACCAATTCAAAAATTGGTTCAATAGCAAGCTTAGCTAATTAAAAATGCACAGGTAACCCATCCACGACCTAACATCGTTTAATATTTTGTTCCGCACGTATTGCATTGAGTACGACGGCAGTGCATATATATGCATATATATATATATATATAAATATATATCGGTATATTTTGGCAGGATATCTTCTTTTATGCATTGGCTGTTGAAGAGAAGAGCGCATTTAGCCTTAGCAGGTTTTCTGTCTAGGTTTTCGATTGATCGTATTGTTTAATTAGTTTCGTTTGATAGCTGGTAAATTATTTCGCCTAGTGACATGTACAGTTATATTCGTTTATTGACGTTTCGGATACAAACATTGATCCATTTTCAAATTCATTGCTCTGCATAATACAAATGTACACACACAAATACACTTAAAATATAAATTGAGCACAGGTTTCACACGAGCTATTCTCTCAACATCACCTCACCTATCGTTAATTCTTGAAGGGCCACTCGCATAAACAAGCATATTCTCATCTGACAATTTACAACAATCGTAAAGCACTGGATTCCCCGCATCTACATCGAAACGTGTTTACACTCCCCCCGCGCTTTTTGGTCATGCATTATTCCAGAGTTACAATGTGGCGTGTGTGGTGACTTGTTTTTTTTTTCTGGTGTGTGTTCACGTATGTATAATGACTCCAGTGTCCAGTGGTCTCCAGTGGCAGAGTCTGGTGTTGTGCCCCCGGTGATGGTGTGTGGTAGTGGCCGGCCTCCAGTGGCAGGGTCTGGTGTTGTGTCGTGTCCCCGGTGATGGTGTGTGGTAGTGGCCGGCCTCCAGTGGCAGGGTCTGGTGTTGTGTCCCCGATGGTGTGTGTTGGTGTCCAGTGGAGGGTCTGGTGTTGTGGTTGGTTTTGGTGGCCGGCCTCCAGTGGCGGGTCTGGTGTTGTGTCGTGCCCGGTGATGGTGTGTGGTAGTGGCCGGCCTCCAGTGGCAGGGTCTGGTGTTGTGTCCCCGGTGATGGTGTGTGGTAGTGGCCGGCCTCCAGTGGCAGGGTCTGGTGTTGTGTCCCCGGTGGTGGTGTGTTATGGTGGCCGGCCTCCAGTGGCAGGGTCTGGTGTTGTGCCCCGGTGATGGTGTGTGGTAGTGGCCGGCCTCCAGTGGCAGGGTCTGGTGTTGTGGTCCTCCAGTGGAGGGTCTGGTGTTGTTGGTAGTGGCCGGCCTCCAGTGGCAGGGTCTGGTGTTGTGCCCCGGTGATGGTGTGTGGTAGTGGCCGGCCTCCAGTGGCAGGGTCTGGTGTTGTGCCCCGGTGATGGTGTGTGGTAGTGGCCGGCCTCCAGTGGCAGGGTCTGGTGTTGTGCCCCCGTGGTGGTGTGTGGTAGTGGCCGGCCTCCAGTGGCAGGGTCTGGTGTTGTGCCCCGGTGATGGTGTGTGGTAGTGGCCGGCCTCCAGTGGCAGGGCTGGTTTTGTGTCCCCGGTGATGGTGTGTGGTAGTGGCCGGCCTCCAGTGGCAGGGTCTGGTGTTGTGCCCCCGGTGATGGTGTGTGGTAGTGGCCGGCCTCCAGTGGCAGGGTCTGGTGTTGTGTCCCCGGTGATGGTGTGTGGTAGTGGCCGGCCTCCAGTGGCAGGTCTGGTGTTGTGCCCCCGGTGATGGTGTGTGGTAGTGGCTGGTCTGGTTTGTGCCCCGGTGATGGTGTGTGGTAGTGGCCGGCCTCCAGTGGCAGGGTCTGGTGTTGTGTCCCCGGTGATGGTGTGTGGTAGTGGCCGGCCTCCAGTGGCAGGGTCTGGTGTTGTGTCCCCGGTGATGGTGTGTGGTAGTGGCCGGCCTCCAGTGGCAGGGTCTGGTGTTGTGTCCCCGGTGATGGTGTGTGGTAGTGGCCGGCCTCCAGTGGCAGGGTCTGGTGTTGTGCCCCCGGTGATGGTGTGTGGTAGTGGCCGGCCTCCAGTGGCAGAGTCTGGTGTTGTGTCCCCGGTGATGGTGTGTGGTAGTGGCCGGCCTCCAGTGGCAGGGTCTGGTGTTGTGCCCCCGGTGATGGTGTGTGGTAGTGGCCGGCCTCCAGTGGCAGGGTCTGGTGTTGTGTCCCCGGTGATGGTGTGTGGTAGTGGCCGGCCTCCAGTGGCAGGGTCTGGTGTTGTGTCCCCGGTGATGGTGTGTGGTAGTGGCCGGCCTCCAGTGGCAGGGTCTGGTGTTGTGTCCCCGGTGATGGTGTGTGGTAGTGGCCGGCCTCCAGTGGCAGGGTCTGGTGTTGTGTCCCCGGTGATGGTGTGTGGTAGTGGCCGGCCTCCAGTGGCAGGGTCTGGTGTTGTGTCCCCGGTGGTGGTGTGTTATGGTGGCCGGCCTCCAGTGGCAGGATCTGGTGTTGTGCCCCGGTAATGGTGTGTGGTAGTGGCCGGCCTCCAGTGGCAGGACCTGGTGTTGTGTCCCCGGTGATGGTGTGTGGTAGTGGCCGGCCTCCAGTGGCAGGGTCTGGTGTTGTGTCCCCGGTGATGGTGTGTGGTAGTGGCCGGCCTCCAGTGGCAGGGTCTGGTGTTGTGCCCCCGGTGATGGTGTGTGGTAGTGGCCGGCCTCCAGTGGCAGGGTCTGGTGTTGTGTCCCCGGTGATGGTGTGTGGTAGTGGCCGGCCTCCAGTGGCAGGGTCTGGTTTGTGTCCCCGGTGATGGTGTGTGGTAGTGGCCGGCCTCCAGTGGCAGGGTCTGGTGTTGTGCCCCGGTGATGGTGTGTGGTAGTGGCCGGCCTCCAGTGGCAGGGTCTGGTGTTGTGTCCCGGTGATGGTGTGTGGTAGCCCGTGGCGGGTCTGGTGTTGTGTCCCCGGTGATGGTGTGTGGTAGTGGCCGGCCTCCAGTGGCAGGGTCTGGTGTTGTGTCCCCGGTGATGGTGTGTGGTAGTGGCCGGCCTCCAGTGGCAGGGTCTGTTTGTGTTGTGTCCCCGGTGATGGTGTGTGGTAGTGGCCGGCCTCCAGTGGCAGGTGTCCCCGGTGATGGTGTGTGGTAGTGGCCGGCCTCCAGTGGCAGGGTCTGGTGTTGTGTCTCCGGTGATGGTGTGTGGTAGTGGCCGGCCTCCAGTGGCAGGGTCTGGTGTTGTGTCCCCGGTGATGGTGTGTGGTAGTGGCCGGCCTCCAGTGGCAGGGTCTGGTGTTGTGCCCCCGGTGTTGGTGATGGTGTGTGGTAGTGGCCGGCCTCCAGTGGCAGGGTCTGGTGTTGTGCCCCGGTGATGGTGTGTGGTAGTGGCCGGCCTCCAGTGGCAGGGTCTGGTGTTGTGTCCCCGGTGATGGTGTGTGGTAGTGGCCGGCCTCCAGTGGCAGGGTCTGGTGTTGTGCCCCGGTGATGGTGTGTGGTAGTGGCCGGCCTCCAGTGGCAGGGTCTGGTGTTGTGTCCCCGGTGATGGTGTGTGGTAGTGGCCGGCCTCCAGTGGCAGGGTCTGGTTTGTTGTGTCCCCGGTGATGGTGTGTGGTAGTGGCCGGCCTCCAGTGGCAGGGTCTGGTGTTGTGCCCCCGGTGATGGTGTGTGGTAGTGGCCGGCCTCCAGTGGCAGGGTCTGGTGTCGTGTCCCTGGTGATGGTGTGTGGTAGTGGCCGGCCTCCAGTGGCAGGGTCTGGTGTTGTGTCCCCGGTGATGGTGTGTGGTAGTGGCCGGCCTCCAGTGGCAGGGTCTGGTGTTGTGCCCCCGGTGATGGTGTGTGGTAGTGGCCGACCTCCAGTGGCAGGAGTCTGGTGTTGTGCCCCGGTGATGGTGTGTGGTAGTGGCCGGCCTCCAGTGGCAGGGTCTGGTGTTGTCTGGTGTGTGGTAGTGGCCGGCCTCCAGTGGCAGGGTCTGGTGTTGTGCCCCCGGTGATGGTGTGTGGTAGTGGCCGGCCTCCAGTGGCAGAGTCTGGTGTTGTGCCCCCGGTGATGGTGTGTGGTAGTGGCCGGCCTCCAGTGGCAGGGTCTGGTGTTGTGTTGTGCCCCGGTGATGGTGTGTGGTAGTGGCCGGCCTCCAGTGGCAGGGTCTGGTGTTGTGTCCCCGGTGATGGTGTGTGGTAGTGGCCGGCCTCCAGTGGCAGGGTCTGGTGTTGTGTCCCCGGTGATGGTGTGTGGTAGTGGCCGGCCTCCAGTGGCAGGGTCTGGTGTTGTGTCATGTCCCCGGTGATGGTGTGTGGTAGTGGCCGGCCTCCAGTGGCAGAGTCTGGTGTTGTGTCCCCGGTGATGGTGTGTGGTAGTGGCCGGCCTCCAGTGGCAGGGTCTGGTGTTGTGTCCCCGGTGATGGTGTGTGGTAGTGGCCGGCCTCCAGTGGCAGAGCCTGATGTGTCCCGTCACGACCACCACCGACTACGTGGTAATGGTGTGGTGTTTCCGGCAGTTCCGACCGTCTAGTCGGCGCCTGTGGCCGGGGCGACAACACATGCGGAGCAGCTGTGTTCTGGCGGTGACTGCGCACTAGTGGTGCCGTGTCACTGCCGAGTGGTGCCGTGTCACTGCCGCACAGTGTCGGCCACAGCTGGTGTCACCTCTGTAGCAGGGGAGGGGAGAGTGTGTGTCACAGGCGGACGTGACCCTGATCCACACGATGTGGACGAGTTCCGCACCACACGGGCGATGTGGACAACCAGCAGTGGTGCCACGAGGGTACATGAACAAGAAAGCCACGTCTGCTGTCTGCGGGCGAGTAGGTGTCGTGACGTGCATCTGATAAAGGGCAATGTGTGATGTGCTATTACAAAACCACATGATGCAATCTGCACTGGCCTCAGTACAGAATGCATCGCTTAAATGTCAGCAAAAGTAGCATTGGTCAGTGTGGTCAGACGTTCATCGACCGGTTGTGTGGTGAGGCAGGTGAAGCCGGTGATGAAGTGTAGAGGTCATTACACAGATCATCCTGTGGTTGAACATCGGCGTCGGATACCGAAATCCACATAACACTTGGGCGTCACAGCGCACGCCAGGGATAAGCACGCTTGTTGTCACTGCTGAGTGCGGGCGAACCCCAGAGAACCCCGAGGCTGAAACGATGGCCGAGACACCATCGAAGTCCATGCCGCTCTACCTTGGGTTTGAGCCTGACGCCAGCATGCGTGCCATGCGTGTGAGGCAGCCCAGGTAATGACAGTTCCTCACGTGTCACGCGGCAGGTATGCCCGGCAATGACAGTGTTTCGCTCCGATTTATGCGTGTGGGTACAATACACTGGGCATGTATTCGGGTGTGTTACGTAGCCACTAATGTAGTGCGTGATGTCGTGTGGCAGTTCCACGATTTGAAATGCAAACTCTTCTACATCTGCTTGCGAAGACTGAGCAGGCACCGCATGCCCGCAAACGTGCGCGACAATATTCACAGCTCTGTAATTACACCTCTAACACCTCTATTTCGGTTTATGTCCACATGGCGATACGCGAGGATCACATTGACCTTTCGGCTCCTGGTCTTCGTAGGTGAGGCAAACTGAAACATGATGCCTTCAAGAGGAAGACAAAAAATTGTCTTGACTGAATGAAAATCCAAATAGTTCTTACCTTGATGTTCATTATGACGATAGCACACCAGAAGATAAAGGAATGTTTGCATCACATCAGTAATCCTTACACAGAGGATTTGAACCGCCGCCATTGAAGAAGTGGTACAAGTGCTAGGAAGTAGCGTGTTACACGAACCGTAACTGAGCGTGAGCACAGCCTGTCGATTGTGTAGTCCCTGCAACCGATGGCTCGTTCTCTGACCATGCAGCCCACTGCCATGAAGCCGGACTACTGTCAGTGAATTCAACTGAAGTAAAAGACGCCCGAAGCTACACGTGCAACTCAATACTTAGGCTGCCCTGGCAGTAATGGGTGCTGCGAAATATTGATCAGAGAGGATGCTTGTGATTTGGTAGCAAATGGCCTCGATGTTACCAACGATCAGAAAATGTACGGTCAGCTGACCATATATTCTTCTAAAAGCTTCCAGACTCGATTTCGTTGAATGTTTTGAGCCACTCTGTATTGTGGTTTTCCCGAGCTAGGCAGAGCTGTTGTTCATGGCTTGAAGCCAGGACTACAATCGACAATATCGCACTCTCGTTTAGTTGCAATCCGCAACAATGAGTTCCAAGAAGATCCCTGGCAGTGACGGGTCACAGGGGTTGACAGGGCAGTTTCGGGGGACCCCGGCATTGATGGCTCACAGGAGGTGCTTTGGTGGTAACAGGTCACAAAGAGCTGAAGTGCGGAAGAAAAGAGCCTGTCGAGAGTATCTACACATCAAAAAGACCAATGGAAGTGGGAAAGCTTTAAAGAGCACATAGTGGTAGTTTTGTCATGATAAATTTGTAAGTTCGGAGAGTCAAAATGCGGGGCAGGGTCGTCTTTTGAAACATGCTACAGTCCCCTTTCGAAGTAATATTTACCAGTGTGCAGGATTGCAGTGGTTATTTATATTTGCCCTTGACTCTGGCCACGTTATGCACGATCAGCATTCGTGACTAGACGGGTCGTCAATTTGTGCCAACACTGCCATGTCATGTAATGTCAGCTGTGTCATGATGTCGTTGTCCCGCCGCTTTTCAAGCACCTCTTGCATTGTGGATTAACCCTTTCATCAGCGTTAATAATCACTATCAACGCATCACGGATTAACCCATAGGTCCCGCGGGCGGACAGTTCACGAAGGGGTGAGCTAAACCAAGTGTGTGGATAGCCGTGCGACCACGTGACCTGATATTCCTTATGGCAATAGCAATGTCAGAGTCTCGTGTTCGAATGCGCGCAGTGCCCGAGATAATTTATTTGGCACTACTCTTCTCTCTTTTCCAACATGAGGAGCTGGGAGGAGCTACAAATGGTATTTCTGACGCTAATCTGTCTAATAATTGCCCACTAAACCTTTCACACTAAACTTCATCGACATTTGTGAATGGGAAGAGGATGGAAGTGTCCACTTTTGGCCGAATCAATGGCCAAAAATAGAACCACCAACTCAGCTAAACTGCTCCTATGTGGCGCAGGATGTCTCACACCGCGACGGGCCTCCAGCTCCTGCCATCACAGACCGCCAGGTGAGTTAAACTGCGATCACAGGGCGCAGGATGTCTCGCCCGTGACCGTCACCAGGTCATCCCATCACGAACCACGAAGGGAACCCCCCCCGGTCACGCACATGTCGCTGCACCGCTTCAGACACATCTTGGCCGGGGCGAGTGTGCTAGCCTATTTCTGAGACACGGACGCAGCTGATAACGGTCCATGCTGTCGAGACCGATCTGTGTGCTGGCCTCGACTCGACAGTAGAGACACGACCAGCGCCACGGCCGCACAACAACCGTGGTGCTGCTCACGCACCGTATCTCACTGGTCACAGGTGTATTCAAGGACGTCAGTGGTCAGGGACATCGGATCAAGACGGAAGAGGCGTCTCCCAAGCTTCGCGAACTTCAACGTTACATGTGTCGTGTCGTGTGAACAGAATCGACGCTAAAATACTCTCATTTTCCCAACCTAATGCAAAATTCCTGGCGAAGCCAATGTCAACGGCACAAAACGATGTGCACCAGCCAATAACTTTGCTCGCTCCCCTACTCCTCCCCACTCTCCACCCCACCCCGACACCCTCACCAGCCGCAGTGTTTGCCATTGCCGCCAGAGAGCGGTACTGTCCCGGTCCCTACACCAGACTGTCTGACAAGTGGCGCCACCGTCTCCACTCCACCGACGGGCCAGCGACCACCATCTAATAGGTGGCACCACTATCGCGGCAGAGACAAGCGACCTAAGTTCACAGCGCCCTTGGTGTCGCTAGGAACATCGTCAGTGCTGCCTAGTGTCGCTCCCTATTGTTGTAGTTCATTTCGTGTAGTGGTGCTATGTGGTCAAACGTAGCCTGTCGCTTTTCCACGACTCGGCGGAAAATATTATTACGATGGTTTTGAAAACCTGAATACTGTAAGGAGAAATTAAGACAATGAATACCCATACAGTTGACGATCGTTGGCTCCCACCAAGGAGCAAGAAACTCCTGTCGGCTACCAATGAGGCTCTAAGTCTACAAATGCAATTGATATCCAGAAATCCTCTACAGTGAATGAATTAAAGGCCTCACCAGTTCAGTAGTGTAACACTTGTCAGTTGATAGTGAACCTACAATATTGTAACATAATTGCCCCCGGAGACATCATAGTGGAGACCTGGTGTAGTTAACACGCGCCCTGGAGGGGGGGGGGGGGCGAAATCCGCCCCTCCCCTCCTGGTTTTCGTAGATAACTCCGGATTGTACCGGCCGATATACGTCATTGCTTGTGTACCTGCTTAGAAATGAACGATACGCTGTTTAAAATAAGAAGAACGGAAATCGACCGAAAATTATTTCGAGTTAGGGGTCGGTATACTCAAAAAAATTATCAGCGCCAGACCACAAATATCGGCGCTGATGCGCTACCCGCATATCGGCAAAAAGGAAGTGTTCTTGGCAACACTAGCGACTTGTTTGATGTATATTGTTATGCTACATTGTTCCAAAGTCATGTCAGGTCACCGAGGTCAAGTCAGGTCAAGTTTATGACAGGTTAACACACGCCCTGGTGAGGAGGATGGCGAAATCCGCCCACCCCTCCGATTTTTCGTACACAACTCCATATTGTACTTGCCGATATGCGCCATCTTTTCCGTACCTGCTTCGAAATGATCGGCGCATTGTTTAAATCAAGACAAATTAAAATCGGCCGAAAAGTTTTTAAGTTATGGGCCGTTAAAGTGTTTTTAAAAATCACAGCGGCAGACCACAAAAATCTGCGCTGATGCGCTTCCCGTATATTGTCAAAAGGGAAGTGTTCTTGACAACACAAGCGGCTTGTTTGATGCATATTGTTATGCTATATCATTTAAAAGTCATGTTAGGTCGCCGAGGTCATCATGACAGGCTAATGGAACCAAGCATGGTCAACTGGAATGTTGTCATAAATGGAAATGACTGCCATGCGATTGACGTCACTTTGCTTGTTACTCCTCACATCCTACTGTTTGTCATTGTGTGCTTAAGTGTATCTATACTTTATTGATGTATTGCACTCCTTTCTTTGCGAAGCCGATTGTGCCAAGCTGCCCAACGGAGCAGTCAGGTGGGCAGCCCGGTTCCGGTAACTGGAGCAGGTAATGACCTGATAAAGTGCTTCTATATGGGTGACCCGAGGTCAAATGGCGGATCTGGCACATGCATTACATCATTAGTAATGTCCAAAACATTATTAATGCCAATTTTGGAACATTTAAGCACAATCACAGCGATCCATACCAATGACAAGCCAAGCCACGCAAAACCAGAACATTTTGCTATTTTGACCTCATTTGACCTTGAAGATATTGACCTAAGGCCCCGAAACTTGCACACAATATACTTTACTATCGTGCCCGTCCACCCTGCGAATTTCGTTGCTCTAGCCTTAATGGGAGCCGGGATCTTAGGGGGGCGGAATCCCCCCAGTGCGCCATAATTTTCAGAGGCCCTCCAGGGCGCGTGTTAATACACAGAATGGTGAATACAACAGTGTTTGCTCAAAAAGTATGAAGCCGAGTGCCATGGCTACCACACATGTTGCTACTGACGCTCCATTGTCGTGGAAAAAACAAGCGCAGGTCTTTTCGATGCGCGGCTGTGGAATGATGACGCTGCGGATAATTTTTTGGGGGAATGTTAAATGTTGATGTTTGTGCTTCGTAAGTTCCAGATTGTCTCCACTTGCTAACTGCTTCGGTATCTGATACAATCACCGTGGTCTCTCATCTTTGTTACGGCGAAATCCTTTTATCGTTTGTCGCTACGCTGTACTCGCAATGCTACATAGCATGCTGCAGCCTGCAGCAGGACGTGACCGGAACATTTGATACAGCCTGCATCAACTTAATCAACGTTTGCCAACATCAGCCGGAATCAAGGTTTTGTGGACTGGGAATGAAACAAATAACCACAGGATTGCCTGAATTTATTTGAGGTTTGCTAAGTTTGAGGTTTGATTTGAGGTTTGAGGTTTGAGGTTTGCTGTTTCAAGATGATCTTCTTCAATATTTCTGCGGGTCTTTCTTACCCGACAGAAAGGACGGAGCGAAGGAAAAGTTGCATCTATGGAATGAACGTTTGCGTCTTCAAGAAATCCCATGAACTATGAGCTATAGGCAGCCCGAACTTAAAGCAAGCATTATTATTGTATGTGTGAAATATGGACCTTCCAGATTGCGTAAATTAGTGCTACTTACGGATAATATATTGTACTTAACTTATATTTTATCAACTTACCTCAACGTCAGCAACAAAATAACACTATGGCGGGGTGAGCTGATGAATCGGTAATTTCCCAATGTATTGCTCTCTGGTGGAGAGCCCAGAGGATGAGGCAAAACAATATTTATCGGGGATGATACTAGAAGGTTTAAGCATGACGTTGGGGTTTCTCTTCGCTACCCTTTCAAAGTTATGGGTTATTTGGAGTATTGCCAAATTTCGACCAACTCGACCCGGTCTCCCTATGAATGTACACATGCAAGAGTATTTTCGACAGGATTAACATTGGTCCCTGCTGGTGAACTAGATGTCCTGCGGTTGACAAGCTGGACACTTTGCACAGCATGATGTGCCTAAGACTGATGAATGTGACCAACTTGCGGAACAAATTGTTCGTAAAGCTCAGGAGGTTCCACCAACCTGCAGCATCAGATAGCAGAGCTCATAAGGAACCGGGCAGCTAAATACGGGAACCATCGAGCTCATAAAGCGAGGAGCAGTAGGATGTCTCAGGCGCTCCTAACCTAGCAACGGAAGGAAAGGCTCTCTAGACCTGGTACATAAGCCCCACCAGCTTGCAAAACCAGGGTCCCGGATACCGCCTGACATAGGGACCAGGAACAGTTCGTAATCTTAGTGCTGACAGCGAGCAGAATAACTTGTCATTTGGTTGGTGCCGCTTAGCGTTGGTTTTTGGTGATACTTGCGTTTCTCCTACGGATGTGTGCTGGACCACGACACAAATCTGTGTACACCTATATGCCTGAAGCCGATGTGAACACCACACGTGAAGCTCATGCCATCTAGTTAAACCCGAAACGCAAATCGTGAGACCAAGTGATTTTATCATACATGTACCAACAAAATCACTGCTTAAGAAGTGTTTTTAACATATCCGAGCACAATGCCAGCTCACACGGTTCTTCCTTGTACATGTCTCTTGTGATTCCATTCAGCGTTGAAATGCTTATTCTGAGGAAATATAAACCTTGAAACTGTCTCCTTTCTTGGATTGTGGTTGCATGTTGCAACAGCACATGCACCCATCATCTCCGTTCGTAATGCACGTTGATAAATGCCACAGAGGCAGCACCGACGTCATAACAATGATGTTCTCCGTACGCGCAATCGAGAAAATCCCACGACACGTTATAACAACCCGGAAAGCACATACGAAGGAAGCGCTGGAAAGCCCTCCATTTCAGTACGGCAAATGTGCAGTTAAACTGCGATGTAGCTGTCGAAGACGTGACGTCACTCGAACCCAGCGACAAGTTAATTGAACACGGGTGACGCTATCCTGGTTAGACCACTTTTTGTCGTCGGCATTACCCTGCGTTTCGAGTGCTACCGAGAAAAACAGGCTGCAAACAGGATTGTCGGAGAAGGAGATGGGACAATCCCAGCCGTTTCTGGGGCGGCGACAGCCTTCGCCGAACAATACATCGAAGGAACGAAAATAACAGGAACTAAGCGTCGACTGAAACCTCGTTCCTTGTTATTTCCTTCGACAGTGTAGAGCAGTTCTCCCGGAGAGGACTGGCCGAGTTAGAAATGCCTTGCCTTGAAGTGGTGCCCACGTGGCGGGACGCAGGCCAGCTCCGGGAGCAGGCGTGCCAATTGCACCGGCAGCGCAGAATCACACCCGTAACCGCCCCTGCCACCCAGTTCCACGCTGTTGGCGGCCGCGCCGGTCACGTCCGACAACGCCATGATCCGCCCGGGGCGTGCAAGCTGGCTGTTTTGGTCGGCGACCGTGTTGGCCTCGCACCTGTCCGTGCCCGCGCCCGGCCTGTTCGCTCGCCTCATGACTGGCTCCAGCGCCGGTGATGATCGGCAGCGCCACGGAGTGCCCTCACGGGCCGTGTAGCAACAGCTGCACCCCTGCTGATGAGCGTCGTCCCGTCATTACGGAGGTACAGAGGTGGCATGGCGGCTCCACCAAGCGGCACGGCGCCGCCACTCTTCTTCCGTCGCCACACTTATCGTTTTGGCCTTCACGCACAAAGACCGTCAAATAGGGCAAGGGCGCCACACTGAGCCACACTGGCGTCTTACGACACATGCGGTGCCAGATGAGAAGCTTCTCGTTGGCGACGAACATCGCGCAGTTGGCTCTCGTGTGTACCCCATGACCAGCATCAGCGACCACAATTCTGAGCGAATGGGCTGCGGCGGAAACCCGCCCGAGCGCGGCCATGCACAGCCGACACGCCCGCACAACCACACCTCTGTTATGAATGACTTGCACAAAGGCATGGTCCCACGCTGTCGTGTGGGAGTACTGCGAGTTTAGTGGCAGACTAAGCCGAAACGCAGTGGTGATTGCATGGTGACAAATCGGCTAAGTATAGTTTAAAGTTTGGGCAATTAACTACTGGCGGTCTGACCATCCTTCCTTGTGTTTTGGTTGGCACCGCCTTGCAATCTAACCACTAATAGCGCCAGAGTCACGAGATCAATTCATAACAATCAATGACACTTCCAAGCCCTGGGTGCTAAAAACGGAAGATACTCACACCATGCGGAAAGCACATCCAGCCGCACAAAGGTTACCCATTGCAATCTTCGTGCTACGTACGGAAGATATGAAATGGCACTGAAGCCAACATGGGCAAAGCCATGCTTGAATTAAGTCAGTTGAGTTCACAGACGTCCTGCGTAAAACAAAAATGGAAATAAAACGAAAAATACCGTTTTGTCCGAAACAGGCAAGGAAGCTGGTGAAGGACACAAACTGCCGTGAGTAGCACCCCTCCATATATACCTGCTCGGCCTGCTGGCAGTCCTGTTGTTGCCGTCTCCAGCTGTCATATTCCTGTGGTGAGTCCGACTGTGTTTAGCCCTGCCCGGCTGTCGGCTGTCCTGTTGTCTCTGACTGGCTGTCGTTCCTGTGACGGGTCCGGCTGTGTTTAGTCCTGCCCGGCTGTCGGCTGTCCTGTTGTCTCTGGCTGGCTGTCGTTCCTGTGACGGGTCCGGCTGTCTTTAGCCCTGCCCGGCTGTCGGCTGTCCTGTTGTCTCTGACTGTCTGTCGTTCTTGTGACGGGTCCGGCTGTGTTTAGTCCTGCCCGGCTGTCGGCTGTCCTGTTGTCTCTGACTGGCTGTCGTTCTTGTGACGGGTCCGGCTGTGTTTAGTCCTGCCTGATCTATCAGGCTGTATTTTTGTTGACGTCTTTAGCTGGGGCGGGGATGGCCGAGTGGTTAAGGTGTCGGGCTATGGGTACCGAAGGTCTCGGGTTCGACTCTAGCACCACTCAGGACATTTCCCAATCCCGCGGCCCACCGGCGAAACAGTGTGGGCGGCGCCATTAGCCGTGAATGTGCATAAAGTGTGTCGTGAACCAACCAATAAATAAACAAACAGACGTCTTTAGCTGTCGCTCCTGTGGTGGGTCCGAGTGTATTTCCTCGTGCCGGCCTGTCGGCTGTTCTGTTGTTAGCGTTTCTGGCCGTTGCTCCTGTGACCGGTCCGGCGACCTCCACCTGTATGGATTGGGTCCGTCGCCTCAGGCCAGGTGTACGTGACGACCGGACAGGCGCGCGCCTATATAGCTGGACCGGCCGCCGTGCCGCACTAGTTGGCCACCATGCGCCGCGCACTCCTGCTATCGTGCGTCCTCGCCGCCGCTTCTGCGGCCCCAGGTCAGTGTCACGTGGCGCAGCGTCATGTATGCTTGGCGTGACGTGACAGCATTTCGGTGTGATGTGCGCCGCGTCTTGTCTGCCTGGCGTGATGTGACCCCATTTTGGTGTGACGTCGCGCCGCGTTACGTCAGTATGATTTCAAGCCTGTGCTCACGCACCAGATGTATGCCTGAGTCGGCCTGTGTGTGTGTGGTTCAAACTTCAGATTCCGTTTCGTTGTGCATTACGTCTTCGTGTGAATGGCCGCCATTCGCACTACACACATGCAATGCGAAGAAAAGAAACAATAAGCCACACGTAATTCACGAGGTGGGCTAATTTAGTTCGAAGACATTCCGTGTGATGAAATGCAAGTAAAAGAAACAAACATGATCTTGAAATAAGTGACACGGATTTCGACACCATTTTAGGTACGAGAGGCCCCAATGCCATTCGGCTGAGCAGCTCCCCGTTCTTCACGTGTATGTCTCCATCCTCATCGTAGGGCGCGTTCCTGGAATGTCCATTCACAATTCCATTACGGCTAAAATGTTGTGTAGTGCCTCATCGACCTGTGCAGCCTGAGTATCCCAAGGGCTTCCATACTGTGACTATTTCTCCGAAGATGCTCCTGCACACGAAGGCGTCTGCTAGTGTATGGTACCCTGGTAGTATGCTATACCTGGTCATGTGTGTTACCCGATAGTGTATGGTACCCTGATAGTATGTGATAATTGATCATGTATGTTACCCGATAGTGTATGGTACCCTGATAGTATGTGATACCTGATCATGTGTGTTACCCGATAGTGTATGGTACCCTGATAGTATGTGATACATGATAATGCATGTTACCTAGCTATCTGGTGTTTGTTACCCTGCTAAAGTGTGGTAACCAGGTAGTGTGTGGTACCCAGCTAGTGTGAAATACCGATAGTGTATGGTATCCAGCCAGTGTGTGTGGTATCCTGCTAGAGTGTGGTGTGGTATGCGTTGGTCACCGAAATATATCCTAGCATACCTTTATTTTGGCTGATCACCAAGAAGATAGGCTGTGCCGCTTCACAGCAATTGTTGGCGGGGAATACCTCGCTGCTTCACAGTTAGGCGTTACGTGACGGTCTGCCAGGATGACCGCGGGCCAGTATCCAAGGACAGGAATTCGTGTTTGCGGTCGTCTCATGACTGATTGCCCTTCAGCCATGGAGTGAAAGAAACTGGTCTATCCTGCTTTGCCTTGTATGCCTCAGTCGGGCAGACAACGCTAGCAGTTCAGTGAGCAGTCTACTGCTGGACTTCTGTAGACAACAAAGTATGAATAATTATGTATTTCGGATTTCTACTAGACAGACTGAACTGGGAAGGCTGGAAGGATTTGGGTTGCAAAGGGTGTAGCGAAAGGGGAGGAGAGGTGGTCAAGTGGTCCGATAGGGTCGATAACGAGCTACCGGGGTGTCCACGTCGGTGCATTGGCGGCACGCGAAAGATTCGGCCAAATTTGTACCGTATAGCTATAATTCATTGATCGGGTGTTGCGGCCAGGGTTCACGTAGCTCTCTTTAGCAATATGATCCTGGTCCACGAAGCTGCCCCAACAGGAATTGGAACTAAATTTCCAAAAAGTATAATATTTGGAAATTGTATTATTGTTTTAAGGCAAGAGAAACTTTCCTTGACATTATTAATCTCCACTCTCCTTCCAATACATCCTTTGTAACCGAGCTTATTCCAGTCTATATGGGGACGACTAGACCAGGGGAATGCTACCCATCTCACGATCGAAAGATTGTTGGTTCGAGTCTCGCCTGTCGCTACTCTTCGTCCGCGTCCAATCAGGAGAGATTGACGACGCTGCATGACTCAACGGTAGACGTGTCGTAATACCAACAACCACCACCACCGCCAGCCTATCCAGCTCATTCTGTGCTGGCGTAGTCCGAAAGTCCAAGGCGATCAATTGTTGCTCGTTGACAGTAGTTCAGTGGTAGCCTGCTCACACTAAACTGCCAATATTGTTTGACGGACTGAGGCATACAAGGCTGGAACAACGCAAACTAGTGTTGAACACTTCATAGCTGCGGGGAAATGGCCACGTGACGGTCCCACAAGCGAATTCCTATGCTTGGGCACAGACCCGTGGTCACCTGGTAGACTATCACGCAACGTCTAATTGTGAAGCGGCATAGCCTGCATTCCTAGTGACCAGTCATAGTAAAGGCATTCTGGAACATGTTTCGGTAACCGACTCCTGCTTGTGCGTGATTTCCTGAAATTGCTTAGTGCATACCCCGATGGTATGTGGTAAGTACCCTAATAGTATGTGGTACACCGGTATGTGGTACCTGATAGTGTGTGGTACCTGACAGTGGGTATTACCCTAACAGTGTGTGGTGCCCTGCTAGTTGATAGCTGATTTGCGGAATTCATATATGTACAGCGTCCTACTTTAACACGCGCCCTGGAGGGCCTCGGAAAATTACGCGCACTGGTGGGTGGGCGGATTCCGCCCCCCCTATGATCTCGGCTCCTACTGAAGCTAGAGCAACGAAATTCGCAGAGTGGATGGGCACGATAGTGAACTCTA
Organism: Imbricaverruca yamaguchii; assembly: GCA_034440575.1. Lineage (NCBI taxonomy): Eukaryota > Metazoa > Arthropoda > Thecostraca > Neoverrucidae > Imbricaverruca > Imbricaverruca yamaguchii. The sequence goes on from JAOTOL010001635.1 coordinate 3,065,967, forward strand.
TGGTGTGCAAATTTCATGACCCTAGGTGAATATCTTCAAGGTCAAATGAGGTCAAAATAGCAAAATGTTCTGGTTTTGCATGGATTGGCTTGTCATTATTATTGATCGCTGTGATTGTGTTTCAATGCTCCAAAATTGGCATTAATGATGTTTTTGACATTACTAGTGATGCAATACAGATGTCAGATCCGCCATTTGACCTCAGGTCACCTATATAGGAGCACTTTAGCAGGTCATTACCTGCTCCAGTTACCGGAACCGGGCTGCCCACCCGACTGCTCCGTTGGGCGGTTCGGCACAGTCGGCTTCGCAAAGAAAGGAGTGAAATGCATGAATAAAGTATGGAAACGCTTAGGCACACAAGGACAAACAGTAGATTCCTGGATGTGTAGGGAGTAACATGTGGTGGCATCAATCGCATGGCAGTCATCTGCATTTTTGACAACATTCCAGTTGACCAAGTTTGGTTCCATTAGCCTGTCATAAACGTGACCTGACTTGACCTCGGCGACCTAACATGACTTTTAAATTATATAGCATAACAAAATGCATCAAACAAGTCGCTAGTGTTGTCAAGAACAGTTCCCTTTTGCCGACATACGGGAAGCGCGTCAGTGTCGATTTTTGTGGTCTGGCGCTGCGAATTGTATTTAATTTAACGGCCGCTAACTTGGAAAGTTGTCGACCGATTTTCCTTCTTCTTACTTTAAGCAATGCGCCGGTCATTTTCAAGTGGGTACGCAAAACATGGCGTATATCGGCTAGGACAAAATGGAGTTATGTACGAAAAATCGGAGATGTGGGCGGATTTCACCATTCCCCCTCCAAGGCGTGTGTTAACCTGTCATAAACTTGACCTGACTTGACCTCGGTGACCTGACATGACTTTGAAACAAAATAGCATAACAATGTAACCAAACAAGTCGCTAGTTTTGCCGAGAACACTTCCTTTTGCCAATATACGGGAAGCGCATCAGCGCCGATATTTGTGGTCTGGCGCTGATAATTTTTTTTGACGTTAGCGACCCCTAACTAGAAACAAATTTCGGTCGATTTTAATTTTTCTTACTTTAAACAAGGCGCCGGTAATTATAAGCAGGTACACAAACAATGGCGTACATCGGCCGGTGAAATCTGAAGTTATCTACGAAAAAACCGGAGGGGTGGGCGGATTTCGCCCCTCCCCCTTCAGGGCGCGTGTTAACCCGCGCCGTCTTTCCGGTCAAATCCTCATACCCCGTCTCGGGGGGGGGTTGAAGAACCCCTCTAAAATCAAAACTGAGCATCGCACGGAAACAAAATAGGTGTCATCGGAAAGCGCTCGACGAGTAGGGTCAGGATCCACCATCCAAAACAATTTTCCCCCAAAAGTGACGTCACCAGGGGGCTAGATTTCACGACTTCTCACGACCTACATTATGTTTTTGACTCTGGTGGAGTTCATTTTGGGGATAGATGGAAAAAATATATTTGGAATGAGAAAAGAACAACGAAATCGACCAGGGCTATTATTGTTTTGCCCCCCCCCCCCCCCAATTTTTTGGTTGTTGACATTTCACAATTTTGAGTTTTCGAGTTTTCTTTAATTTTCCTTTTCCAATGGGTAGAGCAGACTGAGAAACGTTGTTGGAAGTCAACTTGCCCTGATACAAAATGCTTACTTACTACTGTGAACTTGCTGTAATGAAAATCTTTACTTTAACTAGAATCCTGTATTTGAACTGCAATTTGACAAATACGCAAAATTTATATGTAGTCAAAAATGAAAAAATGAAAAATTCCACTCGTACGTTTTGTTGCATCCGTAACGATAAGCAAACTCTGAAAGTTTCATTCAAATATCTGTATCCGTTAAAGCGTGACGACTGGTTGAACTTTGTTGGAGGTGACCTCACTTGACCTTGACTAACTCGTTGACCCTAGATGACCTGACCTAACAATTCTTGAATCAGCATGTCAAATTGATGTGGGAAAAGGTATGACAAATTTGGGCGCACTGCCGAGCGTTGTTCGTCCGCCATCCGCGAAAAAAAACCTAAGGGGGGCGGTTGAAGACCCCCGCCGAGACCGGACGGGTTAATCACATAACACACTCGCTGATTTTTGAAGGATGAACCATAGCATGTATTGTATCCAAACATTTCCACTCTGTTGACTTTAATATGTACATACATCCCCCACATCCCTCCCATCCGTTTCGACAAGTTCATTATCTCATGCATACGTTGGTCGAACAGTTCAATTAAACAGAATCAATATGTACTTGTTATAGCCTTCCCTGTATCATCGTCAATGTCTAGTCAATATCTTCAGCTCGTGGCGTATCGCGATGTCCAATATATATTCTCCCAGCGTGAAGGCTGACAGTGAATCATGTGGAGAAATTGTCCTTCAAGATGCACACATATCCAGGAGGAATCGATTACTCCAAATTGTGGTACATGGGAACATGGAACACAAAGTTCGTGACAGCTATCAGTACCCAGTAGAGGGTAGCATTGCTTGGTTTATTGGTGTGGATTTCGGTCTTAACTTGGTTTGGAACTGGATCCATATTATTTTGAGCAAAAAATGTCGGGTTTGGAGTAGATGCATCATTTGTCTCGACATTATGTTGTCACCATGGTTTCTGAACAAATAAAAGTTGTGCAAGTGGCTTGGATTTTATTCTGCATTCTAGTTTCAATGGCCTCAAACCGGATATGGATCGACCGTCATCGGTCCATTCGCATTGGACCAAACAATTTAAAGCCAATATTATGCCTTCCTCTGCACGCACCTACTGATCATGCCAGGAGTCTTCGGCAGCTCTCTATACCAATTGACAAGCCAGCCCTTAGTCACCCTCTGACCTCTGATATGCCGGGGGCTAGGTCACCCTTTAGGCTAATTGGGGAGGAATATTAGTGTACAATGGAACAAGGTCAAACGGAGAATAGAATCGAATGGAATCAGATGGAAACCGGAGTAGGGTCGAATGGAACACGATCGAAAGTGGAACACCGTCGAGTGGAATAAGACTGAAAAATATCTGGGGTTACGAAGGCCTGGACTAATGTTGAATGGAACCATGTCGAAGGCGGAATGGATTTGAATGGAACAACGTCAAAAGTTGCATAGAGTTGAATGGAACCAGGTCAAAAGTGGAACACTGTCGAATGGAATATGGCGCAACAATAGTTGGGGATAGGAAGGCCTGGACAAATGTTGAGTTGGATCATGTCGAATGCGGAATAAAGTGGAATGGAACAAGGTTAAAAGTTAAATGCACGCGAAAGGAAGAGCGTCGAAAATAGGAGGAACTGGAATGGCGTCGAACGGAATAAAGTCAACAACATGGTTCAGAGTATACAGAGTGCAGAAATGACACAGAACAGTGTTTACGTGAACAGGGGGACACCCCGGACAGCTGATTGGGCTATATTTTGGTTAGGTTTAGGCTAGGTTAGGTTGATTAGGTTAAGTTAGGTTAGGATATGCTACGTTATACTGAGTTAGGCTAGCATGTGTCAGATTTGAATAGCATAGTATAGAAGCAGGTTTGGTTATGTTAGGTTGGTCACACCATTGTTGGTTTGGATGAATACCCCTCTGTGTTCTGCTTGCACGAGAGCTTTCTTCGGACTGGACATTCGACATGATTTAATTCGACACTATGGCAGCGCCTGCAACTTTCGGCGTAATTATATTCCACACTTTCCGCTTTCGACCTCGGTCGATGCCACCGTATTCCGCTTTATAAATATTTCCATTGGACACTAGTCCAGACCCTCCCATTCCCAGGTACTTTTCGATCTAATTCCCTTAGACGATATTGCACTTTCGAACTTGTTCAATTGGACGGTACCCCGGTTTTGACCTTATTTCATTCGACATCAGGCATGCATGCCGGTTAATTGTCAAGTCAGATCTCAGATCCGCTCTGACCTGCTCCGATGTACCAGAGGTCAGACCACTTCTTAGGCTAATTGTCCAGTCAGATCTTAAGTCCGTTCAAATGGCCATGGAATCCGGGGCCGACCAAAGACTAAATA